>CM022550.1:12857559-15305237 GCA_012273795.1 Dendrolimus punctatus
CTATTAATACAGTGGGGCCTCGATAATTAAATACAAGACCTTATTTTGCGCTCATTTCAAAGTAGTGTTTAAGGTTGGCACCCGACCGGATATCCGCGAACACCGAATAAACGGGGGTCCCGGATTGTAAAGGCCTTGCAATATTTAATTTGGCACACCATGTTCGCGCAGGCACGTACTGATGACTTATACGCCATCGGGCGTAAGAAAGGCGCGTCTTTTCTGTTTAAAGTGTGAACAGCAGTGTCTTGAGGGTGTTCGCCAAAAGACCGAACTCCTCTTTCCTTCGTTGCTGGCTTAGTGGTTACCGCACTAGCCTCCCAAATTCAAAGGACGCGGATTCGGATTCAGGCCGAAAAGCGTGCACGGCTTTGGCAGTTTTCTAACCTAATGTGCATACATACTCGTATTGTAACAATAACCATGTGCTAACAGTGAAAGAAAATATCGTAATTACAACTGCACATGTCAAACTCGCCAATTGGCCTTGAATAAGCATGACGGGTATACTGCCCGTTCCCCTATAAATGGGCAGCCGAGCCCAGCAGTAGAGTATTTAAGTGTGGGCTGTTAAAATTATTATTACTAAGACCAAGTTTAAAGACGATGGATACGCTTTCATATATTCTTGTACCCAGATTGTAAAAAGATGAGAGTGATGTTGAGATATTTTTTGTGGTTATATTGGGTTTAGTTATTTTGAATGAATTAATCGTGTGGTGCAAGTGTTTTCATAGTATTACTTGTTGAAATTCATTCATACAATAATCGATTTTGGTATTCGGTCAATGATTTTATTCGTGACCTTATTTTTAAGATTTCTCGACTTCCAGATTGAATTTAGGACTCGTATTTTCCATTTTGTAATAGAAATATATAACGCTTTTTTAAGCCAAATATCATTACATTTCTTTGGCCCGAAAGTTTAAACAATAAAATCGTTAAAGAAACTAAAATGGTGGACTTTGATTAAATCTTAATTGATCAAACCACTCGTTCATTATGCCAGTTTATAAATCGTTTTAACATCAAAAGCGAAGCTAAATATCCGTGAATGAGGATTAATTTTTACAAAGTTTAAAGATATTTTTTGAGCCATTTGCACTCAGTTAGATCGTTTGTTGGTTTTTCTGTATCGACGGAAGCGCCAGAGCAAATTGCCGCGGGAGACGGTCGCATCTATTTCATATTGAAAAGTAGGGTTGCCACTTGAAAAAGCAATTAAGGAAACATTTTCACTGCCGCTGAACTTAGGCAAACTACTTGTGGAACCTGAATATTCACTATCTTAATTAACGACGGAAATTTAAGATTATCTGAGCAATTCAAGGTATCGTAATCGACTCAAAATTACAATCAAGTCAACAATCTACTAAGTTTAAAAGAGTGAAACTATCTTCTTTTTTTAAAGTAATATGTCGTCGTCAGTAATTTGCAGGTCACTGCTGGACATAGTCCTCCCCGAGTCGGCGCCACTCATCCCTGTCCTCTGACGACCTCATCCAGCGCCTACTGTCAACCTTGCGCAGGCCGTCGGTCCATCGGGTTAGAGGGCGTCCGACACTGTGTTTACCGAGACGCGAACTCCACTCCAGGACTCGTCTGCTCCATCGGCCCTCGGTCCTGGGGGAGACGTAACCGACCCACTGCCACTTCAAATTGCAAATGTATCGTAGAAAGTAATACCCAACCCAACCCAGTTCCAGTTCAGTAGAACCCAATTGCAGCCTCACCTACAGGTGCCAATTGCCAATCTAAATCGTCCGGGAAGCCACTCTAATACACCTAAAAATGTCATCATAATCCTAAAACCTGATACCAGCGCTACCTACCGGATTCAAAACTTTTCAATTTTCCGTACGTGTTATCCAATATCTTCTTTCGTATAAACCTTGTCGTGGGAATTACAAATACAACAAAAACACAAAATAGCTGAATAGGTGCAGCAAACGCTTACAGGACAACAATTCTTATATCTTACATATTCTTAAAATTTTAGCTAGACGTGTTGCTGGGGAGTTTCTTGCCGCTTCTTCTCCTTAAAAGCAATAACACGTTGCGAAGCGGTGTACATAGACTAGGAAGTAAATTTAATTTTTAACCTATATGTATAACCTTCAAAAAGGGTTTCTCCAGTGGAACTTATTTTGAATAAAAACTTCGTATTTGAATTTGAGTATAGTCTAAACAATTTTACAGTTCAACCCTATGCTCATCGATTCGTTTGATTTAGTACTTTTTGCAATACTGGTCGAGCTAAAGGCTGGCTTAGATTTATAGTTTTATTTTGAAATTCACATTTATTGTTCCGTGTTTCTTTTGTAAAGTATATTTTCATTTTAATCTCTTATGTTTTAAGTGCATGTAGCTTTACAAGTTTTTTTTTATCAGCATAACTACTGTACTTCAGCTACATTAAAAGATGTTATGTGATGATTGTGGTCCACCTGATGGAAAGCGGTTACCATCGCCTATGGACATTTGTAACATCAATGGTGATATTAATGTGCCGCCGCTCTTTAAAGGGAGATTGGAACCTAGCCACTAATGCTGAAACATAACTCAAGGTTGTTATGGCGGCATGCTCTAGACCAGGTGTGGTAGCCATCCAGTCGAGCAAATATTTTACTGAAAAGCGGCCGAAACGTCGGATAAACCAAAATAAAATAAATTACCGCGCTTAAAACCGTTAAAACGTAGTTTTATTAAATATTTTACCATCTCGCTTTGAGCTGTCTTACGAGACGCAAGAAATTGAGCTCGGGCCTCCTACTATTAAATCTTTCGGGAACGGACAGTATACCTGTCACACTTGTCCAAGGCGGCTTGTCAGGTTTTTGACACGCCAGTTATGCCGATGTGCAGGTTTCATCACGATGTTTTCCTTCATCATTGTTAGCACGTGGTAATTGTAACAAGATGCACATTAGGTCAGAAAACTGCCTAAATGGTGCATATGTTCCGGCCAGGATTCGAAATCACGCATTTTGAGTTCGGCACGCCTGCGCTAGCCATTACGCTACCACGATTTCATAAATCCTCATATCCTGTAGCTTACTGCATACTTAAAGTGGAGCTAGGACTTCTTCTTCAGCCAATCTCAGTCCACTGCTGGACGTAGGCCTTCCCAAGTACGCGCCACATGTCCCGGTCTGCAGTCTTCCACGTCCAGCCTCTGCCGGCGATCTGGCGCAGGTCGTCAGTCCACCGGGCTGGCAGGCGTCCTACGCTACGTTTGATATGTTTTCCACTCCAGGACTCGTTCGCTCCATCGGCCGTCGGTCCTGCGACAGACGTGACCGGCCCACTGCCACTTCAACTTGCTAATTTTGCGAGCTATGTCTCTTACGGATGTCCTCATTTCTGATTTCATCCATAAGAGGAACACTTAACATACCTTGCTTCATAGGCCGTTTAGCGACTTTGAATTTATGGACCAGGCCCGCTATTAGTGTTCGTGTCTCGGCACCCTATATCACAATGAGTTGGACGCACTGCTCGAAGACTTTCGTCTTCAAGCATTGCGAAATGGTCGATGAGAAGACCTGTCAAAGCTAGAATGCTGCCCAGCCTAACTGGATCCTCCTATTGGCTTCCCTCTCGAAGCCGTGTCAGCCTACCTAGGCTTAAGGCGCTGATTTTAAGACAAAGCTCACTGAAAATTGTTCAATGTATATTGCGAAATATTTTAAGCAATCAGGTTTTCTGGCATCGAGCCTTATCGAATCAGTACTCGAGCCCGAAGCCCGGTCGTTGCCAAGATAGATAATTTTGGAAGTTTTTAGCTCCGTTGATTTTTAGTGCCGCCCCATTGTTAATATTACAGTAACGTGATTTTGCTTTGTCGTTTAGTTTGTTTATGTCCACCGCATACGACGGAGTTTCTCGACATTTTCTATATTTTTATAAGCATATAAAAATTCAGTTTTCATATGTTTGCGATCGAACAAGTCGAAATTAGAATAGATAGAATATACTTTATTTTTATTGCACAACAATAAGATACAATTCAAGAAGTTTAAGTACAGAAGACAATATTAGGTCTTATAACTAAAAGCAATTTCTTCCAGACAGCCTTAGGATGGATTAGAAAAAATGTGTACTCAATTTGTACTCAACGCTGCATTTTTATAGAAGAGTGTTTCTATATACTTTCATTCCGAAGTTTCTATGTGAACGGGATGTGGAGTTACAAGAGTTTTGCATGACTTAGTGTAACGACACACCTGCGGAACGTACCGCGCGGAAAGTTCGGCAACTGGAGGATCGGTGGTAATCCTAACTCTTAGAAACCGCGTAATTTCTGAGAGAAATCTGCCCTCGCCGCGTTTTCTACTTTTATTATGGAGATCGTTGTGCTAACAAATAAAAATAATTTACCCTAATTTTAACTCAAGTATCTTTTTAAAATCTTAAAAAAAATTGTTTTTCGTTTTTTTTTCAATAGCAAAATTACAAATTAATACATAGTGTTCTTTTTCACCATCACTCAGGAGAAAAGGCATGAAAAATATTTTTGTTGTAAATTCCGGGTGACAAGCGGAATTTTAAAAAATAAAATAAATATAATTATTTTTACTGAGTTTGAGAAAACATTGTCATAATTTTTTTCAGAATGTGTTTTAAATCTTTTCTACTTATGAATTTTCAATATTTTTTGAAGTGGTGTAACGGTGTCAAAAAGTTAAAAACTGTCAATAGTGTCAATTTTTTAACTCAAAACACATATGCGTCGATGAAAGGACGTTAAAATAATCTTTATATACTTTTGTATAAAAAAAAATTTTTGATGTAGGATAGTTATGAATAATAAATATTAGACGCCAGTGCTCGACCGTAATGGTAATTTGTAATAGCAGAATTGGGTTTCTGACTTGTTTTGTCGCCTCTCAGGAATTAGTATTCCTTGTCCGTTCCCGCACAGCATAATGTCATCCTTGAAACACCTGAGCACCCGTAAATACGATTAAAATTAGAAGAACGTCGTCTACACCTCTAGCTATGTGTTGTTTTATCAGAGAGACAAAACCCGCAACTGGTATTTTCGGTCGTTAAAATATTTTGAACATTTCTCCCCTCCAAATGAAAACGTCTTGAAAATGTAAGGTTTCTCTTTGATTATGGAAAATTAAACGGTTTCATTATGCGTAAAAGCTGATTTGACAATTCGCTATTGTTTGCTCGTTTAATTTTCTACTTTTGTTGCTGTGATTTTATTGTTATTGCGGGTAGATTCATTTGTTTTCGACTCCAATGCAGCCTTGATTCCTTTGCGAGTTATTCTGTTCTCTTTTGAATTATTATGGGACTCGTGCATGAGTTTTGCTCTCTGCTAGTGTCAAATATAAAATATTCAAGTTTGACGATATTCCAGCAAAAAGCGAGGCAAGCAAAGTAAGTTACTTGACAGTCGACTAAACAAAAACATTGTTTATCAACTTACAAACACCTTCTCAATTTTGTATGAGCATAGTAAGTTATGACGTCATAACTTTAACGAGTCAAACGGTGTGTCATTTTTATCGTTTGAGTTATTAAAATTAATTTTAACATAGTATACAGCGTGTTTCAGACCTTACGACAATAAATCAGACCACGTTTGCTTCATGACGTACTCTGCCCAAAAACAAAAACGAATCAAGGTAGCTTCTTTGGTTTAGCCACAGGACCTCATTTTTCATTTCAGAATATTACAACTACATGTATCAGTTATTGTGTCTAAATCGGTAGGTTAGTGACCAATGTATCATGTTGCCAGCTCGTCTCTGCATCATTAAACGCGGAAGTTGTTCATTCTTACGCTCTCGCTCGCGAACCAATATTTACAAGTGTTCTGTTTTTATTCCCTTTTTATCGTAATTAAATTGTTCGGAAATTGCTTTTTTAAATTTTGACTTTACGGTTGATTTAATAGTACCAAAAAGTTTGTATGGAGTACGACCGCTAAAATTATGATTTATTGTCATTTGAAATGAAACACGCTGTATATATATATATATATATATATATATATATATATATATATATATATATATATATATATATATATATATATATGCATATATATATATATACATATATACGTGAGACGTGACATATATATATATATATACGTGAGGCAAAGTCTTTGTACCCCTTTTTACGAAAATTGCGATGACAGGAGTATGAAATTTCGCACGGTTTATAATGTTTATATAGAGCAGGAGCGACGACTGCTAATATGTTTTAAAATTATGCATAAAAAGTACATTAAATAAATCTAAAAACATTACACACACTACTATGTATTTGACAAACACCCGCATATTTATTCTTTTGTTTACTGTTCAAGTCAAATTAACAGTGTAGCCTTGGCAAAAGCTGAATCTTCGTTTCATGACAGCTGGGAATACATACATTTGGAGTACTGCTCACATCTATGAACCGGGTTGCCGGACCCCAGACTCCATTTAGCGTTGTTGATCCCATACAACAGGCGATGTAGAATCGCTTAGCCTTCGGAGAAACTTTGCGACTCTTTTTTTTGTCTCTATTGCCTTGCATCCAATTCAGCAGACGGGCACCTAATGGATGGCGGTTACCATCGCCTATGGATATTTGTAACATCAAACTTGCTAAAAATGACCTGCCGCTCTCTAAAGAGAGGCTGGTTGTTGTGGTGGCGTACTCTAGACCAGGGATGGTAGCCATCCAGACGGAAAATACTCTACCACCTGGCTGTGGATTGTTTTGTCGCTTCTTACGACAGGCCGCCCGGCCGTAGGAAACTGTATTGTTTTTCCGTTTCTGCACGGAAAAACCTACCTGATGTTAAACCCGAATTCCCAATAGTCTCGAGATTCGTGAACAAAAATATAACTTCTCCAATAACGGTGCAACTCGCAAAACGGGTTTTACGTAATCCCGCTAGATCGCCCAATTTTTGTCGCGGGCTAGTTTTCGTACGAAAATAAAATGAGGCATTACCTATCCCATCCCATACATGTAGGGTTGCCAGCTTGGTCTCTAGATTATGTTTTTATAATATCCCCAAATGGATGAATTTATTAAACCAAAGGTATATACCATTTCATCTAGACCGTCGTTATGTTTGGATGTACGAGTATTTTAGAGCTTTTCTCGAATTTGTACATTCCAGAGACAAAATGCTTGCCTCAAATCTTTTGACCCAGAACAAAAATTGTGGGTAAAATAATCCCTTCCCAATCCCTGGTTACCAGGTGTTATATTGAAAATTTCCGTCAAAATATAAGCAGTGTATACGAAAAATGAGTGAGTGAGTGCTGACAGTTTTATGGTGACCATTATTTCATATGTATATCTAATATGCATTATCTAAGAAATCTACACATCATGACCGGGTAGAATAAATACATACAATACATGTTACAATAGATTGTAAAATTATTTGCATATAAAAGAGCGGGCGTTGAAACACCATGCTATTTATTATCTTTCTTTTAAAATATCACGATAAAAATATTTTTAATAACTGTTTAAACAAATATTTATACGTTATTCGATTTATTTAAGTTATGACGCCATCACTTGGTGTTCTCGTCGTATAAACACTAGGGGGCTTCGTCATTTCGTAACATGTTGAAAAAGTGTCTCAGTTGGCTTAACTGTCCACCATATTTCACATATATTATATACAAATGTATAAAATGAATGTGCATTTTTATAATAAAACTACGTTTTAACGGTTTTAAGCGCGGTAATTTATTTTATTTAGGTTTATCCGACGTTTCGCGCGTTAAATTACCGCGCTTAAAACCGTTAAAACGTAGTTTTATTATGTGTACAAGTCGCGAAAACTTAAGAAAATATTGTGTATTTATTATTCTTAAATCATTTAATTTAATAAAGCAACCAAGTGATTCCTGCACAGTAGTGGAATTTGAATTGGTGACGAATGCCCGCCCACTGTTTTGCTCTTCATTACGGAACTCTGAAGTATGTAATAATAAAAGCCTTATATCTCTAAAAATAGTCAACATAGGTTTCTCAAGTCAATTTTAATAGTGTTTTTCAAGTATTATTAGCACTTTCAGTATTATAAAACTACTTTTTGATAGTTTTAAGCGCGGCAATTTATTACATTGTGGTTACTCCGACGTTTCAACCACTTTCCAGTGGCTGTAATCACGGAAGACGGAAAATCGAATAAATTACCGCGCTTAAAACCGTTAAAAGTAGTTTTATTATGTATACAAGTCGCGAAAACTTAAGAAAATATTACTTTTAATTTTTTCAGAAAATTCTATTGTACTAGTAGAAAGTTTTGGTGGTAAATATACTTTTTACACTTTTAAAGGCGCACGTTTCATCAACCCAATACAAATATAATTAATAATTAAGTTTTTAAAGTAAACATTCAATTGACTTAATTAATCAAAATCATTACCGACATTCTTTATGATCTGGGCAAAACTTCACGCCTGGTAACCCTATTACGAGATATAATTGGCTATATGAGTCCTGGGAATTCCAAAGATTTTTATACCCTCAAAAATGCATTGCTCCCGATGAGATGGAATTTTTAGCTATAAAACCGATCGTTCCATTCTGTGGGGGTATTGCACAAACCTGTTACGAGTATATGTACGATTGAACAAATATTATTTTAATATTATGAAGCTTTTATTTTGATTTTATGTGGGTATCTTGATGAAAACTATTGCAGTATTTATATGTTGTTTTAAATAAAGATAAAAGTTGTTTTATTCAAAATTAGCAGTGATCCTAGGCTTTGCTTATTCCCAAATTGGGAAATTTGCCCCAAAAATTTTAGTAGTCATAATTTTTTTTTGGGTTAGTTGAAAAATTTTATCTTTGGAATGTCAAAATTTGAACTAAGCACTAAATTGTTTCGTATAATAACTACAGTCTGGGTGTGATTTTATAACTGGCATAATATACTAAATTTATGAAATTGGGTAAATTTCCAAAACTCAATCTGGGTCCTGTACTCCTCACTTTGGTCGCGCTTGTACATGGACTTTATATTCATATTTTCAGAACTATGCAACATATGTAAATTAAATATACAAAAAAAGTGATACAATTATTGTTTTAAATATCAATTTATTTTCATTAAGACCTGTTTAGCTGTTTTGGGCAAACTTTTAGCCAGACTAACAGACGATGATTCTAAAACTTTTAATTTACGATTTATAAATAACAGTTTCCATTTAAATTTTGATATTTATTTTGAAATCTCAAACAGACACTTCCATTTTTTTTATTATTAGTATAGAATTTAGATTGATGGCGATTACTAAAATCTTAATTGGCAGTCATATTCTATAAAGTTAATAATGTTCATTATTAATTTAACATTGTTCATATCTGTTGTATCCCGATACAACAGACATGAACAATGTAGTAAATAAAATAGTGATCGCCAGATCCGGATCTGGCATTCGTAGAGAATATAATAACTATATAAATCGCAACATATGGAGGCAATCCATCCCATACTTTCGCCGAATCGCATAACGACGTTGTTATGGTGGCATAAGCCGACTATAAGCGGGCGATGTACATCGATCAGTCGGGTCTCGGGAACGTGCCCGAAGTCATCAGTCACACGCGGCGTCTGATTTATCGTGTGTACGGGCATTTTCGACGGCCCCATCGACGTGAGGAACTGTGGACGTCGGTCCACGACACTCAGATATATAGTTGCGGGATGGAAACTTGGATGGTTTTAACCCTTTTCAACGTTGCGTTTTGTTGCTTGTTGAACGGTATTCTCGCGTTCTGTATTCAATTATATAATTACATTTCATGAGTAACACATATATAAGTCTAATGTTTGTATATATAGGTACGTATATATTTAAATAAAATAGGCTTTTGCGTAGGACCCATTGACGCGAGAAACTACGAACGTTACACATATATAGCTAGTTAATTGCGCGGGTAAAATTTGTGTCGTCTTGTTGTTCTATGCTAAACTCGTTGCAGTTTTTGTTAGAACTTTGAATGTTTAAGGCCCGCTTGCACAACGATCGTCTTTAAATAAAATTAGTTAATTTTATTTAACTCTTTAAACGCGTTTAATAGTAAATGCATTTACGTTGTCTTGCACGAGGCACTCTCCCATGTCATTTAGTAAAATGTATTTATGCCATTGATAAAACAGCGAAATGTGTTTCATTTCACGTGGCGGTACGTTTTATCGAACAAACACACGAAATTTAACTTAAATGTTAGTTATTTCCTGCGTAAAAAGGATTTAAGTTGCCCAATCTCAAATTGACATTTGAAATTTTGTTCGTTTGGTTAAGTTTATTTCGGAATTTTTAGCGGCAACCTGAAGAATGATCTTTTGCTGTGCGGTTTTATTTTCGATTTTATGGGTATTTAGCATTGAGATAAATAAAGCAAATAAAATACGAGTGACGACCTGTAATTGACTTTTTAATAACTTACAATTTCATAAAGAATAATAAGCTGTTGAAATAATAAGAGTTGTTGGAATATTGTTTAATGCAGATTTTCCTTCCCATCTCATGTTCAGGGTCCTTTTTATAATCAAAGAATTTGAGACAAAGATCATAATTTTCCGCTGCTTCCATTATATAGGCGTTCTTATTCTAGAATCTCATCCGTCATGTTTTTCTTCATCAGAGTTAAAAAGACACAGTCAATTCTTAGAAATTGTTGTAAATTTATATCATATTTTGCTTTAGCATCTGCACCATCAAATGCTGCAGGCTCATCGGGCTTTTGAAGTTTTCCATGCAAAATTTCTTCTGTGCCGGGTATTGCCCTGCACGCTGTCTCAATACGATACCGCCAAGGCTTATAATTTTTACCATCTAAGCGCATTTTTTTTACCTTGAAGCCTCTGCGATCGCCTTATCCATTGTGAACGTCAGGTCGAGTACAATGCTAGAATATTGTATTTATTCTTTCCTAGTTAAAATATCTTTACTGGATCCAATTTCTTAACTTTATTACTCTGCTACCATGTCAGTTTGGACTAATAATGGGTATTTAGAATTGAGATAAATAATTAAAGCAAATAATATACGATTGTCAATCTGTAATTGACTTTTTGTAAGTGACAATTTCATAAAGACATACGAGTGACAATGTTTAAACGCGTTTAAGGAGTTAAATAGCCATTTTTGGATGATTAACTTTGACAGTTCTGTAAACGTATTTACCAGTAAATTTAGCGTTGTGCAAGACGCTTATCGTATTTAAGGGCGGTAAATGCGTTTAGTGTTTTTTAAATTAAATTAAGGAGCGTCATGCAAGCCGCCCTAAATGTGCAATTTTATTTTGAAAAGTTTGTAAATGAATTATCGTCGCGGGATAGTTTTGGGCAAGAATTGTGCGTTTCTTTCTATGAAATCGCTAAGTGTGACATGAATTTTTGGTAAACAAGTTTTTACGCGTTATTCAGAAATCTACATTGTTCCTAAGCCTGACTTTTAACAATTTAACGAAATGAAACTTGAATTAAAGGTCTGTTCTTGCAAGACCTTTACTATCAGTAATGATCAAGAAATCCACAAGAAAAAAAACAAGCCGAAATAAAAATTTACCCTACGCGCTTAGCGAAACAATCTATTCGAGTTACAACCATACAAGGAAATGTACTCAAACGATTCTATGTCAACTGGTCCCGAGGGAAAGTGGTGTGATGATAACAAATGTTAAGTGCGGTTACTACTATTTTATTTTGAGGTAAGTTCCCACTTTGTCGAGAAGCGGGCAAGTTCAATGACATGAAATCGGTCGTTGTGCCAGATTTTTTTAAAGATAAATAGATTCGCGAACACGCCTAATCTCAGGCGATAATGCGGTACACGAGATTAAGAGATACCTGGATTGTACTTTCCTTGAAACACGGGCTCTGGTAACGCATTCCACAGCTCTGTCACACGCAGAAGAAATGTAGAGGTAAAAAGTTCCGTTCGCACTGGTGGTGGTCTCACTGTGACACCAGCGTAGGCCAGAGCACGTGTCGTCCGAAAGATCAATCAAAATCAAATCAATGTACTGTCAAAAAATTACACAAAGATAATGCTTTTCCAAGGTTCCGCACTAGAACTAGGCTGTATCGCGAACACCAAGTACGTGTGTGACGGACTTAACAATTTATATCGCTAAGATTAATTTTTAAAATAGATGTTAACTTGTTTGTGTGTGTGGTGTGTGTTTGTCCGTGCAAATGATGGATCACAATATTCTGATATATACTACAGGTTGTCTGGAAGAGTTCGCTTTTTAGCGATAAGACCGCCCTTTGTACCCAACTAGAATAAAACACTAGTTCGTAAGTTTTTCTGTAATGGTGTACAATAACGTGTTATCTATCTATCTATATATCTATAAGGTTAATTTATATGATGGAATGTTAAAGCGGGAATCAGGTCGAACAATCCAAACTCACAGATGTATGCGATCGGTACTGTTAGTGTATTTAATTTGCGAAGTGTGAATATATTATATATGTTACTGTTTGGGAGTATGTGGTGCAGTTTGGGACTGCCATACACTCTAATGCCAACCTGCTACTTTTATTACCTTAAAATAGCCTAAAGGGATTACAGCTTAGGCAACTGTGCAAGCTTGCCTGGTGCCCTTTCATATTACTAACAGAGTTTCGAGCTTCGTCTCGATCATAGAGGTAGAAGAGCGCACGAGGAACATCTATGTGACCTAGTTTCGCTAGCCTTAGTCTCAGCAACTGATGTTGGGTCCCAGGGTAGGTCATTTGAGACCTTGGGTCTACGCAGTCCAGAAGTTATTGGCCTATCCCCGACGCCGTCTTATACTATGGTTGAGAGGAGGAGCTGATGACTAATCCCGTCACCCGTAAAGATTTTCGATTTAGCCAGAAAGCAAAACAATATCCAACTGCACGTGACGCAAATTGGTGCTAGATTGTATACTGCGTTTCACTCTGGCAATGAAAGTTAATCGTCCCTTAAGATTTCTGAGTAAGACAGTGACAATAAATTACATATTACATGAACTGTATAAAAAAAAATCTGAATAAGATTACATCCGCAAACATAACTCCCAATTTGTTTTTCGCTTTTCGGATCCAACAAATGCGAACAGAGCCACAGCCATACACTAGTGTCGTGTAATCCAGCAATTTATAAAAGGCTTAAATCGAAGCGTTTTATTGAATATCACGTTTTCAGTGAAAATGGCTGTTCAAACGGTTTCATTTTATTTGATTCTGTTTAAAATGATTCCTAGGTGAATTGCAACGGACTACTGTTAAAAGATTTCATTGTAAAACGACAGTTTTGTCAAAAGCATTTTTGTTTTAAATCCCGGTTTTGTAACCATTTGGACCATAAAATAGGGAATATACCAACATTTTAACTTACGCATATTTATATTATTGTTACGAGCTACAGGACTAATTAAAATAAATGCCGTTGGAATTACTATAGAGTTTATTAGAACTGTACAAACATGTATAAAACAGGAACAAATAAAACTGGATGCAATCAGTTCACACTCTATAAACTGCACGATTTATTTACATGCGAAAAGTCCGTCACTATATCGCTAATCGGGAGTACTACACACGTCTTACTCGTATTGTAGTCGTCGCTTGACTGTTCCACCCCTCCGTTCGGACATTGTTTTATACTAAACTGTATAGTACTGAACAAAGGGGCCGCGTTATGAGTTAATGCACCATCTGACAAGCTTCGACGCAATGCAATAAAAATAAAAGGATTAGTTCGACTCTATTTACAGCCATAAAATAAGTTTTTTTTATTGTAGTATAGGTTCGCGTTTGGCAATCTTGCCCTATGTTGCACAAAGTGGTAGTACGATAACAATAGATGTTTAAAGTCTAAACACGAAGTAAACAATAGAACTCCGAATGCAGGAAAGGCAACAAACGGCGTTTTACGACATCACTACATAGTATAAAACAAAGTCGCCTTTTCTGTCCCTATATCCCTATGTGCGCTTAAATCTTTAAAACTACCCAACGAATTTTGATGTGGTTTTTTCCAATAGATAGAGTGATTCAAGAGGAAGGTTTATATGTATAATACATGCATCATATACTAAGGCAACATTGCTAATTTTAGTGATGCCCGTGCGAAGCCGGGGCGGGTCGCTAGTACACTATGATTAAAACACAATTAAAGCGGAATTTTATTTGATTTTGATGTTTCGGTAACTTTTCAGTAGCCGTCATCACGGAAGCGAGGATCGTGGCGGTAATCTCGTGAACAAGATCTAAGTATTTATTTTATTTTTCTTCACAAGTTATCATCATGAGGGATATGAATGTCAAGGAGCAGTGCTCGTTACGCAGGTCTATTCTATTATCACTTTTTTATTAACCTACTAGGATATGCCCGCGCCATCATCCACGATTGACTTGATATTCCCACGGGATTCCCGGGCTATAAAGTACCGCAGCATTTTCAAAAGATTATCAAACCTGTCGTTTTAGTGAAAACTCTGCCGAAGTAAGATATTTTTTTATGCTTCCGAACAACTTCCAACCGCTCCCGGGAAAATTCCCGTATCACCCTGTGGCAGAAAGGTAGAGAATAGTTATTACTTCAAATGACAAAGAGAAGTATTCACTGTCGAGTGCTGATGTGAACTGAAGTGAACAAATCGTACAAGCTTGTACAACACATAGCACAATGTGTGAGCGGAACGGATGATGTGCTCTAGCAACTATTAATATTTGCGCTCCAGCGTTGTGCTAGCCAGTAGTTCGTTGTCCACTGCGATGACTAGACGTATGACACTTCCATAGCACATATTGATACATAAAATTTGCTATCGATCAGGGAAAAAATCGCAGTGGAATTTGAATTTCGAACATTTGAAATCCTGGGATTACCAGGAAAATACCCGCGAGATTTCCGGAATAACGGCGCAGATTCTAAGTCTAAGAATTAACTGTCGACCAGTGAAAACCGCATTGCAATCGGCCCAGTAGTATTTACTTGAATCCTGAATAAACAGACAAACATACAAGACATTTTTTTAAATGCATCTGCTCTCCGTCGTTTATGTAATATATCACAATTGTTTTATTTTAAATACCGTCAATGTACAGACATGGCATGTTTAGAATTTTACAAATAATATTATAGATTTGAAAAAATTGCAATTCAATTTAAATAACAATATTTAAATTCGATCAAAAACGGCTGGCAACACGTGCGCAGGCGTCAATTATTGGGATTTAAACTGATTGTTATCTCTGAATCGCTTCCGGCTATTAACGGAAATTGTGAGGTTTTCATACGGATTAGGGTTGGTAATACGCGTGCTTTTTGCAAATGATAGCGGGCGACCGGATTATCTGGTTTAGAGCAATAAGATAATTGGTTACTTTTAAATTGTTTGATTTAATTAATTAGCGGGAGTCATATTTTGACCAAATATGTATCCGTGAAGGAACGGAGAAAGAATACAATTTCCTGCGGCCGGGCGGCCTGTCGTAAGAGGCGACAAAACAACCCATAACCAGGTCATAGGGTATTAGCTCGACTGGATGGCGACCACCGCTGGTCTAGAGTATGCCGCCATACTACCTTTGTGTCGTGTTCCGGCATTAATGACCAGGTTCCAGTCTCCCTTCAGATAGCAGCAGCGCATTTGTAGAACCTTTAATGTTGCAAATGTCCATAGGCGATCGTAACTGCTTTCCATCAAGTGGGCCTGTCTGCTGAACTCCTGTCATAAAAAATATATGGAAAGTATATCGGGAAATATTGCTGTTAGTGACAAGTCGGACCGTTTTTACTCGGGAGTGCAAGAGGTGTGGCATCTGAGCACAATGTCCTAAGGAGCACAGAGACCTAAGTGAGCGCAAGCTACTTATACTACACAGTGTTACCATGCAAAATGTGTTAGTTATAAAAAGTACTTAATATCATCTCAACTCAATCACTGGACAATTAGTTAATCGGCTGTTGAAATAGGACTGTATCATTTTTTACTAATTTTATTTTTATAGCGAGTGGGCTCAGCTTCGTGCAATGTCATGCTGGCGTTCAATATGGTGTCGACGGCCCTAGTGAGAGCGAAGGAGTCTAATTAAAATTATGGTTTTTGTTTATGTTGTAGATTGTGAAATTGTTATTATTGTGCTACGAGTTTTTTTCGTATTAGTAGAGCCTAGAATAATTAATTACCTTGATTATAGCTTTGAGGGACGGCTTGACTGGTGTGATACCACACTCTAAAAACGGTGAGCCTTCAGCAAGTCGTGTTTAGTAAGATGAGCAAGAACTCCAATAGTCTCCCTCCTTGTTGCCTGTGGGCAACGGTATCCGCTTTCGATTATATTGTGTATGTATGAAACTACGAGTAAGAAGCACATGGATTATTAGGTTAATGTTAAAAGAAAGTTTCGAACAAGCGACAGCCCTATAAAATGGGTAGAGCATTACCAACATTTCAAATTCAGTGAATGTTTTCCATATAGCAGACATTCACACTATAACTACGCACCGTCCAATTCTCTTCCCCGTTACTGTTGAAAATATTCTACAGCGCAGTTAATTTGTAACATTCAGGTAACATGTGACATGCATACAGATGATTACATTTATATTTTGTTTCGCTATTGATATTATAATTTTCAATAGTGCCAATTTGATTTTAAAATGTTATTAATCTATCGGAATAATCAAATGCATCGGATTTATTATTCAGTCGCGTGTACTTCATGAAATTTAAATTAACTTAGATTGACTGGAGTTAGAAGTTGCTAGGGTTTTCATAGCCCAAATGAAATGAAATGAAAGAAAGAGATAAAATGGTTGGAATCATGTAAACCGATTTTTCCATGCTGTCGTAAGAGGCGATAAACAACCCACAGTTATGTGATAGGGTATTTGCGCGTCTGTATCGCTACTACCCGTGGTCTGAAGTACGCCCCCATAACAACATTGAAGTGTGTTCCGGCATTAGTGGCCAGGTTCCAGTCTGCCTTTAGAGAGAGGCAGCACATTTGTAGAACCTTAGTGTTACAAATGCCGGAACACAACTCAAATTTGTTATGGCGGCATGCTTTAGACCAGAGGTGGTTGCCTTCCAGACGGGAAAACGCCCTACCTCCTAGCTGTGGGTTGTTTTGTCGTCTCTTACGACAGGTCGACCGGCCGCAGGAATTTCTATTTTTTCTCCGTTCCTACACGGATAACGATGCTCTGTGAGAGCGTAGTCTCATAGCGATCGAGCCAGCCCTAAGAGCTCTGATTAAGATAATAATTCCAGTATAGCTCTATCATAATATACATTCATATATTCTCAAGCCTCTTTGCCATTGGGGTAAGGGTAGGCAGAGATGTTGGATCTCCAGCTGTTACGATCCTGACAAACCTTTTTCGCTTCATCAACTTTCATTTGTCTCATCATACTTACGCGCTTACTTAAAGTGTTTTTACCTGACTGTTCTTCAGAATATCTTATCTATTAGTTTGATCATGGTCAGTATGTTGCGGTCGACTTCGACTTTGCTATTCATATTACTGTCATATACTTATTTTGTGATTCTGCTTTCACTCATTCTTTCTACGTGCTCAACCCAACTTAACATTCCTTTGTCAACACTTGTCACTACATCCTCTTTCATTCCACGACGTTCCCTTATCACACTGTTTCTTATCATGATATTATAATTGAAGAATATACTTCTCAAAGCTGGCATGTCAACTGCGTTTGTCTTACGTCTGCCATGTAAATTTTGC
The DNA here is from genome assembly GCA_012273795.1 of Dendrolimus punctatus. Classification (NCBI taxonomy): domain Eukaryota; kingdom Metazoa; phylum Arthropoda; class Insecta; order Lepidoptera; family Lasiocampidae; genus Dendrolimus; species Dendrolimus punctatus. The sequence continues at coordinate 12,875,286 of CM022550.1, forward strand.
CGCGATTGAAATTCCTAAGTTATCTTATTTTATCGCAAATATCTCGTCAACAGAATCGAAGTATTACGCAATTGCGTCATTTGACCGGTAAACTAATCTGAAATTCACGGAGTATCCCCACCGAAAACAAATCAAGACAGATGATCCCGGATTGGTCCGACCGATCTGTTTTACTTAATTATTAAAACCAGCCGGCCACCAAACCGAGCCGTTTGCATAATCGGTCGGCGTCTAACACCGAGTCAATTGGGTAAGTCGAGTCAATGTTGGACAGTGTTGCCATGTCCACAGAATCGCTTGATATATCCTAATTTTTAGGAAATTGTCAGGGAAATAGGATTTTACCTTGAATTATTTTATAATTATAAGAGAAGTATAATGTAACATTAAATATTTAATTGATTTATTGTTGAGAGGATTTAATGTAAACAATTTTGGTAGTTAAATTACATATTGGATTGTTATTGAGGTTATTTTAAAATAATTATTCTTTCCTTTTATATTAGTCGTAAAAGTGATTTTCCTAATGAGTTGATAAATAAATAATATTAACGAGCACCATCACTAGTATTACATGTACTAAAGGAGACGTTAACTTGTGGGAATAAAACAAAATTATCATTAAAAAAATATTGAAATCGTTTATTTTCGTAGTACATACGTAATGAGGTGATATGTCTTTGGATTTGATAATTGAATTATTTTCCCTGGCCATACTACTGCTATATAACATGCCTAAAACAATAAGGGACTGGTAGTCGAAAATATGCAAATTTCAGTTAATACTAGAATGCCATTAATGGTTTTTCAAAGACTATGAAATTAAAAATGTCGCAGAGTTCTCTGCCGAGAATTTATGCCTGCATTTTTTGTCAACCAGTTTTGAATCAATATAATCAAATGTAGTTATCATCTGTGTTTTGATTTGTTTTGTAATACCAGTCCGTTGTCCAGACTTCGGACTTCTTTTAACATTATTTCGTCGTGTGGTCCGCCACAATAAGGCTGTTATGCACAGACATTTAATCGATGTTTACAATAAAATAATCGCATGAACTTCGCATGACATGAAATTCGCCATGCTCCTCTTAGAGATAATATAGGGGGAACCCAATATTTTCTTGTAGAATTAATCTTTTCACTATCTTTCTTTCTTCTATTGTTTATACATATAGTATGTAATTAGAACTTTCTTTAACTTAGTCAAATCCATTTTATTTTAAACGTTCTGACGTTGTGATACCTGGAAACTACTATGTCTACTGAACGAACTACGAAGGTCCCTAGACCCTAGTCCATCACTAGTAGTATAAGCGGGCGCGAGGCGTGCGCTGGGTTGGCGCTTGACTAGCGCGGGTGTACAACACGTGTGCGAGTCCTGTGCGTGATCGACGCGTGTCATCTGAACACGCCCTAAGTATATTAGCGATAGATCGACGGTGATCATCTAGGATCAGTACTCTACTTACAGTGATAAATGTACTTGCATTTAAGATTGTATTTGAACACAAATGAAATGTAAGCGAAAGAAGAAAAGCCATCTGCGCTCTATTTACTCTATGATATTGGCAAGGATGGTACATATATGTTAATCATGGCCAAATTATGTAGGTTCTGTTATTAGGTTAAGATAATACAGATGGGATGTTAATTTCCTCTAATTTAACTCTTGACCGTATATAACGCAATTATGTTAATTTGGTCGATACCATGATCAGAAATTATACATATAAATTATCAGAGTACATGCAAGTGGTGTTATATTTATTACTAATGCATCCGCGATTCATTCCAGTAACATAGATTCAAATTCGTGGTGTGATGGAAAACCGTTATATTTTAGATGATTCGCACTATATATCTTCTCTAATATATAAAATTCTCGTGTCACAGTTTTCGTTGCCATACTCCTCCGAAACGACTGGACCGATTCTCATGAAATTTTGTGTGCACATTGGGTAGGTCTGAGAATCGGCCAACATCTATTTTTCATCCCCCTAAATGTTAGGGGTAGTCCACCCCTAAATTTTTATTTTTTTATTTTTACTGGGCAGGACGTCGTCTGCCGGGACAGCTAGTTGTATATGTAAATGTCTAGGTTTAAGTTATGATGAACAATAAAGAGTTTTCATTCATTCATATATTTATAAATTATAGCCTATGTGTCATTCTGATGTGTAATTTATATTTTTGGAAAGTTTCATCCATCAAAATCCATTCAATAGTTTTTGCGTGAAAGAGTAACAAATATACATCTATACATGTATAGTTAGTAAGTGAAAGTAATTTTATCACGTATATCAGATCTCAGCGTAAAGTTATACTCAGCATCATTACAATTTGCTTAGTTAATTATTTAACCACCCGAAATCCGAATTTCTATGGTGCCGAACAATTTCAAAAGTTGTATGAAAAATAATTAAATCGTTGATAATCATTAATCGCGTTGTCCTGAGGAGGCGAGAGCGCAGTCCTGTCCAAAATTGGCAATTATAAAAAATGGTCCCGAAATTGGCCGCTGCGAAAATAGGGTAGAGGATTGCTGGAAGGGAACGTCTCCGTGTCCAGACTATAGGGACTTGTTTAGTTCTAGGGAGTTTCTCACCGCTTTTCCACCTCACGGTGATTATACGTTGCAATGCGGTGTCCTTATGTATAGAGATATATATATAACTTACAGTAGTGTTAATAGAGTCTAGAGTATGCAACCATCAATCTTGAGTTGTGTTCCGCCATTAGTGACCAGGCTCCAGTCTGCCTTTAGAGTACAGCAGCGCATTTGTAGCACCTTTGCAAATGTCCATAGGCGATGGTGGACGCTTTTCATCAAGTGGGCCGTCTGCCTGTCTGCTGAACTACTGCAATAAATAATTTTTTTTTTTTTTTATTGCAGGAGATCAGCAGACAGGCAGACGGCCCACTTGATGGACAGCGGTTACCATCGCCTATGGACATTTGCAACATCAAAGGTGCTACGAATGCGCTGCTGCTCTCTTTAGGGAGCCTGGAACCTGGTCACTAATGCCGGAACACAACTCAAGGTTGTTATGGCGACATACTCTAGACCAGGGGTGGTAGCCATCCAGTCGGGCAAATGCCCTACCACCTGGCTGTGGGTTGTTTTGTCGCCTCTTACGACAGGCCGCCGGGCCGCAGGAAATTGTATTCTTTCTCCGTTCCTGCACGGATAAATCTTAAGTTAATTATTACACAAGAAAATGTTTTATATTAATATCTAAATAAACGATTTAATTAAATTTTATCCCAAAAATAATCTCATAAGAAAAAACAAGGTATAGAGGTTTTACATTCTCTTGAAAATACCAATGATCATAGGATACTTTGCATCCCGGAAATCGGGATACTTTTCGCGGGATATGGAAGATAAAGAGAAAAAGATTGTCGCAAATGAATTAACGCTTATAATTAACACTCAAGGTAATGCGGCTGGTAATTCAGCATGCTGTCCTCTGTGTGTATGTATTTGCGTGCGTGCGTGTTTGTGTGTATATGTGGTAGGATCTGAAATGACCTTAATTGCGGTATATTCGGATAGTAAAATAATAACATAATAAAAAAGACTACTACACTGCACATCTTTTTTATTAAGTTACTGCATGAGTTCAGAAGACACGCAGACGACCGACCAGATGAAAAGCGGTTACAATCGCCTATAGACATTTCTAACACCAATGTGCTGTCGTTCTCTAAAAGGAGGCTGGAACCTGGCCACTAATGCCGGAATAAATCTCAAGGTTCTTAGGGCGGCATACTCTAGACTACGGGTGGTAGCCTTTCACACGGGTTTAATACCCTACCAGCTGGATGTCTTTTACAACAGCCGCCCGACCGCAAGAAATTGTATTCTTTCTTCGTTTCCGATAAACCTCTATTGTAGTAGCCATTTTTTTTATCTGATTATCTACCTAGTTAGCTTATCTCGATTCGGTATAATAAGAGGCTCGGTTTCATATAAAATCTTCAACACTGAAATGTATAAATTTGGTGTCGTATACTGAACAATGCCCGTTGGAATCCATCCGTCCCAAAGCTAAAGTTTAAATGAATATTACGCATTTCTACTAAGTTGTGAGTCCCCAGTACATACCCTAATAACATTACTTTTCAACTCACTCACAAGTTTAATAGCTTATTTTTTTATGAACACGAGTTTGACTTTCGTAAGTTGATCGTCCCTGTCAGACTGTCGTTGTTATTACATGATGAGACTTGTGAAATTAATTTAGAATATTATGGAATAAAACAAAAAGAAGAGAGAGGGAGAGATATGCACATCAAAATATACAATTACAAAATATACCATCTTTACAATATTTTCTAGACCATACGATAGGCGGCCTTCTCGCTCAAAGAGATATCTTCCAGGCAACCTAAATGAAAGAAATTTGAATCGGTCGATATAAGTAGTGCAGGCAATAGATGGTATTTATGCATCAAACGAATTTAAGAAATAATTATACAAATACATACATACATAGTCATATATATACAATAATAAAGAAAGACCAAAAGACTGGTTTATACCTCGGGCAACGCATCAGCATTGCCATTCATCGAGGCAATGTGGCCAGTCTTTTGGGCACGTTTCCGACTGACAGCGGTCTGGTACTAGATTTTACAGTTTAATTAATTTATAATTTAGTTTATTTTTAAATAGGAGTTTAGTATCAATATTTAAATTAAATTAACGATTTGTATGATGACACGATTGTTATGATGACGTGTTAATCAGACATGGAAAAAAAATATACAAGAATACATTTCAAAATACATAAGTGATTATTATAAATGTATTAGCAACTTTCTAGATGTTGGTTACCTTCTTGGTAACAAAATAAAGAAAACTTTAATTAAATATAATTAATAGCTATTAACTATATTCTACCTGTAATCGCTTAAGACTATCTCAGTTTTGCAATTTCAAAACCAAGCAAATGTATTCCAACAAATTTTAGACCTGAACACAAAAAAAATTACGAACATCAACAACACTTCATATATTCACAGTAAAATAACACATTATATATTTGTAGGTTATGAAGTAAAATGACAAATTTTGCCTCATGTCAGTGACGTGGCACACAAAATGTGGTAATTGTGGTATTCGAATATCGATATAAGGTGTTACACGAGTATTTTATTTTAATTCTGAAGTAATAAAAGTATTTTTTGTCGGTTTTATTAAAAATAATTTAATGATTTACTAATTATATACTAAATTGCAATATAAATCCCGTGGGGTCCATCAGCAAAGAGTTTCTTTGAAGACATCTGTATGAAACTCTGACCCTACTCCTGATCAAAAGGCTGGCTCATATTTTGTCCAACAAATAATAATAATGCAGCCAGCCAGCACGCTCCCCGCTGGCAGTGATCCACTACATAATCTACTCAAGATTGAATTGTTTTGTTTATGTTTATATATACCATAAATGAAGTAATTTCTATTTATTTTAATATTAACATAAATTTCTAAGACGCAAAAGAGAAATCTTCTTGAAATTTTTGCTTGTTATACAAACGTATCCATGTCTGAACGCGTTACACTTCATATAACACCGCCAGTGTGCTATTCTGGTGTAACTTTGAAGTTAATCCAGCAAGTGTATGCTAAGGATCCCATAAAATAAACCCAAGAGATTGTATGGTTATACGGTGCTTATGAAATATTCCATTTTACGGCCATGTTAGGTATAAGGCACACGTGAAACAAGGTGCGGTTGGCGAAAACCGTAGCACGGCCGCGGGGAACGCGGCAGAAAAAGAAATATATGTAAATGTCACGTTAGGGGAACACGGTGGAATCTTAAAGGATACCGACGTCAGTGACGAGAGATAGCGGTTTCAAAAAATATCATAGCAAAACATACTTCCGCACTCAATGGATCAATAAGTCCAGAAATTATTGATGGCTTCTATGGTGTTCTATGCACTGGCTCGTTTACTTGGAACACAAAATTTCGTCCGGAATTCGATTCCTCTACAGGGTAAACGTTGTGAACAAATTTATCGTTACTTTTCTAATTTGGGTGTATATTAGCTGCTGTAAAAATGTACGTCGTATACGCAACTCTTTTTAATTCATCCAGAAACTGAGAAAAAACAGAACTAGGTGGTAGGATATTTACCCATTTGGATGGCGACCAGCCCTGGTCTACAGTATGTCGCCTTAACGACCAGACTTTCGATTGTTTTTATCAAGCATTAACAAAGACACAAGTAAAACTTGTTTAGCTTGAAAATATACAATATTTAATTTTATACAATATTATATAAATATAATATAATATTTTATTTAATATAATCATATTATTGTCACGTGTCTTGAAGTGTTATTAAACTACAGTCAATGCTAGCTTCAAATTTATTTCTTTGTTCCCGTTTTACATGAAATAAAATATATCTTAGCAAACAATAAAGACAGTTGCAACACCAAAGTTGCTACAAATGCGCTGCTGCTCTCTTAAGGGAGACTGGAACCTGGTCACTAATGCCGGAACACAACTCAAGGTTGTTATGGCGACATACCTTTGACCAGGTGTGGTAGCCATCCAGTCGGGCAAATACCCTACCACCTGGCTGTGGATTGTTTCGTCGCCTGCACGGATAAATAAATGTTTGTCTGATAACAAAAATAAATACAGCAATTAGATAGACTCAGCGAAATCCCGTCGACTAAAACCGTCCTACTTGGCTTCTCAGACGCAGACATCACACTTGCATGAAAATTGAAACCCCCTTAACTAATCATTCAAACAATAGGAACCACATTTCATGGCGGCCGCCATTTGGTTTGTTTCAACAACTCACTGCATTTGTCAAAAATCTTATGATTTCTTACATGTGTTTTTTAAGACCGCAAACGAATCCGACGACAAAATGGTGACGTCTTCCAAGTTGTAAGGAGACATTTGGGGGGACAGAGATAGACATACATACATACTATTATGAAAAAGAGAAGGAATGTGTATGTGTCGAGAATGTGTATTAAGGTTCGAACAAGAGATGGCGCTACGATGACTTGAGAACTATGGATCTACATTGAATGATAAACAGGTCATCTATGATATAATTTCAGAAATCGAGCCTAAAATCGTAACTCGTGCAACAACATATCCACACCCAAAGGATAAAACCAGGTATTTTCACGTCCACTTATACTTATCCGTGAGAAGTATCTTGCACTGTTTATGTTACCAGGGATTTTGTACCAACAATACCGTTTTAAAAGCCCTGCCAACTTTGTTACAACCACTATCTGCCTTTTACAGCGAAACTTTTTTGTTTTTCATGGCTGTGTAATTTCGTGGACAAAACGGTGCTTTTAGTTTGGAGGCCAGCTTTTTAATTTTTTTTCTCCTCATAGTTTTTCTCTAACGTTTACTCGAATAACAAGGGCATAATAGCTGCATGCTTTTGAGATAAATGCGGTACAGAGCCATGCTGGTAGTTACATTTTTTTTAATAAAAGTATAATTATATATTATACAAATATATTTGACAGTTCGATAAGTTATAATTTTAATACAATCTATTTAGATTTAAAAAATCGAGTAATTTCGTATCACGCCAAAAGGATATGCTAACACAGAAATAAGCTACTAAAATGAAGCATACAAATTCTCTAAATATAAGCAATGAATGGGAATTGTTCACAAAAAATCACCCTCTGGTTTTATATTTTTATTACGTAACATAGGGTATTTTAAGATACTATTTTTAATATTTTTGTATTTTAAGCATTACTTTTTTTATAATTCGATTTTAAAATTATTTCTCCCATGACGTCATAAGGGACAAGCTTACATTGATTTTTTTGCCTAGAAAACAAATATAATGAAAGTAAGTTTTATCTATATATAATCATAGTAATATGAGCTACTATTTGAATGTCAGTGTCTCACACTCTCATTACGTATCGTGATCATTTTAGTGTTTTTTGTCCCTAGGCTTATAATTTTTCGTGATCAATAATTATAATTTTCTATATTTATCGTTAAATTTTAAAAATGGTCTTTAGGGAAAATCCATGTTACAGAACTTAAATTAAATAATGTACAGCTAGAATTTTTTTACACCTGAAACAGGCAAACAGGCAGACGGCCCACCTGATTGGATTTATTTAGTCAAATAAAAGTCAAACGTATTTCTTACAAAATACAAGAACATCGTACGTTTTTTGGAATTTCAACAAGACAGAAATGACTAGGGACACTATTCCTCGAAGTGGTTTTTCAAATAGCTAGATTGAAAAAAAGTGAACAATCCCAATTACGTCGTTCTTTCTTCGAATAAACTTTTTTCCTTTCTTAGTATATTTTTATTGTAGTACAGGTTCGCGTTTGACCACGATCTCCCACTATGTGGAGCGAAGATGTGGTCTAGGATGGAGCAGGCTTACCTAGAAGGTACCTATTCACACGGGATTTGAAAACACCCAGGTTATATGTATCGGGAAAGGCAATAAGTTCCACTCCTTTGTGGTGCGTATGATGAAGCTAGATGAAAAGCGCTGCATTTTGCTAGGTGGAATATCCACCATTTATCGGTGCCGCATGCCGTTGCGTCTGGTTGTCCGATTATGGATTCATTTATTGAATAACTGACTGACTAATATTTTTCGCGGAACCCTAAACAAAAATTAGCTCAACTTACTCCTTATAACATCAGCTATCTGCCAGTGAAAGTTCCGTCAAAATAGGTCCAGCCATTTCAGAGATTAGCCGGAACATCCAGACAGACAGACAAAAATTATAAAAATTCTATTTTCGGAATCTCCCGGACCGAATTGTCCCGCAAATTTTTTCATATTTTTATTTTGACATTACGACACTTTAATTTTATTTTTCTGTATAGATTCATTTATTTTTGAAGTGAAATTTCTTTAGAATCGTTGTGATTTGAAAATCGATGAAACGAAAAAATGATGTGAGAAATGGAGAATGACTATTTATTCCTGCTGCCGAGCGGCCTGTCATCAGAAGCGATAACAATCCACAGGCAGATGATAGCGTATTTGCTTCTCTGGATGACTGCCACCCGAAGTGTAAAGTCTAAAACAGGGGCTCAAACAGTCGATCGCGAAGTACATGTTGAGTCGATCTCCAGAAAAATTGCCATCTTAATATATAAACCTTATACCTGCGCAACGATACACCTTTCCTACATATATGCCAATCCTGCGTCACACATACTTGCAGCGTCTCAAAGTCGATCGATCGAAGTTTAACAACGTTGAGGTTGATCGCCAGCAGTTCATGTTTAAGGACCCCTGGTCTAAAGCATGCCGCCATATCAAGTTCCAGTCCCCTTTCCAAGGCCGGCAGTATGTTAGTAGCAACATTGGTGTTGCAAATGACAATAAGCGGCGTTAACGGCTCTTCTTCAGGTAGGCCGTGGGCCTGTACTCCAGCAATAAATAAAAAAATATTTTACTCGCAAGAGTTAACTTGAGACCTGAGCGAATTGCGCGCTCCCCTCCCGACCCCAGCCTTCTTACCGCTCTCGCCTACGACACGTCACCTCGCGCTTACGTCATCCGAGCGAAGTCTCAAGTTAACTCTTGCGGATTATATATGTAAACAGAATTGGCTGTACATAGTTGATATATGTATGTTTGTTTGTTTTTACATACAAACGTACACATATCAGTTATGTAATATTTCTATTGCGTGACAATTAATTAAAATAATATCGATAGTTTGTAAATCTTTCACGGTTGATTTTAATAAAATATAATATAGTAACATTGAATTACGTGTAAATTGTAAATACATGGTCGTAAAATGTTATCGGAAAACAATAAGAACACATATCATGTAAAACGTGGAGCGTATATAATGTGAAACAATTTATCCAATAAATAGATTGTTGTTTTTATTGATTTTAGATAGTTTAAAGCATATTATAAGTTATTAGTAAATCTATTACTATGATTTAATGTTTTCTTCTTTCCGTACCTAATTAATATGTTTTCTTTGGACGCCATTCAATTTAATAATTATGTTCTGCTTAAGTTGAACATCCCAAAAATAAATAAATAATTACTTTAAAAAAAAGTTGTTTAATCTAATTATATGCAACAGATGCGGAGAAGTTTGATCCAGAACAAGCACTTGGAATACTTCTTCTTTATGTTGGTTATAACACTATATAGTACCAGTTGCTCTTACATGACTCCGTATGGCACCGAGCGGTACAAATATCGATGGCCGCAGTGTAATTTTTGGCTTAGGTTATCTGGCGCTTTTACAGAGAGGAGATTATACCTTCACTATTATAACACAATACTATCTACCGACAAGTGGACTTTATCTACACCATTCGAATGATTGGCATACGTCTAGTGTACCACGTGATCACTTCTTCTTGTAGTACGTGTGCGAGGTGTCTAACTAAACCGTTATCCACGACTTCTCACAACCCTAACATATAGGGCTCTTCAAGGGCATCGGCTCCCTTAATGTTGTATATTCATACCCATCTCTATTAAAAACGTATTTGTATTATAAATTGAATTGAAAATAATGAATAATTCTACTATATTTACATGACTACTTCTTAGGCCAAACAATATTTTCAATCCAGTCAATATATCTGGATACTCTTATATACACTCCCGGAGCCATCTTCCTTCCGCAATATTTACCAAATGAAGTAACTCCAACTACTGTATGAAGTGGAAACGTCTTTAGACAGTCTACCCTATCTTCCATTATCTGGAATTTGAAAAAATAAAGTATCGATTATCGCATTGTTCGAGACCTAGCAGCGCGTTTGATAAAATTGTCATGAGACCAAGAAAAGTATTTGGAGCATAAATAGATCTGTATCAGTCTGTAAGCAATTGGATTTCATCTGTTCTAAAATATAATTACTAATTTAATTACCTGTAACGGTCCTCCAGAGTCCCCCTGACAAGCGTCTCTTCCACCGTGCTCATAGTCACCCGCACATAACTGATCCTCAGTAATACCCACAGCTAAAATCTTTCTTCGAATCAAACTAGCCATAGACTTATTACAAACAGCTGAGTCAATAACATCAACATCAACCTTCATCAAAGTCTGGCTGCTAGATAACGCTTCTGATTTCGTTACACCAAAACCAATCACGGTTAGATTCTTATAATCAAAACCTGTATTTGTCTGCAGACACGCTATTCTTATATCTCTAGTTAGTATAAATGGTGGATTAGCTCTCATCAACGCTATGTCATGATATTTTGATGGTGGTTTGAATTTTGGATGATTTATAACTTCAGCAATATCCCTTTCTTGAGCCAGTTCATCGACTTCATCAAATTCGAAGGTCGCTGTGCCTACTCTCATGATTGACCCAAGGTCTACACTAACAGAACAATGTGCTGCAGTTAACACCCATTGATCACTGATCAACGTTCCACCGCATTGCCATTCTGGCTGGTCTGTTTGACTATTTCGAGCGCCTATTAGAACCATGTGAGGATATAGAAGAAAATCAATTGGAACTCGTACCTTTGCCGTTGGGTACAATATATTATGGCACTCCAGCATTGTCTGTCCGTAATTTTTACAAGCTTCAAATGCTCTCTCTCCTACTGATTCGACTGGGATTATCAATACTATCACTGCAAAAACTATTAACAATAACATCTTTGTTAACGTACCACTATTGTAATTTATGACTACTCTACTAATCTATAACAACTGCTTCCATTAATTTGTCATCATCGTTCACAATTATTTCCTGTTTTATTTTCATCTTAAACGATCGTTTTGTTTATTGATTAGCTTGAGCATTCCAGATATATTTTATATGCACTCTAGGAGTCTGGATTCACAAAGTTTTTGGAGATGTAACTGGAACTAATAAAAATTATTTATTTATTTCTTCAATAACTTAACACTTATTAATACTTCTTCTTAAAGCAACATCAACTTGTTATAGATTTAAGAACTTGAGATTATTGTTATTATTTATTACTTTGTGATTGATATTGATTATTGAATTCAGTAATTCACTTACAAGCGCGTTTAATTTATTTACCTGAACGCCTTTTATGCACGTGCGTATTACAAATGATAAGCCGCGCGTTTAAGTGCGTATATAACGGTTTCACCGCAAAATATAATCTGCCCGTTGCGAATCGATAGTTGCGGTTTACATACCGTTTTGTCTTATTAATATACTTAGTGATGGGGTTTTTTCTATTCAATACGGTCGTCGTAATCCGCCCAAGTCCTATTCCCCCAACCCGTTCCCTCTGTCCTATACTCCTGTCTGATCCGTCTACCTCATTCCCGTATCCCTTGTCTTTGTCCCATCATTAAGGCTGGCAACGCCCTGGCTTCGCCCCTGGAGTTGCAAACGTCTACAGGCGAAGGTTTCTTTCCATTGATTAGGCCGTCTGCTTGTTTACCAGCTTCACGATAAAAAAGAAAGACCGTGTTTATGCCATAACGGGTAAATTTATTGTCTCGTTAAATGACCTCTCTACACCCCTTAGCCATCCACAACCATGTTGTCTTTTAAGGCATTTTTGGGGGCCCACGCAGGGAGTGGCGATTAACCATCTGCCATCTTTTCTACGTTCCCCGAAAATTGCGACGAACGGACGGACGCCCTAGTCCCCATTGTCTCAGACCCCTAGTACCTTGAAGAGTATGCTATGATATTATAGTTGTGATGCCTTATATATAGCCTTATGCTCTTGAATAAATATAACTTCGATCTTAAACTGACTTTTAGTAAGTATCTTTCAGTCGTACAAAAATGTTCTCCTCTTCTGAATTCATAAACCGTGTCTCTTTTTACATTTTTTATTTCCCACCAATGAGAGCGAGTTTTATACACATCTCTCATTGGTTAGTCGTATCCTAAGGTCCTGGCTAACATGGGCATATGGTCATTGATTAACAATAACAAAAGTAGATCATTATGTAATTGATAAATTAAATTTAATTAGATAAATAAGAAAATTGAAATGGACATTTATATAGAATTTATTTTATGATGAGAAATTATAATTTATACATAAAAGGTTAAACGTAGCGTAGATCGAAAGAATGTTGTTGCTATGTTTTTCATAAGGTAGCACTTGTCAAACGTCAAACGTCAAAAGTCAAATGCCAAAAGATTGACCTTGAACTGGCAATGCTGCTTCAAAAGCTGAAGGTCTCCAACGGCGCAAATATGGAACCCTAGGAAACCTTGAAAAACCATTGACACACTGGCCCCGTCACATTTTCCAACGACAAGTCAGGGGCTGGCAACGCCGCCGCTTCAGCTGAAGATGTCAAACATACATATTTGTGCCGTTTGGAGTTGAAACATTAGGCCCGTGGGGTTCATTGGCAAAGAGTTTCTTCAAAGAGATTTGCAAGAAACTCTTGAATACCACTTGTGATAAGAAGGCTGGCTCATATTTTGCCAAACAAATAAGTATCGCCATACAGCGCGGCAATGCAGCCAGCCTTCTGGGCACGCTCCCATCTGGCGGCGATTTCTTACACAGTCTACAATAGATTAATTTTAGTATTTAATTGTATTTTACTTTATTATTAAATATAAAATACTTTGAACTTGACCTACTTTTGTTTATGAATGAGAGATTCAAATATAAGTTTTATTTATTAAGAAAGTTTCTAATACAAAATGAAATGAAATCTAAGAAATGTATAAGCTAATCATTGAGACAGAAACTCGAGCGTGTGGAAACCAGGATCGTGGTATACTTCAAGCAAATATAATATAAAACTATCTACAACTAAACGTGGTAAGTGCATCCACTACGACCTCAATATCCCGGTAACGTTTTATTTCATTTCAGAACTTATGGCTGGACAAGGTATATAATGATTAAAAAATTTAAAAAGTGTCGTTAATCATTATTTCTATCGTGTAGTGAAGACTTGGTACGCTTTTCTCTTTTACCTGTTAAAAATAAAATCTCAGATAGTCAAGTGAAAAACTTCAGTGCAAGAACCGATTGGGAATCGAAGAAAACACAATACCTATTGAAAGTCTCGCTGCCAGAGTGTTTTGCTTCTGTAATAAGATGCTTTGTTGAGATTTTAAAGTTGAAGTATCGTTCTTGTACTTTGTTGAGTTCGTTCTTCTATTTTATTTGACAAAAAATATATCTTTGCATATCGTATTTTTTTTTTACTTTTCATTCAAGCTCTTGTTAACGTTGCGATTGTATGTTCTTACTCAGATATGCTCGCGACTTCGTCCACGCTTGATTCGAAACTCCCGCGGGATTCACGGGACACAAAGTACCGCAGCATTTAAAAAGGAATGTAAGATATCGTTTTTGGTAAAAACTCTATCGGAATATGCTAATTTCTATGCAATCGACTGCAACTACAAACCGCTTGTAGCAAAATTCCCGCGGCATTCCCAGGATGAAAAGTAGCCCGGTGGTGTGCACCGACATTTAACCTATGGTTAAAATGAAACAAACGCTAAAAATATATGGCTAAACATTGATTATTTTATTTTAACCACCAGTTAAATGTCGGTGCACACCAGCCTAAGTCTAACAATTTGCTGTCGATCAGCGAAATCAGCCCAGTTTAGTTTAGGTGAATCCTGAACAAACAGACAAGAAATCTAAAATATCGTTTCATCGTTTATATTGTTACGACCTATACGCCGACAAAAACGAATTCACACCTGTAAAAACACATTTTATTATCTTTCGGCATTTGGACTTTTTTGTTTACTTATTTATTGGCATGCGTTTACTAATTATTCTAGAGAACAGTGTATTGTTTTATTGTACTCGTTTATGGACCTTGAGATCGACTCATTAGCCAGGTGTTCCGGATTTAAAGTACAAACTGATTCTAGGAAATTCGGTCCACGCGGCCGGGCAGACGTATTGCAATAAAGAAATGCCCCGATTGAGGGACGAGGCAGTCGAGCGATAACCACGAGAGAAGCAATGCGTGTGCACTACAATCGGGAATCTATTAGTGATGGACTTTGCGCGTTTTTGAATTACGACCTTCTGAATTATATTTGTACCTGTTGTATGTGTTTGTATAGTTCTATAAACATGGTAATTCTAACGGCTAAAAATTTAGCTAAAAATTTCACGACACGGACGGTTGTGCCGCTGACCTTTCCCTTTTCTTCACACTCCATTTTGTGCGCCGTCAACCTGTCCACTGTATTCCAGTAATGAAAAAGCTCTAATTGTCCCATAGGCATAATACAAACACCCACTGTCATAATTAATTAATTAATATAGAGCGGCAGACTTAAAGCTAGTTCATTAAAAAAACGAATCACCCGCACTCGCCGACCTCAGTTGGCCCGAAATAAATCTGCCTATTATTAATTCCGCCAGAGGCTTTTCCGGAATTCTCGTAAAAAATATATAGGTATAATCCGGCCTCATTTCTAAAATTGGATTCGCCGCATAATGGGATCCAATCAATGCGCGGCGGTTTATTAATTGAAATAATTGAAATTAAACCGTAATGACCTTGTATTGTATTGTGTGCTCTGTGAACGATTAATAGTTTTAATTGAATTGTTCGATTAAACAAGTTTTTTGTTTGATGGCCTCTGTGGTCGGATCAAACCTTTGCTGACCGGATTAACTACAACGGAGGATTCGGGTTCGTTTCCTGGCATGGTAAATAAACGTTAATTTTCCGTTATTAACTGTGGTCCTGGTATATGGTAATTGGACTCAGTGTGGTCCGTTGTTTATTACCCATAACAACCGTGACTTGTTTAGGTTAGATATATACAATGCGCGTCTGTGCCAATTCATTTGTTGTTAATAGAGATGTTACTACATCTCTATTAACTCTTCTCCTAACTCCTTAAAGTAACGCTTTATCGTGACAGAAAATCCTCCCGTCTATATAGAAGTTTCTCTTTTAAAAAAATCATTAAAACTGGTTGAGTCGTTACGGAGTTCATCGCGGTCAAACAATGTGACAAGATGTTCATATATATATAGATGTCTGTAGATATAGTTAGTTCCATTTTCAATCTATGTGTATATAGCTGGTCTGATTTTGGATTAGGGTGGCTGCTGGCCAACATGTAGCGCAATTAATACTACGCTAATCGCGCCACGTGTACCGATAGCAAAAATGCTATTTGACATTCGAACTGGCAGAAAAGTGTTGTAATTATTTATCTAATTCCTTGGAATCCACTCACCAGGTCCTGACATGGGGACAATGGGGCCAATTCGGGAGTGTTACATCTCGATTAAAAGAAAATTTCTGAAAATTGGTTCAAAAATTGATGGAGAAACTGAGAAACGAACATACAAAATTCATCAGCGCTGGTTAACCTGACCAGCAACATGCTGAGCTAAGACCAATTTAGAGCTATACTTGCTTCGTTTTTTTTACTACATGTAACATTATACATTTATTTATTTATGCCTGTGTACTGTATACTCATATGTGTCGTAGCTCTAATTAAATGGTATTTCTTTATTTAAACAAAAAAACATACAAACAAATTCTCAATTCGTCAAAAACCCCCTCTGTTTTGAAGAGGTGGTTGCTAAATATAAGAGCTAAATATTGTTTTTTTTTTATATTTCTCTTATTGGAACGAAGTTCCTTATCGCGCGTTGCGAAAGGGGGCTAGACGGAAAAAATTAAGACCAAAACTTGTAACGACACTTTTTTGCTATAGTTAAGCCGTGCGGCGTGCGCGTGTTTCTATGTCTGTCTCTCTCTCTCTCTCTCTCATTATTAATAAAATTGAGCCTACTGATTAAGTTTATATTACATTATATTTGTTAATAATAATATAACTTTTAAAAAAATTACAATTCCTTCCCTAATTAATCGAAACGAACTTTGTTCCATCCGGGTGTCCCTTGACACCTCTCGAGTTTTCTATTTATATCTCAAGTTCTTCTTTTGTAAGTTTTATACAGAACTATGTTACAGAATGACTTTTGAAGAAGTAATAGAGTTGGAGCAAACAGTGCGTGCATATTCAATAAGACAGAGACATAATGGAAAGAGTAAAGAAAAATATTACTATAGTTATAATAAAGACTTGACATACTATTGTTTTTTCTATCTGCCTTTTTTCTGCCTTCACAATGAAAACCAAAACCTCCAAGGCATAATTTTTTCCGAACCATTACGTAAAAGACAGTAATATTGTTTATTTCAGTTGTTATAGATTTTGTACGGTTACAAAGCGGCCTGTCAATAAGCATCAAGAAAAGCTTTCTAGGCGTTTTCTCGCAAAAATAAGTACGTGCTGCTCCAAAAACGTTTCAGCAATTTCGACATTTGTTCCTAACGTGTCTGTCTACTAAATAATTTGATATTTCACCGGTTACTTGAATTACTTGCATTTTTTATTTATTTCTAAAAAAAGTACTAAGCTATTTTGCTATAATTTTTGACATCTGCTCATCACTATATATGTTTGAGTATGTCATCATGCTTCATTTTTATTAAACTATTGGACCTTCTTTTATTAGATGACCAAGAAATTATCCTATTTTCTTCTAGAGAAAACAAACAAGCGTACACACATACAAATACATTTACATTCACGTGTACTTCGTGAAAATCAGGTGAGAAATGAGTACATACGATCTTGGAAAGGTGTACCAGTGTATGAAAAAATTACAGGAGGAAGAAGTTGGTGAGCATGTAGTGAGGAGGGATAAAAGTCGCGTGACAGATAGGAGGATTTTAGAATTTATTTTGGAAACGGTAACCTTAAGTATAAATATTATTATTATTAACAAGTCGTACGGGCAGAAAAATATATTGCACTATGTGTGAGCGGGCCGGATGATGTGCGAGCGAGATAGAGCAACTATTAATATGTGCGCTAGTCAGTAGTTCGTTGTCCGCTGCGATGACTAGACGTATGCAGGTCCCATAGTACAAATCTAAAGGCAGACCGAGAAAAAGATGGGTGTATTGTGCGAAGGAAGACAACGTTGACTTGTGATGTGATAGTGGACGCATGTCATAATAGAGGAGTATGGATTGCGAAAAACTAAAATACTTATATTCACATTTACATGATAGTGTGGATTATACAGCGGAATATGTTGCTTGATTTTGCCAGGCTTGTATAAGATTTTAATCGATTATTCAAGTCGCTTTGCAAGAAACGGGTCAAGTGAATGCTGACTGTAACAGAATGCGGTATCTTAGTGGCCATATGAAGGCGCCTCTATTCAAGTTTTAAAGATGACGACACATTGAGATTTATGTATCGACCGCAGCAATCGAGTTATCAATCAATTCAATCTTTATTGTAAATTAATGTTCCGAACTACGAAGTTCAAGATAATTGAAAGTTACACTTATTACTTAGGCGGTCTTTAATCTAATTTAATCTATCACAATCACAGTAATGCCTCTTAAAATACTAATTCAGAAAATTGTTTGTAATTTGAAATGGTTTTTCTGATGCCCTTATTTTTAAAATACAGCTGAATACTTTATTTTTATTTCGAATTAAAATGCCGTTAGAATTACTAAAGAGTTTATTACAGCTATACAAACACGTATAACACCGGTACAAATATAACCGAACACAACAAGTGCAAACGTAACGCAGAAGGTCGTAATTTAATAAAACGCGCAAAGTCCGTCACAAATTAGATTCCCGATTGTAGTACACACGTCTCGCATCGCTAGTGGTTATCGCTCGACTCACTCCTCCCTCAATCGGGCCATTGCTTTATACTGCACAAATGCAATATGTCTGCCCGGCAGCGTGGACCGAATTTCCTGGAATCAGCTTGTACTTTAAATCCGTAACACCTGACTAGTGATCACAATACAACAATAGGCCGTATACCAATAATTAAACAAAAGAAGACGACCATAAAAGAATATAAATGTTATTAGTCCAAATGCCGACGGGTAATAAATGTGCTTTATTTCAGATATGCAGGTGGATTTTGTTTTTGTCGGGATCCGAGTTGTAACAATACAATAACATTTTTGTACTATATTTTACGGTAAGTTGTTATGATACATATTCCTACGCACAACGAGTCACCCAATGCGCAGTCATGTGCTAGTGTACTCAAGGACGTACCAAATGTGTATTTTCCTTTAAGTACTGAAGGGAAATACGGACGAAGTGTGTGAAATAGGTCAAGTATACTTTACTTGCTGACTGTACTCAGTATTTGGGCATACAAGTTGAACGTTTTGAGATACACAACGTGGCTGGATGACAAGAAAAACTTTGGACTGCGGTAACAGTTTTATTCATAAAAAATGAATCGAAATTTAGTATTTAGTTTTACCCGCATTTCTGATAGCGATATAGAATTTTTGTATTGAGATATTTTCTCTTACGTTCGTGGAGCATATCAATGTAACCTTACTAAACAATGCAGGCATAAAAAATTTCATATTATGTGACGCAACACTGTGACAGCGGACAACACTGAAATTGATCCTAATAATACCCAGACCAGAGTAAACACTGTGTTTCTAATAATTACCCTCTAAACAATTTTATTGTCCTGGAATCAATACTCCTATCTGAGTTCTAGTTAACAAAGTAAATCTATGGTCAGGCTATTTATAGAACCTGTATCATTTTACACAAAAAAAATTAATCACTGAACATTAGTCGGCATAGTTATTTACTTTAACAGAGCATAATAAAAGTTACTCGTGCAGATTACCGTATTTATTCGAAACGACTTGCTTCCACGGCGATTGCAACGAGAATGCAGAGAGAGATTATCTATGTGTGTTGCCAGCTTAAAAAGATTTGGTAAGATAATCGATTCAAAAAAAGCAATCATAAATAGTCGACTACATCTACTCGAGTAATATTATCCAATCAGTAACCCTACTCGTTTTTTTCTTACCATAGTTATATGTTATATGTGGTGCTTAAGTAAGTTGTGTGGTGCGTCTATAATGTTACTCCGCTGGATAGGGTGATGCACCACTGGCGAGAGCCCATTGCTCCTTCGCCGTGCGGGGGCTAGGCTCAACTGCTAGAGGGGAATATAAAATAAGACGACGAGTGTTGTAATTTAAATGTAACTATTGCTTAGTTACTTTAACGTGTCCATAGGCGATGGTAACCGCTTTCCATTAAGTGGGCCGTCTGCCTGTCTGCTGAACTCCTGCAGTAAAAAAAAGAAAACATTAAACTTATATATATAAATCTTCACTGCTACCTGAAACTATGTGAAACCTTAACATATTCGTAGATGCATCACCGAAGGTTTTCTGTTTTCTATATTGACAGATTTTGGCTCGTACATGAACTACTCTGTTTATTCTACTCTACTCTACTCTAATTATTTAGCAACAAATTATTTCATATACGTGAGTTAACATTACATATATTGTTACGAGTTGCAGGACTCGAATTAAAATGCCGTTGGAATTATTATAGATTTTATTAGTACTATACAAACACGTATAACGCAGGTACAAATTTAACTGAACACAACCAGTCCAAACGTAATGCACGATTTAATAAAAAAATAAATAATAGATTACCGAAAGTACACAAGTCTTGCTCCGCTTGCGGTTATCGCTCGACTGCCGTTGGGGCATGGCTTTATACTGCACAAATACAATATGTCTGCTCGGCCGCGTGGACTTATTTTTTTTTAGAATCACACCTGGCTAAAGATTACCATAAAACATTACAATACACAATGGGCTGTTTTTCTGATTACACATTTTAAACACTAAGTAAACAAAAGAAGTCCAAATGCCGAAAACGTAATGAATGTGTTTCTACAGGACTGCAGGTGTGAATTTGCCTTTGTCGGCACCTCGGTCGTAACAATATTATCATCTGTTATCAAATTCTAGTACCCTTCACACGTTTCGTGTGATTTATTCAAAAGAGATAAACTATTATTTTTTTTACCTCAATCCACACTCTATATGTTAAACAAGCTGCGCAATCCCGAATCTACATGACAATGTGAAGTTAGTCGACAATACAAGTTTTATTTTGGCCGGATTGTTGACTTTTATGTATCGGAAAATGTAAATGTATCCAATAACTGCGTGATTGCCCCATATCGCTACCATAGGTTAAGTGTTTGGCTTTATTGATTTCGAAGAACAAATTTTGTTAGTGGAAGCCATAAGTTTTGATGTCTGCCGCCGAAACAATTTTAACGGTATAATTTACCCCAATTTCCTCCACATTGGGAATATTGAATACAGCAATGGGACAGATATGAACTGCGAAGCAATTTTTTTTATAAATTCAGCGATTTGTAATATCGTTATGGTTTTTTTTAGTTCTTCAAGCTCAGCAACACGTGGATAACAACTATAGCGTTGCAAATGTCTATAAACACTTTACATCAATTAGGCCGAGCCAATCTGTTATACTACCGCACAGTGGAACTGAAAAACTGGCCTAACTTAACCAAATTTCCTCAACATTTGTCAAGGGGCCTCTACTATACATGTTGGGCGTCCCATACGCCAGCCCTCCAAGAGCACTGGGCATTTTCATAGCCGTGGTATTCAAGGATATACAATATCAATAAGGTATTTTACTCATTAGAATTATGGCTTCATAACGGAATACAGCCACACAAGATCATGGAGCTTATAACGTTGTGCATGATGATAAAAAAAACTCTCTGTGGATTTAGATGTCTAATACCCTCATTTCATGAACAGCAATAACAACGTCTCTTAGTCTAGCTTGAACACCAGTTGGAAAAACGCGTGGGTTTCGACATAATATTCTGTTACAGGTATCAAGTTACGAGTATCTTAATTAAGTTTAAAATCTAAGCTTCTGGAGTTGTACTGCCAATAAATACACTTTAATTAATAATATTGACTGACGTATGAACAATTGGTTCGCCTGAACAAAAGGCTACATAGCAACGCCATGCCTCGATATTAATTAGATACAAATTACATACAATGAATTGGTTGTATCCGTACATTTGATGCCTTGTTATTATATTACTGAAGTGTTATTATTATGGCGTTACTGTATCTTTATTGTACAAATCTATAAAATACAAAACGGTGGTAATGATGTATAAAGGCGAGCTTAACCCTAGAAAAGTTTTCTTCCATAATAAAACCACGTTTAAACGGTTTTAAGCGCGGTAATTTATTTGATTTTGGTTATTCCGACGTTTCGACCACTATACAGTGGCCGTGATCACGGAAGGCCAAGACATCAATTGTCACCGAGTATTGTTAAACTTTTTATTTTTCCTACCGCTACGTTGTTAGTTTTAATTATTTAGTTATATTTTGTTTATGGATATTATTTACTCTATGGGAGTATGATCTAATTTACCACCGCTTCGCAACATGTTATAGCTTGAAGAGAAGAAGCGGCACAAGTAACTCTTCAGCAAACATGCCTAGCTCTAATAATTTAATATATAAAGTGGGTGGAAGGAAAATAAAAGAAATTATCATTCAAGTAGGTATTTGTGTCGGTGCACGTAATTTTCTTCCAGCAAACCTATGCATCCAGCGAGAGGGGGAACTAACAACCAGGGCTGTGTACACTATAGTTTGTTAAGAATGTATGTACTTGTAATTAAATGCACATTTATATACACATATACACATATAGACACATACAATATACTTGATCAAAGAAAATAACTTTCTGTCATGTAGTGAGGAGATGTAGATCATTGTTATTATAGCTTTAAATTACTTTGTATTTTGGACCTGGGATCCTGAGGCCATGAGCCTATACAAAAAAATATCACACGACTCTTCAGGCGTTCGGAGGGCTGCTGTCTACCTCGGACAACGGATCAGTATGGGAAATCAGCGAGGAAACGCGGCCAGTATACTGGGCACCTTAGCCATAGAAGACGGTGACCTAGGCTCAGTATTTTACTTACAGACTTGAGGGAGTATGGGTATAATACAATGGAACCAAGTTTTCTTTTACTGTTATTACTTTAATTACATTATGATTACTTTGTTTATTAACCTTGTATTATTTCAAAATATGTTAAAAAAATGCGAGCGTATATCCAAAAAAAATACATTAGTAAAGATATTATGTACAGCGAGAAGTTCTTATGCCGCTTCTTCTCCTTTAACAGTAACTAAAACTGCATTGGAAGTGGTAGTAGACTCGATGACTTGCTATAAGTAATCTGTGAAATTCCATTTTGAAATTTATACATTCATTTTCACTTAAGTTGTAATTTGAATGACTTTAAATGTTGTATTCTACATACATACATAACTTCACGCCAGGTCCCTTGCGGGGTAGGCACGAACAACAGAGCGCCATTCAGGCTTATTCTTACACACCTCACTTGCTTCTTTGACATTCATAGCTCTTGGCATGCACGCACGTCTGTTCTTAAGGCTCCTGACATCACCTTCTGCTAATACACGATCAATTTGATCATGGAAGATGTGTCGTGGCCTTCCACGACTTCTGCATCCATCCACTTTTGCATTGTATATCTGTTTAGTCATTCTTTCATAATACATTCTTACCACATGCCCGAACCACTGGAGCATTCCTTTCCTTACCTTCAACCCGACACTCTCTTTCAGACCAACTCTCTTTTTTATTCTATTGTATGAAATGAATCCACATAGCCTTATATCGGAAAATTCATACCGTTACAATATTATACCGTCCATACAATAATTATGGCTTAGTATTCATTTGTAAGCGTTTCCTAATATGGCTATAATAGAAGCAATTTGACATCTGGTATTTCACACGTTAGAATCATAGGCTGGCCTAAGGACGAGGTCGGTATGCTAGCAGGTAAACTATCCACCCACACAATTATAAATAATGTAAAATTACAACTAGATAAATAGACAACTGCACATAAAATTTTACGATTACAAAAAAAAAATACAATCTATCTTCTCGGGGATTTCAGGGCCCCGAGTCTGTAAGTCATATAGGCAATCGAAAAGAATTGGAATCATATCTTTTGACGGTTTTGGTAGTCTGTAGTCCATCTAGATTCAATATTGAATTAATCTTGATTTGATTGTCACTGATTTAATATGAATTTTAAAGTCTACGGATATTTGACTATCTGTCTGTCAGTCGAGCGGATTTTGCATTGCTTATGTTTTTTTGGTTGAAAGCGTAAAGCGATCTCTTCCAATCAACGCAAACTGAAGGAAAATCTTACATTATTCATAAAACTACATTTGTTGTGTTGCAACATAACCGTTTGTGTCGTGATCTTTTTAGCTACCCTTTTCTTGCTAGCTTACAGATGGGCAAGGGTACGATCCCGAATTTTGCCATTGGTTTCCTTTCCTGTGATTACAATAGAGAATTGAAAAAGGGATTTAAAAAAATACTTTTTATAATTTACCACATTTTACGAAAAAAAGTCAGGGATTTCAAGGGATCACTAAAAATATTAATTGGGGTCACTAACAGTTAGGTGTGGTCAACAAAGTTAATTAAAGTATAGAAACTTTTTTCAGGGCTGATAGCTGTGAAAGGTATTAGACAAGTTTCGAAAAATCATTACAATATTGTTTTCTTGCTTTTTTTTAGTCAAGTGACGGGTTGGGAGTTCGCTTCCAATTTCGTAAATGGTGTTTATGGTTTTATGTAATGGTAATTACGCCCAGGTTTGCATATATTTCTTTTAATTTAATAAATATGTCCGGCATTTTTTAAAATCTACTGTTTATTCATTATATACCCACACCTCTTACTAAGGGACCGCACCTTTATCGGGATCAGCACACTTGGTGGGTACTTTCCCTAACAACAAGGGGTCTATTTATATAATAACACGTTGAAAATAAAAACCTTCAGGCTAGGCTACGTTTAGTTATTATACAATCCAATAACACTTTGTTCATGTCACTGTGATTATTTTTAAATGAATATGTCCGATTCCCGGCTTGAAATATATATCATCCTAATGAATATTATAAATGAGAATGTGAGTTTGTTTGTGATGCTTTCACGTTTAAGCTGAAAACATACCTGCGACCCGTAACCTTAGCATGTTAGTGTGTACGAAACTCGTAAGCGCACGAGCCAATGGTTTACGAATCAAATTCCGCGACAGTCAGCGCCGTCAACGGCAAAGGCAAATTTCCGCGAAAAAGGGCCCTCAGTCCACTTTCGAGCCACGTATACACTAGAACCTCGTAACTGCATCTGGTTACAGTTATAGGTCCCGCCACGTAAAAAGAACGCTGAACTGTAGTGGAGGGGATGTGTCTGCGCAGGTCTACAGTCATATCCTAAAGTAAAACCCGGCCTCGCCCCCTTGATACCACCAATTTGATCGATAAAACGCTCCCTGCGCAGGTCAGAGCCAGCGTTCTTTTTCCGTGGCGCGAACTATACAGATCGTTAATGAGTATATGGCCAAAGGAGTTCGTTGGCTGTCGTGAGCGAAGATCGTTTCACATGTAGGCTTATTCGGTTAGGTTACCACTCGCTGATGATTACGCGTTCAAAGGCTCGCGTGATCAAAGGACTGGCCTGTGTGTAGAGCAACGGCTGAGCGTTGCCATACAACGTGGTGCGACCAGCATTTTGGGAACGCTAACTACTAACTAAATTTTTTACCTGTGAATATGTTTGAAGTGTAGTTTTAATTTTTTAAAGTTTTTTATTGTATTTTTGTAGGACGCCAAACTTAGAAAATGCTATGCCCGATTTCAACACTTTATCTCACCTTACACATCTAACACACAATTTCAATCATCATCATAGGTTCAGAAGCTTTCTCTTCTTCGCTTAGCTTCTCTATTGTGTACATTAATTCCTAACATTGTTATATATATTGTAACATGTAAAATTTAGAGTCTAATAGCGACATCTAGGAGAGCGCGGCAGAAAGCGGCCTAGGGTCGATATTAGCTATGGTCGTGATTGTTTATGGTATATTCGTAATTTATTTGATTAATAAGGAAAACATAAATTCTTGGTCGCGAATACCTTTAAATTAAGTTTAATCAAATAATTACGGTAAATACAAATTTTAGTCGTTAAGACAATCAGCGCCTCCAGTGGCCAACCGTCGATGCACGCTATCCAGCGCTATTGTAGCGCGCGAAATAGCAAACAGCTAACATTGCGGTAACTGTGCGAGCCAAAAAGGAATCAACCGAAAAATAGCGGAGTTTGAGTGAATCCCTAAATAGGCAATATTGAATAGCAAAAATTTTATAAACGGTTAGCCATTGTTTACTGGCTAATAGGAAAACGAATTCGTCACTCTGGTGTATACACACAAAACGACCCAAAGGACTGGGGTTCCCAGCGCTTCGCGGTTTCGCCTTCGTAGCTGTCACATTGACAGCTACGTTTTTCAAAACACATTCGACAAGGCCGAACATCTCGACGGGCGTTGAATATTCCATTCTTTGGGGGGCATTTCATATAAAAGTAAAATCATCAAATGACTAAGCCCTTTTTCGATCGTCACCAGTGCTCCGAGGTTTCGTTAAAGTTTCAAGTACACGTGTGAGAGCGGACATTTTGATATCATGTAAGTAGAATCTTGTACCGTTAATCAGATAGCATATTAGGTTTTATTTCAATCTGATCAGGTGAAATAAATTATTCCAGAATGATGTCGTTTAAAGACGATATACCTCGTGCCGCTCCACGAGCCATTACGGGTTGTCCTGGACCCCCGCAGTGTTCTTTTTATTAGCCTCCTAGGTCAGTAAACCTCTTTAGTTTTATCATGTGTTAAATTAAATTTCCAATTATTGTCTCATATATTATAGTTCACCAGTTTGGCACGCGAACGTCGGTACTTCGAAATTTAAATTAATACCTCATTCCTGTACTGTACCGTGCCACATGATTTAGTTACCAAATACAAATTATAAATTAGTGTTATTATGTAAAGTATCTTCCGCAGGCCTCGTTTCCCCAGCCAGCATTTAATAGGAATCTTTTTTACCCTAATATATCTTTATAGTGAACGTTTTTCATCCTTTGGTCAAAATGTGTTTTACCTTCTTATTGAAGGCATAAATTAATTCATCCACTGGTGATTTTCCAGTGAGGTGTGTGGTGTACGGGAGGCATAGGGGTATAGCGACCGATGCCCTCCTACCAGGCTTGGGGCTAACCAGAGTTCAGCCCATGGCGGTACCCTCCAGTTGATACACAGCTTTCATCATCTACTCTCTCTTCTTTCATCTACTTGTCCTGTTGCAAGATCTTCCTAAAGGAATTCAGCAGGTGGCGTCCATTTTTATTTATAATTCTCTTAGTTCAGTAACTCACTCTTTATGACCAAGTTATACTCACAAATAACGTTATACATTGCGCATGGCTCTTAGCCGATCTCACCCCCTGAAATATAGCTAGCCAGAGATGGTATTGGGTTAGATTCATCAAACGGGAAGCTCTGTAGAAACAGAGTATTTATGTAATTGTGAAATATTAGCGGTGCGGCTTGTTTCTTTTGTATGGTTCTTGGTGACCAGTACTTTGATAGACAAATAAACTGTGTATTACCTGGTTTGATGTTTTATTTCTAACCCACTCTAAACCAAGGGGCACACTGAAAAAACCCATACAACAACAATATATACACAATGTTTATATTATCATGTGTATACATAGGTATGTGTATATATTTTATTTGTTTCTTTTTAACTGTGCAAGAGTTTATGTTACATAATTTACCTATTCTAAATATATATATATATCGTCAGTTGGGAACGTTCCCAAAACTTTTGTACTTACATTTATTATGTATTTATCATTATTTATAAACTGCACCACCGTTAGTATTAAGAATTCAATTATTAATCCCGGCCAATTACTTATTTCCACAACTGTAAAAGTTATACATCGTACATAATCAATCATCAATCAAATTCATATAATCTAATAAATTATGCCATTTTAATACGACTAATTACTACAACTATACTTTCATGACATTTCATATAAATACATATTAGCTGCCATATATTTTAGGATGTCAACATAGTATAGTAGAAAAATTGAATATGCTGTACAAGTTATAGAAGCCTCGAAAATGCCGTCATGTATTTTAAAAGTATAATTTTACGTTTAAACTCTTCGAGACCAGCGCTACTCTCGATTCCCTTCTGGAGCCTCATTCATATCTGCTGAATTTTGCATGACAATTCCTTCGAACTATTGGCCCGAATCTACTTGGTTATAGATACCGACAGAGAAGAGGTGCGCATGGTACGACACAAGTATCGATTTATCGATAAAAATGCAACTTTCATATCATGTGATATTTTGAGCTCAGAGAATCTGTAGCTGACGTTTTGAGAGTCACTTAGTGAAATTGACACGTGTCTAGATATACCGGTGGTATATCTAGACACGTATAAGACATTGCTTAAGGTTCCACTTGATTTTGACATATTTGTAATACGAATCTTTGAAAGCGGCACCCGCATTACATACATACAGTACATTTTTGCTTTGGGAGATCAGAAAGCAAATTAACAATAATCTAGCTGGTGATATTGATGGAAGAAGGCGACAAAGATCTTTGAGTCATAATCTCCTTGGACATTCATAATTTGCAACTGTAAAAATCATAAGTCAGTCTAATTCTAGATCTCACTTATTCTAAACATTAACGGTCTTATACGTATTGAGTTAGAGTAAGGTTGTAGGCGTCTTTGAGAACCTTTAAGAACCTGTGGGTGTTGAAATAATACAAAATAAGACGACTAGTGTTATACTCTAGATATAATTATTGCTTAATAAATTTAACATTAAACTTAAGACTACATATACAGAAATCTTAATTGCGACTTGAAACTATGTAAAACCTAAACATATTTGTAGATGCATCTCCGAAGGTTTTGTCGGTTTTCTGTATTGACAGATTTTGACAACTACATGGACTACTTATTTTTGATCTTGCTAATTATTTAGCAATAAATTATTTCATGTACATAACGTAACAGCAGCTTACAAACATACTCTAACTCATTATGCATAAGACCGTAAGACTTTTTACACAAAAACATGATATTGCTTAACACAATAAAAAATTATCTGCTATTTTTTCAAATTTAGAGAAACCTATACATAATTATTCTAAAAATATCGCCTTTAATCATCTCACCAAAAATTCAATGTAAATTGATACCGTGATACGTAATCCATGGTCACTTACACCGTTTTGGTTATTTACATATTTCTACACTTGGATATTTTTTTCGTTTTCTAAATGATATATCTCAAACATACAACACTAAAAATACGGTCCTACCTAAGGAATAAGACTTATAAATAACTAGTTTTGCCCGCGGTTTCGCTCCCGTCAATGTTATCCCACGGGAAATGTGCATTTTTATGGGATAAAAGTAGCGTGTGTGCTGTTCCAGACTATTATCTATCTCTATGCCAAATTTCGTCCAGATCTGTTGAGCTATTCTGGCGTGATTGAATAGCAAACATCCATCCAAACTTTCGCATTTACTCATAATATTATACACAAATTTAAATGAACTTAAAACACTACAGATTACAATTAAATATTTCTACTAACAATGTCCAATAAAATAAATTGTTTTTATTGTCTCTATTAAGGGGTAGAAACTTTGCTCGTCGATAAATTATTCAATCGATAATTCCCCATCACTATAAAATAAACCATCGTCAGCTTAATACGATACAATAACATGAATTAAACATCACATAAATACCCTCAATTCTCATTAACTCTATTCACTATAGCGATTACGACTATTGCGATTGGGCGCCTGACTAATACAATTATCGATTAGTTAAAGAGTCGATTAATTTGAAAATCCATGATTACACTAATATGGAACATTGTAGATCAACGGTGAGAGCCTTAGCTTAGCACCTAATTCACGTTTCAGATTATTTGGGGTTGAATCCCGACTGGGACAAGCAACGCTTCGCAATTATTTCCATTCATATCGTTACCATGAACACGTGTTCTTCTGTGCAATAGTTGAACGCTAGTGTATTACAAAAAGTATCATACCTAAGCATATAGTTTCTGTCTATGACGTTATAATCACGTACGCTCGTAGACTATCTATGAATGAATGAATAAAAACTCTTTATTATTCGCTGGAACTTGCACAATTTTACACAACAGTTTTATATGAATACATTTCCATTAGAACAATGGGCGGCCTTATCGCTTATAGCGATCTCTTCCAAGCAACCCAGTATCCAAGGAGACTAAAAGAAAAATGAAATGATGTTTGGTGGGGTAAATAATTTAAAACTAATTCTATACCATAATATAGTATATATATTGTGATATTATTACGAGTGCGGGACTCGAATTAAAAATGCCGTTGGAATGACTATAGAATTTATTATAACTATACAAACACGTATAACCCAGGTACAAATATAACTGAACACAATTAGTCAAAGTAATGCGCGATTCACATACACGCGCAAAGTCCGTCACTATATAGGCTATCGAATGTACACAAGTCTCGCCATTGCTTTATAATATAATATGCCATATGTCTACCTGGCAAGCGTCGACGCAATTTCCCGGAAAACATAATCCGCACACCTGAGTAATTATGCCTGCTAACGGCCATAAACGTGTACAATACACAATAGGCTATTGTATAATTACAAATTTTAAACACAAAGTAAACAAAAGAAGATAGTAAAACAGTTTCAATGTTATTAGCTCAAACGCCACGGCAGGTAATAAATGTGCTTTGTCTACAGTTATGCAGGTGGGCCAATTTGTAACAATATGTACTATATAGTATGAAGTTGTTGTATGAGGTGTGTTTAGCAAGTTTATAAAAAGTATCTCAGTTTATTTGACTGGCCGGTCCCCCTATCAAATAAGAAGTGTGTAATAATAATAAATAATACCAGCCCATAAATGTCCCACTGCTGGGCTCGGGCCTCCCATTATAGGGGGAACGGACAGTATACCCGCCACGCTTGTCAAAGGCGGCTTGGCAGGTTTGACACATCGGCTATCTCGATGTCCGCCTTGGATAAGCATAAGGGATATATTACCCACGTCCCTAAATGTGATGACGTTTATGCGTTGGTCTCATTACCACTTAAAACACTACGTTAAATTATAAGTATATAATAACAGCCCATAAATATCCTGTTGGGCTTGGGCCTCCCATTATAGGGGAACGGACAGTATACCTGCCATGCTTGTCCAAGGCCGCTTGCCAGGTTTGTCATCACGGTGTTTTCCTTCACCGTTGTTATCACGTGGTAATTGTAACAATATGCGCCTTAGATCAGAAAACTGATTAAGAGGTCCATGCGTTCCGGTCAGAATCGAACCCGCGCCTTTCGATTTAGGAGCGCATGCGCTAACCATTACGCTACCACGACTTGAAGTGTGTAAGTCATTATTTAATTGTATAATTAAGTTACGTTTACTTGTTACGGGTCGCTGTTCGATTCCCGGTCAAGCAACTTCGCCATTCCCATTGTTACTTTAGTTACGGCCGCTTCGTTAATCATTTAAATGGTGGAAAATGGTTGATTGTTAAAACTGTAAAAAATACTGTATATTTCTTTTCTTGCTAGTTTGTTAATTTTATGGCTCATCGGTTTCGATTAGAGCTCACTTGTAGTGTTTCATGCGGTTTCGCTCGTGCCACCATTGGTTCAGAATCCCGTGGAATGCCTTGTCCTATTCGGAATAAAATCTATGGTATAGTCTTTTATTTATTGTATGAGTTCAACAGGCGGGTAGACGGCTCACCTGATGAAAAGCTGTTACCATCGCCTATGAACATTAGTAACACCAAAGGTGCTAGCAATGGGCTGTCGCTTTCTAAAGGGAGACTGGAACGTGCCCACTAAAGCCGGAACGCAAATCAAGGTTGTTATGGTGGCATACTCTAGACCAGGGGTGGTAGCCATCTAGACGGGTAAATACCCTTAATACCCCATACAAATACATACAACAACATAACATACATGTACCTTCCCACCTATTTCACCTGATTCAAATTTCTCTCATTTAGGTTGCCTGGAAGAAATCGCTTTGAGCGATAAGGCCTATTGTATTGCCTAGAAAATATTGTAAATATGGACTGTTTTTGTAATTGTATATTTTGTTGTGGAATAAACTGTCTATCTATCTACCCTTCCACCTGGCTGTGGGTTGTTTTGTCGCCTCTTATGACAAGCCGCCCGGCCGCAAGAAACTGTTCTTTATCCGTTCTTTCACGGATAATCCTTTGTCGTATAGTCCGAATCCTGGAGATATATTTGGCTGCTTTAACTTCACAGTAACCTCTCTTGAGATTGCACTTTTTCAGGA
Organism: Dendrolimus punctatus; assembly: GCA_012273795.1. NCBI lineage: Eukaryota > Metazoa > Arthropoda > Insecta > Lepidoptera > Lasiocampidae > Dendrolimus > Dendrolimus punctatus. Next base: position 12,907,540 of record CM022550.1, read on the forward strand.
GAAAAGTTTAAATATATCAAATTATGAAAGTTCTTGTCATCTTACCAACAGCAGATACCGGATTTGTAAGGACATTTGGTATGTAGTTTACGCGGTTAACTGCATCAATCAATACAAAAGAAACACAAATTGAATATGTGTTATTATCAAATTAAAGCAACGAATGTATACACAAGTCAGCGCTTAAGAGGATAAGCCGGCCAATTAAGAATGTATTTGTAAATGAAAAAGCTGATATAACTTAGAGAGAATTTTGTATTTCATGGATTATCGTCGAGACTAGTTTTGCGTTTGAGCATTATCTTCGATATAATAAAACAATCGAATTCGGTTTTAGCTATCGCAATATATTGGGAAACCTAGAACTCTTATTTCAGAGCTGGTTCTGTGCTTATATGGGTACATGTTTTAAATGGACCTTACTTGCCAAACCCGAAACTGCGAAAAATACACAAAAGTCTGGGAACCGGTTTTGATGAAAAATGAAAATGATATCATTAGGTTTTTGAAAAATAGTTGGAAGCTTAATCAGCAGATTTTGAAAAAATAGCATTATAAGTCGTGCGCAGAAGGTTTGCTGATGGTCGCCCCGCCCGCTTCCTAGATCGGGAACAGGGTTTGTTGCTAAGTAGAACTATGAACTAGCCAACCGCGTGTCGCGGTTGTTGGAGCCGGGAGGGGTTGTCATAGACAAACCTTCTGCGCATGACTTATATGTTATTACATCATACCATAGTAAGGATAAATAGCTTGTATATTTGATCAATTTTTGTATTGTAATGTTAAACATCAAATTATGGGAAAGGGTTGTTTTTTTAAATGTTCTAAAATGTACATACGAGTCGACCACTGGAGGTCAGGAGCACGGGACATAAGACACTTGACGAAAATAATGTTAGACTGCAAGATTGATGAGTGCAGATGGGTAACGGTAGCCAAAAATAAATATGGATGCATGTGTAGGATGATATCGAGGACTTCATAACAAATGGGCATTCAGACAAAATCGCAGTTTTACACAAGGGACAAAATTGTGAATAAAACTAGTTGATTGTATAAGGCTGAAATTTAGAATACCCTTCTTTTTAGGGACACTTGGATATTGGTAAGACTTTCTAAATTGTAACATGCATAGTTTATAGTAAACAATAAAAAAATGGCATTTTTGCGTATACACGCCCATTTGTTATGAAGCCCTTGATTTGTGGTGTGACAGAAGACGTGTGTCAGTATGTAGGAGTGTGAAAGTAAAAAACATATTATGCCGACCCCAAATAATTGGGAGACAGTGAAAGAAAAGAAGACGGGGGTGGGGTCAAAAGGGCTTTTGAGAACCTGTGGTTCTAAACACTACAATAACCGTTTCTAAGCACGTTATGTGCGTGTATGTGGTTAATTCTGACATTCTGTTTGTTTAGCAGCTGCTGTCGTGGTCAATGACTCCCCAGGACCTTAGCGTCATTATCTAATCATATAAAAAGTATACGTAGCGAGGGTTGATTTAAACTAAAAAATACACTGTTCCTTTTTTTCATTTTTTGTATCAATTTGGGGATCTGTTAGGGTTTCCTATCTGTTTCTGTTAAATATATTTACAACATTTTCAAAGTGGTTACTTACTAACAAAGAAATTTACAAAAAAAATAGGTTTCTACATCAATGTAAATATTAAAGCCTGTTTTACATTTGAAATTAGTTATTTATACAATATTTTTAGTTTTCGATTAATTTTTTTTTAGTTGTCGATTACGTAGATGCTTGTGGAAACGATGATAAAGACTTATCTCCAAGTTTATTAACTACTTAGTTAAATAGTTACTAAACTTGCAGATAATTCCTTAATTTCTTATCAGCGCTAGTTAGTGTTAATAAGAAATTAAGTAAGGATTATTACTTAACTTAATAAAATATAGAAATTAAACGAGTCAAAAATGTGATATATTAATTTATGACATCCTGAAACGTCGGATGAAATACTGAGTACAGAGACGGAAATGCAAGTAAAGATAGTGTGTTAACTTCAGTGTGTAAAGTAATTGTATATAGAAGTTATACTTATCTAGTGAAAAAAAAAAACAAACGGAAAGCCTTAGATAGATAAATAATATAATTTAAAGTAAAATCAGCTAGGCGTGTTCCTTTCTTGCCGCTTCTCCTCCCTTAAACAGCGATAACACGTTGCGAAGCGGCGTAGATAGAATAGGAAGTAGATTTAAATTTTGACTTGTATGTATGACCTTCGGAAATTAGTCTTCAGATGAACTTGGTTTGAATAAACCTTTTGAATTTGAAGAAGCATGCTGGGCGCAGAGATGTTGATTCGTTCATAATGAGTCTCAGGGAACGCTCTGATAATTTGGGAAATACTGCGGTACTGAGTTTATACCAGAAAGTAGTAACTAGTCTGACAAAATAGAAGTTGCGTTACAAAGCTATAAAACGATCTCCTCACAATTTGCAGAAACGCCTGTTCACAGACTCTGTCTTTCCGATCTTTTTTACGTAAGTACTTTTATTCTTATACTAATACATAGATATAATATAAAACTGAAGAGTTTGTTTGTTTGATTGAACGCGCTAATCTCAGGAACTACTGGTCTGATATAAATTCTTTCAGTGTTAGATAGCCCATTTATCGAGGAAGGCTATAGGCTATATCATCACGCTAAGACCAATAGGAGCGGACCACCAATGAAGAATGTTTCAAAATTGGTGTAAACAAATTCCACGCGGACAACGTCGCGGGCACAGCTAATTTAACATAGAAGGTACAGTAATTTAGTGGTTTTTACCCCACTGAATGTTGTTTTTACTATATAAACGGGTCGTGGTGTGGAAAATGAAAACTAAATAAAGCGCGCGGGCGCCGGGTGGCGTCGCCTGCTCAAATATTGGCGGGAGAGCATCTGCTATCAAAACTTTACGCGATCCTTACGATACAACGCCATAGATATATTAGAAGTGGCTTATCTTTATTTCTATGTGATATTGTGATATATATTGCGGTGTTTATCATAATATCCTAATAATAATTTGGAGTCGATATAATAAGTCTTATTCTGGTACGCATCCACTGTAACACCACAAATCATCATGTCATCCATCTCACAATCCAACCATATATTTTTATGATCAACCATTACTTACAGTACTTGTATTCAACGATCTTCCACTTTAAGACTTGATTAAAATGAGTATTTTGCAAGTAAATTCTAGGAATAACAATCATCTAGTAAAAAACATATACCTCTGATAAGCTCCTAAATCCTGCATAACCATATGGAGCTACTTGGCATTTTTATCATGCTTTTTGACACATTACAAAATATTTGTTTATACCAAATGAATCAACAATTGTGAATTAGGTAATTTACAATGTTTGTAAATTTTGTTAATGTTATCAAGTCAAATAGGTAAGAGATGAAAGATTTTCATTGTTAATTTTTTACTGGGTAATTAATAGACATTGCTATATTTTTTCTTTCATGTTTATCTTTTGTAAGACACGTTGGATGTGGAGACAAAACATGTTGCAATCAAAAATTTTCAGTATATTTAATGCGTTAGATAAGGCACACACTGCACATGCACTTTCTCACAACACCAGCATGTAACAGATACACTCTACATTAGTATAAATTAAGTATTAAAATTAGATAAAAAAATTATTATATAAGTTATTCTTAAGGTACACAACACAACACAAAAATCATAAAATTAATGTCACACATAATAACACATAAACAATAAGCGTGTATAAATTCAAAAAACTCTAACAATAATAAAGATGTAAAAAGGGTACGGAACTAGAGTCCGTAGATTAGTTAATTTTAAAAAAAATGCGTTAGATATATACATAGATACAACCTTGTTGTATGCTTCTTTTTATAATGTCTTCATTTCTTGTAAAATACTTACTAATAATAAATATATTTTTTGAAGGCTAGGACAGGAAAGGTTTGGTTAGAACTACATGAAAATGACAAATATTCTTAGCGGGAACTTGAATGGCGGTATTTTGCCGTGCAACTTTATTTTCTGTCATTTGATCAAATCTGACTTGTCAAGCTGCCAAGAGACAAGAGCTCCGTCGTCAACTATGAGTCAAAGGTCTACGGACTCAGTTTCAACCAGCCTAGTGATGTTTGTCTGAAATAATAATTTGCTTAAGAATCTTTTGTATCAGGTTAGAAATCTTTAAAAATACCTTTATCTCAGTATTTTACAGTTTTACAAAGTTTTCGATTAGTATTGAGTTCAAGACACATCCAGTTCAGCTAATCCCTCGCAATGCAGCTCACATGGGTACACTTCGCGCAGTTATTGCTTCGTCGGTTCCGCGACACATTTTTTCGCTTCCTCATAACGTGTTATGCGATCCCTTCGCTCTTATACGTGTTTTATTGCTTTACATTTAACTTTGTGTATGTTATGATGGGTATAAACTTGAATCTTATAAGGTGGAAGGATTTTAGATTTTACCGTAATCCGGGACGAAGATGGATCGTACGTTCGGATTTGAATAATAAATCGTTTATTGCTTACAAAATAATATCAGCTCAGAAATGTCGGACTGCTCGCTATGCCATTTCAGCGAAAGTGATAGTATATCCGCCAAATCTTTTGAAAGCGTAGTGGCGAGTTTCATACATGGGTAATCTTGATGCGCTGTTCTATTAAGATTTTTGAAGTAATTACTTCTTATGGGAGGGTAAACCGCTTCATTGCGTAACGTGTTACGGTGCCCGTCTGGCTGGCTTCCCTTTCTCTCACGCAAGTAATCACCTCTGTCGGGCGTCCCGAGACGCACACGTTTTTTCTTATGTTGCGGCGGCGCTGGGTTTAGCGGGAAGCGAACTGTGTCAATGTAAGAAAATATGAGATTGGAACAATTTTGACGGGAATTTGAGCACGAGCACGCACTTACCTAGTCAATGGGAATGAAATCCGGCTACTCCTCTTCGCCACTATGTACTTCTCACTGGTCACTGTTGTACTTTTGTATTTGTATTATTTAATTTTATGTGCATATATTTTTTATGTTAATTTATTTTACATTATGGTGCGGAGCGGGTTACTTATATATATATATATATATATATATATATATATAATAATAATAATAATATTTATTGAAACCAAAATTAAATTTACATGTTGTCTTAAAATTTAAAACTGTTTGGGTACTAACACCTAAACTAGGCCAAGCCTGTCTCTTAGGTGTTAGTTCCTTCCAGTGACTTAAGAACTACGAAGTGAGTGTGTAACAATTTTAGTAAGTATGGTAAGTAATCAGAAACAAAGAATTAGAAAGAAAATAATTTAAAAGGTAGATCGAAATTATTTTGAAGTGAGTGAGAAGTACATATGTTTATAATAATAATTGTCAATAGAACGAAACGAAAACACTGCATACTTGGGACTTAGGAACATTTACGATTTTAATTACATTATTTGTAGCAAAAGAGTAGTTTCAGGTTTTAGTTTAGTTTAGTTATATATATATATATATATATATATATATATATATATATATATATAAGTATATATATATATATGGTGCAGGCGCGGTATATTTTAAGTTATTTTATTTTATAATATATTTACAATTACGGAGCGATTTAATTTATTTTATGATATGAATGGATGAATGATTGACGTCACGTGCGAAAAGGGAACGCGCCGTCACATTTCGAGGAATAATTTAAATATGTTAAAAGATCGTATAGGCCAAAAGAAGTTTACATGGCGGTACCACCTTAATTATCAGGACCCGGTAATTGTGCTCAAAGTATTTCCACTTCTTACCCAAATAAGACAGTATTCTAATCGTGTATTTTTGTAATTATTTATTTGCCGAACAATACTAAAGTGTTATCTATCTATCTAAAATTTCCCTTGGGTTTCAAAAAGATTCTTCAACGGGCATAATCCAAACGTACCCGGCTGATGTTCATACATACTTGGTCATGAAAGATGGGGAATCTCATAGGTTGTATGAAGTCCCCGAAGCGGCGCTGCGGTATGAAGCACCAGAGAGCGCATAATACAACTTCTTCTCTCTGGAAAAGAACACAGGGCCACTGGACGCGTCTTCTGACATTATGGCGATGTCATGTAACATCCAGATAATTAAGTTGGTAGATCCGAGTATGCCATCGGGAGTCGAACATTACTTTAGTGCAATCACCGAACGGCGGGTTACTATTATAGATTATACACCTCGAAAAACAACGTATTTGACTATAAAAATAGACTGTGAGGTAATTATAATCTTAAAACTAATACTATTTTTTTAAGTGAAATTTCTATATAGACGGGGTCTTGGATTTTTCTGACACGAAAAAGCGTTATTGCCGCGTGGATGAGCGGCATAGATTTAGACTAGACGTGGTGAGTGGCGGCATAAGTTTAGATGAGGTTAGTTTAGGTTTTTTGGTTCTAGGGCCAGTTCCCGCAACGGTGGAAGACCGGGAAACTCGTCCTGCTGCGTAAGGAGGGGCGCCCTGCGGACTCACCGTCCGCCTACCGGCCCATTGTGTTGCTGGACGAGGTCGGAAAGCTCTTCGAGCGCATCATCGTCGACCGCCTCGTCCAGCACTTATCGACGACGGGGCCGGACTTGGCGGACAACCAGTTCGGCTTCCGCACGGGGCGCTCTACAATCAACGCTGTCATGCGCCTGAGAAGCCTGGCGGAGGAAGCAGTTTCCCGGGGCGAGGTATTACTGGCGGTGTCTCTTGACATCGCCAACGCCTTTAATTCCTTGCCCTGGCCTTGCATTATGGAGGCACTCCGGTATTTTGGTGTGCCTCCCTACCTCCGCCAAATAGTCGGGGATTATTTAAATGAGAGAGCCGTCATTTACCCGGTCCACGAAGGATGGAATCGGCGAGCCATGGTGTGCGGTGTTCCACAGGGGTCGGTTCTTGGTCCCCTCCTGTGGAACATCGCATACGACTGGACGTTGCGCAGTAGGGTCCTCCCTGGCGTCAGTATCATATGCTACGCGGATGATACTTTGATCGCAGCTCGGGGGAGGACCCATAGGCAGGCGTGCCTTCTAGGCACGGCTGGGGTGTCGTTAGTAGTAGGCAGGATCCGGCGTCTTGGACTGGAGGTGGCGCTTCAGAAGACTGAGGCTGTGTTCTTCCACGGCCCTCGTAATCGACCACCTCCAGACACCGCTATTATAGTAGGAGGCGTCCGCATCGGTATCGGGGAGACCATGAAATACCTTGGATTGGTCCTCGATAGCCGGTGGGATTTTTCGGCATATTTTCGGCAGCTGCTCCCCAGACTCAAGGGGGCAGCGGGTGCGCTATCGCGCTTGCTCCCCAACATCGGGGGGCCGAACGCCACGTGCCGGAAACTCTTTGAAGGCATCGTACGGTCGATGGCCCTCTACGGGGCCCCTGTATGGGCAGATCGCCTGACGGCCCGAAACGCACCGCTTTTGCGTCAAGCTCAGCGAATATTGGCCGTCAGGGCAATAAGAGGATACCGTACGGTGTCCTTCGAAGTGGCCTCTCTACTCGCCGGATCCCTCCCATGGGACCTGGAAGCCAGGGTCCTGTCGTCACTATATGTATGGCGCAAAGAAGCCCTGGCCAGGGGCACCAGACCCGCGCCACGCGAAGTCGAGGCGTGCAGGTCGGAGCTTCGCCAGGTCGCCGTGGGAGTATGGGAAGATCGCCTTAGACGCCCCAGCGCGGGCCCCGCCACCATCGAGGCGGTGAGGCCCGTCCTGCAAGAATGGATTGGACGAACACACGGCACCCTGACATTCCGGCTGACGCAGGTTCTCTCGGGGCACGGCTGCTTCGGGAGGTACCTGTGTCGCCTCGGCCGCGAGGCAACGTCAGGGTGCCATCACTGCGACACAGGCTACGAGGATACGGCGCCGCATACCCTACAGGAATGTCCTGCATGGACGGAGCAGCGCCGAGAGCTCGTCGCCTACACCGGATTGGACCTTTCGCTCCCGGCCGTAGTTCGTACCATGGTCGGGAGCCGCACCGGATGGGACGCCGTCTCCTCCGTCTGCGAGCACATTATGTTTGCGAAGGAGGAGGCGGAGCGGGAGCGTGAGCGTACGTCCTTGCTCCGCTCCCGCCAAAGGAGGACGCGCCGACGCCGGAGGTCGGAACTCGACCTTCGGCCACCGTAAGCGGGCGGCGCGGGTGGGGCCCCTAGGGGTATAGGGGTTCTCACTCACCCGCATATGCCGTCGAGATGAGAGCGCGAGTGTTCCGCGCGCGCTCATCTCTCTTCCCGTGGGGTGCGTTACAGACCGCCCCACGCACAGACTAGACCAAGGAAGTCGCCGGGGGAGCAGCTCCCCCGGCATTGGAAGAGGCCCAGTGAGCGGGGCCCACGCCTGCCAGGGCATTGCGGAGCCGGGATAGCCCATTCCCGTAGCCCTGGCATAAGGTGCAGGACGGAACACCCAGGGGTTTTAGTGGGTATCCCTAACTGGGGAGTGGCAATAGCGTGGCTCCGGTCCTGACCGGGCACGCTAGTGCCACCCCCGATCTGGCGAATCCCACACTCTCACCTGGTCGCGAGCATCCCCCAGGCTTCTGTGCCTGTCGCGGCTTACTCCTCAAACGGATTTCCCCTGGCCAAAAAAAAAAATGTTTTTTGGTTCTGGATCAAATGCAGTTTTTTTGTTTGATAAAATAAAATATGTTTAAGGTACATTAATCCTAACAAAATCATAATTTGCAGTAAACCTGCGAAAAATCGGTATGTGTGCTGGGATACATAGTAGAAGTGAAACTTCAACGGACTAGTGGCAAAACGAATCGTTTCACCTCTACTATGTGTCCCAGCACGCATTTGTTATTATTTAATAACCTAGAGAAGACATAGACATCACTTTATTGTTACCAAATAAACAATTTAAAAATGCACAAATACAATATTGTCATGGTAGAAACAATAACCTAATAAGACTACCTGACGACTTTCCCATAGTTACATGAAACTATTTACACGAATAAACAGTTTAATATCTCTTTCTATCGTTAAAAACGTTTATGTATCTTCGCGAACGCAACACACAACAAAATGTATTTTCAAATTTTACACCACATTATACGCTTTGGTAATACGTGGCACAAATCAGCCATTTGAAATAAAATAAACTGCACAAGCATGAAACTGAGATTTTTAAATGGGTTCCGAAGCAATTTAATTTTGCTAAAGAAGAGACGTGGCAATGATAAGAGTGAAATTCGTTGCCATAGTCTGTATTTGTTGATGCTTACAACCTGGGTCTTCAAGTCTCGAGTGAATAGGTAGTGTGACGGCCAGATTGGAGCAGAACGGGACTTATTCTTTGAACGAGAGACTGGTTTACGATATATCTTTATATGTGTAACCATATATATAGTTCATAAATTTATGTTCAATTTCATATTTATTTAAAAAGTATATAAATAATAACTCACTAGAGGTAAAAATGTTCCTCTTCCCAGAATACATAATTCTCGTTCTGTAGACAATTTTTATTGTTTAACAAGTGGCTATATTGAAAATTTGGTACCACCTCCAATTTTTTCCTGTAATTTTTATTTGTAATGTAGAACATTTAATTTGTTATATAAATTTATGTATTAAGTCACTGGAAGCAACTAAGGCCTAAGGATACGTTTGTAGGATTTGTAGAAACATTTTTATTTACAATTGATTAGTTTTAATACAAAGAAAAAAATGACGTCATTATGAAAACAACGGCAACGTCGTATTTTAGTTAATAATAAAGTGTGGCAAATTCAATCGTTGCTATGTTACAGATAAATTTTTGCCTGTAGATTTTAGTCCATTGAACCCTAAAAAATGATTCGCATAACAAAAGAGAGACCCATTTATACACGGAGGATTTATTAAGATCGATACAGATTATCACGAGGGATCGAAGTTTTATTGGTATCATTTATTTTTAGTTTTTCTTTTATAGTTTGCTAAATTTCAAGTTATTTAAACTACCAATCGTTTACTATCGACGACCTCTGTGATTATGTGTTTTAAACGTTTGTCCGCCTAGCTTACTGGAAAGCAGAGGCTCCAGGCTCCAGTCCTGTTGTGATAAATTGCATAAATCACCTTTCCGTTATTTGCCTGGGTGTCTGGGATCGGCCCCGAATTTGTCGTTACATATCATAAAGTAATTGTTTGCTGTTTATTGAATTGTTGACTGAAAGTTTAGTCGAAATTCTCGGTAACCGCTAATTTGAATTTTTCTATTTACAGGTAAGCAAACAAACAGACCGCTCCATCTAAATGGTAAGTGATTACCGCTGGCCAAAGACTCATTTTTCTTTACAGGCCTCAATTTCATATATATATTCGTTTTTATATTTAAAATGATTCCATCGTTTTGTAAATGTTGATACATTATAATCTAACTTGAACTTTGCGTATACATAGAATGAAACGTTTTATACAATTATTCAGATACAATACGCCTATTCCGGTTCTGGCTCCAACACATTTGGCCTTTTCAACAGTTGCCATAGACAACAACAACGACATTCAAAACATACTTAAACGTCACGTGAACAGTGACAGATAAAATGTCACGTGGACCGTGACAGATAAAATATCACTTTTACGAACTTCAAGTGACTTCATTCTATACGTTCAAAATTTACCAGCGTAACGATTTATTGTAAAAACGAATTATACGAATTATTACGAAAAAACCTCTCATTTTTGGATATCCTCCGTTCCTGCGTCTACACAATAATAAAGGACAATGCGAAAACGTTGAAAATTAAATAGACCGTAAACTAAAGCAAGAAAAATAAATTGAATAATTTTAATAACGTACGTCGATTCTAACTCATTGTGATTCAATTATTTATCTTGTCCATAAAATAATATAATGGCGAAAACATTATAACATCCCTTTTAACTAAAAGATAATAAACTTCCAAAAATAATAAATCTATATAACGGTTAAAGCCATCAGCGAAAATAATAACATATTCAGTTTACGTGCGGGCCGGGGCGGGCCCCTTGTTTTCTTCCCCAATACAATATTATTAAACGAAATATATATCAATTTTGCCAAATTGATCAGGAGAAGCTTCAATGATTCTAGGAAAATGCTTGATTTAATAACTCGCCGAACGTCCGCCATCTTGTTGATGGCTCTACTCGATGACAAGATAGCGGTTGACGTAATTATGCTTTTAGATTTTGCGGATATTTAGGTAAGCACGAAACTATCCGTCTGTCTGTCTTTGTGTGTATTAATTGTTGGACAACACTGGTGTCCGCCATTTTAGGCAACACAAGAAGTCAATATATAGATTTGACAGCTTTATCGGCAGCTGTGTCGTGATTTAAAGGAATATTTATTGAGCTTTTAACACAATAAGTTTTATATGAATAAATAGAAATACATTATATATAGACAGGCTTATTTCCCATTGGGGTAGGAGTAAGCAGAGACAATGAATTTCCACCTGCTACGATCCTGACATACATTTTTCGCTTCATCAACTTTCGTTAATCTCTTCATACATACACGCTTTACACGTGACCTTTCTTCAAAATGTCTTCAGTTTGATCATGCTGAGTACATTGTGGTCGTTCGACACCAACTCTACCACACACATTACTGTCATATACTTGTTTTGTGATTCTGCTTTCACTAATTCTTTCTATATGCCCAAAGCAGCTTAACGTTACTTTTTCCATTCGTGGTCACTACATCCTCTTTTAATCCATAACGTTCTCTTATCACACTGTGTCTTATTACTTACTCTCATATATACATTACAATCACTGACAAATCGAATGTTTAATGGTTGCCTACATCACTTCATCATTTCAACAAACAAAGGAGGCCCCAGCAACCATAAGCTGTATCGATATATTATATATTTGTGGTATTGTAGTTCTATCTTTTCTTAATCTTATTTCTTTCTTCTTTCGCTCTGGTTTATACGGTGCTCCGGAATGCTGTAGTAAATCTGCGGATAATAGCGATGGTCGAAATACAAGCAAAAAAATTGTTTTCAATGATTACTTACAAATTACATGAAAATCATAGACTTGTTCTTGAATGACTTTTTAATTATGCAATACGTGGAGAGATATTAGTTTGCAAATTCATAAAAAATCTTTCCTCAAACTTTTGAACTATGAAGAGGAGGATGCTGTAAAAAAATACAAGAGCTTAAAATTGCTTTAAGGGAAATTTTAATTACTTTCTGGGATATTGAGTATTTTTGTTTTTTTTTTATGAATCCCTACGAAACATTACAATGTGCGCGAATTGCCAAACATTTACACATGTTTGTGTACAGGAGTAAAGTAGGTTAAAGTTTCTTAATTAATTAGCTTACAAGAAACCGTTCATATGAAAACCCAATATAGTCTTACGATACAGGTTATTTATAATTTTTTCCATATTTCATTGAAATTTAATAAATCCTTCATTGTTTACGTTTACAACATTCAATAAATAGGGGTAGTGAATTGATATACTCATGCAAATATAATAAATCAAGCGGCTTGTTGTATGGGCCACTTAAAACAGCTGAGGTTCGAGTGGGTCCATTGAACTTTCAACATCAAATGTTATTTGTCTATGCGTATGATAAAATAGTCAAAGTATTGTTGTTATAGAATACGTTATTGTCTATGCTTTTTGAAGTACAAAATTCTACAATAATGTTTTCTCTAATTTTGATGTAGTTTCAGTGATGTATAGAAATAAGTTTAGTAACAAAATTTTGGTTAGATTTAACTGATAAATATAAAAATAAGTAAATGTATGTTTTTTTTTTTATTTCGTGGTAATTATTCAGGCAAAGCATATGTTTTGCCATGCAGGGCGGAAAAGCGGCCAGCGTTTTGGGAATGTACCCAGCGAACAACGATTTGGAACATTATGTATACCGATTCCAAATATTTTTTTACATTTGCATATTTCAAATTTACTTTATATATATAACTAGGACACGCCCACGACTGTGTCCACGCTTGACTTGAAATTCTCGCGGGATTCTCGGGATAAAAGTAGCGCAGGCTTTAACTAAGAATTACCTGTCGATCAGCGAGGACCTCATCGATATCGGCCCAGTAGTTTTTACTTGAATCCGGAACAAACAGATAAACCGACAAACAGACAAGGAATCTAAAGAAAATTGTGTCGTGTTCTCCGTCGTTTATTATATAGTATGTTCGAGTTGTTTTTTTTAATAGCACCAATGTACAGACACTGCATGTTTAGAATTGTATAATACCATAGATAAATATTACGATAGGTAGTTTATATTTAAGGTTTATTTTTTCTTATATAATTTCTTGTAAATATGTAGCTTAATTCGTTTAATATATAATAACGATGAAAATTCGCCAAAACCTTATTTATATTAAACGTGTTATCTGTGCCAAAAATTGTTCTAGTGACCTAAAAATAACCGTCAACACGACCTGTCCGGTGTTTCCACGTACTTTTATCCATCTCTCAGAACCTCCCAAGGGCTGGGGGGGCCATAAATCATGTCCAGTTAGGACCCTGTCAACGTCGTGTGTCATACAAATTTATAGGCGGCGCCCGGCGATCACTTACAAAAATTTACCCTTGTTTTATTATAATTTGACATATTAATGTATAATAAGCGTTCATGTGATGGAGGAAAAATTCAAATTTAAGAGTTTTTTTTATTAAGGCTTGGAAACCGGTTAAAAAGTTGAACCGGTTATAGCCTGAGTACATATGAATCTTTTCGATCTTGTTCTAACTTTCACCTCATTCAAACGGTTTTTGGTAAAAAATTTCGTTAAACAAGTTTTGTTGTATTAACCGGTTTCGTATGGTTTTTGCCGCACACCTTTAAAGCGTATGTGGGGTACAGCAAGTTTTCAGTCAAATGCGAATATGTTGACAGAGATAGAATGAGAAAGTACTTCTCGCGGAATAAACCGGTTAATGCAGGTTTACATACGACTGTTTCTAAGGTTTACAAACAAGACAGTTGTATGAATCTGGTTGTAACCGATTACAACCGGTTGATTTTGAACCGGTTCCAAGCCTTAGCATTTATTACAACTATGTTCCCCTGGAGATGATTTTTTTAAATATTTAACCATTTACACACATCTTGTATATCCCCAAGCTAATCAACATACCCTGGTGTTATGGTTAACACAACGGACCACTCTGGAGCCAATCTTAGAAACGTGGTGGAATATTGTCACAGTTCTTCGTACCGCTGTCGATAGGTGGACGCTGTGTTGTCCACCAGTGAAATTAAGCATTGTTTTGTTCCTCCTCTATCTATTTATTTTGTCAAACTTATTTTATAGTTCTACTTCTACGCTTCTCACAATGTATGTTTATTTATAATTATATTATCTATTTATACTCACTTTTATTACATGTGTCATATTATTCTAGGAAGGTATTTTATCATTTTCTCCTTTCTCTTCGGTACTATTTACGTTATATACTCATTTTCACTTTATTTATCTTACAATATAATTTCAATAACTAATTTTTAATTTGAATAAATACATGTATTAAAAGCTATGATATAAAATTATCCTCTGACTTGGCAGTTGAAAATAAATAAATATTTAACCTTTGCTTAACATGGACTAAGTCTCGAACGTACAAATGTAAAGATATACCAAAAAAGAGAGCCATGCACGATTGTGTGAAAGATGAAATGATGATTTCTGCTGTGACAGAGTACGTACATATGTCAGAATAGTGGAAGGAGTGTGGAATGAAAAGACATGTTATGGCGACCCTAAATAGTCGGAAGAAAGTGAAAGAGAATACAGAGATCAAGGGACGAAAGTACGCTATAAACATAAACACCTTGAGCGAAATTTTACGATATTGTTACATACCGACAAAGACCGCACATCTGGCATGTTGTAAAAACGAATTCTTTTATTTACTTCGTGTTTAAACTTTAAAAACATCTATTGTTATCGTACTTATTTTATGGCTGTAATTAGTGTCGAACGAATTAATCCTTGTTTTTATTGCATTGCATCGAAGCTTACCAGATGTCTCTGAACGGGGGCCCCTTTGTCGGTATTAAACAGTTTATTATAAAATAATGCCCGAACGGAGGGGTGAGGCAGTCAAGCGACGACTACAATACGATTAAGACGTGTAGTACTTTCGATTAGCGACATAGTAACGGACTTTGCGCGTGTTGAATTGCATTGAATCGTGCAGTGTGAACTGGTTGTATCCAGTTTTATTTTGTACTTGTTTTAAACGTGTTTGTACAGTTCTAATAAACTCTACAGTAATTCCAACGGCATTTATTTTAATTCGAGTCCTGTAGCTCGTAACAATATAAATACATGTATTTTTCGCGAAACTTCATTAACCGCAGGGCTACCATCTGAGACGCCCACATCTGTTCTCAAAAACTTCAATAACACTGCACAATACAATTTTAATGCAATCTCTATATAGCACATGTTATAATGAAAAGTAAATAAGGCCCCCTACAGAATGAAAATTCTCAGTTGATTTAGGTACAAAGCAAACAAGTATAATAGTGAGTGGGCGCCCTTAGATTAGAAAGTGCGTAGGGTTGGAATAATGAATGCCGAATTTTCTTATATAAAATATATCTATTTCTTAGTATTGTTATCTTTAAAGACAGTTTGGATTTTCTTTTCAAATGGCGTAATGAATTTCATTCGGAGGTAGCGGTACGTTCTTAAAAACTCTGGTCCACTACTTCCCATCACGTAGTAATTGCACTACACAACTAACTTCTTATAGGCGTAACCGAAAAATTACTAAGTGCAAAATACTCATGATTTTCATTTTCTGTGTATTTTTTATTTATATTCATTTATAAAAGGTTGCTCTAATGCAAAATTATAAATGCCTGTACTTTTATACAGTGACCTTTTAGGCCTAATCATTATTAGTAAAAAAAGTATCCCACGTGACTTATTGTGTTTTTTACCATAACGTTTTTTTATAAACTTATTACCCCGATCGTTAAATTCAACAAATCATAAAAACACAGTGTTTTTATGATTTGTGTTAAATTCAGTGTTAAGTAAAAACCTCATATACCAAATTTAATAAAAATTAACACGCGCATTAGGTCATATATGTCAAACATATCTACACATTTATTTCCGTATTTCCAAAAGTACTTTAGTTTGTGTTGTATGTATGTACATAATAATATCTTCTCAATGGCCATTATATATGCTTTTGATTCTCGAGTTTAATCATTAAAATACAATTATTAATCTGGGCAAGAAGAGAGCCACAGTGTTTATATTCTTTTATAGCAGACAATATTTTTAATTTTTAAATTTCTATATACAAATGTTAAATAAAATTTGATATTAGTAGAATAAAGTACGGTATCATTATGAAATATTTAAATTTAAACAATAGTATCAAAACATGAAAAAAAATATTGATCTTTCACTTGCGAGTTTAATGCATAAAAATGTTCGACTTTTAATTTTAAACGAAATTCGAATGCCGAATTTGGCCGAAATCGCAAAATTACGCAATCACTACAGGCCATTTGTTGACTCGCCGAGGGTGGTTTTAGCTGCATACATTGCAACGGGGCACCAATTTGTATGGGACAGAAGCCGAATTTCAGGGTATTAGGGTCTATGGGTGTGTTTGTACGGGTATTACTCTTTGGGTAATACCCTTAATGCCATTTGACTCGTGCGTCAGCTAGTCAGGTTGATTGGTTTTTTGGTGTAATTTGGATGTAAGGATATCCCTATTCAACAGTATTCTTGTTTTTTGAAGTTTGTTCGTTTATATTACTGTCAGCCGGTTGATAGGTTCCTCGCATCTGTAATTTTGAGATGCAAGTATTGAGTTTTTCATTGAAGACATATAGAGTACATTGGTAAGGTGTGCTTGTATCCGGGCCAGGATTTGAACTCATGCCATTAGTATGAGACTCGTCTGGCTATTCAGCATGATACAATTTATCTTGAGAAGCGACTGAAGTGTACCGGACTCCTTTAAGAGAGCAGCAGCCCCTTTTTAGCACCTTTGGTGTTGCAAATGTCCATTGGCGATGGTAACCACTTTCCATCAACTGGGCCATCTGCCTGTCTTCTGAACTCCTGCAATAAAAAAAAAGTATAATGAAAGTGAAAAATACATGAAAGAAATAAACTATAAAGACACGGAAGTCATGTATCATCATCATTCCTTCCTTATTTACCTCTAATTCTCTTAAAGGTACACCTTTCTTGTAATGAAAAACAATTGATTCCCTAGTTTCGCATATTTCGCGTATTTCCACACATTTAATTTTACAGGGGCTATATGTGGCGAAAACTTGGGGAGACTTAAGTCCATCAGTAGACTACGAGTGATGGAAGAAGAAGGAGATGACTTCTCATAGACGTAACCGTAGATGTCGCCAGGATAGGAGTTGAAAATTCTTTTAAAAATTAGAAAAGAAAAGAATATCGCAACGCTCGTGCAAAACGCTTTACCTGATATTGATAGCGGATTCCAATTTGTCTCTTACATAGTAACGTCACAGAACATACAGAAGATTATCTCGGAACAAAATGTTACACAACGTTTGACACAGGTGCATAAACATATGCATAGATAAAGAATGACGGCCACTGTTACAACCCCTTGAGCATTCGAATCACAGCAATCTTAGCAGATATAAATAAGTGCAATTTTTTTTTATAACTAATAGAGAATATACCAATATGCATATTGTGGCATTCGAAATCTCCATTCAATTGTTACGATTGCGGGACTCGAATTAAAATGCAGTTGGAATTACTATAGGGTTCATTAGAACTGTACAAACACGTATAAAACAGGCACAAATATGACTGGACACAGGCAGTACAAATTGCACGATTCAATAACACGCGCAAAGTCCGTTATTATATCGCTCATCGAATGTACGTCTTACTCGTATCGCTAGACTCAACCCCCCCCCTCCCCGTTTGGGCATTGTTTCATACTAAACTATACAATACAACAAAGTACCGCGTGGACTGAGGTTTCCGAGAAACCGTAATCTGCGACGGATAAATAAGTACAATAACAATAGGCTATTGTCTAAATGCAAATTTTAAACACGAAGTAAACAAAAGAAATCCAAATGCGGGAAAGGTAATAAACTAGGTTTATGGCAGGTAGGTGTGCATCCACTTTTTGTCGGCATGTAACAATATGAATTTTTACTAATGAATCAACGGTGCACGTATTCATTTACTACGGTTTTGAATAGGAATTAACACATTTCAAAAAGCATTAGTTTAGTCATATATTCCACATATATATAATAAATAGAGGTTTTTTATATATTTGGTAATACTAGTATGAAATAGTTGTATTATTTATCTACTAAAACTTTACACTCATTACACAGTGAATGTAGTCCTCTAGGTATAATATCGAACATTTATTGTATTAAATACGTTAAAAATATATTAGTAAAACTTTAATAAGAGAGCAGCAGCACATTTGTAACAGCTTTGGTGTTGCAAATGTCTATATGCGATGGTAACCAATTTCCATCGGGTGGACCGTCTGCCTGTCTGCTGATCTCCTGCAATAAAAAAAATACTTACACTGTAGAAGCCACCTTTTGGATACTTTATACTACATTAATAAAATTTTATATACTCTTGTTCTATGTGATATAGTTAGAGTATAGTTTGTAAGGGTTATTTCTCTTCGCGCGTGCTATATAACATAAGCCGTAGGTAAAGTTCACACATGGTCAGTGTTGGATTACCCAACATTTACAGTATTAAGTTTACTTGCAACACTGATTCTGCACAAGCAACACTAAAATCCCCATCCGTTGTTGCATCCCCTTTGTATCTGTTGGCGCCACTTATTTCCCAATTAATAATTGTGACTTGGGTTTATAGCGCCTTGCAACCCCCGTATGTTTCCGCCGCTCGCTCGGCGCGTGAGTTCAGTACTTTGGAAAACGCTACGCCACCGCGACGCACATAAATAGTATCGCACCCGCCTTTATATAAAATACAGCCAATTAGCTATCGAGGATTTCCGCATCCACTCAAATACTTGGACATTCGCCTGAAACTATAAAACTTTAGTGTCAGTGTATCAGCGTCCCTTGCGCCCCAGGAGCTCGTGTAGAAGGACTTCACCTTTATCGCGACGCAGCGGCAGAACCCTAAACCAGCGCTGTAGTGGGCTGGTGGCTGACTGCGAGGTAAGTGCAAGTTTCTATATTCTCCGGGCACCTGTTCTTGATTGGGGAATAAGGGGTGGCCATACATTGGGCACATAACCCCCCAACCGCGGAGACTGCCTGATTGCGTCTCCAGTATCCCACCCGCTCTTCCGCCTCCAACCGTTGAGAGCAATACACGCAATTTACAGTTCGCCCCGTGCCTTTTTTATTTGTAATCAGCGCCTCATTTAAGTTTAATTTAATTAAATACAATACGGTCAAGTGTTAACAGTCAGTTGATATCATAGTACGGTGCCTTGCCGTTCTAAGGATAGAAATGTATTTAGTAGGGGAAAGTTGGGGAATTGGGAACGCTTAAAATAACGGAGACACTGAAGGGCGCTAGATGCGTCCTTTGAACAAATACGGAACTATGTAGTGCGGTGGGAAAGTATTACCTATCTAGCTCCTTCCAATTGCCCTACGTTCTCGATTGCCCCACTCTCCCTTACACGACCAATCGTTATTTTTATCTACTTGGTTTATGAATGTGACAAAACTTTTCGTGTTATGATGAGTACTTTGTTTCGAACGACATTGTGTTCTTGTTGAAAGTTCTTTATACTCTGTGGTGGGGTGTTGAAGCCCGAAATGTTCTTGCGGTTTGATCTTACGATCCGGCGCAGACAATTTCGCACCGGCTCTGCGGTTGTCGGAATTCCGTAGGCCGCCGTTACAAGTTCACGTTGTTCGGAAATTTTCACTTAAGCATAGCATTTTGTTTAATTTTATGTTCTGTTTTTACTTGTCATTACATTTTTTTTCTTTATATTGTTACATGCCGACAAAGGTAAACTCACACCTGCCTGTCGTAAAGCGGAGTTTGTTATCTTCTCGCATTTAGGATTTCTTTTGTTTACGTTGTGTTTAGAAAACATTCTGTTGTTATTGTACTTGTTTTATGGCTGTCATTAGTGTCGAACTAATCAATATGAAAATTAGGGCGGAGCCAATTCAGAGATTTAAAAAAATGCAACATTTAGATTTTTTGTTTCTTCTCCTGACTGTAAGAGTATCATGTGTACTAAACGGAGTTTTTATTTTATTTTATTTGACTTGACTTTATGTTGTTGGTCCGAAGACCTCACAACTTTACCGGGGTTTTTGGGGCGCCATTTTGGTTTTTCGAGCCCGGGGACAACTTGCTTGAGGGAGCTCCCTAGGGAGTTTTACCTCGGCTGGACTGTTGCCATGAGAGGAGGATGAATCTGATGATGCCCGCCAATGGGCGACACAATGAACTAATTGAGAACGGGCGATGGGTAATATAAAGTCCGAGAAGAAGGATCCCGGCGGACCGGGATCGGCGGTTCGCGGCGGCCTACGCTATATTACTGCCGTTTCGCAATGTTTTATGGCTGGGAGAGAAGAAACGGCGAAAGAAACTTCCCAACAACACGCCTAGTCTATCCTGTGGGGGGCTATGTCTCCTTGCGTCCCTCTAGAGGACGTGGAGAGATCGTGATTGGCGTTGTCTGAGACGCCGCCGTCTATGTCTGTCTGTCGGTGCCTGCCAGCCTGCCGTCCTAACCGCGGGCGTGATAGCGTCGACCTTGTCCGTAAGGACATGGACAGGACGCGGCCGTCGCACGAGAGCCTTTCGCCGAGGCTTGTAATCGGACGCGGACACGACTCGCGGATTTCGATGGTGCGGCGCGAGATCGAAATACTTACGCGAGAGCGACGTAATGTAGTTACTAAACGGAGTTAAATGATTATCTCCAGTAAGAACTTAAACGCTTTTGTAATGTCTAATTAGAATTTGATATACTCGGGCATGCTACGAGATGGTAATTGTAAAATTTGTAATACAAATACCAGCATGAGTGTTGTCCTTTTCAAAATCGTCTCAGGGTGTGAAAACCCCTTTCTAACCTCAAACCTTGTTCAATTTGTATCCACACAAGCATAAAATGACCCCAATCTCTTTTTATAACGCAAATAAATTAGATTTTACGAGGACTAATTAAAAAGTGTAATAAAAGTGAACAAGTTTTACAAGTTTAGGAGTTTAATATAAGTCGACCTTGATTTACCTATCTAAAGCTTTGGACGCACCTGGGATTTACCTCTTTCTATGTATTGGGGCAAACTGGTTATTTCTAAGTAAAAGTCTTTCTCAGATCCTTCAGGTAATCAAAGGGATGGTGCCTACTTCAGACAATTGATCATCCAACAGGGTAGCGTACCCAGAATTGTTATACAGTGAAACCTGGTCAAGTGAGACCTCAAGGGACCTGCAATGTGTTTTTTTTATAGAGAGAGGTATTCCACTTACACAGTGTCTCAGATATCCATGTAAAAATATATATCTGTCTCATTTACAGAGGGTTCCGTTAATAGAGGTCAGAATACAGGTTATTTCAGTTATACGAGGTGCGATTATTAAATATAATAACGTGTTATGTAAACATTATATATGAGTTTTAATCACAAAAAAGTAATAAAAGTAATCATACAACAAATAAAACGATGTTATCTCAGTTACAGAAGTCTATGCATATATTTTTTTTTTACTGGATTAATTTTTTAACTGCTAGTACGTTTTCTCCCGTAACAGCCATCAAAGTGCGACCACTTCTTTCTTCATCCCCTAAAGTTAGTCGACAGCGCTTGAATTCGTTATAACAACGATACACGGTTGCTTTAGAAGGGTCTTCATCCATAAGTACTATTTGAAGTCTGTCGTACGATTCGTCCGGTTTCAGAAAACGCTTGAAAGCGTAAAAAATCATAGCGCGAAAATGTTCCCGGTGCAGATCCATTTTTCAATGAGACACGATAATTTAAATTAGCTCGCAAACAATGTGGAGGGAAATTTTGAAACTGGAATGTTTTGTTATAAATAATCATATTTTAAAATAAATTATAATTGGCCACTCTCTCATAGGTAAAAACTTTTTGTCGCAATGCTTTCTGAGTGATCTGGTATGGCACAACCTCGGGGATATCTACGTCCAACAATGAATGGAGATAGGCTAACGACTGCGACTCTCATTGAACTCTTTACACTCGTACATGCATTATTTAGGCACCACTGACACAGAATGAAACAATTTCATGTTCATTTCGGCGTATATTCAGTTCGACCGCAGCGGTGCCGCTGCGGCTACAGTGCAGGGTTTGCGGCGTAATTTTGGCCCCGACGCCAATGACTGGCCGCGATGACTGTGAGAATTATGCTTCGTTTGCATGAATACTATACATTTAAATACTTATTTCAACCGCCACATGTTCCATTCGAGTTTGAGCAAAAACGGAATCCTTAGAAAAATCCATTGTGTGGGATATCATTCATTGAGATTGTTAAACATTTCTTTAAATATTAATTCGTTGTGTACTGTATATATTTTAATTATTAATGAAAACTGCACGTGCGTACTATATGACGATTTTAATAGCAAAAGAGGAACAGATAAAAACAAAAAGCATCTACGTTCTGAATTCAAATATTTAGTATTGGTGGCCAGTACTACGCCAAAGTAATAAACACTTTTTGTTGGAGATTCCAACAGAGACATTAAAAAATATATATTCCTTAGTGACTTTTCCGAAGTCAAATTGGTTGCTTTTTTTATTGCGTGAGTACAGCAGACAGGCTGATGGTCTCCTTGATCGAAAGTGTTTACCGTCGCATATGGTTATTTGCAAGACCGAAGGTGCTATCAACGTGCTGCGGGCCTCGAAGGAGCGGACTAAAACTTAAAGAATTTTCAAAATCGGCTAAGTAGATCCAGAGATTACGTCCTACAACGTCACAAACTTTACCTCTTTATGAAATTACTAGAGTTTACCCCGCGGCTGCGCCGCGGGTTAATCTCTAATGCGTGTCTCTTATTTATATAGCAAGTGCTAGAGGTTATATTATATTACATTTTTTTGTATTTGCCCACGGAAGATTCACTTCATTTTATATCGCTAATTACCATCCCCCGTCTATCTGTCAACAAAATAAATTACAAAACTTGACCAAAAAAGCCAAAATGGTCTAAATGACCAAAAGACCACAGTGACCGACATGGCCAAAAAGACGGAATAGGCAAAAACGACCAAAAAGGCCAAAATGACCAAATAGGCCAAAATGACGAAATAGGCCAAAATGACCAAATAGGCCAAAATGACCAAAAAGGTCAAAATGACCAAAAAGGCCAAAACGACCAAAAAGGCCAAAATGACCATAATGACCAAAATGACCAAATAGGCCAAAATGACCAAATAGGCCAAAATGACCAAAAAAGCAAAAACGATCAAAAAGGCCAAAATGACCAAAAAGGCCAAAATGACCAAAAAGGCCAAAATGATCAAACAGGCCAAAATGACCAAATAGGCCAAAATGACCAAAAAGGCCAAAATGACCAAAAAGGCCAAAATGACCAAATAGGCCAAAATTACCAAAAAGGCCAAAATGAAAATTATCCCTTGTCCACCCTCAGTATTTAATTTACATACGTACCGAATTTTAGCCTAATCGGCCTATTAGTTCTTCCGTAAAATTATAACAAACAGATTCGTACATTCGTACATATCCCACTTTTCGGGATAAAAAGTATCCTATGTTCATTCTCGGTATTGAAAACATATATATACTGAGTTTCAGCCAAATCGGTCCAGTAGTTTTTACGTGAAAACGGAACAGACAGACAGACAGACAGACAGACAGAGTTACTTTCGCATTTATAATATTAATAGGGATAATATAGATAAAGCCCGTTCATCTTCGAGCATTGCAAGAACTACACAACAAACATCAACCGGTTAGAAAAAAAATGAATGTGTTCATTGATGAAGGTTTTTTTTGCATGTTTCTCACATTGAACCAGTGCAAATAGTCCGACGTTTAGCAACTTGCTCAAGTTACAAGCCACTTCCAATCAAACCGGCATCAGTCGATCCGATTACGTTCAACGTCATTGTAATTTCGTACGTCCGCTACTCGATTGGGTATTGTTTGTCGGTTAATGAGATTTTGTGTCCCTTTGTTTCGACGCTATACCGTGGAGTCGACATTAGTGTGACTGACGGAAATGAAAAATTAAATTGCATTAATTACATTCGATTCAATTACCATCCATCCTCTTACCTTACCATTCGTTCGTTCCATGGTCGGAAGCAGTACCGGATGGGACGCCATCTCCTCCTTCTGCGAGCGTGTTATACTCGCCAAGAACGAAGCCGAGCGGGAGCGTGAGCGCAACAATCTGCTTGGCTCCCGCCAAAAGAGTACGCTGCGGTGCCGATACCTTCGGCCGAGATGAGCTTCTGGAGGAAGGGCTCCCCGATTTTGAATGTCGTGAGAATATGGGTGCACTGGTGTTCTGTTCTCTCGTGCGACGTGTAGCTAACCGCCTGACTCTACGGAAAAGGAATAGGCCTATGGATTAGTAAGACCAAATAAATGTGGTGCCAGGGCCACATGTATTTATTAAAGCGAAGAACGGAATACCACAGAGTTATTGGTATTCTGCCGACTCGAGTGGCAAAAGTAGTCTATAGGTGCTAGTGCCACCCCCATGGGCTGAACCGCTTTATATATTGTTACGAACTGAAAGCCGACAAAAGACAAAACAAACACATTTTATTACCCTTTTTGGCATTTAGACTACTTTGTTTACTTTGTGTTTAAAATTTGTAATTAGAAAAACAGCCCATGTGTGTTGTAATGTTTTTTGGTAATCATTAGCCAGGTGTGATTCTAAGAAATTCAGCCTACGCGGCCGAGAAACATATTGTGTTTGTGCAGTATAAAGCAATGCCCCAATGGAAAGACAGGCAGTCAAGCGACAACCACAAGCGAGGTAAGACGTTTGTAGATTTGGTGATCTATATAGTGACGGACTTTGCGCGTGTTATTGAATCGTGCATTACGTTTGTACTGGTTGTGTTCAGTTATATTTGTACCTTTGTTATACGTGTTTGTATAGTTTTAATAAATTCTATAATAATTCCAACGGCATTTTAATTCGAGTCTTGCAACTCGTAACAACATGTAAAACCACTTTATATTAGGTGGGCCTACTATGTGTCTGCCAGCATCGCTACAAAAAACTACACCCAGTAAAACACGTTATCCGTGACACACGCTCCAAAAACACTTGGCGCCACTATTTCGTTATTGCTTTTTATAGTCAATCACAATAAAACTTTCAATCGACGTCTTATTATGTAAAACTTATGTTTAAACCCAATATAATACAAATTCTACTTATATGTAAAATATTAGTAGACTGTCCAAACCGCACTCCCTAAGGGTATGACCAAACCGCACCAATGCAACCATTGCTCGGTAGTAAACGTTCGAATTCAGTGTTTCTCAGTAATTACATAACGTAACATAAACTCATATACTTCGGATGTTGTCGTTTTTGGGATAATCGCACTGGACCCTGTCCGTATGACTATAATAGGAAGTTAAGGCTTAAAAAAATATTATGATACTGTCACGACCTAGACGCCGACAAAGACAAATTCACACCTACCTGTAGAAACACATTTTATAACCTTTCGGCATTGGGACTTCTTTTGTTTACTTTGTGTTAAAATTTTGTGATTAGAAAACAGCCTATTGTGTATTGTAATCTTTTATGGCAGACACTAGTCAGGTGTGTCGGATGTAAAGTAAAAACTGATTCTAAGAAATTCAGTCCACGCGGCCGGGCAGACATACATCTGTGCAGTATAAAGCAACGACTCGATTGAGGGACGAGGCAGTCGAGCGCTAAGCACGAGAGAAGCAAGACTTCTGTACATTCGGTAATTTATTAAGTGACGTAATTGGCGCGTGTTATTGAATTACGACCTTCTGCATTACGTTTGGACTTGTTGTGTTCGGTTATATTTGTACCAGTATTATACGTGTTTGTATAGTTCTAATCAGCTCTGTAATAATTCCAACGGAATTATAATTCGAGTCCTGCAACTCGTAACAATACTATCAGAGAGAATTGGATCCAACTTCACTACTCTTCTCCATCGCGCGTCGCCCCATACAATAAATAACATATTCCTAATATTATTAATACACTGATGTCAGCTTCGAACCCTTGTTTTTGGAGAACCGCATTGGGTCCTACTCCTATGCCCTAGTAGTAAGAAGATAACTGGCAGAACCAGGGACTTACAATATGTATTGGTAGAGCTAATTCACCAATTCCCACTACTCGCTTCCATCGCTCATCTCTGCTAATATTGATAATAAGACTGAATCCCCATACTCCATCAGTAAAAAGCAGCAAGTAGTAACAATGGCTGTATTGGTACTGGTAGAGCTGATTTACCATTTCCACCACTCCCATCGCTTGTTGCAGCTAGCAACACATTCCTAATACGAGTATTGAGTCAGCTTGGAAACCTTGTTTTTAACCGACCAATTGGAATCATATCCCTGTAATCCAACGGTAAGAAGCTATAGGCTGCAACAATGACTATATTAGGTACAGACAGAACTAATTTGCCAATTCCCACTACTCCCTTCGATCGCTCGTCGCAGCTAACAACACATTCCTAATATTGACACACTGACGTAAGCTTAGGCCCCTGACACACGAAACAGCCGCAACCGCAGCGCAGTCGATCGCCTGCGAATAATTCATCCGGGCCGGTCCGCAATCGCGGATATAAACCGAGTCACGGGTGCCGTCCACAAATCACGCTGTTTGTTTGTTCACCCCCCGGGAACTCGTCGTGGAAAGGGAGCGTTGCTGAGTTCTGTTTTTAAATTTTGTTTTACGTGCTTTGATTTTTAGGAAGTTTTCGGGTTCGTATGTCCGGAATTTTATGAGCTAGTGGAATTCTGTTTTCGAGAAGTTTTATTTTATGAATCAGACCTTTGACATTTTTTTAATATATTTGAAAACTAGACGCCGGTCGAAACGAGCTTTCCGTGGTTGTTTTAAATTTTTATTTTACTATTATTTACGGGTAGTTATGTACATTAAAACGTAATTCCTTTTTTTTAATGGAAATCTTCCTCATTATTATCCTTCCTTATTAATATATAAAATTCTCGTGTCACAGTTTTCGTTGCCATACTCCTCCGAAACGGCTTGACCGATTTTGATGAAATTTTTTGTGCTTATCCGGTATCTATGAGAATCGGCCAACATCTATTTTTCATCCCCCTGAATGTTAGGGGTAGTCCACCCCTAAATTTTTTTATTTATTTTTTAGACAAAATTTTTAATTTCTATTTTTTTATGATACAACATACAAAAATACATACAACCCTAGATTTTCAACCCTCTACGATCAACCCCTATTTTTTACCGGGCAGGACGACGTCTGCCGGGACAGCTAGTTATTTATATTTTTTCTTATGCAAACTTTTTTATACATTCTACGTCCTTTAGCTTTTCAAATCTTATTGGGAAGGTGACCATTTACCGTCAAGCGGACACGAAATATCTTCACCTTCTTGAATGGCATAAAATAAGTAAATTGCGACAACATGTACTAGTTAGTAAATAGATACTAGTATTTCTTTAGCACTGGTTGTATCAGAAACTTAATAAGATCCTGAATATATAATGATTAAATTTTATATAAAAGATGTCCCGGTCTTTGAGTGTCTGGTAAATAAGGCGAGAAATAATCTAAGTTCAAGAACTGCGCATTCATCGGATAAATTTACCCCTTTTACGGCGGGGCCTTATTCTGGGGGAATAAAATAAACAGAACATTGTATAAAAATCATGTGTTTGAAGAAAGATCTTTTTCTTTGATATTTTTTTAATCACAAACGGGCGTAGTTACGCAAAAAGGATCCAACCCACAAAATGTTACTTTTGAATTATTAAAGATTAAAGTTTTATCTGTATTTGCTGCTGCAAGTACATCAAAGCGGAAATACGGCTAAAACTTTAATATTTAATCATTCAAAATAACGTTTTGTGGGTTGGATCCTTTTTGCGTAACTACGTCCAAACGTAAACTGAATTGAACGAAACTGATACTCTTTCATACATTCTTTGGTCCAGATTGCAAAAAGATGAGTTTTAACCTAATGCTAAAGCACAGCAGACAGGCTAACGGCCCAAATATGATACACCGGAACACAACTCAAGGTTGTTATGAGGGCATAGACTAGGGGTGGTAGCCATCCAGTCGGAAAAATGCCCTACCACCTGGCTGTGCGTTATTTTGTCACTACTTACGACAGGCCGCAGGAATGATTAATTAATTAGTATTCATTTTCCATCCTTGCACGGAAAAGAGTGATTATAAGGTTATTTTTATTGTGTTGATATATTTTAGAATTGTAGTGGATTTAATCATTTTGAATTAATTAATCGTATGCTGTAAGGATTTTTTTACATTATTAATTATTGAAATTTATTCACATAAAACATTTATGGTTATCGATAACTTATTGTATTTGTGACCTTATTTTTAATATATCACGTCTTCCAGTTAGAATTTAGGGAAAAAATAAATAATTTAACGGTTTAAATCATATCTTAACTCATTACATTTCTTTGGCCTCAAAAGTCCCCGTCTCCTTTACTTTATAGTTATTTATCACACGACAATATAATACGTCAACCAAAGGCAGCTATACTGTTCTTTCCCATGGAAACAATGTCATTCATCGGGATAAAAAGTATCCTGGGTTGAGTCAAGATATAACTCAGCTCTGTATCGAGTTTCATTTAAATCCGTTCAGTACTTTTCACGTGATGCTCTGACAGTCAAAGAGTCATATATTCTAAAAGTTGCGTTTTCGAAACCTGCCCCCTGACCTGCCCCCTACTTTAAATTCATTGCATTAACTGGACATCCCTAATAGATGTATTTTAAAAATAAACTAGTGGTCGCCCAGTGGTCGAAATTCGACCATAATTAATTTAAATTATAACTTATAACATTATCAAGGTTCTGTTGTCAAAGACTGTATACTTCTATAATCACAGATTTCGCCAAGGCTACAATGTTAATTTGATTTTAACAATAAACAGAAGAGTATATATGCGTGGCGTGTCAAATACATGATAGTGTGTGTAATGTTTTTTTATTGCTTTTATTTTTATGCTAAACTTTTAAAAAATATCAACATTCTGCACTCCTTCTCTATATTAACTATAAGTGTGCGAAATTACATACTCCTCCGTCCGCACAATTTTCGTAAAAAGGTGTACAAAGTTTTTGCTTCACGTATTAATATAGTGATATAGTAGATATATTATAGATAAGTAAAAGATTTAAGACGTTTTCTGAAATTTAAAAAATAGTCTCAGAATACGCCCGCCGATACTTTCATCTCGTATTACACGAACTAAAAGGCGCCGAGTTAGGGCGTTGCAATGAAGAAAAGAAACCCGTTTCACTGTCAGCTGTACCACGCATGGGCGTGGGCATAATCACGCGTACGATATTGCTAGTAGGTATCTATACTTTATTACGTGAAATCTTTGTACCTTTTTCTAAGCGAATTGCCCGAATAAAATGAAATGAAATTTGCTAGAAATACGGTACAAAAAGATCTTTAAATTAACTATGGTTTGATAGTACCTATTCTTTTTTCCATGCTTTAACATATTTTGTTTATTGCTTGACCCGACGTGCAAATTTGAATGATTACATACATACATTCATACATACATACATACACACATACATACATAACTTCACGCCAGGTCCCTTGCGGGGTAGGCACGAACAACAGAGCGCCATACAGGCTTATTCTTACACACCTCACTTGCTTCTTTGACATTCATAGCTCTTGTCATGCTTGAATGATTACACTTACTTAATTATGCTTACGGCATACATAGTCGCGGTAGCGTAATGGCTAGCGCACGCATACTCAAAGGGCGCGGGTTCGATCCTGGCCGAAACGCATGCACCAACACTTGGGCAGTTTCCTGACCTAAAGTGCATATTGTTACAATTACACGTGCTTACATCGGTGAAGGAAAACATCGTGACGAAACTTGCATGCACATCAAGATAAACTGATAATGATGAAACTTACCAAACCGCCTTCGACAATCGTGGCGGATGTGCTATGCGTTCCCTAATAGTGGGAGACCCGAGCCCTAGCAGTGAGACATTTTATGGGCTGCTGTTATAAGCCTAATGCATAATATGTCGTAAGAGGCGACAAAACAACCCACAGCCAGCTGCTAGGGCATTTACCCGACTGGATGGCTACCATCCCTGGTCTAAAGTATGTCACCATAACAACCTTAAATGGTGTTCCGGCATTAGTGACCAGGTTCCAGTCTCCCTTAAGAGGGCAGCATCGCATTTGTAGCATCTTTGGTGTTGCAAATTTCCATAAGCGATGGTAACCGCTTTCCATCAAGTGGGCCGTCTGCCTCTGATGAACTCCTGCAATGAAAAAAAGACTATCATATTTGTCTTAGTACCAGTTTATATGTAGAAGGAGTGTAGAAGAGATCTTTATATACAGTGCTGTAGAACATGCCAGGTGTATTTGTTATTGTCTGACTGTATTGCGATCGCCCCCAGACTTGACCATCGTATATTGCCTATAACCCAAGCGTAATTTGCTTAGCTTGTGTCTGATTCTCTGCCGATCATTATCAGATGTTATTATTAAATCGGAAAAGTTACAAAACACGAGAACTGAACCCACGACCCGGACCATTAGTGGAGTTTGCGTGTGTCTTGTAAGCTGTATTGATTACATCTGGCTGGGCCTTAATTGAGGGTTCTGTACAAACATTGATAATAATTAATTGCTTAGTTTCTCAAGTTAATTGGGAGCCTCGAATATTTGCGGGTAGGCGCGAATTTCGAAACATGTCACGGCTAGTGTCGTCAAGGTGTTGTTTGATGGGAACTTGCCGAGTGGTGTTTGTGAATCAGTTGGTAGTAGTCAATTTCATATTCATAATCGTATATTTATTTTAACAATGCCATTTACAATAACAAAAAATATATGTGTATGTGTGCAGTTCACACGCAGTACAAGTGAAACAAAGTATGATGGGAGGGACTCTAAATTTCGTGACGTCACAGTTCGTATATTATATTATTATTTCATTGTGCTCTTTTATGGCCGAGCTTGTATTTAAAAACCTTTATAAAAAAAACAAGTTATTTTAATATACATGTATTTATGTAAGATCAAAAATTTTACATTTTTTTAAAAAATATATAAAGATATTTTTTTTATAAAAAAATAAATTACATTATTCTTTTACAAAAATACATCAAAAAATAAAATACATATTCAATAAAAAAATATAAAATCTTGCTGATCACCGTCAGTGGGGCCTGGGGTCCAAACTACCGGTGGTTAGGGCTCCAGAGACAGGAACCTCTTCACAATTCGTGCCGTGTCCAAGAGTGCTGCCTTCTGTATCTGGCCCTTCACCCAGCTTCCCAGCGAAAGCCTCTCTAGATGACGGTCGAGGCTTTTCGCTATAAGACCATTGACGGTTACAACTATCGGCACAATGCTCGTTGACTCCAGCCGCCACATGCGGTAACCTCGTGAGCAAGATCTAAGTATTTACTTAGTTTTTCTTTTTCTTTCTTCACGAGATTATCGTCATGTGGGATACTGATGTCAACGAGTATTGCTCGTCGCGCAGATCGATCTATTATCACGATATCAGGCTTATTGGCTACAATAGTCCTGTCCGTAATAATTGATCGATCCCAGTAGAGCTGATCCCAGTTATTTTAATTATTATTAAGTTATTATCTGTTTACATTAGTACTAATATCTAATTAATATATAAAACATCTAAAAATAAAACTGCTATTATATATTTACAGATAAAAAATAGATTCCAGATCATTATCGGCGGGGAGCGTTCCCAAAATGCAATGTTAATGCGTTGGCCAAAATACAGGACAACCTTTTGGTCACACGAGACTTCTTCCAATCGCATTGAAAGGTCTCTAAGCCTCACGTCCCCAGGGACCCATAGTTTCTACCCCGAAATTTAATTACAGATCCTTGGTCCATATTTTTAATATAATAATATTTTAAGGCTCTGACGGCCTCTGTGGTTGAGTGGGCTAAGCCTTTGCCGGCCTATCCCACTGGAACGCAGAGGCTCCGGGTTCGATTCCTGTTATAGTAAATTTCGGAAACGTGTTTTCTCCGTTATTTACTATGGTCTGGGTGTCTGGGATCAGCTCCAGATTAGTCCGTTGTATATGCCCATAACACAAGCGTAACTTCCTTAATTTGGGTATATACAATATGTGTGTTTGTCTGCGGTTATTATTATTATTTGATTTTTTTGTTGTATGATAGTTTCAGTTTTTACCGAAGCGCCTATGGAACTTAAAAAAAAAATCAGCAAACAACAAAAAATTCTGAGAGTCAGTGGATTCCTCTGCGAAAATATGACTATTACAGTAATTTGAAGGGCATGTATACGTAATTCAATCAGTGGCAGATAAAAGGGCCGTCCTTAGAGGCCCTTTGGTTGCGGGTAACTCATTTTACAACATCCGCTCCGGAGAGTCCCGCATTCGATATCGGTTAGACGTGTTTTGATTCAATTACTACCGGAGCCCCGGCTTTCTTGTAATCAAAAGCTTTTAAAACTGTGTGGAGGCCGAAATGGAAAGTTGGCGAAATATAATCAGGGATATTTTTTACTGGGGAAATGAAAAAGTATTGCGTACTTTATGTCTGACGTTTTCTAGAGTTCCGCAAATATAATGGCGTTAACGGAAATATATTCCTTCTCAAGCAATTATATCCATTAGGGAACGTACCCACACTACGTGTCCCCCCCCCCCCTCCTCTGGGTGCACCCGTAATATATACTAAGATTCCCTCCCCCACTGGTATTCATGTCGTAATTCACAAATATGGTTTTAAATTATATTTTGCAGTCAGAAAGAAAAATAAATTAATTTTACTTATATTTGGGTATAAGCCGTTTATAACGCATCAAATTTGAATAGCGCCATGTTTTTTTATGCTTTTGCGAGACTGTTATGTCTCCGCATCATCATGTCTCCGTCTGTCGCCGCAACAATAGGACTCTGCGCCCGACTGCTTATGACCATCGGATGCCGTAAGTTTGCGGCAGTGGTTCACTGTGGTTCTCGGAGATATTAGGTGGGCTCCCGCATCGAAGCCGGTGAGTTTGAGCCCCGCGACCATTATCCCTTAATCACGGATTAAGGCACCAGAGACCTGCCCTTAGGGGCAAGCCCACGCCAGTTAGGGTCGCGGCGAAAATCTCGCGCACGTTCCGATGCCCTGACAAGAGCACACCAAGGGATTTTAGTGGGTAATACGGCAGCCTATCTGGCCACAAGTCCCACATTGTTCCGCTGTAGTCTCCGTGCAGCGAGGTGTATGCTAACGGAATTTCCCTTGAAATTTTTTCTTATTGAATATAGCTGGAAAAAGCGCGAGAATTCCTTGAGTATATTGGCGTGGTATTTGGACGACTTTCCTCTCCTGAACGGGTTACGTAGTACGGGTACGTTCTCCTAATTAATAATGCGCACAAAAATTAATTTGCTCTCACACATGTCTTTGTGCGAAAATCCACACCTCGTGAAATACGACACTAAAACGCGTCGAAACTCCTCTTTTATCCCATAATGGCTTATTATTCGTCCGACCGTGTAAAATTTCAAAGCTTAATATTTTGTGTATTAACAATATAATTGGGCACTCAGAAGAGTTGCTCGGCACAATAGCACTTTTAGACATCTGCCGTTGAAAAAAGGGCGGATATGCCAAACAGGGTCTACTATAATATGTGCCGGTAACTAGGACGAATACCTCATTCCCAATCGGCGAGAATTAAACCTTAACTCCATCAATATAGAGTTGAAATAGATTTGTTTACATAAAATACATTTAATTCATTCTTTATTCAAAAAGAAACTTGCATCTGAACATCCCTTGAATGTGATTCATTTGAAATACATTCCGAACAGTTCTAAGTATGAAACACGTGTTATAGAATTCTCGACTTTAGCGCAGTAGAGTCAAGAATGCTATTAGGTTGTAGGTGAGTTTATAAAGGAAAGCATCACCCTTTGTGAGTGCTGTTCGCAGGCGTATAATTAGCGAAATTATAAAATTGCTAGGTAAACTCCATAGGTAACAAGGTAACTTTGTGTACCCGTGTTCTCATAACACGCCCTTAATAAAAGTTAAATGTGAATTGGCTTCTAAATTTCAATACAAATGACTTTGTATATTTTGAGACTTGTTACACAAATAAATCAAATTTGCAATGCAAAAAGCAAACAGTTTATTTGAGAGTAAAATAAACTAAAACTTTTAATCATCTTCCAAGAAGTCACAGCCTCAACAGATTGTGTATGGATGTATGTACTTGGTTATGACGTCATCATTCTAAGGAGTCGAGTATTAATTATGTTTTTAACGGTAGTGAAAAAAATATACGGTAAATTTAAATGCGTTCATTTTTTATGTAATTTAATTTTGGAATTTCTTGTATAGCACCTACATTAAATACTCCAGAAATCGCATAGAATAACATACAAGTTATGTTGCCTGGAAGAGATCACTCTAAGCCAGTGGTTTCTAACCTTTAAGTCATGAGGGGCCATTTTACCAAATGTCTGTCTTGCCAGGGACCACCTATTCGGTTATGTATATGTAAAAATAGAGATTGAATTTACTATTTAATAATTCACTCGTACGTAGGTTGAACTCCCAATAAGTAAGTATTAAAACAAACAACAAACGGAGCAAATCGAATTAGACAGAGATACCTGCGTTGGTCGATCTCCCGTCACGCGGACCTCTTCCGAAGGCAATACGTAGTGCACAAGTGCGGGACTTGTGCTGCGGCGCGGTTTGCGTTGTAATGACTCGACACAACACATCACGTCATCTTTATTACGATGGCTTCGCGGACCACTTGGAATGCCTCCAGGGACCACCAGTGGTCCGCGGACCACCGATTAGGAACCACTACTCTAAGCCATAAGGTCGCCAATTTTTCTGTTTAAATATACTGTCATTAATGCATTGTGTCTTTTATGTCGATGCGCAATAAGACCGCCGTCAGGCGGCAAAATATCCTTTACTATATTTGAATATCATCGTCATCCATCATCCGAGGGATAAATCCTGGTTGGGTTCGGAGCGTCAGCTCCAACGCCCAGAGACCACTTTTCTACTTTTTCTACTGCGGCGAAGTTCTAGCCATACCCAGCGTTCTTATAAATCTGTCCATAAATAATACGGCGAATTATGGTTTTAAGTGTAGCGGCTGCAGCCTTTACAACCTGTATAGGGAAACCAGGAATGGATAGTGGTATGTGGGAAGGAGTAAAGATGAAGGATACTAGGATGAGTAGAAGGGGGGACACCACTGTCACGGAGCAAACGGAAAGTAACAGTGGCCGCGTGAAGGACCGCGGTCTTGCGTACCGGGTGCACTGTAAAATGCCAGGCAGGCATTTAACAGGAGGCACCCTCTGAGGTTGCTTTACAATATTTGAATATATTGAGTTGTATATCTTAGTAACCTTCTAATTTTGTAACACAATGGTTCTGGTTAGATTAGTTATCTCCGTAGGCGTTCTCGCAAATATCCATACACGTGTATTGGATAATAACTAAGAGGGTCGTGACCTTCGACCTTGGAATATTTACACGTGACTTATTTGTTATCAACTTACCGTCCACTTTGTTCGCGTGCTGCCGGGAGTTAATATTTATATCTTCTGACTATATGTATTATGTACAGACTTGGCTTGAAGCTGCACTTTGGTGTGGTATTATAATAAATACGGTATGATTTTTTTTATCCAAAATCGAATTCGGTACCTGACAGGCCATTCATAAATTACGTCACAGGTTAAAGGGGGGAGGTCGACGAAGTGTGACAAGGGGTGGGAGGGGGTCCTAAATTTGACGTCACAATTCTAAATATATTTCTATCTTGTTTTGTACAGGAGTTCCTATGGCCACCTTCCGACTCCATCATCAGATCAGCTCCATGGTACCATATTAATGCATTGTCACGCGATATACACATACGTGCAAAATTTCAGCTCAATCGAAAACCGGGAAGTCGATCAAATTTAACTTGAAAGATTCCGTTACATACTAACATACGTATGAAGCTAATAAAAGCGTATTTAAAAAAAATTTAGTACCCGATTACAGCGTCATCTAACGGGACCAAATGTTAATGTAAACTCGAATCAACTTGAACAAACAGAGTAGACAATTATTAAAGTATTTATATCGGTATTAAAAAAATAGGGGTTGGTGGTAGAAGGATGAAAAGTTAGGGTTGTATGTATTTTTTAATACTAAAACATAATAAAAGAAAATTTATAAAAAACGAAATTTAGGGATGGGTCATCCTTATCATTTAGGGTTATGAAAAATAGATGTTGGCCGATTCTCAGACCTACCCGATATGCACACAAAACATCATACAAATCGGCTCAGCCGTTTCGGAGGAAACTCCTCCGTAACAAACACCGCGACACGAGAATTTTATATATTAGATATAGACCAATGTACATTTCATATCGTAGATGAATATCTAAGATAAAAGAGTCGTAACTATTATTATTATTTAACCCTCCTTTTTTAACCCTTAACACGTGAAAAGGTTATTATAAACAAATTAGTCCCACATAAATCTATTAGGCCTTCGTTTACCGTTCACGAAGACCTATTTGTCACTTATTTATTAATAAAAAAATACACCATGCTGGGTTACTTGTAACCTGTTTAAAATAAATAGTGTAAATTACACGATATGATAAATCATTTCATCGGATCAAGTCACGCGGAATTGATCTGATCGGGAGTATTAATCCATAGATATATATATTAATGAGAATCTTTAGAAGTCAAGATTATTATAATTGTATAAATTTATGAAGTGACAATAATTCTAACTAACCGCTACTTATACATACTAAACCTCTTGTGACTCCATAGATTGTCTAAAAATGTCCCCTGTAGTGTTAAAGCTTCGTGGTATATTAGTAATATATTGTTATTTTTTTTCTGTTAACTTTAACTTTTAGTATACAATGAAGGATATTCATTATTATAAGCAACTTTCGTAAATTTCTATTACATATATGTAAGCGTCAAAATTACGTGGAACCAATATATGTAGACACGCCTTATTTACCCAATTCGGTTCTCCAGAACCGGTCATTTTAAGACCAGATCTGACCTTTTAGAGGCTAACACTGCTTCAGGCCGGACTCAATCAGACTAACTAAATCAGATCGTATGTAGGCGTTGCATTAGCTATACACCACGGGGGGTACATCGTTTGAAGCCAACCATTACCATTTTTCACTGTTCTGAGATTCGGGTTACAAAACGATTTTTTATATAACGATATACAAACTTAAATTTGTAAGATCGATATAAAGTGTACAAATTTGTTTGTGTTTTTTTAATGCTTAGAAAGCAATGTAAAGCTGTGGTTATGATTCGAGCGTTTTAAATTACGACCTTAAAGTATAATAAAGTATGGCTTAGAGTTTAGACGAAGCCAGTGCATTGGCGCCAGTGCTACAAACAAGCCACCGCTGTCTTGGCTCGTGCTGTTTAGATAGTGCCAAGACAGACTGGATTTTTTTGTTGTTGTGTGCACACGTTTGACGTTAAAACATAATTAATTCGCGGCAAACCCGTCTGTTCGCGACCGACCGACTGGCGGGATGCGTCTACACGTGTCCGCAATCCGCATGGGTGGCGCGGGGTTTGAGGGATATACGGGCGGAGGTCACTAACTTGAAAAATAGACGGGTGCTCTATTCTTGCAAGAATTGTCAGCCGGCGCTGACAATTCTGGCAAGAATAGAGCACCTGTCACTTGGAAAACTGTTTATACAAGGCCAATACCCAGCCAGTGCTGGCTGTCTGTGAGACTAGCAGCCAGCAATAGCTTCATATACACAAACCTTAACGGTAAAAATATTCATTCTTATTACTTTACCATTATAGATACCATGATAGAAGATTGTCATCATTTGTAGGAAGTTTAGGTCTGTTAAGTTATAACCATTAGTTTAACAAATGAATTGAATAATAGTCGGCACGGATCTTGAGTGGTCACCGGAATAGGAGGGATTTCACCTGACTGTAGCAAATGAATGAATGATAGTTCTTTATTGTTCACCATAAACTTCAATCTAGACAATTGACATGGAGACATTTCCTTCAAAACAATGGGCGGCCTTATCGTTTATAGCGATCTCTTCCAGGCAACCCAGTGTCTAAGGATATATTAAAAGAAATTTAATTATACGATTTTTGGTAGTGTACTAAAATAAAAGTATATAATCATAATCATCAACTACCATTACAAATAAAATATAAATAAACTACTTTATATTTATATACAGATATACATATACATTTTTGTCCGTGCAGGAACGGGGAATAATACAATTCCCTACGGCCGGGCGGCCTGTCGTAAGAGGCGAAAAACGTCCCCAGCCAGGTGGGGCATTTGCCCGACTGGATGGCTACCAAACCTGGTCTAGAATATGCCGCCATATAAACCTTGAGTTGTGTTCCACAATTAGTGACCAGATTCCAGTCTCCCTTTAGAGAGCAGCAGCGCATTTGTAGCACCGTTGGTGTTGCAAATGTCCATGGACGATGGTAACCGCTTTCCATCAAGTGGGCAGTCTTCCTGTGTGCTGAACTCATACAATAAAAAAAACAATTTTATTAACAAAAAATATATCATATTTTGGGTCACTTTCGTATCACGTTAAAAGGAAGACGAAGGAAGGAAGAAAGGACATGAGACCTGGCAGTGAGTTGTTTTGTAGCCTCTTACGACAGACCGCCCGGCAGTTGGAATTTGTATTATTTCTCCGTTCCTGTACGGATAAACGAATACGGATTGTATAACTATTTAATTAGTAAATGATGATTAAAAAGAAAAATATGAAATCGAGAAGAAGTATGACCACAGCCTTACCGCTAGTTGTTTTACCGACGTGATTATGTGTATTTTATTATTACGGCGCTCAGTTTTGAACTATTTGTGGAAATTTTGTATGTTATTCACAAATAAAAATGTTATCAAAACTCGTAAATGTTTATATTGCTTTCATTTCAATATATAATTATATAATATCAGCCCATAAATGTCCCACTGCTGGGCTCGGGCCTCCCATTAAGGGGGAACGGACAGTATACCCGCCACGCTTGTCCAAGGCGGCTTGGCAGGTTTGACACATCGGTTATCTCGATGTGCAGGTTGCATCACGATGTTTTCCTTCACCGGTTTTAGCACGTGGTAATTGTAACAATATGCACATTAGATCAGAAAACTGACTAAGAGGTATATGCGTTCCGGTCAGGATCGAACCCGCGCCCTTCGATTTAGAGGCGCGTGCGCTAACCATTACGCTACCACGACTTCAATACCAATGTATATATATATGTTATAGTCAAACATTGAACCTCTGGCGCTTCTAGGTTTGACTAGTCATACCTTAGGTCTGACATAAAGTCTTAGCAAACTCCAAGTAAATGAAGATGTTCTGACTTGGACCAACGAATTTTTATCTAACCTAGGAGAGACTAATTTATAAAGTCATTAAACATGTAATAAGTGCAGTACAACTCGAAGTTAAACAGAGTCTGCCTTTATCGCTTCTAGGATCGACTAGGCAAAGCCCGAAACAGATTATTTTATGTTACTAAAAACTACTAAAAAGTAAGGTATTTTCTGGGTCTGACTTAAAATACTTTAGTCAAGGGCCTAAATGGAATATATTTCGGGTTTTGTCGAAAGGTGTTCAAACCTAGGAGAAACCAGTCTTTCCGGGAATAGACTGCATGTCGACCTGACTGTAACATGTATACAATGAACATTGAAAGTTTTTGAATCATTAAAATGTACTTTGGAGTAAAAGCGTTAATGGATATTTTGGGACTGCGTTAAGTGGCAGTTGGATGTTTAATGTCGAATCCGATGGTTTTTAGTTAATTTTTAACCATGACTTTTAGTATTTACAGTCTGTTGATGATACACATACTATCTTGAATGTTACGTTAATTGGCATACACAGAGTTTTATAATGGTACATTAAAATTAAACAGTAACGATGATTTTTTATTGGTTAATACTTACATCGAATTATATATAAATTATAAACTAATACAGTCAAGAAAACTTACCTAGTTATGCTGTATTTTATAGATATCTATATATGTATATAAAATACAGAAATAATAATAACAGACAAGCGTGCATGACAAGAGCTATGAACGTCAAAGAAGCAAGTGAGGTGTGTAAGAATAAGCCTGAATGGCGCTCTGTTGTTCGTGCCTACCCCGCAAGGGACTGGCGTGAAGTTATGGATGTATGTACAAAAATAATCGATAATCTCCTAATATTCTTATAAGGGGTCAACTATAAGTTACGTCTCACTTGAGGGGGGGGGGGGTTGACATTGTGTGACAAGGTGACGTCACATGACAAGTATGTCATTTTGTATTTTATACTTACATATAATAAAATACCACTAGGATTTCCTAATAACTTCTAATTCGGTCCTGGTTAAATCAACCAGCGCTGGTCTTCCGCTACAGCCGTTACAGCAACTCACGATTAAACAAAACAAACACAAAAAGCAAAGAAAATAAGACTAATATTAAACAATTACATAAATACAAAACTACTAGAAAACCAAATACTTATATGAAAATTAAATGCGAGATCGGGGTTAAACGACGACCCAACTACAGTAAAATATGTTTGTACTGGGCCTTCTGCATTTGACTGTTTTGTGACAGAAGTTCCGACAAAGGCCGACGGAACAAGGCCGCAGCGCTCGATCACCTGGCGATCTATCTGTTGACTACCACGACGGGCTTCTGTGATTTATTTTATGTGTCGTCCTGTTTGAATCATGTTGTGTAGACACATTGCAAATGCAAGTATTGTAAACCTTCTTAAAACTTTTGGAGTGTTTTGAAAATTTTACAAAAACGTTATATTTACAATAGTTTTGGAGAAGAATATCGCACCACAAAATATTAAAGATATACTTTCTACATCTAGTGTAATGTTAAATTGCTTAATGCTGCGGACGTCGACATCCATAGCAGTAATATAAACCTCAGCGGTTACCTTGATGTGTAATAAATCGAACTCTAGCAATATTTTTTCGTTTGCTAAATAAATTTAAAAAACCACAAATTTAAACCACCTTCAAATATCACTCTGCAAGTTTGGGACTTCTTCGTCAATAATAAAAATGTACACATTAAATTCTTCAGATCGAGATGAGCTAGAGTTACTTTTGAAATTAAATTCAAATTCAAAAGTTTTTATTCAAAGTAAGTTCCACTGGAGAACACTTTTTGAAGGTCATACATATAGGTTAAAATTTAAATTTACTTCCTAGTCTATGTACTATTAATGCGTTACAGTAAGTTTATTGGACTATATACCCTTAGTCATTATATTGTACAGCTGTATAACGTTGCTAAATATTTCAATACATACTTCAGACGGTAGTGAATGACAATTGAACACATTTATTGAACTCCAAACTAATCCTTTCATACGCATTTACTCAAGAAATCTAATTCGCAGCTAATACGGGTTTGTAATTAAACACAAATACGCGTCAAAGGCGCCGTTTGAACTAATTTCCGATCGACCGAAGCTATGTCTCAAAGTTGCTTTATAACAAACAGGTTGTATGGAAGAGACGGCTCTAAGACTGCCTATAGTTTTGCCTAGATACTGGTTTAAAATTTATGGATATGGTTAATTTATTACTAGCTGTCCCGGCAGAGGTCGGGACAGCAGACGTCGGGCAGACGTCAGAAAAGACTTTCTGTGTACACCATGACAAGATAAACTTACAGACTAAAACTACATCTAAATCTTGATGAAGAATAGATAACACTTTATTGTAAACCATTACACAAAACACAGATGAACTTATGGCCTAAAAATATTCTATATGTGCAATATGGGCGGTCTTATCGCTAAGAAGCGATCTCTTCCAGACAACCCTATATTATTATTTATTTACATTGAAGATTTAAACCGTATTGCTGCGAGTGGGTAATTGCTTAAAGGATTTTCGATTGGATACACTTGAATACGGTTGGATTTGTAGTAGACTTTCTGCAGCTTACTATTCTATGATTACAAGTTCTAAACATTGCTGTATACAAACAAATATATACGAGCCAAGTACATAAAGCTCGTGACCGCTCAATCGGTGTGTTCTGCCGTCGCATTCCATCTTCAGGTGATGGAACGCGCTGGAGCGTGAACCTATCGAGCCGTTTGGTACGCAAGACGCGCGTTGTCTATTGAGCTTATTACTCAAGTAGGGAAATTGGACTTAAGTAATAAGAAATATATGTATATGTCTTGTTCTTCATTGCCGGCTACAGCCAGTAAGTCACAGAAATCCGACTATATTATCCCCGCAAATTGCTATTGCGCCTGGCTAGCATCACTAGCCGGTGAGTACGCGGACATATCGAGTTGAGGATGACGTCACGTGAATGTTAATTTGACAAGGTTCGCGCGCATTAGCAATTTGCGGGGTTAATATAGTCGGATTTCTGTGACTTACGGCTGTAGCCGTCAATGCCACGTGAAGTTAAAAAAATCGATTGTATATTCCGTTTAATGGGTGCTTTTTAATTCACAGTGTATGTTTTTTTTATCCCATGATATTTACTTATTCCTCTATCAATATAAACATAATTTGGTCATTGACAAGAGTAATTGACTTTTTTTTAATCTAACGATAGTGATTTTCGCTATTTCGTATCTAGTTCTGTTAAGGATTTTGTCCTTAACGCCCATTCGAAAAATTCTCTCTGTATAGAAATAGATTTTTGAGCCAAAAACCCTAAACGTCTTCGGAACATACTACTAAAGTTTCATGTGATTGTGATGAGTATGTATATTAAGTATATATCTTTGTAATATATAAAATTTCTTCATATATGTATATATATCATGTATGTATTTATTATTAAAATGTAAGTAGTTCGTACTATATGTTACGTATACCACCATCGCCATTATCATCTCAATTTATTCCTGGGGTTGTCTGGAAGAGATCGCTTTTAGCGATAAGACCGCCCTTTGTACATAAATAGATATAATTTTAGTCTTTAAGTTCATGTTTGTATTGGTGTACAATAAAGTGTTATCTATCTATCTATGATTTTTATATATTTTTTTATAGATTGTTTATTTGTGTACCTTACCATTGGTAGAAAATAGACATTCTTTGTTTGGAGTTTATTTAAAACTAGCTTTTCTGCCCGCGTGGAATTAATTTTTTTTGCATAAAAAGTATCCGATGTTACTTCTAATACCTCCAAGAATAGGTATACAAAGTTTCATGATGATCGGTTGAGTAGTTTTCGCGTGAGAGCGTAACAAACAAACTTACATTCACATTTATAATTGTTATATGTATGTCTTTCAAGGCCACGGGCCATAAAAATGGCCCGGACTTTTGGAGGGCTTGCGTGAGGCCATGGGGAGGCCAACACGTAGAGGCCCCTTGACAAATTTAATGTAAATATGTGGCGTGACACTGACCGGCGATTATCCCTGTCTACACCATATAATAATGTACCCAAAGACAAGCCCCGGCCAGTGTAGGACTATTGTGGGAAATGAGGACAAAAGTACCGGGCTATTGGGGTGAACTGTTAGTGGTACTGGCGATCTGGGAATATGGGGACTATGGCGTCTGCCCGTCGCAATGTTCGGGGAACATGGAAAAATGGGCAGACGGTGACTCGCCACTCC
Organism: Dendrolimus punctatus; assembly: GCA_012273795.1. Lineage (NCBI taxonomy): Eukaryota > Metazoa > Arthropoda > Insecta > Lepidoptera > Lasiocampidae > Dendrolimus > Dendrolimus punctatus. The sequence continues at coordinate 12,951,515 of CM022550.1, forward strand.
CTGCATGGGCCCCTGAAAATGCCATAAAGGGCAGGGGCAACATGGGTGTGAGTGGCTAAGGGGTGTAGAGAGGTGGGTTGCAGGTTCACCGAAGCTACTTCCGACGTTAGGCCATTTATCGCTTCCACCCCTGGAGCTTGAGTCTTAGCTCTAGCGATCTCCACCCCGTGCCGGCTGGTTAAGGCAAGCACGGAGGCGGGGGCCTTGTCTTGGCCCCCGGAGTCAGGTACGAGGTGTCGCCACTCACCTAAGGCTTCGCCACAAAGCCCCCCTGCGGGTACATTTATAATACTGTTATTATTTTTAGTAGTAGGGATTTTAACCAGTTTTAAAGTGGTTACCGTCGCTTATAAACATTCGCAACACTAAAGGTGCTACTTATGTGCTGCCGGACTCGTATAAATATATATTGTTGCAACTCAGGTCCCGACAAAAACAAAATCCACCTGCATGTCTGAAACAAAGCACATTTATTACCCGTCGGCATTTGAACTTATAACATTGAAAATCTTTTATGGTCGTCTTCTTTTGTTTACTTATTATTGCATTGTGATCATTACAAGCTGATTCTAGGAAATTCGGTCCACGCGGCTGGGCGGACATATTGCATCTGTGCAGTATAAAGCAATGGCCTGACAGAAGGTGCGAGACGTGTGTACTGCAATCGGGAATCTAGTAAGTGACGGGCTTTGCGCGTTTTATTGAATTAAGACCTTCTGCATTACGTTTGGACTTGTTGTGTTCGAATATATTTATCCCTGGTTATACATTTTTTTATCATTCTAATCATAACATGCGTCATCTTCCCAATTATTTGACGTGACAAAAACCCTTGACTACGCTAATCCGGGGCAAGCGATGACGTAACGGGTCCTTCACGGTGATAATACGAATTTTTCGATTAGACCTTTTCCCTTCAAGTTTAATTCGATTATGGAATGATGACTTGACGAAATCAAATTACCGATTGAAATTTAACGAAGTTACTTCAAGGTGTCGTGTACAGAAAATGACTGATGCGGTACGTTAGAAAGTTTTGTGTTTTACAATCAAATTAAACAATTTAGAAAAAATATTATTTAAAAAATATGTGTGTGTATGATCACACGCAGTAGAAGTGAAACAAAGTGTGACAAGGGGTGGTAGGGATTCTAAATTTCGTGACGTCATATTTCATATATTATATTGTTATGATGTATTTATGGTTGTTTAAAACACGAATGGAGTTTTTCAAAAAGGTTATCATAAAATTTCTTCGAGTCTGCAGCGCGTTGGTAACATGTCTGGTTTTGCAAATGTTCATAGGCGACGATAATCACTTTCCATCAGGTGGACCGTTAGCCTGTCTGCTGCTGTACTAGCTATAAAAAAAACAAACAGACAAGAATCTAAAAAAAATGTATCGGGTTCTCCATCGTTTATATAGTCTATTCTAGTTTTTTTTAATAGCATCAATGTACGGAATATTTAGAACTTTATAATATTGTTACGAGCTACAGGACTCGAATAAAAATAAATGCCGTTTTAATTACTATACAGTTTATTAGAATTGTACAAACACGTATAAAACAAGTACAAAATAAAACTGGATGCAACCAGTTGACACTGAACGATTCAATGCAATTCAACACGCGCAAAGTCCGTCACTATGGCTAATCGAAAGTATTACATAGGTTTTGGTAGTATCGTAATCGTCGCTTGAGTGCCCCACCCCTCCTTTCTGGCTTTGTTTTATTCTAAACTGTATAACACTGACAAAAGTTTCACGCACATCTGTCAAGCTTCAACGCAATGCAATAAAAACAAGGATTAAGTCGTTCGACACTAATTACAGCCATAAAATAAGTACGATAACAATAGATGTTTTTAAAGTTTAAACACGAAATAAATAAAAAAAAATCGTTTTTTATAACATACATCTGTGTGGTCTTTGTCGGTATGTAACCATATTATAGATATCAACGTGACCTTTACGTTAGAAAAATGTGTGTTGCACATAAGACACAACATAATAAACGCTGTGCGAACTGACGTGTTCATGTTGTAACATAAATTCGTTACGATATCGACTCACGCGCAGTTAAGTGAAGCTTATGGCGTGTACACACTAGCGATCGAGTCGTACGTTTGACAAATTAATAAAATAGACTAAATAATCATCGGTCCAAATACAATTCGCGGGACACGATGTTCCGAAACTGTGTTTAAATTAGTTAATTCTTATGCAAAACTTTAAACCGCTCCCCGGAATATTCCCGCGGGATTCCTGGATTTATTATCGATCAGTGAAAAAATCACATTGGAGTTCGATTTTTATAATCTGATCATTTTAAGTCATTCCCAGAAAAATTCTCGCGGGATTCCCAGGATAAAAAGTAGATTTTAGGTCTAGGAATTTCCTATCGATCAGCGGAAACTACATTGGAATCGACTCAGCGGTTTTTACGTGAATCCCGAACAAACAGCCAAGAAATCTAAAAAAAATTACTTCGTGTTCGCCATCTTTTAAATGTTCTCCATCTTGAAATTCTTCTCTTCTTAAAATTTGCGCCACTTTTTATCCTGGAAATTACGGGAGAATTTCAAGTCAATCGTGGACGAAATCCACGCTTGACTTGAACTTGACTTGGCGGGCGTAGCCTAGTAAATAATAAAGTAAAAACCCACTTTTTATCACATGAATTGTCTACTAGCAGAAGGTGATGTCAGGAGCCTTAAGAACAGACGAGCGTGCATGACAAGAACTATGAATGTCAAAGAAGCAAGTGAGGTGTGTAAGAATAAGCCTAAATGGCGCTCTGTTGTTCGTGCCTACCCCGCAAGGGACCTGGCGTGAAGTTATGTATGTATGTATGTATGTCAGTATGTCTGCTATACGGAAACTATAAAAAGTACTAAACAGAGTCAGACTTAATTTTTTTTAAAGTCGCACGGTTTGTCGGCTAGAATCTATCGTGTGAACTGCATCTAATATATTCGTATGCCAGTGTAGTGTGTAATATGTTTTGGCACATGTGCTCATTAGTGCATGAAGTTGCTCAGTTATGCGGTTAGGTGCAAACCAGGTGAATTATGTAAGTGTTCTAACGATTAAAATAACTATTTTATTTATCTATACAATACATATAACAAAACTGTAGAGGTCAAATTTCTGTACAATGTAAAATAATGCTAAAAACCGAGTCAGGGGTGATGTCAGAAGTGAAATAGGATTATTTTAAAAAAGAGTTTTTCAAATCAGACCAGTAGTTCCTGAAATTAGCGCGTTCAATCAGATAAACAAACAAAACTATTCAGCTTTATATATAAGTATAAGATTTCTTTTGAGTGTCACTTTTTCGTTTCATCGATATTCAAATCAGAACGATTCTAAAGATTTTTTACTTCAGAAGACAGTAGTTACTAGCGCAAACAGCACGACACTGCCTCTCATGATCGGTTAAAAGCGTAAAGTAGCTTTTTACTGTAATCCAGTTGTTTACAAGTTTCCGACAGACGAACCATTTCCAACTGGCACGCAACCGGCACCTGTCCCGCATGGCTTCGGGATAAAGTTACAAAACTTGTGCGACTTCGATGCCGTCTGTTGATTGCAAATGGCCTAACACTAAAGGCTTGTTTGTCGATCTTCTTAATAGCAAATTTCAAAACATACATATGTTAAGGGCAATTCGATAAATCCGATCGCTATGAATAAGGATTGGTATGTATACATAATGCCCGTATCAAGTCATATCAATAAAATTTAATGATTAATCACTTTTCGCGGTCAATATGAATTATGACAACCTTTTTTGGGCAATTGGGCAATTTAATACACAAACACATATGAACTGTAGTTTTTTGTTTATTAAATGAGGTTGGGGTATAGTTATAATATCCGTCCAGGCTGGTGGTGAATGCGCGAGCGAGCCCACAGCCTGGACAAAGGACTCTCGTGATCGCTCAGGGGTTTTAGTGGGTATCCCTAACCGCGGCGTGGCAATAGTTCCCCACATCTCAACGTGGGGTGCTAGTGCCACCCCGACCCGGCGAATCCCACACACGGGCCGCGACCTTTCCCTCTCGCACGGTCTACGGTCCTCAAACGGATTTCCCCTGGAAAAAAAAATAGTTATAATATAGCATTTTTATTTATTATTTGAGATATGAAGTGATTTTTGGGTAGTTATAAAAAAATAACTTAAATTAAAATTACATAATTCTTATTTCCATAAGAATACTAAATAAGGTAACCGAATTTATCACATTGTCCGGCTAAAAGTAAGGGAGTATTCATGATACCAAGTCCAAGTGACATATTCAAGTTATCTCTAAAATATGATTTTCAAATTGACCACGGGCCGTCGGACATTATTAATATGGGCCGGCCAAAGTAATGTATTTATCGCTCGCTGAAAAATTTAAATTAATGCATGAGTACATTAAAACAAATATGAGCGACCTTTTAATATTCAAATTTTGAACTGAAACTGTAACTGTAACGAGGAAAAAATATATTTAAAAAACGGTTTTCAAAATCTTAAAACATTTGGAGCCACCTCTTAATTTTTTTTATGAGCTGTCCTTTGAAGGCAGTTCTTAAAACATCAAAAACGAACATTTATTCACTCGAGACTCAAAAAAGAATTGACGATTTTTTGCCGGTCCACCTTACTGCAAAAGATTCGATTCCTGGCATGACAAATTTCGTCAATAAACTTCTATTATTTACTATGGTCTGGGTGTCTGGGATCGGCCCCAAAGTGCTCCGTTGTATATTACTCATAACACAAGCGTCACGCTCAGCTAAGCCGATACACAATATCCATATTTATCTGTGGATAATTTAAGAAACTACTACCCGGATTTACTTTCATCCCTGTCTGTATTATTTGAACAAAGCACACTTCACAACAAATGCTAAGCAAAATAAACATATTAAACAAACGGCTATTTTATTAAACCCAAAGCTTATGCTATTAGCTGTAATGAAATAGAAAATTTAATTTCACTGCTATTCTAACATTTTAAAATTAAAACCTGCAAACATGCTAATTGCGAAAGTAACATTAACGCCTGAGTAGTTCTAGAGACCACTGAATGAATTATTCACTAGAAATTGCACACTGTGGTCTACAGGTAGGTGGCAAGGCAGTAAATACCAATATCTACAAAGGGAAAATTTTGATTACCGGTTCATAATAACTAGTGGTCGCCCGTGGTCGGAATTCGACCATAATAATTATGTCCAAGACTATACTTCTATAATCTCAGACTTCGTCAAGGCTACACTGTTAATTTGACTTGAACAATAAATAAAAGAGTTCATATGCGTGTGTTTGTCAAATACATGGTAGTGCGTGTAATCAAAGAATGACTAAACAGATATACAATGCAAAAGTGGATGGATGCAGAAGTCGCAGAAGGCCACGACACACCTGCCATGATCATATTGATCGTGTACTAGCAGAAGGTGATGCCAGGAGCCTTAAGAACAGACGAGCGTGCATGACAAGAGCTATGAATGTCAAAGAAGCATGTGAGGTAGGTATGTATGTATGTGTGTGTATAATGTTTTTTTAAATCAATACAAAAGCATTACACACACACACATACATAACTTCACGCCAGGTCCCTTGCGGGGTAGGCAGGAGCAACAGATCGCCATTTAGGCTTATTGTTACACACCTCATTTGCTTCTTTGACAATCATAGCTCTTGTCATAAATATGTCTGAAAACATATTTATGGAATCACTACGTGAGGGGGGTAAAAATTTAAAAAATGGATCGTGTAGTCTAGGTACGTTCCCCAACTGACAAACAAACTCACATACACATTTATAATATTATAGTTAGGATTCGACAAATTCGATTAACTGAAATAGAGTGAATGCAAATAGTGTCTGCAAGGAATGAATATCTTTGCATATACACCTCGGATGGTACCTGTGTTTAGTATTACAGTGTACTGCATTAGTCTGAATAAATAGAGCACTAGAGACTAGATTGCATTAGCATAATGTTTATTAGAAAAAGAAATATCTGATCATACTCCGCTGAACGAGGCAGTCCTTATCTCGAGAGTTTGTGATTAAGCTATCTATATTAACTTAAGTACAAATTTTGTTAAGACTTAAATAACAGGTCAGTCGATCTCGTTGTTATTAAGTTTTTACGATCTTCGAACCGAATATTCAAAAGATTCACTAACTTTATTAACATTTATTTTACCTGACTAGCGTTGATCACATAGATACAATTCTCCATCAGGTCGGCCGCCTGCATGTCCGCTGTGCTCATGAAAACTGAGAGAAAAACCTAGGTGACCTAGTTTACTTTAAAAAAATAGAAAAATGAGAGGTGATAATCTACAACCTATGATGGGTTCCAGAGAAATGTAAAACTTATGCACTTTCGTCATTTGGCTATGAAACCGCTAAAAAACTTATCCCAAAACTGCCTCAAAAAATACTCGGTAGATATTGTTTAAACCATTTTTTTAGGCTCTGTTATCTTATTTTCCTTCAGAATTCTCTATTACATATTTTCTAAAACGAGAAGATGATGCAATTTTTACGACTTTAGCAACTTATTATCTTTACTTCTAAAAAAAGTAATTATTGAGGAATATTATTGTTTTTTTGTGACTAACTAGCCCCGGCTCAAAGCCATATTACGAGCATGTACTATTAATTATTGTAATATTTATTCAAGAATAAGATTTTGTCAACTTTTTGCTTCACGTATCGCGACCAGACCACCCTGTCATGTAGTAGTAACTCTATTTAAAAAAAAATTGCCTATGTTCTATTGTGTTTATCCAATACACGAGTCAGCTGCTGAGACGTGCCTTTTCTTTAAAACGTATCTACATCAAGAAACCTCCAAAATCACGCAAACCACATCGACACACCTCTCAATTTTCGTTGTTTCGCGGTTCTGCTGAAGCATTGCTTAGCATCAGATTAGAGTATAGAGTGCCTAAAGCGGTTGACTTTGGAGAATCATTTAGTCATATTGACACGTGTCTAGATGTCTACTAATATGACCTTTTTAGGTCCTGGGCTTTCTGCCAAATTTCCTACATACCCAGTAGTTTTTGAGATAAATAACTGTGACTTACAAAGACAGATAAACGGATATTAGAATTTTTGCATTGGAACTGCAGTGCTTACGGAGCCCTAAAAAGAGGTTAGAAATCTATTCAGTTAATTTTCATAGTGATAACGTAAAATGTGAGTCGAAGCAAAGATGTCACAAGTACAGTACATAACAAAAGCAATAAAGACATTAAGGCAGGCATTTATTGCTTCCTTCCCAATAAATCACACGACAATTTTGCCCCAAACATTGTACGGATATTAGCGCACTGCTTCTCATACAAAAAATGATAAAGTGCCGAATATAAGCGCCTTGGGTTCCGCAGGTAATTTTGCATAACATTTGCTAAGGATGCTACGTGTTTTTAAATTGCGCTATTGTGATTTTCGATATATCGTCTGGAATTTCAGCGTGTTTTATTTATTCTTTTGAAGATGAAACGAGTTATTATGTTTCAAGTTTTCGTCTATTACGTGTCTATGTATGCCTATCTCATACGGGAGTTCGATTGATGCAGTATTTAACTCTGTATACATTTATGTAAATATATATTATATGATTTTCAAAATTATTTTGGAATACCACACATTTAATGAATAATAGTAATATCAGTTATTACGATTTTTATGTTCCTGTTTCACAGAGGATAATGTTAGTATCAGTGCATATGGCACGCAGATGTATCCAGGAGTTTATAATACGTTATGGGAGATGCGACATTGTTAATGACGAAGAATATTTTTAAAATTTTTATTGCTGATTCACAGCAGACAGGTTGTCGGCTGAACTGTGATGGAAGTGGCCTTGAAGAGGAAACTGAATCGTGGGCACTGATCCCATCCAGTCGGTAGCCATATGGTAGCAATCCAGTCGGTCAAATTCCCTACCACCCAGCTTATGACAGGCCGCCCGGTCGTAAGAAATTGTATTATTTTTCCGTTCTTACGGGGATAATAATCTCAATCTCACGGAACCCAAACAATCTTAAAACTATAAATTACCAGGCGTACGCACAATGATAGGGACAGTTCGAATTTCGAACACCGCAATAAATCTCGCCTTTGTCCGTTAAAACGCTGACAGCGTTCCATTTTCAAAACTAATAATCATTTTCGTATAAACAAAAGAGACTGTTCACAGCACCACTGTACTCTCACTAAACTGCAGTTCTATGGAAATACATTGTTTGTCTGCGCGATTGTACATTTATTGGGTATTTGTTTTGAAAATATAAGGCTTGCACAGTCAATTTGTTAATAATGTGTTTGTCTTTGCGGTTGGGACTTGAATACAATGGCCGGTGTTGTTGTAAATGTTTGAATGGATTGGTAGTTTTAGAAAGAAACGTGTTCCGATGTCCATTGATTGAATGCATCTTTGTATGGTCTTACAGTCTAATATTATAAAGATATAAGCAGAAGGCTTTCTATATGAATAATGACTGTTCTAGAGAATATAATCCGTGCAGGAACGGAGAAAGAATAAAATTTCCTGCGGCCGGGCGGCCTGTCGTTAGAGGCAACAAAACAACCTACAGCCAGATTGTAGGGCATTTGCCCTAATTGGATGGGTACCACCCCTGGTCTAAAGTATGTCGCCATAACAACCTTGAGTTGTGTTCCGGCATTAGTGACCAGGTTCCAGTCTCCCTTAAGAGAGCAGCAGCGCATTTGTAGCGCCTTTGGTGTTGCAAATGTCCATAGGCGATGGTAACCGCTTTCCATCAAGTGGGTCGTCTGCCTGTCTGCTGAACTCCTATAATAAAAAAATTTATTAGGAATATGTAAATTATCTATAATATTATAAAGTCTGGTCTTGTTTCTTAAATATTTTGCCTACGTTTGTTTGTTCGGGATTCACGTAAAATTACTGGGCCGATTCCGATGCATTGTTCACTGATCGCTAGTAAAAATTTCCAGACTTAAAATTTACGGTACTTTATATCTCGAGATTCCTCCTACAGTTTTTTTTTTGAGAAAAGTTTAAAGTGGCCGAGGCGAAAAAAAAATACCAATGTGAAATTTTCGCTTATCGATAAAATCTTCAGTAAATCAATAGTCGCTATGTATGCCTTTAGTAATATTACTTATCCCGCGCTTTTACGGGAATTTCCGGGATCCATGTAATTTCATACTAAAAATCCATTAGCCTGCTGAAAATAACCTTTGTTACCTGTCCAACGTGGGCAAATGCTAGTAATTCATATAGATAATCCTGGAGTTGTAAAATTCGCCGGTCTAGCAAACATCCAGGTCATCCAATGAGCAAGGTTGGTTTAATAATGTAACATGTCGAAATCAGTCGAAAGTGACACATTCAAAGAGATAACAAACCGAGCAATAAATTATGTATTATACTTATGAGTAACCATGCATAATTTTATGGTAAAGTATCAGAGCAACACCATGACACAGTTTAAAAATAATTCAGTTAAACTTGTGTTTAAAGTAACGGCGCGCGGTGGAGCGGGGTCGGTGAAATCCCAGTGTAAGCGAGTTCCGACAACAACATACATAAGCTCGTATTTTAAAATAATACTTTGCAAAGAACTAATACTTGAGATAATGACCACTTAAATTTAAAGAAGTTACATTCACGAAGCATCTAGTGTGCGATTTACATTACAATTTTGCAGTGTATGTACTTATGTTTAATTTACACTGTTCTCCATTTTAAAATACGGAGTTTAGTATGATTAATGAGACTTAAAACAAATACCAGAGCTTATACTACTGTATACTGTTTATTCTTAGATAAAAATGTACATTGTAATGCTTTATTCTTCACCACATTAATTATACGAAAATGTTGTGTTGTGTTGGTTCCTTTTGCAGGTTTTAGTACAAATTCGCTTTCTTAAAATTTCCTTGTTTCTTGTATATCAAACCGACATTAAACGGTTCATTTCTGTCTTTTAATTTGCATCAATACACTGAAGTAATGCATATAAATATAAACTTGAATCGTTCAATGTCATTGAATACAATCATATTGGAGTTCTGTCGTTTTCAATCAAAATTCAATTTAATCCGTCTAATATTAACACATACTAGAGTTATCTATATGAAATACGTTGTAGCCGTAAACAAGGGATAGTATGTAATATTGAATAGGCAATGCATTGATTATCACACACAGGCCAAGAGTGACAATTAACATCCGCTAAGGCTGGTGTGCACCAACATTTAACCAACGGTTCAAATAAAATAATCGCTCTTTATGCATACCTTTTGATCGATTATTTTATTTTAACCACCGGTTAAATGTCGGTGCACACCAAACTAAGATTACTTTCTTTAAATGGTTTTACAATTCCGCACCCACCATTGCCTTCGGCGTTACCCAACTGTAAGGTAATTAAACTGTGGTAGATATCAAATAACAAGCCGCCCGCCGTGCCGGTAGCCCCTGTAAGTATGCAAATAAGCTCATTAAGCCACTCCTTGCTGGGGCTCAACCCTCCCAAAGACCCTACCTTCACGACTTTCAAACAGTTGCCTCTGTGACGAAAATATTTTTAAAAATGTTAAAAACAAAACTAGACGTTTCTAAACCGTCTATGGGCTTAAAATAACTAATATTGTTACGAATTGCGAGACTCGAATTAAAATGCCGTTCAATAAAAAGCAAAAATTCCTTCATTCATTAGATTCGCGATTGTAGTACACACGTCTCACTTCGCTTTCGTTCGAATGCCACCCCCCCTCTATCAGGTCAACGTTTTATACTGCGCAACTGCAATGTCCCCATATCTAAGTCGACTTACTCCGACACACCTGGCTAATAACTGCCACAAAAGATTGCAGAACAACAATACGATGTAGCCAATAAGTAAACAAAAGAAGAGGACCATAAAAGAAATTAAATGTTTTTAGTTCAAATTCCGACGTGTAATAAATGTTCTTTGTTTTAGATATGCAGGTGGATTTTGTTTTTGTCGGGACCTGAGTCGTAATTAAAAAATTTGAACTAAAATATACTGATAATTAATAATATGTATTTACAAAAAAACCTACCCCTATAATGGGAGGTCTCAGCCCAGCTGTGGGGGACATTTATGGGTTGTTATTATTATATTATACATTTTTTTTAAATTAAGGGGTCCTAAATCGCAGTCAGTTGGGAAAGTTCTCAAAACATTTCGTGTGTGATATTTGAATTTCATTCTAATTTCAAAACAAACACCTACACTTTTCCATATTCAAATTCAATCTTGTCAAAAAAAAGTTGCCAGATGGAGTATATTTAAAAGTTAAAAAGTTCCAATTTTAAATTGAAATTATGCATACCAATCTGCCGGTCAATTGAACCGTCTGCGATTGCAAATGAGTGTCTACGTGCCCAATTACGAACCCTACGCTCGCCCCGGGCTTGCGGTGAGGACACGTCAAGAGGTGTACCGCACGGCAGACGAATTCGCGACTAAAAATCACCCGAAATAAATAATCCTAATTCTATATCGAGTGTTTCATAACAAATGGGCGTACAGACAAAAGTGCAGTTTTACACACAAGGGACAAAATTGTGAATAAAACAAAACTAAGTTTCTTAGCGATAAGACCGCGTCCATTGTGCACATTTAGAATATTTTTATGCTATAAGTTCTTCTGTGTTTTCTGTAATGGTGTACAATAAAGTGTTATCTATCTATCGAACTAGTTGATTGTATAAGGCTGAAATTTTGAGTACTAATATTTAGGTACATTTGCATACTGATAAGACTTTCCAAATTGTAACATGCATTGAGTTTCTGGCGGGAACTGAAAGGAGACGTTGTGCTGTGCAGTTTTATTTTCTAAAAATGTGTATAATTACTCTAAAATGAACAATAGTTGCAGGATATTGATAGTTTTTGAGTAGAAATTATGTGTTTTTGTGAGAAATGTGAACTGTATAGTCAGATGTGATCTTTCGAGTTTTCACAAGAACTCCGTTGAATGGCGTCGGTTGTAGACTGCAATACAACTGCGCTACTATACGAAGACCTATTAATTAACATGTTTCCGACTGAAAGACTTTGATTCTATGGTCATGAATAAATTAATAATAAAAAAATGTAACATGCATAGATTTTAGTAAACAACAAAAAATGGCATTTTTGCGTACTCATTAGTTATGAAGCCCTCGATATCTTAACGGTCTTATCCAGGCCTTTTTTTGTCACTTCTCGAAAGTTGTAAGTCTGTATGTAGCTTTATTCCAAATAACCTATTAAAAAATCATTTTTTTGTAAAGGTTACCAAAATTGTATTTTTAAAAAATTTCCAGATTTTCGATATTTTCGAAGATTGCTTTAAAGGCACTGCGCGCCCCTATAATAAAAGCCTTGGTCTTATCCATCTTGAGTTAGAGTGACTTTGTAGGCGTCTTTAATAACCTTAAAGAAGCCTACAAACTTACTCTTACTTAATATTAATAAGACCGTAAATGATTAATGGATGAAGGGAACCTTCAAGCGTTACAGATGGGTTCAAGGGAAGTTTTCCTGCGCGGACGTTAAGTCGCAGAAGAAGACCGTCGAAAGAATAAGGGAAAAAGGTGAGCAGGCAGATCCCTGTCCTGTGATGGCGAAGTGGGCCTCGCAGGCGCTGCTTCGCTCATCTTCTCCCTATGACGTAGTGGTACTGGGGGCATCGGGGGACGCTCCCTGCATGACAAGTGAATGAATAGTAAGCTATAGGAACCGGCCATAAGGCCATAAATCTGAGCCACAGACAAAATGAAAATATAGACGGAGCCTAAGTAAACAAAAGAATAAAATAAAGTGAAGCTTTTTTTTTAACTTGTATGTCTTAACTTATGTAGTACAAGCGGTCTCGGCAGACGTGGCACCCTGCTCTCTTCCTTGAAAAAAATTTAGAACCCGATTAAATTATTATTAATTATGGCCTGAATTTTTGAAATTGGACCAAACATTTTTGAGTTTATTCGTCACAAAAATACAAAACTTTCCTATTTATAATATAACATTATATTTGTATAGATATATATATTTTATTTTATTTCAGGAAAACAAATCCCACAGTCATAATATATATACATAATAACATGAATAATTACAATAATAAAAAGTTAAACATACACACATATTCACATACATATATAGGTTAAAGATATAGATTATACACGTGGTTTGCGTCTGCATGTTTAATAGCAATAATTTATCCACTGGAAACTATTCTACCTTTACCTGTACTAGTCCCAATAATTTCATTTGATTAAATAATAATAATATATAATAATAATCGGCAGACAAACACACACACTATATATGCCCAAATTACGCTTGTGTTATGGGTAATATACAACGGACTACTCTGGGGCCGATTCCAGACACCCAGACTATAGTAAATAACGGAGAAAATACGTTTCGAAAATTTACTATACCAGGAATCGAACCCAGAGCCTCTGCGTTAAAGTGAAGTAGGCCGACAAAGGCTTAGCCCGCTCAACTACAGAGGCCATTAAATACTGAGTTCTCGTAACCTACTGCGGTGCGATCGGCACACTCGACTTCACTTTGAGAGTTCGAGACTCCGTCTTTCTATTAATGGTCTAAGGCCTGAGTATAGAACAGATGCGACTATTAGTCGCATAGTGTGCTTCTCGTGTGTAGCGGCTTGCAAGTGGAAACCACTCTAATTATGTGGGGGCAGGATTTTGATTTGAGGCCCGTGACATTCGGCATTAAGGGGTAGCGGAGTGGCCGCCATGTTGCTCCTATCTTGATCTCACAAACTGAATTTGCAATGATAACCTAATTGCAGGTGTGTGGTAAAATGCGACATATGTATGTAGGTATGTCTATGGCAGGGTTGCCACCTTTTTTTGAAGAAAATATAGTATTTCTGTTTATAAGCTGTAAAAGTATAATACTCCGGGAAATTTAGTTAAAAAGAAGTGTAATTTTATTATTTATTTTATTGTTACGAGCTACAGGACTCGAATTAAAATGCCGAAAGAATTACTATAGAATTTATTAAAACTATACCAACACGTATATAACATAGGTACAAATATTACTAGACGCAATTAGTCCCAATGTAATGCACAATTCAATAACACGCGCAAAGTCCGTCACTTAAATGTAAACACGTCTTGTCTCGCTTGTAATATCTCTTTGACTGCCCCACCCCTCCGTTCGGGCATTGTTTTATACTGCACTGTATAATACCGACAAAGGGCCGCGTTAACTGGGTTAATACGTACATCTGGCAAGCTTCGACGCAAATGCAATGACAACAAGGATTAGGTCGACACTAATGACGGCCATGAATCAAGTATAGGATGTTTTTACAATAGGATGTTTTTCTTGATTGCAAATTTTAAACACGAAGTAAACAAAAGAACTCCGAATGCAGGAAAGGTAATAAACTGCGTTTTACGACAGCCAGGTGTGCGCATTTCTTTGTCGGTATGTAACACTATATTTTATTTATTTATTATTGCATTTTCCATATGTATTTATTATTACTTTTTGCTTTGTCCGTCAAAGATCTATTATTTTTAAACTAATGATAAGTATCTGAAAAAAGTCCCAAACTCAAAGAGCGTGGGTTCGATCCTGGCCGGAACCCATGCACCACTTAGTCAATTTTCTGACATAATGTGCATATTATTACAATTACCACGTGCTCATAACGGTGAAGGAAAACATCGTGATGCAACCTGCACATCGAGATAATCGATGTGTCAAACCTGCCATGCCTTGGACAAGAGTGGCGAGTATACTGTCCGTTCCCCCTATAGTGGGTGGCCCGAGCCCAGCAGTGGGATAGTTATGGGCTGTTATTATTTTATTTATAAGTATCTGAACAAAAAGCGCGACAATTGAATTACATTTCATAATAAATATTTTTTCTATAATACAGTTGTAATAGTACAATTGACTAAAATATAGTACGATATTATAGTAGGTACGGTATGCAACCCTAGTCTATGCATATATGTTGGTCAATAACAGTATGATTTGGTTCATAATTTGTTTTATTTGTACTAGGATTCCGTAGTCATTTTGACATAAAAGAAATCACTGCGTGTTAATGGTTTTACACGAGGTAATTTATTTGATTTTAACCATAAACAAAATTACATACATACATAACTTCACGCCTTGCGGGGTAGGCACGAACAACAGAGCGCCATTCAGGTTTATTCTTACACACCTCAATAAACAAAATTAAAACTAAATAATTGAAATGAACAAGTTGGCGGTAGGCTAAACAAGACTTTATGAATACTCATTATTGACACTTGACATCTTTGTCTTCCGTGATCACGTCTACTGAAAAACATCCGAAGCGTCGGAATAATTCATTATTTTTTATTTTATTTATTATTGTATGTCTTTCAAGACGAGCGTGCATGACAAGAGCTATGAATGTCAAAGAAGCAAGTGAGGTGTGTAAGAATGGGCCTGTGTGGCGCTCTGTTGTTCGTGCCTACCCCGCAAGGGACCTGGCGTGAAGTTATGTATGTATGTATGTCTTTCAAGACATACATTTATTATTAAAAAGTATCCAACATTATATCCATAAATTAAAGGCCTAACAATACATAACAATAAAACTAAACCAAAACTGGATACTTCTTCTCCTTCTTCTTCAGCCAATTTCGGTCCACTGCTGGACGTAGGCCTCCCCAAGTAGGCGCCACATATCCCGGTCTCCCGTCTTCCTCATCCAGCCCCTGCCGGCGATCTTGCGCAGGTCGTCAGACCACCGGGCTGGCGGGCGTCTTACGCTACGTTTGCCGAGACGTAGTCTCCACTCCAGGACACGTTTGCTCCATCGGCCGTCGGTCGTCCGGTCGGACAGACGTGACCGGCCCACTGCCACTTCAACTTGCTAATTTTGCGAGCTATGTCGGTTACCTTAGTTCTCTTACGGATGTCCTCATTTCTGATCTTATCCGTAAGAGAAACACCTAACATAGCTCGCTCCATAGCCCGCTGAGCGACTTTGAATTTGTGGACCAGTCCCGCTGTCAGTTTCCATGTCTCGGCACCGTATGTCATAATAGGTAGGACGCATACTGGACGCATAAAACTGGATACTTATAATCCAGAAAAAGAATAGAAAGAAATAGTGTGTCACACTACACTAAAATTAACTACTGAATATGTCTAATACTGTGAAACTTCTGACGGGAAAGCTAAACACAATTAAATTATTTGGTCTAAATACAAAAGTTGTATTCCTTTTCAATCTTATTAATAAGTTGACTAACTACTGATGACTTGAATATTTGTTTCGAAGAATTAAAAATGTCTATGGCACTAAAATATTTGTTGTAGGTAGATACGACAACGACGTAGATATTCATTTTGTCCGTAGTAAGTTTTCGAAACAGGGGTAGCAAGCAGTTTGAGTGAGGAAGAATTACGAGGGTAACGCTGTGGCACGTCAATATTCAAAGACGAAGTGAAAGCAGGACAATCGGTAATAGAATTTATGATAAGTTTTTGGATACGTTCAATTATTTCAATAATAAAAATCAAATAAATTACCGCGCTTAGAACATGATATATGATAATTTTATCACGGAAATCTGATAAATCCCGCGGGATGCGGAACAGTTGGACTGTCCACTCGTTTCTTTGTCTTTATCACAATTACTAACAGGTGTAAACAGCATTCCTCATCAAATTTACTTTACGCTCTTTATCATATAGATATGATCAATTTATTCAATCTCAAAAGAATCAATATAATTCAAACTTTACAAATTGTGTAATAATTCGAAAATTCCATATTGTAGTATGTCTTCTGTATGCATATTTGTATGCAAGATGCTACTTTAAGATGTCTCTATAAAATACAAATGACAAGAAATATATTAAATAAAATGCTCAAAATAATTGAGCTTCTTTATCTCTAAACGGAGCGGTATCATAATATTTGATCTAATAACACAAATGGTAGACATTGTAATCTTATTAATTAAATCCGCCATATTTTATTTAAGACCAAAAGTCATTGGAATCTTTCGTTTCACTGAGACAGGATGAAAGGACGCCCGCCGCGGTTATATACTTGTTTCATAGTAAAAGCTATGCGTACGAAAGCTATGCTATCTGTATAAGAAATGGTTTTAATCTTATAAATGATCGTACAAGTTACAAATTTTAAGGAGCATAAATAAGAGTCCAATGGAAAAATATAATTAATACTCAATACATGAAAACTGTATAATTATCGTAATATAAGTTAGTAACTTAGTCTTTCAGCTCTTTCCAGTTGTAAATATTTTTATAAACACGGGTTAATCGGGACGGATAGAGATTACGTTAATCGATAATCCCGCTAATTGCTCATACCTTTTTTTTGTTTATAATTATAATATAATTTTAGTTTGGCTTTTACCTGTTGAACAATAAAATATAATTTATCTTGACGTATATGTAGACTGCATTTATTTATTATATCTATATCTTATCGGCTTTGTAAAATAGACTCAAAAATTATATTCCACTGCATATTATCAATTATATTATACGCACAGTTCAGAAGTATTAAACTCTAAATAGTATTCAAATACATCACCTTTTACCATCTCTGAGGTCTTACTAGAGTACTATATGAGCACTAGATCTTAAAGGTCAGTTCGATTACCTGTATGGTGACTGTCTTAAAGAAAAGAAAAAAATATCATTATTTGCTCTAGTCAGAGTGTAGCTGAGATTGGTTCCAACTTTTTGTATGAAATGTATATTACCCATTACACATGCAGGGTTTGTTTATCTTGGAAATATACAGCGTGTTTCAGACCTTACGACAATAAATCAGACCACGTTTTCGTCATGACGTACTCTACCCAAATACAAAAACGAATCAAGGTAGCTTCTTTGGTTTAGCCACAGGACCTCACTTTGCATTTCAGAATTTTACAACAACATGTATCTGTTATTGTGACTAAATCGGTAGGTTAGTGACCAAATGTATCATGTTGCCAGCTCGTCTCTTCATCATTAAACGCGGAAGATGTTCATTCTTACCAAGGTCAGTGAACCAATATTTACAAGATGTTCTGTTTTTATTGTCTTTTTATCGTAATTAATTTGTTCGGAAATTGCTTTTTTTAATTTTGACATTACGGTTGATTTGATAGTACCAAAAACTTTGTATGGAGTAAGACTGCTAAAATTATGATTTATTGTCATTGGAAATGAAACACGTTGTATAAATATAGTAAGTGTCTGTGTTTACATTTAAACATATGATTTTTGTTCAGTCTATCACAAATAGATATAATTATGGACTGACTAACCAACCCAATAGACAGTAGTCACCGTCGCCTTTACAAGTTTCTATAATAAAAATGTATGTTTAACATAACTTATCAATTTCTTATCAAACCATTCTAAACGTTAATGAGAAAACGAAAACATAGCGTCGCTTTAGCTGTGACACAACTCTGAAAAATATGATATCTAGTTTTTGTATTAAAAACATCCTTTTTGAATTCTGTCCCTTTGTTTATTGGAACTCCTGTTGTTTTATTTTCGAATTAGTAGGAAATATTAATAGGACCCTAAAAACCTTTTTGAAGGCGAATACATAATTTTGTTTGGCCTTAGAATGTATGAATAGGAATTCTTTCGTTTTTCATTCGATAATATAGATTTCGGATCGCTTTTTGTGTCCGTTGAAAACAAACGTATGAAGTTTGGAGTTTGTGCGCAAGACATGCATAAAATACACAAGCTTTAATACATTTTATTTTTTGTGGGTAGTAATAACTGTAATACGGACGACCTTTGGGACTGATAGTGATAGGATAGGACATTCAAATTGAGACACTATTTTATCAGTTTTGAAAACGTTAAAACACTCTAGACTTAGTTTTCTAGCAACTTGTTCAAGTTATGAACCATATAGAAATAAATTTGAATTCGTTATCATTGAATACCGTCGGGACCTTTCAGTTCTGTACATTTTAATCAAAATATCAGAGAAATGGACAAGAAATCTGTCAGTGGTAGGACTGCACGTTAGAAGTGAAAACTTTGTAACTGAGCGTGACAGTTACGCTAGTTCAGTGCTTTTTCCCGACTTGATATCATTGTCTTCCGTGACCACGGCCACTAAAAAGTGGCCGAAACGTCGGAATAATAAAAAAATCAAATAAATCACCGCTGTTAAAACCGTTAAAACGAAATTTACACAAGTCGTGAAAACTTAGAATAATATTTTCTTAAATTTTCGCGACTTGTATACATAATAAAACTACGTTTTAATGGTTTTAAGCGCGGTAATTTATTTGATCAAATAAATTACCGCGCTTAAAACGGTTAAAACGCAGTTTTATTAAGCATAAGAATGTTCGAATTTCGAACTAAATTATTCAATAAACCCGTTTCAATCGATTCCTCATTGCAAATTCTAAATTTAAAATCGTCGCTCTATTGTATGGGTGGCTAAGGAACTGTAGGTACGTCTGCGCTTGGCCTCAGTGGCGACACAATACTGTTAATGAAACATGCATTATACCGCCGTTGTATTCAAGTCTACGCTCGACCAATCCCAGCGCCTTTGAACCGTTGATACAATTTGAATTTGGAATTAGGTTTTTTTTAACTTTATTCGCTACTCTATTTTCTTGAAATTAGATTGTCTTTAAACAGAAATTTATGCTAATATTTGTGAAGCCATTATTATAATTAAACAGAAACGACAAACTTCATCGAAACAATCAATAATGGAGAGAAGTTTATTCCATGTACGGGTAAGTAAATGGAAATCCTTGTATTTAGTGTATTAATTATTTAAGAAAATATTTATTACTAAATTTAAAAAAATACAAAATTAATATTTAAAATATTCCTAATTAAAAATAAACTAAATTATAAATAAATTAAACTAAAAATAAACTATATGTACAAACTAAAATTAAACAATAAAATCTAGTTCCAGACCGCTATCAGTCGGAAACGTGCCCAAAAGATTGGCCACATTGCTTCGCTGAATGGCAATGCTGATGCGTTGCCCGAGGTATAAACCAGTCTTTTGGTCACGTGAGACATCCACCAGACGTTTGGCTATGTCTCGATAAAGCCTGTGTGCCTCAGGCCCCCATAGTCCCAGGGTGTCGAACCCAGAAATTGAATTAAATCCCAAAGGTATCAGAAAAAACACCTTTTAAACTGCATTATATACCTGCATAAACTCCCATTTCTAGCTATTAAATTATAAATTTCTGCAAGTATAGAGCTTCAAATAAATATACATACATACATATTGTCACGCCTGTTTTCCATGGGGGTAGGCAGAAATTATGGATTTCCACTTGTGACGATCCTGACAAACAACTTTTGCTTCATCTACTTTCATTAGCCTCTTCATACGTGCACTTTTATTGGAGACTAGCTGCGCCCCGCGGGGTGATTCACAATTAAATTCCAAAATAAAGTAACCTAAGTTACTCCTTGTTACATCAGCTGCCTGCCAATAAAAGTGCCGTCAAAATCGGTCCAGTCTTTTCAGATATTAGCCTGAACAGACAGACAGAAATTGTAAAAATGTTATTTTGATGATGTTCATGTACGTAGTAAATTATATATATATAATTAATTATTATAATTATATATATATAGTAATTATATTCATATACAGGTAGTAAAAGGCGGTTATTTCAATATTACAAACAGACACTCCAATTTTATTTATATGTATCGATGCAATTAATTGGATATAATTAATTGCGACAAATATCGATTAAACAATATCTCTTTAGTTGTTTTTGGGATTTGGTGTATTTGTGATTGAACAAACTAATTCTTTGTTTCTAGATGCTTTGTTAAAGATTCGAGATATTTTGTCCTTTGAATAACTTTCATCTCGTGTTTGAAAAATGACCCTGTTGGGTTTAGGTACCCCATTAGATGGTGTGATGTGATTATTTAAACCATGTAAATAAATACGACGATTTCGATCCGTTTGTGATCAGTATTTCAGGAGCCAACTGGTGTCTAAGCCTTAAATTTTTTAATATTGACTAAGAACCTCGGTGCCTTTTTTATTTCTGCATATTACTTATAAGTTATAAGCAATGGCTTATTCGTGAAGATCGTTTATTGGCTATCTTTTTTTAAATATAGTTATCTATTCAAATGTATTCTGCTGTAGATTTTCATTAATAAATAATATTATATTTACATATTTATGACATTATCCAATCTGTGCTATATTATTATAAATGAATAAAGTAGTGCATAAAACGTGACTTAACATATCGTAGTATTATAATTCTTAATTAAGTTTAGTTACTTACGGTTAACTTCCTTTAGTATAATAATCATAATTTATAATAAATTAATACACGATAGTAAAGCGACGTGTATCTAATACCACAATAGAGATCTGAACTAAACCTAACTACCCTCAAAGCAAATCAATAACACAGTCAGTACATCTGCGGTGATACCCTCATAGATATTGTCATTCGAGAGACCGCAGACGACGTCCCGGACTGAGGTTAGTGTTACAAATTGGTCGGTTCGATTGCTGCGTTGATTGCTTGTACGGTACCTACCCGATGATTCAGAATGTCGCCTTTCGTAACGTTATTTTATAGATCTTGTAATATAATATTATATAATACTAGCTGTCCCGGCAGACGTCGTTCTGCCCGGTAAAAAATAGAGGTTGATCGTAGAGGGTTGAAAATCTAGGGTTGTATGTATTGTGTATGTATTGTGTATGTGTATCATAAAAAAATAGAAATTAAAAATTTTGTCTAAAAATTAAAAAAAATATTTAGGGGTGGACTACCCCTAACATTTAGGGGGATGAAAAATAGATGTTGGCCGATTCTCATAGATACCGGATAAGCACAAAAAATTTCATCAAAATCGGTCAAGCCGTTTCGGAGGAGTATGGCAACGAAAACTGTGACACTAGAATTTTATATATTAGATAATATTATATTATATTATAATAATATATTTATAGGTCTTATAATAAATGTTCTAACTTCTTTTTATTTCTTACTAATGCGTTCTTGTTAATCTATCTTCTAAATTTATCTGTTGGGTGTGCCGAGTATGTATAATGTTTATTTGAGTGTTGTATTGTCCATCGTGATTTCACTTTATGGTCCCAGATGGAAGAACAGCGTTAGGCCTTGATGGCTAGCATTATGCTGGGATTAGGTCCAATTTAGGACTTATTTTGTTTCTATCTTTATTTATATTAAATTACTTTTTGTCCTCAATAAAATATTTTTGAAGTGATAACTTCTTTGAACCGCTTTGTTATGTAACGCGTTACTGTGACTGTCTGTCTGGCTTTCCTTTCTCTCATGAATACGGCAGCAGTAAACAGGCTCGTCCTCTCTCACTCTAACCCACAGCGCTAGCCGTATTTCGGTAATTAGATTAAATAATGATACTAATAATGTACATACAAAATTCTAATGTACATGTTCAAGAATTGGAGCTTAAGAGAGCAGCAGCGCATTCGTAGCAGCTTTGGTGTTGCAAATGTCTATAGGCGATGATAACCGCTTTCCATCAAGTGAGCCGGTCTGCCTGTCTGCTGATATCTGGCAATAAAAAAATGGTTTTAATCGATTTAATGTATCTATATATTTTTGCTAAAATACTATATCGTGTTATTAATATATTGTCCATTGGTCGGTCGGACCATACCGACCATCAATCCAATCCATCCATTCCATTCCACCCATTCCATTCCATCCATCCATAATTGCGGTATTATTTTTCTTTCAAGTAGAACATTTTTTGTTACCAAATCGATCAATTTCGTATTATTATGTTCGGTACATGATCATAGAACATCACTATTACGTCACCCACAACAATAAAGCACGACAATTATGTCCTTTGTTTCATATGGGCTTTAATGTCGAGAACTATGTAACTTGGACGCTTGGAAGTAGTATAATAAACAATTTGAAATACTTCAATATTAGTACAACGTTACAACGATCGAGATTCGTTTTAGAAATTCAATTTTAACGTCATAACGACAATATCATTCCGATATATCTTGAGATACGGCTTATCGATACGGACGTATCAAATACGTATCAGGCGTAACTACATTTGTAATTCAAGGCTCGAAGGGGAATTTCCCTACGATATTGCTGCAAATGCTCTCCCGTTTGTCGAAGATAATTTTATACTGTTGTAAATTGATTTTATACGACGTTTGTGACTATGTAGTCGTTCTGCCAGTCATCGTAGTAGTATTCGATTATGATCATTCTAGTAGTCGGTTATCATCATACTAGTAATTGTTTGTCATCACACTAGTACATGCATATTAACTTATAGACGTTTTTGCGTTTGTAGCAGTGTACTCTGTCAGCACAGATCATTCTAGTAGTCGGTTATCATCATACTAGTAATTGTTTGTCGTCATACTAGTACATGCAGATTAGCTTCTAGACGTTTTTGCGTTTGTAGCAGTGTACTCTGTCAGCACAGATCATTCTAGTAGTCGGTTATCATCATACTAGTAATTGTTTATCATCACACTAGTACATGCAGATTAGCTTCTAGACGTTTTTGCGTTTGTAGCAGTGTACTCTGTCAGCACAGATCATTCTAGTAATCGGTTATCATCATACTAGTAATGGTTTGTCATCACACTACTACATGCAGATTAGCTTTTAGACGTTATTGCGTTTGTAGCAGTGTATTCTGTCAGCACATAAATAAATAAAATAACGATTTTATATTTATCTATACTAATATACAAAGTTAAAGAGTTTGTTTGTTCGTTTGCTTGATCGCGCTAATCTTAGGAACTGCTGGTCTGATTTGAAAATTTCTTTCAGTGTTAGACAGCTTATTTATCGAGGAAGGCTATATACCATCCCGCTAAGACCAATAGAAGCGGAGCACCAATGAAGAATATTTCAAAATCGGTGGTTTCTTAACTTATTTTTTTTTTACGAACAACGAAGTTGCCGGCAGAAGCTAGTATTTTTATTTAATACGAAACTAGACATAATTTTTAACCCGTTTTTATTAGCTTCACCTGTATGTATGTATGTATGTTTGTAACCGACCCCTTTGAGCTCGATTTTGTCTTACTTTGAACCATCAGATTTAATTAAAACTTTGCACACCTGTCAAAGGTCGATGACAATGCAATAATATAGTACCATGGAGGTGATCTGATGATGGAGTCGGAAGGTGGCCATAGGAACTCCTGTACTAAGCAGGATAGACCCGTCGTGTTTGGGCTCGTTTTACTTGTCATGGCTAGCACTCTGCTGCTACATGACATGCAGGATCTCAAAAGCTTTTATTTTATTTTTTATTTTTTTTATTGCAGGAGTTCAGCAGACAGGCAGACGGCCCACTTGATGGATAGCGGTTACCATCGCCTATGGTACATTTGTAACACCAAAGGTACTAATAATGCGCTGCTGCTCTCTTGAAGGAGACTGGAGCCTGGTCACTAATGCCGGAACACAACTAAGGGTTATTATGGCGACATACTTTAGACCAGGGGTTTATTTAAAAATATTTTTAAAAAATCAACTAAAAAATAAAAAATAAATAATAGTTTTAAAAAAACTAAAAAAACACGCTTTCATAAAAATCCAATCCAAAAAAAGCGTGGGGTGTATTCAAAGCGCTTTTTCTTCTTCTTTAATATATTAAAAAGCGCTTTGAATACATCCCACGCTTTTTTAAGATCCCATTCATCAGAAACCAAATTTATTAAAAAAAAAATCTGATTTTTAGTTAGATTTTTATGAAAGCGTGTTTTTAATACTAGCTTTTAAGGATATTTAGATTTCAAGTTTAAAATTCTTGTAAATGTAACAAATAGTAGTAATAAACGAAAAAAAACGTCACCGAAGTTATTTTATTTGTATTTGATATGGGGTTGATAATTAATAAAGTGATATGCATCAAACGTAAACATACATACTTATAAAAAAACACACCAGAAAAGAGAGCACGGATTACTTCTCCAGCGGTTCTGGGACAGACCACCAGACCTCTGCCAATCTCTTCTGTATTCCAGCGGTAATGCCGTGGAAAACCTCTAACAAGCACAACGAGACTCTCATTACGCTATGTACATTTATATATGTATCATATTCTTTCTGTTGTACATTATCTTCGGATATAAAGAATATACTCACATTATTCGCACGAACCATTTAGCTAAGTGCCTCCCTCAATATGAGTATATAATGACACATAAATAATACTACGTCCATCTTATAATACATTTTGCAGACGAACAACATTACTGCTTATAGACTATGTTAGTGCTTTACACGCAGCTTCACTTGTATAAACTTTAGATTAATGAATGAATGAATGAATGAAAACTCTTTATTGTTCACCGTAACTTAAACCTAGATATTTAATATAAACATATGTCCATTAGAACAAAAGTGGCCTTAGATTAGTACAGCGAGATTCACGAGAAACTTATCCGTGCAGGAACGGAGAAAGAATACAATTTCCTGCGGCCTGGCGGCCTGTTTTAAGAGGCGACAAAACCACCCACACACAGGTGGTAGGGCATTTTCCCGACTAGATGGTTACCCCTGGTCTAAAGTATGACGCCATAACAACCTTGAGTTGTGTTCCGGCATTAGTGACCACGTCCAGTCTTCCTTAAGAGAGCGGCAACGCATTTGTAGCACCTTTGGTGTTGCAAATATCCATAGGCGATGGTAACCGCTTACCATAAAGTGGGCCGTCTGCCTGTCTTTAACTATTCAATGAAAAATTATTTTCTCACAAAAGATCTCCGCGGTTGGTTTGTAATCGATGAAAATTGAAACAATTAGATCAAAAAATAATAGTATAAGACTGATCAAAAGATGTTATTGCCATTCCACAAACTATTAAAAAAAACAGCTCAGTAGCCCTATGCGGAAATCGCGTTCGAAATAAAAAGCGAAATAGAAATAGAATACACGCGGTTCAAGTATGTCACCAATGCGATCCAAAATCGTTCAGATAGTGTGTGGTATTAGCCCGAGGCAAGTTTAGTACGAAAACAATACACCCCCTGCAGCAGTCAAATCATGTTCTTAGCAGCTTATGGTACGAGAGCGAGCAACGTCCGAAAAACAAGAATTTCAAGGTCACTTTTTAGATATGCTATTCCTCCCACTCTCCCGGACGTCATACGGGCCCGTCTGGCTGGCGGTAGTGGTTGCGTTCATCAGTGCACGTCGTATCTGTACAGGGAAAATCATTTTAAGAAGCTTTCTTTTTTGCTTATTATTTTAATTGGCATTTTTGACACATGAATCTAATATTGCCAGACATTTTTATTGTTGTTCCAACTGTGCCAGACGCCAATTCAGAATTGATTTTTTTTTTCAAATTATTTTAGTATGGCTGAAACTTTTATATGACGTTATTTAACTAGCTACAAACCCAAAATTAATTTGCCAAACAGTAATTCAATTGTTAACCTTCGCACTGATGAACGCAACCACTACCGCCAGCCAGACAGTCCGTATGACGTCCGGGAGAGTGAGAGGAATACCATATCTAAAAACTGGCCTTCTTGAAATTCTCTCTCGAAAACGTTGCCAGCTCTTAGACGATTAGTGGACCGGGATGGATGTATTATATATATATACACATATATATTCACTTGTAGTTTTGCAGTCGCGATGTGGTTCGAAAGTGTTTCGTCTGAGCAGTTACAAATCTTCCTGAAAATCGCTTCGGTTTACCATAATTTCAATATTACAGATGCTTTGTTACATCTGCTCGAAGCGTATGTAGGCAATAGATATTAGAGAACCGCAAAATGGCGTATACGTGATCGGCAATGAGTTTTAAGCGATTTCAAAGCACAATTCAAACGTAAAGACGAAATTTGCTATTTAAACCGACTTGAGAGAAAGAGGGAGAATCTTAACTCGTCGTGTAAATATCTTTATGTGTATATAATAACTTTTTGTTTGTGAACCGGTTTTGAGCACTTTGTCAGTTTAGGATACTTTCATATAAATTTTATAGTTATGTGATACCCATATACCTAACCTAAGAGTGTAAAGTAAAAAAATCTAACAAAAAAAATCATTCTGAAATCGGTACCAAATAAAACATAAAAAGAACAACAATTACAAAATATAGTATTTTTTATATTTTACTTCGTTTATTACACCACCTTTTACTTGTAAATTGTTTTATACGTCATTATATTATACATATATCATCATGTGAGTGAAACGTGTCTTTAAAGTTTTACACTGAATCGACCTCAAGAACAAGAAATCAATAGAACCTCGTTAAAAGCAAATCCAATTCACAAATATTATTTTTGTTACGCACTACAAAAAGAATATCGTAATAATGTCACAATTTTATTGGAAATATGATTTATCTAACTTCAAAGTTTTCAATCAAATGTCATATCAATACAATTTGCTCTTTGGATTTAACTCGCTTGAGTTTAAATATAAATAAACATGCCTTTCTCTTGTATATAAAATTATAATTTGCGTCAAGTTTGATAAAATTATTTATTCAATAGGATCCCTGTAGAAATTCGAGATTAAATCGCACATCATTTTCATAAAAATATTCTTGTGTCGGCCATATTGGATTCAATCGCATTATGGGGCGTGCCGAGTGAGAAAAATAAGAATTATATATACAAGCATTTCGCTGTGGCTCTCTGCCCAGGTAACTTTAGGTAGAAGATTTTTATCATTATTGAAGATATAATTAAACTAGCAAAATTGGCACATCAAATATTTTGTTTATTTACCTCTTTCTAACAATCTTAGACCATACATTATTCACCTTATAGACGAGAAGTAAAATTTCACATGTTCATATACACTCATCATACCTCTACTACACCTTGGATAATGATACTGTCAGGGTCTATGTAATGCAGATGTAACAATGCGTATACATTATTGTGCATATACATAACTCATGTATAATGTACAATAATGTAGTGGCAATAGCATTTGTGTAAGCACTCTGATTTTTAATTACGTGGACTGAAATGACAGCTGCGAACGACCTTTTCTTGATTCATAAGTGAGTTGTGTGAGTTGAATTAGCAACTCACTACTGTGAGTTGAATCCTGCAGGAATTCTACAGGATTCAACTCATAGTAATGAGTTGCTTCAAGCTTGCAACATTAAAAAAATGGCCGATCGCAACTGACACTTTATTGCGGTGTGCACCGACATTTAACCGGCGGTTAAAATAAAATAATCACTGTTTATGCATACTTTTTTAGCGATTAATTTATTTTAACCATCGGTTAAAGTCGATGCACGCCAGCACGCTCCAACTATTATTAAAAAATTAGAATATTGTTTAATAATCGATCATTTGTGTAATAACTAATTTGAAAGAATTATAGAGTTATTAATGTTTGTTGGCGCGGGCGGGAGCCGGGATAAAGAAGAAGGAAAGGACTTCAGGATAAGATCGCCGCACCAGACACGCTACGAACGAAGGGGCTTCGCAGTGGCAGGCACTTCTTCCTCGTGATCCTTTCTTCTCGTCTTGCGGTTCCTTCGAGAAGTGAACCAGCTGGAACGGTACAGCGTGACCTTCCAGCGCCCGGGTTGTTGAAAGCGGGTTTGAATACCGGCACAACACACAAAACCCAACGAAGTTTTTGTTTGTAATTAGCAATACTTTTATTTATGTTGTTAACTTATGTTGTTATTTGACTGTAAGCCTTACTAAAATAAGTTTGCGCGGAAGCAGCGGCGCGCTCAGCGGTCGAACGTGGATGTCACATAACATAGTGACAGATGCGGCGAAAGAAAAAGAAACAAAAAGGCGGTAACCAAATAGTTCGGCGTAAACAATGTTAAAAAATAAAGGTACTTTTACATCACTACAAATACTGCAAATCGGTTGTGTATCGGACATTATTTACTCGGAACTCGAATAAAACAGTAACATCCCAGGTGGCGCCCGAAGATTAGAGAAATATGCTTATTAATAAATATTAAACATCGCAATTAAACTCATCAACAACTTTTCAATCTACCTGCAAAGTACGGACGGACTAAAGTAACAATTTACAACATTAATCCACGAAACTCGTATATACGCAAGGTAACACGTAATCCGATTTATTTATGAAGGGAATACACTCGCATTATCCACATTATCATGTATTACAAACAAATAACTTTATTTGAATACGTATTACGTACGTATCGACGGTATACAAAAATATCGTGGGGAGTCGCTCATCGATCTCATTTTTTTCTTGTTATCATTTCTTGTAAGAATAAATTTTCACTTCGATTTTCCCTGGAATGCCGGATTTTCTTCGTAATATGAGGTAAAAATATTAAAGAAAAATCACTTTCCACTTGAATTATTTATTATACCTATATTTGACAAGAAACGTAATCAGGCAAAATTCGGGGTTTTATCATTGCCCTACAGTGGGCTACAGGCTAGCTAAAAATTTCACGACACAGATGGTTGTGTCACCGACGTTCTAAGTTTTGCCGAACACAGATCGATGTAAGTACCTATATATCAGAGAATATATCCGTGCAGGAACGGAGAAAGAACACAAGTCTTGTGGGCAGCCTGTCATAAAAGGCGACAATACAGCTTCACAGCCAGATGGTAAGGCATATGCCCTTCTGGATGGCTACCACCCTGGTCTAGAGTATGTCGCCATAACAACCTTGAGTTGTGTTCCGACATTAGTGGCCAGCTTCCAGTCTCCCTTTAGAGAGCACATTGGTAGCAACGTTGGTGTTACGAATTTCCATAGGCGATGGTAATGGCTTTCCATCAGGTGGGCTGTCTGCCTGTCCCCTCAACGACAGAGGCCGTCAAAATATTAATATTTTTGCTTTGCTCGCGTTAATGTTATCCCACGGGAACCGTACTTCTTCCGGGATAAAAGTAACCAATCTGCTATTCCAGACTAGAATCTGTCTCTGCTCCAAACTTCATCCAGGTCTTTACAGCCGTTCTGGCGTGATTGAGTAACAAACATCCATCTTAACTTTCGCATCTATGCATTTATAATATTATGATTATGATATTAGTATCGAAATATAGAGATTTTAAAAATGATGGTATTTTAAAGACTATATTTTTGTGTATTTAAATTATTTTTAATTTGCCTAATTGAAAATAATTATGTTAACACTAATAATTTAGACACTAACACAAAAAAGACTGTCATTATTAGCATTAGCCACAGGCCAAAAAGCTCAGACAATATCACTAATAGCAATTTTAAAATATCTATGTTAAAGATGACTGTATAGTATTAAAATAGAAAAATATGTGAAAACATCAGCAGCTAATAGATGTCAACTTCTTCTAACATTACCTTTTTTTAATAAACATGTAAATATTTGTCCTGCAAGAGCAGTGACTAAGTATATGAATATTACTTAGGTAGAAAGAAAAAATATTATTGTTTATATCTACCAGAAAACTTCATAAGAATTTTAAAGCCAGTACATTAGTCGTTGGATAAAGAAAGTTATGGAAGAGAGTGGTATAGATACAACTGTATTTACTGCACATAGCACTCGCCATGCATATGTTCAGTGGCTTTCAAGAGAAACGTTAACATAGATGACTGGTTGTACAGGTAATTCAAATATGTTTGCTACATTTATAATAGACCTATTATTAATAATACAACATTTTCTCAAGCAGTATTTGAAAAAATTAATAGTGCTAAGTAAATATTAATTAAGTAGAATGTTGTTTTTAGTTCAATTGTTAATTATGTTAATTAATAAAGATGTACAAATACTAAAATACCAAGAATTATTTCAATAAGTTTATTAACATTTTAGAATAATTGATAAAACAAAAAAAAACAAAAGTATTTTCCTTGTGTGATTATAAATAAGTTTAGGACATAAAAACATAATTGTGTACCAATATGTACATAATTGTGACAAATTAAAGAGCTGATTTTACAACCAGTCTTTGAACATCTACAATTGTCCACTATCGCATCGTAGAATTTATTTCAGGCCACCAAAGCGCTGGCGACGCGCCTGTTGTTATAAATGTCCATAGGCAACGATAACCGCTTTCCATCAGGTGGACCGGTAATCTGTTTTCCTACTTCAGGCAATAAAAACAAAGTCGTAACTCCCAGAGCCTCCAGTCTACAACTGTGTCAAAATAGTCTATAGAGTGTATAATAGGGATGCAAATATATCATTGTTACAATATATTATAAAAAAAATGCATACAAAAAAAATAGGCGTTAGAACAACAAACATTCTATCGTCTAATTTTTAAAATATCGTGACGAAAATAATTTTGGTTACTTGTTAAACAATAATTAATGCGCTTTACATGAATCCACATAATTGGACGCCGTAAGTAGGTTCGTTTGTGCAAAATGTATGAGGCTGTAACGTTCTGTGAGTATATGAAAGTATCTCAGCTGATTTAGCTATCCACTCCCCGTGTTGTGAATTTTGGCTTTTGGTAATCTACTTATAAATACCTCATAATGGCAAATGTAACAACTATAAAATTAATGATCAACACAATTTCAATAGCATAAAAATAATAATAGAAAAAAATCAATACTGATCTTTGGTATTGTATCATTGAAATCTTTATGATTATAATATAGTTTAAAGTTGGCAGCCCTACATCTGACTCATATATTGACTTATCCGACTTCTCAATAATCACTCACTTTCAAATAGTTCTGAGTGACATGATTCACACGCCGGCCGATATGATTCATTACGTTCACTCACCTTCCATGAAAGGTATGTTTACGATAACTGACCTATTATTTGACGTTAGTTATTTCTAATACACACTTTGTTAATTTAAAAACTAAGTTGCAATGGTTATAAACCAGCGAATAACTCTGAGGCCGATGCGTGAATAACGAAAGTTGGAAAATCCAACCCAGGGCCTGTGTGTTCTAGTGAATTAGGAACACCAGTAATTACATCGCTAGACAATAGATGCTGTCAACAGTCCAGCATCAACGATTAGCTCACCAGACAATAGAGATTGTCAACAGTTCATACTTGAAATATACATACATACATAACTTCACGCCAGGCCCCTTGCGGGGTAGGCACGAACAACAGAGCGCCATACAGGCTTATTCTTACACACCTCACTTGCTTCTTTGACATTCATATATATAATATATATAATAATTGATAACTTAGAATATATTTGTAAAAATCAATTGCTGTTCGTTAGTTTCGCTAAAACTCGAGAACGGCTGGATTTATTTGGCTAATTTTGGTTTTAAATTATTTGTTGATGGACAGGAAAGGTTTAAAAGGTGAGTGAGTTTGAAAAAAAATGCTTGGCTTGCTTGCTTGAGTAAAAACAACAATTTCGCTTACCCTTAGAAACTATTCCTACTTGTGAAACATTTGATGTTCTTCCCGTCGTTCAGAAATCAATTAAACACAACCAGTCCAAACGCAACGCATGATTAAATAACACGCGCAAAGTCCGTTACTAAATAGATTACGGAATGTACACACGTCTCGCTTCGCTTGTGGTTATCATTTCTCAATTGGGGCATTGCTTTATACTAGACAAATGTAATATATCTGCTCGGCCGCGTGGACCAAATTTCCTAGAATCGCACCTGGCTAATGACTACTATAAAAGATCATAATCCTCAGTGGGCTGTTTTCCTAATCACAAATGTTAAACACAAAGTAAACAAAACAAGTCCAAATGCCGAAAAGTAATAAAATGTGTTTCAACGGGGCTGCAGATGTGAGTTTATCTTTTGTCGGCGTTTAGGTCGTAACAAAATATTAAAAAATATATGAAAGGATGACATCCTTTGGCAGCGAAGCCTAGGGACCAGGCTACCGGTGGTTTAGCTGGTGGTTAATTTAGTGGTATTATTATTATAGCTTTCAAGAGAGACTACGTTTGAGCTTCTGTGTGAGTGGGCTTGCATGTTTGTGTGTGTGTTTGTCACTGTCAAGTATTTTTTCTTTTTGAAATAAATGACACTTAAAACAAAGAATAAGAAGTACTTATAATAATAAATACTTTAGACTCAATTCAAAAACTAACAGCATTTATTTAAACCGATTAGCGACTACCGAATACGTTAAAAATGTAAAACTAAGCCCTTCGAAGCCTTAGATATTAGGGAGGCATTAAAGCTTAAGCGTTAAACAACTGTAGTTAATACTTTAAACGCTAAGGAAAATCAATTGTTGTATTCTATTTAACTTAGACGAGCTTATACTGTATTGTTACGAGTCGCGAGACTCGAATTAAAATGCCATTAGAATTACTATAAACTTTATTAGATCTTGCTCCACATTTCAAAAATGACATCAATTTTGTCCGTAACAGGGCGTCCAGAGCGACTTTGATATCAAAACGCTTAAACCAATTTGCGCTACTCTCACAGATACTGCATTAGGTCCATAAACATCACATTTTTTTTAGATTTTTACAATATACTTGTATTGGTGTTGGAAATATCCAACACCAATAGTATTACACAACATTCGAAATTTACGTCGTCGCGGCAATGCGACCAAAATTTCACCGGCTCTACCAGTTTGAAATAAATCTATGAGATTATATCTGTAATATCAATAGAAAAAAACTAGAGCAATTTTTCGGCCATAAAACTTGTAAATAATTCACTTATTATTCAATAAGCAATCGACTTTCACAACTCAATAGATTTAATCTGAAAGCCATTATCGTTCTTTCAATGGCTTTTAAGCCCACGCACTGATATCGTTATACGTAGAAGTAGTATTATACACACGTTAGCCCACGCCCACGCGTGGATAATGTAGTATTTTTTATAGGTCAAAAATTTAATTGGGTATCAATATTTTTAGGGTTCTGTTGGCAAAATTGGGAACCTTGTCTATTCATGTCCGTTCGTTTATCTGTCATTGTATGTTTATTAAATCTGTTTCTTTAATTACATGTCTAATTGTAAATCTATGTTTCTATTCAAAAATAAGTGTAAAATTATATTCTACAATGAATCATAAGTTTTTATTTAAAACGCCCTTTTGAAGTCTTTTGAGAGTCCGTGCTTACAATATGCAGCGGATGTGTCGTTTGACACGCTCCCGTCTCATGTCTCAGTCACCCGTCTCGTTCGCCTAATAAACATGTTCTACGTTTAAGAAGATAATTAGTAATTATATGTTTGTGCCGTTTGCTGTCGAGACGTTTGGACCGTGGGGTCCTGAGGCCATGAGGCTCTACCAAAATTTATCAAAACGACCCATCGACTCTTCAGGTGATCAAAGGGCTGGTGCCTACCTCGGCCAACGGATCAGTATGGCGATCCAGCGAGGAAACGTAGCCAGCCTTCTGGGCAACTTACCCATAGAAGACGGTGATCTAGGCTCAGTATTCTACTTATAGTCTTGAGGGACTATGGGTAGAATACAATACAAATAAGTTAAGTTTTCTTACATTGTATTCAATAGTATGTAATTTATATTATAATTGTGTAATATAGTATACTTATATATTTAATTTGTAACTGATAATATATACCTAGTATGTAATTAGTAATAAACAAGTCGTTATTGCCAGAACATAGTTTAATTAATTATTTCTATTACAACCAGCCGTTGCAACCCCGTTGGCGTGGTCGTTAGATGCAATTACTAGCATTCGAACCCCTTCAAAATTGCAAGGGTGTTTCTTGTATACAATATACATAATTAATTATGTTCTTTTGTCTGTTGCAGGTAATTTGACGGTGTCTGGTAGCCATTACTGTGCGTATTGGTGAAAAGGGGTAAATAAATTAAGGTTCCATAGATTAAGTTGCAAATTAAATATTTTATTACTAGTATTGTTATTTTTGGTACTAGCATTGATAGTATGGTCTTGATAAAAACAAAACTATTTTTCAACACATTTGCTCAAAAAATGCATAGAACAATAGAACTTGAGGTAAAGTAGGTACTTATATGAAAAAAAGAATTACAGTAAGAAGTTTCATATTACCAAATTAAGTAACCTGAATAATCGAACCTCCTTACAAGAGCTATTGATCAATACATTTCTCTTACTTACTATACTATACAGAAAATGAGACGAAAGATTTAGACGAAACATTTCTATTATATTCTATTTTTAGTCCAAATGGCGCCAACGCATAGGAATTGATATTTGCAAATGTGCGCCAGTTTCATATGAAAAGCGTCAAAGATAGTGAGACTTTCTGACTGATATTTATGTTTGTTTATTTACTTATCCTACTGTTTCTCGCAAATGTTTGGATTTTACAAACTCGTGATTAACGTAAGTTATAACCGCCTTCTCGTTTGTAAAAACCTACTTACCGCACTAGCATCATAATAATATTACAGTGAATGCAATATTAAAATTTGGTCTAAATTTTGCATTTACTATTTTGTTCTGAAGTATTACGAAAAACCTCAAAACATTTCCAACTCTATCTGTATGAGCTAATATGATTGGAGTAAATAAAATAATGTATTCTATCTATCTCATTCTGTCGCAGAATTAGTCCTATAGATTTATGTGTTTATCTCTTTTTATTGTCCGATTTCGTTTTATCGATTTTCAAATCACAACGTTTCCAAAAAAGTTTCACTTTGAAATTAACTTTTTTTTGACATAGTTTTATTAAGAAACAGTTTTGACGAATTAATAACTTACACATATTGTAACTCCGATAAATAAAATTATATGCTGAAAAAATAGAAATGGTAATAGGATTAAAATTCAGTGAATATTGCAACACAAATTTCAAGTGATGAGATGGATATGTAACGAGGTTCAGAGGGTAAATATTTGTTGGGGTCATGCTGGACGGTCCATGTGGGCCGGATTTAGGACTTAGGTCCTAAATTTTTTTAAATAAATTCATTAAATTAAATATAAGAAATATTACTACAATTTGAAAACTTTTACTCGACCTCCGCTAAAGAAAAACAATTTTTGATTAATATATTGATAGATAGATAACTCTTTACTTGACATAAACGAAACGTTAAAATTAATATTCTTCTAATGATGTAATCGCTGAAAATCAAAATCGTTTTAGTGAAGCCATTTTGAATTGTTTGTTAGTTCCTGTGGTTTTCAATTTGATGCCTACTAATAATCGTCAGCAAAACACAAATTTTGCCTATTCCCAAGCCAAGCAAAATATAGTCCTTCCTCATGGGTCAGCAAAATAAATGACCGCAATTTGCTCACAGCGCTTCAATATATGCCTCTTCAAAAAGGGCGTAAACAGATATTTATTTTAAAGTCTCAACGAGGTAGGCTTCGGCATCGGTTTTCTTAGTGTTTGTAGATGTCCATAGGAGACGATAACCGCTTGTCATCAAGTGGCAATGTATGTGTATGACTTAAATTTTATGTAATATACCGCGTGGGTTAGAGTCACAGAGAAGGAGCCTAGCTACCGCTGCCGTATGCGTGAGAAAAAGGGAAGACAGACTGGCGCCGTAACGCGCTACGTAACGAAGCGGTTTACCCTCCCATAATAAGTTATCACTTCAAAAACTCTGGGGCCGATTTTAGACAGGTTAAAGTAAATATAAAATTCGTTTTTGAAATTTGCCTAGTCTGGAAATTGGGATATCACCGTTCCAACTGAACCAACGTTAGCACTACTAAACCGTGCAGATGTGTTTAAAGTAGAAATACCTGAAATTTTAATTCATTTAATGAAGTGTCTCAGAATCATGTCGCGCCACACTGAGTACGTCCCTGGATAAAAGTCGATGCTCCTTACAAAATTTGCGGAATACCACAGCTGTGGCGAGGTCCCATTCGCTGCTACCTGGGTGCCGAGTGCCGACTAGAGACGTAGACACTTTAACTTTACAACGTAATTCTAGGTTATTAACATATTTTAATGATAATTAAAACGGGTCGACGACGTCTTATTAAAAGCCTCTCATTTGAGTAAGTGGGAACGTGGACGATTTAAAAAAAGAATGTGTAAAACACCTTTTTGTGACGGTAGTTACTGTTCGGATTTGTGTTTTTTGCCGATGCTCTAAATTTAAATTTTTAACTGTTTGTTCGTCTTTCAGATAATTACGTGAAAACTACTGAACGAATTTAAATGAAACTCGAGACATACCTAGCTCATATCCCACATCAAGAATCAAAAACACTCGTACAATTTCCTGCGGCCAGGCGGCCTGTCGTAAGAGGCGACAAAACAACCCACAGCCAGGTGGTAGGGTATTTGCCCGACTGGATGGCTACCACCCCTGGTGTCCAGTATGCCGCTATAACAACCTTGATTTGTGTCTGGGCATTAGTGACCAGGTTCCAGTCTCCCTTAAAAGGCAGCAGCGCATTTGTAGCATCTTTCGTGTTGCAAATGTCCATAGTCAATGGTAACCGCTTTCCATCGAGTGGGCCGTCTTCCTGTCTGCTGAACTCGTGCAATAAAAAGAAAGTCAACACTCAGGGTACTTATTATCCCAATAAATGACGTTATTTTCGTGGGATAGTTAGAGAAACATTTGCTGTTGAGAATGAATAATAACACATAACAACAAGACTTACGCGTAAAACATACAAACATATTAATAGGTATTTTGTACATCATACAAACGATTCAAAAATATTTGAATAACATTTACGGCAATTAGGCTGTCAACTCAGCATTATACTGTGTCATGGGATAGATGAGTACACCCAAAAAGTTGTCGAGTCATTTGCGGTTTTTTTGGATGCCACCGTTGCAATTCACTAACAAATTCGTCGTGGTCATAGCAACGCGAACGAAGTTTCTCTGGCACATGTTAGTCTTAATATATTCTTTAAGTAGAAAGAAGGATCTAAAAAGGCAGGACAGATATCACTACCTGTCTATTTGTATCTATACAATACAAGTTCACTTCACCCATCTGTAGGGTAAATGCACCATATTGCGACCCTTTGTGCCCCGCCCATTCAATATAGGGTCAGTTGACTGAAAGAGGGATTTCCTTTCCGCCCTTCAATAGACCTTTTTCGGCTTTTAACGTTTCACCTCGTAGATACATAAATATAGTATGTTTTCTACGAAATCTTTATGGTGTTACAAATATATTTAATGGAGCGGTAACTTGACGGTAAAAGTGATGTATACTGGCATATGTAGGACTCAGTGTACGTATGTATGTTTAAACTTCAATTTGGTTGTCGACTTCTGTGGCTAAGTACGCCGAGTGACTAATCTTTGCCGGCCTAGAGTTGCTACTGGACCGCAGACTCCGAGTTCGATTCGTGGCATTTGGGGTCAGTCCCAAACTGGTCCGTTGTATAATACCCATAACACAAGGATAGCTTGCTTGAGGATATTTTGAAGAGTGTGCTATAATATTTTGGTTCTGATGTAAGGCTCTTGAATAAATATAACTTCGATCTTAAACTGACTTTTTATTTTCACTCTAGTAAGTATCTTTCAGTCGTACAAAAATGGTCTCCTCTTAATTTAATTGGAAACCCGTGTCTTTTTTACATTTTGAATTCCAACCAATGAAAGCGAGTCTTATACACATCCCTCATTGGTTAGTCGTATCCTTACGTCCTGGCTGACATAGGCATATAGGCATTGATTAACAATGACAAAAGTAGATCGTTATGCAATTGATAAATTAAATTAAATAAATAAGAAAATTGAAATAGATATTTATATTAATATATAATTTATTTCGTGATTAGAAATTATGATTATACATGAATGGTAAACATAGCGTAGATCAAAAGAATGTTGTTGCTATGTTTTTCATAAGGTAGCACTTGTTAATCGTCAAAAGCCAAATGTCAAAAGATTGACCTTGAACTTGACCTACTTTTGTTTATGAATGAGTGTTAGATTCAGATCACCGGCCAAATTTTTATTTTTTTATTTTATATTCATATATGCACCTAACATTTTACCATCTTCTGTGACATTGGCCAAATCAATGCAAACTGCGTTGGAGCCATAATCCCTTCAAAAAAGAAGAAGAAGAGAGTTAGATTCAAATACAAGTTTTATTTATTACGAAAGTTTCTAATATAAATAAAATGAAATCCAAGAAATGTATAAGCAAATAATTGAGTTGGAAACTCGAGCGTGTGGTCACCGGTTTGCGCCACCGTTACATGGTGGAAACACCACCAGTCAGAACCAAGCGTTTCGCTCATCCTTTCTGTGCGCACTGCCGAAGAGTGGAATAATTTGCGAGTCTGTTTTCCTGACAATACAATCTGAAATCTTCAAGTCACGAGTGAATAGGTATTTCTAGGTAAGCGTGCTCCATCTTAGACTGCGTCATCACTCAACATCAGGTGAGACAGTAGTCAAACGCAAACCTATACTTCCATTAAAAAAAAAAACCAGGGTAGTGGTATATTTTATTTTTTATTTCTTCCACACAACCTTTGGATAGAGTAAAAGAAGGACAGCAAAAGTCCGTAGTTGCTAAACCAGCACTAGAAAAATAATTTAGTTTCTTAATAATAAATATTAATATATAAATAATTTAATTATTATAAAAAATAATACACATTATACATACGAGTACATACATAAATACACAATTATATTATATACATACAAAAGTAAACAATAACACTATAACTTGAGGTAATAATCTTTAACTAATCGGTTAAAAGAAGATAATGATCGTGTCTGCTTGATGTGTAGTGGTAGTGCATTCCAGAGTTGAATGGTGTGGGTGATAAAAGACTTGTTGTAAAAACTTGTTCTGTCGACAGGCGTTTTCAGTTTCAAATTCTCTGACTATCTAAAGAATGTTGAATCATTGTAGTTAAGGAACTGAAAGCGTTCCCGGAGATAATCAGGGGACTTGGGATTAAGCAAAAATGTTGGGAAGACGAGACAGGATATATATGTTACACTAATATATAAAGCTGAAGAGTTCGTTTGTTTGCTTGAACGCGCTAATCTCAGGAACTACTGGTCTGATTTGAAAATTCTTATCTACATTTTTCACTATTCCACGCGGAGAAGTCCTATATATATATAAGCCTATCTATATAAACTAGTCAGTCTATCACTAATTCAGGATATTTTTATACATTGAAACCTTCATTTTTTTTCTAAATAATGATGGAGCTATCTCCATACATACTTATCTTTGAAATTGGTATATGTCTAACCGAGTACTGTTAATCCAAGTTTATTATCATATTAGAAAGTCTATTAAATTGTTTATCAACAATCATTAGGCTCTTATCTCTGGGTCGCGTATCACTTGATTGACCCTATTAGCTTAGATGGGTCGTCCAATAAAGATATTCGAAATGTTTATAGATAATGAAATGTTGTCTGTATTTAAATTCTTCTTTCTCTCTTTTCATTATCGTCTCCTAGTTATTTGTGGTCGGCACAATATGTGTTTTCCTTACATACTCCTCTATTCTGGCATAGAGAGAGAGAGAGAGCGAGATAACACTTTATTGCACACCAAAATATGCGATCACAAAATCAGAAAAAATGAATGATGAATATTTTTTTTAGTGATTTTTGCAATGTTAAAAAATTAGGAGCGACCTTTTAACTTTTTTTTTAACTGTCCATTGCCAGGAGTTTTTAAAACATCAAACACTAACATTTTTTTCACACAAGACTCAAAAACAAAAAAAGTATGTCTTTTGTATAAAGCGGCGTACTAAGTATACAAGGTGTGTTCGACTTTCTGAGCGGTGTTACTTGCTACGGTACGTAACGACCTACTATTATGGATATTTTAGATTTTAAATAGTAGTAAGGCAAATTATTGGTCAGCAAATTAAAGAAATCTGACGCTAATATTTGCAAATATTACCCGTATATCTAAAAAATAAAATTCATTATTTCCTTTATAAATATGAATTAGATTAATATGGGGTACTAACATTAAAATGCAATACATTTATCATTTTAACTTCACCATCGGAATGCATAATGAGCGGTATGAAATCGTCCATGAAATAAGCTTTATATAACCCCAGAATATCTAAAATTTGGTAAATTCAATTTAGCAACGGTTTATTAAGTTTAGATAGTATTAATTTTCACCGACATAATTGGTATTCGCTTAATTTATTTTCGACTTTCCGTATTTGTTTTTTTCAGTCGTTATGACAGATCAAAAAGGCACATTTTAGTATACTGGAGTTAATTGAATTAATGAAAATTTTTTAGAACTACAAACACGTATACACAGGTACAAATATAACTGGACGCAACCAGTACAAACGTGATGCACGATTCAATAATACGCGCAAAGTCCGTCA
Organism: Dendrolimus punctatus; assembly: GCA_012273795.1. NCBI lineage: Eukaryota > Metazoa > Arthropoda > Insecta > Lepidoptera > Lasiocampidae > Dendrolimus > Dendrolimus punctatus. Next base: position 12,992,807 of record CM022550.1, read on the forward strand.
CTATATAACTTATCGAATGTGCACACGTCTTGCCTAGCTTGCGATTATCGCTTGACTGCCTCACCCCTCCGTTCAGGCATTACTTTATACTGTCAATTACAATATGTCTCGACACAATACTCGACCTCGTAACAATAATTTCCAAGAATCACACCTGGCTTACGACTACCATAAAAGATTACAATATACAATAGGCTGTTTTTCTAATTACAAAGTTTAAACACAACGTAAACAAAAGAAATCTAAATGACGAAAAGGTAATAAACTGCTGGTGTGAACTGGTCTTTGTCGGTCGTGCGGCTGCACTTTGAAGGTGCGACCGCATTATGACATGTTTCCGGTTTCATTCGCCAAACAGCAGATCCGTATGGAAACCGTTGTCGAATGAAACCGGAGGAGCCAACTGCGTTGGTTACCAAGCTCTTTTTCTGTGATGTCACGAGCGCACGCAAACCAATGAGGCGTTTAGGTATCTCAGGTGTACACACACTCATAGAGCACGGAGGGTTCTCCGGATACTTTAATCGGGTCCGGTTGAAGGAGAGACCTTTGCACGTCTGTGACGTAGAACAATTAGAGACAGTCCCCCACGCTTCTCAACTGTAATATATAAGTATGTAAAATATTATATACTTAATAGGCATATATAAATACACTTATTAATATTACATACATAAATATATACATATGCATAAATATAAGTAAAAATATTATTAAACATTCGTATTTTTTTAAATTTAGTTTTGTGTAATACGGATTTGACGTAAGTAAATTTTGTAAATTTATATCTTCAAAAATGTTATGCGTGAGCGAGATAGTTAATTCAATTTAGGTAGATCCCTAAGTGGCGCATGCTTTCCTGCTAAGATGAAACCACGCCCTTATACAAAGTTTGAAACTGAACTTAAGCTACCGCAGAATATCCTTGTAATCGACTTTAAATCGAAAACTATTAATAGAGCCCTTATAGTCTCTCTTCACGGCAAATCTTAATACTTTGAGCCGATTCCAGTTTTTTGCTTCCGAAACCCGGCTAAAGTTACCCTTTTTTTTACAATCGGTTAACCGTTTAGTCTTCTGGCAAGTCGTTTGTTCTGTCAATTCGAATTCTAGAGTACCGTAGTCATTTGGACAAAAACACAAACTTTACATAATTTTTGGTACTAAGTTCTTTTGCGCGGCTTTCTGGCAGAAACTCCTTTTATGTGACTTGATAGTCGATGAAACGAAAAAGCGACACTAAGAAGAGACAAACACATAATTCTATAACTAAGCTTGCAAAACAATACTTCAAATTTCGTGTTTCAAAACTTAAATATGTATATTATAACGATATAATCTATGAAATGTGACTTCACGAAGTTTAGAATCCCTCCCACCCCTTGTCACACTTTGCTTCACTTCTACCAAATGAGTAAATAAACGGAACAGAGGCAAAGCTTCTTAAGAACGTGCAAAATTGTTACCTATTCTTGTAGGGTCGTCACAATAGGTAAAGACAAATTCAACAAAACATTCTTTAAATAGTTTTATTATTCAGTATGATAGAATAGGTACCTACTTTACAAATTACTTACTCTAATAATTTTCTGGTTATAATTTTCGTTTTTTAAACTTTTTGGTTTAAATCATTAACAGTTGGTTATTATCTTTTGATGTGGTAAATCGTATCGTATCGTATATCGGTATATCGTAATCCTATATTTACCAAAAATAAAGTAGGATACGTTATCATAAATTATGGTTGGCAACCCCAGTTTGCATCTTTATTTGTTTAAGAACGCAGTTGTTTGTGGAAATGGAAGTTATTTAAAAACATTTTTTAAGGCTCTACATACATACATATCTTCACGCCAGGTCCCTCGCGGGGTAGGCATGAACAACAGAGCGCCATTCAGGCTTATTCTTACACACCTCACTGGCTTCTTTAAGGCTCTAGTAGCCAAATAACAGAAAGAGGTCGTTCTGCGTATCTACGGAACCTATCGCCTTAAGTAAATTAGCAGGCATTTGCTCGATTTTTGCATTCTTGCTTAATCTGTGTTTGAAGTGTACCTATTTCTGAAGATAAAGTAAGGACATTCGTTTTTAGTGCCATTGAAAATGAACGTTGATAGGTGATTTCTGATAACGATGTCTGTTGTAGATTTTGTTGGAGTCTTAATCGACTCTGACAATGGGGAGTGCTTTGTTTAATAAATTTAGGGTTTCTAGCCAATAGGTAATGTTGGAACCCTGTATAATTATATCATGTACGTACAATTGTATGTCTATTTATTTATTTACTGGAAGACCAACAGTAAGTACGCTATGCAATAGAAGAAGAATGATAATTTTGTAGTAAAAAACGTAAATCGTTTTTATTATTTAGAACATATTGTTACATACCGACAAAGGCAAACGCGCACCTGCCTGTCGTAAAGCGCAGTTTATTACCTCACCGCATTTAGGAATTATTTTGTTTACTTTGTGTTTAGAATTTGTTATTAATATAAACATTATATTGTTATTTTACTTGTTTTATGGCCGTCATTAGTGTCGAACTAATCCTTGTTGTTGTATTATTGCGTCGAAGCTTGCCAGGTATGGATCGGTGCATTATAAAGCAATGGCCGAAGGTGGAGAGGGGCAGTCAAGCGGCGATTACGATACGAATAAGACGTATATTCGATGAGCGATATAGTGACGGACGTTGCGCGTGTTATTGAATCGTGCAAAGTATACTGGTTGTATCCAGTTATATTTGTACCTATTTTATACGTGTTTGTACAGTTCTAATAAAGTCTGTAGTAATTCCAACGGCATTTTAATTCGAGCCATATGTAACTCGTAACAACAATAATTAGTAAGTCGAAAAGACGTTGCCCGCAGTAGCTGGATGAGGAAAGCAGCAAACGCAAAGGTGGCACAATGGGGAGGTCTACGTTAAGCAATGAACTGTGTTTGACTGCAAAATACAAAAAAGAATACGTAGTCTAGATTTCTTATTCTAGTATCTTATATTTTATTATTATCATTTATGTTTACAATAGTATTGTTACCCCATCAATGTTTGCTTTGGATGGGCTCAGGTAGCATTCCTGTCCTTTTACAAGGATCAGTTTCACGCATCATCGGGTGCCGGGGGCCCTTAAGGATCTATGATATCATATTTTGCTTGCATACCATATACTTTGGTGTTATTATTACTGTTGCCTTTGCCTATCTGTTTGCGACTCGTTGACGAATTATGAGTTTTTTGATATCATTGTTGACGAACAATTGCGAGACTCGAATTAAAATTCCATTGGAATTATTATAGAATTTATTAGAACTATACAAAGACGTATAACACAGATACAAATATAACCGAACACAACAAATCCAAACGTTAGCAGAAGGTCGTAATTCAATAAAACGCGCAAAGTCCGTCACTAATAGATTCTCGAATGTATACACGTCTCGAGTTGATCATGGTTCTCGCTCGACTGCCCCCTCCCTCAATCAGGCCATCGTTTTATAGTGCACAAATGCAATGGGCCCGCCCGGCAACGTGGACCGAATTTCCTGGAATCCGCTTGTACTTCATAACGCTAACACTTGACTAATGAGGCAGCCTGCGGGCGGCCATAAACGTGTACAATAGACAACAGGCTGTTCTTCACAATACTAGTGTAATGTATGTGTAATGTAGTCTGTAAGAAATAATAATGTACCATATATGTAGGTAGATCAGTAATTAAATCAGTTCTATCACGGAAAGTACTTGTGTGTGATTTATTACAAATAAACCCTAATAAGAGGCTTAAATACTACACTGGCGACGAGTTCGGACTTTAGTACGTGTGTAAATAAATATAAATAATAAAAATATAATTTCATAATGTCTATCGGAAAGATCGCGGAGTTTAATATTGCTACGGACAACTGGAGGTTATATGTCGAACGACTTGAACAATATTTTATAGTGAACAAAATAGCCAATGAACTAAAAGTGCCAACGTTAATAACAGTTATGGGTGCAGACAGCTACGAATTGCTCGTGAACTTGTGTACGCCTACAAAACCAAATGCAAAGACGTTTGAGGAAATAACGGAAATCATGTCGCGTCACCTTCAACCGACACCGAATGAGCTGGCGGAACGCTACAAATTTAGGTGTAGGAAGCAAATGCAAGGAGAAAGTATATCAGAATATGTGGCTATACTCAAAAAGATGTCAAAAACTTGCGAATTTGGAGCTTCTCTAGAGGAAAATTTACGAGATCAACTAGTATGCGGAATCAGTAATGATACAATTCGACAACGGTTATTCGCGGAATCTAAGCTAGATTTTACGAAGGCATATAACCTGGGAGTCAGCATAGAGGCAGCAGAGAAAGACTCGGCGGCGGTAGAACAACAATTAAGGTCAGGCACAAATAGTAAGGGGGTGGAATGCCAAGCCATGTCTACGGGGTATAGGAGTTCAATGGTGGAGCGCGGGGACGGGCGGTCGCGAGCAGACGGCGAGCGCGGCATAGGGCCGCGGCGCGGGCTCGGGCGGACCGCACAAGGCGCGCGCGGTCTGCGGCCTGCGGCAGCATCGGGCCGTCGGCTGGTTGAGCGGGGCCAGCCGCAGCGGCAGTGCAGGGTGTGCGGGGCTGCACACGACGAAAGCACCTGTCGGTACGCGCGATATGTGTGTCGCGTGTGCAATCAGGCAGGCCACCTACGACGAATGTGTCCTCGACTAATTGAACATCATGGAGTGGAAATAGACAACTATAGTGCCCAGGAGAGTGATCAGAGCGATGAGGTAACTGTTATAGAAATAAATCAAGTGTGTTTAGCGGACTGCAAACCCATGTATATGTCATTAGAAGTCAATGGTAAATTAGTAAAATTCGAAGTCGACACATTATTCGCCTAAGATTAGGACACATATGCACCCCAGTATTTTTGGCTAAAATCAGGGTACGGGATCATTCTCTGTGTGAATGTGGCCTTGAGGAAGGAACATTAGAACATATATTCTTTTTCTGCCCAAAATTATCTACGCCATTATATGACCTTCTCCCCCCTGACATTCCTCGTCCCATTAATATTAACTTCTTACTAACCTTAGTATATAGTAAATATGTATATATCCTATCTAGATTTATATCGCTTAATAATATATTTTTATAAGTATTTAGTCTTATATGACCGTTTGTGTTGTTTTGTCCTCAGGTTACCAGAACAAGAATACCGTCCATCAAAATTTATCTTTTTTTTTCTTTTTTTAACTTCCGATGTTTAACACCTGTCGCTTTTACTCTGACATTGGCAAAATCAATGCCAAAGGCGTTGGAGCCATAACCCACAAGAATAGAATAGAAGTCGACACGGGTAGTGTCATATCGTGCATTAACATAGATGTTTATAGACGGTTGTTTAGTGAAATTCATTTACAAAAATGTAATATTGTTCTTAGGTACTATACAGGAGAATCGGTAAGACCAGTTGGCGTCATACGACCATTAGTGAAATACAAAAATATATCCCAACATTTAGACCTTTATGTTATTGAGAAGGGTAAAACTGTTTTGCTTGGACGACATTATAAGATAGAGTACGTGTCCTCCAAGGGTAATTGTGCGGATGCGCTGTCCCGCTTGCCGCACAAAACAGGATTGAGTACAAAAATAAACGAAAATACTTATGTTAATTTCGTTGAAGATTTTTTACCAATAACTAGTCATGACGTAAAAGTAGCTACAAGTAAAGATAACATACTAAGTAGAGTAATGTCATATACTCATTCGGGGTGGCCAGGGTTATGCCCTAACGATGAAATTAAGCCATATTTCAGTCGTCGACGTGAACTTTACATAGAATGCGGTTGCCTTATGTGGGGGTATAGAATGGTTATTCCTTCACAATTGCAGGCCACTATTCTTAAACAATTACATAGCAGTCATATGGGTATAGTGAAAACGAAGGGTTTAGCCAGGAGTTATGTTTGGTGGCCTAATATAAATGGCGACATAGAATCGATGTGCAAACAATGCGTCACTTGCGCTGCCGAGGCAGATGCGCCGCCAAGGGCGCCGCCACAACCTTGGCCATACACCGCCCAACCATGGACAAGAGTGCACGTCGATTTTTTGGGGCCATTCAAAGGAAAAACATTTTTTGTTTTGATCGACTCTAGCTCCAAGTGGATAGAGATCTATGAGATGAATCGGACGACGGCGAGTAGCGTTATAAAGGTGTTAAGAGAAATTTTTGCACGTTTCGGCTTACCTATTGAACTTGTATCCGATCAAGGTCCCCCATTCACTAGTTTTGAGTTCAGTGAATTTTTAAAACGTAATGGAATACGGCAGCTTTTCTCACCGGCTTATCATCCAGCGTCTAATGGCGCCGCAGAGAATGCAGTCAAATTATGTAAAAGAGCGATTAAGAAGGCTAATAGGGATAAGGTTGATGTAGATGCCGCATTACAAACTTTTTTACTTGCTTACCGCAATTTTATACATGGCACCACGGGGGAGACACCCGCAATGTTGCTCCAAAAACGAGCTCTGCGTAGCCGATTGGATTTGTTAAAAAACCAACACACATTAGAAAACAATGTATTTGATACACAACGCCGTCAATCGGGGTATACTGATAGAACACCTAGAACATTAGATATTGGTGATACGGTGTGGGCTAGAAGTTATGGTTCACCTGATAAATGGGTAGAAGGTACGGTTAGGAAAGCAGAAGGATCCCGTAGATATATAATAGATAGTGGTGACGGTCAGTTTCTTAAAAGACATGTAGATCAGGTACGGCGCAGGTCATTATTATCAAATGTTACTAGTCCAAATAAAAGTCCTAAAAGAAAGTCTATGAATAACGATAACAAGGGGGTCGAGGGTGTCGTTCATCAAGCTGACGATCACAATACCGATGATGTTTCGAAAGAATTGCCGACGGAGGAGGATGGTGGGAGTAATAGAAATGAAAACGTTGCTAATCCTGGGTGTAGCGCTTTACCTCCAACAAGTGAGGTTATGAAATCGGTTTCGCCCCGTAGCCAATACCCAAGCCGCCAACGCAAACCCGTGGTAAGATTTGCAGTAGAGTAAGAATTCAGGAGGGAGGTGTAATGTAGTCTGTAAGAAATAATAATGTACCATATATGTAGGTAGATCAGTAATTAAATCAGTTCTATCACGGAAAGTACTTGTGTGTGATTTATTACAAATAAACCCTAATAAGAGGCTTAAATACTACAACTAAAAACGTATGCCAATAAATAAGTAAACAAAAGAAGACGATCATGAAAGAATCACAAATAGTTGAAATGCCGACACGTAATAAAATGTGTTTTTTTGCAGATATGCAGGTGGAATTTGTTTCAGTCGACGCCTAGGTTGTAACAATATTATAGTTGACGAACAAAAATATAATTCGGCCAAGTGCGTGTCATTCCACTCAATTTGAAAGGAGTTTTGTGGAGTTGATTACATACATGCATTTGAATTTTATTTATGTCTTATCTCGCTGCTACATCTGGGATATTAGTGTTTTGTCAGTGGTAGTGACTGCGACCCCAACTAGAAAAGAAATAGAGATAGATAGCATGTAGATAATATATTGTTATACGCAAACAGAGTGTAACGAAAATTATCATTTATACATGTATTTATTTATTATCAAAAATTTTACATTTTCTTTTTAAATATATAAAGATATGTTTTTATAAAAAAATAAATTACATTATTCTTTTACAAAAATACATCAAAAAATAAAATACATATTCAATAAAAATAAAAAAAAATCTTGCTGATCACCGTCAGCGGGGCCTGGGGTCCAAACTACCGGTGGTTAGGGTTCCAGAGACAGGAACCTCCTCACAATTCGTGCCGTGTAAAATTATCATTATTATTATTCTGTGCTTAAAATGTTGGCGAAATATCGGCTCAAACGCACCAAAGATGGTTCTTTGCGGTCATTATAATAATTGAACGAAGTGAAACTGGAGTTGTTTTAACTTCAATGTGGTTTGTTAAGCTCTAAAACTCAAATATTTGACCGAAGTCACAGGCCCCTTCAACTTTGCGTACCGGTGCCCCGTTTGAACGCTTCCCTCAGTCAAGTTGATTATGGTCCCGATATTTAAAGTTAGTTATTGTGTGTCTATTTGTGACAGTTTATCATCTCAAAAAAAAACTGCGTGTGTGTGCAGTTCAAACACAGTAGAAGTGAAACCCCAGAGAATATACATCTATAGATATATATCTACAGCGCTTAGTAGACAAACGTGAATGTGTGTGTGGGCACACACATTCTATTCTTTTATAGACGTCTTTATTGTTAGGTATTTTGACCCTTATTCGTAATAAATCAATCTAAATTACACTTTAAGGGCCTTACTTATAAAAGTTTCTTAAATTTAAACCAACTGCTCAGCACTTTATTAATGAAAATCTCATCCATACACTCCTCTTTAGTCGAATATTTTGGGTACAACCAATGTTAATCATTAAAATTTCGTTTATCTGTCCTCCTCTTAGGTAAACCACTGGTACTTAATACATGTTTATAAGTGGAGAAAAAAAAATTGATTAGGGTCTGATTCTGATTCTCTTACTTAAGAGATGCCTAATCGTTTCTTAACAAGATTATTATATATAAGGCCCTTAGTGTTAAAGTCCCACAAAGTCCACTTCCACCTCCACCCACCCCATTCTCCTTACCCGAATTCCAATCTCTTCTATCCCATTCTGTCTAGCCCCTCTTCTTCACCCTTAAGCTTCACCCTTGGTGTTGCGAACGTCTACAGGCGGCCGCGACGGTAACCACTTTCCATGAGCTGGGGCCGCCTGCCAGCTTTGCATTAAAAATGGACAACAAGAGGTGATAAAAACTAATGAATAGAGAGAGAATAAAAAGGGTTTTTTTTTATTACAGTAGTTCAACAGAGGGGCAGACGGCCCACTTGATGGAAAGCGCCTACCATCGCCTATGGACATTTGCAACCCCAAAGATGCTACAAATGCGCTACTGCTCTCTTAAGGGGGGCTGGAACCTGGTCACTAATGCCGGAACACAACTCAAGGTTGTTATGGCGACATGCTTTAGACCAGGAGTGGTAGCCATCCAGTCGGGCAAATGCCCTACCACCTGGCTGTGGGTTGTTTTGTCACCTCTTACGACAGGCCGCCCGGCCGCAGGAAATTGTATTCTTTTCCGTTCCTGATTACGGTAATTTGGGTTAAGGAAGCGAGAAATGCGCTTTTATAATAATAGTAGTATCTAAAAAATTAATATTACACAGTTAAACTTGGTAATAATTAAAAAAGTCAAATTTAGATTTTTTAAACTTTATAACTGTAATAACTCGGGTTTAATATAAACCATATTATGTTTTGTTTTACTTGAGGGATAAACTCAGCTTAACATTGTAATAATTTAAGCTGTTATTTAAAAACTTACTACACGATCAACTTCACATCAATTCGTCATCAAAATGAACAATGCAGAACAATATCAGTATTTTAATACCTTTATAAAGGTTAATCAATTTACATAACAATCAACATCTTTCGGTCGTATTTAGTATATGTATTTTGTTATAATATAGTTTTGATATCATTTACTTAAAAACAAGAGGAAAATGTATATTTTGGTTTTTATTTCAATGTAAAATAAACAAGTAAAAGAAATTTAATTTTTTCCTTCCACTCATTTTAATATTATATAAAAAAATTTAGAACTAGGCATGTTTGCTGAAGAGTTTCTTGCGCCGCTTCGTCTCTTCAAGCCACAACATGTTGTGAAGCGGTGGTAAATTAGATTAGGCTCCCATAGAGTAAATAATATCCATAAACAAAATTAAAACTAAATAATTGAAAATGAACAAGTTGGCGGTAGGCTGAATAAAAACATTGACAATACACGTTTGACAAATGTCATCTTTGTCTTCCGTGACCACGGCCACTGAAAAAGCGGCCGAAACGTCGGATAAACCTAAATAAAGTAAATTACCGCGCTTAAAACCGTTAAAACGTAGTTTTATTTATTAAGTGAAAGAAATATGAACTTGTTCAAACAATAAAAGTAACGAAGAGTCAAAACTTATGTGTACAATTGTACATATATGACTAAAAGAATATATCATATTTTTGTTAACCTAACTAATTAATTCCAGCTTTAAATATCATCATAGAGTTTGTTAGTTGATTGATTCTTGTATGATCGTATAAGAATGTGTAGATATTTTGATTTAATTTATCTTTACTTCATGTCTATTTTTGTTCGATAAACAAAAATGTTTGTTTACTTTCGGAGGCGAACTAAAAATCATTTAAAATAATAAACTGAACAGAGATTCTGTAGAGATTTTATTTGCCGTAGTTAACGTGTTGTTGTCGAGGAAATATACCACTATGTCTAAGTTTGAACATATACTAAAATATATGATACCTATAGAGTTATTAAAAACAGCAATATTAAACTGTATTATTGTCGCATTTAATTATATGAATCGATCAACCCCTGCTAAGGCTTGTCTGGAAGAGATCGCTTTTTAGCGATTAGACTGCCCAATGTACAATCTTTTGTCTTTTTCTACCTCAATTTATCTATGCTAAGGTCTTGGAATGCATTGCCAATGAGCATCAGAAGTGCAAAGTCACTTATCTAAATTTGTAAACAGTAATTAGCAGAAGGTGATGTCAGGAGCCTTAAGAACAGACGAGCGTGCATGACAAGAACTATGAATGTCAAAGAAGCAAGTGAGGTGTGTAAGAATAAGCCTAAATGGCGCTCTGTTGTTCGTGCCTACCCCGCAAGGGACCTGGCGTGAAGTTATGTATGTATGTATGTATGTAAACAGTAATTTATATATGTCTATGTAACTATCTGTACATATAATTGTATATAAATATGTATGTGTATTTTTTAATTATTTGCTATGAATATATCTTATACTAATGTAGAAAGCCGAAGAGTTGGTTTGTTTATTTGATTGAACGCGCTAATCTCAAGAACTTCAGGTCTGATTTGAAAAATTCTTTCAGTGTTAGATAGCCCATTTATCCAGGAAGGCTATATATCATCACGCTAAGACCAATAGGATTGGAGTACCAATGAAAAGTTTCAAAATCGGGGGGTTTTGAAAACAAATTCCACACGGATGACGTCGCGGACACAGCTAGTGTATACATAATTGTATAATATATTTTAAACTATGCACACATAAAAATACGGACCCATTATTAGAAAAGTAAAATTATCTCCAGAAGGTTGTCTGGAAGAAATCGCTGTTAGCGATAAAACCGCCGATTGTACTAGATTTTTAACTCATGTGTATTATTTTCTTGTGTGCAATAAAAAATATTCTATTCTATTCTTTAGTGTACAATAAAGAGTTATCTGTGAATCATTTAATTTCACGTTTTGGTCGTTTTAACCACTAATTTTGTATTATCTCTATCATCATCAGCTTTAACTCAATTAGGTCTATTATAATAAGGGCATCGCTTTCGAAATAGCATTTTCTCTTTAACAATATATATTAAATATTTGCTATGCAAAGTTATTTTGTGCCTAAGTCTGTTTACTAAGTTTAAATAGTATTGGCTTAAGTGTAAAATCTTATTAGGCAGTTGGAGTATACTTCAAAGTTAGTATAGCACTTAACTGTTATTCTGTTGCTTGATGTAAAGATAAGTACAGAATGGTGATTCAATAAAGGCCGAATATTACATTACTTTATGTCGTGTAAGGACGGATTATATCAATTTATGGTAGATGCATACGTCTCATCATCGCAGCGGATAACGAACTACTGACTCGCGCGACTCGGGAGCGCACACATTAATAGTTGCTCTATCTCACTCGCACGTCATCCGTCCCGCTCACACATTGTGCTATATATTGTTCTGGCTGTACGACTTGTTAATAATAATAGTATTTGTACTTTAGGTTACCGTGAGTTCACTTCGGTTCACATCAGCACTCGACAGTGAATACTACTCTCTGCCATCTGAAATATCATTTAACCTCTCCCTCTCGGTGCTACATATTTTAGATTTTCTGCCCACCTCTATAGGAAACGACGGGTGCGTGTGCGCACGCGTACGTGAAACGACAAAATGCGTCAACGATAATAGGCCTTTTATAATATAGTATATAATATAGTATATTTCCTACTGGGACTTACAATGACTTCACGCACGGAAGATAGCATTCTACTGGATAAAAAATACTTCTTAATTAGAACTATGTTTTAACGGCTGTTAAACCCTATGTATAGAGTAGCTTTTTAGCACACATACCCTATGTACCTTTTTATATATATAATATTTTCTATACCCCTTTACAACGTGTATACAAAATATCGTTACCATCGGTTGCATAGTTAAGGCGTGATAAAATTACGAACAACAACAATTTTACAAGATATAATAATTTTCATGTTTTACTTGACCCCAACTTCAAAATGTTGTAGAAAGAAGTCTGTTAAATATTTATTTTTTTGCTTTTCTATTTGAATTCTATTTTGTTTTTGTTAAAAAACAGATACTTTTTAGTTGCGTAAATACTTGAATAGCTTTAGAAATAATATATTAAGCGCCTGTAGAAATTCTAGTACTGGCGTGGTTGCTATCTCTCTTTTCGGTATTAGACGCTCGTCGAATGCGTGTTTATCTTATCCACAGCAATTACACATTGGATGCGAATTAGGTATAACATTTTGTATAGTAGCTTTGGGTTATCTAAATGTAATGTAACATAAAAATTTATTTAATACTAGCTGTCCCGGCAGACGACGTCCTGCCCGGTAAAAATTTAAAAAAAAATTTAGGGGTGGACTACCCCTAACATTTAGGGGGATGAAAAATAGATGTTGGCCGATTCTCATAGATACCGGATAAGCACAAAAAATTTCATGAGAATCGGTCAAGCCGTTTCGGAGGAGTATGGCAACGAAAACTGTGACACGAGAATTTTATATATTAGATTTTCATATCATTAAAAGCACAAGATTTCGCGCTGGGAATTGTTCAATAAAAATGGGAGTTGGGTTGCCCTAAAAAGCGCTATTTCTAGCTCTAAAAGCACTGAAGTGGCAGTGATGAGTTGAGCGCCGGGGAATCCCCGTAAACGAGATAGCGAGCGAAACCTCGTCCCTTTAACACCTAAAATCGCGTTCTGCGCATCGAAAAGTGCGATGTTCCGAGCTGCCATAAAGTTTGCATCGAACTATAACAATATCAAAGAGCATATTGTGGACAGTCAGGATTGTCTGTTCTTCTGGACACGTTCCTGTAATCTATGATTGAAAATTCTTAGAAGTAATATCTTAAACGCGTAAGTACACTTACCTACTCTACCTGAAATATATTTACCTAAATATCGGTTCATAATCGAATCACGTATTCGTTTGTATAATTTTTATTAATATTATGAAGTCAAAGGTAAGACTTCTTTAATTTATAAAGCAATATTGCTTGTACGGTAATCCCTTTATTTCACAAAGCAATGAGAAAATATATAATGGTCGTGTGCTTGTCAGTTGGTATTTAAAGTAATTGTAATAAACTTTTGAGATTTTTATAAGCCGAACACGACAAGGCATTGTCACCAACTGTTATTAATTACCTGTAAAGTCTTAGGCATAGTGCGCACCTAAACTGCAGCAAGGTACAGGATTGAAGTCTGGTGCGGAATTAAGTATTGCTTTGGGGCGCGCGCTTTTTAGATTGATTTCCAAAGGATTAATACAGATTTTGCTGAAAAAATCCCACGGCCAGATATTTAAATCTGATTCGGAAATAATTCCGCGGTGCTCAGTATCATAATTATGTTAACATGTTAAGAATTATTTTACTATATATATATATATATATATATATATATATATATATATATATATATATATATATATTATATATATATATATATATATATATATATATATATATACAAAATATACATACTTTTTCTTGCAGAATTAAAAATTGATTAAAAAACAATAATCTTATCATAAGACACGTTTAATTTAATACTCGGTTCTGGGGCTAGCGTAAAGAGGCTAATTGAGTTTCAAGTATAGTTCGTTTTTATGCGCAGGGTCGTCTATGTTGATAATTCACCGTGAGGACTTATTAATTGTAAAAGTGTGCACTTAAGGCTAGGTAGTCTACCTAACTGGCATGGTCTTAAGATAAGAACTCGCGTTTTTAAAATCGGTTACTAATAATGAAAACCGGAAGACTAGGGACGAAGAACAAACACCAAGTCATCTGATCATCTACTGTTTTGGGATATATTTAGAGCTACGTTGTTTATTTACTAGGCAATGATTTGTTCAAGTAATCTTTTAAATGTATAAACGTTAAGATGATTTTCTATTTCGTCGTCGGCCAATCACAGTCCACTGCTGGATGTAGGCGTGCCTAAGTCGGCACTACTCATCAGAGTACTCCGACATCATCATCCAGCGCCTACGGGCGACCTTGCGCAGGTCGTCAGTCTATCGAGCTGCCCTACAGCTCGATAGACTGACGACCTGCGCAAGGTGCGACCCGACACTACGTTTACCGAGACGCGGTCTCCACTCCAGGATTCTTCTGCTCCATCAGACGTGTCTAGCCCGCTGCCACTTCAACATGCTAATTTTGCGAGCTATGTCAGTTACCTTGGTTCTCTTATGGATATCCTCATTTCTAATTCAATCTATAAGAGAAACACTGTACAGCTCAGAGGGATTAGATAGAGGGTTCATACAGAAGCAAGGGATATGGGATTGCAACAGGAGGATGAGGTAAGTATGGTTGGAGAGGGGGAAGTAGGCTATCTTTTACAGTTATTACTCAGTATTTGTTCTTGTCATGTTTCTTTTTAAAGTTAATAATTATTTTTGTTATGTACCTCTTATTTCTAAAATATACAATCGGCTATTTCCTTAATTAGTGTACTTATTGTGCTATTATTTTTTAAATAACAAGACAAGCGGCTCGACTAAACTCGATACATAAGCCTGAACGCAGCACGTAAGGTTAAATAACCAAGTGTCCCGGAATGACGTAGTTTTGGCAAATTTCCACTCCAGCCAGCGTTAGAGGGGCGTATCTTGGTGGGCTCTTGAGGAGTTTCCACTCGGGGAGCGTTTGATGTCCATCGACCATTCCAAAACATGGTGACGCTCCACTGAACCGCGCTGTGAAAGGGCATTTGAATTTAAGGGCTAGTTAGTATAATGAACGGATGGATTTTCCTAAGAGTTTCACGAGTTTATGGGTTATTTTGCTGATTTTTTTAAGGTCCTGCTATTATTATAATATCGATTGTTGTTCATAAAATGTGATATAATGGACTATTATATAAAAAAAATATGAACGACCTTTTAAGATTCAAATTTTTTAATTAAACTTTCAAAATCTTATTATTTTTTGGTTTATAAAATTATACCGTAACGAAAAAAAAATTTGAATAAAAAAATATCGGTTTGTGGCGATTTTATTTTTAGGGGCGCCTCTTTCGCAAGTTTGTCTAAACTTTTGCATCTCCAATATGTTAACGAGTAATTTTGATACTTACTAGTCATTTTTAGTATTGCGGCAAATATCGTGCAAGAATCAAGTTACTTTATTTACAACATAGGTATGTATTTTGTTAACATAACCTAGATGTTTCCGTTAATAATAATAATCACTATAATTCTACTATGTAGCAGTTTATCCCAATAGCCTACCTTTTGTTCTCATTCCCTACTATAGTTCAACACTGACCGGGGTTTGTCCTTGGGTGCATTTTTATATAATGTAGACAGGGATAATCGCCGGTCAGTGTCACGCCACATTTAGATTAAATTTCTCAAGGGTCCTCTGCGTGTTGGCCTTCCATTGCCCCACGCAAGCCCTGCAAAGCTCCGGGCCATTTCTATGACCCGCGGTCTGCAGAACATACACATGACTATAATTTTGTTACAAAGAGATTTAACACCTTGTATTAATAAAACTGGCCCACAAAATATAAAAGGGTCTGTATTTTTTACTGGGTCTATTCTTACGTAATTCGATGCATTAAATCTGAATTTAGGTCAGTTTGGTCCATACACCCTGAAAATTTTAAGTATGTATGTCACAAACTGACCCCAGATTCTGATTCAACGAATCGAATTATATAAGATATGGGTCTGATCAAAAGTACTGGCCACTTTTAATATTTTGTAGACCAAATTAATTAATAGAGCATTATTCGTTAAAAAAACGAAAACGAATAATCTCGTCATTATTATGACGAAAAGATTTTTGATTTAAATTTCGTTAGACATCCTTAGTACACTAAAAACTGCTCGTGTGAAACAATATTGTTATATCCATTTTACTTATTTCAAAGGACTTGGAACAATATTAATAACATTTATAAATTCGCTTTGGTTACAGTTCACTGACATTGACTACAGATAAGATAGAATATTGCCTGAAAGCAAAAAAAAATTGGTCCATGTTCTAGACATTATGGCCAGGCTTTACCTATATAATCTATTGTGTTCATGATTTATTTTGTTTATTTTCATGTCTCGCTTCAAGGATTAAAAGGTAAGTAAAACGTTATATTTTGAATTTCTTTCAAGCCCTTGCCGGCCGAACTCTACTACAACACAGAGACCCGTGTACAATTTCTGGCATGGTAACTTTCGTAAATGAACTTTCCGTCATTTACTATGGTCTGTGTGTCAGGGATTGGCCGCAGAGTAGTCCCTCATTCGACACCATAACAAATGTAACTTGCATGGGGATGTAGAATGTTTGTCTGCTGATTAAATTATTTATTTGTATTTGTTAAATAGTGGGACTGGCAGACATTGTCCTGCCCTGAAAAAAACTATAATCCGATTGCAGCGCCACCTACCGGTCCCAATTGTAATCCTAAACCACCCCGGGACTAATTTAAACACACACACAAAATTACATCAAATCGGTCTTGCCGTTTTTGAATTTTCTCCGCTGCCAGCTCTTGCGGGAGGGGAGCGTGTCGGTCTGCTCCATCCCCCGCTGCACTACCTACTTTGCGAACATTATAGTCTCGCAGAAGGAGTCGGCTGCGTCCCATGCGTCGGCGCTCCCGATCAAGGCCTTCACCACGGCCGGGACGGTTAAATCCGTCCCGATTGCCGATAAGAGATCATGGCGCTGCTCGTCACAGGCTGGCCGCACCTAGAGAGAGTGTGAAGCACTATGTCTTTGTCGCCGCCGACGCAGTAGTGGCACCCTGACCTCTGTTCACGCCCTAATACAGAGATAGACTTTCATACATTAAATTACCTAACAATATCAGCACTGGGTTTGTCATTCCTATTGCTTTCTTCATAGTACGCTTAAATATGCGTTCAGCTACTTTATACTTTCAAATAATCAAAATCAGCTTTCTAACTTCACGAATTATTGGAATAAAACATGAAACACCGTTAACAATTTGATTCACCTATTGCACCATTTGGTCAAAAAATCATTACAGTCACTGAATGAAATCGGCGAAATCATCATGGGGTAAACCACCCTCGCCTTTAGAGGTTAGCTATTCATTATGCTTTTGTTATTTTAACGTACGGGGGTAACTTTGGTTTCATTTTAAGAAAAAATAAGGGGTGTTGTTCAATTTCAACGTTACCTATTAAAGTTTAAATGAATGCGCTCTAGTGGTTTGTTCATTGGCCTACGTCACTTTGTAGAGCACGAGGCCACGGCTGTGATTCCGACAAGGCCAATTTTGAACATTATATCCTTTCCTATTAGGGTCTGTAGTTTAAAGATTGACCGTATAATAACACTGCTACAACAAAAGGAAAATGGTCTGTATTTTTGGCCAGACCCATACATTCTTATGTATTTCGATGCGCTGAATCCGAGGTATATCGACCAAAAGACTGAACCTGGGGTCAGTTTGGTCCATACACCAACAAAATTTTCAGGGTGTGTGGACCAAGCTGACCGCAGATTAGCTACACACAATGAAGAAAACATACCTTGTCGTCAGCCAACCGTTATGCATTACTGGCCGTAGGCCGCCTCAAGTTTGCGCCACCTATTCCGGCCCTCCGCTGTTCTCATCCAGCCCCTCAACGGCGAACTTGCGCAGATCGTCGGTCCACTCCACGACTCCTCTGCTCCATCGACTATCAATCCGGCCGACTGCCACATCAGCTTGCTAATTTTGCGAAATGTTTCGGTAACCTTGATTCCCTTACGGATATCCTCATTATCTTTTATTATCTCTTATGATTTGGATTGGGATTATCTCTTATGGATAAAATCAGATTTTATCCACCTGAGATAATCCCAACATACCTTAAATAATACCTAATAATAATAAACCTAATTAATTAGCGGGTATTCGTTATATTGTATTCCGGTAATACCTTAACACAAAATACAATACCGAGCCTAGCCCACGGTCTTGCTAATTGTCGCGAAATTTACAAAAGCGTTTATACAATACGATTTACAGTCATTGATTACGTGGCACTTTATTACATTTTACAGGCAAATTCAACACAATAGGTAAGAGCGAAATTTGCTATTCAGTAGGTTCATTAAAAGGGGGGTAGTTATCGCGTTTGCACAGCGTCGCTGATTTAGGATCCGGTTGCGGCGCAGCTTTGTCGAGTTGACGGAAAAATTGACATCCTACCCTTCTTTGAAGTGTAAAGCATTGTTAACTTTTTTATATTTAATAATCGGCAGACAAACACTCATATCATATTTCTCAAATTAAGCGAGTTACACTTGTGTTTTGGGTAATGTACAACGGATTGGTCTGGGGCCGAACCATAGTAAATAACGGAGAAAATACGTATCCGAAATTTACTATACCTTTTTACTATAATCGAACCCAGAGCTTCTGCGTTGCAGTGAGGTAGGTCGGCAGAGGCTTAGCCCGCTCAACCATCTGTGGCCGTCATCTTCAAAAACAAGCATCGGTTTTTTAGCTACTTTAAATGTATTAAAATGGTTGGCAGTTTTGTATAGTTTATTAGCTGTTTTTTTAAATGTCCAAAAATGGGTAAAACGTGCCAAGTAACCGTTGTTGTCTTACGTTTGCAATATTAGAATTGTTGCCCGTCCAATACTAAATTATGCAAGTTTGAATACATTTATTAAGAAAATATTTGCTTCCTATATCACCAAATTCAGTATTTTCTTTTTATTATTCTGTATTCTAGATTTCTTTTCAATAGAGATTTTTAAATGTAAATACTATAATACTATCATTTCCAATTTCGAATTAGTACATTTTTTATGCTTTCATTAAAGTCAATGAACACAGTAAATATAGCAAATATTTAAATGAAGTGTATGTATGGAGAAATTAATGAAATTCATTGAAGCGTAAGAGGTACACCAAGATAAGTAAACAAACTTTGATTGATTGACTTTGTCCATGAAAACGATTAAATGGTGTTAGTTTTATAAATAGAGTAAGTAAGTTAGTTGTAAACTGTTTGTCTTTAGAACAAAACATATTTCTTAAACAACCACGGTTGTTGAAGAGTGAATATAGGTGACAAAAAAAACATTAAAAAAACCCAAAGTAGCCGTAATATATATCACTAAGATGAAAAGCATAGTTTTCCTAAACTATACCTACTAATCCAGTTTAACCGGAACATTTACAAGATGTTATAAATCTTGTGATATTTTTTCTGTGTGCCAGATTATGCGTGCGCGCAGGTGCAAGATGGCGAATGCATATGGCGGCGTCTCGTGTTTGAATAAAGAATGCGGTTGTACACGCAATTTGCAGATGCGACTTTAAATAATAGAAAAAAACATTGCCGAGATTTATATAGATTGGAAAGACCCGAGTTATTAAATGATTTGAGTTAAATTGTATTATTCATTGTATGTACTAGTTTATAATCTATAATATTGTTTGTTCGGGATTCACGTAGAAACTACTGGGTCGATTTTGATGCGGTTTTAGCTGATCAATAGCAAATTCTTCGCGTTAAAATCTACGCTACTTTTTATCCTGGGATTCTCCTAGGATTTTTTCTGGGAATGATTTAAAATGGCCAGATTAAAAATCCAAATCCAATGTGACGTTTTACTGCTCGTAATAAAAATGTGTGATATTTTTTACCCCGGATTTTTTTTTAACTCAGCGGTGATTCAATGTATTCTGTTATTCATAGATAGCTCTCTCGTTTTTCGCTATGATTCTGTCAGTGTCAGATTGACTATATAATAATTTACTTATTTCAGACACAGATACATAAAAACCAATTAAAATAAATATCAGTGAATTTTTAAATTAGGTATCTCAATAACATGCATGTTATAATAATTAATTATTCTATACGGCAATCTCCAGCCAAGTTTATGAAAGTGACAGATGCCCTAAATAAGAAACTGAGATGAAATCAAATTTAAACTTAGTAAATAATATATAGCTATATAGAAATAACGGGCAAGTCATCCAGGGTCTTCTTCCTCGGTTTGTGATGAGGAGGTTGGGGCCTCGAGGTATACCTCTTTACCCGGCTGCAACTACCCACCGGTAACTGGGTTTGGAGTTGCTGGAGTCTTCTCCGCATGGCGATGACTTCACAGCAGCTCTCGTTGGCCAATCTGAGGCGTTCGGTGGCCTTCGCGGGCTTTCCGCTGGCTACTTCCGCGGCTTAGTTGGCCATTCATTGGCGTTCGGTGGCCATCTCGGGCTTTAGGTGGCCATCTGTGGCTTCTGGTGGCCTGTCAGCAGCTTTGTGGGTGTTGCGACCTCACGCCATCGCCCTGATTAGGTGAGCGTATGAGATCACGAGGAGTCGGCAGCCAGGTGCGTTGATGGTCTGGTGGCCTTGCGTGTAGTGGGGCAATCCCGTGGAGTGACGTGTGGCCGCCATTGTCGGCGCGGTCAAACATGCGTCGCGCCATCATTGCCACAAACTCCTCAACACTGGGTATGCCCACGTCGCGAGCGATAACGTCATTCCTGACATACCGACCCGCTCCTGTACACACTCGCAGGGCGATGTTTTGTCGAGCTTGTATTTTGGATCTCCGAGTAGTTGAGCACAGCGCGTACCAAGCCGGAGCCGCATATGTGAGCCTAGCGGGCAAGTGGCATGCGAACTATAGAGGGTCCCGTAGAGGTGGGAAAAATATACACTTTCTCTGATTTGTCTACGGAACCATAAGAGGCGTTAATCAAAAATACTCGATATCTAAGTTACTACTAAACGGATATTGTTCTAACTTCGTTGAAACAATTTTTGTCATCCTACAACCTGGATGCGTTGCATTAAACGCGGGATAAATTTTCTTCTTTGTTAAATTAAAGTTAAATTTGATTGATAAAATATCCAGCCTCCAAAAAAGTAAAATCAATTTACACAAGTAATTTTTTACAAGTTTATTAATTTGCCTTTGCTTACACTTGGGGTAATGTTGATGCTAGTGACTGTGTTCAAATCAGACTTATGAGGTTGAAAAATTAAGCCGTTAAAAATTAGATTCGTTAGTGCATTACAACCTTGAGTTGTGCTCCAGCATTAGTGACCAGGTTCCAGTCTCCCTTCAGAGAGCAGCAGCGCATTTGTAGCTTTAGTGTTGCAAATGTCCATAGGCGATGGCGCTTACCATCAAGTGGGCCGTCTGCATGTCTGCTGAACTCCTGCAATTAAAAATAAACAAAAAAAAAGTGTATTTACATGAGTTATCTGGTCATCAACATCACTGACATTATCCCAGGTGTAGCAGGAACACTATTATGAATAAATCAAAGACGGCTTCTGTGACTCCGGGTTCGATTCCTGACATGATAAATTTCGGAAAGGAACTTTCTGCTATTTACTTTAGTCTGGGTGGCCTCGGATCGGCCACAGATCCGTTATATATCTCCCATGACACAAACATAACTAGCTTAGCCTGGGGATATACGTTTTTTATTATTATCATTGCTTCACACTGGCTCTGGGGACAAGAGCACAGAATTCCTCTGTACTCAATACGTCTATTATAATTTGACCTTGGCATCTGCTGAACGCATTGACGCGTTGCCATTGTGCAGTGCCATTAAAGCACAAGGCAGTCATTTGATTTTTCAATGGACTCCTGTATATATCAATTCAAGGACGAATTTAGGCCATTTAACTAATTCAAAATAAGTGTTTCTGTATATGGACTCATAGACTGGAGATGAACACAAGAATTTGCATCAAAAATTACCCGAAGTTAGTAAGAAAATGATACTGCGTAATATGGTCTAACAAATTGAAATATAAATACTATTCTTAATGGACTCATATATATATTTTATTTTTTTATTGCACGAGTTCAGCAGACAGACAGACGGCCCACAAGGCAGAAAGCGGCTACTATCGCCTATAGACATTTGCAACACCAAAGGTGCTACAAATGCGCTGCTGGTCTCTTAAGGGAGACTAGAACCTGGCCACTAATCCCGAAACACAACTCAAGGTTGTTATGGCGGCGTTCTCTAGACCAAGGGTGGTAGCCATCCAGTCGGGTAAATGCCCTACCACTTTGTTGACTGTGGGTTGTTTTTTCGCCTCTTGCGACAGGCCGCCCGGCCGTAGGAAATTATATTCTTCCTCCGTTCCTGCAAATTTCAAAGTTCCTTTTCAACTCCTGAAGATTGAGTAATATCTGGTTTTGTATAATGAAAACTAATCTATTGTGCAGCAATAAGTTAAAAATGAATGGATGAATAAAATGTAAATATGTAAAATATTGGTTTAAAGTCGAAAGCGATGAAATGGGGTATATACCTACAACATAACCTATTCCCGTTAACTTGAATTCGAAAATTACGATCCTCGTTTTCTTATATATTAATATTAAATAGGTACAAATCAGACGCATTCACGAGTGGTACACGCATTATACATATAAAATAAACGACACTAGTTACATTCGGAATAGTTAATGCCCACTGATTACAATCTCTTAATATTTCAAATATCCAACTATGCAGCAGGTGGTATCACTTTACATAACAAGAATTCAATATAGCCCATTTATCTTCGGGCGCAACACGAAAAAATTAACCCAAATGACGTAATTATAACTCTCACGATGCGGCCATCTTCGTTTTACGTAACCGCCTTGTACCGCCGAGAACCGGTACCCAACCGCAATTATCCGGTGTTTTGGAAGCTAATGTGTTATTATAGACGCACTACGAACGCCTTCGAAACTGTTTAAAAATCACGATTTTTTTTAATTTCGAAATTCGAACGCTAATGGCGCTCGTCCATAGACGATATCATAGAGATTCTTAATTTTTGAATATGCTTTGCGGTTCAGCAGTCATTTCCGGAGTTTTTAGTGGATACTGAAAGGAGATGTTGTGCTGTGCTGTTTTATTTTCTAAAAATGTGTAAAATTACTCTAATATTCAATAGTTGTAGGATATTGATAGTTTTTAAGTAATAATTATGTGTTTTGTGAGAAATGTGAACTGTATAGTCAAATGTGGCCTTTAGAGTTTTCGCAAAAACTCTGTTGAATGGCGTGGCGTCAGTTGTAGTCTACAATTTAAACTGCGTTATACCTATACGAAGACTTAAATCAGAATAGGCTGTATGGACTAAGATTTCCTTGCGTGCCATTGTGGCGAATTTTACTACTACTCATATAGGCTACGTTCCAATAGGGACTCACAACGAACGCGATTTTTCCCGTTCCACTTGCTTGCCGGCGTTGCAATCGTAAGCCCAAGTGGAACGGCAATTCGACCCACCTCTTGACATGGGTCGTGAGCATTGTGTGATCGAAAATGATGATGTCATTTGTGACGTTTTCGCCACGACCACAACGACCGCGGTCGCCTTGTGGAACGGGTAATAATTGATTTTTGACGTTGTAAGCTACTAATGGAACGCGCTGACAATCTTCATGTCAGTCAATCAGCATGAAGGTTACATAACGATCCAACCTATTGAAAAAACCGTGTCTTCCCAAATGAGCTACTTGTCCCCCGACGTTTTCGCCACGACCACATCGGCCGCGGTCGCCTTGTGGAACGGGTAATAGAGCATTTTGACGTTGTGAGCTACTAATGGAACGCGCTGATAATCTTCATGTCAGTCAATCAGCATGAAGGTTACATAACGATCCAACCTCCTGGATAAACCGTATCTTTCCAAATGAGCTACTTGTCCCCCGACGTTTTCGCCACGATCACATTGACCGCGGTCGCCTTGTGGAACGGCTAATGGAGCATTTTGGGCATTGTGAGCTACTACTGGAACGCGCTGACAATCTTCATGTCAGTCAATCAGCATGAAGGTTACATAACGATGCAATCTGCTGAATTAACTGTGTCTTCCCAAATGAGCTACTTGTCCCCCTGATTTAACAAGCCTGTCGTGTTAGGTGGCGGAGTAATAAAAACTTGAACTTAGTTATACAATTAAGTGTTTTTTACAACTTAACTAAGCCCCGATTAAGTGACCCTGCCCCGACAGAACATTACCCGGTTTTATTACTTTTCATGACATTGTTTCTCTTTTTATTATGGCTATGAACGATCTGGTTACGGCACGTGGGTTTGGTCGGATTTTTGAAGACAGAAATTTTGAAATTTTTTCTTCTTATTCTTCAAATTAAATCATTTATTTGCTTATAAAAAAGGTCAGTAAAAATATTAGATGACAATATTGTTTAATGTTTTATATGTTTTTGCGCTTTTAGGCATTCAAATAGTAATTCAGTTGAAAATCAACTAATTAACAAAAAACATAGTGTAATCCACTCAATCCAGAGACATTATTTTACTTTGTTCGAGAATTATACAGTAATCATAAATAATATGTCAAGTGCAGAGTTATTCCATATAAATACAATGTCAAAAATGTAAAAAATAAAATATTAAGTAATTACAATTGGTCCTCTTAATGAATGAATGAATATGCATCAAATTAACATTCACGTGACGTCATCCGTAACTCGATATGTACGCGTACTCGCCGGCCGGTGATGCTAACGGTACTGAGTGTTCGGCTACGGTTACGTCACCAAAATGGCGGCCAGGCGCAATAGCAATTTGCGGGGATAATACTTAAAATTATGAATCTCAGCTGGACTAAGTTGCGAGTGGATTTTAGTGGGACAGACATACGTTCTTTCTTTCTATATATTGAAAAACAAACACAATCATTTTGTCGTATGCATTGCAGTTTGGGGGCTGGTTAGTGTTGTTAATAAAAACATTTGTGTAACTATAAAATTTGTTTTTTGTTTGGAGCCTGAGGACCGAAATTCAGGTCCCTTTTATTGGCTATTTCAATGTACATGGAGATTACAATACAATATCTACTAAATTTTATTATAATATGTTTGGAATACTAATTAAGTTGCGTGTTTCGTAAAGCAACTTTATTGTTTAATTTAAATTTCAAATAAAAGTATTTTACCTATTACATGCTTAACAATTTGATAATATCACCGCACAAAAGCCCACTGCTGAAGTGAAGCCTTTTTTTTATTGCAGGAGATCAGTAGACAGGCAGACGGCCCACTTGATGGACAGCGCTTACCATCGCCTATGGACATTTGCAACACCAAAGGTGCTAAGAATGCGCTGCTGCTCTCTTTAGGGAGCCTGGAACCTGGTCACTAATGCCGGAACACAACACAAGGTTGTTATGGCGACATACTCTAGACCAGGGGTGGTAGCTATCCAGTCGGGCAAATGCCCTACCACCTGGCTGTGGGTTGTTTTGTCGCCTCTTACGACAGGCCGCCGGGCCGCAGGAAATTGTATTCTTTCTCCGTTCCTGCACGGATAAAAAGCCTCCTAGTTTTGGGTAAACTATTAAACCAGGTACTTTTGCCCAAGGTTGGTGGGTCTCACGCATTGGTTATCTCGATGTGCAGGTTTTATTAAGCCGATGTTCGATTGTTCATTTCCGTCTTTCAATTTGGATGAATCAATCAAAATGATCCATCCATACAGAGAGAAGCTGGAATCATGCATTATCATTGAGTAACGTCGTGTTTTTTGCGTTCTGTGCCTTTGAATTGCCAAATTGAATCAATTTCTTTGATCTGTCATTATATGAAAAAAAAACTTATCGTTATTTTGTTTTATTTGTATTCTATATCGTTATGTATATTAAGTTTTTGACACTACCTGTGATCAGAATGCTGGCTCATATTTGCACAGGGAATTAGCATTGCTATGCAATGCAGCCAGACTTCTGGGCACGCTTCCCAACGGCAGTGATCTCGTACACAGCTTATAAGTTTAGATTTAATTTATTTAAGCTACGTTTATATTTAGGTGTTTTATATTATTTATATATTATTTTTTTTGGATGTATTAATTAAATATTTCGTTAATATAGCACAAAAAGTAATTTAAACAAATATATTTGCTTCAAAAAATTATTTTTGACATATATATAATATGTATGTGTATTAGGTGCTAGTATTATATCTGCATTACAAAGATTGTTAGTTTCTTCAATACTTCTTAACTCTTTGAAAAATTGTATAGTGTTATATTTGAAGGGTAGCCGACGATACCCTTGTTGTTAAAAAATAGATATAATACATAATTTGCATTCAACTATCAGAAGTAACGGGACAACGTGTGAAATCGTGCGATGAGAATCAAACTGATTACTAGGGGTAGTAGATTGTATGAGTAGACAGACATACGTAAATGTATTTTGAAAAAAAAACGCTGCGGTAGTCATTGAACAAGTGAACGAGCATTTTAAATAATGGGGTAGTTGACACATGTGACAATAATTCTGAAAAAATATTCATGTAAAAGAGCGGATGTTCAATACCCATGTTACCATCATTATTTTAAAAAATAATTTAATTTATTATAAAGAATAAAATTATTGTTTTAAATGTAATCTATATAGTACTATATACTATTACTATGTTACATAAATGACGGCATTTGTTGCAACGCTCGTGCAAAATCTGCGTTTTTTACTTGATAATAAAATATTCAGTTCATTTGACTCTCTCTGTCTATCGTACTATGATGTACGAATCGGATTAATAGATTTATTTATTTATTCTGAGCAATCAACAGGAGTAATATCATTTCATGACATACATCCGTCTTATTTCTAAACAATGTTCCTGGTAAATAGGTGATCACATCATACATTACGTCATATATTATAAATTGTTAATAGATTCGAACGTCTCATTCAAAAATAAATATAATTATCTAACACAAAAAACAATTTTTATTTGTAAGCTAGGATATGCCTGCGACTTCGTCCACGAGTAACGTGAAATTCCCGCGGGATTTCCGGAGCATGAAGTACCATAGCATAAAAAAATGGAACCTGTAGTTTTAATGAAAACTATGTCAGAATAAGTTAATTTGTATAAACTCGAACAACTTGGATTTTTTTATCGACCAGCTAAAACCGCATCGAAATCGGTCCAGTAGATTTTACGTGAATTCCGAACAAACAAAATTGCATCGTGTTCTCAGTCTATTGCAGTTGTTTTTTTTAAACTTCAATGTACAAATACCGCATGTTTAGAATTTTATGACAATATAGGTAAAATAAATATACATTAAATAATAAGAATATACAATGCATTGTTAAAATGTACAATATGAATTTTGAACAAAAACGTTACTGTTATTCGTCAGCAGTATTGAGTATAGTGTACAAATCAGCCATAATTATTCAAAGAATGTGCGATTTATTTTTAAAAACCCGCGATACGAGATTTACAACTTCAACTCATCTGCACACGTAACCAAACACCGCACCATAACGGATCTCTTCCAAATTGACAACATTAATAATTCACTACGACATTACATTCACTCCGGCGTAAAGTTCCTCATTTAAAAATGTATCTAAATTCGAAAACTTTTTTTCGTCTACAGAGTAACAGAACTCCGTGAAGACTTACCAAACTCAACGTATTTATCCAAACTCGTGTTCGATTTCTAAAAACGGGTCGACGAACCGTCACGGCGAGAGATGATAAAAAAAAGTAACAATAGCAGGTAACAGGAGACGTGGGCCATCGGGCGCGTTTTAATTGAATATTTTCACTTTAATATTTTTAAATGTAGCACAGAATTGTTGTTAGATACGGTGTGAAATTGCCTTCTCGTCTTGTTTCGAAGCGGTTTCCTAGTTCGGCGACTTGTTGCTGGAGCATTTCAAGGGCCTGTTTTCTAACTAATTATTAACAAATCCATTACAATTTTACCTCAGCCCTTTGGTCCAATGGTGAACATATGGTGATGTTATGTATGTTTTGTGTATTAAAGGATCAGGATACAAGCTGAAGTCGAACTTTGTCTGTTTTGAACCAGCATCATCCAATAAAAATACAGATACAATAAAATACCGCATGGTTATTGATCTCTGGGGAGATATCTATACCAAATTGAAATAAAAATCGGTTCACATGAACGTAATGCTTTAAGAATCGCCCATCAAACAAACTCAACGTCATATTTACGTACTAACTCTAAGGGTTTCACGTGGATTCGTTCTTATACGATCTAGTCAGAGCTTTTAAGAGATGATAATAAATAATTATCATCTCTTAATACATTAAAAAAAACCTGACGCCAAAGTCTCTTGTACCTAAATTAAACTTAACTTAATTTTATAGGAAACTAGCGGCCCCGGCAGACGTTGTCTTGCTCTGAAAAAATAAAAATCTATGACCCGATCCCAGCGCCACCTACCGGTTCCAATTATGGATTTAAACCATCCCGGGACCCACTCAAACACACAAAAACAAAATCGCTCCCCGTTGTTAAGAGGATTCTAGAACCCGATCTCAGCGCCACCTACCGGTTCCAACGGTATAAAAACTATCCTATCTTTCAAGTTGGATCAAACTGCACACGGTGTGCAAATTTAATTAAAATCGGTTGAGTAGTTTAGGATTCCATCGCGGACAAACATCGTGACAGGAGATTTATATATATTAAGATATAAACTGTTCAAGGTATGATCGCACATTTCTGGCCAGAATGGATTAAACTTGGATAAAAAACATTTATGACATCGACTCAAAACTCACCGTAACTATTGCTGTAACCGAAATTGTTTATACAATATTATTGAAGTAAAAACTTCTTTTGCCACATTGGGCACTTTTTGGTAGGGGAAAATCTTATGTGATGAATGAATTGAAAGAAGATGTAATAACAAGAGTTGAAAAAGGAATGTTAAGGTGGTTTGGGCATGTAGACAGGATGGATGAAAATAGAATCACAAAACAAGTGTATGACAGTATTGTGAATGGTAGAGTTGGTACCGGTAGACCACGACGTACACACCATGATCAAATAACAGAAGTGTTAAAACGAGGTCAGGTAAAAAGCATATCATATAAACGTGAATGTATGAAGAGGTTAATGAAAGTAGACGAAGCGAAAGTTGTTTGTCAGGATCGTCGCAAGTGGAGATCTATAGTCTCTGCCTACCCCCATGGGAAAAGCGTGATAATATGTATGTATGTATGTATGAAAATCTTATGGGTTCGCTATACCGGTATGCTTAGTATACCTGTAGCTGTACAACTGACGTATTGTGCAACATCAGTGCTGTGTATATCTTATTAGTGAAATTGAATGCATTTCATGAAAAGCCTGTCTTTATATTCCCTCCTAACTTTTCTGGAATCACATAACGCATTTTTAAGCAATTTTCACCATCAGTTAGATACATTTTCAGTTAAGGCTTATAAATGTATATTTTTTTTTTTATTTGCGTAACATAGAGCTACTACTGCGCAGGATTTTTCATGCGCATAGCCACTGGTAAAATGATACCAGAAAAATATATCATTTTTTAAATCACACTTCATCATATTTCTTTGACGCAAAAATTCCCGACTTCTTTACTTAACGGGAATCAATACGACACCTATGGAAATCCTAGGCGACTAGGCCAAACAGATTGTCGACATATAGTAACGATTTTAAAATAAAACATTTACAACACACGTTACGCCTTTGCACCTGGAAACGCTTACGACAAAATTGATAACTTCCTATTTCCTATTAATATGACATACCCACATTTAATATTGTACAGCTTTACTGTGTTATGAAAATAATATAGATATTATCAAGATTAATGGCCATGTTTAACGTTGAACCATTATTATTTCGAATTGTGAAATGCAGGGAAACATGTTGTTCATTATTTAAATGATGTGATGACACACGGATCAATATTCCGAGCTGCGCTGTCGCTGTTTAATGCTATTTTTAAAATATTTATTTTTATCGAAAATACTTGTATTATTTGTATTATATTTTTGTAATATTAAAGAATGTCAATAGTAAGTGTATTTATTTGCGATTTTATCGCTCAAAAGTGTTTCTCACTTTTGAATATACGTACTTATTTTTTTTATTAAATCATAATTAATAACACATAATAATGAGATATTAGTTATTTCAAAACACTTATTTCTGACTGAGAGCTAACGTTTAGGCGGGCAAAGTAGCAATTATATTCTGATTACCCATTTCCAAAACTAACTACTAACTACGGACTAAATGAATATCTGCGTCGCTGTACAAATATCTACAACAAATATTTTAGTCACATAGATATTTTTAATTCTACGAAACAAATATTAAAGTTATTAGTAGTTAGTAAACTTATTAATAAGGTTAAAAAGGAATGTAATTATTGTATTTAGACCTAATAATTTAGTTGTGTTTAGTTTTCCCGTCAGAAGATTCACAGTATTAGATATATTGAGTAATTTATTTTAGTGTAGTGTAACCATAGTGTAACTCACTATTTCTTTCTGTTCCTTCTTCTAGATTTTAAGTATCCAGTTTTGGTTTAGATTTATTGTTATGTATTGTTAGGCCTTAAATTTATAAATATACCATTGGATACTTTTTAATAATTAATAAAATAAAATAATTAGGTACGTACTAGGGTTGTAACGGAGGTCTTCTTAGCGGAGGCGACGGGTTTCACCTCCGCGGATGCGGAGGTTAACGGAGGCGGAGGCGGAAGTGAAATTGGATGTAGAAAAAAATAGTAGTTTATAGTTTATACATTACATCACGTCGCTAAAACTTCGTACGTACGTCTAACGCGTCTAAGCAATTCGACAGGTTGATTCCTGAGCGTATCATTCATTTGACAAATGACGTTTGCAAGCCCCCCGCCCCTCCCCAACCGCATTCCCGCCGCGCACGCGGCGGGCGGCCGGACGGCTGATTCGTCGCGAGCGTCGCTGCTTGCGTATGATTCGTAAATAAACCTCCGTTATGACTCCGCAAAAATTACACGGATGCGGAGGCGGAGGCGGAGGTATGATTTCTTGCGGAGCTTCCGCAGCAACGGAGGCGGAAGCGAAGCTCCGTTACAACCCTAGTACGTACCTACTAATAAGTATAAATGCAAAGTCTGTCTGTCATTGTAAGATCAGTATTAAAATTTGAATGACAACCCCTATTTATACGATACCTAGCCGTGAGTGACTATTTAAGTTTTCTTGTCCTTTAAGCCGATATTACACCTCTTTCAGTTTGGATGAGACAATCAAAGTCATCCATATATACTCAAATGTGATTCATTCAATGTCATTGAATACATACGCGGTGTCGTGTCATGTCAGTTTTGTGCTTTTCAATGAAATTTATTTAATTTGGTTGATCCGTCTAGTATCAGTATTTATTTACGGGAAAAATTATATCGCAAAAGTTCCAAAACAGCTCAACAGATTTCAATGTAAGAATTTTGAGTTTTTCATGCTTTTGGATATGAATTTGATGATACATCTATGAAGTTGATCTCTATTTACAGTATGAAAAATAAGTAGCTTATGTTTTTTTAGAGCCCCGCCTTTCAGTCCAAATAAAAAAACCTGCAGGTGCTATTTTATCCACCCCCTTACGTTTACGACACCAGGGTGAAATAGTTATTATTACTAA
This sequence comes from Dendrolimus punctatus, assembly GCA_012273795.1. NCBI lineage: Eukaryota > Metazoa > Arthropoda > Insecta > Lepidoptera > Lasiocampidae > Dendrolimus > Dendrolimus punctatus. Next base: position 13,024,706 of record CM022550.1, read on the forward strand.
ACTACGTCCGTAATTAAATAATACAGCTCCCTCGAATTTATTCCCCAATTATAAACGGATCAGTGAACGTTAACCAGCTCAGTCATAAACCGCATTTTACAAGTACACATAAATCTGTTGAAAAAAAAGAAAACAATTCGAAATTTGAATGTATTTGAAAAAGTTCACATTTCTAAGCGGCCAAAGGACCGATCCATCTTCCATAAATCCAAATGAAATAAATAAGGCGTCCCTCCAAAAGTTTAACTTGGCAATCCGATTGACCCTTAAAACATTGGAACATTAATTTAAAACGGGTGACACACAAATCCAGAGCTGTCAAAGCATATTTACGATCAGCTGCCATCTTGAAATTTGTGTCAGAAGAGTTAAAACTACGTTTGCCGTTTGTTTAGTTGATAGAGTTGTTTTCAATATTAAAGCTATAAATTATTAATAAGTATTTCATCATTTGTCATCGCTGGAAATCGGTTTGTTTCGCTGTTTCTGGCAGATCAGATTCAAAATTCTTCGAGAGAGTGATCAGTTAATATTTAGACCACAATATGTGCCAATTAAAGGAATTTGTAAATGTTCTAAAATTATCCTGTGTTATATATCACGCTGAAGAAAAACGTCGGAAGAATTCTCCAAGTCCTTGTTATAGACGGAATAACCAATATGATCTTTTGTTATTATTTTTTTTAATTCAATAATTGTCTTGTTTATACCTTTTGAAGTTTGATATTAATTTAAGAACGTTCTTGATGCGTTCGGGTTTTCTAAAATTATTTTGATATCTTTGTTTCATCGTGGTGTCTAAACATCATAAGAGGCAATCCATAAATTACATCATACGTTAAGAGATCGGGGAGGGGGTTTACGAAATGTGACAATGTGTGACAAGGAGTGGAGCTAAATTTCGGGACGTCACATTTCAAAATCGAATATATTTCAGCTAAGTATGGAACTGCTGTTTTATTTTAATCATTTCTTGATGTAAAATTGCAAAATATGTGAGGTCACTCTAGGAGGAAGGAGTCCCAGTTCTGACTGGGCACGCGAACACCCCCCCAGGCTTCTGTGCTTGTCGCGGCTTAGTCCTCAAACGGATTTCCCCTGGCAAAAAAAAGGGAGGGAGGAGTCTCAAGGGGTCAAAAATCATTAACAAATTTAATTATTTTTGAAACGTTATGTAATGTGTGGCAGGCCCCTAATACGGTGTGTGTTTTTCTTAAAATGCATCTCAATAATTTATACAACTAAAGAAGAGAGCTACGTGCAAGATATAACGGTCAATTTCACTACTATTTCACATCAGCGTTTTGAATCACTGTCAAAAGAGTCAAAACTATCACAAACATTGTTTTAACTGTCCTTTAACTTTTTGACCAACTTACAGCTTCAACGGCTTATCATTTTTCGTAGAAATTTCAATTTTAAGTCCACAGTCAAAAGGTGTAATGTTTATCAGGAAGTGTTGATGAAGATGGTAATTTTTTTGTTTGTTCTAAAAGTGGACCCAGCCTCTAATGGTTGACATGAACATGGAATTTTGTTTTAGATAGCATTTTTAGTGGCCTCTGTGTAATGATATTTTATCTGGTGCAGAGGGTTGTGAGTTTTATTTTTGTAACTTTTTAAATAAATGTCTTACGTCTAGACCGATATTTTTCGCAGTTTGCCTAACAGATGTTTTTTTCACTTGTACAACGTAGAATTTCTGTGACTTTTCTTTCTGTCTAGCAATTTGTAATGTCTAGTTCGAATCTCCTCATCGACTTACTCTACTTGCACGAACTTCAATTGTTATTCCATTCGCTAGAATGACCTGCTTCACGATGTCTGTTTAGCGAATTATTTAGCATCCAAAGGTCTCGCTCCTGGGATATTACGCAAACTTAGTAGTATTTTTTTAATGCAGCAATTCCAACACCAAAGGTGTTACAGATGCACTGCTGCTCTCTTAAGGGATACTGGAACCTGGTCACTAGTGCCGGAACACAACTCAAGGTTGTTATGACGGCATACTCTAGACCAGGGGTGGTATCTATCCAGACGGGTAAATGCCCTATCACCTGACAATTGGTATTCCAGTAACATTATCATTAGAGTCAGCCTTTTTGTAAACGAGGGGAAATCCGTTTCATTTCTATCATCTACTGCGGGGAAAAGCAGTGGGACGTGAAGGATTCGCCACGTTGGAGTGGCACTAGCACCGCAAGCAAGAAATGCGGTTACCATCTGAGTCGGGGGTACCCACTAAAACCCCTTGGTGTTTCGTCCTTCGCCTAGATGCCAGGGCCATGGGCATGGTCTCGCCACTCTGCGAGGCACTGGCAGGCCCTCCCTCTTCCATTGCCGTAGGAACCATGCCCTCAATGTTCAACCGTTACAGTTCACCTACCATAACGTACGTACGTAGATTTCACCTTTAGCTACCTAGGGAGCAAAGGATCATCGACCCCCGTATGACGAAGTGGATGTATTCTTCCCGGGGCACATTCAGGCACTTTTAGCGCTGGATCGGACTGGGCCTAACTATGTTCTAAGTCTCAGCCTTTCCTACACAACAAAGCGCGGGGCACATGGGAGGAGGGTGGTTTTAGTAGGTATTAGGCGCTGCCCGTGCAACGTATCCTTGAGTCTCCACATATGCTGAGTCGATCGCGGGTGGATAACTATTGCATGTAGTAATGCGCCCCCGACCAATGTGAGTCTGATCCCTTGCCAGGACCCAGTATTGTGCGTAAATCGGTAGCATTTCCTTCGCCTGAAAAAAAAGCGTACATAGATTTCAATAATTGCCTGTACGACAAGCTTGATTTGCCTCGCTCTACAAATATCAACTACATTTAGTGATGTTTGTGCAAGTTGACTAGAATAAAAATCGGTTATCGAAACGGTACTAACCTAATTTATACAGTTTATAATGGACACCGATCTTTTTCGCAGGTTAGGCACCGTTACATAAGAAAAAACACTAATATCTGTAAATGTCAGTGTCAAATTTTGAAAACTATCCAAGAGTCTGTTGCGAAATGACCTTTCATATCGAGTATTGAGAAAAATGATATATTTAAGTTTGCAACCTAATAGATAAATCATTCACCATAGCGATAATATAAATTATGGCTTGGGACTTAACAAGTTGTCATGAAATTTGACAGGTAATATAAATAATAAATCAGCAGATTAACACCAATATTATTTCCAGGCCTAGCATCTTTGGATGCTTGTTCAATCCTTTCTTATTCTCAACTTTGGAAATCATTGCATTTTCTCGAGGAAATCGGAATACTTAGTTTTTAATATGTCACAGATTCAAAACTTCGCGAGTATAAAGCGTATAAATAAATGCCTTGCAATGTGTATGTAAGTAAATATTCAGATAAATCATTCTAGAAACATTTTCTGATTGATTACATTATAACGTTATGTAAACAATTTCAATATTATAAATTATTCATCAAATCGACGGTGTGTCTAATCGGCTCAAGGTATTGAGTAATAAGACAAGTTAATGGAAAATTGCATTAATCGTTTAGCATTATTAACCTCTGAAACGCATAAAATTGAGACCATAACTAAAAGGTAAGTAAAATTCTACAATGAAACCATTGCACCATAGGCCTGACGCGTTTACCTGATTTTTTTATAAAAGCTCGAAAGAGATAGAGCATAATGTTCCAAAAGCGTACGGTGTTTGTGCTTTGAAAAACGGAGCGGCCAAGACCGAGGGCGACGCCACTGACAATGCAAAGCATCAGTCTGGTTATATTACCCCGTCGAATTTAAAACGCAGGGGATTATCGTAAATTAAGTGTTCAAGTGCGCCTCTCAATTTCGGTCGGCCTTTCCGAGCGTGGCCAGTGTGGCAACCATGCGCGGCGCATTCTCCACCAATCCGAACCAACTTCACACCAGTTTCGTCCCAGCTGCCGTCGACGGTGGACTTATGCCAGTCGGCTGTTTAAAACTATCGAGTAATAAACTGTTAAACATTAAAAAGTGACTGGAATTTTTGCAATTCAATGTTAAATAGTGATGGGAAGACCGAACCGGTGTTGTTTTGATGGATGTGTACGATGACAGAAAGTTTTCGTAACAAAAGTTGCACTTTGAGAAATGTGTGCGTAAGATGGTGTTGGCCTGATGGGATTGCAGTGCGGCCAAAGTGTAGTTAGTGATGTGAACTGTGATATGAAATTTAGGCGATTTAGATGATCGTCGTTTCCCTTTGTGATATATTTAGTTTAGTTACCAAAGATTCCTCATGATCTTATACATTAGTTTGTGTTTCATATTAGTAGTTTTAGGTAAGTACATAATTATAAACAGTTCTTTCATTGTTCGATGTAGGCGTCCCAGATGTAGGTTATCGCGAAGATTTATTGACTAATAACCGATAGTCGTCTGTATGACTAATTATCGCTGTACTGCAGCACTGTATTACCTAGAACAGGATGTTTTTAATTAATGTAGATTATTTCCCATTTTACAAAATAAATCTCTTAAAAGCGCCTCGCTCAGGGTCTACAACTAAATAACATATTTTTGAAAATGATGCATAAAACGGCAAATTAAAGGACTTTTTTTAATAAATTAAAAGAAAGATAAATTGAATATATTTACCAAAAAATCTATCTGTGAATTTAAAAATAAAATATTACAGCAAAATTAGGTATTGCTGTAATTAAAATTAATGCTTGACACAAAAACCCGATATATCCAAATAGTGTTTTTAACAATATTGTTTAAATATCAAACTTTCCTAAGTGCTAACCAAAAATACCGTTTATCGAAACTCGTACGTGAAAATAAATAACTAATAGACAATAAAGCTTTCTAAAACTAAAACGCTCTCGTCCTTATTACCACGGAGATAAACTCTAAACGCAGTAAAAGCATTAAATTAAGTTTAGATCACACAAATTCAGTTGAAACTGACATTTGAGCTTCCACCGAGAACCCCATCACGTCAATTAGAAGATACAAGTCAAATTATACGTTTAAAATGTACAATAAATAAACTACGACCACACAGAACACGGTTTTATCTTTTGTCAGTGTGAATGGAGTTATTGCCCATTAAAAAGTTGTTCTTTTTAATTCAAATTGAGTAAATACACTAATTAAATGCACGTTATTTATATATGCGCTGTTAGAGCCTAGCTAATTAGTGAGCAATGCTTATGTGCTTTAAAAAAAAAACAACTACAGATTAATAACCGTATGCTCAAGTATCCGTGACTGATTGCTAAATGTATTTAAAATATAACAATTTACAGTCAAGTAAAAGAAAGTAAATCAGCTTTTTAATACTCTGTTACGGAGTTATTCATTTACTGAGTCATTCAAAGTCGAGTTGAAATTTTTATTTTACTCTATTACAAGTATTTTTTTAAATTCCTCTCTCCGAGCGAACGAGATTGCTCGGGTTTTTTTGCTTTTTAGGGGGTTTTTATATTTTCTTGTTTTTACCTTTCTTTTTCTTTTGATCCTTTCTTTATTTCTTATCTTTTTTGTTGTTGTTTTTCCTTTTATTTTTCAAAATTTTTTTTATAATGTTTCTTAATACTATTACATTCGTCGTTGCTTCTAATTTTATACAAATTCTATTACAAGTTAACTCGTTGTACTTTGAGTTAGTCAGTAAGATGTGAATATTAAGTAGCTAACAACCGAAATTAAATTTTTCCTCTTCTTAGTTTGTCTAAGTGTTTTCTTGTCACTTTCATACGATCAGCATGCACATTAGGAACTTGTTAGGTTATTGTATTCATACCTGCTAGAGCTTTTATCGTGGCTTCTATCGCATATTCTTTTATGTACTCTACAGAAACTATGGAATATCTCATTTTACGTTAATCGACTAATTCGACTACACTCGTGTTGAACATGAAATCGTTTGAAATGTATAATGAATATTCGAAGTGCTTAACGAACATTTCGTAATTTGATTAAGCTAAAAATATAGTTTTCAAATTTACTTATCCGTTTCTCATTCAATGAGAATGTCTACCAAAAGAGATTTCGATGAAACTTTTGAGGAATGTTATCGTCCTCACGAACACTTCGACAGCTTCTAATACGTTCGTATTTAGAAATCTCGAAATATAAAAACACGTGGCATTCGTAAGTGGGTATAATGAACGTATTTTTTCGTTAAATTAAGAAAGAATATTTTAATAATTTCTTAATTTAAATTGATATCATTTGTCGTTTTCTATCTATGATTCGACCGGCATTAAGTGGCCAGTATTTTTATGTTAATGTCTTGGATATAAGACCCAATGTCAATTTCACCAATATGAGGATAAATAGAAAAGAATACAAAACGAAACTTATGCAAATGTCACTGGAACACACTTTGACATTTTAAAGCGACGAAACTACTTTTTTGCGATGTACTCATTATAAAATTCTAATATTAATAAAGAAATCTTAAGCTTAATCAAAACACCTTTTTTGTCACTAGCTTCTGCCCGCGACTTCGTTCGCGTGGAATAGTTTAAAAAAAAGTAAGTTAAAAAACCCGCGATTTTAAAACATTCTTCATTCGTGCTCCGCTCTTATTGCTTTTAGCGTGATGGTTTATAGCCTATAACCTAAAAAAATCAAATCAGACCAGTAGTTCCTAAGATTAGCGCGTCCAAGCAAACAATCCCATATCCCATGGGAACTCTTAAATTTTTCGGGATCAAAAGTATCCTATATGTTGACCAGGGATTAAAGCTATCACCATACAAAATTTCATGTAAATCGATCCAGTCGTTTCGGAGATTAACCGGTACAAACAGACAGACAAACAGTTAAACAGAAACAAAAAATTTGAAAAAAAAACTAAATTAGTTCTATTCTACTTCTTACATCCCCCTGACTCGGTTTTTAGTATTTTTTTCATTGTACAGAAATTTGACCTCTACAATTTGATTATATGCATAGATTAGTTATATTATTTTCGTCGTGGTAGCGTAATGGCTAGGGGACGCGTTCCAAACTCTAGGCCCGGGTTCGAATCCTGGCCGGAACACATGCACCACTTAGGCAAGTTTCTGACCTACTGTGTATGTTGTTACAATCAACACGTGCTAACCACGGTGAAGGAAATCATCGTGATGTAACCTACACATCGAGATAACCGATGTAACCTAACCCGACTTGGACACGCGTGCCGGGTGAATTGTCCGTTTCCCTATAGTGAGAGGCCCGGGTCCAGTAGTGTGACTTTTAGGGTCTGTTATTATGTTATACTTATAATGCCTTAAAACTATAAGTAGAATATTAAAGCTTAGTTCACCAACTTCTATGGGTTTGCTGCCCAGAAAGCTCACTAATTATATTCGTTGCTTCGCCATACTGATCGATTGTCTTAGGTAGGCACCGATCTACCTGAAGATTCTAACGAATTAATAATATGAATAACAAAACCCTTTTTCGCACACCTATTGTATTCCTTTCCAGGAAAACATTATACAATAATATGGGTACTTCCATTAATTGTACACGTTACTCATAGATTATTTTATAACATTTATTATTTGCAGGTAAGCTTAAAGCTCTTTGATAATATGATAATGTATTTTCTGAGAAACATTCATTCTTTTAGAATTATTAATGCTTCCATTATTTTTATGATATGTAAATTACGTTTCTGATATTTTAAGCGAATGCACGTCAAAGAGGATTAATTATTTATTTATATGTTTCTTATTAATAAGTGAAACATAACGTAGTCAACGATCAATGTTTTTTTATATTTAAAAATATGTTTTTTTAGTAGATTTTTTGTATTGTTTATAATTACCACGTTTGACAGTGAAAGGAACATCGTGATGGAACCTGCCCTGCAAACGGTAACCGATGTGTCAAATGTATGGCTAGAAAATGAAAAATATAGACATTCCTTAATATCTTATAAAAAATGCAAGGTGTCGAGAACTGAAGAGTGTTAACAAGGGTACTGTTCCCCGTATGTGTGTTTTTCATAAACTAAGTACATAAGTGTTCAATGTTGTTATGATAATTCAAAAAAGAAATTTTAAAATTTGGACTGCGGTCATTTTATTGCGTTAGAAAGTGTTCCGTGTTAACCGTGACCAATTTAACTATAGGAACGTGACATCTTACGATTTCTAGACTTGCTTCGAAATCCGTAGAGAAGGGAGCGACCGGCTACTGTGCAACGGACTTAAATCTTAGTTTATTTCTTACCCTACAACTCCCTTCGCGATTTCGTTTGCGTAAATGTCTAAGCCCACGAACGTATCACATATGAAAAGTGCTGAAAAGTATACTCTATATCAGAAATACACAATCTTAATTATAAACCAAATTTCACTATAATCGGTCCAACTAGATGGGCACTTAATTTTAAGTATTTTATACTAGCTGTGCCTGCGACGTCATCCGCGTGGAATTTGTTTTCAAAACCTCCCGATTTCGAAACGTTCTTCATTGGTGCTCCGCTCCTATTGGTTTCAGCGTGATGATATAATAGCCTATAGTCCTCCTCGACAAATGGGCTAACACAAAGAATTTTTCTAATCGGACCAGTTCCTGAGATTAGCGCCTTCAATGAAACAAACAAACCTTGAGCTTTATATATTAGTATAACATAACCATGTTTAAATTACTTTAAATTGGTGACATATTAGGTATATGTATAATATAACGTATGACATAAAGTGGTTACAATACACTTAAATCCCGGAAACAATAAATTAACAAAGGAAAAACGATAATCGGTGATTTTAGCCAGTTTGTGTGTTTGTTTTTATTGCTTAAGTACCGCAGATTTGAATTCTAAGCATCCCTATCGAATCGGCCAGTATTGACGTGAATCCCAGACAAACGGACAAACCACCAAACGGACAAGATAACTAAAAAAAATGCATCCTGTTCTCCATCGTTTATATAGTGTTTTCCAGTTGTTTTTTTAATAGCTTCAATCTAGAGACACGGCATTTTTAGAATTTTATAATATTATACATGCTTTCAGGTCTTGATTTTTAGTTATTTATCAAATACGTCCAACTTTCCCAGTATCTATGTAAATAATGTCCGCCGGATTAAATATCATAGCAAGTGTAACAGATTGAAATGTCAATACATTCTAAAAATTCCGTTCGAAATGTCATCAACAAGCTAGCAACAACTTTCGAGTTGCAGCAATAAAATTTGACGAACATCATTTTCGAGCGCAGATCGTATTATTTTATCACGCTAATAATGTAAGTGGCTTTCGTATAAAACTCTTTTCGTTCATTCCATTCGTTTCGAGAACGAATGAATCAGCGTGACCCATTCGTTTTAAAGTTATCGCTTATAGCTTGAAAGTTTCATTTTTCAACTCTCAAAAGTTCTGTATTTAATGCCCATGATGTAAGAGCTTAGTGTTTCTAAAAGTTTAACAACAAATGCGGTATTTGGATCAAAAATTTCAATGATATATTTAGGTAAATTTAAATACTTGTTTGTTGTTATTACTGTTTCTCCTGATTGTATGTGAATGATCTAGAATGGAGCACGCTTTATCTGTCTGGAACACGCATGAGCGACTCCACAACCCGCATGAACGCCACGAGGAAAGGCCATGGGTTTTAATGGGTTCCCCTCTAAGAGCGTCAGCATATTGGTGTTACTAATGTTCATAGGTAATAGTAACAGCCTTTCATCAGGTGGGACGTCTGCCTGTCTGCTGAAATCTTGCAATAAAGAAAAAACACCAACCAGGGTAGTTAACACTGCCACCTTGGAATGGTACTACGCAAGAACACCCCTATCACATTTCCCCTGCGTTGAACATTTCTTGATGCTGATTTTCCCTCTCAACAAAAAAGATACACCCTTACCAGAAGCTACCTCTGTTCAGACTTGAAGACATTCAGGTAGTTGGGATTGAGAGACTCCGGTAATGAGTTTCCTCTTCGAAGCGCTACGTATAGGTAGTATATGTACCTGTGGCGTGCACTTCATACAATCTCCGTGAATTTATTGGCGCTTACGCTTTTTGTTCGTGCATATATTATTACTGTTATTATCGCTTATGCTTATGTAGCAAATCATAACCCAATTGGGCACCGGCTTTTGTTTTTAAATATGCGGTAAGATTGCAAAATTAAAAATTCAAATCGTAATAAGAGAATACATCGCGTCTTTTAAATATTATTCAATTATAATACATATAATATAATAATTGTATATCCGTGTGACGTAGGGAAATCATCAGGTCTTCCTCCTTAGCCACAGAATAGGTTTAGGTGGTTCAATGAACACTATAAGATAATTATTAGTCAATCTGTTCCGTAACAGCCGGTGGACTGCCCTACACAAAAGGTACACTGGCCTGTCGAAGCCTTGATTGCTCTTCTAGTCTAGATGTTCCACAGCTCTTGTATTAGCTCGACCGGTAATTGTCCACGTCGGGTATATGTTGGCTTGGTTTTTAGGGTTTTCCTAGATATGTAAGGGTAACTTCGGTCCCCAGCGGGAACACGTAGTTATTTAATTAACGTTACAATAAGTTTTAATAGTGTGGATTAATATTTATAATAGATTTGTAGCACCTGATATATTTGAAATTCGAGCGAGTCTCAAATTAACCGCCGTCACAGCTTTTTTTATTTGTAACTCTCTTGACAGTGACATAGATTGACATTAGTACTGTCATTGGCTATGTCTGTTTTTTTAAATAGTGCAAGTGCAACGTTACATCCGCAAATTATTATTATTATATTAAACAGGTTACGCTTGTGTTGTGCGTAATATACAAGGTCTACTCTGGGGCCGACCCCAGACACCCAGACCATAGTAAATAACGGAGAAAATACGTTTTCGAAATTTACTATACCAGGAATCGAACCCGGAACCTCGGCGTTGAAGTAAGGTGGGCCGGCAAAGGCTTCAACCACAGAGGCCGTCAATTATGATGGCGGTATGTTTTTACCACTGATGCGTACCACATATCGGTGCATTCCAGTGTGAATGGATGTGTGATAGTGGAAGGGAGATGGGGGTTATATCGAGCCTTTATCACCATTTTATCGTAACCGATATTTGCATCTCAGGCTACTATGTTGCTAAAAGTATTTTAAACTGTTATTTTGTTTTAAGACTTTCAATTATTGATCAGTACGGTCTAATCTAACTGAAACTGAAAGTCTTAAAACAAATTAATATTTTAAAATATCTTATGCAACAAAAATGTACTTAGGTTCAATTGTCGCTTATGATAACATGGCGGTAAAGGCTCGATATCAAAGCTTTTTGGTTGCTTAGATATAGCGCCTTAAAAACATACAGATAGTAATTTTTAATGTTCCACTTTCGTATAGCCATCACGAATTCATAAGCCATTGAAACTTAAAACGATAGCGATTATTCAAAACGCTTTACGATATTTACGAATGAATAAAATCTGTATATGAAAATTTGTTACGAAACATTAATTCATATCTGTTTTCTAAAAGACATAAATATTAACAGCGTTTAATATTGCGCTTGCTTATGGAAGACGGTTTCTGTATGTTTTTTGTGTGGAAAGCCAACCCCTGGCAGCCCCATATATACCTTGTATACTTCCGGGGTCTGAGAGAACGCGTAAAGGCATTGACGTAAAAGACACTATATCTTACTATACTATACACATTTGTCCTTAGTAATGTTTAAAAGGAGGCTGAGACGTTTGGGACAAAGAAATGCCGAGGTTTGCACTGAAAATCAGCGTTGTGTCTGATATAATTCCGGCACAGCAATATTTGTTTGCTGAAAATGCGGCGTACAAATTCTCTCTCACTGCGTTTAGTTTTATGCTAATACCTTTTAACTATGAATTCGTTAAATAAACTTAAAGGTTCTTTATACAAAGAAGACCATAAGAAAACCTCCTCTTCATATTTCTAATCTCTTTGTACAACAATATTTTATTCCGTAAATGAAATATGTTACACTTAAGATATTTTCCTTCAAAGAAAACACTCGGAAAGTGGGTGTAATACTTGCCTAATCTCTTCTTTCATGTTTTTTTACATTGTTGAAATGTGCTAAATATCTTTAAATTCGAATATTTAATTACTTAATTCATTTTCTGGAGGTAAAACAAAATATATTTGAAGCATGATTTGCTTGTAAATGTCAAAAAACACCGAATGAAATTTCGACAGTGGTAATGAAATTTTGTGTCTGCTACTTGCAGCGCCATCTGTTATCGAGTAGCCAAAGTGAACTCGAAAATTTTAACTTAAAATATATTTTATTATATATAATTAATACTAATATTGTGTTTGTGTTGATATTTTGACGTAATTAAATTTCTTCTTGTTTTGAAAAATACCCCTAAAAATATTATCAGCGCTGTTTATTGACATAGCCGTGTGAAGGATGATTATGATGTCCAGAATAAAGGAGTATGGAGGGAAAATACATATTCTGTCTATCCCAAATTGGGAGAAGATGATATAAAAGAGAGGGAGTTTACAGATGTTTATAATTAGTAATTGGTTTCTTTTTACTTGACAGTCCATTTGGTAGAAATTTCAAAATTTTCCTTTAAGTCTTCTAAGGCAGTGGTTGTGTAAAAGTACTTTAGTACTTGTGTTCCCTTATTTTATTTTAATTTTTTTTTTACAATTGACAGTCCAATTTTGTAGACATTTACAAAAATAATCCTCAAGCTTCTAAAGGCAGTAGGTAGTCTAAAGATACTTTCAGACTAAGCCTATTTTGATTTAAAAGGAAATGTATTCATGTTTCGTCCTTCTGCTAAAAATAATGCTAATCTCTTATCATAAATGGTCGCTATTTACTTCTGTTAGAAATAAACATCTTTCTTGCTTTTAGAGATAAGGTCTTTTCCATTTACCTCTTACAAAGTTGTCTGAAGTCAGCTGCTCATATATATTTGACTTTGATATGTGGTGCCCGGTTGTATTATTTTGTCTATTAAAGAATACAATAACCTGCGGCCTGCCGTAAGAGGCGACAAAACAACCCACAGCCAGGTGGTAGGGCATTTGCCCGACTGGATGGCCACCACCCCTGGTCTAGAGTATACCGCCATAACAACCTTGAGTTGTGTTCCGGAATTAGTGACCAGTCCTAGTCTCCTTAAGAGAGCAGCATCGCATTTGGAGCACCTATGGTGTTGCAAATGTCCATAGGCGATGGTAACCACTTTCCATCAAGTGGGCCCTTTGCCTGTGTGCTGAACTCATGCAATAAAAAAATATTGCTTATAACGTTGTATGGTGTATTTGTCGCTGTCTTGTGTAGGTATTCTAGTAGATATAGAAATAGGACAAGTGCGTGACAGTCTGTCTATGAACTACGTAAGGGTATCAGCGAATCATGGTTTCGATTCATATAATTTACTTATTACAACGCAGAGACCCCGGGTTTGATTTTTGGCATGGCAAATTCATAAACGAAGTTTCCGTTATTTACCATGGTGTAACCATACCTGGGATTAGGCCCAGAGGGGTCCGTTGTTATTACGCATGACACAAGATTTACAGTGTGTATTTGTTTTCATATTATAAAAGTTAACATTGAAAACTACTTGTTAATTTAATTAGTATTATGCTTCGCAATGTATTTGTTTTAGGGAGAAGAAGCACCAAACAGCGGGATAAAGCTATTTGGACTTATCTTGATTTCAGCTCTTAGCGCGGCTCGATCGGTGTGATGCTATGCATATCGGCAGAATCGCAGAATATCGGCGTGAAACAGTTAGTTTTAAGCTAATCGAATCGTGTTTCGGACGATGAGTGGAGTTTCAATGGACCACTTTCCTCTTTCTCCTATCCTATCCTAAAGGCGGCCGACGCGTTGGCTTCGCTCTTGGTGTTGCAAACATAAAAAATATTCAAATTCAAATTCAAAAGTTTTTATTCAAAATAAGTTCCACTGGAGAACACTTTTTGAAGGTCATACATATAGGTTAAAATTTAATTTTACTTCCTAGTCTATGTACACCGCTTCGCAACGTGTTATTGCTGTTAAGGAGAAGAAGCGGCAAGAAACTCCCCAGCAACACATCTAGCTAAAAATTGTTTTTCTTTATATTTGTTGTTCTATTTTTTACATTTAAGTACTTTTTTTTAAAGATTTTATACAGAATAACTTGTGAAGAATTAATGGAGTTGTAGCAAACAGTGCATATTCAATGAGACAAAAGCGCAATAAAAGGATAGAAAATAATTATAGTTATAAATATAAAGACTTAACGTAATTATTTTTTTGCAACATATAGGGGACAGAACCTTTCGAGTGAGCCGTCTGCCTGCTTGCCAACTTCGTGATAAGAAAAATTCCGATCTCACTAAAGGCCATCCATGAATAACAAATTACGTCACATGTGTGACAAAGTGTGACAAGGGGTGGAAGTGGTCCTAAACTCGTGATTCACTTTTCAACATCTACTATATTTGAACTTTAAAACACGAAATTTGAACTATTAAACTTCAAAGTGTTTCCAACTCTATCTGTATGAGTATACTGTGTTTTAATGTAATTATTTCTTGGTGTAAAATTGTAAAATATTGATGTCACATTAGGTAGGAAGGAGTCTCACGAATGTGACCAGCTGGAACAAATGACATAATTTATGGTTGGTTTTATACGTCTAGTTAAAGTTTCTCTTACTTCATATTTGTCCGTCTAAGCATTTTTTTTACATAGTGCTCTACATAATAATAACACCTACAAACACACAGCCCGTTCATAGTTTGTTAATGGTTTTTTGTGTTGGAAAGTAATGACAAAACAAAGGTCGCTTCCCAGATATTTACGTTGCAGTACCTCGTAATCCTCTCGTAAACGTATGCAAGCATATGTTGAAACGCGTAAAATGTTTAGAATTGTTTTTAAACCGTTTTATTAGTTCCTCATTATTAGTATACACGGAAGTGATACGCTCTAGTCTTCTTATCATATAGTGTTAATGCATAAGTCCAAATTGTGCATAAGAATGTATTAATTAAATTTTGGTATCGTGATAAAAACTTTTGTTTTGACACTTTGACAATATGAGATATGTCTGTGTCGTTTTGGAAATGAGTTAATACTACATGTATTATATACTATACTATAACATACTCAATTTCCAGTGTACTCATATATTTTGTTTTTACACTCTGCTAGAGTTTAGGTAATAATAGATGTAAAAAAAAAACTATTTTTAAGTTTAAACTCGCCCTTTGCCACACACAAATATTAATATATTTTAATTATTAGGATAAAGAATAATCTACTTCTGTTTCAATTAAATTTATATTTACGGATGTTACTTTAATAACAATTCTATCATCTGAATTAAAGATGGAATTATTGTAAGATATTGTATTAAGGAAAACTTATTGGCTATAATTATTTTAAAATCCTATGTGCATATGTTGTATGTTATGGCAAAGGTAGATGAACCTTCATCATGTCTAGTATCAAGCTGATCTTCGAATGTGGATTTGGCGACTCCATTTTACTTCCCATGCTATTAAATGTTACCCTTTGACTGTATTGCTACATTGACTTTACTAGCCCCGTTTACGGAGAATTTCGACATAAACAATACATTCGGTTAATATTAACGACTGCGTTATTTCGTGGGGTCGTATATTTAGAGTCTGCCAGTGTGGTCTTGTCCGGTAACAAAAAATTCTTAACCGCAAGTTTATACCTGCGGGTTAAATTTATTATTATTATTTTTTTATTGGGCAAGCGGTTTTTGTCGGCTCCAAATCATGGCAAATCATGAGACAGTGGAGACAAATATTCGCGAGTCCTTTTTTTTGGACGTCACTGCTGGAAGTAGGCCTTCCAAGTTTTCGCCACATGTACCGACCGGTACTCCCTTCGTCACTGAGCCGCCAACGGCGACGCTGTGTAAGATATTCATTCCCACGCTCCATTTGAGAACCTGTTAAAAACAAGCTTTAACAGGTTCTCAAATGGATTAATATGTAAGATTTTTCATACAAATAGTGTATATTTAAATCAGTCTGGTTTTTACTAAAATATTAAACATGGTTGAATTTTATAGTGTCTACTCCATTCTTATATATAGGTTGATGTTACAGAACCTATTAAATACTTCCTTGATAAGCGAACTATCGTATGTATAGAAATTTTTTTTTTTAATCTTCCTTAAATCATAAATGAATCAGTTCTATTTTGGAATGGGTATTTTAGAGATCGAGTTGAGTCGATTCTCTATAAGCAACATCACTATTTGTGTCGACAGCGCAATTTGGTGACGTATTTAAAAAAAATGGGGCGTCCATATTTCAACAGATTTTTTTAACGAACATGGTACTTATAGTGTTCTAAAAATTAATGATAGTTTTAGTTGATATTTCGTCTCACGCAAAATATAGTACAAAAACTAGGTGCCCGCGACTTCGACCGTGTTTTGAGCTTTTTTTCGCAGAACCCTAACAATAAGTAAAAACAAGCAGCCTTATAACATCAGCTAGCTATCTTACCAGTGAAAGTATCGTCAAAATCGGTCCAGCCGTTTCAGAGATTAGCCGGAATATCCGAAAAGAAATCTCCTGGTCTGTATTATACCCCAGATTTTTTTCATATTTTTATTTTGACAATAAAAACAGACATTTCAGTTTTATTATTTGTTATCGAATTAAACATTTATGTTTAGACACTATGTGTAAAAGCACGCATTTTTAAGCCACTTAATATAACTTCACTTGAATTGCGTTCGTTGATTGTGAATTGTTCCTGAGATAACATTTTGTTCAAGCACACAGACTGTTCTACTTCACTAATATTAGTATAAATTTATTCAAAACATCGACGTTCACTCTATACTTAAAGTAACCCCACGACACAACATAAAATTACACATAAGCAAAACAACAGTAAATCAAGAACAACTAAATTTAAACTTAACCCTTATTTATGGAGCACTCAATAACCCTTCAAAAATCCAAGAAAAAACAACTTCCGTCAACTAAAATAACTCAAAAGATACTTAACCACTCTCGGGCCGGGTTTGCCGGTTTGTTTCTGAACTGGATAACGATGTTCTGAAGTTACAAAATTTGTTGTGGAATTTCTAACTTGTTTAAGATACTTTTAAGGGACCGTGTTTTGTTTTTGGTGCGAAATATAACGTTTAAAGTCTTTAGAGCTGATATCTGAATTTATATGGACAGCCTCTGTGCCTGCGTACACTAAGCGTTTGCTGGTTTAGTTCCCTGGAACGCCGCAGACCGAGGTTTGATCCTGTCATGGAAAGTTTCGTAAACAAACTCGGTTTGTCTGGGTGTCTGGGATCACCCAGAGTATTGTATACTGCTACAGCTTCTTCCCGCGTAGAATAGTTTACTTTGGACTAACGCTGAATTTGACCCGCGATTTTACGTAGAAGGTGAAAATAATTTGAAATCTTAATGGCTGCCCATCACATCACAAATGCGCGCGCAGTGCGTACTTGATCATTATTTTGCTGCGATATTATTTTAAAACTGCGATATCTTCTAAACTATTCGTCGAAATCGAATGATGTAAATGGCAATTTTATTTTAAATTAAATATTTGTGATGAATATCGTATTTATTTGAATAAGGATTATAAAAACACCTTCGCAAATAATGCATTATTTTAGAACAAATTTGGTTAGCATAAAAAGCTTATAGTGAGTTAACCTTAAAAGATAGACATGCTCTCGTGAACTTTTTTAGAACTTTTAAAGGCGAACAATTCGCGCGAAACTATGACCGTTTACGCAGCGCACGCAGCGGAAGCTCTCAAAAGGAAAAAACCCCGATTTTGAAACATTCTTCATTGGTGCTCCGATCCTATTGGTCTTAGCGTGATGATATATAACCTATAGCCTTCCTCGATAAACGGGCTATCTAAAACTGTAAAGAATTTTTCAAATCAGACCAGTAGTTTCTGAGATTAGCGCGTTTAAGCAAACATACAAACTCTTCAGCTCTATATACAGGATGCTTCAAAAAATGTATACACACTTTAACTATTGTAGTTTTCCCGCTCTACAAGCTAATGTTATATTCTTGCCAGTGCCAGCATAATCGTCCTCTATGTTATATTATCAGTTGAATTTGTAATATCAACATGGGGACGTACGTTGAGTTTTGAAGAACGTAAGCGGTGCGGTTTGTCTTCAAGGGACTCATTGGACCTTTTCGATTTGAAGCACTGTAACTGTATTAATTACCTAACAATGCTTGCTGATTCCATATTTCCTGCATTCGTGCATTATACGGTAATAATGATTTTATTTTCACAAGATGGTGCTCCGCCGCACTATCACAGGGACGTACGAGCTTACCTGGATCAAAATTTGTCGGGCCAGTGGATAGGACGCAGGGGCCAATCGAGTTTCCAGCACGCTCTCCAGACCTTACACCACTGGATTTCTTCTTGTGGGGCACAGTAAAAGATGAGGTGTACAAACGTAAACCACGTAACCTAGACATTCTTTGGAATGAGATTCAAGCAGTGTGTAGAGAAATCTCATTGGACGTTTTGATACGATGTACAGAATCTGTGGTGACTCGTACTCAGAATTGTATTGATGCTGCAGGTCACCAATTTGAACAGTATTAACATTTGTTATTTATGTTTCATTTACATTGGACTTTCAGCTTTCTATTTTCCTGAAATTTAACTTTGTAGAACGGTAAATAAATTTTCTATGGAAGTTCAAAGTGTATATACATTTTTTTTAAGCATCCTGTATATTAGTATAGATTGTTACATATGCCACTATTGCCGAAACAAACGCAAAACTGTGAAAATTCTTTTCAACCTTCTCATCTTAGCTGAGTGGAGACTATTCTAGTCTAGTACACATATTTGCTAAAACATCACGTAATTATTGGATGACCCCTAGGCTTTTTGAGCGGTCTTAATTCCTTAAACCGTAACGCAGATTAGAAGCTGCTAAATTGAAGAATCACATAAATTCCATTGAATGACGCTGTAAACGGTTTTATAGTTGTGTGTACTAATTTTATTTTACTGCCAGTCGTACAATTAAATTTTGTATGGTTAATTGTTAACTTATGGTTCTCGATGTCTGTTTCGATCGTAAGCTTTTTGTAACGAATGTTATATTACCTATAATAAGTGCTTAAGTATAGATACATGTGCATGCTGTCGAGAGGGGGACACGCAGGTGTTCCACACGCGTCTTTTTGCTTTCAGTTAAGAGGAAGTTCCTTGGAAAGGTGGGATGTCAATATGGAAGGAATAAAAGAAATCCTTATTTTTTTTATTGCAGGAGTTCAGGAAACAGGCAGACGGCCCACTTGATGGAAAGCGGTTACCAGCGCCTATGGACATTTGCAACAAGTGCGACAAATGCACTGCTGCTCTCTTAAGGGAGACCGGAACCTAGTCACTAATGCCAGAACACAAGGTTATGGTGACATACCTTAGATCTGGGGTGGTAGCCATCCAGTTGGGCAAATACCCTAACATCTGCATGTGGGTTGTTTTGTCGCCTCTTACGGCAGGCCGGCCGACCGCAGGAAATTGTATTCTTTCTCCGTTCCTGCATGGACACAATTATTTGCTACGGCAGTTTTTGTTACGAAGTTGACAAGCACTCAAACGTCCCACGTAATGACGTGTATAATATACGTTTGTATCACTAGGAACAACAAAATAACAACGCGTTCTCCGACTTTAGGATGGGATAGATGATATGGCATAGGAGGGGTAGGATAGGGGGTGGTATAGAGGGTCAGATAGAAGAAATGGATTGGGGGAGGGGTGGAGGTTAAGTTAGTGAGCCGTCCGAGTTTGGCACCTTTTGCATTATCTATCTACGTTAAATTTTTCGTATACTAAACGATCGCTTACAAGCAAATACAGATATTTCTATACGCTAGCTAATTTTCATCGTTTTGAATTTTATACTTATAGTTACATATAGAGGTGAAAAGTTAATTTGTTCCAAGCCTCCTTTTATAGAGAGAGAGCAATTTAAAGCTTAAAAATCGTATTGTTGCGTCGGAACATAATTATTATGGTCGACGTTGCAAACAATATTTGTTATGTTCAAAATGTAACATGCAATGCAGTAGTTGCAAACGCGTTTTTTCCACATGCCTCGAAATATCCACCGCATCATATTCATCTCCGTTTGGCAACTCTCGCTCACGCGTCACTAAAATCTGTTCAATGCTTTAATAGTTTAATAAATGTGCAATAATACTAGCAAAGAGAAATCAATTTACTTGACCCGGCAAACGAACAAGGACTTCACGCTCAATAGCCCCCTACTTACCAACTAGACTAGAACAGAAAAAATATATCAAGTAGTCAAAAAATGCTTTTTTATCTTTTTCCTCTTGATATAAAAGTAGGCAAATAAATTCCAAGAAACCTTTGAATAGGACATTATTAGGGATAATAGGATTATGCCAATAGTAAATACATTTTATTATATTACGTATGATTGATGTAAGGAATCGGATTAGGGTTGTCACGCGATCATACAATTATCAAAAGATTTGAAAATATCAGTAGAGATGACAAACATCTACTGTTTTAGACTTTTGGCTGCGGGACTATAATAGGCATTTTAATTTCTCATACTCAGAAAGTTCGCTTAAAGTTAACTGATTACAGGGATGAGAACAGTACTTTTCGTCCCTGGCAAAAGATTTTCCGTGATGTCAAAAATTTTGCAAGTATGCAAACCATGTCCGAACTTTTCATATAGCCACTGTTAAATCGCGACATAAAATTATAATGTAATACATAAATAAAACTGTAGAGGTGAATTTCTGTACACAAAAACTTTAAAAACCGAGTCAGGGTAAGAAGTAAAATAGAACTAATTTAGATTTTTTTCAATTTTTTCGTTTCTCTGTTTGTACCGGCTAGTCTCCGAAACGACTGGACCGATTTAAATGAAATTTTGTATGGTAGTAGCTTATATATAATTTTATATTATAATTTTATATATCTTTATTTATTATCTTTAATTTTATATTATATAAAATTAAAGAGTTCCCGTGGGATAGTTAAAAACCGCACCATGCGGACGAAATCGCTGGCATCAGCTAGTTATAAATATAAATATCAAGAATGTTGTAATATGATTACCTAATTACTTATAATTTACTTTTCATTAAATTATTATATATAGCTAAACATTTATAAACATCAATAACAAAAAAACTGGCTGGTAGGATGCCACAGAAAAAGAAATCTACTTGACGTTATTATATGTGGCATATTAAATAAGTTGATCAGATTTAACACCTGATTTCATTAGAGAAGTAGTTGTTCATTTTTCATTTACTTTCCTCATATTCGTAATGAAAAGTAAAGTATTTACCTCGGGTGAAAGACCTATTCAGACACTCGAATTATTAGCTACCTCGTGCCTAAAAATAGGTCACTTTCATCCCTTGTGTAACAATCTACTTTGAATCAAAAATACAAAAGTTATTTTTGTCGACAATATTGTTATAATCTCTTATTTTTTCGGAATTGTATACCCTATGCGATTTTGGAATCAAGTATCTATTACTTGATTAAAAAGTCTTTATAGGATATTGTTGCGCTTTTTTCAGACCTAAATAAGGACGACACACGACGATGTATGACGAAAAAAAATTAATTCTTGTTTACTCATACGACGATTAGGTACATCTGATTTCTTTTTTAGCGGTTCCACTTTCACTGCATCGTAATGTAGCGGCTAATTGCAGTACTATTACCTACGTGACGCCTAATGATTACAATAAGTTCCTTTTCAACGTATTATTCGGTTGTTTATTATTATTTAACGGTTTATTTATTAGTTAACGCTTATTCTTAATAGTCTACTGTACTACAACAATAAAAAATTACAATATGTCTATACATGAATTTTTAACGCTTATTATTTATACGTATGGCGGCCACTTTTCATATTTGTTATAGTTTCACCACACTCTAAAAAAAATTATTATTAATCCATTTTTGACTAATTTGATGTAAGAATGTTTTGAATAATAAAGCGTCAAAACGCAAAACAAGAAAAAGCTGTGCCAGAACCTAGGCATAAAGACTTTAAGGACTGTCTGAGACACAGTGCCACAACAGTTTATAGGTAATAATAATGTGATCAAAAATTAATATTTTGTAATGAAATAAACAGATAAATACAATTTTACACAACTTATAATTCCGATCGGCACTTTTTTTTTTAATTATTGCAGGAGGTCAGCAGACAGGCAGACGGCCCACTTGATGGAGAGCGGTTACCATCGCCTATGGACATTTGCAACACCAAAGATGCTACAAATGCGCTGCTGCCCTCTTAAAGGAGACTGGAACCTGGTCCACTAATGCCGGAACACAACTCAAGGTTGTTATGGCGACATACTTTAGACCAGGGGTGGTAGCCATCCAGTCGGGCAAATGCCCTACCACCTGGCTGTGGGTTGTTTTGTCGCCTCTTACGACAGGCCGCCCGGCCGCAGGAAATTGTATTCTTTCTCCGTTCCTGCACGGAGAAAAACTTTTCGTTTCTGCAGAAAGGCGTAGACCGGTTTGCGCATGTAAATAATCTATACAGTAGAACTTTATTCGTAAGCGAAAATGGCAGTGTTACTTGCTATGCGTGCTTAAAATTGGTCTTTTTTATACTTAATTAAATATTAGTTGTGTAAATGTAATCTAATAATTTCACCCGTGCAGGAACGGAGAAAGAATACAATTTCCTGCGGCCGGGCGGCCTGTCGTAAGAGGCGACAAAACAACCCATAGCCAGGTGGTAGGGCATTTGCCCGACTGGATGGCTACCACCCCTGGTCTAGAGTATGCCACCATAACAACCTCTCGTTGTGTCCCGGCATTAGTGACCAGGTTCCAGTCTCCCTTAAGAGATCAGCAGCGCATTTGTAGCACCTTTGGTGTTGCAAATGCCCATAGGCGATGGTAACCGCTTTACATGAAGAGGGCTTCTGCCTGTCTGCTGAACTCTTGCAATAAAAAAATATAGAAATCTAACATCGCTTCTACTATAAGACCTTGAAGCTTCTTCTTTTACTACAGACCAATTGTCCTTCCTAGTATTTTTTTTTTCGTTTATGTTCGAACCCAACGAGGATATCAGTAAAAAATGAAATGTGTACGTCAACCCTATTAAGTAAGACATCTTCCAAACCTCTATTTATTCAACCTCTATATTGTCTTCTTACTGAATATGCGTGATTAATATCGTGTTATTCTATAAGGAAATCGGTAAGGAGGTTTTTATTGTACCTACGGGTACTTACTTCACATTATTGGAAATACGATAATAAAATGTTTAACAAGTTAATAACGATAATAAACCCAGTATAACTTTGTGGCGAATCCTAAAGAGATTGGCAGCAGCTTGGGGTACCATTCTGGAATCGTCTTGATTAAGTATAGTTCGTGTGACATCACGTTATTATATCGACGTCAAATAGTGTTGTGCTAATCGTGTTTCCTACGATAAGTGACCCATGTTCTTCTTCCCACTATACTACCAAAAATCCCATCAGTTCTAATTTTTTGCTCATATTCAATCCTTTCTTCTCGTGCGACGAAGTCAAATCTCAACTATATAAACCCAGTAGTTACTAACAATTTTCTATGGCCTGGTGGTCTGCCGTAAGAGGCGCCAGAACATCCCACAGCCAGGTGGTAGGGTATCTTCCCACCTGAATGGCTACCATCCCGGGTCTAGAGTATGCCGCCATAATAACCCAACAGGTTCCAGACGGCCTCAAGAGAGCAGCAGGGCATTTGTAACATCTTTAGTGTTGCAAATGGTTAGCAAGTGGTTACCATCGCCTATAGACAGGCGATGGTAACCATTAGGGGAGCCGTCTGCCTGTCTGCTGAACTCGTGCAATAAAAACAGACAGGGATTTTTTATTGTTTGGGAGGGAAGAAGAGGGTTGAGCACCCTTCTCTCTCTGGCGTCCGATACCCCTAAGACGGCCCTACAAATCATATCGATGGCCCCACATAGGAATAAAGTATGTCCGTGATTTTATCACTGATAGAGCTTAATGTTTCTTGTTTCGTCTGTAACATGTAACACATGCATTAAGCGGGCCATTGTCAGTCACGACCGCACACTCCAGCGCCAGAATTACACGCAAACTTCACACAAATGCCCCACTTATCTTAATATCTTCTACGAAACAACGGAATACGTTTGCGGAAAACATCGACAGGGCTGCCAAAGCGGAGATATGACGACATTGCGTATAATTTTCGAAAACTTGTAGGAAATAATATATTTACCAGTGTACCCAGTCTTCCCTTCGAGCCTGGCAGCATTGGAAACTAGCATCTTTGGTGTTGCAGATGTCCATTAGGTAGGCGACGGTAACCATTTTCCATCTAATAGACCTGGCTGTGTTATAATTTCAGCAATTAAAAACACGAATCGCCATGGACACGTGGAAAAACGAATGGCAACGGATAAGTGGAAAAACGACATAGGCTATATTGTATTTACAAAAAAAAATAGGGATCCTTACTGAAACTCCAATAATGTAACCCAAGGTGTAAAAAAATACCTAAAATCGCGTGCGTTGCGAAAACTATTGATGATAGAATAAAATAATGTACTACGACTTTGCAGAACACATCATTATTACATACAAAACGTGTCGCGACAGTATGTCTAACTATTATACTTATGCCACAATAAGTATTCTTTTATTTTAAAAAACTAATTAAAATGCCGCCGCTAGAAAAGGCTCTTTACTTGTATCTCGGTATTCATCCTTATCAAAATAAATTACTTCATATTCAAGACTGCTTCAATACCTTTATATTAACTTTTTGAATTATTAAATTCGGACATTCCATTCAAAAGATATCACGAGTTTAAAAATGTAAGAATTAGAACACGCTACCGTGACGATTTTTCGTGAGCGACAAATCGTAAGACCCCCGTCTATATAGAAGTTTCACTTCCACAATTTATTCTACTTGATGTACTTTTTGAAGGAAAAAGGTGCACCAACCACCCGTACTAACTGTGGTGTGGTGATAGCTGTGGTGGCTTAATGGCTAGTATAGTCGTTTCCTAAGGTCAAAAGGCGCTGGATCGAATCCTGACATGCAAGCAAGCACAACTTAGTCAGCTTTCTGATGAAAGCAAAACTATGTGTCAAATCCGCCAATCTTTGGACACGTTCAGCACTTCTACTGTCCGTTCCCCCTATAAATTGGAGGCCTGAGCTCAACAGTGGGACGTTTGTGGGCTATTTTGAATATTTTGTTTCGAATGAATAAAATATATTGCATGCAATGTTTGCTTATTTTGGTAGAGAACAGCAGACAGGCCGTCCTGATGGAAAGTTATTACCGTCGTCTATGGACATTTGGACCATGTATTATCCCCGCAAATTGCTATTGCGCCTGGCCGACATTTTGGTGACGTAACCGTAGCCGAACACTCAGTACTGTTAGCATCACTGGCCGGCGAGTACGCGTACGTATCGCGTTACGGATGACGTCACCTGAATGTTAATTTGACAAGGTTCCAGCGCATTAGCAATTTGCGGGAATAATATTGTATTATACCGTTGTATCCGAACGGAGAAAAAATACCTGCGGCCGGGCGGATTGTCATAAGAGGCGATAAAACTACTCTCAGCCAGGTGGTAGAGTATTTTCCCGTCTGGATTGGTACCACCTCTGGTCTAGACTATGCCGCCATAACAGCCTTGAGCTATTCAAATTCAAAAGTTTTTATTCAAAATAACTTCCACTGGAGAACACACGCTGACGGCTTCGTATAGATTTGATTACACTTTATAAATAGCTCATGTGTGAAGTGCTGAAGAAGATGAATGCCCAACCAAGCAAGAGATGCTTTGATAGAAAGGGAAAAAGTTATCATCCTGACCAGTTCCTCTGAGGACACTCCCTATTTTACTATTATTAATAATAAAAGCTGATAAAGTAATATGTTCTTAATATACCGTATTATTTTGGACTGATATCCCTAGACAGTACATGGAGAGCTCAAATGACTTCCCTACAAGCGCTAATTACTAAAGTTCATCCAAATGTAGCCCATATGTTGGGGATATCTTGAAATTTGTTTTTACGACTTCATCTCCTATTGTTTTATTTAATTCTCCAGTTTCGAGGTTTTAATGAGTGCTGTTTGTTTTAATTTTCACATCTTCCTTACATTTGTGTATAATATAACTTTATTTTGCTCGGCGCGCTTTCTGGGATAAAAACGCTATTTTAGACTATAATCTATCTCTGTGCAAAGTTTCGTCTAGATCTGTTCAGCCGTTCTGGCGTGATTGAGTAACAAACATCCATCCAAACTTGCATTTATGATATTAAATATCTACAATTATATTATAATAGCGTAGCGAGGCTAGCAGACATTCTCCTACCCTAAAAAATATAATTTAGAAGTCCATTGCAGCGCCACCAATCGGGTCCAATTGTGAATCAAAATCATCCGGGACCCGCTTGAACACACAAAAAATTACAATAAATTCTTTCAACCGTTTAGGAGTTCAGTGACACACACGCGAACAGAAGAATGTTATATATATATATATATAAAGATAATAAGTATATATGTAAAGTGTCTTCTAAAAGCTCTTTTGCCTGTCTAAAAGTGGCCGAGACGTCGAAATAATAAAAATCCAATAAATGACCACGCTAAAAAACCGTTAAACGAAGTGTGTAGTATAAATTAGGCGATTGAAGTTCTCAATATTCTTCGTCTATGCTCTGTATTAGAAGAATTCGCATAGGCCGTGGTCTTTTTGAATTGCCTCGTAATAATTCAAAATAATCCCCCTCTCTTGCGAGAAACGCCAGCGCGAAATTAATGTCTGACGCAATTATTGTCGGGATTTTAATAATGCTCAAATTTTCACTTGAGCCGTCTCGTTTGTAATGGGTGAACCTTTAAACACGCCGCAGACGCGCGTTTTAACATTGCAAAAACTGCAGGTCTCCGAAGCGCAGATTTTAAGTCTAAGAATTTGCTGCCGATATATGGTAACCGCATCGAAATCGACTAGCAGTTTTTACGTGAATCCTAAACGTACAGTTAAGAAATATAAAATAAACTGCATCGAGTTATCTATCATTTATATAGTGTATTCTTTCTAGTTGTTTTTTTTTAAATAGCTTCAATGTACAGACACGGAATTTTTAGAATTCGGTAGTTGAAAATTTTTGAGAAACAGGTTTATTTTGAGCCTTATGGTCTAATTTAGCCAAAATATTAATATTTCAGCTAAAAAAAAAACAACAGTAACATATTTAATTTAGCAATTTTAAAATATTTTGACATTTCGTCACAAAAACGCGTCAAGCTGTCATGGCGTCTCGCATGACGTCACAGCGTGCAAAACAAACATCTGTGTTATCTGAGAAGTCTGATAACTTCTTGTGTTTTGCACACTTTGACGTCACGTGCTCTGATCGGCATTCATTGTCACGTGGCTAATGGCTGCAATATAACAATTTTATTTCTCAAAATATCAATTAATATTTTAGTTAAAACAATTTATTTTGTCATATTTACATCTTAATCTACGATATTTAAAATCAGCCTATATTTTTCATACTGTAACTACGGAATTCTGTAATGTTATAGATTAATGGAATAAACTTTATACTAAAATAAAGCTGAAGAGTTTATTTGTTCGCTTGTTTGCTTGAACGCACTAATCTCTGGAACTATGGTCTCATTTGAAAAACTATTCAGTGCTAGATAGCCCATTTACAAGTAAAGCTGTAGGCTATATATTGTCGTAAAATTAATTTTCGACGCTAAAAGCTTCTTTAATAAAAACACTGGATTTTTTTTATAATTTTCAGTCAAAAATGCTAGACGATAAGTTAATTTTGGTAATATTTTTTTCAGAACTTCTTCATACTTAATAATAATTTTTAATTAAAGTTTAAATGAATACTTCCGTATTATCATTCTATGATTTAATTATAGTTTCAGAAAATTAAATTTCGTGATTAGCTTTTTCAATTTTTTATTTTTTTTTACTTGAATGTCTTGAGTATGTCTGATTGAAAAATTATAAATAATCCAGTGTTTTTCATTAAAGAAGCTTTTAGTCGCAAGAATTATTTAACGACACCTATATATTGGGTTCATAACAAATGGCTACAAACAAAAGTTTTACACAAGGGACAAAATTATGATAAAAAAACTAGTTGATTGTATAAGGCTGAAATATGGAGTAACCTTCTATTTAGGTACACTTGCATACTGGTAAGACTTTCTAAATGTAACATGCGTAGATTTTAGGAAATAACAAAAAAACGGCATTTTTGCGTATACACCCATTTGTTATCAAGCCCTCGATATCATCACGCTAAGACCAAACTTTTTTATAGACTATTTCATGCGGTCGCAGTCGCGGGCAGAAGCTAGTCTGTACTAAAATAAAATCTTCAGCCTATTGTTACATGCCGACAAAAGTGAAAGTACATCTGCCTGCCATATACCTTTGCCGCATTTGGACTTCTTATGTTTACTTTGTGTTTAAAATTTGTGATTTAGAAAAACACTCGTTATTGTACTTGTTTTATGGCAGTCATTAGGCAGGTGTGTCGAATTAATTCTTGTTGTCATTATTTTGCGTCTGGCAAACGAAGGGTGAGGCAGTAAAGCGAGGATTACGATACGAGCAAGACGTGTACATTCGATAAGCTATATAGGGACGGATTTTGCGCGTGTTATTGAATCGTGCCTTTTGTACTGGTTGCGTCTATGTACCCGTGTTATACGTGTTTGTGTAGTTCTAATAAAGTCTATAGTAATCCCAATGGCATTTTAATTCGAGTCCCGCATTCGTAACACTATATAAGAAACTGGTAGTTCAGAGTTTTTGGCGGGAACTGAAAGGAGAAGTTGCGCTGTGAAGTTTTATTTTCGAAAAAGGTGTAAAGTTACTCTAAAATGAACAATAGTTGTAGGATATTGATAGTTTTTGAGTAGTAATTGTGTTTTGTGAGAAATGTGAACTGTATAGTCAAATGTGGCCTTTTGAGTTGTCACAAGAACTCTGTTGAATGGCACTACTAGCTGATTACCTACAGTTCAGCTGTGCTGTAGCACAGTTTGTTCGTTTTCTTATGCCTACGTGTACGTAGGCATAAGAAAACGAACAAACTATATTGTCTTTAAGATCTGGCTTAACGGCCTAGCTGCCAAGCCATAAACCTAAATAAATAATAAGTAGCTGATAGTTATTTGAATTTCGAACAATACAATCGCTCGCCTGTGCGCGTCCCTAAGGTTAATAATGCGAATATTTGACGTCCATTGTGCTATTTCCCTTATTTACGAATTTTATTGAGGACTTTTGTCTGAGCAAATAGTGATGGCTAAATGACGTCTTCGAAAGGACAAAAGAATCTCTTTTTATCCGAACGCTCGGTTTGCTGGGCGGAATTTGAATTATTGTTTGTTTTGTTCTTATTAACCTACTTTGTGAATTCCATCTCTCTATTTTCTGTTAAGTGGTTGTCACTTGAATTGCTTTTTGGGGTTCCGAAGTGATTTAGGCGACAACGGAGTGTAATCTGACGAGAGAATATTTGTTTTTTAACTCACTTCAAAAACCTCCTCCTTTTTGAATTTCAATTCGATTGTATATTTAATTTGTGTGTTTGTTACGGCGATTTGCGTTTTTTTTTACTTCGAAAGAGCAACTCCTGCGATGGTCCAATTGTCAGTTTTGTTTTTTAATACTTTTATTTTAGAGACTATTAAGGTCTATTTCAATAAAATTTGATAAAGAGCTATAGCTAAGGTATATTATCTATTTATTATATATACACAATGGTTTGCTTAAATAGAGTATAAATAACTTAGCCGTTGCCCCCATACACATAATTGATAATTAAGTAAATAACAGAATAAAAATACAATATTCAGATAAATAAAATAATAATAGAAAATGAATAATAATAATGGGATATTAAGATTAAGTACCGAATCTATATTCGGTACCGAATCTATATTCGGTACTTACTCGTCGTTATGTCCGGTTCCTATATCATACCGACCGTTCATTTGCAAGCGAATGAATAGGTAAGATATATGAACCGGCCATAAATCACAATTACAAAGTGATGATCGAGTCACACATATTTGTTTCCAAAGTTGTAAGAAGTGTATACATACATGCTTCTTACAACTTTTGAGATGGGATGAAAAATTCCGGACCATCGCATTATTTTTGTTTTATTATGGAATTCGTATCTTGTTAATGAATGATAAATAATGTATGTATGTAGTTTTTCTTAACTTCAACGTGCCAAAAATCCGAAAGATGTTATCCAAAAATATTTATAAAAACCATACACAGAAACAAAATAGCGTAAATGCATACAATTTCACGGCTGGGAGGTAAAATAACTCATGTGTAAATAAATAAAGATTTCAAACTCAAGATGCACGTTTTACGCGTAATATGTGTGCGATGAACGCAAATGATTAAGTTTATTTCAGAGGGGACAGTCCCTATAGCTACACTATCTAAACTACGCTAGTTACAAACGACTACACTAAATCGACTTAGCATAGTTTACTTAGATATATCGTTATGGAACTTATAAATAACCGAATACATTAAAGAAAACTTATTTGTATTGTATTCTACCCATAATCTCTCAAGACTATAAGTAAAATACTGAGCCCAGATCACCGTCTTCTATGGGTAAGGTGCCCAGAAGGCGGGCTACGTTTCCTCGCTGGATCGCTATATTGATCCGAAGACTCAATGAGTCGTTTTGATAAATTTTGGTAGAGGCCTCAGGACCCCACGGTCCAAGCGTCTCGACAACAAACGGCACAAACATATAACTCTCATTGAGGGTTGCACATTTGCGCCGCTTTAGTGATTCTGCTGTTTCCGCCGCCGTACCAGCTGATCTAGACGTGCCACATCACACACCAAAGGCTTGCCACGCTGCCAGGGAATTAGCGTCATTCCATCAGGACGCATACCATCGTCACGTGCAATACCGTACGGCTCCAATAAAGCCGGCACATTAGTGGTGGTACTTTCATTGCTAAATAATGTAGTAGAGCCGAAAAGGTTTTTTCGAGATTTGCGCTATGAGTAATCGAAATCGGTACCTTCTGCGTATTATTATAAGTACATTATAATGAATAAAACAAAACGCCATCTAGTCATCTAGGATTTGGAGATTTTCAGATTTGCGGTTTTACTGTACCACAGTTATTTTTTATTATTTTTCTTCTATGATGCTTTAAAAAAAGCCAATTGCATAGTTTGATAGTTGGACCTCTGCGTACCATATTCATTCACACAGACCCCGTACCTTCGTAAAATATTCGCAAACCGTTTTCTCTACAGTGAGAGAGTAATATAAATTATTTTCTTTTTTTTCTTAAAAAGTTCTTTTCACAAGTGAAACGTGGAGTTTTGCCCATTTTCCTTTATTCCACTTGATCTGACACTTGACAGCGATTAAGGACTTGATCCTTATGGATTTATAAAGGGCTAAATTGCTCCTATTTTTATTATATTTCGCTGTAGACCTTTTTTATTAATGTATGACGTTAAGTTGGATGTGTTCTTTAAATAGTAAATTTTTTGTAAATATTATAATTATAAAAAACCCCGATTTTTAAATTGGTCTTAGCGTGATAATATATAGCTATAGCCTTGTTCGATAAATAGGCTATCGAACACTGAAAGAATTTAAATCAGACCAGTAGTTCCTGAATTATTGCGTTCAAGAAACAAACAAACTATTCAGCTTTATATATTAGTATAAGATATAGATAGGACATAATATGTCATCTGTTACATCACAAATTATATCAAGCTTCTCAAAATCTATTTATTTAGCCCGGAG
Source organism: Dendrolimus punctatus (assembly GCA_012273795.1). NCBI lineage: Eukaryota > Metazoa > Arthropoda > Insecta > Lepidoptera > Lasiocampidae > Dendrolimus > Dendrolimus punctatus. The sequence continues at coordinate 13,056,560 of CM022550.1, forward strand.
ACTTAAGATTGGTATATGTATAATAAGTTATACCCAACCGAGATTAGAGATATGGCCGCCTATTATACGTACATATTGGCTGGCTTGTACCTAGGGCAATGGATCAGCGTTGCTATCCAACGCGGAAATGCGGCCAGCATTTTGGGCACGCTCCGCGCCGACAGCGATTTGGAGTCAATTTTTTATTTATAGATTTATGTTATTTTGTAAATATAGCTTTATTTATAGTATAGTTTAGTATATTTAAAACTATATTTTAATATGTATGAAAAAAATATTGATAAAAATGAATGTGAGACAAACATTATATTATATGTCCTTAATAGAATCGTAAACTGCACATTTGATCATGCAAATATTTATTGCTGGTATCTTGTAACCCACAATAAATCATATTTATTGATTCAATACTTTTTTTTTATCATGTTCCTCACAATTTTTCAGTCACAGTATTCAATAATGCTCTCATAAACGCTATCTCATCAATCTCGTCTCGTCTGAGTGGAAATGTTGGGCCGAATACAATCGTGTAAGCCGGGTTACTCGGTCGCGTTCAACCTTCAACTGAATTAAATTGAACGTTCACGAGTTGTTTGCTAATGTTTTGGGTTTTATCTCCTACAAGTAAGTTTTAGTTGTCTGCAAATTCTCAACAGAAATTCGTATTACATTGTATCCACCCTGATGTTATTAAGATTATACAAGATACATAATTAATATATTTGCTGTCTGAATATTCAAAATGTTTACTTGTTTTCTATAATGTAGTATCTAGATCATGCGACCTGTTTTTGCTCGCGTGAATTTGGATTTTGTTCTTTGAAGGAACTCTCGAACTTTGTGCGATATACTTATATATGTGGTAATCATATATATATGTTTTAGTATATTTAATTCTTAAATTAGTTTAAGTATTTATGTATCTATTGCCTTTTTCCTGCACCAGCTAAATCGCCAGATAAATTTTTTCTCATTTAAGTTGCCTGGAAGAGATCGCTTTGAGCGATAAGCCGCATATTGTATTGCCTAGAAAATATTGTAACTCTGTTTCTGTAATTGTATATTTTGGTGTGCAATAAAGTGTTAACTACATTATGTTTTTATATGATATATAAGGAGGTTAGTCATTACAGTAAATATAGTTAAAACAATCGATTACGGTCTTTAAAGAATTGTATTAATGACTTCATGCAGTTGCAGTTCTCATATGAATTAAAACGGCATAAGCTCAGTGCATATAATGAAAAAACCGGAACACTCCAATTAATATTGGACATCGGTCACAACTGACCGGACGATGTTAATCGGGAACGAATGAACGGGTGGTGATCGCTGACATTTAACCCATAGTTTCATAGTTCGATTTAATTATATTGAAGTACAGTTTTCAAGCCGTGCTAGCTTAGTGGTTACCGCACGCGCCCCAAACTCAAAAGGGCGCGGCTTCGAATCCTGGTCGTAAAACATGCACTGCTTGGGCAGTTTTCAGACCGCATGTGCATATTGTTATGATTACCACTTGCTAACTGTGAAGAAAAACATCGTGATAGTCATGCGGTGTGGGAATACTGCCCGTTCCCCCCTCTATAATGGGAATCCCGAGCCCTGCATTGGGATATTAATGGGATTTATTATAATTTAGTATTTTTATACAGTCTTACAAAGCCAATAATTCCTCCCGACGTTTCTGCGCAGTAGAACAGTTTACTAGCTTTTGTCTGCGACATCGCTTGAGTTAATATGAATTTGATAAATAGAGCTATCCCACGGGAACTGTATATTGCAGAGCCAGATCCATCCAAACTTTCGCATTTAAGTTAGTAGTAAGATTAATAGGGATATAACGCAAAAGATAATTGCGTTTAATAAGGGTCTCTTAAAGTAACATCACGAACAGTATTCAACGACGCAATGTTTTCTAATTCAATCAATTTTTGAATTATTCAAACACTCTCGGAAACGATGAAAACAACAAAAACTTTTGCGCGTAGGTGTTTACCCGCGAATCCAATTCGAAACTTCACGTAATCAATCTTCCCACACGAAGAATAAATTGTATATTAACGAAATAACTCAATTATTATTCAATTTAATGATACAAAAAGTGTAACATTGTTCCCTGACCGCAATCAAATTATCGCATTTGATGATTCTATTTATTGATTCACTGTTTTGTTCGAACCTGACTCATCGGTATTGGTACGACGCATCAGGTAACGGCATGTTAGTCATGCGAGTTTTAGGATTTAAAGACGTTCCATTTTTAAAATGTATGGCGCGAACAGTAATCTTATTCATTTCAGCCAGACAGTCAAATGGGTGAACTTGAATAATGTTTTGTTCTATATTCAAAATATTTTTTCAACACACTTGCTCATAAAGTGGCTCTATGGTCACCGCAATTAGGCACAGAATAACACCCATAATCAAACTGTGACTAAAAAAATTATAACTCACTAGTGAGTTATAGATTTTTTTTAATTTTATTGGTTGAGTTGCTTTGTTCTTAAAAAAGTTTTTATTAAAAAAAAACCGTGTTCTATAGAACAAATAAATTAATGTTCCTATTGCTTGCTCATTACATGCAACTTCTTATTTAAATAGATAATTTTAACTCGTACGTGTTTAATGAATAAAATTTTCACTCATATATAACTTTTTTTTCCTTGTAATAAAAGTGAACTTTAAATTCCCCATTTTGTACGTAGCAGAATAGGCGCAAACCCTATGCGCGGAAAATAAAAAAAAACCTCATCCCTTTAGTCTGTGGTCGATCGCAATGCGCGCGCATGTGAAAACTGATTATTTTTCCCGCCATAGCGAAACATTTTTCACAACTCGTTTTCACTGTTGAAATTATAGTTTATTTTATTAATTAAAATGTCTACAAGTACTAGTTACGAAGAAAATGATTTATGTTGTACACCGCCCGATATAAGATGTGAAGCTCTTAGCGTTATGGAAAGTTTACTACCTGAAAACTCCAAAGAAAAATATCTATTTTATCTACTAAATAAAATGAGTTTTTGTTGTTTTTTATTCACTAGTGTGTTGAAAAACGTCGTATGAACACGTGTGTATTGATGATTACCGTCCTCGGCTCTTAAGACCTCGCCTACGGCTCGAGTTCAATGCGCTCGCGGTAATCACCAATGTTACACACTAGTACCATAATGTACTATTATATCATAGTAGCTGACCCGGCAAACTCCGTACCGCCTCAGAATCAATAAATAAAAAACGTTGATTTCTAAACGACGGGACGAACATCAACGTTCGACATTCAAAACCAAAACAATAAAAATAAAACTTCACTTTTAAATTTAATTTGATTTCTGAACGACTTTTAAATCTAATTGAATTCTAAACGACGGCATGAACATCACATGTTTGACAGGTAGGAATAGTTTCTAAGGGAAAGCATAATTGTTGTTTATTAAGTATATAAACAAAATAAGCCAAAATCAAAACCATAATAAGCCAAATCAGTCCAGCCGTTCTCAAGTTTTAGCGAGACTCACCAACAGCAAATGATTTTTATATAATATATATTTGATTTTTGAAGTTATACTTTTTTGGCGGTAGGAAAATGATGAGAGTAAATTTTACGATGCGCGCGCAAACCGTCACGAAAACCGACACCTGAGTTAGTATAGTCAATTTTAGTTTTCTATTGTTAGTGTCGTTTTTTCTACAAAAGTAGAATAAGCGAAAGACAAAAATTTGTAAAGACTTTTATCTTGTTACGCTACAGAAGTATAACTTCTAACGCGTGTACATAATAAGTACACACAAAAAATTTTTTTGTTAGGGTTCAATATTTTATACCAATTTTAGGTACTTTTCTGCGTGAAGATTGTTAATGCACTGTTTGGTGAAAGACTTATTTGTTAAGGAGTCATTTCACCAAAATTGTGTGCAGCATTTTAGTGCGCGTACCGAGCTTCAAATGCATTTTTTGTTATTTTTGTTAACGTGTAGTGAAATAAATTTTACCGGAAACCCGTTCAGTTGTTACATAGATGGACAATGAAACAGTGCTGTGCCTTTCAACCTAATCGATCCGTTTAATACAAGGTATTACGATAACTTGGTTTTTAGAGCGTCATGAAAGAATTCCATCGCTTTTAAGCATCTTTATAATTATTAATGTATTTACTATTATAATTACTTAATTAACGTGTTTGACTATATAGGTATATGCTTAAAAGTCGTTGTAATTTATGCCTGCAACCTACCGGGTAGCGAATTCACGAATAACAAGAAATAATAATAAATTAAGTTTTTACGATGCACTTTATTAAAGCGACCCGCAATTTAGCCACTTATAAAATCCATAAGCGAATTTACGCTTGGATTCGCACGAATCGTTAAAAAATAAAGCGAATTCGCGAAGGATATTAACATGAGTCAGAACGAATTTGATACTTGAAAGTGACTGTTGAAGAGGAGTAATGGTTTTGAAAATTGCATTTCGGATGTTCCGCGAAGGAATTAATTAAAAGCCAAGGTTTATTGTTTATTAACACACTCGTGAATATTTTATGTTTGTTTGATTTTTTTTTTTATTGCAGGAGGTCAGCAGGCAGACGCCACTGATGGAGAGGTTACATCGCCTATGGACATTTGCAACAATGATGCACAATGCGCTGCTCTTAAAGACTGGAACTGGTCACTAATGCGAACACAACTCAAGTTGTTATGGCGACATACTTTAGCCATCCAGTCGGCAAATGCCTACACCTGGCTGTGGTTGTTTTGTCGCTCTTACGACAGGACGCAGAATTGTTTTTCTCGTTCTGCCGGATATTATTATTGTTACGAGTTGCCAGACTCGAATTAAAATGCCGTTGGAATTACTATTTAATTTATTACAACTTTCAAACAAATAACACAACCAGTCAAAACGTAATGCATGATTCAATAACACGCGCAAAGTCCGTCATTAAATAGATTACCGAATGTACACAAGTCTTGCTTCGCTCGTGTTTCTCGTTTAACTGCCCCCACTCTCAATTGGGGCCTTACTTTATACTGCCAGATGCCATATGTCTACCCGACCGCGTGGACCAAATTTCTTAGAATCACACCTGGCTAATGACTACCATAAAAGATTACAATACACGATGGGCTGTTTTTTACTAATCACAATTTCTAAACACAAAATAAGTAAAAGAAATCCAAATGCCGAAAAGCTAATAAAATGCAGGTGTGAATTTTCCGTATTCTTTGTCCGTTCCTGCACGGAAAGATGATACCTCAGGAATCTACGTACTCTAATAGCGACGAATGCATGACGCATAGAAGTTGGCCATTCACCGCGAAGCCGCCGCCCATAATGAAGGTGCCAACATAATTGCAGGTAGTCATGCCCGCCGTGGCATTGGATCGATTTGTTCTTTTTTCACTCACGTGTAATTTAAAAAATGATAATGTCAGTTTCGGTTTATTGAATAATTTGACGCCTACCATTCTGTCGTTTTTTGTCGTCCGCCACGCATAATGTTAAAAGTCTCGAATTTCAATTTTTGTTCTTGTTCTCATATTATATTAATGTACTGTGAACTTTTATAAATCGATGATGAAGAAAATGAGTTAAGCATTTGAATTCAAGAATTAAAAGTCTGATTAAAATAAGCAAGCCGACGGACCAAACGTGTAGAGGTGACAAACGTATTTTCACTACCCATGAAAATCTTAAAAACATTCGAAAATAATGGGGTAATGTGGAAAACTGCTCAACGGACTTTACTCTTTCTTTTTTATTTTTATTTTTTTATTGCAGGAGTTCAGCAGACAGCAGACGGCCACTGATGGATAGCGGTTACCATCGCCTATGGACATTGTAACCAAAGGTACTTTGCTCCGAAATTTATATTTTTCGTTTTGGAAGCTCTACCCGGGGTGGAACCGGAGGTGGTGGGTGGTTAGAGCTTTACAGAGTTTGCCACTTCATAATTCAAAAGTTGAGATGTGGCACAATTCTACTACTTTAGAAGCTAAAATCTCTCCACTTAAAAAATATTAAAAAAGTGTTTTTTTTTGTAAATCTGTCTAACGACATCACACACCACTATAATTGACACTGAGAATGTTTTTCAACCCTTTCACTACAGCTGTCTATAGCAGTATAAATATTACAATATATTAGTTTATCTATGCTGATATTATAAAGAGGAAAAGTTTGTGAGTTTACCAGTAGTTTCCGAGAATGATGGACTTTGACATTTAAAGACAAACTGATAGAACGGACCTGACGTCTTCATAAGGGTTTCGTCATTTGACTCATTTGTAGCATGTCAGTGACGTGCTACACAATGTGGTAAGACTCGGCAAGCACTCTAGCGATTTGTATTCGAATAAATGATTCGATACAAGTTGTAATACGAGTATTTATTTTAATATTTTTTTAAAGTAACGTTATTGTTAATTTTAATTTAAATAACGTATTTATTGTTGTTTTTTTAATAAAATTTATTTATTTCCTTTACGCATTAAAGTATTATTATTAAGTATTACATAAGTAGTATTAGTTTTATTAATGATTTTAATATTTTTATTAACAAAATTAGGCCGTTTTCGTCTTACGCCAAAAGGAAGGTTTGCACTGAAAATCAGCGTTGTGTCGGATATAATTCCGGCACAGCAATATGCTGAGTACAAATCTTGTTTGCTGAAAATGCGGCGTTACAAATTTACAAAATATGATCTGTGGATAACAATATATAATAATGTAATTACGTCGCTATTTTTGCAAATACAGTTTTTTTCTTTCTTTTGAGAAAAATGGCCACGGCATCTTAAAAATAGGCAAATATCTTGGGCCATGTTGCTTGCCATTTTCTATTAAATTTACGATTTTATTTATTTAGATTTACGGCTCGGTAAGTAGGCCTTTAAGCCAGATCTTAGATTACATTATACTTTCTTCAGTTTCTTAAGCTTATGAGCTGAGCTATAGCTCAGCTATAGGTTATCGACTGACGCCATTCAACAGGATTCTAGTGACAACTCGAAAGGCTATATTTAACTGTACAGTTCACATTTCTAACAAAACACAATTACTGCTTGAAATCTATCAATATTATGATATTGATAGTTTTCAAGCAAACTACTCATTTTAGAGTAATTTTACACATTTTTAGGAAAATAAAACTGCACAGCGCAACTTCTCCTTTCAGTTCCCGCCAAAGCTCTTAAATTCTACGACGGTGGCCCACAGCACAGATAAACAATACCGGCCAGTATCATCTGACCGTATCAAATTAAAACTATTTGCGTTTCCCACAGGTTATCGTACAGTTCACTGGAACGAGATAAACATGCTTATTGTTCTCAAAACGCCCACTCGTGTTGTTACTTCACGATTGTTCGATGTTTATAAGTAATTGGGTTGCTATTTAAAACAACATCAAATACTTGCATTAAAGTTGAATCAAGCAATTACTTGCTTTTAAGAGCAGGAGCAAAATAGTGGAATGAAGAATTATTCATTTATTGTATGTGGAAGGCTAACAGAGGGCTACAGAGATCTACGGTATGTGAATAAGTAACTCAGAATTCGACTAAATTTAATCAACTTAGTGACGCTATGGGTTTAGAAAATAGGTCTATGTTGTCCATTTTACTTCATTACACTCACTGTTTTAAATAGAAAATGTCGTAGGAGGCAGAAGAAAGGATAATGGCTTTCCTTTTGTTTCAAATGTAATTTTAAAAACGAACGGAAGGTAAATGTGTCTAAAATTCTATTTTAATAAGTTTATTATGTAGGTACTACACTATGTGTTAAGGAACAAAGTCTTCTATTAACAAAGCGTCTCTTATTTTATTAATTAAAATCAACCGTCAATTAAATCGTCTGGCAACATTGAATACCAGTTTTTGTTCAATGACCTACATTCTAAATTTAACTTTTAGAGTGGCCTCTTCAAGTATCTATGAACTAACGCACAAAGAAAGCTGGGCAACATTGTTCTTTTTTTTCAATAACTGACAACCGATCGGCGAATGGGGTCGCATTCCAAATTCAAATCGTTTATTGAGTCTGAAAATGAATTCATAATCAACCGTTACTTCTTAAGCGCTTTTGTGTCTGACTTTACTTTTTAATTTCGTTGTTGTTAATAAATTAAAGGCATTCTAATTTCTAATATCATGAACTCAAAAGTCAGGGGTGTTAATGGCTGCGTTCCAGTTTTACATAGAGTACCTTCTGCGGTAAACAAATCACTATATACGAAGCACAGTTATGATGCGCATAATAAAACCTCCAAAGATAATTGATTATTCACGAAATTTGTATTGCGCGGCATATTTATCGAACTTCTGTAGGCTTCAATATTGACATAATGTATATGAATATATATTTAATTCAAAGGTATATAAGGGAAATGCGCAAATATGGCCATGTTTATTTAAGGGCCGGTTTTTCAATAACCAGATAAAAGTTCCATAGAGTAAAACACAACATGAGAAAATTAAAAATGACTGTTGCGTGAATAAAATAGTTGAATTGTTTCCTTTTGAATTTAGTCAGGTTATAACTTATTCGAAATTCGAAAAATCAATAATAATTAAATATCAATAACAATAATATCAGCAAATACATGATCTACCTTTCACATTTTAGGCAATCAAACGCTATTATATCCGTGAGCTTGTCTAAGGTAAATTGGCGGAGTTCACACATAGGCAGTCTGGATCTGCGGATGTTCTTATATTTTTCTTTAACATGTTAATGTCAAAATATCAATAAACTCGTCATCACTTTCTATAAGGTAGACCGTCTGCTAGTCTGCTGTATTTCAGAATTAAATATATTTTAATACATATAAGTGCTAATTGCAATTAACTATAATGTCTATGGCCATATTGTGACTTCGAGTAATTATAACAGCGCATAGCGTGAGAAAGCGGAATAAAGCTTTTATATGAAAACTTTTTTAAAATGTTTTTATAAACTGTAGTAGAGATTATATCGCGTAATTGTTTACTGAAATGGTACTATGAGCATTGTTACCGTAGCCTGTTCTTTATAATCGATTTTAAAAAAAGTTAGTGATGTGACCGTGATCTTTATAGATTAAAAAGAAAATGCTAGTTGGTTTGTGTCGTTGCGTTTTGAATACAGATTGACAATAATGTGTGACTTTTAGTAGGTTTTCGTAGAGACTAGATCGGTAGACAAATACACACACTGTATATTCACGATATAAGCAAGTTGCGCTTGTGTTACGGGTAATATACAACGGAACTCTCCGAGGCCGATCCCAGACACCCAGACCATAGTAAATAACGGAGAAAATTCGTTTCCGAAATTTACCCTACTAGGAATCGAACCTGAAGCCTCTGCTGAGGTAAGCCGGCAAAGGCTTAGCCCGCTCAACCACAGAGGCTGTCGACTTGCTTGCTCTAGCTTTTTTATTTGAAACAATATATTTTGATAAAAGGAACGTTAGTTGGAAATATCGTTGGTTTTTTTAACATGATTGTGCGTTTTCGTTTGTTCGGGCTTAAGTATTGTACTCTACGATTAATGGTCAGTTCCTATATCTTACAATTCATTCGTTTGCCTTACTATTGGTTGAAATCTGACATTACTTGAGAGCTTATGTTAAATTTTAACCGATAGTGAGGCAATGAATGGTCGGCAGATATAGGAACCGGTCATTAGTTGAGCCGGGGTTAGTAGGATTATTTTTCTTAATTTATCATCAGCTCGAAACTATTCTGCAAGATCCAAAGTTTATTTTTATTCATGTCGGCTCATGTTCGGATTAAGCAGTTTAAGATAAGATAAGAAGAGTCTTGTTAAGAGGGTGACTTCACCTTCTTATACTTTCTCTCCAAGTAGTCTCGGTAATCAGTTCTAGATAATTCAACTATCTTTTGCAAATTGTAAAAGTTCAACAGCACTCGGTAACCTCGACCGCATTAAACTGTAATATTTGATACGGACTAAAACCATAAACCGCACGAAGCCTTATTTAAAAAAAGAAGTCCGCCATCGTACACAGATTAAAAAGATTAAACACTTGACATTGACAGCTTCGCGTCGTTGCTTTTTGGACGCTGAATGAGAATGACGTGATTATTCCACCCGGCTCCACACATGTTTATTAATGTTATGTTAACCAACATACTCTAAAAGTAACATAAACTGACTTTGAACTCGAAAACCGTACGTATATTTGGACAAAATTGTTTACATCACTGACACCTAGAGTTCCCAGTACCGTTGTTTACGTATCAAATGGATGACTAAAACGTTTGTAAGCTACTATAAACAGACTAGGGGTGGGAAAGTTTAAGTATAGCTCTCATAGTTTTCGTTCTGAACTTGTTCATCATGTTTTAAGTTTTTCCTATAATATTGTTACGAGCTACAAGACACGAATTAAAATGCCGTTGGAATTACTATATAATTTATCACAACTATAGAAACACGTATAACATACGTACAAATATAACTAGACTATAGTCCGTCACTATATCGCTCATCGAATCTACGTCTTGCTCGTATAGTAATCCTCGCTTGACTGCCCCACCCCTCCGTTTGGGCATTGTTTTATAGTAAACTGTATAATACAACAATCGACTGCGTGGGCTGAGTTTTTCCAAGAAAACGTAATCTGCATACCTGGTTAATTGTTCCTGCGAACGGCCAAGAGAGTCGAAAACCATAACAATAGGCTATTGTCTATTTCCAATTTTAAACACAAAGTAAACAAGAGACGTCCAAATGAGACAAAGGTAATAAACTGCGTTTTATGACAGGCCGGTGTGAGTTCACCTTTGCCGGCATGTAACAATATATAAACATATATCTGAACGGTGTTGTGTAATTGAGAACTGCTTATTATTATAACTTAACATCCTTAATTAGTTAAATTTCCTAGGTGTTGAAACATGAATATAGTCTTTGCCTTTAGTCAAAAACGTTCCATGATTCTATACACTCCTGCGTTGAAAAAACTTAAAATAAAAGTCTCCTTTAGATTGTTTTTCTACTTACACTGCGATAAATACAAGAGACAATGTTTCGTCATGAAACTCGAAGTTTCTGCTGATCTGAAAGATTTTACTGTACATAATTTTACTGCTACACTGCAATTGAATGACAATTAATTAACAAGATTTTATAACAACACGCTTCTAAAAATAATTTTATTTATTTATAAGTTTTAATTGTTATTTTATAAATCGCCTTCCTCTATCTCTTGTTGGGGCAGATATCATATGCCTTTGTTCTACCAATATTGTATCTACATAGTTGTAAAAACCCAGTTTTAATTGATGACCATAAAGATTTTCATTCATTCTGTTGTTTCCCTAGTGGCAGTATGTCAGTAACTGCCCTAACAAAATCAATGTAATAAAAAAAGTACAAAAAACTTTTGAATTTAGAACTCAGAGATTTTATTGAAACAATTCAATATATTGGATATTTCAATTCAAAGCTCTTTATAAAGAGTCATATCACTCGTTTATTTAGAAATATGCCCATGCTTATAACAAGTCGACTCCAAAGGCATAATATTTGTAGAAAGAAGCTATTATTTTATCGTTAAGACGACCGTATTGTCGTCGGCGAACGTAATTTATGTGTTTAACGTAAATATTTTTAAAGATTTTTCTTGTAACGGAGACAGTTTAAGTGGCTTGTAAACAATTTGGTTTAAAGGAAGCGGGTGGTTAATTTCCTCCATCAAAACTCTTTTGTATTACTGCAGTGTCCTCTAAAGAAGTAATTATTTATTTTTCTACTTACTGGCTGGCATTAAATTCCACTTTCGTTGTTAGTGTACCCTTCGTAGCTCAAGATCTTTATCCTTATCTTTCTCACACTACAGACTGATTATGACACAAACCACATGTTTTTTTATTGCTAGAGTAGATATAGGCTGATGGTCCACTTGATGGAAAGTGGTTAGCATCGTTTATGGACATTTACAACATCAGAGGTGCTCTTAGATTGTAGGGGGACTGGACCCTACCCATTGATGCTATAAAACAATTCAAGGTTGCAATGGCGGTATATTCCAGACCAGGGGTGGTTGCCATTCATATTGGCAAATGCCTTACCACGTGGCTGTCCGCTGCTTTTTCGTTTACGACAGGCCACATGGCCTTCGAAATTAGTATTCTTGCTCCGTTCTGCACGTATGAAAAAAAATATTTTTATTGGAACAACATTACCTATATTCTACAATTATCCACATGGCTCTAATAAAGCCGCACTCGTTGTATTGGCTCCAACGGAGCATGTTAACTTTATTATATTTATTGTAAAGAACACTCCTGGGGTCGATCGATCCCTGTGACACCCAGACTTGTATATGTAATTTTATCCATCTATGAATAACCTAAGATCTGGCCTTCCGTGATCACGGCTACTGAAAGGTCCAAATAAAAATCGTAAAATACCGCGCTTAAATCGTTAAAACGTAACACGAAAACTTAAGAGAATAATAACCGAAAGATCGTTGTATTTATGTTTTTTTTCGTTCTTGTTACAGCTGACCCCCTGCCAGGCAAGCACGTGCCGTTAGAAAGCTATGAAAGTGAGCTGGAGAGGGAGCATGCACTGCCCACGTCGGTGCCCAACGCTGATATCCTCAAGACAAACAGCAATCCCACTTATCATAAGCCTAGGTAAGATTTTTTATTACATATTCTACTAGCTGACCCGGCGAACTTCGTACCGCCATATTTTCTGAATTGCTAAAAGAATTTGTTTCAGTCATGAAACAAATTCTGATGTGTGATTTTGTTTTTGTGTCAACAAAAACAAAATCACCATAATCGGTCCAGTTGATTAGGAGGATTCTAGAACCCGATCTCAGCGCCACCTACCGGTTCTAATTGCGAATATAAACCATCGAACCACTCAAACATACAAAAAAAATCACCAAATCGCTCCGTGATTAGGATTCTAGAACCCGATCTCAGCGCCACCTACCGGTTCTAATTGCGAATCTAAACCATCCATAAACCCACTCAAACACACGAAAACAAAATCACCAAAATCGCTTCAGGTGATAAGGAGAACGAAAAGTGGCATTGATTTTTATATATACAGATTTATCATATATCATCAAACAACCAGACGCACCGGTTTGCGCCACCGTTACATTGTTGAAACACCACCAGTCAGAACCAAGCGTTTCGCTTCATCTTTTCCGGTGCGCACTGCCGAAGTGTGGAATAATTTGCCGGAGTTTGTTTTTCTTGACGAATGCAATGTTAAAGTCTTCAAGTCACGAGTGAATAGGTATCTTCAAGATAAGCGTGCTCCACCATAGACTGCGTCATTACTCAACATCAGGTGAGACAGTGGTCAAACGTTAACCTATACATCCATAAAAAAATCTTCTAAAGCTCGATTCACTGCGACGCCGTTCACGATTCGATCTCGCTCCGGTCCGGACCGGCAACGGATCGACTGTCAAATATTCTTATATTCTATCTTACTATTCATTCACTGACATCACTTGTATGGAGTTTATATAAAATTCTAACCGATAGGCAAATGAACGATTACTTATTGTAAGTCCATGAGTCCCTACCACGGGTTCCAAAGCAATTTTAATTACTGTTAAAGAAGAAGTAGCGTAAAAAACTCCAGTAAGATAATGATTACATATACATTCGTAATTTTAAAATGTATTTTAAACTAATATTTACTAGGTTAAATTAAGTAATTTGAATGAATAATTACTGAAAGAAAGCGTCCGCAATATTCCCGTCGTCTAGAAAATCTTTCGTATTATAAAATAAGCAATCAAGCACAAGCGTTGCGTTATTAATTTTTTAAACTTGTTGAACTCTTGAACGGTTTCTGGAGTTTTCTTGTTGTTGTCGATTATATACTTTGCTCCATGTAACTAGTGTTAACTTTATGAGGCCAACACATCGGAGTTTCGAATTTATTTTTATTCTTAATATTTTTCTTAACATATTGTTACGAGCTACAGGACTGAAATTAATTAACCGTTGGAATTACTATAGAATTTATTAAAACTATAGGTACCAACACGTATAACATAGGTACAAATATAACAAGACGCAATAATTCCCGATATAATGCACAATTCAATAACACGCGCAGTCTGTCATTATATCGCTCATTGAATGTACGTCTTATTCGTATCGTAGTCGTCCCTTGACTGCCCCACCCTTCCGTTCGGGCATTGTTTTATACTAAAGTGTATATAATACCGCCTCAGGGCCGCGTTCACTGAGTTAATCCGCACATCTGGCAAGCTTCGGCGCAATGCAATAACATTATAAAGATTAGTTCGACACTAATGACGGCCATAAAACAAGTACGATAACAATAGGATGTTTTTTAATTGCAAAGTTTAAACACGAAGTAAACAACAGAACTCCAAATGCGGGAAAGGTAATATGTAAGGTACATATTTTCAACGAGAACAAGACAACGTTTAATAGCGAAGCTTTTAATAACTTATCTAACAGAATAAGTGGCCGAATATAATAGGAAACATTTTACTGGCGTCATAAAACGATATTTAAACTGGAGAGGCGTTTTCGTTTTACGACGATGTCATTTGTCAATTTGAGATCGGGATTAGCTAATACTGCTAATACCGGGATCCGAGAGTTGTTTTGCGACTTTGTAATTTTCATTGCCGTGTCATATACCTACATTGTTTTTAAGATTTGTTCCTTTTTCAAATATATTCTTTATTTGAAATTTGATTGACACTTGACAGTGTCTTTTTTTTAAAGATATGGCTCTGCATGACTTTTATATCTAGCCAGTGTCATGTATTAATTATTATTCAAATTTTAGAATATTTTTTAAGCAAGTAAGAACTCGGACGCATCTTATGCAAGGCTTTTAGCCAAAATGTAGGTCTTTGCTTACCGTCAAGCGAAGGTTTTTGTGGCAGGTCGTAAAAGGTATATTAAAATAAAAGTTTGAGATTTTGAACTCAATTACATATTAATAATTAAAATCAAACAGGTCTTAATTATCTTTGACTAATATTGTACATTTTTTGAAATAAAACTACATAGCCAAACATCATTATTGAAGTATGATTCAAGTCCATAAAAACTCTTCGTCTTTTTGCGACTTCGTAACTTTCATTGGCTTGTTTTTATGGTCTTATTCCTTTTTTCAAATATGTTCTTTTTTAAATTAATTTATGTGAAAGTGGCTGTACTTTTTTTTTAATCGCGCTGGACAATTTGTATTCAGCCAGTGTCAAGTATTTAATTTATTTGTAATATTGTAGTTTTGAAACAATCTTATATACATACACTAAGTAAAAAAGTCGAGGCTTATTTATCAAAAGCCTCTAACAAAATATAAATCTGATGACCTGCTCGAAATGGCACATTGCACTAACAGTTAGATATTCAGCAAATTCTTGCATGTTCATTTTTTCCAAAAAAATATTGTACGTTTTTTGAAAATAAAATCGCACATCGAAACACCAAAAACTCATTTAAATATTATTTTTCACATACAAAAAAATATTGTTAAGAATCACGCTATAAAACTACGTTTTAACGGTTTAAAGCGCATTAAAGTAACTAAGTTAGGCATGTTTGCTGAAGAGTTTCTTGCGCCACTTCTTCTCTTCAAGCCACAACATGTTGCGAAGCAGTGGTACATGAAATGAAGCTCCCATCGAATAAATAATAACTACAAACAAAATTATAACTAAAAATTAAAATGAACAAGCTGGCGGCAGAACTTTAACAACACTCATTGACACTTGAGAGTTTTCCATGTTCACGGCAACTAAAAAGTGGCCGAAACGTCGGAATAATAAAAATAAAATAAATTAGCGCCCTTAAAATCGTTAAAAAGTAGTTTTATTATGTGTACAAGTCGCGAAAACTTCAGAAAATATTTTAAGAATTAGGTACCCGCAAAACTTTCTATTCTCATTGAAATTAAGCTAAGTTCACAAAACAAGATGGCGCTAAGGCAACTTTGTTGAAACTTCCACAATTGTGAGTGGCGTTGATTGATTGAGCGGCTTCTGAAAGAGAACTAACAAATACCCTTCTGTCAACAACATTTATTTTATTAACGGCGGAATTTTATTTTATAAAAGGCTCCTCGCGTGTGCTCGAGGCCTATTTCGAGGGTAACGCTCTCTGTGGTAAAGTGTTCTGAATCAGAAGCTTTTATAAGGCTGTTTTGCTGTATAGAAAACAGAACTCTTAAGCTCGAGCTTCACCTGCGATAATATTGCAGTTATTGACTGTGATCAAGTGCATCGTTAAAAAATAACGCCGCAGACTGGAACCTGGGCCCTAATACCGGAACATAACTCAGTTGTTATGGCGGCATCTGGTCTAGAACCAGGGGTGGTAGCCACCCAGACGAGCAAATGCCCTAACACCTGGCCGTATGCTGCGTTCTTGCACGGGTAAATTTTTTACCTGCCAGCGAAACTTCGTTAGCGTTGCTATGGCAAACCTATTTATTAGTGGCAACGGCGGCACTGAAAGAACACGATCACGGCGGCACCTGGGTTTAAAAAACTTTGTTCTCAAAAGAAAATACAAGCCCACTTATATGAGATACAGAAATTTATATTCCAACATAAATTTTATAAGTTAAAACTTATAATATTTTCTTAATTTTTCGCGACTTGTATACATAATAAAACTACGTTTTAACGGTTTTAAGCGCGGTAATTTATTTGTATTTTGCTTATTTCGACGTTTCGGCCGCTTTTCAATAGCTGTGGTCACGGACTTAAAACCTTTTAAACGTAATTTTAACTATGTGTACTAGTTGCGAATAAATACATACATACATAACTTCACGCCAGGTCCCTTGTGGGGTAGGCACAAACAACAGAGCGACATTTAGCCTTATTCTTACACACCTCACTTGCTTCTTTGACATTCATAGCTCTTGTCATGCACGCTCGTCTGTTCTTAAAGCTCCTGACATCACCTTCTGCTAGTACACGATCAATTTGATCATGGAAGGTGTGCACTTTTGCATTGTATATCTGTTTAGTCATTCTTTCATCATACATTCTTTCCACATAATAAATAATTAGTCAAATATATGTTTTGTAATACTACCAATCAAAACTTTTCAAATTCCCTTTGTTTGTAGAAGATTAAAAGCAATTTCGTTAAAACACCTATTAACTATGCTGGTTGCTTTTAGAATTTTGATTGATTTTAAGTAATTACGCGAAATAGTTGGAGGCGGATTGCGGAGACTTGACCTCAAAACTTTAATTAGCTGAACTGGAATCTGAAACCATTATTACTTTGTACATACAGTGTAAGGATGGTACAAGTTTCAAAGTAAGGGAAATGCTTGGGGGTCTTATGAAGTAAGTAACAAGATATGTACAGTAGGTATGTAATCCTTTTTTTTGTATTTAGGTTTATAACTTGGCAGCTAGGCCTTTAAGCCAGATCTTAGATTGCAATATAGTTTCTTCATTTTCTGAAGCCTATGTAGCTGTAGATGTATGTAGCTCAGCTGAACTGTAGGTTATTAACTGACGCCATTCCAAGTCCATGTCAGCCAAGTATTAATATTAAGTATTACATAAGTAGAATTAGTTTTATTAATAATTATTATTATTTTATGAACAAAATTGGGTCGTTTTCGTCTTACGCCAAAAGGAAGGTTTGCACTGAAAATCAGCGTTGTGCCGGATATAATTCCGGCACAGCAATATGCTGAGTGCAAAACTTGTTTGCTGAAAATGCGGCGTATAAAATTTCAAAATATGCTCTGTGTATAAAATGTATAAGGAATGTAAAATAAAACAAAACTAGTTGATTGTATTAGGCTGAAATGTGGAATACCCTTCTATTTAGTACACTTGAATACCGGTGAGACTTTCTAAATTGTAACCTGCTTAGATTTTAGTAAACAATAAAAAAATGGCATTTTTACGTATACGCCCAATTGTTACGAAGCCCTCGATACGATTAAAAGAGGCTCTAACGTCTTGTACGACGATAAAAATGTTACAGTTGACTTTACTATCAAGTAACTGTATTAAAGAGATTTTAAGCCAAATACGTGACAATAAAACTTTGTGAAAAAAGGTTTGCAACAAAGATCAAGCTTAGTTAGCTTGAACTTTGTTAGCAACCATTTCTTAATCTCGTTGCGATTATGCAAATCTTGGCCGCCGTAGTTAACCGGTGAACTCGACTCACGAACAATCGTGTTGATAAGTCTCGTCTCGTAATATCAAGGTAGTGATGAGTAACACGAGGCTCGAGTTTGATAATAATTACGCAAAAAACTTTATTCAAGAACTTTCTCTTGCGCAACATATGGATTTCGTATTAACACCCAGCCGAAGTTTTCTTACAACGTTACGATGTAAGAGCTTGGTTTTTAGTAGTCTAGAATAGAATAGAAAACACTTTATTGCTTACCACAAACACATAAAATAAACAATTTACAGTAGTCATATTCAAAAACATTAAAAGTAGGAGCAATGGGCGACCTTATCGCTTTGAGCATCTCTTCCAAACAACCCGGGCTATGGATTTTATGAAACGGAATTTCGCAAGTGTATGACGATGGTGTGCAAATTAAATACATATATAAATAGGATATATAAATATCACAGAATACATATACCTAAAATGAATTTAAAAAAGAGAATAAACAATAATACATATTATATTATATATATACTAATATATACATCATTAATATGTATATAGCAACGGCAATAGCTATACAATATTAATAATAGTCTTAATACATAATATTAATATACAAATACAATAATAAGTAAACGTACATGTTATATTGCATTAAATATTTATTATAAAGTGAGATAACATTGACGCATGTGTAGTTTAATGTTTTTTTAATAATTATAAATAATTTATATATGCCCTTATAAATTTTAACGTAATTTGTAACGTAACGTAAGTCAGGGTTGAGCTGACCGGAATGTCGTAGTTAAAATAAAGAAATTGGTCAAAATGTAATAGCTGTTTTCATTTTATTCATAGATAGGATACATATGTTGCCTGCAAAGCCCGATACCATTGATATTTGCGTTTGCTTACGGCCTTGTAGCAATGCCAACGTCCTTGAGGGTTTTTCGATACTGTTTTTCGGACGATAGCGGGGATTCCATAGACACGCGGTCATTTTTCAGATGTATTATTACTTTATTGTGAATAAAATAAAGTATTAAAAAAATAAACATAAAATATTTATCGTTTTCTTATAAAGATGTTCCTAGGTATTTTTTTATCCTGTATTAATATGAAGGTGTAAAATAGTTTCGTGTCAAAATTTGGAGTTGATTTGGTGAGTTTACTTTAGTGAAGATTTCTCATCAAAACCATATTTTCGTCCTCTCGCATGAAAGTTCCTGTAGGATTATCGAGATATAATGCAGATTTTAAGTCAAAGAATTTAGTATCGATCAGCGAAAACCGCATCGAAATCGGCCCAGTGGTTTTTGCGTGAATCTGGAACAAACAGAAAAACACAAAAAATCTAAGAAACAAAAGACAACACACTTGTATAATGTTATAGATTAATAGCGTTATTCCAAATGACTGTTGTCCCATCACTATCTCAATTTCAAAAACCGTGTAAACAGTGACAAAGGAACTCTGGAACTTCACCACTTAAGCCCAGAAACTTGTTGGAATATATATTTCACTTCAAAATCTTGAATTATAGAAGTTGTTTTGGGGGATTATAAGAAGTTCTTCGTTGCTTATTCCGATGTCGTGTTTTTGTTTCTCGGTGGCTTGTTTCCGTGATAAAGGACCTCAGTAATTAACCATAATTTAAGCCAAGACGTGAACTTGTTAAATTATAGCGAGATAGGCGGATTTGATGGATAATGTGATGATAACATACCTCTCTGTTATGCGCTAAAGGAATATCGTCTGCTTCAGTGCAAGACCTTGTAAGTACATTTTTCTATCAAATAAAAATCTTTCAATTTAATATGGACTCTATTTCAAGTATAGGAAACAATATTCACACTATTTAGCGATAAACGGTACTTCAAATCAATCAATACAAGTCAGGACTGCATGCAGCCTATCCCTGGTGACACTGTGTAAATAGATAGTACTAATTGTATCGATTTCACCGAATAACACGAGTCTCACTAATAAAATCAATAATCACTAACTATATCGATTCCATCGATTAAAAATAGTCGCACAAGTCGCATAAGATTCACAAGTCATCGCACTGAGAGTCTTCCGATTGCTTTTGTAGTTCTCATTGTGGTTTCTTCTACTTTTCTTTTGTTTCCTTTTTATATATGTACTAAAACTTCCGTAGATTTGCAGCGTACTCGCTTAAGTACTGTTTTAAGTCAGACGCTTAGCCGCTAACCAAGCGATCTACGTATTTGCGGTGTGCAGGGCGCGGGGGTATAGTAATTCAGGTGAAGAGGTTCTGGGGGTAGTTTTGTTTGTAACAGTAGTATATAGTAATACTTGTTATTAGTTTAACGATAAAATTATATCCCCAAAATGTTGGTACAAGGTCCTGCTCTGACGCCGACAATATTTATAAATTCGGATAAGAGAGATCCACACTGAAGGACTATGTTGAGGAATGTTCGCTTTTTTTTGTTATTTTGTTGCGAAACCTTAAAGAAACATTCAATTCAACTAATCATCAGATCTTGTTCAAGCTAATTTTCATTCAGTGTATTTTAATTGTGCTATCTTGAATTTTGAATTCAGAATTTTCGATCTCATAAATTAAAAAAAACTATATTTACATACATATAAATTAATGGACAGGCAGACATACATGACGTATATGTAATAGTTCAGTTTTCCATACAAAAAGGAACATCATACAACGTTCCTTACTTCCAAATCTCATGTGCTATGCAATAAAAAAAGAAAATAAACATTGATTTGGCATTAAAACACGTAGCGAAACACGTTGAACAATAATAAAATGCAAACAGTATGTCTCAAGATGTTACACTTGATTGTAAGATATGACGTTATAATTTGCTAATAATACTCTTCGTGCAAAATCTTGAGGATAAAAAGTAGGTCAGTTGATTTAAACGTTCAAACGCAGTAGGATGATTGCATCCTATTGCGTTTGAAACCCTAAAAAGGTATAACACGCATATAACCTATTTACCTAATATCTACTTGCCGATATTAACCTTACCTAATAACGATTTCAAATAAATAAGCCAGGAAGAAGAGAATGGTAATCCCAGAACGTCAAAATAAAAACACAAAAGCACTCCAAAACCATTTGTCAATTGCCTAGCTAAAAAGCTTTGCGAGATGTCTATATACAAAAAAACGAGGTATTTACGTCCGTCACGTCTCAGCTGTATCCAGATTGGCAATGTTTTGGGGGGGTCAGGGGGCAACCAAAGCCGACCCACTAAGCATGATTGAAACATTAATTCGGCACTGTCAAAACGTATAAATCCGATATGAGTGTGGTCCAAGTGAGGATTTGGGGGTTATTTGTGACGTGGCGGGGCTCGTGATGGACTGGTTTAGGTCACACGCAGATTGACAAGGCGATTTATTTTCTGGGTTGGACAGTGAGGAGAGACGTTGCATCTATCAACCAGTAGATTTCACTTTTTATAACAATACAACAAGCAAACTATTGAATGCCTATCTGGTGGAAAGGGGGTTACAGTCTTCTAGGGACATAGGCAATACTAGAAGTGTTTTAACAACTTGTGGGAAATCCACAGCTAGATGCTTATTCCAGATCCCCGCACAGAACGTAACGTAACGTTCTTAAGAACCGTTGAGATCATGGTCTTCGCTTTAATAGAATGTGGGACTCACTACACGCACGCTTCATTTTAAATATTGTACCACACGCTTAATTCTCAGGATAAACGCTAGAATGTATTCCCGAGAGATCCAGCATCGTTTTACTTGAACAAAATAACTTATATAAACCGTTGTTGTGCCGCTACTATTTAGCCATAATTAATTAAGCTTAAACTATTTCATTTATTCAACAGTCTAATGTAGTTTACTATGTTATACGGATTAACTACTCGAACTCAGAGTTGGGTAATTATTAAATTTAGGCGAAATTAGACAGGTTCATTTTTGTATTTTAATTTAATAATGTAGATTGAATTCGGTAGTTGACACTATGAAAAATATGGGCTGATTTTAATATATATCGTAGATTACGATCTAAATATGACAAAAATAAATTGTTTTAACTAATATATTAAATATTAATTGATATTTTTGACAAATAAAATTGTTATATTGCACCATTAGCCACGTGACAATGAACGCCGATCAGAGTGCGTGACGTCACAGTGTGCAAAACACAAGAAGTTATCAATGACTTCTCAGATAACACTTCAATGAAAGATGTTTGTTTTCACACTGTGACGTCATGTGAACGCCATGAAGCTTGACGCGTTTTTGTGACGAATGTCAAAATATTTATAAAATTGCTAAATTAAATATGTTAATGTTGTTTTTTTTTTTTTGCTGAAATATTAATATTTTGGCTAAAATAGACCATAAGTCTCAAAACAAACCTGTTTCTCAAAAAATGACAACTACCGAATTGAATTGAATTGAAAATAATTACTGTATCTATGACAAAATAGCTATATTTGTGTAAATTTATCCAAATGAATAATGTGTTATAATGAGTAATGAAGGACGAACAAAAATACAATAATATTCATGCTGGCATTTATTTTGAAATCATGCAGTTTTATATTATTACTATACAGCAATGTATTACCAATGCATGTTCAAGCACGTATGTTGCGTACTAAAATTTATTACAATTGTATCGTTTTACACAAAAGCTTTTCATCATAAAACTTATTTACTACTACAAAATAACTTAAAAGTTTAAATAGCTTTTGTTGTATCAAATTAAAACAAAACTAGTTTAGGTTTGGAACAACACACTCACTTACCTCTCCTATTATAATAAGGTCGAGTATAATAATGGCCGGTTCCTGTCTCTACTATTCATCCACTTGCCTTACTATCGGTTGAATTTTGACAATACTTGTATGGAGGTTATGTCAGATTTTAAACGATAGTAAAGCAAATGAACGGTCGGTAAGGTGTACGAACCAAGCATTGGTGCTCTTATTATAGGTTCTCTAGGAATTAATGTTCGACTATTTCTTATTTTTAAATTTGGCTTGACAGTCTTAAAAAAGTGGGTGATCAAGGAGCGTTTCTATCCTGTAGAATTGTAGATGAGTTTATTAAAGAAAGTGCTTGTCGTTATTATTGTTACGACCGACAAAGACCAATTCACACCTGCAGTTTATTACCTTTTCGACATTTGGACTTCTTTTGTTTGTTTTGTGTTTAAAATTTGTAATTAGAAAAACAGCCCATTGTGTATTGTAATCTTTATGGTAGTCATTAACCAGATGCGATTCTAAGAAGTTCAGTCTGCACGGCCGAGAGCCGTGGAGAGGTTGGTAGTCGAGCGATAAGCACAAGCGAAGCAAACGAACACGTCTTCATTCGATAATCTATTTAGTGACGGACTTTGCGCGAGTTATTATATTTTACTGTGTTATAAGTGTTTGTATAGTTGCAATCAATTCTATAGTAATTCTAACGGCATTTTAATTCGAGTCCTGCAACACGTAACATTACGTATATGAAAAATCTTAGTGATCTGTTTGTTATTTTATTCTTTTGACATTAATTGCTTGTATATTTATTAACAAAGCTTAACTGCCATTTTTTTTAATTAGAATATTTATGTCTTTGTAATTTACTACGTGGTAGAATGTAATGTGCATCTACAATTGTATAACCTATATAAACTACATTCTTGCAAATAAAGATATTGATTGATTAATTCATTCATTTACGGTCTTATTCATATCGAGTTAGAGTAAGTTTGTAGTCATTCATTTCATTTGACGGCCTCTGTGGTTGAGCGGGCGGCTAAGCCTTTGCCGGCCTACCTCACTGCAACCCAGAGGCTCCGGAAACGCATTTTCTCCGTTATTTACCATGGTCTGGGTGTCTGGGATCGGCCCCAGAGTGGTCCGTTGTATATTACCCATAACACAAGCGTAACTTGCTTAATTTGGGGATATACAATGTGTGTGTTTGTCTGCCGATTATTATTATTATTATTTATTTTGTAGTAATTATTAGTAAGTATGTGTAGTATTGAGTTCGAGTATGTTGTTTGTTTGTAAACATTCTCAACTCAATATGAATAAGTGCGTAAGTCTACTTTCTATATAAACCGCTTCGTCACATGTTATTGCTGTTTTTAGGAAAGAAGCGGTAAGTTAATCATTATTTAAATATTCAAGTTTTAGAAGAGACCAAATAAACTTCAGGCGGAAGTCGAAGCTTTTCTGTACCAACAAAGCCAAATTTTAGATGTTCAGCTGAAGATAAATAAAAATGGCGTTCTTCTGATAACCCGAAGTAGTTAAATGTGGTTTTTCGAACTGTTCTGTAATAATAATACACGTTTATATATTTGTCATTTATGGTTAGGGCTTACGTATAATAAACAACACGCCCATGTCAGTAAATTTTCTAGAAATTACTGCAGAAATTTTTCTATAAGTTCTCACCATTTTATAAGATCTTGTATCCATTCCATATTTCATACAAATAAAGATTTATATGACTGCGACGAGGATATAAACAATTTCAGGGTTCTTAGTTTAATTTGGTATGTGGCCTTTACTTACTAAGATAGCCATCTAGCGGAGAGTAGCTAGATTCTAGCTTTTCGGTTTTTGGTTGGAAACGAATTATTCTTATAGATGTTTTAAATTTTAAATCCCATTAAGTATTATTTATCACAAAAAAGTGTCTCAAAAATAAAATATAAATATACTGTCTCTACATATTCTAAAAGTTTGGTATTTCTGCAGGGTCATACTAGCGCCATCTGTTATTGAGAAGTAGAATTTTGTACCCTTAACTATATTCGTATTTTGACGACGATGTTTTTCAGAATTAGTTTAATTAAATGCATTTATTGTATCTAAATTGTTAGTGGCAAATGAAGAAGTTAATTAGCGTAATCGTGACGTATACACAAATATATCAGATAAAATAGCTGTACTACAATATTATTTTATTTACATTATTGCCAGCAATTTTATTTCGGTCAAATCAGATGCGGTTTTCGTAGTATAAATAAAGCGAAACGACTGAGCTACGGGCATTCGGCCAATTCTTCTGATTTCCATACCAGTCTGTTAAACCGTGAACAAGGACCCTCTGGCTGTTACATTTATATCTAACGAGAGTTCTATAAACACTGGCTACACGAGATAAGTTCAATGACATAGTTGGAAAAATATTTTGCGATTTGGTAATGGGATTACCGTATTGAAAATAGCTTAGGCTATTGGTAGAGAAAGAAAAATAATAGCGTTAGGCAGTTAGTTACTTAAGATTCCGTAGCTGTTTTGGCAAAGACGTAATCGTTGATTTTGTCGTCGTTGTTGTCGTGTTTCTGAACATAATTTATTTGATACCTTAATTGGAGCGCTGGCCGATGGAGCAGGCGAGATCTGAAGCGTCGGACGCTCGGACCTGCGAAAGGTCGCCGGTAAGCGCTGGATGAGGAAGTCGGAGGACAGGGGTGAATAGCGTCGACGTGAGTTAGCTACGTCCAGCAGCGGACTACGATTGGCTAATGACGGTTACTTATAAAGTCATTTAGAAGAGAAATATTGTATTCGAAAATCGCAAAAAAATCTGTGTGTATCTTAAAGAAATTAAGGTAGAAAAACTTTAAAAATATTTTTTTCTAACTAAAATTGGTTTGAACTAAGTGCGTTACTACTTGACAGTAGTAATTAGGAAAATCGAATGAAATCTACATATCTCTGCCAAAGGGGGTGTTACCTGGAAGAAATCGATTTTTAACGATAAGGCCGCCCGTTGTACTAGCTCTTGTATTTTTTAATTTCTGTTTTCCTATGCTTTGGTGTACAATAAAGAGTTATCTATCTATCTAGCTAATCACAAGTACTTGCAAATCTTAACATCTTATCTAACATGTTTTTTTGACCTGTTAATCAAATACGGAAACTACTACTGTTATGGAACCTTATTTGTGTAAATAATCTTATACTAATATATAAAGCTTGTTATACTAATATGTAAAGAAGAGTTTTTTTGTTTGATTGTACGCGTTAATCTCTGGAACTACTGGTGCGATTTGAAAAATTCGTATTAGATAGGCCATTTATCGAGGAGGGCTATAGGCTATATATCAAACGCTAATACCAATAACGAGCGGAGCATCAATTAAGAATGTTTCAAAATCGGGGGTTTATGAAAACAAATTCCCGCGGACGACGTGGCGGGCACAGCTAGTAACTTAATAAAACAATAACTTTTCATTGGTGGGAAAGTATTTTAATTGTATCGTGTTGTCTTCCAGGCCACCGCAGCACCACGGCGCGGCTCTCTTGGCGGGGGTCGGGGGCGGGGCGGTTCCCTCGTACGCTCCCCCCGGGAGAGCCTTCTTCACCCCCCCGCTGCCGCCCGAGTACAGGAACCCGTTTGCCGATAAGCCTACGCTCAGAGGTACATGCACAACTTACTTTATTAAGACAACTCCCAACTGTACTGTGTGCTTTGTTAAGGTTAGAAATTAGTTTATTTTCTTACGAAATCAAATTGGTTTCTATATGAAACTCTGCTCTAGGGTCAACTCTCCTCAATCTATGATATAAATGGTGTGCCAGACCCCTACTGCGGTATAGGTTTTTAAATGATTATGACCTTCATCTATTGGGTTTAAATCAGTCTCTAATAGGTCCGTTGCCGGTATCTCCTTGCGTGAATTATCACGTCATTCTGATTTCGGGAACTGTATTAAGTGGGTGCCAGCTCTGAAGTCTGCAGCTATGAGAAATGCTTATGGCTTCCGACAAACAGTTTGTGAGCTCCAAAAAGAGGGTGGGATAACAGTTACATTACTGGCTCCGAGATAAATAATTATACGTATTTCAAAGTAGGCAAACATTTTAACCCAACAATATGTGTGGTGGCGATGCCCATTGAATAGTGTTGTGAGTGTTTGGCTCGTCTTCGTCGTTGCCTCCTTGATCTTTCTTAAATAAGAAAATAGAAAAGTACCAAAGAAAAATACAATTATATAGTCTTAATCTTATTAATAACTCCGACAGTCGGCTGAGATAGACACAGAGATACATCAAAAAGCGTTCCTTTTGTACATTTAACAATTAAAACCTTAAACACTGCTGTCTTTTTGCCATTTTCCCTTGTGTTGCAAACGTCCATAGTCGTACGTTTACCACTCTCCATCAGCTGGACCAATAAACTAAAAACTCGCAACTTAATGTCATCTGTACGCACAATAGTTTCATTCAAGAAATCTTCATTTTATAAATCTAACCAAATGTCTTGATTTAACTTTTCAACACGAAACAAACTTGGCTCGGGAAATACGGTGCATTGCCAAAAGAAAGTTCTGTACAATGAAAATGCCTACGAAAACATATTGTTGCTTTTATTCTGCGCACTATGAAATAACATGCGGAGTCACTCGTGTGAATTCTGAATCGACGGAGCGCCTTTATGATAATTATCTTGTTTTTCAATATAAAAGTTATACCCTACTATGAGTATGAACTCGTTATTAACAATACATCGAATTTCATATTAAGAATCGCTATCTCGCTTACGTATATGAAGATATAATATATTCATAGAATTTACACAAGCGTATTATTTTATTTATTACACGAATAAAATAATTTTGATTCAAATAATATTTATATATAAAAAAAGAGTGCGTCTCGGGACGCCCGACATAAGTGATAAATTAAACTAGTCTAAGTTGAAATATTTAATATTGTAATTGTTTAACTTGAGAAAAGCTTAAGTTATTACTTAAATTTTATGTATATAACGCGTGGGTTAAAGTGAGAGAACGAGCCTGCCTACAGCGGCCGTATGCGTGAGAGAAAGGGAAGCGAGACAGTCGTAACGAAGCAATTTATCCTCCCATAAGAATCGCTTCAAAGATGTTTTTTCCACAAGAATTATTTTTTATGCATACTAATTAATGTATACGGAATCATAACGTTTGGAAAACTTTTATATTTTTTTTGGTAAGTTTTATGTTATACGGATTTGGCGTAAGTAAATTCTGTGACAGTTCCGGTGAAACAGCGACGCGAGGCAGTCGAGTTTTGTTCAATATCCCGGTTTTTTGCAGTTTTTCCGCACAATTTCCATTTTTGGAAAGCGATCTATTGCGAAATAGTTGTGTAGTGTTGTGTTGAGTGTATTTAGTTTCGATCCCGGCGAGGATTGCAGTGTTTTTGGCTATTGGGTGAGTCGCTGAATCTTTTTCGCGCGCGCCTTCTACGCATCTAATGCATGACGCAATCATAACGGTTAATTTCGTGTAATAATAACACGCCGAAACGTGGAACTGGTTTCGGGCTCGAGAGTGGGCATCCAATAATGGATGCCCATGATCCCAAACCCCCGCCTGGACTCTCGGGGGCCCCTTGCAAGAGGGGCCACCTGGAAGCGAAGGCGGGGTGGCTCGGTCCCGAGATTGGGGAAACGCGACGGAAGAAAATCCTGTCATCTCCAACCGTTGTTCGACGCAGCAAATCTGCTGCAGGTCTACCAGGCCGCCGGGCTGTTGCCGTTATCACGGCGACGGCCGAGGCGCCTGTCTTGCTAGGGCGGGCGGCGTCGGTGGTGGATCTGACCGCCGATGCCCCCCTCGGTAGGAATAACGTTATGGGGCCACCGGAAGGTCCCGTGACGCGTAGGCCCCCATCCGGCCGTGCGGCACGTAGTGCGGCACACCCGGATTTAGGTAGGAATACGCTGCGCGGATCGTTCTCGGCTGTTGACCTGGCCGTGAGCGATGCGCGCACCATAGACGGTGCCTTCGTATCGCCGTCGGCTTCTGCACGAGCTTCACCCGTGCAGGGGTACGGCGGGTACGAGGACGGATTTCGCACACCGCTCTCGGGCAGCACACCAGACTCGCTGGATAGTGCGCTCGATGGTGCGGTCCGCGCGTTTGATCTTACCTGCCCTACTCCGCCTGCCTGTGACCTACCGGTTCACACGGCGGCCGGAATAGAGGCGGCAGGGGGCGACCGCCCCACGACGACGGTGGCATACAGCGCACAGGCCTCACCTGCGCATTTGCTACCGGTTTGCGACGTAATAGTACGCAACGTCGGGGACGATCGTTCCGCGAGCCCGGTCGATGCGCGAGCTTCACTCGCGTCAACGATCGGATTCGCAAATAGGGATTTTGTAGGCGCGGCAGCGGCGACCCCTTCGTCTTCCTTCCCTAATGGGATGGGAGTCGCTGTCGCGATGTCGGCGCCGGCGTGTTCGACGGCTGCGGCGACGGCGGCGGCGGCGGCGGCGTCCACGTCCTCGTCTTCGGCGGCAGCGGTGGCAGCGGCCACACCATGTTTCGCGCCCACAGGTTCGTCGTCTTCGGCGGCGTGTTCGATGGCGCAGACAACGTCTTCGGGGGCAAGCGTGCCCCCCTTATTGTGTACCCCGGTATTCGCGGCCGGATCGAGGTCACGGTTCTGGGATCGGTCTCGGAGCAGTGACGCCGATTCGGCGACCACGTCGGGTGCCTCCACCCCAGCGCGCGCGCGCTCGCCTTTGCGCCCCACGGGGGGCGCAACCGCGTCGGTCGCGTCGGCCGCGACCGCGTCCGTTCTCGCGGGTGCGGAGGCCTTCCTTCGCACCGAGGGGGGGAAAAGGGGCGCAAGGCGCGCAAGGCTACCGCGGCCAAATTGGCCGCGGCCAGCCGGTGCGCCGCCCTCGTAGGGGACGTCTCGTTGCTCGGCCCCGGGGAGCTTCGCCTCGCGGCGTGCGCCCAAGTGGCCGAGATAATTCAGATCGCCCAGACGTCGGGCAATCTGAAAGGGGGATACGTGCGTCGGCTGAAGGATGCCGCGAGCAGAGTGTCGGACATCGTCGACACGCTGGTCACGCGGGACCCGGAGGCCGAGGCATGGAAGCTCGGCAACGAGAACGCTCGTTTGCGCATAGAGGTGAATTCGTTGCGGGAGGAAAATCTTTCCTACCGCAAGGAATTTGAGGAAATGCGCAAGGCCCTTAAGGCCTCTGCTCCGGTAGCGGAGCCGGCGCCCGCCGTCGTGGCGGCGCCACCCCCCGCGCCTGTCAAGCGGAAGGCGCGGGCGGTCGCGGCGGAGGCAGCGGCGATTCCGGAATCGCCCGCTGCGCCCGTGGCGACTAAAAAATCGCGTCCGGCCCCCGCCGCGTTGGCGGGGCCAAAACCGACTTCCGCCGACGGGGCGGAGTCGGCCGCGGCTCCCGCCGACGGGGCGGGCTCGGGTTCGGGCTGCGGTCCGACAGTGGCACCCGCCGACGGGGCGGGTGCGGGTGTGGGTGCGACGTCCACCCCTCCGCTCGGGCTCAGCGGCGGCGGGTACGATGCGCTTTTGCGCGTCGTGCTCGACGCTGTTGCGCCATTAATCGACGCGAGGTTGGCCGCCATCGAGGACCGGCTGAACCCCGCGCCGACCCTCCGCCCGCCGCTTGCGGCGGACCGAGGTAAGGCGCCGGCGCCCAGACCGGCTCCTCGCGCGGCCGTCGCGCACGCGGCCACCGCGGTGGCCACCGGACGGCCAAGACCGGCCACGGCTGCCGCCGCCGTCCGTCGAGGTATGGGGGAAGCGAGTACCCCGGCCCCGATGGAAGTGGTGGTGGCGGCCCCGGCCGCAGGGGTGGCGGGCTCCCCACAGCCGCCGCCCCCAAAACAAAAAAAGAAACACAGGGGAGGTGTGAGACGGACGCTCAGGAGGAAGCGGAGGGCGGAACGCGCCGCCGCCGCTGCCGCCCCTGTGGCCTCCGTCTCGGCCCCCACCCCTGTGACACCGGCTCCCAGGCGTCGGGCGGCGCCCGCGGCCGCGACACCGGTCGTCACGGCCCCCGCCCCCCGCCCTCGAGTCGCCGTCGCCGTCGCGCCACCGCCGGCGCCCGTGGCCCCCGCCCCCACCCCCGCTCCCGAGGGGGGGCGTGGACCACGGTCGTCGGGCGGAAAAGGGGTAAGGGGGCGAGGGCCAACGGGCCCCCTCCCCCCCCCAGGCACAAGCTGCTGCCCCTTCGACGGGAAGGAGGCAGCAACCGCGTAGGCAGGCTCCGAAGCCTGCCGCCGTCTACCGCGAGCCGAGTACGGCGGCAGTCGTCATCAAGCTGCTGCCGGACGCGGTCGCGAAGGGTGTCGGCTACCGCGACGTCTTTGCTAAGGCGAAGGCTTCGGGGGTGGTCGACATCACCGCCATGGGTCTCCGTGAGGGGCTGAAGGTGGTGCGGACCGCCAAGGATGGGCGCCTCCTCCAGTTCCAACCGGGACCGGAGGGCGCCGCCAAGGCGGATCGCGTCGCTGAGGCTCTTCGCGGGGCCCTTGCAGGGTTGGCCGAGGTCATCCGCCCAGTAAAGCGTGGGGAGCTTTACATATCTGGGCTGGATGACTCGGTCACTATCGATGGGTTGCGCGACGCGGTCGTGTGCGCCAGCGGATGCAGGCGCGACGACGTGCTCGCGAAGCACATCGGTGCCGGACCGGGCGGCCTGGGCGCAACATACGTGTTGTGCCCGGTCGCTGCCGCCAAGACCATCGCCGAACTGGGCTACCTCGTGGTGGGCTTCACTTCGGCGAGGGTCGAGGCAATGGAGGCTAGACCGATACGTTGTTACCGCTGTTTCAACGTCGGTCATAGCGCCCAACAGTGCCCGGACACGTGCCCGGACCGGTCCAAACTGTGCCTCCGCTGCGGTAAAAGCGGACACAGGATTCCGGACTGTAAGGCACGAAAACCCCACTGCGTGGCGTGCGCGGCGGGGGGCCTTAACGCTGCCCATCCTACGTTGGCGAGGTTCTGCCTACCTCCCTTCGTAAAGGGCAAATTCGTCCACTCGCGGACGAGACGAGGTGCGGCTGCAACTGCGGCGACGGCTGTGCAGGCAATGGACACCTCCAATGCCTAGTACACCCGCTACAGCGTTTTTTCAGGCCAACGTAAACCACTCCCCCACCGCCCAGGACTTGTGCCTGCAGGCGATGGCGGAGTGGCGAGCGAACTTGGCCGTTATCAGCGAGCCGTATTACGTTCCCCCCGCCGGCAACTGGGTTGGCGATCTCGACGACACGGTAGCGGTGGTGGCCAGGGCCGGATCTGGTACACCGCTTACGTGTCTCGAAAGAGGAAAGGGCTATGCGGTGGCGGAAAGCGGGAGTATCGTCGTCATCGGCGCTTACTTCTCGCGAAACCGCCCTCTGGCGGAGTTCGAGCTTCACTTGGACGCCGTCGGGGCTGCCGTTCGCAGATTGTCACCCAAAACGACTTTCGTGATGGGCGACTTTAATGCGAAGCACCAATCCTGGGGAAACGTCATCACGGACCCTAGGGGTCGGGCAGTTGAGGATTGGGCTCTTCAAGCCGGCCTCACAATATTGAACCAGGGGTCGGTCCAGACCTGCGTACGCGCACGGGGTGGATCGATCATCGACCTGTCATTCGCCACTCATGCGGCCGCCCGCAGAGTGACCGGATGGAGGGTGCTGGAGGAGGTGGAGTCGCTCTCTGATCATCGGTATATCAGATTTGAGCTAACGACCCCCTCCTCCGGTCCGAGCCCTGTTCAACGTCGCCCCCCTCTCCTCCCGCGTTGGGCCCTTACCAAGCTCGATCCGGAGCAGGCCGAGGAGTGGGCATGTACGGAAAGCTGGGCCTACCCAGCCGATTTCGCGAATTTGGACACGCAGGCAGAGCACATGCGCAAGACCCTGACGAGGGTTTGCGACGCTGCGATGCCACGCGTCTCCAAACGGCAGCCTTCGTGCAGGCAGGCGGTCCACTGGTGGACCGAGGAGCTCGGCGAGATGCGAAAGGCAGTTCGCATCATCAGCCGCAGGCTCAAACGCTGCAGGGCGCGCCGTCCTCCGGACTATGTCGCGGAAAATGGACTCGTGGGAGAGTTTAGGGAGGCCAGAAAGGCCCTTTCGATTGCGATATTGCAGTCGAAAGCCCGGGCTCGGGCCGAGCTCCTCGAGACGCTCGATCGGGACCCTTGGGGGCGTCCGTACCGTGGGGCCCGCAACAAGTTGCGGCCTTGCACTTCCACGGCTACGGAAACGCTCGAACCCGAGGTGCTCCGTTCGGTGATCGATGGGCTCTTCCCGGATCCGGGGAACTTCACTCCCCCCAGCATGGGTCCACCCATTCCCGACACCCCCACGGACGAGGAGCCTCACTCCATCTCCGAAGGGGAACTCGACGTTGCCCTGGACCGGCTCCGGGGCAGGAAGACGGCTCCGGGACCCGACGGGGTCCCCGGTCGCCTCCTCTTCCTGGCTGCAAAACATCTACGCAGCCAGCTGCGGGACCTCTTCGAAGCCTGTATTCGCGCAGGTAGGTTCCCGTCGCAATGGAAGGAGGGGCGTCTGTGCCTTCTTCCCAAGGGAGGTACGAAGCCTCCCGACGATCCGTCCGCCTACAGGCCCATAGTGCTGCTGAACGAGGTCGCCAAGGTCTTCGAGAAGATCTTGGCGGAGCGGCTCGTGAAGCATCTAGACACCGTGGAGCCGGGGCTATCAGATACGCAGTTCGGGTTTCGGAGGAGGCGGTCCACGATGGACGCCTTCGAGACGCTGCGAACGGTGACGGACGAAGCCGTCCAAGCGAAGGACGTCGTTCTTGCGGTGTCGCTAGACATAGCGAACGCCTTTAACAGCCTCCCTCATGAGACGATCAGGGAGGGGCTCCGTGCACACGGAGTCCCCCCGTACCTCACGAGGCTGTTAGGCGAGTACCTGCGGGATCGACACATCCTTTGGGAGGGCGGTGAGTCCGTCAATCACGAGTTAGGTCGGCGACGTGTCGCGTGCGGCGTTCCACAGGGGTCGGTCCTCGGGCCGATCCTTTGGAACGTAGGCTATGACTGGATCCTTCGGGTGACGGTCAGGCCCGGGGTAGGGCTGATCTGCTTTGCGGACGACACCCTACTCACGGCACGCGCCGCGTCATTCGCGGAGTCCGTGGACGTCGCCAACGACGGGTTGGCGATAGTCGTAGATAGAATAGCTAGGCTGGGCTTGAGGGTCTCCCCCGCGAAAACGGAGGCCATCATGTTCCATAGGAAGTTTCGTAATCCACCCCCGGATCTGTCCGTTACAGTCCAGGGGGTGGCGATCAGAATAGGGCCCACGATGAAATATCTTGGGCTAGTCTTAGACGGGAAATGGCTGTTCAAAGCGCATTTTGAGCAGTTAGTTCCCAAACTCGTGAGTTCCGCGGGCGCACTCTCAAGGCTTCTTCCCAACGTGGGGGGGCCGGGGGGTGCGACGCGGAAACTATATTCTGGCATCCTGAGGAGTATGGCCCTTTACGGTGCCCCCGTCTGGTTCGAGTCGCTTCACCGCCACAATCGAACCCTGCTGCACCGGGCGCAGCGGGTTCTGGCCGTGAGAACCATACGTGGGTATCGTACAGTGTCTTGGACGGCGGCGACACTCTTGGCAGGCGAGCTGCCCTGGCCTCTCCAGGCAGACGTCCTGTCCAGGGTTCGTCGTACCCAGCAGGATGCCCTAGTTAGAGGACTGACCTTCTGTCAAGTCGAGATAGAGACGGTCAGGAAGCGGGAAACCGCTTCCTGCCTCGTCGACTGGTCTCGTGACCTCGAACACCCTGCGGCCGGCGGCTTTACGGTGGACGCAATCAGGCCACAACTGGAGGAATGGGTTAACCGCACTAGCGGCACCCTCACCTTCAGGACGACGCAGATACTGACCGGACACGGTTGTTTCGATCAGTATCTGTTTCGCATTGTGGGCTGCTTGCCTTCTCCGGATTGCCGACAGTGTGGCGCGCCCGATACGGCGTTTCATACGCTTGTCGAGTGCGCTGCCTGGGCGCCTCAGCGTTTCGAGCTCGAGACAAAGTTAGGAGCCGTCGGATCGCTCGGCGACTTGGTAACGGCCATGTTGCAGAGCGACGACGCCTGGGATGCTGCGGTTTCTTTTTGTGAGGCAGTTATGTCTCTGAAAGAGGCCGCAGAAAGGGATAGGGAGCGAAGTCCTAGGGCGCGTGCTACGGTCTCTTCTCGAGGTCGCCGGCCTTCAGCCGGCACCCGGAGAGGCAGGTACGCGCATTACTTCCCTCCCTGAGTTAGGATCCGGAACGATGGGGGCCCTTAGCTACTAGGTCAGCAAGGGATTTTACAACTACCCCCGTTCCGTAGTGGAGTGTGTTCTCCCGGGGCACACTTCAGCACTTTATGCGCTGGATCGACTGCTGAGTAACTATGTTCTACATCTCAGTCTTTCCTTCACATCAAAGCGCAGGGCCGCGAAGGGAGGAGGGGTTTTTTAGTGGGTATTGAGGTTGCTCGCCCGTGCGGCATCGCTCGGAGTCTCCACACTCCTCTGTGTAATCCATAGCGGACGAAGCGCAAGTAGAGCATACAATTGCTAGCGTTATCGCCCCCCGTGGATTCGTGCCGTTTCCTAGTGACGGCCCAGAGAGTGCGTAAATCGGTTAGTCATTTTTCCCCGCCTCAAAAAAAAAAAAAAAAAAAAAAAAAAAAAAAAAAAAAAAAAAAAAAAAAAAAAAAAAAGTAAATTCTGTGAATTTATATATCTTAAAAAATGTGATGATGCGTGAGCCAGATAACGGTAAATATATATTTAATCATGACTATCGTCTGGATAATTACTTCTGGGTGTACATTAGTTTTCCTTAGATCATTTTCATACAATACAAACAGGATTTTGTAGACTATCTTAAGATGTTTAAATGCAACAATTTAATTAAAGAAGTTTAAATACAACTTAAGCTATATTTAAACTTAGATTACAGTAGAAAATGTTTTAAATTAATCATCTAAAGACACAACTTAACTAAAACTTATCTTGTAAGAAAAAAACTAGGTATGCATGTTCAATGAAGAGTAATTAAGTAAATATGCAGTGGCGGATTTGCCAGGCTGACTAGGCTGGTGCCTATAGGGTGGCAAAGGGGTCAAAATTATTTGTATGTTTCACATAAATTACAAGATTCGTATTTATAAACTTACCTAAATGTTAGTAGGTCCCCACACAGACAATTCAACGCGTGTTTCACCACTTATATAAATATTTCACGGGAAAAAGGTAGCGTAATCAGGACGATGATTGTGAACTAGGGTACCTACCTAATTTGTAGGATTGAGGGGGGGTCGTCATAATTTTACTAGCCTACTGGCGATAAATGTGTAAATCCGCTATTTTAAATATGCGTAAACTAAGAAGAACATGATAATTTTATCAATAGAATAGAATAGAATAGAATAGAAAACACTTTATTGTTTACCAAATAAACTATTACAGAAAAAAAATTACAACAAATAACGGCAAAACAAAAGGCGGCCTTATCGCTCAAAGCGATCTCTTCCAGGCAACCTGACTGAGAGGATACATTTAAAAACTTATGTCTAGGTATAATGAAATTAATAAGAAGTAAAATAAAAAGGAAGGACAGTACAATGTGGACAGTAAACAGCTAAGTTAAGAAGAATAGAAAATAAAATATATAAAAAAACATTATAAGTTAAGGTAATGGTTTTGACCGATTTTTTAAATATGGCAAGTGATTTAGCTTTTCTGACATCTATCAATATGCCGATTCTTTCAAAATATCCTAGTGTGTCAATTCATTTGGCCCTTATTTCATAAATTTAGGTAACGACAATTACTTTTTAACACTTTCAGGCACAAACACAGACGGGAACAGCTACCTCAACCGGCGGCCGATACCCCCGCCGTCTCTCGGGCCGGGCCACGAGAGGATACCGATTCGTCCCCCAGGCCAGGTAAATTCTATTAACATCGGACCCTCTTCAATATTGATGGGGCCCTCGTACAAAGTGGATACCTTAAAACGATTCAAATAAATAGCTTCGCCTGTATATTGTTTACGTAGGCGCAATTTTTGCTCAACAAAGCTCTCGGTGGGGTAGTCATTGAAATGTTTTGCATTGTACAGACTTTTGTGTTTAGACTTTTGTTTCAAATTTACTGTATTAATTTAATGTATAGACAGAAACTAGAATTAATATTAAAGTGGGAACTGTATTCCCAGAAGGCTCGCCGCGTTGTATTGTTGACTTTAATATGTTAGCCGAAATATAGATTAGCCTTTTGGTCGCTTGAGGTATCTATCACTCGAGCTATATAAAACTTGTGTGCTTCAGGTCTCCATGATTCCTAGATTTCGCCCCAAGAGAGGAAAATATGTTTAAATTCCGATCGCTGAACATTTGCGGCACTTTAGGACTTCTTGTTTTTCAGCGTCAACCACACCAGTTGTTGTGGGAATAATATTCGAAATAGATTTTTAAGGTTTCATAGCAATCTTGACATTAACCCTCAAGATATTCAATATACTCTTTGCCCTCAAGTATGTCATATCGTTGACGTCACAGCTATGTTTTTCAAAAGTGACAGGTCTAAAAAATAATAGACTAAAAATTGTATTCTATGAGATATGTACCAGTATATATAAAGTACTCTGTGGTACGCACTCGTGCGCTTTTAACTTCGTTTTGATACTTTTTATCTGCTAATTTGTCTGTAATTTCGTCTCTACTTCTATAATTTGAAATGGTCCAATGAAAATTTTAGGAATTAAAACAAGCCCAAGTCACGCGTAAACGATATCGTGGACACCGCTTAATAGATCGTATACGGTATTGAAAATAAAGCTGCTCGGAAAATGAAATCCTCATACTGCTAAATATTTGTGTTTGACCCCTATTAACATGGTAACATTTATGTTGTTGAATTTGATATTAACATTTTTAACCCAACGCAATTAATCATTTGCGAAAAAAATTCTAACCCTTTATTTAATAATCTAGTTATTTTCAATATAGACGCTTAATTAAAAAAGACATCTATTAGACCCAAAGGATAGGTATTGACCCTTTTCAACGTAGATAGGGACGCTCGATGTATAAGGGTCCAAAGTACCCGTACATTCCACAGCCTGAGCTGAACAGGACATTTTAGGGACACTTAAATAACGCACCGTACGTTATATGAAAGTAAATCGTTTTAATTTAAACGTCTTGGGATAAAATGTGGTGTTACTCAAGGTGACCCTTTGAGACCGTAACTTCATTTTCTGTTTCTATTTATTACTTTTAGGGTTGCCATTCGTGTTAGGAAGTCAATATATTTAAACTTTCGACACTCTGGCAACAAAATGTATTTCAGAATTATAAGCCATAATGAAGGAATTAGGTAGATAGATAACACGTAAATTAGGATAGGTAACTCCTTAGAATAAACAATTACAAAACGCGTGGCTACTATACTTTCATAGGAGAACAAAAGGAGACCTCTTCCTTTAAAGTGATTCTAAGCGATCTAACTTAAGGGATAGTCTATTGAAAATCTGGCAATGTAGATAGTCCGGAAAATGAGATAGGACCTATGATTTAATTTTATTTAATTTTTGATTACTGTTTACTGAATTTGTTGCATTCAGTAAAAAAATAATTAATATAATAATAATTAATAATATAAACATTTTTTTTATAATAACAAGCTTTGATATTCAATTATTAAAATTTTTTTTTTCTTTGATGATCAACATCGTACCATATCACGAATTGTGTTATTAAGATATTTTCATATATTTCAGGAGATGTCGTCGCCTCAAGTGCCTGCCCCTCCCCCAGCGCCTCCGCTTCCTCCTCCAGGCATTGAACCTCAGAAAAAGAAACCTCTAAACACGCCTAGCCATAAGGTAATTATTCTAAGCACTGATGTAGGTTTCACTGATAATTCCTAATTTGAAAAAAACACTCGAATGGCACATAAATTGGCAACACTGGAAGTTAAATTATAATGATGCACCGAGATTACACACTTATACGGACTTCTAAAATAATTTAGTTCTTTATTCAGGTGGGTCATCTGCTGAACTCTGCAATAAAAATTTAAAAAATTGAAAATTTTGGGCCTTTCTATACAAAAATAAGGTCCCTAATTCCTTATTTCTTAAAAAATACATTATTGTAGTTCATATCTAGAAATCTGCAAACAAAAGTTAGCTGTTATTGGGTGATTGATGAAGTAGTCCTTATTAATACAAAAGATACCTTATTGACATATAATATTATTAAACATAATGTTTTCTCTCGTTTTCAGCCTGAAGATTTCGACGGTGACATCAAACAAGACCAAGCCAACTTTACAGATTTCGTCCCGAACTCTCTAAACATACCTACAATATCGAGGATCCTGTCTGGATCAAACGGAAGGAAGGAAGATATACCGGACGTGTTATTAAGGACAGTAACTGCGAAACCGCAGCACAATCATGACAAATCGTCAAAAACTGACATTTTCGTCACAAAAGACGCAGGTGTTACATTAAGTGATTCGAATAGGGACTCGTCTACTGAAGGTTCCGTTTTAGCTGTTCTAGATCCAGAAATGAATAATCTAGACAGGCCTTTAATTGTAGATCAAAATGGTGAAACAAATACTAAAAGAAATCTTCAGTATAATCCTGGTAAAAATGATAGTAGGAAAGAATTTACGCCTGCGACGACTATTGGATTTGAACTTAAAGATCCTGAAATGTCAACAGAAAGGTATCATAATTTAGCAAATGTTAATTCAGATAAAAAACTATTAAAGCAAGATAAATCTGGTCCTGTTCAAAGGGCCGGAGCAACTTGGCCCTTCGCTTGGAATGTCCATATTTATTTAGCAACAGTAATTTTCACAATACTAGCTGTATATTCAATATTTAGAATCATATGTTATAATAAGTTTACACATCTATTCACGCAGTACTATTTTATTATTTTACATTTAATATTAGTTTTTGTATGTTTAATGAGGATATTTTATATGTGCTATGATCCCTACAATATCAATAATTCCTTGCCAATATTTATTAGTGAGATTTTGTTGCACGTTCCAGAGATATTCTTGAGTGTCTCTTTTGCGTGTACTATTTTGTTTCTTCTGACGAATAGTATTAATTTCAAGAACACTTGTTGTTCTTTCTTACTTCGTCCGAGAACTATAATAATCGGGGGCGGTCTACATATACTGTCCTGTGTTATATTGCATATCTTTGAAAACAATAATACAGTTTATAAGACTCAGGGAGTTGAAAAAAGGGTATTAGGTCTAACATGTCAAATTATATTTATTATGGTATGTCTTACGTTGGGGCTCTGCTATCTCTATGTATATAAAACATTAAAATCTGTCCTACAGAAGAAAAGTCATAAATACATAAATGGCTTTCAGAATTTGTATCAAGCGATACATATAAATTTAGCGACCGCGTTGCTATTCGTTCTAATGGCGACGTTGCAAATATACGGAATATTCGGTATCAATCAGATTAACATGACAAAGTTCAACTGGTTGCAATGGGGCTATCAATTATCGCTACGGTTGATAGAAATAACGATAATCGGTCTTATATCTTGGGTGATAAGTTTGAAGGTCGGTATTGTACCCTCGCAACACGATAAGGCGGATGGAAATAAGATTTCTGGTCTAGGCTTATTTGCCTGTGCAGCTGGTTCTAGTAACGAACAATTCGAATCTGACTATCCAGCTGTCTGCAATACTAACACAAATCTTCATACATACACTTTGAGAACTGGTAAACCGATATATGAAGGAACTGGTCACCATCCTAGTATGCCGCCGGACCAATGTTGCGCACCTAATGTCGACCATCAGAGATTCCAATTAAATACTCTGACAGGGAACTGTGACAATAATTCTGGTACTGAGAATTATTCTGGCCACAGTTCGATAGCAAATGCTGGTCACAGCAGTTCCACGGAATCTAGTAACGCGACGTCCAGCCAAGGGATAACTAATCATTTGATTAAACATCATCCAAATATGGCTGGTTATAATGGCATAGAATCTGCTTCAGACGACCACTACTCTAATTGCGACCCAGCAATTCAGAGCTTACAAGGTGACGATCCATTAGACCACGAATACAACGTCATTCAATATGGCAGCAATAGCGATTTTATCAGGGATATCAAGAACCAAAACTACAATGGAGGTTCGAATAGAAGTTCCCATAATTTCAAACATATGTCTTATGACAGAGTCTCGTCCAGAACAAACAGTAACCCACGGAAAAAGCATAGGGCGAAAAATAAGAACATGCAGAATTGCATGACGATGGGTTATGATTCTGCGATTGGACATCATTATCATCAGCCACACATGCCTGATGAATATGGGAACTATAACACAGAGAATGCTTCTTATCACGCGTCAGGTATACAAACATTAAACCCGAATAGGAGTTACAGCAATGATCCGTGCCAACAAGTTAGAAATTCACAACGCCGACAATCGCCATCGGCGTCTGTGGTAAATTCAAGTGGAAGCCAGAAACGGGGGAAAAACAGTGGTTTCCCAGACAGGCCCAAATCTACAGATCTCTATGGGTTCTCGGAAGATCCTAACGAAAGGAGCTATCCTTGCGCGTTAGGTCCAGTTCCTCAACCGGCTCCGAGGAATTGTAGTTACGATGCCTCGTATTCTCAACCCCAAGACGAAATCAACCCCGAAACAGAGGGTAATAGCATGCTAGTAGCTCAAGATGGGTTCGTTAGGTTCAGACCCTTGGAAGATGGTCCTTCGCAGACCTGATTCACTATAACCCTGTCGATGACGGCAGAGAATCTTAGCTTTTGATAAATAAGGCTTACGTTCTGGATTTTAAGATATCGTATGTTTGTTGTGTTTTTGGAGAAATTCAATTTATCAATAATTCTTGTGAGTGTCATTAATTATTCTAGGAAATAATTATAATCCACAGTAGGTTGTTACTGTCCTGTACTGTAAAGTGACCAATATAGTAATTTTTCCTGTATCGGTGTTTAATTAAAATACGATATTATGCAAAAATCCAGATTATCAAAGGAAGCAACGGTCTGTTTCTTAAGCCTTGGAGTGATACAATCAACATCTCTTTATAATAGATGGCGTTATGGGAAGTAAACTCATTTAGCATATATTTTGTACATGATCGATAAGAACAAATTTTAGTCCAAACATATTGAAATTCAGTGACAAACAGTAATTATTTATATTTCCAGTGTTTTGAAAACTAGGATTATCTCGTCGAAACTATCTCATCTTCTAGAATAAAAATTATCCTAGATATGTATTTCTTTATCAAAATTGTATAATTTCATCAGAATTGATTCATTGATTTTGCTGAGTAAGCTCACGTTACTTTCGCATTTACAACATTAATATAGATGTCGCGTACGTATTTCACTTTAAACCATACACAAAATATTAAATTTGAATTTTATAACCACAATGATATCTTTACAAGGAAATGTAAGGTACTTCATAAAGAATTTGACATGGTAACTTAAATAATGATGTCATGCGACACTTGTAAAATTGTAAATGTTTAGTTAGGTTAAAGATATAATTAATAAATATTCGATCGGATCATAAATGCCTTCTGTATATAGCTATTTTATTTTATAAGTGATATAAAATATTTTTATTAATTATGAATATTCCGTCTCTCCTTGTATTGATACATCGATATCCTTAATATGTTAAGTGTGAACATATTTTTTAAATATTATCAATTTTAATAAGTGAATTAGAAATTTTATTGGCTTGACATTGATTTGATATCTTGACATTGTGGATTTTGATTCTTCAAGTAACATAATTATATGATGTTGTTTTGAACATAGTTTTTGCTCAAATTTCGAAAACGACCGATACTGTAACAAGTTTTTTCATAATTTAAAATTTGTCTATTATCTTTTCAGAATAATAATATTTTTTGCCATATAATAGTAGCAATAAGTTAATTTATCTACCATTTACATCTTTGTTTAATAATTTTATTTGTGCATACATATTTAAATATTCACATCTAAACAGTAAACAGTTCTTATTTGTACAATACAAAAGTGTCCGTACACTACACTTTTGTAGTGTATGGACACTATTATACAGTTCATATAACTGTGCTGTGCAGTCCATATGAATTGTATTGTGGAGTTCATATAAATTGTTTTGTGCAGTTCATATAAATTATTTTATACCATTCATATAAATTATTGTGTGCAGTTCATAAAAATTATTTTGTGCAGTTCATATAAATTATTTTGTGCAGTTCATATAAATTATTTTGTGCAGTTCATATAAATTATTTTGTGCAGTTCATATAAATTATTTTGTGCAGTTCATATAAATTATTTTGTGCAGTTCATATAAATTATTTTGTGCAGTTCATATAAATTATTTTGTGCAGTTCATATAAGTTATTTTGTGAAGTTCATAAAAAAATTGTTGTGCAGTTTATATATAAATGGTACTGTGTAGTGTGTGTAAAATATTAGGTAATATGTTGGTCGTGTCGAGTCATTACCAATAGTTATTGTAGCTCTTCTTGTGTAATAAATGTAACAATTTTACATACAAAATGAGATGTTACGGAAAATTGGTTTGGAA
The DNA here is from genome assembly GCA_012273795.1 of Dendrolimus punctatus. NCBI lineage: Eukaryota > Metazoa > Arthropoda > Insecta > Lepidoptera > Lasiocampidae > Dendrolimus > Dendrolimus punctatus. The sequence continues at coordinate 13,100,115 of CM022550.1, forward strand.
AATTCATAGAGTTCTCTCCGACTACTTTTCCGTAAAATCTGAATTCGAGTTCTCGCAAATAGCAGTAGAGTTTTCCTCCATAAGCATTTTAAATATGTATGCACAAACAAAAATCTTTGTTCTGTCCAGTTGCACATGAGTGATATTTATGTATATTGAATTTTATATTGAAACACTTATGACATGTTTATTATTTACTGATGAATGCAATTATATACATTATACCAGAACTGTAATTATAGAAGAATACTACATAGAAATGACAATTCGGTAGTAAAATTTATCTCCGAAATGTTTTTAAAGTCTGATTATATGGAACCATAATTCAATAATTTATTTTTATTTTATTATTAGAAATGATTGCACTAAGTCATTCAAATGTTTGACAGATTCAGTGGAAAACATACCCGTGGTTCCATTAAGTCATTTACCCCCTTATTTATAATAGTTATAAGAGGTTTATAGAATCGGTATTTTTTTTCTGAATATAATTATGAATAGCACTTTTTTTAATGAGCTTTAACCTTATATAACTATTATGAATAAGGGCGTTAGGAATTAAGAGCTATTCAAAGCTACGTTTATAGAAGACTATAATCATTCCTAATGCCTAGTTTGAATTATGCCCACTTTCACGGCAGCAAGCAGGAAAGCGGCGAGGGAAGTGAGCAGCGACAATATGTAAACGGAATATAAAGTGGAATATGACGCTCTAAAACATTGCAAGAAGAACACGCGGATTAGGCTTAACAGCTTCGACAGTCAAAGGGAGTTCCCTTCTTTCAAAAAGTCGGTGTAAAACACATAACAATTATTAGCTCAATTATTATTCAGTTTTTTATTTGAAAACTACCTATACTCTGACTTTTAATTAACTGGGATAAAATTACAGCTGCGACTTCTTTTATGTTGCAAGCATGGAGTGGCAATATGGTATAAATAAATGGAAATAGTGTTGTAATATGGCTCATTCATAAGTGAGTTGTTGATTCAACTCACAGATGTGAGTTGCTGATTCGATTAACAAAAGCGAGTTGCTGATTCGCCTCACAGAAGTGAGTTGCTGATTCGACTCACAGACGCGAGTTGCCGATTCGACTCACAGAAGTGAGTTGCTGATTCGACTCGCAGACGCGAGTTGCTGATTCGACTCGCAGAAGTGAGTTGCTGATTCGACTCACAGACGCGAGTTGCCGATTCGACTCACAGAAGTGAGTTGCTGATTCGACTGGCACAACTCACTTATGAAATGAGCTACTACAACACTATGCCCCTCTTGTAACGTAAAAATAAGGAATTAGTCCAGGTAATTAAAAATCATAGTGTAGAAGAGTTTCTTCGTCATCTTCACGCGCCGTCCACTCCCTAGTTTGTTGCCGTGGATGTGGGGAAAATGTAAAATGGGACATTTTTCTTCAACGGTTTATAATTTTTTTAACTACAACACTCATGCCAGTTATCCTTGTAGTTACATTGTTAATTTAATTGTGCGGTTTGAAAAAAGGTTTTAATTTTAAAAAAGCCGCTCGAATACCGTTGTCCTGCCATTATCATATTATTATAATTGTAAAGATATATAATATTAGTTGTGAAAATCCATTTCATTTTGTACAAAATGATTAGTATTTACTACATATTAATGTGTAAACACAGATTAAATTTGATGTAGATAGTTTATCTAATGTTGCTGAGGTCGGATTTTATTGTAGTTAAAATATATAACAACAATCTCGTAGTAGATTAGTGAGAAAGAATGGATTGACAGGGATAGAAACTGAAAAAAATATCAAAATTTTAAGTGAGTTGAATGAGATGGTGTAAATTGCCTGTTTCATTTGGGATGTTAGTAATTGTGACCAAATACAAGAAAGAAAAAAGAAAGGCTTTATTTGAAGAAATAGCGACGCACTTGCACTACTTACTTTATTATGAAGAAACTTATGTTAAAACATACGAATAAGTCCTATTTATACGGTAAAAATAACGCAGTTAATAATTAATATATATATACATTATTAAAGACATGAGTGGATGAAGGTGATAAGTCGCATAATTCCAATTCTGAGTAAATCGAGATAAAAGTTTTACTTTTATTTGAAACTGAACTGAACTTAACACCTTTAGCAACTTTTTATTTTTTAAATATGCCTTATATCTATGGTCTAAGGTCTGTAGTCATTCGGTATCGATTTATAACATTCATCTACGCAAAAAAAAGCAAAAAACCGAATATGCGACATATCACCTTCATCTACTCACGTCTTCAATTACCATAAGTTATCTGTCACTGTCATCAACAATTAATGACAATATCGCATCACAAATAACGTATTAAACCTACATCTGCGTGAAACGGTTACTAATAATAACATTATCCCAAATGGAGCGGGGGCATAAGAATGAAAAATTCTTCTACATTAAATAACAGGAAATACATTAAAATCCGATCTTCGCAAGAACGTTATAAATGTTGGTCAAACAAACCTCTCTGTAGTAAATCGAAAATATCATAAATGAATGTTGACACTGTTGATCGATGTTTTTGTAAGAAACAGCGGTTAAAAAATATTTTGTTTTAATATTGTAATTTGCATAAGAACGGGATTGGATATTGACTGTTTTTAACGAAGAATTTTGTGTTTTAAGGTAAAAGGTTAGTAAAATCTGCCTTTTCGAGGTATCCCAAGTACTGCTTACTTTGAAGCCAATCCAAAAAGTTCCACCATCTACAAGCTGAGGCTTTTGCTTCAGGATTATTTTATGTATGAATAAATAAGTATCCTTGAATATTTAACTGTCTATGAATATTCAATTGAGTTAGATCTTCAAATTATGTAGATTTATTTAAAATCAAGTTGAAGAATTATTTGTATATCTACGTAAGACCGCGGGCCATAAAAATGGCCCGGACTTTCGGAAGGCTTGCGTGGGGCCATGGGAAGGCCAACACGTAGAGGCCCTTGGATAAATTTAATCTAAGTTTGTGGTATGTGATGTATGTACCATGTATTTATTTTAACCATCGGTTAAAACCACACTGACCGGCGATTATCCCTGTCTACACTATGTACTTATGCACCTAAGGACAAGCTCCGACCAGTGTGAAGAATTATTATTATTATTTTATAATAATGATAAAATATTTTGTCTTAATTGAAATAACATCTTTTGTTATATATATTTTTCAGTAAATAAATATAGAATCTTATAAGTATGTATTTTTAATCGCTGTTTAATATGAAAACATAACAAATAATAATAATAATTGTATAAAATTAGCATTGACAAATCTAATAAAAATATTTATGAATAATTCTGATAGAACACATTTTTTTTATAATTAAAACTTGATGTAAAACGAGTCTCCGTTCTATTTAAATGTCGTTTTATCTAGTATCGTTAAAAGGCTAATATCAGTCGATTTCGTGCAAATCATTTCAACTTTTTTTTTATTTGAACCTATTAATGGAATGAAGCAGTTCCTATGTGTCCATTGTCTGGGATATAAGCTAGCTCTGTAGTTATTTAAATTCGTTCAAAAGTTTCGTTTCCGAAATTTACCATACCAAGAATCGAACCCGGAGCCACTGCGTTGCAGTGAGGTAAGTTCGTCAAAGGTTAAGCCCGCTCAACCAGAGGCCGTCTCATGATGATTATGAATAACATTTTTGACCATCAAGGCGATAAAATTTGAAAACCTTGTTATGAATATATTTAACAAACTTATCGTTTTGAAAGCTAATACAGTTTTATGAAAGATTTGTTGTAAATAAGCCTGCAAACTACGCCTACCTCAATTTGAATAAGTTGTAAATCGACAAGATATAATTTGCGACTTGAGTTTTGACAAAAATAAAACGACATATAGAACGGCGTTCTAAAAAACTTATGGAGATACTTAAAGCTCGTTGGAGTAATCCTATGTAAATAAAACATTTAATAATTAATTTAGCATGCACATCGACTTTTGTATTGGAAGATACGCGTTTCTACTGCTATGTTTATGGATAAATATACCAATGTCAGTTGATCCTTCTGTTTTCGAACCCTACTTACGAATCGGTTAAGCTTGTCATAGCATTTTTCTTATATAACTATATATCGAGTGCTTCATAACATAGACGTATACGCAAAAATGCCATTTCTCTGTTGTTACAAAACTATGCATGTTACAATTTAGAAAGTCACCTATGCAAGTGTACCTCAATAGAAGGGTATTTCCAAATTTCCACCTTATACAATCAACTAGTTTTGTTTTATTCAAAATTTTGTCCCTTGTGTAAAACTGCACTTTTGTCTGTACGCCCATTTGTTATGAAACCCTCGATATATATCAATTTTATTGTTTATTAAAATCAGACACCCAAAACTACACACAACGAAGTAAGAAATAAACACTCACAATAACAAACCTGTGAGTTTTCACTTACGCGCTATATATCCTTCAGATTATCTATAAATTATTAAATTATGAATAACAAACACATAATCTACCACTCAACCTATTCTGGTAACACTCAGACAAGAATTAATAATGGTCTTATTATACATACGCGCCAGATTAACTACAATAGGTTGCGCAGTATAATATATATTTTATTTGTAACTTCAAACAAACTGCAAACTGTATTTAACGTTTATGAATAATTGATAATGCCGAAGTTAAAAACTTTGTCATATAAAAATTCGAAAGCTTCATAACCTATAAAGTTCGCTTGCAGTTGAAATATGTAATCTTCCGTACGAAGCCGTTAAGATGCCATTTTATATTCTAAACGTAAGTGTCCTATGTAAATAAATATCGGGATTGAATATCCTGTAGCGACGGCGACGTCCTAAAATGTTGTACATTAATATTATTACAATTATGTATTATGTTTTTAATTTTCAAGACTGTATCTACGTTTATCATTTAATAAAACGATCCACGTTTACTATGTATAAATAAATAAAAAAACGGTATTGAAATATTATTTTGTTTTATTTTTATTAATTGTCCACAAGCTGCCAGCTGCCATCAAAATTGACGCGCCAAAATCAAGAGAATTATATAGTCTCTTATACTCTAATACAAATTATATGTAGTTAGAAGGAGAAAGCATCAGTTCAACGTTCGTTTCAATTATCTGTATTTGAACAAAAAGTGCTGACAGTTCGAGAACAAATTTGTGGTGGTTCCGTCTTAAAGGGTGGTTAACTAGATAGACCTCGCGCATTACCACATTTTAGAAGCTTGAAGCTAAGTTTAATCCAAAACAACATGACTTCTAAACTTGCAGCGAAATTTACACAATAAAAACCGTTAGAATATCTTACTCGAAGGTTAGCCGTTAACACACATACAGATTAGCGGTGAACAATTGACGGTAACATTCTGGGCCTTACTTATAATAATCTCGTTAAGAAAGATTAGCCATCTCTTAAATAAGAGACTCTTAAGCCCTAATCAATGGGGCCTTACTTATAATAATCTCGTTAAGAAGGATTAGCCATCTTAAATAAGAGACTCTAAGCCCTGATCAATGGCTGTTCTAATAAACGTGCCACATTGCTCTTAGCAGTCACTTAACTACTTCTCGATGTTGGTTATTTTTGGCAGTCATTTATGAGTTACTATACACCACTCTTATTCTTAGAGGAGTTTATGGTAAGATTTCGTTAATCAGTTGCTGAGCAGTTTGTTAAATTTAACAAACTATTATATGTAAGCCATGGCTGTTTCAATAAACTTGTCATCTTGCTCTTAGCAGTCACTTAAACTACCTCTCGATGTTGTTATTTACGACATTATTTATGAGTCACTTTACACCATCTCTTAAGAAGAGTTTATGGGTTAGATTTTCGTTAATCAGTTGCTGAGTAGTTTCTTAAAAGATTAACAAACTATTATAAGTAAGGCCATCTATGATTAACAATGAAGTTATAAATAGTTTAACTGTCATGGGCATTCAGAGTTAATTGAAATAGAGCCTATTGAATCAAAAACTACCTCAAAACAAAATCCTAGTTTAAAATACCTTTTGTTACCAATAATATTATTATTTATGCTTATGTCCAATTGTCAACGACAAAACGGCGGTAAAGGCTCTATAATGTGTAATCGTTTTCGTTATTGGAAAAGAAAAATGATATACCGATGTACATAGGCGATGGTAAACACTTACCTTCAGATAAGCCGTCTGTCTACTGAACTTATTGAGTTAAAAAAATTATGATCGATATTTAAAAATATGGATATATCGCTTCCGTCCCTACTGATATTAGCAGTTGCCGTGACATATAGAAATCAGAGTTAAACCATAAAGGGTTCTTATTTAAGAGTTGTCCATAAAGTACGTTCGTATATTGAAGTGTAACAAAGTGTGAAATGGAGGGACTTGGGACGGTTCGGGTAGATAAATAAACATGACGTTTGCAATTCCCATCGACTAAAAAGGGGGAGTTTTAATTTCTGTAACACGACTTTTATAGGAATATATATAATGTCCAAAAAAGATTAACGCGACGTTAAAAAGTACTTAACGCTAAATGCGGGCGCGATGAGAAGACAAAGGGACGTGGAAGAAGCAAGGGAAAAGTAACTTACCTCGCCACCAGTCCACCGCCACACTACAAAGGTCCCCCGGGGGTTCAAACACTCATTAGGATAAGCTTATGATCAAAGAGTATATTGAATATATGGAGACTTATGATCATTAAATTATGACTATATATAAATGTATTGCGGTGAAAGCACTGACACTAGCTGAATGTCCCTTGTTTTGCGCATACTTCATTTAAAGTTTTCTTTTCTTGATGGCGAGGATCGGGAGGGAGAATTTACAAGGAGGCCCAAATGTTCCTCAATCACTAAATTTTATCTTTTTCCTCTTTTTATTCTGGGAGCCTCTTTTGTAACTTATATATTTTTAAATGATATCGCCCGCGCGTTATGAATTCGAAACTTATGCGAGCGAAGCTACATTTATATCTAGTGAAAAAAATAAAACTCAAAATACTCAAACTTAAACAACATTTCTTATTAAATAAGTTATTCACAACAATTTATAACCATAAACGTCTAAAAAAAGTATAAAATTATATATACAATATCCATGTATACAATCAACAAAGTTTTCTATACTCATTACCCAGATCATTAAATTTTAATTCTTTATACATTAATATACGTTTAAATTAGAGATGTGCCGGATCATTAAAAATGTATATCTGCACATACGGATATCAACTTTCTTACTAATTCTTAGTAAGAAGTTCTTGTAATGTCCCTGTTTTTTTTCTTGTTATAAAATTGATTTAATTAACACTTCATCTTATAACTTTCTATAACATTGAACTTTTAATTATTCGAATAAGCTTATCACAAAGATTTGCGATTGATTTTATTATATAGGTAGTCGATTTAGTTCCTTCGAGGTTCATACTATCGGTACCTCACTACAATATATGTTTATATTATAATGGTGACAAATATTTGATTTTAAGAAATAAAAAATAATCTGAATGGAATTTAATAATGTTTCATTGCTATCTAATTACTTATATGCAGAAAATGTAAGAGATCCGTACAATATCCGCCAAAAAGTACTATTTCCCTCCCTCAGATATCCGCGAATACGCGTATCCGGCACATCACTAATATACACATATTTCAAATTTACCATTGTCTAGAATGAAACTAACATTCAGTCTATCTATATTTAGTATATATATATATATATATATATATAGTAAAGCTGATATCTCCACTGTTCAATCAATTTGATCGAAATGCGTAAAATACGACATTGAAGAACTCAATTTTATGTTTACATAGTTCGCTTTGACAAGAAGTTGAAAGACAAAAATGAACCGTATAATACCAGTCTCATATCATCTTTGCTCTTTTATAACAATCGTCTAAAATCATAGGCAATGTCATATACAGTTGGTGTGCCTTCAGTCTTAAATATAAACCGATTTTGATGAAATTTGGCATATATACACTTCACATCGGAGGTGAAGACACTTTATATACCGTTAGAGGGCGTTCATTAATTACGCGAGGCGATCTAGGGTGGAGGGAATTTAGTTAAATCTTACCAAAATATCACTTAATTTTTTTAGCAGAAAACGGTGTTACGTCAAAAAATATTTCTAGAATAAAAAAAATTCAATAATTCATCACGTTTATTGTTGAATCTCGTGTGAGATTAGGGGAGGGGGGGGGGGGTGAAAAATTCTCAAAAATGCCTCACGTAATTAATGGACGCCCCCTTAGGTTTAATGTGTTCCAGTGACACAAGTCGAAGCTAACAAACCCTTTCACGTGAATACATGAAAACCATCTAGGTAATACTAATATATAAATCACTATATGCGTCTGTTTGTACAGCTCTGCTCCTATATTATAGAAGACTGAGAATAACTTTTATCCCAAAATACAATTACTATTTGGAAATAAACCTTTAAATTAATTTTAAACCGTTAAATTAATCATACATTACAGCTAATAAATATTAAACTAAAATCATAAAGGTTTGATTTTCTTCGCGGAGAATTCCTCTCCTAATATCTTCATGACTTGCGCGTGTGTTTTTCCATCTTTAACGGCTGCATAATTCTCTTTTACGTATAAGGCGAAACCGTTAGTGTTGCCCTTTCTTGCGGGAGTTGAAACAACGCCATCTTTAGTCTTTTTATTTATTAATAATTCGAGAGTCCCGCGACAAGCGCCGCACCGTTTCATCGTCGTATCTATCGATTTCGAATGGCGTTGGTAACTGAAATAATTAAAGTCTCCTTCAAACTTTGTTCGCTATATATCGAGGGCTAACAAATGGGCGTGTACGCAAAAACGCCATTTTTGTAGTTATGCTTCTTTAGGCGCGTTGGGGAAAAATGATGAGAGTAATTTTTTACGATACGAGCGCACACCGTCACACGGCAAAGTTACACCATGAAGTTAACTGTAGTCAACCGACACCCTGAAGTTAGCTATAGTCAACATTTTAGTTTTTCAAGATGGCCGAGTGTAGTATGGTGGTTGCGTAGCGAGTTGTTAATAGATGTATTGTGAATTTGTGAGACGAGCATTGTAATATTTCTTTACTTTATTGTGTTTTAATTAATATACGAGTTTGATTATATATATATATATATTAGGGCGGGTCAAATTGTATGGAACGATTTTTTTTGATGAAGCGTATAGCAAAAAGTAATCTATAGGTGATTTTGAGAAATTTTGCTCAAGAGACCATAGCTCTAAGTCGGATTTGGAGCCCCCCAAAATTTCAAAATAGAAATTTTTCCATATATACATAGAACAATTTAATTTAATTCGTCATAAAATCGGATAGAATGATAGTACATTTCTCAATCTGGGCTTGTTTGAAAGGTATTTTTATTACCTTTCAGAATCTGAATTGATTGATTGATACCATTTTTTTTGAGTAGAGATATTAGGAATTTTTTGTCGAAAAATAGCCTAGAATGATTTCGACTCGGTTAGAGTTACGACTTGGCCGCAATGGACACTTTTGTAGAGCATTCAATTCTAAAAAAAACCCGTCCATAGTCAAGGCGATGCTATGAAATGCCACTGAGCTTAAGAAATTTAAACATGAAAAAGCCAAAGTTTCTGTGTTTTTTTAAGGGGAAATCTTCAAACGCCTGGGTCGAGGTCTGAATATTAATATTAAGGGCTCAAACTTTCAGGGTATTTTTTTGGGTACTTGCAACGAAATTTCACGATGGAACCGAAAAAAAAAATAGTTGAAAAAAAAGCACATATATATATATATTATAGGTTTCAAGTTACTTGTCTTATAAGTTAAATAAGTAAACTTATTATTTTAAAAACAATCGAAAATGTCCATTACTAAACATAAACTAAACTTACCATAGTCCACATATCGTGCATCGATATGAATATTTGAAATGTATGACCATGTCGTGACATCTGGATATCTCTCCCAGTTCCGGGAACACTTTCAACGACTTCGCTGCCCTGAAAGCACACACCAAAAATATTTCGTATTTCTTTTAATAGGTTGAATTCAGCAGACAGGCAGACTGCCTTCTGATGGAAAGTGTTTACAACATCGCCTATGGACATTTGTAACATCACTTGAAAAAAAATATGCTGCCACTCTCCAAAAAGGAGACTGGAATCTGGTCACTAATGCCGGAATCCAATTCAAGGTTGTTCTAGATCAGGGGTGGTAGCCTTCCATCCAGAAGAGCAAATACCCTACCACCTGGCTGTGGGTTGTTTTGTCGAATCGAATCGTGTTGAATTAGTACTTTCTCCATTTCTGCACGGATAAGATTACTATTGTTACGAGTGCGGGACTCGAATTAAAATACCCTTGGAATTACTATAGAATTTATTACAACTATACAAACACGTATAACACAGGTACAAATATAACTAGACACAACCAGTACAAACTGCCACGATTCAATAACACGCGCAAAGACCGTCACTATATAGCTTCTCGAATGTACAGCTCTTGCTCGTATCGTAATCGTCGCTTAAATCCCTCACCCCTCCGTTCGGGCATTGTTTTATAATAAACTGTACACTACAATTGTATTCTCTTAATTACAAATTTTAAACACAGAGTAAACAAAAGAAGTCCAAATGCTGGGAAAGGTAATAAACCAGGTGTGCATTCACTCTGTCGGCGTGTAACGTTATGTTTACTTAATTTTTAATTTACCATTTCTTCCAGAGAGGACCATGTCCAGCTTTCAAGACCCCGTCTATAACCCAAGTGGCTGCGTGACACAGTTCGTGTATAAGAGTGTCGCGTAAACGCTGCGGACTATCCACCACTTTGGTTGACAGTTTTATACTTGATACCCTCAAGTATTCACCGTTCGGGGTCTTCAAACGACGGTTCGTCGCTGTACTGGAATTCGAAATATTTATATTGTCCTGCCTTTAAAAAATAAAAATCTAGAACCCGATTCCAGCGTCATCTGCCGGGACCAAATGTTAATCTATTCTCAAATCCACTTGAACAAACAATGTCATCAAAATCAGGCCCAGCGTTTAGGAGTATCGCGGCGCCACCTACTCGGTCCAATCGTTTATTTAAACCATTCCGGGATTAACTTCAACACATACAACAAGAACAAAAAGTTTCTCAAAATGGAATTGGTATAAAACGGTGTCAATAATTGTAATTCGCTCACATCACTAACCTAAATATTGATAATTCCAATGAAAACACTGTATCAGTTACTATTCTAACAAGTTTCTACTCAGTCACAATGGACTCGTACTTCTAAATACTCGTGGAGCTAGTATTTGGAACCAGTATTTACACTTACTCGTACTCATAAGACTAGTACGCGTTTTAACGAGTACGACTCATCTCTAGGCGTGAGGCATATTTATGCCAACAGTTATTAACAACAGATATTCATAGACAACAGATAACATTTGTTATTTTCAGAACGGAATACCTGTTGTCTGGATAACAGGCACATAACATAACAATAACAAATTCCTATTTACGTCTTTTATTAAAACTGTTCAATTAATTACTATGTTTCTCTCGTTCTATGTAAGCAAATCGTTATTAAGCTAAAAAGAGATGCACCTATTAATTTATTCATATCTGTGTCTCATTTATACTCCAAGAAGTTATACGGGAAAGAACGAGATGCACCTAATAATTATAAGTTAACAAAATGCAAAAGCATTTAAGATGCGCACACATTACGGGACGCGTGAGACGCGTCCGGGAACGCGCCAAGAATCGGACGCGGCTTTTGAATTTTTCTTTTCGGCCAATTTTTCTTAGGGAAAATATGCTATATCAACTCATTTAAGCGTTAGATTGGCGCAAATTTGTAAAAAGCGCTGAAATAAAGTAATGAGCCTGGATACTTTTTAATTTATTATAAATACTTATTTTTGAGGACAATACTCCAATACACGTGTGTACATACTCCATGCCAGTGACCAAGACCAAAATCAAATGAAAAATTTTAATTTAAAATTTCTCTAATATCCACTCACAATATTTAGTATTTAAATTATATTATGTGGACCAATTTAGCCAAATTCCCTGAATGCTACTCAAACTGCGACTATCGACCTCGCAGACGTATGCGGATATACATAGACAAAACCTTTTTGTTACAGTAAGATTTCGGCCAGTTAACTTTTAAAGCTTTTCCACATTCTTTCGAGAATGTTCGCGAGATCTTGCAGCTGAGAAGACTTGAAGTTCTCGTCGCGAGAACTCTATGCTAGTGTAATGTATGTAGGCTTTACCGCAAGTCGCATACAGGAAGCTCGTTCCAGTAAAAACTAAATAACAGTATGTTATTAAATAACAGATTACCAATGCTGTTATTTTAGGATAACAGTAACAGGAGTAACAGATAATTAAATTAAGCTGTTACAAAATGGTCGTTTTTGTAAAAACGTTTTTGAGCAACGATGCCAGTAGACGATGCCGGCATCCGATGCCGATATATTGAAAAACGGATGCCCGCAATATCCGATGCGAACTTCACCGAATGCGAGCGAGCGAGGGGCACCGTTGACCACGCCACGGAAAACGCAACGATGACAAACCGAAGACTCGACGTATCGCTCGCTCGCTAACTCTCGGGTGCTCTCGGTACGATCGGTGGTTGTGCAAGGCAAACAAACAATCAACGTAATACAACACTAGGAGCGAGCGTAACTGTTAGAAAACTTTATAATAATATAGGTATTTATTTTTTAAAGTACCTATCTCATGTATTTTTAACAATCCCACTGAATGGTGGCTTCGTCATTCCAAAATATACTCGGCGTTGGCAGAAATATACCGTTCGAGGTGCAGTATTATTATAACTTCTGTGCCATGCGAACAGATATTCTCCAAAGCCATATTTTAAATGAACGAAGAACTCGTCTTACAAGTTCCAAATTAGAAAAATTGGTTTTTCTTAATGTAAACTCTAATTTTGTTAAAAATAAAGACTAATATTATTTTTTTATTTTTTTTATTTACTTTATTTTTAACTTCCACACTTTTAAAACAATATACCAGTAGAAGTCATAATGTTGAATATCGTATCTAAATAATTTACATAACTACTAGACAACAGGCATCCAATGTCATACGCAGAGTTGCAGATACTTTAGCCGGCAACTAATTTTGACAAATCGTATCGATGCCAGAAATAACGATGCCGGCATCGGATGCGGTTTACAATTAACGATGCGCATCGGATGACAAAATTTTACGAAAACGCCCATCGCTAGTTACAACTCATTTCTACACATCTCCAGTACTACCCATCTTTACAAAGTACAAACCATATACAGAGCCTATAAAGACTTTGGGGGCTTATTCAAAAAAAAGTATTTCATGAATATTCAAGTTTATAAATTTAGTAGGCATTACACACTAGTTTATCGAGATACAAAAATATAAACATAGCGCGATTTAAAATTTGATAGAGCCATCTATCGGTGATATGAATTATACACAAATTCTTAGTTGACGACCTTAAAAGGTCTGAGGGTCATCCTATTTATTTGGCTCACCGATTCTTAGCTGAAGAAATATCATGAAGGATCTATTCCATACTATTCTCTCTCTTTTCTTTACCGTCTCTCAATTATTTGGGGTCGGCACAATATCATCTTTTCGTTCCAGATTCCTCTATTCTGACATACATACTTTGTCACAACACAAATCATCACACAACCCATCCATCTCTTTTTTGGACCTTTACATTTGTACACACCAATCTTGCAGTTTAACATTCTTTTGTCTCATGACTTTCATCTCTCTTTACATGTTACATTTTCTGGCATTTTATTACCAGAATTCTATACCCGACTGAATGTTACTGAAGACGAATCTAGTTATATGTTCTACGATTATATTATCTAGTCACAAAATATCAACAAAAATAATCGCGTAGTAGAAACATAACCGGCATTCTCGTGATATAGAATTCATCTTATTTTTAACTGATTTCAAAAAGCAGGAGATACAGAATTTTATTTTAATTTTTTTTTATGTTTGTTATGCAATTTCTCCTTCAATTGAAATTTCATTTTTTTATATTTAAAATAGTACTTTTGAGTTGCAAACAAGTCAGGATCTGATGAGTGGATCCCAGAGAAAAAGAAGAGCGCCTACTCTTCAGAAAGCTAACTTGTATGCATATATATTATTTCTTAAACTATTAAAGCGCACATGTGCGCAACTAAAAGTAGAAAATAATTTTTGTCTTTTAACAAAAACGAGAGTTCGAAATAAAAAGCAAAAATAGATATTTACTACAACTATAAAGAATAAGTTTGAACGTTTCTTTAAGAACCATAAAGAAATGTTCAAACTTACACTAAATCTCTATGAATAAGATTGTTAGTTTAAGAGATACAGCCAAAGAGCCAAAGAGTCGCAGTTTACCGACCACTGAGTTAGAGGAATGAAATAAACAAGATGGGGATAGAAGACACAATGATGGTGTAAGCATCAAACTAACTAAAAAATATATATTACCCAGCAGTACTTCTAAATTTGGTGTCCCATCTGATGGGCATTTTGGCATGAAGACCGTCATCAAACACGCATTTATTAAATTTAGTGAATAACCGCTGTGTCAATTTCTCTTTAAGCTTGTCAAAATTGTCCCTATACTGTATTGCTGCTATGTCACATCGCCATGATGGTACATTATCTGGAATATATATAATAAAATAAATGTTCAATGGATTTACTAAGGTACAATACAATACTTTGAATATCTTTGGAATGCTTAGATATTGAATCAGCAGAATTGGGCCCCAGGAGCTGAGGTTATTATACTTTTGGACGGGGTAGGACAGATGGGATACAGGGATGGAAGGACTAGACCAGACGAACGGGACATGGAATAGATAAGGATGGGATAGGGATAGTAAGTGGGCCATCGGACCTCTCACTCATCGCACGAGACATGATTAACTCCAGGATAACCGTTTCACGCCGATATTGTGACAGGCAGGAGGAATGGGATACAGAAGTAGTAGTAGAGTAGGAGACGGACATTGACCAACAGAACTCTTACGGATACAGAACACAATTCGGTAGTTGACAGTATGAAAAATATAGGCTGATTTTAATATATATTGTAGATTACGATCTAAATATGACAAAAATAAATTGTTTTAACTAAAATATTAATTGATATTTTTGAGAAATAAAATTGTTATATTGCAGCCATTAGCCACGTGACAATGAACGCCGATCAGAGCGCGTGACGTCACAGTGTGCAAAACACAAGAAGTCATCAATGACTTCTCAGATAACACTTCAACGAAACAGATATTTGTTTGCACACTGTGACGTCATGCGAGACGCCATGAGAGCTTGACGCGTTTTTGTGACGAAATGTCAAAATATTTATAAAATTGCTAAATTAAATATGTTAGTGTTGTTTTTTTGCTGAAATATTAATATTTTGGCTAAAATAGACCGTAAGGCTAAAAATAAACCTGTTTCTCAAAAATTTACAACTACCAAATTAGCTCAAGGACTGGAACAACTACACCAGCCAACAATTCGATCGGCGTTTAATTGCGCTGTAATGATACTCATTTTTTAACTGAAAATATCCAAATATAAATGTGTTGTTAAGCATTAGGCAGCAGTTGTTTATTTGTAAAATGCTGACTATTGTACATCTTCCTACAAGGACCTTTTCACACCGATATTCTATGAGAGTGTGATATCACATCGATTGAGCCTGCCTTAGAGCTGTAATCAAGGTAATGATTCCAGTAGGACTTAATCACACCAATTAAATAAACTAGATAAAATTTGCCATATACTCCTTACAAATAATGACAAATTTCCACCAATGGTAAGGCTAGGAAATAATAAATAGAAAGATAGAGTAACTGGCAATAAAAGAACTTACTATAAAGCGAATATGCAATAGACAGAGAAATAGAAGGACATGATGATTATGATGATATGAAAAGAAAATGATTCATTGTCATGAGATAACAACATAGAAGACCACTTTACAAGGGTTTTATTTGCTAAAATGGCTACATTACTCTTAGGGCCTTACTTATAATAATCTCGTTGAGAAAGGATTAGCCATCTCTTAAGTAAGTAATTTAATACCCTAGTGATTTTATGGAACTTTTAGGCATTTACTTTAAAAATTAGCATTTAAGCTACGGTAGCATCACCAATTTAATTCCTCTTGCCGTTACTTTACTACCTCTTATCCTTAAGAGGAGTTTATGGGTAAGATTTTCACTAATCAGTTGCTGAGCAGTTTCTTAAAATTTAACAAATGATTATGAGTAAGGCCCATTAAAGTCTACATTTAACACCAGTTGCATAAGCAGGAAAAATCTTACCAGCCAATGATGCCATGAAACTTAGTCTTTCATCATCGTGAGTCCTAATTCTAGCACTTTCAGCTTTTTTCAATGATTTTACAACATTAGCAGAGCCACTAATAACTAAGTCTACAGATGTTTCTGTATTCACTTTTAATTCCTTTGTAGTACTTTTAACATTTTTGACTCCTGGTTCAGGTATTTCTGAAGTAGTCACATTCTCCATAAACAACTTCTTCTTAGATTTTTTCTTACATCGTTAACAATTCTGACCGTTTCTTTGTATCTGTATTGGTCAGAAATAATTCCTTGTTATTATGGAGATCATTTTCTTTTATTTTCAGCTTTTTTGTTGTACTCTTTACATCATTCATCCACCGTTTGGGAATTTCCAGAGTGTTCAAATCTTTCTCTATATATAACTTCCGCCTGAACTTTTTCTCTGTGTCTGTTAATATTTCTGACTGCTTATTTGTATCTGACTCTGTCATTAACAACTTCTTGGTGAGTTTGAGGTCATATTCTATATTTTCTTTATTATCGTCATCAAAGTTAAGTTTTTTGGTGCATTCATCAAAATTTGCTTTAGGTGTTGTAGTTTTGAACAATCTTGGTATTGATTTCCATGCATCTCCATATAGGTCATTAAGTAGTTTGATTTGTGATTTTTGGATTGTTGGTATTGTGCAACATTCTACAGATTTATTAGCATTTTCTTTAGGAGTTGAGGGTATGGGGTCATCTTTTGCTGTAGTGATTATATTTTGGGCTGGTGACCAACCATTATAGCTAGGTTCTGATGTTTTATCAGATGTCTCCTCTGTATTACAGTCAAACATCTGGAAATAGCCACAATCTTCTTAAACACACATGTATATGCAAGTAAATTAATAGCACACATTAGCTAAGCAAATTATACTGATGTTATAGGAGGATATATGATGCACAACTTGTAGGCCAATTCAAAACACTTAACTTGCAGAATATAATGGAAGTTGGTTAAAGAAATTTTCTCTATCAGGAATCGAACTCAAGATTTCTGTGTTCCAGTGAATTAGGGGTTAGTGAGTTTTAAAAAAATAAGAAAAAGCTATATTTTATGCAATAAGCAAGTTCCAATGACCCACTTCCTCATCCACCTATCCCATTCTAAACCTGGTAATAAACTGGCTTTGCCATTGGTTTTACAAATACCTATAGGCAATGGTAACCACATTCAATAAGCTGAGCAAACTGCCTGTTTGCCAGGTTCTCCACAAAAGAAAACTATTTTTATAGCTGCAGCTAACCCATCTGATGGAAAGTGGTTACTCTTACCACTGGGCATTCACAACAGTCAAGGTAATGATACCCTTTATAATTGTGAAAACACCTCAGCTGGGAGCCCATTTAGAATCCCCATCATGCAAAAGACAAATATTCTTGATAAATGTTGCGTGTAAGTGAACTAGCTCAAGGAAATGTGGATTTATTTATTTAGATTTATGGCTTGGCAGCTAGGCCTTTTAGCCAGATCTTAGTTTATAATATAGTTTCTTCATTTTCTTACACCTATGTGTAGCACAGCTGAACTGTAGGTAATCAGGTAGTGCCATTCAACGGAGTTCTTATGACAACTCAAAAGGCAACATTAGACTATACAGTTCACATTTCTCACAAAACACATAATTACTACTCAAAAACTATCGATATCCTACAACTATTGTTCATTTTAGAGTAATTTTACACATTTTTAGAAAATAAAACTGCGCAGCACAACATCTCCTTTCAGTTCCTGCCAAAAACTGAGGAAATGTGGATAAACACCCAGTCAATGGTGGATGGTGCACTGGTATGACAAAGAAGAGGGAATGATTCTGAACAGTTCTGATTATACAGTCATACACAAAAAGATATGGTATCCAGATGAATATGCTGCGATGGATGTGTGGAGTGATAAGCAAAGATCAGGTCAGGAAGGCGGCAGTCTTCATGTCCGTGACATAGCAGACAAACTGCAAGAGTGTCGCTTACGCTGGTACGGCCACGTTTTACACAGACCGGCTAATTACGTGGGAACAAATGTCATATGCCACCTCCGCCAGGTCCCGGTCGAAGGGGAAGGCCCAAGAAATGTTGGATTGACGTCGTGAAGGATGACATGCGTGCCAATGGTCTCAAAACGGAGGATGCTGAAGACCGCGCGAAGTGGAGTAGAAAAAATAGGAAAGCGGACCCCGGGCGTCGGAGTGAACGCTCCGAACGCAACCGGGATTTAACGCTCGGATGATGATGATGATGATGACACAAAAAGATATTGTACTTACTTTCCCTGACTTGCTTGGTGTGATACCTATGTCATTTATACTCAATTCATTTACATTTACCATTATATTCGGTAAACTCTCTTCTAGGGATGAATCTTGTATCAGTATGGGAGAATAAATTTTTGGAGTGGATTGCACCTGAAATAAAATAAATTCTTTATATGTATTCAATTCTAAGTAAGTTTCAATAGAGAAAATATTATGCCGGTCAAAAGTTTAATATTAAATGTCACACGTCCTGTCTATATCCCTCAAGTTCAGGCTACATGAAAATAAATGGATTTATTTCAAAACAGAATCTAACAAACTACCTATTAGAAGTCATGGCATAGATAGATAGATGAGACTTTATTGTACATAAAAAATCCATATTTACAATATTTTCTAATACATTAGATGGCTTTTTACTTAAATTGATCTCTTCCAGGCTTAATTTCCAGAATTAAATTACTGTAGACATTTTCCATTGTTTTTGGCATTCCTTTACATTGCTTTTACATACATTAATCTTTACAAGCTACACTATAAATTCGTGTATTAATACAGTACGCATTTCTTGTTTTTTCAAAACTAGCCTATTTGCTTTCCGACTAAGGTGTAGTGTGTATACAGTTTTAGTTTAGGAGGGAAGGGTAAAATGTAAGAAATACCAAACCCAACAGCACTGTAATGACACTGATTTTATTACGGAAAATATATTGATATAAATGTGTTGTGAATGTGTGTTTATTTGTAAAACACTGACTATTGTATATGCTTTGTACATAAGGTAATTGATTTAAAAAAATGTGATGATACCAATTAAGTTTTTAAAAATATAGGCCCTGTGACTCTTTTTAGAGTATTTTTTGTTGTATATAATACAAATAATCTATGAATAATAAAATATATAACATTATTACCTCATGAATTCTGATTTGCCGTAGACTCCTTTGAAAATTGACTCCATATATATTAATGGTCTTTATTTTAAATATATTTTAATGAATGCAAGGTTCAACAAAGCAATTTGTATAAATAATTACTGAAAGAGTTTGTTAGCATCTCATTACTTCCATTTGGTGTAGCTATCTATATAGAAAATCTTTCCTGATACCCCCTTTTCTGACAAACATTGCTTTACTACATTTTTTTTGTTATTTTTATGAACTTAAAGCCGACAACAGGCAACTAAACACATCCTTGGCTTTTGTTTGTACCCTCTCTTTAAACACAAATTTCGAAGAAAAAACCTTTTTCAGAATAAACCCACTCACATTACTGCTAATTTATGGTTTTATATGTTCTTAACTTTGTGAGTAATACAATAAAGAATGGAGACTAGAATTTGAGATGATATATCTTTTAGTAAAAACAAAAACAGTACTTACATTTTTAGTTGCATTTAATACTAATCTATCAAAAGATTCGTCAAGTATAATAACGTCAGAATTGTGATTCATTTTCTTGGTTTCATTGTCCTGTTTTTGTCGATTTTTCTTTAGGGATAGCTTAAGTCCTGGAATACGAATCAAGTAATTAGTGTGAAATATCAGGACTACACGCGGAATACTACCTTATAATATTAACTTACGGTTCTTGTGATTTGATTTTATATCATTAGTATCCATTTTTGCATAAGTAAAATAATTAGAAAATAAAATACTGTGTTATTGGTTTGTTGTTTGTTTTAAATTCAGAGCCGTTAAAACTATTTGAAGTATTTAAACCTTTTGAATATACTTCACTTCACTTTTTGTTTTTTTGGCAAGAGGCTTGTTCTTGGTCGAACTACCATTACTGCCAACGTCAGGTGTGGAAAAGACAAGGTTTATGGCGATGACCAGATAAATAAGAAAACACAAAAAAAGGGGGGGGGGGGGGAAATAAAAACTTGTTCTAGTATTAATTAGTTCACCGCCACCATCTGAATCAATGTCAGTATATACATATAAAGGACATCACTTATTTTTAAATACTTAGATACATAGATAAAATTTGATAGAGGATTATAGTTTTATATTATTAACGGAAATATATTTGGTTAGAGCATTAAATATAAGACGACTACATATACGGGAAAGGAGAGTTTTAATATTAGTGGGTCTTGGGATTTTAGTTGGTAAGATATCATATAGGGATGTGGGGTAAAGGGGACAGTTAAAAAATATATGGTCGATAGAACCTTCCTCAGTATTGCATTCACACATTGGAGAGGCACGAACTCCAATCCTATAAAGATGGGCAGGGGTACACGAATGACCCAGTCGCAACCTGCAAATCACTGAGGTGAGTCTTTTGTCAGCATTGCGGAATTTATAGAACCATGGTTTGATGGGTATCTCTGGAGAAATATCTTTATAAAATTTCCCTTTGTCTAGACTGGAATTTGTCCAACTAATAAGCCATTCCCCTTTAAGGTCTTGCAGAGCTTTAGAGCAGAGGTCCTGAGGGTATAGTATGGAGTGGTCTAGGCACCCTGAGGCTATTGCACTTTTCGCTAACTCATCAGCGGTCTCATTACCGATTATACCTGAGTGACTAGGAATCCAAGCTAGGACAACATCTGTACTGTTAGACTGGCACAGAACGAGATTTTCCTTGATTTTAAGAATCAAAGGGAAACGCAGGCCAATTGTTAAATCCTCTGAAAGGATAGCTTGGAGGCAGCTTAGAGAGTCTGAAAATATTATACATTTGTGTATCCTGTCTTTGTTAGCGACAACAAACTTTATTGCCTCCAAAATTGCTATTGATTCACCAGTAAAAATGGATGTAAATATAGGACATTTATAGGTCAAAGCTAGCCTGTAGTTCGGGCACCAGACAGCAGCACCCACACAGCCTTCTAGGGACAGTTTAGAGGCATCAGTATAGATTGGGCACCAGTCTGACCATTCCGATGCAAGCCGTAGGTTGAAAAAATCATTTGCTCTAGGATCGTCTTTGGAGATACCAAAATGTAATAAAACTTTAGGGTGGAAATGTAAGATTTCATAGGAGTTACTAAATGGGGCTAGTTTATGGGATTGGAAAAGCGGAGTATTTAATCTGTCTAATTTTCTAAAAGATTTTATAAGGCATGGAAGATCTTTATGGTACCAGTAAGGGTTATTTGTAGTAAGGGCAGAGAGGGACTTGATTTTAGAAATTAAAGGGTGAGAAGAAATCTGACAGGTTTTATATAAGAAACGATCACATAAATATTGGCGTCGAATTTGAAGAGGAGGGTCTAAGGCCTCTATCTGTAATGCATTGGTCGGAGATGATCGCATGGCACCCAGGATCACTCTGAGGCATCTATACTGTAGCTTGTCTAGTTTAACAAGAGCTGTTTTTGAACAGGGCTGAAGAACAAAAGAGCCATAATCTAAAATACTACGGATTATAGCATTGTATATTAATTTTTGGGAATATGGGTGGGCACCCCACCAGACTCCTGACAAACATCTAAGAAGATTTAAATTTGATTCAGTCTTTTTCATAACATAATTCAAATGCTGTAGTCCTGTCATTTTTGGTTCTAAAAATACACCCAAAAATTTAATACTGTCGCAGACTGGAATCACTCGGTCGTTACACACCACTCTGATTGATAAGGGGTTTCGTTTACGTGTAAAAACGACTACTTTACTCTTATCTGGTGATAAATCTAGTCCATGTTCCGTTAGCCAGTCAAACAAATAGTACAAAGCGCGGTTCAACATAGATTCAGCCTGCTCTGTTGTATCAGCTGATGTATAGAGAACTATATCGTCAGCGTACTGTAATATGTTACAAAAGGACGTAACAGTATGATCTAATTCTGAGGTGTAAAGATTGTAGAGCAATGGGCTCAAAACTGAGCCTTGGGGGAGGCCTTTCCATGTCCGACGTGCAGAGTGAATAGAGCCTTCTAGTCTAGTTACTACCGAACGATCCATTAGAAAATTGCATATGTAGTGCGCTAACCTCACGGGAACACTCAGCTTATGCATTTTCTGCCTGAGGTGATGAAGAAGAACACTATCATACGCGGCAGTTATGTCGAGAAACACGGCCACCAGGATTTGTCGGTTGGATAGTGCAATCCTAATATCGGTGGTAAGAATAGAGAGACTGTGCATGGTGCTTGAGCCCTTGCGAAACCCGTATTGAGTGCTTGAGAGCATGCTGTTGAATTCTAAGTACCATTCTAACCGATTTTTCAGAAGGTGCTCCATTACCTTAGCAAGGGTAGACGACAATGCGATAGGACGGTAGGAAGAGGGCAAGGAAGGGTTTTTACCCGGTTTGAGAATGGGAATAATAAGTTGGGATTTCCAAGAGTCTGGTATTATACCTAATTCATAGGACTTATTAAGAAAATTGAGAAAAAGGGTCTTAGTGAAGGAACCAGCTTTGGTAAGGAAGGAATATGGAATACCGTCCAAGCCAGGGGAAGAGTCTTTAAGTCGATTGAAAACACAGGATAATTCAGACATAGTAAAAGGTTCGTTAAATTTATGGGGAGGAAAAGATAGGGGGTAAGGAGATGGGAGAGAGTCATAATTAGGAACAGAAGGAGGGGCCAATTGACTAACAAAGTCAGAAATCCAGACCGAATTATCGTTACAGGAGGGGTTAAATGAGTGCCAGGAACCACGAAATCTTTTAAGGGTCCTCCATACTATATAAGAAGGAGTTTGTGGATTTAGAGTCTCTGTAAATCTAAACCATGACAATTTCTTTTTTTTTTTGAAAAATCTTTTAGATGCTGCCATAGCTTTTTTATATTCTATATAATTAGATATTGACATATCTGAATTATATAGGGATTCAGCTGCCTTACGATTTTGGAACATGGAGGTGCACTCGTCATCCCACCATGGTGGAGAATAGCGTTTTTTGGTTCCGATTTTTTTAAGGGGGATGCTCAGATGTGCAGCCGTATGCAAATCCTTAATTAGTTGGTCATAGGTATGAACGAAATTTGATTCAGAAATATCTGGAATTGATTTAGTGTGGCGATCACTTTCTATGGCATATGTGTCCCAATTCGCCTTATTAGTGTTGTATTTTAAGAGAGGTGAGAACTGGCGAACGGGAACACTAAGATGAGGAAAAGAAATGAGAAGAGGTAAGTGATCGCTGCCATGAGAATCTTCGAGAACAGACCATGATACAACAGAACAAAGGTCTGGAGAGCAAAAAGAGAGATCGGGCGTGCTTGATTGATTGTTTGGGGCGACTCTGCGAGTTGGAGAACCATCATTTAGGATGCATATGTTAAGACGATCCAAAATGTCCACAAGATCACACCCAAAGGAATCATAATAAGGGCTGCCCCACAACAAATGAGCGCAGTTGAAATCTCCCAAAATAAGATAAGGAGTAGTGAGAGTCATGAAGATGGATTCAAGGACAGGGATTAAATTGGAAGAAGGATGGGGAATATATATAGACAATATAGTTAAATTATAATTGTGAATTTTAACAGCAACAACATTAAAAGAATTTGGTAAAGGTGGGAGAGGGAAAAGAGAATATGCAAGTGATGACTTTATTAATATAGCTGAGCCAGCATACCCATCGTCTCTGTCATCACGGAAACAAGCGCACCCAGGTATTCGGAAATGGGAACCCGGAACAAGCCACGTCTCCGAAATAGCAAAAACGATGGGATCATGGGCATATATCATTTGAGAAATTTCATGTTTTTTGGGGGCTATGCTACGACTATTCCACTGGATGAGGTTGAATTTTAGAAATAATATTTATTAGCTGGGTCAATTTGGACGCTACGTTGGACGGTGCTGGGTGATCATCAAATTTAGATATTATATTTATAAGCATGGTGAGCAGCCCGTCTATAAGATTGTCATTATTATCATTGTTTGTATTGCCTCTTAAGGCAACCCCATTTTGTGAGGATGGAGGGTCATATTGGGAAATTATGGATCGGTGAGCATCCCTGTCATAACCAGGAGCCAAAGGAGCGCGGGGTCTGGGGGAGGTATAGGTGGTGCGTCTGTAGGTGGTAGTTATTGGGGAATTTTGCGAAGGAGTAAGGGAGTTATGGTCTCTTGAGGGTCTTGTAGTATAATGAATTGGTAAGGATTTAGTTGGAGCAAACATTGTACGGGTAACATCTGAGAAGGACCGAATTGAAGGAGGGAAGAGGGTTGCCGCCTCTGAATATGAAATATTATCCTCTGACATTTTCTTTTTAATAAGTTTTTGTCTTTCCAATTCAGGGCAGTTCTTGTCAATAGCATAATGGCACCCTTTGCATAAACAACAAAAGGCATTTTCGGGAGCAACAGAACAAGTGTTACCAGAGTGTAATTGGCCACATTTATAGCATCTGGACTTCGAGCGACATTTGTCGCTTACATGTCCAAAGCGGCAGCATGTGAAGCATTGTATTGTCGGTAACTGATAAGGTGTGACTGGTATTGAGGTGTAGCAACAATAAATGTGTTTAGGGAGGATCTGTCCGGTAAATGTAAGAACTACTGTTGTTGTTGGTGTCCAATCTATGGAGCCATCTGGCTGTCGTACTTTCCTACTGAACCTTCTAGCCTTAACAATTTGTCCGCAGTAATTCGGGAGTTCAACCTGATCTACGAACTCTTCCATGGACCAGTCCTTGGGGACTTCTTGAACCACTCCCATACGGGAGACATTAAAAGTTGGGATAATAGCCTTATATTGAGCAGCTGTTAAACTTGGATTAACCACAAAGTTATTGGCATCTTGAGCAGAAAGGAACTCTACTGATATTCTATTTCTACCCACACTTTTGATTCCCTGTTGAACTATTTTGGTAACATTTGCGTTGACCATCATTTTAACGAATAATATTTTATTTATAGTAGTACCAGAGCTAGGATTGTTTTCCATTTTCTGCACGTGGACCAAAAACGGACCTTTATCTTCACTTGAGTACTTGTAAGGTGCATTAACAGAATGGTGAACCCATAAAGATTTGTCTGAGTTAAGGTCTGCCGACAATGGTGCTTTTTTGGAAGGATTGTTCGATGCTTCGTCAACCGCAGGACGTTTTCTTATTTCTGCAGGTCGCGACCGAGAGCTACGCGGCTCCTGCTCCATTTGTTCGCTACATGTATTAGAGCTCGGAGGAGGGTCTGGAGGACCGGGAGGGATCTTCGACATAGTCGAAGACCCCTAAATTAGGTATTTAAATAAATTAGTAAAAACTTACCTTATGAGGGTAGATTAAAAAAGCACTAAGAAAGAATAAATATCATTAAAGGAGTGGAATAACACATATAAAACGTTAACTACATATATATAAGGCACACAGAACAAATTTAAATAAGAAAATTATTACTAAAACTAGGATAAACTAATATTTAACCTCTAACATTAGAAGCTATTCCGGCGCTGGCAATATTGCTATTAAAAAAAAAAACCCACGGACACAAAAAAAAAAAGACTGGTTTAGTTAAAAAAAAAAAACCACGGACACAAAAAAAAAAAAGACTGGTTTAGTTAAGAGTATCAAAATCGCCAACGCGTGCGTTAACCACAGCCTAAGTTTTGACAGCCCTTTTGAATATAAAACTGACAGCTGGTAGTTGTCACTTGAGTTGACAACTGAAACTTCTTGCTATTTTTTTTATGTGTAGTTTTACTTCTCTAACAAGAAAAGTGAACTCAAAACTGATATTATTATGTACTTATCTAATGCCGCTTATACACTGAGCTACTGAACATTGTCAAAGGTTGTATATTCGTTCTTGTATAGTCGTCGAACGGCCGATTGTATTTATTCCTTTGCTTTGATATCAGCGCATTTTCAGTAAGCGTTCGATCGTCTTTGTTGACTCAGTGTATATATATTAGCACGATTATTTTGCGGGAACTTGAAAAAAAATGTTATGTTGTGTAGTTTTATTTTATAACATTGCTTATAAATTAATAAAAATTTAGAAATCTGATTATTTTTGTTAAATTCGGAGCTTTTATGGAGACTGTATACTATTTATAATAGTAAAATGCAACTTTTCAAGTTGTCATAAGAACGGCACTATCATCTGTAAAAATATTTACAATTTCTATGATAGTCTCTGTCACACGGGTCCTAGAATACTTACGCCTGATATTTATACGCTAGATAGATAGATTATGGCTTCGTTCCATCAGGAACTCTCAACGACCACGTTCATGATCGCAATTTTTCCCGTTCCACTTGCTTGCCGTAGTTACAATCGTAAACCCAAGTGGAAAGGCTATTCGACCCACCTTTTGATATGGGTCGTCGTGAGCATGGGTTGTGTGATCGAAAATGTCAAAGTGACGTTTTGCCACGACCACAACGACCGCGGTCGCCTTGTAGAACGGCTAACGGAGCATTTTGGGCGCTGTGAACTACTGGTGGAACGACCTGTATACTGAGTTTTTTTTAAAAAAGAAGGAAATGTTTTTTTTCGGTTTGGACCTACTTATGCAAAATGGAACCGAACCAACCCACATATTGACAGTTTTGAGAAAAAGCCGTTTTTATTAAAATTTTACATACAACAAAGTGTCTAAATTTTTGATTTTTTTTTGTTGAATATTGTATACTTAAGTTTTATATTTTGTCATATATATTCAAGTAAAATTTTTAGGTTTTTGGATTACCATGGGTCATGGATTTTGTTAGTTTATTATACTCTTGGTATTTTGTGGGTTAGCTACTTTGTGATAAAAATGTTTTATGCTGTAAATGTTGTCAGATCGTCATGATTCTTATTGAGTCGATGGAAGGTGCATTTTGAAAGGCTTCTGCATCCTTAACCCAATTTTGGCATGTTTGTACGTATAAACACGTCCATGGTTTTGCATAAGTAGGTACAATTATCACTTTCCTTGATCAACAGATATCACTGTCGAAAATATTTCCTTTGATCTGAGTCTATAAATAATAAAGATTTCTCTTGGAACTTGATGGATTATGTTTTACTATATTTATTGGTTAAATATGAACAGTAGTTGTAAAATATTGATTCTTTCAAATGTTTAATAAATGCAAGCCTTTCTTTTTGTGTTCTCCGTTAAGCCATACAATTAGGCTATATTTTTTAATTCAGCACAGTAAGTAAGTGTTGTTTTGTAACTCATAAATCCAATAAAAAGACGGAAACAACTAGACAATGCCATTATTCGTTACGAGTACCTAAAACCTTCGAAAAGCCTTATTGCTCTGCCTTTCATTCTGTTGTTTACGCAAGTAAGCAAATTGAGCGGCGCTAAGGGATCTTTCACATTTGATTTACTCAACTTTTTTTTAAAGACGTTATATCCAAATTCACGAAATGCCTAATAGTATCGAAGATGAAGTCATGGTAATCGAAGGCTTATTATGCTTATGTATTTGGTGAAGTAACGTTTTTAAAGAACTGACTGAGGAACGAGAGAAAAATAAATACATGTTCCTGCGACCGGGCGGTCTGTTGTAAGAGGTGACAAAACAACCCACAGCTAGGTGGTGGGGTGTTTGCCCGACTGTATGGCTACCATCCCTGGTCTAGATAGAGTATGCCGCTATAACGAATTTGAGTTGTGTACCGGCATTAGTGGCCAGGTCCCAGTCTCCTTTTAGATAGCGGTAGCACTTTTGGTGTTACAAATGTTTATAGGAGATAATAACCTCTTTCCATTACGTGGTTCATTTACCCGTCTCCTGAACTCATGCTATAAAAATATACTAACTAAACAAATGTGAGGTTTTTTTTGTTCGTTACGTTTTCACGCCTTAACTAACCAACCGATCGTTAAAAATTTTTGCATACACATTCTCATATCTACTTTAACATGACAATGAAGTCTGGCATCCAGAGCTACACCAGCAAGTGCTGTGTACATTACATGGAAAGATTGCGTCGGGAACTTCCAAATCATGTTCGTTCATTTTATGTAACAAAATGTGTGATTATTTATCGCGGGAATCTCATGGGAATTTTCTCGGGAGCGGTTTGTAATTACGGATGCATGAAAATTAGCTTATTCTGGTATCGTTTTCACTGGATGGCTTACATTCCTTTTTAAATGCTGCGGTTCTTTGTGTCCCAGGAATCCCGCGGGAATTTGAAGTCAAGCGTGGACGAAGTCGCGGATTTCCCTAGTATTAAATATAAAAGAACACAAACAAAACAGTAATTACAACAGTTTACGTATCTACATTATATTATCGTATCCTGCGTATTTTTTCTCGTATTTCAGGATAAAAATTATGATAAATAAAATATTTAAACTTTTCCGAATGTTGTTTGTTTGTCATTTAATCGAAATGATACGACGATATTCAACATTAAATGATTCAAGTATGTGTTGTGTTAATGGGTAATTTTGGTTGATTCATTTTAATTGAATGACAAAAATGAACCGTCTAATATCGGCTTAACACAAATCCCCTCTTCGCTTTGATCATGTGTTATATTGACAACTGAGATTTTGGAAGATAGTTTTTTTCACTTTAAACAATATTTTTTTTCCAAACGAATAACGTAGTTTTTAAAAATATATTATATATTGACGGAAGAAAAGTGTTTTCCATTTCGATGCAATTATTTTTTGACGTCATTTTTTTTCTAATATTTCAGTTTTCAAAATAACGCATTATTGAAGCAAAGAGACAAGAAAATACATTTTTCATTTTCTTTTGTAGTCGCATGACCGGGAGGAAGGTCGTAGACCGAATTGTCGCTCTAGAACGCTAAATGTGCAAAACTTCTTGTTACCTACTAACAATAAATATTAGCACAGATAAGTATCTCCAGACGTCATTATCCGAATAGGGAGGAAAGTTTTTTAATATTTTTATCTGATTTTAAAATAGGAGGCGTTTTTGAAACGATTTTGTTAATTTTTTTGCTCTCTTTGGTCCAAGTATTTAAAAACTAGAGTATATATACATGTACATGCAAACATATACATATTGTTACATGCCGACAAAAAGTGAATGCACACTTGCCTGCCATAAATTGCAGTGTTTCTTTTGTTTACTTTGTGTTTGTAAAATTCGTAATTAGAAAAACAGTCCATTGTGTATTCTCATCTTTTATGCCAGTCATTAGGCAGGTGTGTCGAACTGATTCTACGAAATCCGATCGATGCGGACTGACAGCCATATTGTATCGGTGCAGCAATGGGCGAATGGAGAGATCGGCAGTCAAGCTAGAATTATGATACGAGCAAGACGTAAGCTATATAGTGCCGGACTTTGCGCTTGTTATTGAATTGTGCAGTTTGTACTGGTTGCGCCCAGTTATATTTGTACCTGTGTTAGACGTGTTTGTATAGTTCTAATAAATTCTATAGTCATTCCTACGGCAATTTAATTAGAGTCCCGCACTCGTAACAACATGTTTCTTCTGGTACAAGTAACACTTGCGAGAAGATCCCAGCAGCATACTACAAACCGTGCACGTGTTTCTTAAAAATAAATACTTTCATTATTTGCATTTTCATTTCATGACGTCACGATCATAATATAGACGAAATACGCCTTAATCTTTAATATTCAATGTACTCTTTGCGCCTTAACTGGATGAGGCGTATTTCTTCTACGCTATAATCGTTACGTCATGTTAATTATATTTACCAAAACGTGGACGAATACACAAAAGAGTCTAGAGAAGTTATTTGAAATTATGGTTATTACAACAAATTACACGCTATCTGCGTCACGGTTATGCCTTGGAACATAAAACACCGAGAGAGAAAAACATTAAAAACGACATTTTGTTATTTAAACGTTTTTACATTATTCCGCCATTCTCTTCAAAATCGCGTTAGAAACTCCTGTTTCAAATTAAATTGTTTAATTCTCAGACGAATGAATTTATAATATAGACGGAGTCTACGTAAATAAAGCGTCAAATGAAGTGAAGGAGAAAAATTTTACACATAGGGCGTTCCACTAGTAACGCACGACGCCCAAAATGCTCAGTTAGCCGTTCCACAAGGCGACCGCGAGCGTTGCGGTCGTGGCGAAAACGTCACTAATGACGTCATCATTTTCGATCACACAACGCCCGCAACAACCCATGTCAAAAGGTGGGTCGAAGTGGACGTTGACCACAGAGCATTAATTCCCTCTTGTCAATATATATACAAAGGCGCGAATTTTGAAACAAATTAAGTATTTTGAACAGCCATCTATCATTTTCCTTTATTTGTTATTAACATTTATTTACATAATTTATTTCTAATCAGTTTTCATTATCGTTGACTTGAATATAATTATACAATGAATGAGGAATTCATTGTTTGTAGACATAGCATTTGCTGCAGAATTATATGAAAGAGTTATAACTCAGAATTCAAAATTATAGATAGATAGTTAATTCAATGTATTTCTTGAAAGTAAAAAGTGGCTTTTAAATTCTTCATTTGAATAACGTTCGACTATATTTTTATATTGTGTAATACGTGGCCCGAGATCACGTTTTTTTAGTATTACTTTTTATAAATTTAACGTCCAATCTTCATCTGCGCTAAGCGAATTGCTTTCTTTTGAATTACTACCGCGATGAAGTAGCCGATACATAATTGACTGCATTAAGGACATTTTGTATAAATAGCTTTATTTCTTTTAACATAAATTAGTCAACCCTACACATTGAAAAATGCGCGATTTTCATATCAAGCAATGACATTTGCGTATGACATTAACGCTCCATGACCAGCTCCACTAGCGTTTATGATTATAACGTCCGCAAGCAAGTGGAATGGGAAAAATCGCGGTCGTGGACGTGGTCGTTGTGAGTCCCTAGTGGAACGCCCTGACAGTGTAATGCTGAGGCGGCGAACTCATCTTATGTAAGGTGACCAACTATTTTTTGTTCAAAAAGAGTACACTTTGCAAGTATTACATAGGTGAAAAAAAAGAAGAAAAAACGATAAAAACTTTATTTTCTTTTAAAAACATACTTTTCTTCGGAGTGGATTTTTTTTGCTAAATGAGGATGTTCGTCTAATAATGTAGCCACATCTGAACAACTTTCAATTTGTATATTAAATTTGACTGTTAAGACGACAGATAATGTTTTTATAGAAAATTACCACTTTCATTGTCAAGTTCTGTTTTCTCATCGTTCCATTTCTTCAATTTTTCTTCATTTAAATATAAACTTACACTTCGAATTTTTTCAAAGAGAAAATTGTCATGAATTGCAATATTTTTTACTTCCTTCATGACAAATTCGACTGTTGAAGAAACTTCTTTCCATTCAATTTTACTATTTAGAAGGGTCCATTTGAAATAATTTAATGCTCTAAAGTTCACTATTCATTCTTCGATATACAGAGTTTTTCTGAGTACAGGATTTGAAAAGAGTACGGTTTGCGAAAAAAGAGTACAAAACTCAGTAAATGAGTATAGTTGGTCACCTTATCTTATGTATAAAGTATTCTGCAGTTGTAATTTATTTGATTGAAATACATAAATTATAATTCAAATGTCTATGTACACCGCTTCGCAACGTTTTATTGCTATTAAGGAGAAGCGGCAATAAACTCCCCAGCAACACGTCTAGCTAAAAAATGTTTTTCTTTACTTGTTCTATTTATATCTCAAGTTCCTTTTTTTAAGTTTTATACAGAAGTATGTTACAGATAAATGGAGTGGTAGCAAACAGTGCAAATTCAATAAGACACAGAGATCCAATAAAAGCAAAGAAAAATATTACTATAGTTATAATAAAGACATGACGTACTACATTTTTTTATTTGTTTTGCTGCAACATATTCCATAAATTTCTTAAAAGTGTCCTCACAGATAAGTATATCCACACAAGTTATCTGTCATTATTGAACATCAATTAAAAATGTTGCATCTCAAATAACGTATTAAATCAATCGCTATGTCAGCGTGAAATGGCCTATACTAGCGAAAATACACGAAATACGGTTTGAACTGCTTGACCATCCGCCTTACTCGCCAGGTATAGCCCCAAGCGACTTGTTTTTGTTCCATAATATAAAAAATACACTCGAAGGACAGAGATTTTCGTCAAATGAAGAGGCAACCTTCTTGAACAATTATTTTGCAGAGAAAAAGGCCGAGTATTATTTGCACGGGTTACAGAGATGGTAGCATCGCTGGGAGAAGTGTGTAGTGTAGATTTACAAGGAGACTATGTTGAAAAAAAATCGACTTCAAAAACTAAAATAAAAATAACATTTCTAAAGATACTTTTATTTATAATATATTATTTTTAATATATATTATCTAAAACATATTAAGAAAATCACGTAAATCGTAAATTTCAGAGTAATCGGTGTACACACATAAAAAATTCCAGTCAAGTTGAGAACCTTCTCCTTTTGGAAGTCAGTTTATAAAACAATCTGCTAAAATATCTTGTATGTTTGTTAGGTCGGAAACTTTTCGGACACCCACGTATCTGTTACACTATTTCAGATGCAGCCGCGCCTTACTCACTGAATGAAATGACATGATTAAAAAAAAATAGAACTAATATAACTTGGTCTCTCCACGGTCACCTACTGAACATTCAGTTTTGGGACATCTGTAGTTATTATGTCTTATTAATTAATTTACATAATGATGCTTACGTTTGTGCTTACGTTTTCATTATTCAATATCAATGACATTCGACGGTTTACCCTTGCCCTTAAATGCACGCATGCGCAGAATCCAGAAAATACGCGCCGACGCGACTTAAAATGGCTGCAATATTACACGAAAAAGTGCTACTAAATCCGGGAAAATAACTACAATAATACTACTTTCATTTAAAACGTGTCATTTAGTTCGAGCTTTTTATTGGAAAATAAAAGTGTCTATTAATTTCTATGTGAATGGCGTGATGGCCTTTGACATGCGACCAGTATAACTAGATCTCCGCGTTTAAAGTGATTGTTTCGGGAAAGGGGTCGAATAAGCTCACAGTCAGCTGTTTTCGTAAAATCGACCAATGTTAAAAAGTAATAGGACGCTGTCAGTTTGACGTCAGTTCTTAATAAGTGCGGTCGCGAAATTATTTCGGCAATGTAATATGGTGAGTCGTTAAATACGGCGAATAGAGTGCAAAAGACCATAGAGAATGTAGTGCATTTTTTTATATTTGGAATGTGCTTTAGAAAAGTGTTAGTGAATGTTGTGTGTAGATATTTTTTGTTAGTTCTTTTTTTAAATCTATATGTGTAGTGTTAGTCATTCATTTTCGAAAAAAATAAATGTATTCGAAATTTGAAAATCAATAGCGACCACGTGGTTTATAAGACGCGTACACATACACATGGTGACGTCAGGTGGAGAACTCATTTTTTTATATAACTGTGTAAAAAATCTTATAAATATTTTATTCAATTAACAATTATGACTGGTGAATATATTCATATTATGCGTATAAATGTGAAAATAATTTAGGATTATCATTAAATACATGTGTATAGACCGCCCAGCTCATGGAAAGTGGTTACCGCCGCCTGCAGACGTCTGCAACATCAGGGCCGACGCGAAGACGTTGACAGCCTTTTTGTTGCATGAGTTCAGCTGACAGGCAGACGGCCGTCAGCTTGTCTGCTCTGCTTCAGCAATAACAAAAAATAAAGGAACACGATATGCTCAAGCCTAACCGTTTCACGCCGATGTTCTCTAAGAGCGTGGTATCACTCCGATCGTGCCGGTCTTAAGCAAGATAATGATTCCATTAACCTTCTGCTACGTATAATCTATACTAATATTATAAAGCTGAAGAGTTTGTTTGTTTGAACGCGCTAATTCTTTCGAAAAATTCTTTCAGTGTTGAATAGTACATTTATCGAGGAAGGCTGTTTTGATGATATATTAAATTGAAAAATCTGCTTCGAATTTATATATATATATATATTTGTGGTTTTACAAGTTTTATATGTAGTTTTAGTTTTAATAGCAATTAATATTTGTTGATGTTTAGACGTATGTAAGGCGAGTGACATGAGTGATTTTTAATAATATAATGTTTTGATGTAATGAGGTTTTATGAAATGAAGATTTGCTTTAGTAGCAAACAAGGCTATAGGCCACATAATAATATAATCACGCTAAGACCAATAGGAACGGAGCATCAATGCGGAATGTTTCAAAATCTTCAAAATGGGGGTTGAAATCAAATTCGAAGCGGACGACGTCGCGGGCACATATAGTATTACATATAATTTTCATATTCAGTTTTAAATATTCAATTTTTTGACGCAAAGTAACGTACATTACTATAGAACCGTAACCAATAGACGCGTCTAACATCTTACATATTATAATTGTTGTTAACAACTTTTAAACAACATTTGGCAACCTAAAGTAATAAATAATATAACATAACTTATATAGTTTTTATGCAGATTTATGCGTGTTATTGTAATGTAGTCATGGTAGGTTAAAGATCGTTATATTTCAGCCAAACTATATCTATATGTAATTTTTATATATAAGCTATATTATTGTAAGATTTTATCAAAATCCGTTTAGTTATTTGTGAAAGAGTAACATGTATCGATCCACACACTCTTTCTATTTTTGAAGTGAAACTTCTATATAGACGGGGTCTTACGATTTTTCGCTCTCGAAAAAGCTTCTCGGACGCGTGTTCTAATACTTATATTTTTAAACACATGATATCTTTCGAATGGAATGTCCGAATCGAATAATTCAAAAGTTATATAAAGGTATTGAAACAGTCTTGAATATAAAGTAATTTATTTTGGTAAGGATGAATACCGAGATACGAATAAATTTGAAGTTTTACAGGCAGGTTTTCAAATTGGACAAGAACATTAACAATCTGCTCGTAACACTCAAGTTAAAATTTTGTTGCTATTCATTTTGTCACTTGTCAGTTGAAGATTTTCCCTTGTCCGTTGCGATTCGTTTTTCCACTTTTCCGTTGAAGTTTCACTTCTCATATGTGTCCCAGGACAGCACACATTTCGATTTTTATTATATGAATAAGATTAGTGCCCGTCTGTCTGGGAAGTTCACGGGATCCACTACCTCCTCCTCCTTAGCAGGTTTGACACATCGGTTATCTCGATGTGCTGTGGTTACATTACTATGTATTCCTTCATCGCTGTTAGCACGTGGTAATTGTAATATGCACATTAGGTCAGAAAAATGCCTAAGCAGTGCATGCGTTCCGGCCAGAATCGAACCCGCGACCTTAGAGTTTGGGACGCGTGCGCTAGTCATTACACTACCACGACTATAATTACACGGTTAATATTGTTATGAGCTACAGGACTCGAATTAAAATGTCGTTGGAATTACTATACAATTTATTAGAACTGTACTAACACGTATAAAACAGGAACAAATATAATTGGATACAACCAGTACAAACTGCACAATTCAATAACACGTGCAAAGTCTGTCACTATACCGCTTAGCGAATGTACTCGTCTTGGTTTGATCGTGGTTCTCGCTAGACTGCCCCACCCCTCCGTTCGGGCATTGTTTTGTAGTAAACTGTAATATACAACAATCGACTACGTGTACTGACTTTTTCTTCCAAAAAACGTAATCTGCACACCTGGTTAATTATTCCTGCGAACGGCCATAAACGAAAACAATAACAAGAGGCAATTTTAAATTAATTGCAATTAAATTTAATTGCAAATTTTAAACACAAAAGAAGTCCAAACGCGGGAAGGGTAATAAACCAGGTGTGCTTTTCTTTGTCGGTATGTAACAATACAATATTAGTATGAAATAGTGAAAATTCACCATAAAATCTTAATATACTTAAATGTGCGTTAAATCACTGTTAATCACAAAAAATGCTAATAACAATTAATGTTACATAAGTTAAGTCTTGTTTACTTAATTGCTTAATTTAGAATCAAGTTAAACAACCTTTTTGTACGCTATGAAACAAACACGCGAACCTTAATTAACATTTTGTGATAAGTTAATTGTAAGATATATTTAAATACTTACACGTGGTTTTTTAAGCCTTTATTTACTTTAATTTTGTTTTCTGAATGTTGAATATATAAATAATTAACTCATAAAAAATGAGTACACAAAGGAATCTTTGAAAGTTGTACTGTACCCATGACTTAAAAGTTGAGAGGAATAAGGCTGATGTACATGCCCATATGTAATGAGGAGAAATGAAAGTATGGTTGTCAACTATTTTTGAGAAAAATAACGTCTTACATTTTTTAAATGCAAAAAAATAAAAAAGTGTGTGTGTAACAAAATAAAAATCTTTTCATTTTTTTTTCTTTCGCCTTATTCTACGTTTCTAGGAAAAACGACACTAACAATAGAAAAACTAAAATGTCGACTATAGCTAACTTCAGTGTGTCGGTTTTTCGTGACGGTGTCGGTGGCGAATCGTAAAAATTTACTCTCATTATTTTTTTCTAAAACGCCAAAAGAAGTTGAACTTCAAAAATAAAGAATTTGGAAGAAAAAACGTATTATAATTTTTTTTGTTTATTTTCTCTTGGATTGGATATACTATTATTGTGTGCTTCTAGCACACACTAAAAACTTTCACTATCCTTAAATTTTTGGAAGTTATCTTTACATTCCCAATTAAAATTTAAATTGACAAACAATTAATTTTTTATTAAATTCATAAATTTTAGATCAATTGCTGAATAAACTCTTTAGTGAAAGCTGGATCGATAAAAGTTCAGTAACTATCCATATATGTATTTCATTTTACGCATCAGAGTAAATATTGAAAATAGAATATTTTCTTTTTATTTTAATGCAAAAGTATATTTACCAAAAACAATCATTATTATAAAGTATGGTTGGCAACCCTAAATGAAAGACACGTCGCTACGTACCTATCTTTGTAAATATTTACAAGTTAGAGAAGATGCATATCACATTTTAGTGGAGTGTGTATGTAACGAGACCGAGAGAAGTTTGTTAGGCTGTGATTTGCACGAAATTGGTGCATGTAATAGTATCCTGGCATATCCCTTATCGGATGATGCTAATGCTGATAAGTGTGTTGTTCCTATGAGGGTGGCATGGTCAATATTGATCAAACCCTCTTATAAATAAAAGAAAAAAATACAAGCGAAGTCTTGCGAAATAAATGTTTGAAATTGGTAGGTTTTTAATATTTATTTCGGGTAACACAATTTCTGTTAATTTCTATTCTTATTAAGCCGCGACGATTACGAATGATATGGATTTAGTACAATAGGAATTTTCGACACTGTAGCAATGGGATTGTATTTTAAATATCTCTTTAACGCCAGGGTATTGAATTGCAGAATTGGGTCTCTTCATCCACGATCGGATCATACAAAGTAGATTTCTGTAGTCATTGACCTCGTAACAAATTGTAGTCTTCGGTTTCTGCGAACATCTGCGTCGAAGTAACTCGCTTTATTCTGTATCATATTAAGTTTTATTACAATAATTAAATTATTTTTAAGTAATTTGTAGTAGAAAAATATTATTCTTTGTAAAAAAAAAAAAAATTGGCAGCGGTGGGATTCGAACCCACGCCTCCGAAGAGACTGGTGCCTTAAACCAGCGCCTTAGACCGCTCGGCCACGCTACCAGTTAATTGTTTAGTTGAAATTATGTAATAGATTTAACTTCAGACAATATTTCAATGTAAACATATGACGTCATGTTATGACGTCTGATGACAAGTTCACTCAGGATATATAACTAGATGGCGCTACTTACGCTTGTAAAAAAACATGGCCGCTTGACTGTAATTTGTGTGCTTTTATATGTAAATATTACTTTAGTTTTAGCTGAAACTGAAAATGAATTAGCTTCTTTTCAGTTAAGTAAATTTCATGAATTGTATGAGTTTAAAAGGAATAAATTAACTATATCGTTTACGATGATTTGTTGTTTTAATTGAGATCAGAGATCAGAAAAGAGGGATAGTAAGGATGGGATATGGGGTTTGATCAGGGGGATGGTAAAGGAGGAGGGAGGAGTGGGCTATCGGAACCCTCGTATTTCGCCGATATTCTGTAAGAGCGTGGTATCATACTGATCGAGCCGGCCTAGGAGCTGTTATTAAGATAACGATTCCAGCATAGCATACAGATCTATATCAAAATTTTAAGTAATTGAATTTTAATATCTAGTACATTAAAATAAGGTACAAAATTGAAGAACTTAATATTTTTAATTAGGTCTCTATAGTTCTAAGGGTGCGACATGTAGGTAGTAGATTTAGGGCCGCTTGCATAAGTTGCTTAAATTTATTTAAGAAACACAAAACTTATTTAACACCCTTAAATAAAATTAAACTTAACCTTTAAAACACTCGCAATTCTATATAAATCTTT
This sequence comes from Dendrolimus punctatus, assembly GCA_012273795.1. Classification (NCBI taxonomy): domain Eukaryota; kingdom Metazoa; phylum Arthropoda; class Insecta; order Lepidoptera; family Lasiocampidae; genus Dendrolimus; species Dendrolimus punctatus. The sequence goes on from CM022550.1 coordinate 13,139,004, forward strand.
CACTGTCCATGCAGTGTGCCTCTGGAACGTGCTACCTGACAAAATCAGGCGTGCGCAATCTCTGCACGTGTTCAGTGTGCTCGTAAAGGATTATTTACCTCGCACTTCAAAGGCAACTAATTAATCATTATCTATCCAATATCTACTAGGTAAACATATACAACTATACTATGATTATATTTTATATAAACATACATACGTAAATAACTTCACGCCAGGTCCCTTGCGGGGTAGGCACGAACAACTAGCGCCATTTAGGCTTATTATTACACATCTCACTTGCTTCTTTGACATTCATAAACCAATATACCTATATATGTAAAATATGTTTTTGTCTTATTTTTATGTTTATGACTTCCCATTTAAAAATAGATTTCCAAAAATCCCATAGACTGGGCCCATGGGGTCAAGTGCCAACAAATTATTTCAAAAAATTAAAAAGCGCCTGGTCGATACAACAGAAGACTGGAAGGCTTAGAGCTTACCTCGCTCAAAGGATTAGCCTCTGTATCCAGCGAGGTAATGCTGCCAGCCTTCTAGGTACGATGCCTAGCGACAGTGGTCTGGTAGGGCTGGACGGATTTTAAAATAGGATATTTTAGTTTTTTTTTTATAATCTTGAATAATGTTAATTCTTACAGTAAAAAAGAAAAAATAAATATATTCCGTTTTACTTCCATATTTCACAAATAAAACCAACTTCAAACTAAAAGTAAAAAAATAATATTATGCCGCCTTATTTCTACATCTTGAAGTCGGTGCCAAGTAAATAACAACAATAAAATTAAATGTGCAAAATATAGTAATTTTTGTTTTACTTCTCACTGACTTCAACATGTTGTAGAAGGCGGTCAAATAATATTTTTTGCTTTTAGGTTTTATTTGTGTTGGCTAATTTGTATTTTTACCTTTTAGTTGCATAAGCACTCGTATAACTTTAGAGATAATATTATATAATAGTATAACTTTAAAAAAGGCGTATACAAGTTTACTACGAGTATTTCACTCTTCGGTGTTGACGGTCGTCAACGAGGATTGTTCTCGTTTCCCCTGCGATCCACTTGTCAGATCCAGACTTGGTAATCATGGGAACACCTAGGGTGTATAATCTTTCGAGTAAAGAAAATAAGTTTAGAATTGACGGAGATATCGTGTTACCAAGAAGTCTGTTATACATTTTCGTGGGATTTTCTAATTCTTTAGAATCCAGTCATCAGGTCCCGACTTGGTGACAATGGAAATAATTTGGGAGTCTGTACTTACAATTAAAAAAATGGAAAATCGGTCTACAATTGACGGAGAATCGAGTAACGAACATACAGATAGATAAATTTAGAACCTCCTTATTTTGAAGTCAGTTAAAAGCCCACATATCTCACAAACTTTTCTTATCCACCACGTTTTTTAGTAGAAGTTGCCCTTATTTTCTGTAGGTACTTGAGCCTCTTGAATTGTATATCTTAATGCTTTGTAATAAAGTGTATTCAATTTGATCGATAATTCTATTCTAATTTTGTGTAATGCTTATAAAGTAAAATGTGTAATTGTCTAACCTATTAGGTGTATAATAATAACTTCTTATAAAATCAATTCTTCAATATAAGTGTTAGACTTTTGGTCGACGCGTTTAAAGAGTACCGTAGGTTTCTCCGGCACGTAACTACAGTCATGAGCTGGGAAACTTAACTTGGCAATCATTAGGTAAAGTCCCTTCGACATACTATACCATATACGGTTAGGGGTTAGCTCATACCCTTCTTTGCATACGATTTCGGTGAGACTACGATATTTTTTAATATCATGCCTATCACCACTGGCCTCTGGTTCTTATATTGAGTGTGATAATAAACTAAATTACATGACAAAACATGTATATGACTATAGGGGCGATCAATAATCAAACTGGTGGAATCCCTATTTTACGTCTTGCCCAGTCTCTAATTTAAACATCGTCTGTTCTAATAACGTATACCATATTGTTTGCGCTGCCTAAATAAATCTTTAACAAAATTCGATATTACCTTTATAATTCACATTCCACAGTTCGGGTTGTCTGGAAGAGATGCTAGGCCGCCGATTGTTCCTGCTTTGACACGAAATGACTCAATTATTTACTTTATGTATGTGTGGTGAGTTGAAGTGGTGTTGGTTAAGACAAGCATGGAGGCAGGTCGGAGGTGTCACTATTCACCTGAGGCTTCACCATAAAGCACCCTGCGGATATATATATATATATTAGGGTGGTCGTTAAAAATTAAATTTCTTGCGACGCCCCCTAAAAAGCTTCCTTTTAATGAAAAAACACTGGGATTTTTTTAATATTTTTTTCAAGTCAAGACAACACGTGCCTCAAGACGATTCAAGTTAATTTTTGGGTAATATCATGTTTTTTGAGGAAACTTCTTCATACTTAGAAGTAATAATTATTTTAAGATTGGAAAAGTTTTTAACAATGAAATAACTTCCGTATTATCATTCTCAGTGATGAATTTCAAATTATAGTTTCAGAAAAATTTTAAAATTCTTCGTGATTCAAGCTTATCTTTCAATTTTTCTTATATTTTTAGTTTTAACTTGAATCGTCTTGAGGCACGTGATGTCTTGACTTGAAAAAATCATAAAAAAATCCCAGTGTTTTTTCATTTAAAGGAAGCTTTTTAGGGGGCGTCGCAAGAAATTTAATTTTTAACGACCACCCTAATATATATATATGCATTTATTATTAAAATGTAAGCAATCTTACTATATGTCATACATACCGTCACCATTATCATCTTAATTCATCCCTGGGGTTGTCTGGAAGAGATAACTTTTAAAATCAAATTTAGTTTTAGCTTATAAGTACATTTTTGTATTGGTTAACAAAAAGAGTTATCTGTCTAATACTGCAAATATTATATACGACACGATTCGACCGACCATTGAATATCGTATCGTCACTGAACATACAGTCTAACTCATCTGAAGAATCACGTACTATGTTTTCCTTCACATACTTACAGGTGACCGGAATTATAACAACAAAGGAAACAGACTGAACAATATTTGGTTTGTAGCACATTGTTTGTTCTGGATAGCCCCGCATGATTCAGAAATGGGGATTTTGAAAAGTAATGTAAAATGACAGACTTATTACGGTTGAGAATTTATGATGAAATTATTGAGAAATATTATTAACTAAAATTACAATCTGTATATATTCTTAGGTTGACAGTTTTAAAACTTTGTTTATGATTTTAAGCGCGTTTTTTTTATTCGATTTTAGAGTTATGTATCAATTTTGGCAAATAGGCAACTCTTATGAAATCATCATGGCAGTCCGTCTATCTGTTGTGGGAAATTGTGAAAAAGTAAAGCAGGGCTACCGCCATACGTATGTTAAATGAATGAGTGTTGATATTTTTTTCTAGTGTATATAATCGCGTGAGGTATCAGTAGTTAGATATTTAAAGAAACATAACAATATACTTTAATGGCTTTTTTAAAGTTCTGAAAATTGTTTCGCCCGTTTAACTTTCAATCCATATATTGAATGAGTGTTTGAAAAAAAAGCAATCAAGTTTTTACAGCATGTATGTACTATCCGTCGAGTAATATTCATCTCCGTGACACGCAGTTCTTCCTTGTGTCACTCAAGTACAGGCTACGCTTCACTGCCATACAAAAGGACAGGTCTAATGATGGATTTATAGACCTGTCTTTTTAATTTAACCGAGATTTTGGGTCACAAATGGCACCTGTAACCTCACGCCACTTGGCCCAAGCTGCTGTGATACGGGGGGCCCTTAGCTAGCTAGGAAAGCAAGGGACCATCGACCCCCGACTAACGAAGTGGGGTGTGTTCTCCCAGGGCACACTCCAGGCACTCTGTTGCGCTGCATCGGCTGGGCGTAACTATGTTCTAAATCTCAGCCTTTCCTTCACAAACTAAAGCGCAGGGTCGACAGGGAGGAGGGGGTTTTTAGTGGGTTGCTTGCCCGTATGCAGCTTCCTCTGAGTCTTTCCACACTAGCTGAGTCGATCGCGGGCGGATGACTGTCAAGAGCATACTATTGCTGCAGTGATGCCTCCCCCGACCGACGTGTGTCGTTCCCTAGCAACGACCCAGTCTGTGCGTAAATCGGTAGAGCATTTTCCCTCGCCTCAAAAAAAAAAGCTGCTCTGATACGGGCCTTAACATCGTGGTCGATATCCCCGGATGCACTAAGTACAGATCCCAAGTACTTAAACTGTGTCGTGCGCTCGACTGTATCTTCGCCAATACGCACGGATGTGGGATATGTAGTGTTGCAGACCAAGTATTAAGTCTTCGCCACATTTCCAGACAACCCGTGGCAGGAATAAAACATATTATATTGGTCAAAGGTATACATAAATATTAGGATATGCAATTACTTACATATATTTTATACTTAATAAATATAATAATAACTTCACTATGTTGCAGATAGTGATTTTTTGTCATGTTCTTAAATATTGTTAGTGATTTAGCTTGTCTAATAGTAGCAGGTAACTCATTCCAGAGTCGAATAGCCTGTACAGTAAAAGAATTGTTGAAAAAAGATGAATAATGTTTGGGAGTAATAAGTTTAAGATTCGTAGAAGGCTAATACAGTTAATTTTTATTAGTATACAATTGATATTATATTAATTAATAAAGATCAATTACAAATTACATAAAATATGACACATTAATGTTGTGAGTAGGTGGACCGTATTGCCCATTCTCCTTTGGTGATATCTTGGCTTAGTATATATATGAACTTCGGCCCTTTTCTCAGCCAGGCTTTTAACCTCGCAGGTCAATGTTCTTATTACAACCTAAGGTTCAATTCTAGGAGCTTCTCTTAACGATTGCCTCTATGCCAGCGTCTACTGTCTAGACAGTAACCGCGCAGATGAACTTGTCGACCGTTTAGTATGGATTTTTAAGTTATGTAATGCTACACTATAATAATCTGAAAATTTTAAGTAAAAGAAATTAGAAGTATGTGATTTATTTGATGTTTTTTTTTAAATACTGGTGTTGCAATAATTTTGTAAGATGTGGATTTTTTTAAATAGCAACGAAGACATTAATATCTATTAAATTAAAACACTTTGTTGTGCACAAATAGTTACATACAAAATTGTACAAGATTGTTGATGTATAAAAGCCAGCTTAGCCCTAAAATAGTTTCCTTCCAGAAAACCTATGAATCTAGCGACAAGAGAAAAAGAAAGACCTAAAATACTTTTATGATTTAACTATATCATATACTAGCTGTGCCCGCGACATCGTCCGCGTGGAATTTGTTTTCAAAACCCCTCTGATTTGAAACATTCTTCATTGGTGCTCCGCTTCTGTTGTTCTTAGCGCGAGAATATATAGCCTATAGCCTTCCTCGATAAATAGGCTATCTCACACTGAAAGAAATTTTCAACAAAAAAAAACAATTTTTTCAGCTTTTTATGTTAGTATAAGATAATATAAACTTATCTTAAATTTTTTACAGAAAATGTAAAATCTACAAATTTTAAGATAAGGCAGATGGGACGCCCCTTAGGACGCAATGTGTGTTGATACGTTGGCGGCTTCCCATCTTCCAAATACAGCTGTCACTCTCGGAGGAGTTGCTACACTTCAAGAACCATCGGTGACGGATACATATTTGTGGCTTTCAGGGTAAAGACTTTGGGGCCATGGGGAAGTGAGGCATATCAACTTTAACGAAACCTTTCAAGTCGATTGAAAGAAGTCTCGTGTGACCAAAGGGCTGACTTATATTTAGGGCAGCGAATAAGCGTTGCCATACAACGGGGGATTGCGGCCAGTATTTTGGGTACGCTCTCCCCCGATAGCGATCTGGACCACATCTTTTACTTGTAAATATGTTTATAGTAGTATCTAATATCTATGTTTTTGTTTATAGATAAGGCATTTTTTTAATGCTGGTTTATTAGCCAAATGACGAATAAATTGCACGTTTGTCAACTTTATATTCTTCATAGTAGGTACTATTGTTTCATTACTAAGCACTTACCTGATATTTATGTAACATAAAAAATATTTTTAAATGATTTTATTTATTCAATTCATGTACTCGTGTTGTTATTGACCTACATATTTGATGTCGAATGCTTGTGTTTGTCTTAAAAAAGTATTGTTTTCTTTCATTTTTTCTTTTTTAATATCACCAAGATATGATAATAAGTCCACATCTGAAGTCAATAACAAGGCAAGCCCTCTGTATTAGTAGTTGAATATAATTGAATTTTATAACATGGAAATATTCCTAATCATGTCAGGGCAAATCCATTAGACATAAATCGATTAACTATTTCGATTGTATTGGTAGATATTAATATTGATTGATATTGTATCTGATCTATTGCTTATTATGATTTTTAAAGAAATTGGGGAAAATCGATGTTCATAATATATAAGGGCAAGAGAATGAAAAATAAGGTGGAGGAGCGAGATGGAATACTGTGTATATATTGTATTGTTATGCCCGGCAGTCCTAGTTTTTTGTTTTTATTTGACTTGACTTTATGTTGTTGGTCCGAAGACCTCACAACTTTACCGGGGTTTTTGGGGCGAGCGCCTTTGCAAGGCAAAGGCGCTCGAGCCCGGGGGCAGCTTGCTTGAGGGAGCTCCCTAGGGAGTTTTACCTCGGCTGGACTGTTGCCATGAGAGGGGGATGAATCTGATGATGCCCGCCAGTGGGCGACACAATGAACTAATTGAGAACGGGCGACGGGTAATATAAAGCCCGAGAAGGATCCCGGCGGACCGGGATCGGCGGTTTCGCAACGTGTTACGGCTGGGAGAGAAGAAACGGCGGAAGAAACTTCCCAGCAAGACGCCTAGTCTTTCCTGTGGGGGGACGGGGGGGGGGGGGGCTATGTCTCCTGGCGTCCCTCTCGAGGACGTGGAGAGATCGTGATTGGCGTAGTCTGAGACGCCGCCGTCTATGTCTGTCTGTCGGTGCAAGGCAGTCCTAGCATTGTTGGAAATTTGTATATATTTTTGTATGTGTCGGGAATCGTTTGCGACCTTAATTATTACACAGCGCCATCTATTGCCTTGTAAGTGAAAACAAACTTATTCATGGTCCAATCTATAATAGTAAACGTTGAAACAACTCATTTTACATTCCAAGATTCATCGGGAAATTACCGACCAAAATAATACAATTCCCGACACGTTTTAACCGCAACACGTATTGAATACAAAATAACAATAAATCATTTTAAAAAAACGGATTGCATATAAATCGATCGCGATCAGGATCTATAATGACGTCACAGCCACTGAGTTTTTGTAATGTAACTTATGCTCATTCGGTTATTAGCGCTCTCTTGCGCTCATTTCCAGTACATTTCTAGAACTTTTAACGAGTGGAGGGAGGATGTTTGGCCCGTCAGATTTGTCTGGCTCATTGGAAAATATACATAGATATGTAACATTTTATTGTACACCATTACAGAAAAACTTACTTAGAAAAAATATTTTAAATTTAATAATTTAATATAGATTAATATTAAATTAATATAAATAATTCTATAATACATATAATTCTATAATACATATAATAAAATTGTAGAGATCGAATTTATGTACAATGAAAAAAATGCTAAAAACCGGGTCAGGGGGTGTCCTAGATGACCTAAGCATTAGCACAAAAATCACTAAATAAAACACTTACTTGGAGTGAACTGGTTTATTGAACTGAACTGACTTATACGAAAAGTACAAAGGAGGTTAACAAAATATGTATTACAAAACATAGCGTGTTTCCTTATTAGATAGCGCCATCTAGTGATGACGCTTATAACTAATGCCCTCTGCGACATGCGGCCCGCCAAGGACATTTAGTGACAAAATGTACTTAAACAAACATGTGTTGGTGTCGTACAGAAAAATCACTAAAGTATGTTCTTAAATCTAAACAATGCTCTACTATTGATACATTGAATGGTTATTATAAATTTGAATCAATCTTCCATCCACAGAGACATTATAGTAACGAAACAAATTTAAAGTAAATATGTGAAATATTAATATGTGTTGATATCGTAGTGAACAATTAACAAAGGAACTTAGAAATTAACAAAAATGTACAATTACTTGTTTAAATTCTAGTCTTAAATATTTTAGTTTTAACATACAAAGATTTAATAGCTTTACAAGTTAATCATTTACTGGAAGAATACAAATTTTTGACGTTGGTCTACGAATAATAGAACCTTTTGTACGTAGTGTGACTACACGAGTAACTCCATCGTGACCGGGATGTTTATTGATAATACGACCTAACAGCCAACGCCCCGGTGGTAAATTATCATCCTTAATTATAACTACGTCACCCACATTCGGTTCTGGTAACTTGGATGTCCATTTAGTTCGATTCAAAAAACTGTTCAGATATTCATTTGACCAACGTCTCCAAAAGACTTGTAAGGTTTTTTGAATGAATTGCCATCGACTTAATGAATTTATGTTAGAATTTTCGTAGTTATAGTCTGGTACTGCAACTAAGGATTCTCCAATCAAGAAATGTCCTGGAGTCAACGGCAGTAATTCGCTAGGATCAGAATTACTAATAACATTTATTGGCCTAGAGTTTAAGCAGGCTTCTACTTGAGACAAAAGTGTACTAATTTCTTCATACGTCAAACAAGAATCACCAATAGTCCGCTTAAGGTGAAATTTAGTGGCTTTTATCCCTGCTTCCCAGAGACCACCAAAATTGGGAGCATGCGGTGGTATAAAATGCCATTCTGTGCCCTTAGCTTCTAAGTTTTCAGCTAATGAACTTTGGATTGATGCTAATTGCTTCAAATCCTTATTTGCACCTATAAATGTAGTGCCATTATCACTCCAAAGTTGTGAACAATATCCCCGTCTTGATACAAACCTTCTAAACGCAGCTAAAAAGGCTTGTGTCGTCATATCGCTTACGGGTTCTAAATGGACGGCGCGGGTGGCCATACACACAAAGAGACAAATATAACCCTTGTGAGAACGGTGTCCTCTTCCTTTTGTAGTTTTAATATTAATGGGGCCGGCATAATCGACTCCACTATGTAAAAATGGCCGTGCTGGTGTGCATCTCACTGATGGTAGAGATCCCATCAATTGCGTTCTGAAAGTAGCATTAAGTTTAACACAGGTGACACATTTATGTACTTGTTGTTTTATTAGATTTCTAGCACCAATAATCCAATATGCTGATCTTACAAAATTTAACATTACTTGAGGTCCTCCATGTAAAGTTTTGATGTGAGCGTCAGCAATCAATAATTTTGTAAATTGTGATGAATGTGGTAGAACTATAGGATGTTTAGTATCTTCTTCTAATTGAGCTTTGTGCAGTCTACCCATTACACGCATAACACCATTTATATCGAGATATGGGCATAGAGATTTTAGTTTGCTACCATTCGTTTGTACAAATTCTTTTTCCTGCAATTGTTTGTATTCAGACTCAAATTCGTCTTTCTGTACCTTTTTAATACAACATAGTAATGCTGCGTCTAGCTCTGTTTTTAAAATGTAAGGAGTTCTTTCTAAATCGTTTGGTTTAAGAAATCTGCGACAGTAAGCAACGACTCTGAGCATTTTTTGAAAAGATGAAAATTTACTGAAAAAATCTTCACGTGGAAATGTAGACAAATGAGATTTAATTGATTGCTCTAAATTAATGTTAATATCTTTAGGTTTGGTATAAACAATATGTGGATCTTTTAAAAATTCGGGTCCTTTAAACCATTGAGTATTTTTTGATAATAGTGCTGGTGAAATACCTCTTGAAGCACAATCGGCTGGATTTTGCTTTGAACTGATATGGAACCACTGTGATGAACTTAAGCATGTTAAAATTTCTGAAACTCGGTTTGCTACAAAGGTTTTCCATCTACTGGGATGGCTGTTTAACCACCCTAGAACTACCGTTGAATCAGTCCAAGCTCTTAGATTATTCTTTGGAATATTTAGGAGTTCTGCAGTTTCAATTAATAGTTTAGCTAATATTACAGCTCCACATAATTCAAGTCTAGGTATACTTATTTGCTTAACTGGAGCTACTCTTGTTCTAGCAACAAGTAATGATACGTTTATATCGTCTGATGCACCAATTACTCGTACATACACTACAGCTGCGTAGGCTGAACTGGACGCATCGCAAAAGCCATGTAACTCTATGGTTTTGTCATTGGATGTTAACTTTAACCACCGTGGAATTTGAATTTTAGTAAGTTGTTGTAATTCTGAACGATAACCTTGCCATTCACTTGTCAATGTGTCCGGCAGAATTTCATCCCATCCCAGACCCGTTAGCCATAATTTTTGTATGAAAATTTTGGCTAATATTATACTCGGTGCTATCCAGCCTAATGGGTCGAATAGACGAGAAATGTCTGCCAATGTTATTCTTTTAGTGACAGGAATAATTGATGGAGAAAGAGTAACTGTGTAATTAAAAGAGTCATTTTTGCGATTCCACGTGAGTCCTAAGATCTTTACATTTGTATCGTCTTGAATTTCAACCTTAATTTGATTTGTGTCTTCATTCAATGATATATCACACTCTGAATTAAAAACATTCTCTGTATTGTCACAGCTCTTAGTTTTCATAGTCTTATTCTGATTTGTTAATAAAGTTATTTTTTTAATGAATTCTTTACTATTACTGTTCCATTTCTGTAGAGTAAATCCTCCTTCATTCAATAGATCTGTCATTTGTCTATATATCTCTACCGCATCGTTGACATTATAACTTCCAGTCATCAAATCATCCATGTAAAAGCTGTTTAAAACTCTTTCTGCCGCTAACGGATATTTTTCTTTCCCATCATAGGCAAGTTGATGTAGCGTTCTGACTGCTAAATATGGAGCAGCTGCTGTTCCAAATGTAACTGTTAATAATTCATAATCATCTATATTTTGGTCAGGAGTACTACGCCATAATATTCTTTGAAAAACGGTGTCTTCCTCTGAAATTTGAACCTGACGATACATTTTTATTATATCAGCAACTAATGCAATAGGATAAATACGCCATTTCAAAACTATATGTCTTAAATCTGCTTGCAATGTTGGACCGACCATAAGTGTATCATTTAGTGAAATTCCATTCATATTTCTTACAGAAGCGTTGAATACTACTCGAACCTTTGATGTAGTTTTATCATTTCGAATTACAGCGTGATGGGGTAAATATACTGCCTCATCTTTTTTATTATCATTTTTACTTACAAGTCTCACGTGCCCTAATTTTAAATATTCATTAATAACTTCATGGTAATTGTTTCTGAGAGTGTCGTTTTTAGAGAGTCTTTTTTCTAATGATTTAAGCCGTGTTTCTGCTATGTCTCTAGATCGTCCATATTTACAATCTGGATTTTCTTCACGAAAAGGTAACTTCACAACATACCTGCCTTCATTTGTTCTTTTAGTCGTTTGAGTATATATATTCTCACACCTTTGTTTTTCATCACTAAGCATTTTTTTACAGTTATTATGTTCTTCTATTTCCCAAAACCTTTTCAACATTTCATCACTATTGATTTGTGCATGCATAACATTTATTTCTATCGCTTCTGTGCTTGATAATTCCTTAGAAGAAGCAGGAATTACACCAGAAATTATCCAAAAGCGGTATCTTGTGCAATTAACGTACCAAGTGGGCTCTTTTTCAACCCTTCCTTTATTATTGAGCTGTAAACGTCAGCACCTAACAAAACATCTATTCTATTCGGTTTACCGAAAAAGGGATCTGCCAATGGAAGATTATTTATTTCAACCCAATCTGTTATGTCTATGTTTTGCTCAGGAATATATGATGTAATATTTCTTATAACATATGCTTTCACCGTCAGTTTGAACTCAGGATCTGTTCTTGATTGAATGAGTAAATGAACTATATATTTTGTTGAAATTGTTTTGTTATTACCCAGCCCTGTCACTGTACCCTTGAGTGGAATCCTTTTTAAACGTAGATATTGAACCATTGCTTCAGTGATAAAACAAGCCTGTGACCCTTGATCTATCAAAGCGCGAACGACATGTAATTCTCCCGTAATAGATTTAGCTCTTAGTAATGCAGTTGCTAATAATACTTGTTTTGATTTTCTGAGTTTGTTTGTAGCCACGCAAGATACTACAGGATTTGTTTCTATGAAAGGATCGGGTTCCTCGACTGTATTCAAGTTACTGGCAATTGTATTATCTGGAATTTCATTAGTGACATCTTGATGCAACAATGAATGATGTCTTTTGTTACATAAGCGACATGAGGCCTTTATATTACATTCATAAACTGTATGGTTTCTGCCTAAACAGTTAAAACATAATTTATTTTTAGACACAAATTCTCGACGAAACTCAAGACTTTGTTTCGAAAATAATTTACAAAAACACAACTTGTGAATATCAGAACAGAACTCGCAAGGCAAAGGATTGTTATTATTATTTTTATTATTGGTTAAAAAAGATTTATTTTGGTTTTGCGAAAAACTTGAACTAGCAACTTGTGGTCTTTTAGGCTCCAGACATTCAAATGAATGAAGGTTCCGTTCCACAAGGTTCACAATAGGTTCCGTGCATTTGCACGGAACCTATTTTCTAAAAATATTTTGAATTCTTCGAAAGTTGGCAAATTATTACAATTATTATTTGAGACATTAAGTTCCCATTGCTTTCGTGTTTCTATGTCCAATTTGTACGTAATGACGTGAATAATAATGATGTCCCATGTGGTCACATCGATACCAAGATTTTTTAAAGCATTTAAGCAATCTGCGGTAGTATCAAGGAGTTCTTTAAATGCAGCTGAGGATTCTGTAATGATACGCCGCTGACCAAATAATCTTTTTAAAATACAATTAGAAAGGTAACGTTTATTATCATATCGTCGCTCCAACTGAGACCAGCAATGCAAGTAGTTAGCTTCAGTTATTGGAGTATATCTGATCAATTGTTCAGCTTCTCCACTTACGTGACCTTTAAGGTAATGTAATTTTTGTACATTGGTGAGTGACGAATTTTTATGAATCAGAGCTACAAACAAATCACGAAAAGTTATCCATTCACTGTATTTACCGGAAAAAACTGGAATTGTTATTTTCGGAAGTTTAACTAACTGCGAACAACTACCTTGCATACTGTCTCGACTGTTATCTAACAAAGTTGTAACTGAAGTCATAGTTTTTAACAATGTTTTCATTTGAGACTTATAATTATGATATGCTTCTTCCGTAACATCATACATCTCAAATTTACCATAATCGGATTTAGATAAATCTTCAGGATTACTTATTTCACACAATTTATTGTTATTTTTTCTAAACAGGTCCCAATCTTTCTCTAAATTGTCTAACCGTGATTCTATATAATCACAAGTAAGTCTCTCCTTGGGACATTTTTTAAAATTAATTAATCCTTTTTCGATTGATTTTTGAACATTTTTTTGAAGATTTATTAATCCTTCCATATTTGCTCAACTTATAATTTAAAAAGTAACTATAATATTATTATTATAATGTTTAATACAATATAACTAATTACACTAATTTAGAGTTCGTAATGGTTTCAGAGGTGATTTCTTCGAAGAAATATTTTTATATAATAATTGTACTTACAGTTTTTTGTTTGCACTTTTATTTGTTTGCACATTCACTAAGACACGTTTGATCTAAGTTTATATTGACCTAAAAACGTGGTAGATTGACCTCATATCACAAGTATTTTTTTTAAAAAAACGCTGTCCACCCTCTTATAATAGAGTGGGGGGGACGCACCGCAATCCAACAGGGGGCGGGGTGTGCTGCGATCTCAGAGGGGGTGCACCGCAATCCAGGGGCAGGGGGCGCACCGCAGTCCAGGGGTGGGGGGCGCACCGCGATCCAGGGGGGCGCACTGCAATCCAGGGGTGGGGAGCGCACCGCAATCCAACGGGGAGCACTGCAGTCCGAAGGAACACACCGCAATATCCACCAGGGAGCACTACAATCCGGGGGGGCGCACTGCAATCCGGGGGGAAGGGGGCACACACCGCAATCCGGGGGGGAGGCACACTGCAATCCGGGGGGAGGCACACCACAATCCGGGGGGGAGGCACACCGCAATCCGGGGGGAGGTACACCGCAATCCGGGGGGAGGTACACCGCAATCCGGGGGGGAGGCACACCGCAATCCAGGGATGGGGGGGGCACACCGCAATCCACCAGAGCGCCCTGCACTACACTACACTTCACTTCACTCCACTTCACTTCACTACACTCATATCCGGCTCGAAGGACCAAATTATGTCCTAGATGACCTAAGCATCAGCACAAAAATCACTAAATAAAACACTTACTTGGAGTGAACTGGTTTATTGAACTGAACTGACTGAAAAGTACAAAGGAGGTTAACAAAATATGTATTACAAAACATATCGTGTTTCCTTATTAGATAGCGCCATCTAGTGATGACGCTTATAACTAATGCCCTCTGCGACAGGGGGATGTAAGAAGTGAAATAGAACCAATTTAGGTTTTTTCAAATTTTTTGTTTCTCTGTTTGTCTGTCTGTTTGTACCGGCTAAGCTCAGAAACGACTGACTGATTTAAATGAAATTTTGTGTGGTGTTAGCTTATATCCCTGGTCAACATATAAGACACTTTTGATCCCGAAAACTCATTTTTTTAATTTATCAAGGAAGGTTATACCATCACGCTAAGACCAATAGGAGCGGAGCACTAATGAAAAATGTTTCAAAATCGCGGGGTTTTTTAACTTTTTTTTTTTGCGGGCAGAAGCTAGTTCTTGATAATATATATAAAATGCAGCCTTCATAAAATGACGTAAGCTCCCACCTTTTATTCAAAGTGTCTGTTAAAAGTTATGGCCCACAGAAAGTGTCTGGCAACTATATATCTTTGTTTATAACAATATCATATATACATACATACATACATACATAAAATCACGCCTGTTTCCCATGGGGGTAGGCAGAGACTATGGATCTCCACTTGCGACGATCCTGACAAACAACTTTCGCTTCGTCTACTTTCATTAACCTCTTCATACATGCGCGTTTATTTGAAATGCTTTTTACCTGACCTTTTTTTAACAGTTCTGATATTTGTTCATGGTATGTTCGTCTCGGTCTACCGGCAACAGCTCTACCATTGACAATACTGTCATATACCTGTTTTGTGATTCTATTTTCATCCATCCTCTCTACATGCCCAAACCACCTTAATATTCCTTTTTCAACTCTTGTTATTACATCTTCTTTCAAACCACATTGTTCCCTTAGCACACTGTTTCTTATCCTATCATTCAAACTAACCGCACATATACTTCTCAAAGCTCTCATTTCAACTGCGTTTATCCTACTTTCATGCTTCTTCTGCCATACCCAACTTTCACTACCATACATCAGGGTCGGCACCAACACTCCTTTATGAACAGCCAAGCGTGCCTTTACAGACACTTTCTGGCTATTCATAAAAGAATTTAGCGCTCCATTCACCCTATTACCTGCCATAACTCTCCTTTCAATATCCCTTTCATGCTCTCCGTCTCTGGTAAACATGCAGCCTAAGTAAACAAATTCACTAACTTGCTCTAACTTTTGATTTCCTATCTGTATATTACAACTTGTCATTCTTTCATCTCTTTCAAACACCAGAACTTTCGTCTTGTTCACATTAATTTTCATACCCTTTCTCTCAAAAGACTCATTCATAATTGTTACCATCTCCTGTAACTCCGTTTCCGATGACGCAAGTATAACTTGATCATCGGCGTAGAGTAGACATTTGATAAGTAACCCATTCATTCTTAAACCACTTTCACTTTCTTTCAAATCGTCCAAGCAACTGTCTAAGAATAGGTTGAACAGCCACGGCGACGCTACACAGCCCTGTCTAACACCTTTTTCAATGCTAAACCATTCAGTGTAGGCGCCGTTTACCCTAACACAAACACTGGAATCGCTATAGAGGGACTTCAGTGATCGTATCAGGTTGTCTGTTATCCCATACTTAGCTAGCGCTGACCACAGTTCACTCCTTATCACTCTATCATAAGCTTTCTCCAAATCTATAAATGCACAATACACATTTTGACCTTTGGCCAAAAACTTTTCAGTTATGCACCGTAAGGTAAAGATTTGGTCCACACATCCCATTCCCTGTCGAAAACCCGCTTGTACATCCCATACTTTCTCTTCTGTTACTTTCAATACCCGTTCAATTAACACTTTAGCATACATTTTCCCGACAACGCTAAGAAGGCTGATGCCCCGATAATTTTTACAGTCCTGTTTTGACCCTTTTCCTTTGAAGAGTGGTACAATAACGGCTTTGCACCAATCTTTTGATACACAGCCACTCTTCCAGCATATGTTAAAAAGGCGATATAAGAGACTTGCGACCAACCCTTGTCCAGCCTTTAGCATTTCCACGGTTATCCTATCATACCCAGCAGCCTTTCCTAGTTTCATACTATTCAATGCTTTCATAATTTCATCCATACCTATACTATCGCTACTGTCGTCTCTATTGTCCTTTTCATCAGTCATACTTTCCACATCCGCTTTATCTTTTTCAAACAATCCTTCAAAATATTCTTTCCAGCGGTTCAATATGCATTTTTCTCCTTTCGCAATGTTTCCGTTCTTGTCCCTGATTACATTGAGCTCAGACTGTACTGTCTTTCCTCTAGCTCTTTTTATAGATTTCCAGAAATATTTAATGTTACTCTGGAAATCTTCAGAGATTCTTTCATCCAAATCATCTTTTTGCTCATTCTTTTTCTTTTTGACTGTAATTTTAACTATTTCATTCATCCTTTTATACAAAATTTTTACCTCATTTACATCCTCCTTTTTTGTATTTTTCAGTCTTAGGTTAGCTCTTAAAGCTAACCAATCCTTCCATGCCTTCTTTTTATCATTCACTACACTCTGTACTTCCTTATCCCACCAAATATTCTTTACGCATTTACCCGTTTTTCTTTTAGTTATACCACACACATCAGTCGCAACACCCACAACTTCAGTTTTAAAGGACATCCACAACTCTTCTATTTCGGACAGATCATTCATTTCACTAAATTTTTCTTGTAATTTTGATTTATACTCTTCTTTTACTTCTTCTTCTTGCAACTTTTCAACTTTTATTCTTTCTAGTGTATTATATTTATGTTTATCGGTATGTTGGTGCCTCCAAGTTTTGAAAAGATCTTTTATTCGGCACACTACTAAGAAGTGATCTGTATTGATGCCTGTACCCCGATATGATCTGGTGTCCAGAATGTTTTTTCTCAATCTTTCATCTACTATTACAAAATCAATCATACTTTTCCCTTTTACATTTTCCCACGTGTACATATGTATATTCTTGTGACAGAACATTGTGTTAGTCACGCACAAATTCCATTCTAAACATATCATATATGACATATGTAAAAACTAGCCTTGCTACTTTGACGTAAGTTAGCATGATTTTTTTCCACTTTTGATACCTGCTACCTGGAAAACGACCCAGCTTCCAGCTTAGCGAGTATCCATTCCTTTCTAAATTTATGTTAAACTACCGATCCTAAAAATTTCAGCATTCCTAAAATCACGTAAGTGTTGGGTGACTAGGATCTTGGACTGTATAATTGTTGCTGTATTTTTATGTTATATGTTCATACGTTTAGGTACTTGCTCGATTATTATTTTACAAACGTATTCAATATATTTTGTGCATTCTTAAAACGTTTCAAAGCAAAACATATCAATATAAAAATGCACTGTAAGGAACTGCATACAAACGTGACGTATTGCAAAGACCTCTTTACGTCACCTTCTCTACGCATTTTTAACACGTATTGACGAGTTATTTTGATTAAAACTCCTATAATATAATTACGATAATGGTAACCACGCACAAATACGTGTTTTTAATTAAATAATTGTACGACTATGCTAGGATCATATCTGCTAAGCAGTAACTGCGTAAGGTGTTTAAGTAATGAAATATGCAATGTGATAAACAGTATCTATTCTCATTTAATACAACGATTAGTCTATCCACAGAGTATAAATTCATACAAATTCTACCTTCCACACAAGCTCTCCCATCCATATAAACTGTGATTTACACCAGTGCTTTTCAATCTGTGGGTCGCAACCCCTAGGGCAGTGTTTTAGGGCAGTTTTCATCCATGCAGGAACGGAGGAAGAATACAATTTCCTGCGGCCGGGCGGCCTGTCGTAAGAGGCGACAAAACAACCCACTGCCAAGGTGGTAGGGCATTAGCCCGACTGGGTGGCTACCACCCCTGGTCTAAAGTATGTCGCCAAAAAACCTTGAGTTGTGTTCCGGCATTAGTGACCAGGTTCCAGGTTAAGAGAGCAGCAGCGCCTTTGGTGTTACAAATGTCCATAGGTGAAGGTAACTGCTTTTCATCAAGTGGGCCGTCTGCCTGTCTGCTGAACAATAAAAAAAAGGGTTCCGCAAATTATGTACCGCGGCACACTAGTTTACCGTGGTCATTAATTGGTGTGCCTCGGAAAAACAAGGTTATGCTGCAATTTAAACTTTAGGTTTATTGATTAATAATAATAATAAATACCTTTTCTACAATTTAAAATTTAGGTTTGTTGATTAATATAATAAATATTGTTTCGATGACTTTTATTTGTGGTGTATCTCAAAATTTTTTCATAGATGTACCTTGAACACAAAAAGCTTGCGGGACACTGCCCTAGGGGGTCGCGGAGCCTTGCTCGGTCGCCGGCAAAAGGGAAAAGACAATTTAAATTTATACCTCGTATTTAGATACTTTCTAATCTCAGTGGTTTTTTACAGAGTACATAGAGGTCCTAATAATGAATATAGGAAACAAAATAGAGAAATACATAAACGTAATATTTTAAAGGATTAACTTTTTGTCTGTCATAATCCAAGGGCCATCGCCAACATTTTTCAAACTGTAAAGGGGTCGCGTATTAAAAAAAATTGAAAAGCACTGATTTACACACACTCTTCCATTTACACGATCTCTTCAAACTAAATTTCTTCACACTCCTTTTGACACACTTTGTTTTCTTAGCTAGTTTATGTAAAACTTATTTATGTACCTCAAAAATATATCTCATCAGAATTTGGTATAAATGAAAAAAATATTTATTAGCTATCTGTCACGTCTGACAACATATTAAAAATAATTTACTTATCAATAATTCATGATATCACAAGCAAAGTAATAATAGCTTAAAATTTGATTATTGATAAAAATCTTGGAGATTATGTACTTAGGTACTATATATACGAACCAGTTTATCAAAAAAATGAAAATGCACCTTTTGGTTTGCACGTGGCGAACCTGGTTTGTGTGTGTCAATGTGTTTTATAAACATCTATGGATATTGGGTTTTTGGATAGTAAATTGAGCAGTGAGTTTTGTCATATTTATTTTTTATTAATTACTAGCTGTCCCGACAGATGTCGTCCTGCCCGGAAAAGCTTCAATCGATATGCCGACAGCAGTGCCACCTACCGGGTCCAATTGTGAACCAACTCAGAAGCCTTCTCTGGCTCATGCAAAATAACTTTGCTGAAGATCATCACATGATCAAATGTATAGTTTACGATTCTATAAAGGATATACAGACAAACATTCATTTTTATAAAGAAAGATTATCATTTTTAATATTATAAATAAATCCACCCAAAAACTTGACTATTGACATTGACTAAATCTAATGTAAAAATATTATCCAACTAATATTATAAACGCAAAACTTTGTAAGAATCTATAGATGTTTGTTACTCTTTTACGCAAAAACTTCTAAATGGATTTCGATGAAACTGTACAATAATATAGCTATAATTTATAAAGATGTAGTGTAAATTATGTAAAATATAACGAATTTCCATCACAACGCGGATGAAACCGCGGGGCGCAGCTAGTTACTTCTATTCTACGCTACTTATGATTCTTTTAAGAGTATTTCATTGTTTTCTATTTTATTCTGTGTCGAAGATTACAACAGATTTTTCGGAAAAATCGAATTCCGAATTTAAATCCGGTGCGGTATTAATTATAAGGTGCGTGATTTTCTATGGCTTTCATAGGTTACCTACAGATTTTGTGGAAACAAAAAGGACACCGAAAAAATCGTAGTATGTGCTAGGCCTAAGTTTGATTGTGTAATTTTAATTTTGGTAAGCGGTAACACTTCATCTGCACACTAGCTTCTTTCCGCGACTTCGTCTGCGTGGAATAGTTAAAAAAGTTTGGTCTTGGCGTGATGTTATATACAGCGTGTTTCAGACCTTACGACAATAAATCAGACCACGTTTTCGTCATGACTTACTCTACCCAAATACAAAAACGAATCAAGGTAGCTTCTTTGATTTAGCCACAGGACCTCATTTTCATTTCAAAATTTACAACAACATGTATCTGTTATTGTGACTAAATCGGTAGGTTAGTGACCAATTGTATCATGTTGCCAGCTCGTCTCTTCATCATTAAACGCGGAAGTGTTCATCTTACCAAGGTCAGTGAACCAATATTTACAAGATGTTCTGTTTTATTGTCTTTTTATCGTAATTAATTTGTTTAGAAATTGCTTTTTTAATTTTAACATTACGGTTGATTTAATAGTACCAAAAACTTTGTATGGAGTAAGACTGCCTAAATTATGATTTATTGTCATTTGAAATGAAACACGTTGTATATCATAGTACTGATGGTGTGGGCGAGATACGCTGAGTGTTGTAGGTATAGAAGTTAAACACTGTTAGTAATGGAAACTTATAATAAATCGCTTTTATATACGCGTGCACTCGGCTACAATCAAAATAGAAGAAGAAACAAAAAGCAACGCCAGTGTTGCAAGTTTAAAAATAACATTATCTTATGTTGGTGTTGCCAATATACTTTGGCAACAAGATTTTTATGTTAATTATTTTGGTTCTTTTGCCATACAATAAGTTATATATTGTTACGAGTTGTGGGACTCGAATAAAACTCTTAGAATTATTATAGAATTTATTAGAACTATACAACACGTGTAACACAAGTACAAATATAACCGAACACAACAAATCCAAACGTAATGCAGAATGTCGTAATTCAATAAAACGCGCAAAGTCCGTCACCGATTACCAAATGTAGTACGGTACGTGTAGTACTACACACGTATCGCTTCGATCGTGGTTTTCGCTCAACTGACTGGTCTTTCCATCGGGTCCTGGTTTTAATCCTCACAAATACAAATGTGCCCGTATCGTAGCCAACGTAATCTGAAACACCTGGCTAACAAGCCAGCCGCAACCGGCCGTAAACGAATACAATATAACAATAGGGTGTTCTCTACAAACGTATGTACGTATGCCAATAAATAAGTAAACAAAAGAAGACGATCATAAAAGAATTATAATCAGTTCAAATACCGACAGGTAATAAAATGTGTTTTTACAGATTAGGAGTGGATTTGTTTCTGTCGTAAGCTAAGTTGTAACAATTTTATAATTTAAATAATGAGCTGGCTAATTAATTAGCCTTTTTTGAGGCTGGTTCTACCAAAATCTCTATACATCGAATCCATTCAGTCCCAACTCCCTTATCAGTTGTTCTCTGGGATCTTTATTTTTGCTGCCTTCCATTACGATCTAGAATCTAGATGAAGTTGGCTACCTTAATTGCAGTGTTCAATTTGTTTTACTAGGGCAGTCAAACAATACTTTGAAGAAGTGTTTGCAAACATAATTGCTTTGAAGCATTAACTCTTGTACGTAGTAAAATATGTGCAGGCAAGGTTATGTGCCACTTTATAGTAATAACTAGCTTCTGCTCGCGACTTCGTCCACGTGGAATAGTAAAAAAAGGTAAGTTAAAAAAATACCCCCCTGATTTTGAAACATTCTTCATTGGTGCTCCCCTCCTATTGGTCTTAGCGTGATGATATAAAGCTTATAGCCTTCCTCGATAAATAGGCTATCTAACACTGTATAAGATTATAGCTATAAAAATATATCCGTGCAGGAATGGGGAAAGAATACAATTTTTTGCGGCCGGGCGGCCAGTTGTAAGAGGCGACAAAGCAACCCACAGCTAGGTGGTAGGGCATTTGCCCGACTGGATGGCACCACCCCTGGTCTAGAGTATGTCGCCATAGCAACCTTGAGTTGTATTTCGGTATTAGTGACCAGTCTCCAGTCTCCCTTAAGAGTGCAGCAGCGCATTTGTAGCACCTTTGGTGTTGCAAATGTTCATTGGCGATGGTAACCGCTTTCCATCAAGTGGTCCATCTGCCTTTCTGCTGAACTCCTGCAATAAAAAAATATATATGTACAAAACAACTTATAACTCTACCCGTCATATTTACACTTTTGTCTTCCCTTAACACAATGTATTAGGGTTTTCCTTCAATGCAAACGAAGTAACTACGTGCCTCTGCTTATAACTATCGTTAGTTTTACCTGATCCTACAGATTTGAATAATTATGTTAATGCAAAATGGAACCTTGGTTTCGGTTCATTACCTATCCACACTAGACGATGCAATGAGGAAAAATCTAAAAATAAACGTTACAAGAATATTTTACCCACGTTTGGTTTATAAACCCCTTAGGCGTCAAACAGACGAGCAGCACTTTGCTGTCAACAGAACCAACTTTAGCTGTCGACAGAGCCAACTTGAACTGTCGACAGGAGCAACTGCTACTGTAGACAAAAGCAACTGCTACTGTAGACAAAAGCAACTGCTACTGTCGACAGAAGTAACTGCTACTGTAGACAAAAGCAACTGCTACTGTCGACAGAAGCAACTGTTACTGTAGACAAAAGCAACTGCTACTATCGACAAAAGCAACTGCTACTGTCGACAGAAGTAACTGCTACTGTAGACAAAAGCAACTGCTACTGTCGACAGAAGCAACTGTTACTGTAGACAAAAGCAACTGCTACTGTCGACAAAAGCAACTGCTACTTTCGACAATAGCAACTGCTACTGTCGACAAAAGCAACTACTACTGTCGACAGAAGCAACTGCTAGTGTAGACAAAAGCAACTGCTACTGTCGACAAAAGCAACTGCTACTCTAGACAAAAGCAACTGCTACTGTCGACAAAAGCAACTGCTACTGTCGACAAAAGCAACTGCTACTGTCGACAAAAGCAACTGCTACTATCGACAGAAGCAACTGCTACTGTAGACAAAAGCAACTGCTACTGTCGACAAAAGCAACTGCTACTGTAGACAAAAGCAACTGCTACTGTCGACAAAAGCAACTGCTACTGTCGACAGAAGCAACTGCTACTGTAGACAAAAGCAACTGCTACTATCGACAAAAGCAACTGCTACTGTCGACAGAAGTAACTGCTACTGTAGACAAAAGCAACTGCTACTGTCGACAGAAGCAACTGCTACTGTAGACAAAAGCAACTGCTACTATCGACAAAAGCAACTGCTACTGTCGACAGAAGTAACTGCTACTGTAGACAAAAGCAACTGCTACTGTCGACAGAAGCAACTGCTACTGTAGACAAAAGCAACTGCTACTATCGACAAAAGCAACTGCTACTGTCGACAGAAGTAACTGCTACTGTAGACAAAAGCAACTGCTACTGTCGACAGAAGCAACTGCTACTGTAGACAAAAGCAACTGCTACTGTCGACAAAAGCAACTGCTACTGTAGACAAAAGCAACTGCTACTGTCGACAAAAGCAACTGCTACTGTCGACAGAAGCAACTGCTACTGTAGACAAAAGCAACTGCTACTGTCGACAAAAGCAACTGCTACTGTAGACAAAAGCAACTGCTACTGTCGACGAAAGCAACTGCTACTGTCGACAAAAGCAACTGCTACTGTCGACAAAAGCAACTGCTACTAGTACTGTCGACAAAAGCAACTGCTACTAGTACTGTCGACAAAAGCAACTGCTACTAGTACTGTCGACAAAAGCAACTGATGCAGTATTCGACACGCCGACTGCTGCCCACCATGTCGACAGCATTGTTGTAGTGCGCCGTGAACGTTATTGTGGTTGGGAAACAAACACAGACAGTAACAAAATGAATTTCGAGGAAGAAACACTATTGCTTCTTCTGCTCCGTAGACGTAAACGTCAAAAATACGAAATCGTTAATCGTATTTGAAATTGACTGACAAGGCAGCGCGCGCGCTGCGCTCATACTGCGGCTGCCGCCGTTGGTCGGCGTTTGCTGTCCACGTGTCGACGGCACACGCCGACAGCTGCAGTTACCTTGTCGACAGCAAAGTGCTGCTCGTCTGTACGACGCTTTAGACGTTTTACTATTCTGAAAACAGGGGTTCAATTCTGCTAATACTCTACCGTCCAAATCACAGTAACACTTCTAGTGTTGCAAATGTCCATAGGCGATGGTAATTGTCAATTTTCTATGAATTGAATTGACGCATAGCTTATAGAATCACGTCTTGCCTTGCTTGCGATCATCGCTTGACTGCCTCACCCCTCCGCTCGGGCATTATTTTGTACTAAACTATACAATATATCTCGACACCATATCCGACCGCATAAAAATAGTTTCTAAGAATCACACCTGGCTAATCACTACCATAAAAGATTACAATACACAATAGGCTGTTTTTCTAATTACAAATTTTAAATACAAAGTAATAAAAAGAAGACCAAATCCCGAAAAGGTAACTGCAGGTCTGAATTGTTCTTAGTCTGTCGTGACAATAGTAAGAGGTCATCCGTAAATTACGTCGCACCTAAGGGGGAGGAGGGGGTCGCAGTATTGTGACATTGTCTGACAAGGGGTGGGAGAGGTCCTAAATTTCGTGTCGTCACATAAAAAAAACTTATTTATACAATAGTTTAAAAGGTTTATGTTATATTAAAGCTTATTATTGAGGCACACGTAGATTATTAAATGGTTTACGCTAATTTTCTTTACAACATTTATCATGATAACGTTGACATTGCGATTTTATATCGAAAGATTTTAAGATTAATTATCATATTTTGTTATTACTCAATGATATTGAAATGATTATTCAGATTTGTATTTCAAGTGGCGTATTTAAACGTCGGTTACACATAAGTATTAAAATTATTGAACATGTTTTAGATAAAAATATATTTTCGAACTATTATATACCCGGCATATATGTTTATTATTATTTCACTTGTATATTTAGTAGTACTTTTTATGTTTTACTGTATAATACATATATAATATGTATATAAAAAATAACCAGATTAAAAAATATAAAAAGGCGACGTCTGCCGGCAGCAGGGCCTAGGGTCCAAGTTATTATTATTATGTATGTCTTTGATGACCACGGGCCATATAAATGGCCCGGATTTGGAGGGCTTGCGCAGGCCCATGGAAATGCCAACACGTAGAGGCCCTTTGAGAAATTTAATGTAAATGTGTCGTGACACTGACCGGCGATTATCCCTGTCTACACCATATAGTAATGCACCCAAGGACAAGCCCCGGTCAGTGTAAATCTATTGTGGGAAAGAAGGATAAAAAGAACCGGGATATTGGGGTGAACTGCTAGTGGTACTAGAGGTTTGGGGATATGGGGACTATGGCGTCTGCCCGTCGCAATGTTTAGGGAACATGGAAAAATGGGCAGACAGTGACACGCCACCCCCTGCATGGGCCCCAAAAAATGCCATAAAAAACAGGGCCAACATGAGTGTGAGTGGCTACGGGGTGTAGAAAGGTGGGCTGCAGGTTCACCAAAGTTACTTCTGACGTGATGCCATTTATCACTTCTACCCCTTGAGCTTTTTAAGCTTGAGTCTTAGCTCTAGTGATCTCCACGCCGTGCCGGCTGGTTAAGGCAAGCACGGAAGTGTGGGCCTTGCCTTGGCCCCCGGAGTCAGGTACGAGGCGTCGGTACTCACCTAAGGCTTCGCCACAAAAAACCCTGCGGGGGGGGGGGGGGGGTTATTGTTATTATTCTTCCTCTCAATTTGCAGTTACGGGTACAACTTTTGAAGATCTCCTTAGGTACTCATTTCTCACCTTATCCATTCTTTTCACACACATAATTTGTTTACATTTACAGATGATATATGATGCTAGATAAATATTTCCACTACTTACTTTATATCATAGGACTTTTGCCACTGTCAATCAACATACTTGCTGCCAGTAGGGCATTCACTCTGCCATTCGATACTCTAGTACTAGTTCATAATAGTATATCAATTAAAATTCCTTTGTGAATTAAATTTTAATTTTATTACTTGTGCACTATTGTTCTAATACCCACCATTTTCCCATCCATCTATCTATGTATCCATCCATCCCATCCCTACATCCTCCTCATATCCCAACCCTCCTATCCTAATACAATATTAGAAGCATAAACAGAGCTATTAGAAGCAAGAATCGAATCCATACAACGTAGGTTTTTACAATTTTTACAGTTTATGTCTCATCATATAGCAGATATAGTGATGCTAAGTAAAATTGCACAGTCTAAAATAGACTCGCCTTTATTATCTAAAATATCTTTAAAAGTGCCAACAAGACTATTCCGGAACCCAATACAATTGTTTGTTCCACGATTAACTATAGGGCAAATTCTTATTTTAATCGTGTGTCAATCAACTATAATCTTTTAGCTGTTACACATGATATAGATCCACAAAATCTTAAGACGGTCCTGGTAAAGCATTGGTCTGAATATTAACAAGTCAATAGGTCAGTTTTAAAATAATTTATTTCCTTTTTCTTTTTTAATTTCCTATTTTTAATTTAATTTATAAAATGTAAAATTTTTACTACTTAATAAAATAAACAAAGTATTTATCAGACCCCTGGCTCATATTTCGTCCAACGAATAAGCATCGCTATACAGCGCGGCAATGCAGCCACCCTTCTGGGCACGCTCCCATCTAGCAGCGGTTTGTCTGTAATCACAACGCAAAATTTCCCGCTAAATATGTATTTAGGCAGTTTAATGTGATTAACTAATTTTATTTAAAGGGGATCGTTATGCAAGTAGCCCAAATATATTAAGGGCCGCTTGCATAACGATCGCCTTTAAATAAAATTAGTTAATCATATTAAACTGCCTAAATACGTTTTACCCAAAACGTATTGACAGTTCTTTAAACATATTTAGCTGAAAATTTTGCGTTGTGCAAGACGCTAATTGTATTTAAGGGTGCTAAATACGTTTTGTGTTTCTTAAATAAATTTAAGCAACCATCCAAGGGGGGCCCTTAGTGTCCTACTACCTTATTTTTTCGAAATTATTAATTATAAATAAATTAAAAAAAATACTTTACTATATTTATAAGATATATATATAAAGTATTGAATACTTGACATCCGTATTGATAATGATCAATTCTTACGAAGATAGTAAGTATTACCATTTACGTCAAAGTCGTTTATCATAATAATTCTTTTGTCGTGATTATACTGTATTTTTAGAAAAAAAAACATCCTGTCACTATATGGTTAATAACTTATATGCAATTTACATACTAATTACACAATTAAATTTTATAGAATTACAAGACTAAATAAAGTCCAAAATCCTATTATAATCTTATAATGGGCTTGTGTTTAAACGCCTACCAGAAATGCACCTATTTAGTGCGCGCGAAGTGCTAGTCGCCTTTTGAGGTATGTAGGGGGTGAGACGGGGGAGGGCGCGTTTGACAAGACGCACACGATATATTGAAGTGCAGATAAATCTCAGAATAACATGTTAGAATTAATGTAGTGAGTACCTAATTGTAATATTGTATTTTTCTATTTCCTGGTTAAACAAAAAAATGCATATTCAAAAGTGTTTATTATATTTTATTATTTACTATACAAAACAACTTTATAAGCAAATTAACATTTCTCAATTCTTTAACAAAAACACTATCAACGTTATATTACATTATAAAAAAAAACCCGACTTTTACATTGAGTATAATTCTAACACAGTTATAAAATTACATACTATTGAATACAATGTAAGAAAACTTAACTTAACCGACTCAAAAAACATATTCGACGAAAACCTTATTTTACGCTTTTTAGTGTTTTTAGGCAGGGAGTTGTCGTTTGTACCAATAAATTCGAAATACCTGCCAGAATTGATAAATGCTTACTGAATTGTGTTTCATGAAGTATTGTAGAAATGAAGCTATTTTTCTTCTTATGCTAGGCCATAAAAACATATAGATGCCTTTAAAGCTTCTATTTCAGACCCAATACTTTTGTTATCGCTAAATAGATATTAGCAATATTTTGTTACACCACTTTCAATTTAGTTACATCCCTCTGACTCGGTTATTAGCAGTTTTTGTCATTGTACAGAAATTCGAGCTCTACAAATTTATTATACGTTATAGATTATGTATTTGTGTTTCAATAAAATTATTTATTATAAAAAAACGAAACGAAAGGGAAAATAAGTATGTAGTCATGTCAAAGATATTTCAAAGGTTAAGGATATTGTTTTTATTCGGAAAGTAATAAAATTAGGGATCCGCGTTAGGGGCTGTCCGTCCACAAATTACGTCACACGAATTTCATGATTTGCTGACCACTACCCCATCCTTGTCACAGCTGGGTCACATTAAAAATAGCTTTAATGTGCAGACAATGCATGTTTACAATTTTATAATATTGTTACAACTTAAGCCCCGAGAAAGACAAATTCCACGTACAGATCTGTAAAAGCACGTTTTATTACCTGTCGGCATTAGAACTAACTGTAATCCTTTTATGATCGTCTTCTTTGTTCATTTATTTATTGGCATGCGTTTCTAGTTATTGTGGAGAACAGCCTATTGTACTCTCTCAGGCGCTTCATCAGCCATGTGTTGAATTATAAATACAAGCTAATTCTAGGAAATTATGTCGACGTTGCCGGGCGGGCACATTTGCATTTGTGCAGTATAAAACGATGGCTTCATTGAGAGAGAGGGCCAGTTGAGTTACAACTACGATACAGGCGTGACTTGTGTACATTCGGGGATCTAATAGTGACGGACTTTGCGCGTTTTATTGAATAACGACCTTCTGCATTTGTTTGGATTTATTGCGTTCGGTTATATTTGTACCTGTGTTATACGTGTTTGTATAGTTCTACTAAACTTTATAGTAATTCTAACGTATATCCAAAACGTCACAATGTTATATGAGTATTGCTTTCATTATTGAATTGATTAAGATATACTTACTTTATTATTATCAAGGAGAACTAGAGTTTACGATTCAATTATTTTAGAATAGATGATGATTATTTTAGAATAGATAATGTGTTATTTTGAATATTGAAGTTTTAAAAATAATTTTATGATTTTAAAAAGTATTTTTATCGAAATGAATAACGTGGTATCTTTTAAAATACATTGTACATTCACTTAATAAAAGTTATTCGTATCGAAACAATGATTTTATTAAGGTTAAAAGTTCTTCTAAAATTTCAATTTTTAAGATTGTTGAAGCATAGCGACGACACGTTGATGAAAATCTCCCAAATTCGGAAAAACATTCCTAGTCATGTCTCTTGCTATTTGGCGTTTTATTATTACTCGAATTGTTGTTTAATTTGATTAAATAAAATTGCAGTTTCTGTCAATAATTACAAAGCGATTCTAATATTTATGTGAAAACTTATTCATACTATAATTTATTTCCTTACTCTTATGTTTTGTAGAAATAAAAAACAAATTTAATTCGAGTCCCGTAATTGTAATTGTGTTATAATTCAAATTTAAATATACAATGGACCAAAGCGACGGTGAACCACTCTTAAGACCAACGTCACCTGGAAAGACTTTAGCAAACAGCGCAATGATACACGCACAGGTAAGAGATCAGTCTTAAAGGGTGGGTTTTTGTAGTTTCCTGTTTTGCGCTTTACAAGAAGAGAGAAAACATAAATCAAACCACGGAGGAGCTTACGACGAGGTCGGAGGCGCTCTGACAGGAGTTAGAGCGCCAATCTAAAAGGTTTACGCGTGCGGGGGGGGGGAGACTTATCGGAAGAAGTTATAGAGATCGTGGATGAGATGGACCCGAGGGAGGCTGATCTTGGCAGGATGGGCGCCGAAGAGCTCCTTGCCCTAGCCAAGAACCATGTCGCTACTATCTATAAAGTGGCTCAGACCTCGGGTGACTTAAAGGGGGGGATACATCCGGAAGCTGAAAGTGGCCGCCGGAACCCTCGCGCTTCTTAGCGATAAGACCGCCCGTTGTACACAATTATAATAATACCAGTTCATAATTATTTCCGTATTGGTGTACAATTAAGTATAATAATAATAATTTATTAATAATAATTTATTTATTTACTTCCCATAAAAAGAAAACAAAATTATAGAGTACAAAATTTTGACAAACTTAATTAAATGGGAAGGACAGGAGCCCAAACTAGGTAAAACCCTGTATGATGGTACTCCTGGCCCGCGCCTCCCATTAAGCACTAGTTCTATAATAACCGCCACCAAAGATAACTACAATGAAAGAAAAAAATAAAATAAAAACGAAATAAAACAATAGAGAGATGTGTGTGTATGTGTGTGTGTCTGTGTGAAAGTGTGAGTATGTGTGTACGCGGGTGCATGCGTGCGTGTGTGGGTGAGTGTGTAATAATGGTTACAAGAGTGTTTGTGTGTAGGAAAATCAATGTTTGTAAAATTTGAGTGTTAGTAAAACTAATTGTCATTCAGCACCTATTATCAGATTGTCAGTTTGTAAGTAGTTTTGAGACTTAAGGAATTTACAAATTAAATGTTTTGTCTTTTTTTGGTTAAGTCATAAATACGACATAATTTATTTAACATGTTATATAAACGACTTCCTTGGAAACCAAAAAATCTTCGAAATAAACTAGTCTTTCCACCTCTAATAGTGCAAACATCGTATAAACGTCGTTTTCAAAGTGTTATATATCTATCTAAGAACGCAATAAAATCGAAATCCGAAAATAAAGCGAGAGCAGAATACAGAATAAAATGGGCGCCGTCAATTGGCAAAGGACATATTGCAACTTGACATATAATTGTTTCCTTTCGTTCAAACATGTCAGAAACATCCTGATTGGTATATAAATGTATATGAAATGGAGCTTGAGTCTTGAGCTCTAGCGATCTTCATTCCGTGCCGGCTGGCTAAGGCAAGCATGGAGGCGAGGGCCTTGTCTTAGCCCCGTGGAGTCGGGTATGTCACTACTCACCTAAGTCATCACTACAAAGGCCCCCTGCGGGCTATTGTTATTTCACATAATATTGTTATGAATTGCAAGACTCGAATTAAAATGCCGTTAGAATTACTATAGAGTTTTATTAGAACTATACAAACACGTATAACACAGGTACAAATATAACTGAACACAACCAGTCCAAACGTAATGCACGATTCAATAACACGCGCAAAGTCCGCCACTAAATAGATTACCGAATGTACAGAAGTCTTGCTCCGCTTGTGGTTATCGCACGACTGTTCCCTCTCAATTGGGGCATTGCTTTATACTGAACAAATGCCATATGTCTGCCCGACCGCGTGGACGGAATTTCTTAGAATCAAACCTGGCTAATGACTGACATAAAAGATTACAATACACAATGGCCTGTTTTTATAATCACAAATTTTAAACACAAAGTAAACAAAAGGTAATAAAATGCAGGTGTGAATTTGCCTTTGTCGGCACCTAGGACGTAACAATATATATAAAAAATAGACATATTTAAATAATATAAAAGACGACGTCCGTCAACAGAGGGGCCTAGGGTCCGGGCTACCGGCAGATAGGTTATTATTAGTAACAAGCAAAAATTTGGTTTGTATAGTCACTTGCACAAATCAGTCGGGCAAACGCCCTACCAGGTGATAGGGCGTTTGCCCGACTGGATGGCTACCACCCCAATGTATGTTGCCAAAACAACCTTGAGTTGTGTTCCGGCATTAGTGACCAGGTTCCAGTCTCCCTTAAGAAAGCAGCAGCTTTGTAGCAGCTTTGGTGTGGCAGATGTCCATAGGCGATGGTTACCGCTTTCCATCAAGCAAGAACTCCTGCAATAAAAAAAAACAACTTTTTGAAATTCCTCTGTCATAAGTTCGTAAAGTTATTACTAGCATACTGCACAATTCAATGCAATTCAACAAGCGAAAAGGCCGTCACTATGTCGCTAATCGAAAGTACTACACGTCTTAATCGTATCGTAGTCGTCGATTGACTGCCCACCCCACCTTTCGGGCATTGTTTTATACCAACTATATAGTACTGGAGTTTTCAAGAAACAGTAATTTGCACACCTGGTTATCTATTCCTGCGAACCGCCAACAAAGTCGAAAACAATAACAATAGTCTATTGTCTAATTGAAAATTATAAATACCAAGTAAAAAAAAACAATCCAAATGCTGGCAATAAACCCGGTGCGCGGCATTTCTTTGTCGGTATGTAACAATAGGCATGCAGGTGGCCTACCATATAGGTAACAATATGCGGAATCAATTAAATAGTTTTAGTTTTTACAAAAAGTTTACTGTGATTGCAATGCTTTTGGTTAATTGTTGACTTTATTATAAAAACAAAAAGTCTCGTATTTATTTAGATTTTTTATTTCGATAAAATTAGGAATATTTTAACAATACTGATTTATTACATTATCTATGCTAATATCATAAAGAGGAAAGATATGTCTTTATGTATTGTTGTGATTAGGTGTATGTGTATATCAGACGTAATCCTCATGGATTTAAGTGGTGCCTTTATTTATAATGTATTTATTTATTAATTAAAAAAAAATTAATTATATAATAAATTAAATAAAAAAAGATGATATATAAGTAAATGATTAATATATGTTAAATATTTATTAATTATTGCCGAATACAATAAATAATTATCTAAATCTAACAACTATTAATAAAACTAAAATATCCTATAAATAAACCTAACTTTAAAATATATATACAAAAGTAAAAAAGTAAAATTATATTTTACTTTTTTTACTTTTTTTTTACATTAATTAATATATTAAACATATTTATTTAAAATCAGTTTTTAATTTAAAAAGTTACGGAACTCTGGATTTATTTACTTTATCGCACTTGTTTCTATACCTATAGGAGACAGTTTTTACGATAATGT
Source organism: Dendrolimus punctatus (assembly GCA_012273795.1). Lineage (NCBI taxonomy): Eukaryota > Metazoa > Arthropoda > Insecta > Lepidoptera > Lasiocampidae > Dendrolimus > Dendrolimus punctatus. Next base: position 13,172,107 of record CM022550.1, read on the forward strand.
CTTGGGTAACACCTTTCAAAGGCTGTAGCGTCTTTTTTTATCCCGATTTGGTTTCAACCCAATAATAAGGTCAATGACGTTATAAAATTTGTTCTAATGCGGTCTTTGCTCCTGATTGCCTTTAGTAACCATGATATGCCCGCGACTTTGTTCACGCTTGCTTTGGAATTCCCGCGGGGTTCCCGGAACACAAAGTATCGGAGCATTCGAAAAAGAAAATGAGTTATTGTTTCAGTGAAAACCGTCGGAATAAGCTAAACGCACACGAATAACTATAAAACGCTCCTGGGAAAATTCCCGCGGGATTCTCGGGATAAAGTATTTCACACATTTCATTACAGTAAAAAAGTCGCATTGGAATGTCATTTTTTTAAATCTAGCCCTTTAAACCTTGTTCTCATAAAAATTCCCGCGGGATTCTCGGGATAGTATGAAGCGCAAATTTTAATTCTATAAATTATCAACGATAAGTGAAAACCGCATCGAAATGGGCCTGGTAGTTTTTACGTGAATCCCGAACAAATAGACAAGAAACATTAAAATAATAATAGTTTAAAAAAATACACTTTATAGAAAATCCAACAAAAAAATAGATAATAAATTTGAATTAAAAATAGTGTAAGAAAAAAATGACTTTATTGTAAAAAAAGCGTGGGGTGCATGGTATATAGCTATAAATATATATATAGTTATAAATATTTTATGAACAGATATGAGTAGAAGTTATTTTGATAATATCCTGAAAAGCACCCAATAAAGTGTTTATCTCTCTATCTAAACAAATTACTGCGTATGGATCAACGAAATTTAATTCGGTTGAAGGATACAGAACTGAGGGATGGACGATATTCAATCAAAGTGAAAACGTGCTCTCATAATTTACGTCCTTCTACTAAACTTAAATGGAACACTCCTGCGCATAACTCAACATTAAAAAAAATGCTATATAAGCTCTTGAACGCGCTTCCTGTTACAATTAGACAAGCAAAATCGCTAGCGATATTTAAAACTATGATCAAAAAATACTAACTAACTGTTCTTGGAATATGATATTTAAATTAATTTATAAACATTTATATATTTTGTAGATATGTATTTGTATGATATGTATATTAAGTATAAATATATAAAATGTCTGTATCTTATTTATTTAGTTTAAATTAACATTTGGTATACATTTATATATTTTATATATTTATTATTAAGATGTAAGTAGTTCTATATGTTACGTATACCACCATCGCCATTATCATCTCAATTCATTCCTGGGGTTGTCTGAAAGAGATCGCTTTTTAGCGATAAGGCCGCCCTTTGTACATAACTGGATATAATTTTAGTCTTTAAGTTCATGTTTGTATTGGTGTACAGTAAAGTGTTATCTATCCATTTAATTTGATATTAAACTGATAGATTTATTTGATTCAACCAAATTGAACGACAAATGAATAGTCTAATATCGCCTTAATGTATAATAACGTAAATCAGTACAATACCATCATGTATAATTACCTTCAGTCGGTTGCTTTGCAAAGAATGTAATGACATCAGTTTAATCTTTTGCTAATATGCAGAGATATCATATAAATTAATAACAATCAATCAATTTAATTATCCAACGATTTACGATAAAATTATTATTTGCTGTTTGCCAAATTATTTATAATTGACATTGATTGTATACCTACAATCAATGTCAATTATAAATAAGTTGGCAGCAGACTACCGTCTGCTTTTCTATTATTTGAATAATAAACTTTATATTACAAACTTATGTTTTTATTTTAATTACTGGTCTTATTTATATTAATCACAAAATAATAGACCCGATTTGATAGTTATTTATTTATTTAGGTTTATAGCTTGGCAGCTAGCCTTTAAGCCAGATCTTAGTTTACAATATAGTTTTTTCATTTTCTTATGCCTATATGTAGCACGGCTGGAAAGAATGTATGATGAAAGAATGACTAAACAAATATACAATGCAAAAGTGGATGGATGCAGAAGTCGCGGAAGGCCACGACACACCTTCCATGGTCAAATTGATCGTGTACTAGCAGAAGGTGATGTCAGGAGCCTTAAGAACAGACGACCGTGCATGACAAGGACTATGAATGTCAAAGAAGCAAGTGAGGTGTGTAAGAATAAGCCTAAATGGCGCTCTGTTGTTCGTGCCTACCCCGCAAGGGACCTGGCGTGAAGTTATGTATGTATGTATATATGTAGCACAGCTGAACTGTAGGTAATCAGCTAGCGCCATTCAACGGAGTTCTTGTGACAACCCAAAAAGCATCATTTGACTGTACAGTTCAAATTTTTCACAAAACAATACTACTCAAACACTATTAATAAATCCTACAACTATTGTTCATTTAGAGTAATTTTACACATTTTTAAAAAATAAAACTGCACAGCACAACATCTCCTTTCAGTTCCCGCCAAAAACTCCAGGTTCCCTATTTGATAGTTGTCATTGCAACATTGTTAGGGATTGAAACCGAATCGAATCGTTAACCAAGTTAATCGATTATCGCGTGTAATCGATTTAAAATTATACAACTTTGTGGTCGTTTGATTTATTTTAAGTTAATTACTTTTGGTATCACACAAATACTACACAAAATTGATATAGAGCGCGAAAATTTTGTCTCACATCGCATTTTACCTACCGCATGCATATGTATAATTATGTAGTATTGCTTTACTATAAATATAAAAATAATCCAAGGTTTTTAAATTTAGTTAATGAAAAAATAGAAAATAAATTTGAATTAGGTCCGTGGGGTCCATCGGCAAAGAGTTTCTTCAAAGAGATTTGCAAGAAACTCTTTGATGCCATCCGTGATCAGAAGGCTGGCTCATATTTTGCCCAACAAATAAGTATCGCCATACAGCGCGGCAATGCAGCCAGCCTTCTGGGCACGCTCTCATCTGGCAGCGATTTGTTACACAGTCTATAATAGCTTCTAATATTTAAAACTTATATTATTTTTACAAGAAAAAATATTTTATTTAAAAAAAACGTGGGGTGCATGGTATCAACAGTTATAAATATTTTATGAACAGATATGAGTACAAGGGTTATTTTGATTATAATATCCTGAAAAGCACCCCACGCTTTTTTACAATAAAATAATTTTTTCTTACACTATTTTTAATTAAAATTTATTAAAATTTATTTTCTATTTTTTTAGTTGGATTGTCTATAAAAGCGTATTTTTTAGTTTGTTTAAACTATTATTTATTTTTCATGTTTTAGTGATTATTTAGCAATAGCTTTATGATATTTACATATCTATTAGCTATTTCATAGAAGAGCGGTGTTTTACCTTGACGGTCTCTGCAATTATCGCTAATCCTGATTACCCTAGTAAGGATAACGGATCAAACTGTTTAAAATATTGAATTGTCATCCGTCTTTAATAAGTATGCCAAATTTCGAGTTAATCCGACGTTTTGAAGGGGGTCAAAATCATGTTCAAAGATTCCGTTACATACTAACATATATATGAAGCTAATAAAAGCGTATTATTAAGATGCCTTAAAACATAACCGTTTTTGGAACTTCGTAAAAGATTAATATGACGTTACAGAATTAATAAAACATTCATGTTATTCCGTTATTTGGAAGTAAATAAGAAAGTGAAGTGTTTTATAACATAACGAGTATATAACGCACCAGTAAAAAACAATATGTACAATATTATAAACTAAATAAATTAATTGTTATTGGCTTTCAGTTTGCTAATTTCATTCAAAGTTATGGCCTTTTGACTTTGTTCTGACATTAATTAATTGTATTTTTTATGAGACTGTATGGAGTGGTTCCTTTGCCTGTAACTTTGTTTTGTAACCCAGCTGAAAGCTGTCATTTTTTCTTCCTTCCACCCAAAGAGTACACTGCATATGTAAAGACTTCTTCGTAGACCTTTTTGTAATATGTAATTAAACCTCGTATTAAGAAAAGATTGTTTTTATTCAGTATTTCATCTTTATAATTTCATACAGGCTTAAGTGTTGAACCGGGCTTTTTGTTTGTGATTATTATAGAAATATTATTATAGCGAAAATTTCAACTGTTAAGTGAAATATCTCTTTTATGTCCCGTCTTCATTTGGGGTAATGCCAGTGTTAGTGACTGTATCACGCAGATGTGGCTAAGGGTTTAATAAGTAATATGTGATCCGACTTTGTTATTAATTGATAAAGCCGTTAATCATTGACAGATAATGTAACTAATTGTTAACGGCGTTATTGTTAACGCTATAAACAACGCGCATTTGGGCACAGTCTCCAACATTAAGAATATCACAGATGGAGCAAGAAAATAAAGCTCCAAATGGACTCATTCGTTTTTTTTTATTGTTGAAGCACAGTGAGCAGACTGACGGCCTAACTGTGGTTAAAAAAGTGGTTACCGTCCTTATGGACATTAGATAACCAAGATGCTGCCGGCCTTGAAGGAGAAACTGGAACCTGGCTGATGATACCGGAACACAACTCAAAGTTGTTATGGCAGCATACTCAAGACTAGGAGTGGTAAAATCACTAGATTATGACGTTATTATTTGCCGCGCTCGTACAAAATCTAAACCAGTGGTTCCCAAAGTGGGCGATAACGCCCCCTTGTGGGCGCTGCAGGCCTAAAAGGGGGCGGTAAGAGTCCCAGAAAAAAAATAGGCAATGGCAGGTGTAGCCCATAAGAGTTAACTTGAGACCTCAGCGCCGTCGTCTACTACCTACTGCGCTTAGGTCTCAAGTTAACTCTTGCGGACTGTAATAAAGTCCCGTTTAGAATGAATGTTTCTCCGCTAATGTAGCTCTCAATAATCAGTTAATTTAATTTGACGTTATAGTGTTTTTTTAAGTAGGTAAAAAAATGGGGGCGCTAAGTCGGCAGTATACAAAATAAGTTTGGAAACCACTGATCTAGACGGCTTCAGCAAGCAGACCAAAAAATTGGTGGTTTAACGTCACAGAAGATGACATTGGTGTTAATGATATCATAATTAGTGGTGCTGAAATCATTGTGGAATGGGGAAGAAAAGCGACCCTGGGCTATGAAATGCACCTTGCGAGCGGAACCGGGATTTGACCCTAGAATGATGATTAGTAGCTTGGCAATCAAGCAGAACGTCACAAATAACCGCGTTCCACATACGCCCAAGAGCCGGTGATTTAATCGAAGTTATAAGAGTTTAACAATAGATAAGACACGTTCCACATCGTAGGGCTATTTTAAAGCGATTATCTTCCAAATGACGCAAAGTGCTGTTGAATCTTGAATACCTTTGCCTATCTATGTAGATAAAAAATAGTAGTTTAGGTAGGTCCGGTTTTTGCTTGTCACGTCTTGTTACGTCACTATTCTAATGTGCTTTGATTGTTCAAGTTTGACATAAGGAATTTTGTTCCAAATTTAAAAATTTGGAACATATTGCACGCTTAATCCAATAGTGTCACTATTGTCACTATTGGCTTAAGCGTGCTATCCAAAATGTTGCCAAATTGACTTTGACAATTTCATCTATCGTAAAACATGGAAATACGTGTAATGTCACTAATATTGCTTTAAAAGTAAGAGAATTATCTACTACGAGGGCATTGTAATAATACTGATTTGTGGCCATCCACAAGTTACGTCATACGAATTTCATGATTTTTGACCCCTCACATCTGGTCATAAGACGCCTGCCTTTGTATGATATCATATATTTTGCAATTATACATCAAGAAATTCTTAAATTAAAACAGCAGTTCACACATGATAGAAAGCGGTTACGCGGTTACCATCGCCTATGGACATTTGCAACACCAAAGGTGCTACAAATTCACTGCTGCTCTCTTAAGTGAGACTGGCACCTAGTCACTAATGCCGGAACACAAGTCAAGGTTGTTATGGCGACATACTTTAGACCAGTGGTGGAAGCCATCCAATTAAGGCAAATGCCCTAGCACCTGGCTGTGCGTTGTTTTGTCGCCTCTTAAGACAGGCCGCCCGGCCGCAGGAAATTGTATTCTTTCTCCGTTCCTGCACGAATAGTGTGATTGTGATAGTTAGTGACTTTCTTTAATTTGGCATAACGCCTAATAGTAGTTTCGTTAGAAAATATTTTAAATTCTTTCGTCTATTGTACGTCACAAATAGATTGAGCATTACTACTCGGATCACTTTGGTTGCTTCATCCACATTGAAAGATAAATGAACTATCTAATGTCAGCTTAAGATTGGTTGACTGTTCAATATTTGAATAATTTCAAATATTGAATAGTTGAACAGTACATAATCTGCCATGTAATACATAAATTGTGTTAATACACAATTTATGTATTACATGGCAGATTATGTACTAAAGCGCGAGGTTTTTAATATTTGTTTAAATTAACGCAATTATGTATGGGAATGACTTAGCGCCACCTCGTAGCGTGAAGGGAACATAGTGTGATACAAAATTGCGTTAACTCGCACTACGTTTTGTTTGTGCATTTAAAGATTAAATTAACGTTGTTGAAGTACATCTATATTTTCCGTAACATAGCATACTTAACCGTATCGGGTTTTGTAGAAATTGCTTCTCTATTTAATTCCTTCTCTATTGCCGTGCTAATTATTAGATCACCTATGTTATCCGCCACGGGAAGAATCGCAACATAATAAACCTGGTTAAAATAAAACCAGTAGTCGCCCATGGGCGTAATTTGAGCATAATAATTAATGTCCTACACTATATATATACTTCTATAATCACAGATTTCGCCAGGTCTAAACTGTTATTTTGACTCAACAATAAAACTTCATTGAAATGTTACATGAGCTTTGCATTTTTTAGAAGACGCAATTTTATTTTTGGGACATGTGGTGGGGGGGGGGTCAATAAAAGCTTAACCTCAAGTTAGTGGGGTCGCCACCCTTGTCCCCCGGCCGCCATCTTGGAAAAAGTGGTGAAAACACTTTTTTCGTGATATCTCGGAAACTATGCGTTTTACAAAAAAATTGTAAAGTCATAATTTGTAGCAACTTGTTATGCCTACAAATATGTTTATACAAATTTTTGCCCTAATTTAAAAATTTAAGAAGTTATAAGCAAAAAAGGTAAAAAATTTGCTGTCAGTTGTTTGCTGTTCGTAACAATAATGTAAGAATATTTTTTTTTGTATTTGATTATTTATTTATTTCTAACAATTTAATATTATGAGTCACATCACATCGCTTTCTACTGAGAACAATCTCAAAATAAAGATCGCATTTACACTTTAACCTGATGAGTTAATGGTATTTCTCTATTTGTATTTATTCTAGCAATATTATATAATATTTTATTTATTCATAAACTATACACAATAACTACCATGTTAAATCGAGGTAATTGCCTATTAAATCCGATTTTGCAATCCAAACGTTATTCAATTCACCTCACTAGTGCATATCCCGCGTTAACCGGTTTCTTATTTTTAAAACTTCCGCAGACTAAGAATGCGTTCAAAACTCCGTCTGGTAAAAAAATTCACACGCATTATACCGATCGTTGACCGAGAACCGGTTTCGGCCTAACCCTCGTTTAACTCGTATTGTTATCATTATCACTGATTGAGTTCTCCACCTGATATTAAAAGCAAAGGTATGTTACCTGAATGAACAGTCTGGCCGCGGTCGCTATTCTGAACGCACCCGTCTCATCGCACGTTCTCATTTCCCGCGCATAAATATTATTCACTGCGCGAAAATGTAAATTCATTTTTATGTTGTATATTTAAAAATCGAACTATTTTTACGGGAATGTAAATACATTAATTACCAGTGTAATAATATTTTAATTAATGTAAATATTATTTTTTTATTAGAAAAGTGTTTTTTTTTATAAGTGTATATAGTATTTGTAAATATTTTTTTATTATAAAATCCTGTGATATTAGTATTTAAGGTGCCCAGTGGAGAACAAACTGCAAGTAAGTAAATTTTTTTACTTATTTTTAGTTTCTTATTGAAACGCCATTTGCTTAATCTGTAGCGATATCTCAATATCTATAACAACAAATATAAGCTATCTATTATAGTTTCGAAATAAACACCAAGATTTAAGTGTAAACTGTTATTATTATCGTCTGTCAGTCTGTCTGAAAGTTTATCACATATAAATTCCGACGCATGATTTTTTTGAAAGACGAAAATAGTTTTTGCTTAGGAAACACATGCATAATTTGTAGACAGTTTCTAGAATCTTCTTTTAAGCAAAATTTACTTGTATCAGAAGATCCCACTCTTCCATACCTTAAATATTACATTGTATGTAAGAGTTTCTAAATATTTTTATGATATAGAGGACATAACAGATATTCAAAATTATCTTATTATAAATTAAGTCAATACTTAATATTTTGCTATGATTTATTATTCTTTGTACTTAATGAAAATTATGTACACTAACTTTATTTACAATTAAATAAAGTTAGTGTACATAATTTTCATTAAGTACAAAGAATAATAAATCATAGTAAAATATTGTATATTACGTTATCATATTGTATTGCTAGAAAAATACTTATTGCACTTAAATATTTTCATTATGTACGGAACATAAGATCAGAATAGTATTTAATAAAAGAAAATAAGAATGCGTGAGTTTGTGTGTATGTACACGCATAATTAATTATATATTCAATAAGAAATTTGTAAGAGAGATTCTACTGCGTCGTAGTCAATATAGTATATAAAAAAGTATATAATATATATGATAAATAGTCTATTTCGATATCTTGTAGCGTTCAAAACAAAAATAGAATAATACGAGTAGAAGAGAAGACATGACTCAAGTCTCGTGCGACCGGAGTCGCGTGCAGAGCAAGTCGACGAGAAATATCAAATTCAACACGTTTTTAACAAAGTTGTATCGTACAAGGTAAATTTTATGTAATAAATAATTAGGTAATAATTATTGAGTTATTTAAATTAAATATGAGTCACAGATGATAGAATAAAAATTAACTTCCAGGAAAATAATAAAAGAGACGGATACACTTTTATAAATTCTTGGGACCAAATTTAAAAGATAGGATTTAATTTTATTATGTTGATATTTTTATAGTTAGAGTGGGTTCAATTATTTATAATTAATTGTAGTTTCCTGGCAAGAGGCCTCGCGAGACCCACGCCTGCCAGGGCTGAAGGCTAGGTCATATATCCGTAGTTCTGGCATAATGCGAAAACGGCACACCCAGGAGTTTTAGTGGGTACCTCTAACTGGGGAGTGGAAATAGCATGGCACCAGTTCTGACTGGGCATGGGTCCTATCTGGCGAATCCCACACACGGATCTCGATTTATCCCCCAGACTTCTGTGCCTGTCGCGGCTTAGTACTCAAACGGTTTTGCCCTGGCTAAAAAAATTGAATTAATTAATCGTTTGTTTTAAGTTTTTTATAATATTAATTGTTGAAATTTATTAATATAAATCGATTATTGTATGGGTAACTTATTTTATTTGTGACCTTATTTTTAAGATTTCTCGTCTTCAAGCCAGGATTAAGGGGTGATGTTTTCCTATTTATAATAGAAAAATAAAACGCCTTTTCAAGCATCTATCTTATTAGTGATCGATGTTTTTAAGCCATATTTCAACTACATTTCCTTGGCTCAAAAGTCTCCGTCTCTTCCGTACTGGTAGATAACAAATACAGTAAAGTAATTTATCATTTGATACATTTCTTAAATGAATTTAGAACTTACCCACTTCTTTAGCAGTGTGCACGAACATGGTTTCCGTACAGGTGTCAATTGTCCACTGTTTTCGTCATTCGAAACCACAAATAAAGTATTGGCACGTGATCTTTTTATAACTTACTTTATAACATGATGTTAATTTTTAGAATTTGATAATCTTACACGTCATGTAATTGTGAACTGGTAATACTACCTGCTTTTGTTTAAAAATCTTAAAACGGTAAATTATGACAAGGCGTCGGCGACTAACCATATTTCACTTAAAGTTTGAAATTTCTTTTGAAATCATAGACAAACACTTCAATTTTATTTATTGGTTTATATAGATTCTGTGTATTGAACTGTATTTGTCGAAGAATAGTTTAAGGATAATATGGAAGGATTTGAATAATGTTTAATTTTTCATACGACAAATGTTTTCATTGAAATATCTAAACGTCAAAATAATCTCCATTGTTTCCTATTCTATTGTTTAGCTTTTCGTTTATTATTATGATATTTCTTAATAGCATGATTTTAAAAATATCTGTTAGATTACACTGAGGCTGTGTACAAGGTTTTCATGAGCTGTATATTTATAGCGCGTTCCTATATCTTATTATTTTTATTTTTAACCCTCGAGTAGAGAATACAATCCCGAGCATGGTTTTCGATCCCATGATTACGAGATTCTTGATGCGTAATCCTAGGATCCCGGGGCTAACCCGGGATTAGACTATATGGTTTCTAATTGGGCTTAAATTTAAAAGAAACAAGTAATTTCTAGAAAATTGTTTTACAATTTTATTCCATGAGTCCAAGACACAAATCGCAATATGTTAAGAAAATAAAAATGACAAAACAAAGACACTATACTTTGTAAGTAAGAAATAACGAGACAAAAAGACTTATTTAGAATTTCGAAAATGCAGTCGTAAAAAATCTATGTATCCAAGGTTTGACTTCCAAGCCTACTTCGTAGTTTATTGACAACATAAGCAGCAGGTGAAAACGCTCGTTCAGGTACTACACTGGTTGGAGGAATAGACAATAGATGCTTATATGCTGTTTGTAAGTGATATCCACGAACTTTTTCAAACAGGCGCATTTCACAGCTAATATTATTTGCCAACCCCGATTCATTTTGTACTTCAGGTTCTGGAGATTTCATACTCTTATCAATTTCCAGCTGTAACTTTTCCTTTAGTGTCAATTGGGGTTGGAATTGGGAGGTTTGTGGCAATCTAGGCAAGGTCATTGTCAACTCGCAACGGACAACGGAGTGCCAATTAGACCTCTTTGTGGCAAACCCAAAAATCCCGAGATTAGTCAAGTACAGTCCCGGGAATTTCGGGGTCCGAAAACGGTTGGGATCCCGGGATTGTATTCTCTACCCTCGACGTAAAAAGAGGGGGTTATAAGTTTGACCGGTATGTCTGTCTGTGGTATCGTAGCTCTTTAGCGGATGATCCAATTTCGATGCGGGTTTTTCTTTCTTCACGTGGTTGTTATGTGTATTATTATTTAGATTTATGGCTTGGCAGCTAGGCCTTTAAGCCAGATCTTAGTTTACAATATAGTTTCTTCATTTTCTTAACCCTTTGTATAGCTCAGCTGAACTATTATAGGTTATCAACTTAAGCCATTCAACGGAGTTCTTGTGACAACTCGAAAAGCCACATTGGACTATATAGCAGGACAGATCACATATCTCACAAAAGCACATAATTCCTACTCAGTAAACTATCAATACCCTACAACCATTGTTAATTTTTTACAAAATAAAACTGCTAAGTACTACGGCCCTTTCATTTCCCGCCAAATGAAATCATAACTGATTCATAACTAGAATTCACCACAAATGCAGGCAAGGGAATTTTAGTTAATACAGCCAATCCTAATGTATATGTCTTCGTATACGCCATTCATCGAAGTTTTTGTGAAAACTCAAAAGACCGCTTTTGACTATATAGCTCACATGTCTCGCAAAAACACATAATCAATATCCTGCAACTATTGTTCATTTTAGAGTAATTTTTCACATTTTTAGAAAATAAAAGTGACAAATAAAATAAGTTATTTTATACTTTTTAGTCTGTTTTTTAAACGAAGTTTTTTTTGTGTCACTTTTTAGTGTCTAGCTATTGGTAGGACTACGACAGGTGCCGCGTGCCTTGAAAAATATACGGGAACGGAAAAATAATATTTCTTTTTTCATAAAATGAAAACTACTGGGCCAAACTATATTAAATATTTAGGGCCCCAAATGGCAACTATTCCTCATCAAACTAAAGAATAATTAGGGAAATCGGATCATAAATCTCTGAGTAATCCGTGTACATACATAAAAAAGTCCAATCAAGTTGAGAACCTCCTCCTTTTGGAAGTCGGTTAAAAATTGCACAGCACAACGTCATCTTTCACTTTCCGCCGAAGCCTTCGATTCATACATCAATGTATTGTCATTCGGTTAATATTGTTTCTGGTTTTTTCATATTATAAACATTTGTTTAAAAACAGAATAGAAATTATATTTTTAAAAGCCTTGTTTACGATTTTCGACGTATGAACAAGACTTTAAAAATAAAAAGCTTTTCGAAATTTAAATTATTTACCGTGCAAGGTGCATTAAGCGCAGCCCAAGGACTGTCTGAAGGCATGGCCGGGTCCTTGACCTTTGAGAAATAAATTTCACTTTCTTCCTTTTACCGTCACGACACACAGCTGGCACGACACATGATAAAATAACAAGATTAAACCCGTAGTTGTGTACTATGTAATACATTAGATTTTTAGTTATATGTATTTTATGTATATGCGTGTGTATATATTGTATTTCAGATATAGTTTTTTTATACTTCGCATTGGACACATATATGCAGAGACAATATTTTATGGGCTGGCTGCGAAAGATCGCTCAAGGGTCCAATTCTGCTATTTCAATATTATGGTGTTGCGATGATATTCAAAGTACTATTCCATTGTAATAATGTCCAAAATTCTTATTCTAAAAAATCCACGACAATTTTCTCGAAATCGTCGTGGCGTAGTAAAATTTAAAAAAAGACATTATGATTAGCTAAAATGGTGTAAGTCGAAATGAATATTACAAAGCTAGTATTTAAATATTTATTTCACGAGTTCTCCCTTATAAATATTTATAAAGTTTTAAGAAGTTTTACCCTCATTTCGGTAAATTTTCAAGGAACGTTTATATATGCTAGCTTCCGCTCGTGATAATTATATTAAAAAAATCTAATTTATCTGGCTAAGCCACGGGGAAAACTATAGCAAGTTTATTAGCCCATCCCCTGACGCCTTTCTTGAAGATTCCTACAAAACTCGAATATTCACTGACACTGACTAATCATATATACTGTTCAAAGGCATGTTATAAAAAAAAACTTCAAAGAATTCGAAAAAGTTAATCTTTACTAGTATACCTTGTTAAATATGTAAGCTGTGGGAAGCCATAATTCATAGAAGAAAGAAAGGACGCCTTTTGTTATCTTTAAGTCACATTCCTTTATATTTTTTTAAACTTCAAAACTTGTTACGGCAAGTTTATGCTGTGTCGTGGTCAGCGTTATGCTTTGCAGTTACATTTAATTTTAAATTTATTAGAACGTCCTTACAAATTATATCTTTGGAATTAAATATTGTAAATAAGAATGGGACTATTACAAGCTTTTATTTAACTTGCAATGGATGTATGCAAGTTCGGGTGGAATCTTGCAAGTTAAATTTGACCAACTTCCCGGTTTCCGATTGAGCTGAAATTTTGCACGCATATGTATATCGTGTGACAATGCAATCATATGGTACCATGGAGCTGATCAGATGTTATAGTCGGAAGGTGGCCATAGGAACTCCTGTACTAAACGAGATAGACCCGTCGTGTTTGGGCTAGTTTTACTTGTCTTGGCTAGCACTCTGCTGCTACATGATATCCAGAATCTCAAAAGCTTATATTTAAAAACCTTTTTAAAAGAGCTTATTTTATTCTGTGCTCCCATGCCATTCCCTATTTAAAGCGTGCTGTTTTTTTTTCAACCACTGGTGATCGCTGATTGGATATTAAAACGTCATCTGTTTGCGCTTGTTTGTTGTAGGTATTTAATTTGGTATAATAACAGATAAAAGAACTAAGTCGATACAACCAATTTGTGTTTATACACGCTTTTTTAGTTGATTAAATATATCTTGTATAATTATATAGATTGTAATTATAGTTTTTAAGCAGTATAATAAGTACATAGGTTATCACCATTTGATGTGAAAGTCGGTAGAGTCGATAACCAAAATTAGTGTTTATTGTTTATTAGGGTTCCGAAACTTTTTTGACAAAAATGGAACCTTTATGAAATTTTCATGTATGTCTGTCCATTTGTTTTTGTATGATATATTTATTTTTCTCCGAATTAACATAATAAATACTTTTTAATATATATTTTTTGAAATCAATAGGCGGCGAGATTCTAGTTCCCAAAGAGGTAACATTTTGTCTCTCTTCTCTAAATTTTGAACTAGGAAGTAAATTATTAAATAGAGATTGTACACAAAACATAATATATTTTTGTGTATTTTTCTATGTAATGTTGGTGTATAATAAAGACTATTGTATTGTATATTCGTGATTTTTGTTGAATTTTTCTAGTAGTTATCGTTATTTTAAGTGGTTTGACTCTAGATATAGGTGTTAATTTTTTTGAATTTTGGATACTTTTCGCCGCGACTATAACGACCATGGTGCTCATGTGGAACGGCAGGTGGAGCATTTTAAGCATTGTGAGCCTCTGTTGGAACTCGTCTTAATAGTCTGATCGACCAGGTGCACAGAATAAATAAATATTATCGCTAAAAAGGTTTAAATAATGAAACGTCATCCATGTTATTCAGAGCTGTTGGAGCGAGAAAGCAATTAATTTATAGATGATTCGTCATTCTTTTCAAATTAAGATTATTTTCAAAACCATTTTTTATGTAAATTATTTTTTGGGATTTGTTGTAAAGTGTATCATTCGATATGTCGATAAGTCGTGCCACTTTGGCTACGCGCAATGCGTAATGCAATTCATACTATTCCGCCGACCACCCAAGATCCGTGCCGATATCTATAAGAAACAAACAGCGTTCTGCGCTACTATCACATTTACTCATGTGTTTTTTATATATCAAATATCATAAAAACATGATCATAAAACTTAAGGCAATTCGTCTAAAGTTTTATGATAATGTTTTTATTATTGTTGTTAAATATGTTTTTGTATCTAATCGCCTTTTAAACGAGTTGATGCAGTAAACATTTCAATCCAATCGTCGTATTAACACGGAAGCAGGTATCAGTGAAGAAATTCAACGAAATCATTATCATAATATGCTATCTTCCTTATACAAGTTTCTTATACACGGATATCAACCACGACGTCAAGGCCCGTACCACAGCAGCTTGGGTCAAGTGGCGTGAGGTGTCATTTGTGGACCCAAAACGTCGGTTAAATTAAAAAGACTGGTCTATAAATCCATCATTAGACCCTTTTGTATGGCAGTGAAGTGTGCCTGTACTTGAGCGAGACAAGCAAGATCTGCGTGACACGGAGATGAATATGCTGCGATGGATGTGTGGAGTGACGCGGAAAGACCGGGTCAGGAACTCCCGCATTCGGGGCAGTCTTCATATCCGTGACATAGCAGACAAACTGCAAGAGTGTCGCTTACGCAGTCTATGGTCCTCAATCGGGTCTTAATTGCTAAGTGGGTATCGCGCGCATAATTAGCCACAATTATATTTTGAACTTTTCCGATTCAAGTGCATAATAATGAGCATGAAATTGATAACTGTTTCACGGCACAGGTTGTCCGTTTATGGAACTCACTGCCACTCAACATCAGACAAGCTAAATCCATAGTCTTTCAGACTAATGGTTACTAAATATCTTTAGTCCTCACAAGTCTAAAACATGCTGCTGATTCTATATATAGTATGATATATCCTATTTTTGTATAGTATATAAAGTATATTATTATTTATTTTTCATGTATTCTTGGAATGTTTCATATTTTATTAATTGACTTCACCGCCACTGTTGTCTTAATATTTCCCTTAGTTTAGAGGGTTGCCAGGAAGAGATCGCTTTAAGCGATAAGGCCGCCCTCTGTTCAACATTTACTGTATTTAAGAACGTAGTTTTAATTTTTGGTGAACAATAAAGTGTTTTCATTCATTCATTAATCAGTGATATTTTGGTCAAAAATAAATAATCTAGCACTAGTTTTTACAAACATGATTACGCTCAGGAGATTTACCCAAGTACACTTAATTTACATACATGCATACGTAACTTCACGCCAGGTCCCTTGCGGGTAGGCACGAACAACAGAGCGCCATTCAGGCTTATTCTTACACACCTCACTTGCTTTTTGAGATTCATAGCTCTTGTCATGCACGCTCGTCTGTTCTTAAGGCTCCTGACATCACCTTCTAGTACACGATTAATTTGATCATGGAAGGTGTGTCGTGGCCTTCCGCGACTTCTGCATTCATCCACTTTTGCATTGTATATCTGTTTAGTCATTCTTACACTTAATTTGTAGCCGCAAGTTCGTTCTGTAAAAGAGCGACCAACATTGCATTAGTGTTGTAATAAACTTGCTGTAACAATGTTCACGATATTAAAATTACTCATATCTCAACTATGACAAGTTAATTTCGCCAAAACTTGCAACGGACTCGCTGCTATTATTAAGCTTCTAGAAAATGGCCGTTTTTTGTTGCGTATTAAAAATAAAAGGTAAACATGGCAATTATTTTTTGGTCAAAATTGGCTGCGATAAAAAATTTGCTTTAAGTTTCATACATACCTACGAAGCACATGCAGTGTTTTTGTTATTTTACTTTGCACCACTGTTTTTTTTATTGCAGTATGGCCTTTGTGGTTACTTCTTATTTGGGGGGCAAGCTAATTCTTGAAAGTTGAAGTCATTAATTTTTTGTCTGTAGTAGTACTCCAAAAAAACTAAAAAAAAATCATTTTTTATTTGTAAAGGTTACCAATTATTTTTTCATTTTTCAGTTTTTATGGCTTTTTTCGATATTTTCGAAATTTCTTTTTAAGGCACTGCGTGACCCCGCGTGCCTCCTCAATGAAAGCCCTGAGTATCCGTATAGAAACACCACAAACGTCTCCATTCAGCTGTGATGAGAATGTTGAAATGCATGTGTAGTGTTACAAGATTGGATAAGGTGAGAAATGAGTACATAAGGGATCTTTGAATTGCGGCCCGTCACTGAAAAATTGAGAAGAAGAAGACTAGGTATGGGCATATAATGAGGACGGGTGACAGTCACTTGACAAAAGAAGTGTTAAACTACAAGACTGAAGGATACGAATGTAAAAGTAGACCAAAAAAAGAGATGACTGGATTGTATGAACGATGATATGATGATTTGTGGTGTGACAGAAGACGTCTGGCAGAATCGAGACGTTTGGAAGGAAAAGACATATTGTGCCGACCCCATATAGTTGGTAAATGGTGGAAGAATAGAGAGAGAGTTTCGTGTTTGACGTTGCAATGCACTAACACAACTAACACATTGTTATGACAACGTGAATGAAGTTTCGCTGGCACAGCTAATAGGAATATAATAAGCACGTGGAAAATAACTTCCCTTGAATAAGACTTCCCTAGAATATGAAAATTTAAGTGCACATTTGCCACTACATCGAAATATAAAAGGAGTTCGATGTAGAGGCCTTTTTAGACCAGCGTTTTTATACAAGCGTAGGTATATGCTCGTTTTTCGAAGCGCATGTGCGTGCATCACGGAACTTGTACAATCGTTGACGCGGTTATAAGCTCATATAATTACAACTCCCGCCTCGCGCGGTCATATCTTATACTAATATATAAAGCTGAAGAAGGGTTTGTTCGATTGAACGCGCTAATCTCAGGAACTACTGGTCTGATTTGAAAAATTCTTTCAGTGTTAGAGAGCCCATTTATCGAGGAAGGCTATAGGCTATATCACCACGCTAAGATCAATAAGAATGTTTTAAAATCGGGGTTTTATTTACCTTACATTTTTAAACTATTCAAAGCCTACGAAGTCGCGGGCAGAAGCTAGTTGCTATAGATACTCGTCACCATCGGTTCGTACACGGGCTTATTCCGGCATATATGCATATGCCCGAATAAGCCAGTGTATGCTGAAACGACCTCATACGCGCAAAATAAAACGCTAGTCTGAAAGCGGCCCTCATTGCTTGTGAGTCAATACTCACTTCATCCATTTTTACTGTTTGTATGATCTTCAAGTATTTTATTTGTTGAATGCTTAACAGTTAACGGCGATTATTGGCTAATCTGTTTGTTTCATTTTATTACAATTTATCGGGTAAATGTTCTTTAAGCGGCTGCGCTATTGCCTAATAGTTGGCTTAACACGATTGAAAGATTAAAATTAATGAGGGTGGCTTATCAATATAAAAATAGAAAAGATCGTTTAGAAATAATCGGTTTATTGGCTAGTCATAGATCAATAGTACAAAGATGGAGTCTCGCACTCTTAAAGTGAAGCCGGCTAAAGGATGACGATTTTCGAATAGAGAATCGATCGCGTTGCAGTGCATTACGAGAATGTTATGTTAAACTATCATTTGCCCGCGACTTTGTCCACGTTGTACATAGGGCAGATGATAAAAGTTGCCTTTTCTTTTGATATTCTATGAGACTTCTTTCACAGAATTATATTAAAATTCTCACGCGTGTTAGGTAAGCCTACTAGAGAAGACATTGCGTAGTATTCTTTAACGGTTAGCAGATTCGTAACACGAATCTGCAATAGTGGCCATTTCAGATCCACCTATTAACGTTTATAGGTAGAAGTAGACAACAACAGAACATGTACTTTTGATGTAATAATAGTCAAATAACGGGTTGAAACATGTAATACTAATATGTTTTCTTTATCACAAGCCTTTCTGTCTGCATCTTAATCGATTATAAAAGTTATAAATCGATTTGCGAAAAATCGATAAGGAATTCACGTGTGGAACAATGTCTGACTAATTTTTATTTTTTATTACACTGTGGATTTATTGCATGCATATGCGTGACTAAAAATAGTATTATTTCATAATACTGAACATATAGGTCTTATTAATCATCCTTGGTTATAGCCCGGCCAACTTATCTGTGACTAGCACTATATACAACACAGGGGCGCAGTCAGCGGGAGATTTTTGGTGGTCTAAACCCCATATGGGAGTTAATTACTTAAATAGTGCACGCACTGCTTTTTCATTAGTAGTGGCAATGACACTACATTTTATGCATCCTTTTGTTTTGAAGTGTTCTTATGGGAGGGTAAATCGCTTCGTTACGTAACGTGTTACGGCGCCAGTCTGTCTGGCTTCCCTTTCTCTCACGCATACGGCAGCGGTAAGCAGGCTCTTTCTCTCTCACTCTAACCCACAACGCCAGCCGTATTTCAGTAATTCAATTTAATAATGATACTAATAATGTACAAACACATAATTCTAATCTACATATTCAAGAATTGCAACTAGGAGTAAAATATGTTTTATAATCAATAAAAAAAAATATTTATAAATAACCTTTCCTTACATTATAATATAAATTTACATAAAATTTAATTAACAACCTAAGCTTTTCTCAAGTTAAACAATTTCAATATTAAATAGTTCTACATAGATTAGTTTAATATACCACTTCTGTCAAGTGTACCGAGACGCACACGTTGTTTAACTTGACGCCGCCCCCCTTTAAAACAAAATTTGGCTACACCCGTGGTTTACTATACACTACTACAAACAAGAGTTACATGAAAACTGACTTTAGGGTTACCAAACTATAATGTAACAACTATAGGCCCTTAAAATGAGAGATCAACTCTTGAACTATATTGTGAAATCTTTACTGTTGCAATCTACAGCGCAACGAAGCGCAGCGCTTGCGACAGGCTGTCATTATTTTTTTACTATCAAATTTAAATGTCAAAAGTCATCAATTTAAAAAGGCAGAAATTATGAGAGCGGTTTAAATATTCTTTTTTTGTTACTAGCCTTTGCGATTATATTATGACACAACGATGTAAAAAATCTGAAATAACAAAGTTATGATGATTGAAAATCTTCAAAAAATATTATAAAACGATGCCTTTAAAGTATTCACGTAATAAGTTTTTTGAAACCGATGACTATAAATTTTTATTTTTTGTTGCGGGTCAGTTCAGCAGACAGACAGACGGATGGAAAGAGGTTACCATCGCCTATAGACGTTTGCAACACCAAAGGTGTTTTTTTTTTTTTTTTTTTTTTTTTTCTCCTTCTCTCCGGGCTAACGAGATTGCCTGGGTTTTTTTTATCTTTTTTAGGGTTTTTTAACTTTTCTCTTTTATCTATTTTCTTGTGCTCTTTTGGTCTATTTCTTTTTTGTTTTCTTTTCTTTCATTTCAATCTTTATTTCCAAAAAGTGATCTAAAAACTATTACATTATTGCTGTTACAATTTTACTTAAACATTTTGATGGTTTCCTAAATTTTTACATATTTATTCTATATCTTTACATTTTATTTACTCTATTACATATTGCTACATTCTCTGTCTTACTACTGACAGGCACCGTCCTATACTGAATCTTTTGTACCGCGGCAAGCTTCTTACGTTTATTTTGTATTATTATATATATACTGTCCTACAGCTTTCTTATATTTTAACTTATATCTCTACTATTATTTACTATATCACCAAAGGTGTTACAAATGCCCTGCTGCTCTCTTAAGGGAGATTGGTACCTGGTCACTAATGCCGAAACACAACTCAGAAGGGTTATGGCGGCATACTCTAGACTAGGGGTGGTAGCCATCCAGTCGGGCAAATACCCTACCACTTGGTTGTGGGTTATTTGGTCGCCTTTTTAGACAGGCCGCCCGGCTGCAGGAAGTTGTATTCTTTCAACGTTCCTGCACGGATAATTGAGATAAACGGGGTGTTATCTCGGGACAAGCAATTTTCTATACATTACAATTTCCAGATTTTTTATCGTTCTTTAATAAAGTACACTTATTTTTTATGTGTTTGTATTATTTTTAACTGTTATATTGATAATTTGTAAAGTTACCATTACTAAATATCGACCTGAGGATATTATGTATTCTTTAAAAAAATGTGAGATCATCGGCAATGTTACTAAAGTCTAAAGTTTTGAGAAATTCTTAGATTTTAATGCTTGATGATTTAATGTAAATGGAAGTCTTTGAGCAGTGCGTCCTACCCGTTAATATACGGCGCCGAGACGTGGATACTGATGTTACGTTGTAATTGCAAAATTTAAAGTGAATTCTTTTTAATATTTTCTTAAGTTTTCGCGACTTGTACACATAATAAAACTACGTTTTAACGGTTTTAAGCGCGGTAATTTATTTTATTTAGGTTTATCCGACGTTTCGGCCGCTTTTTGGGATCCAATCATCAAAACTATTAAGACCCAAACCCAGCAAAAACCAACTGCCAGACCTCAAGACATTGTGAGCTCTTTCTGCGTGCAACGAAACAAACCAACTTGACTAATAATTTCTTTTATTTTTTCCTTCCACTCATTTTAATATTATGTAAAAAAAATTTAGAACTAGGCATGTTTGCTGAAGAGTTTCTTGCGCCGCTTCTTCTCTTCAAGCCACAACATGTTGTGAAGCGGTGGTAAATTAGATTAGGCTCCCATAGAGTAAATAATATCCATAAACAAAATTAAAACTAAATAATTAAAATGAACAAGTTGGCGGTAGGCTGAATAAAAACTTTGACAATACACGTTTGACAAATGTCATCTTTGTCTTCCGTGACCACGGCAACTGAAAAGCGGCCGAAACGTCGGATAAACCTAAATAAAATAAATTACCGCGCTTAAAACCGTTAAAACGTAGTTTTATTATGAATTCTTTTTGCTTTCGAAAATATAAGAAGTCGCGGCAAATTATAGTTCAATACTTGAGCTTAACAACATAATGCTTAAATTAACCGGAAAAGTGTAATTTAACTAAACTGTTTCTTATTCACACGCACTGTCACGGACTAAAACCACGTTAATCTATACGTATAAATATAAACAGGATTTTTTTATTGTATGTTTGTAACGTATAAACTCAAAAAGTACTGGACCGATTTCGTAAATCCACCATTCCAATGCTACCTTATCCGTGATTAATAAAAGCTATATAAAAAATAGTTAGTACCCATTAAAACCTCACGGTGTTTCTTCCTTCTCCTTTATGCTATATGCATATGCTTTATAGCTACGGGTGTTGTTTTTATCGTCTTCCTCAGCCATATGTAAGGGCAGAGATCTTTTTTGATCTTTTGTTTTTATATATTTTTTTATTATATTCTGATTTGAGGGGTGGATAAACGTGGTCATCAGTTCTTTATTTTAGTGTGTTTTCTTTTTCTTTCTTTTTACCATTTCATATCTATTACATTTTCTTCTGATCTATTTTATTTATATCTACTTCTTAAAAATCTAAAGCCTAATGTTAGCAAATACACCACAGCCAGGTGGTAGGGCATTTAGACTAGATGGCTACCACCCCCGGTCTAGAGTATGCCGCCATAACCGCCTCGAGTTGTGTTCCGGCATTAGTGACCAGGATCCAGTTTCCTTTAAGAGAATAGCTGCGCATTTGTAGCACCTTTGACTAGGTTTTATTTCTTTTTATCACAATTTCTACAATTTTAACGCGTAACGGAAAAAAGTCGATACTTACGGGTATATGGTTTAGCCACTCCACTAGGCCTTGGCAGGCGATGGCCTATCAGTCTCGTCTACTGCCGGGCAGGACCACGTCCTTACCGTCTTCACGTGGTACTCTATTTCACCTTCTTGCGCTGACACTTATTCCTTTGGCAGGAGCGGAGTAGGCTGATGGGTACACGCTTCCGTTCAGTGTGCTTGTCTAATGATTCAGTTTCCATAAAGCTTGCTAACAGTGCCGTTAATAGCCTTTCATGCGCTCTATGCGAGCTTCTATAACTGGGCCCTTGTTTTTTTTTTAATTATAGGTACCCTAGCCAGAGCAATGCTATGTATAGGCCTATTTTATTTCATTCAGTGTGATAAAATGACGCACTAGGACCTTGGTATTGGTGGACCAATTATCTAATATTTTTACAGAAAAATCTATTTATTTAAAGAACTAGGACACAAATACGCTCGTACGCTGCCAATCAATGAGCGCGATGTTTTGTCTAATTTAACAAACGTTTTCGATGATACTGGTATGTAGGTACACGTATGTGTTGGAATCGAGCACTAGAAAGAACTTATCAGGAGCAAAGCGAAAAAATAATAGTCCTGCCTGGTCTGGCCATTCCTGCGCCTGCTCTATTATTTTTTTTGTTTTGAGGCGAGGGAAAATGCTTAACCGATTTGCGCACACTCTGGGCCGCCGCTAGGAAGCGGCACGCATCGGTCGGGGGCGATAACACTAGCAATAGTATGCTTTGTTTGTGCTCCGTCCGCGATCGATGACACAGAGTAGTGTGGAGACTCCGAGTGATGCCGCACGGGCGAGCAACCTCAATACCCACTAAAAACCCCCTCCTCCCTGTCGACCCTGCGCTTTTGTTTGTGATGGAAAGACTGAGATATAGAACATAGTTATGCAACAGTCGATCCAGCGCAATAAAGTGCCTGGAGTGTGCCCCGGGAGAACACACCCCACTTCGAGACGGGGGCAGATGAATCCCTTGCTTTACCTAGCAGCTAAGGGCCCCCCTGCGCCTGCTCTATTTATGGCAATGTCTGCTAGCCTTCTTGACGTTCGCTTTAACATTTCTATAAAATAATATTGTTTTGGTTCAAAGTATCTGTTGTAATGGTGCGTATGATGTGGAATTAAATAGTTTTAACAATTATTGACTCAAGTGCTAGACTTATCATGTTGTTGCAACGGCTACAGGTAAATTGGCAACAATGTCGATTTCTTTATGTTTTCTGTTAAATACTACATGACTCATTATTACGCTCTCACAGATTAAAGAAAAAAATCCTCGTACTACTGAACGAACTCAACTTATAACTACTGAACGGAATCAAATGAAACTCGAGAGAGCTAGCTCATATTCCAGATCAACAATTGGATACTTTTTATTTCGATACATTATGACGTCATTTCCTTGGAATAGCAGAATTTAGTCAAACAGGCGATATAGTCCCGTTTCTTTGGTGTGGCAATTGTACCTAGTTCACAATAAAAAATTTTATCCGTTTAGGAACGGAGAAAAAATACAATTTCCTGCGGCCGGGCCGGCCTGTCGTGACAGGCGACAGAACAACCCACAGCCAGGTAGGGAGGACATTTGCCCGACTGGTTTGCTACCACCCCTGGTCTAAAGCAAGTCGTCATAACAACCTTGAGTTGTGTTCCGGCATTAGTGACCAGGTTCCAGTCTCCGTTAAGAGAGCATCAGCGCATTTGTAGCACCTTTGGTGTTGCAAATGTCCATAGGCGATGGTAACCGCTTTTCATCAAGAGGCCGTCTGCCTATTTGCTGCACTCTTGTATTGATAAAAAAACAAATAAGTCACCATGGCAACACATTTAAATTTCGTTGATACTTCTTGTCCTTAAAGAAACTACTGTAAAGAACAGAACATTTAGGTATCCCGGCGCAGTGTTTTATGTTACCGGAACAAAATGAAGTGCCTTAAATAACCATATTATCTTTTCCCACATTAACGTACAGGATACTTGCACTCAAGCGTTATCGTCTTACATGTCTTATAACTGCGAATTTAATACACACAATTAGATTAAAGGTCACGTGTTCAGACTGTTTTCGGTTAACAGAAACTATAGTTTAAATAATTCAATTGATACATTACAACTTCCAGGTTTTCTCTGTATTATTCTTACATACATACATACATACATAACTTCACGCCAGGTACCTTGCGGGGTAGGCACGAACAACAGAGCACCATTTAGGCTTATTCTTACACACCTCACTTGCTTCTTTGACATTCATAGTTCTTGTCATGCACGCTCGTATGTTCTTAAGGCTCCTGATATCACCTTCTGCTAGTACACGATACACGATGTATTATTCTTCTAGTTTTTTTTTCTTTTTTTACATATCCTTCATAATAATGTTACATAACGACAAAGTTTATGCAAGCCTGTATTTTATTATCTTTCCCGCATTTGGAATTCTTTTGTTTATTTTGCGTTTAAAATTTGCAATTAAGAAAAAATACCTATTGTTACTGTACTCGTTTATGGCAGCCGTGTACAAATTACGTTTTCTTGGAAAATTCAGTCAACGCGGTCGATTGTTGTATTGAATAGTTTAGTATAAAACAATGCCTGAACGGAGGGTGAAGCAGTCAAGCGAGGATTACGATACGAGCAAGACGTGTACATTCGATAAGCTATATAGTGACGGACTTTGCGCGTGTTAATGAATCGTGTAGTTTGTATTGGTTGTGACCAGTTATATTTGTTCTTATATTATACACTGACTAATCATATATACTGTTCAAAGGCATGTTATAAAAAAAAACTTCAAAGAATTCGAAAAAGTTAATCTTTACTAGTATACCTTGTTAAATATGTAAGCTGTGGGAAGCCATAATTCATAGAAGAAAGAAAGGACGCCTTTTGTTATCTTTAAGTCACATTCCTTTATATTTTTTTAAACTTCAAAACTTGTTACGGCAAGTTTATGCTGTGTCGTGGTCAGCGTTATGCTTTGCAGTTACATTTAATTTTAAATTTATTAGAACGTCCTTACAAATTATATCTTTGGAATTAAATATTGTAAATAAGAATGGGACTATTACAAGCTTTTATTTAACTTGCAATGGATGTATGCAAGTTCGGGTGGAATCTTGCAAGTTAAATTTGACCAACTTCCCGGTTTCCGATTGAGCTGAAATTTTGCACGCATATGTATATCGTGTGACAATGCAATCATATGGTACCATGGAGCTGATCAGATGTTATAGTCGGAAGGTGGCCATAGGAACTCCTGTACTAAACGAGATAGACCCGTCGTGTTTGGGCTAGTTTTACTTGTCTTGGCTAGCACTCTGCTGCTACATGATATCCAGAATCTCAAAAGCTTATATTTAAAAACCTTTTTAAAAGAGCTTATTTTATTCTGTGCTCCCATGCCATTCCCTATTTAAAGCGTGCTGTTTTTTTTTCAACCACTGGTGATCGCTGATTGGATATTAAAACGTCATCTGTTTGCGCTTGTTTGTTGTAGGTATTTAATTTGGTATAATAACAGATAAAAGAACTAAGTCGATACAACCAATTTGTGTTTATACACGCTTTTTTAGTTGATTAAATATATCTTGTATAATTATATAGATTGTAATTATAGTTTTTAAGCAGTATAATAAGTACATAGGTTATCACCATTTGATGTGAAAGTCGGTAGAGTCGATAACCAAAATTAGTGTTTATTGTTTATTAGGGTTCCGAAACTTTTTTGACAAAAATGGAACCTTTATGAAATTTTCATGTATGTCTGTCCATTTGTTTTTGTATGATATATTTATTTTTCTCCGAATTAACATAATAAATACTTTTTAATATATATTTTTTGAAATCAATAGGCGGCGAGATTCTAGTTCCCAAAGAGGTAACATTTTGTCTCTCTTCTCTAAATTTTGAACTAGGAAGTAAATTATTAAATAGAGATTGTACACAAAACATAATATATTTTTGTGTATTTTTTCTATGTAATGTTGGTGTATAATAAAGACTATTGTATTGTATATTCGTGATTTTTGTTGAATTTTTCTAGTAGTTATCGTTATTTTAAGTGGTTTGACTCTAGATATAGGTGTTAATTTTTTTGAATTTTGGATACTTTTCGCCGCGACTATAACGACCATGGTGCTCATGTGGAACGGCAGGTGGAGCATTTTAAGCATTGTGAGCCTCTGTTGGAACTCGTCTTAATAGTCTGATCGACCAGGTGCACAGAATAAATAAATATTATCGCTAAAAAGGTTTAAATAATGAAACGTCATCCATGTTATTCAGAGCTGTTGGAGCGAGAAAGCAATTAATTTATAGATGATTCGTCATTCTTTTCAAATTAAGATTATTTTCAAAACCATTTTTTATGTAAATTATTTTTTGGGATTTGTTGTAAAGTGTATCATTCGATATGTCGATAAGTCGTGCCACTTTGGCTACGCGCAATGCGTAATGCAATTCATACTATTCCGCCGACCACCCAAGATCCGTGCCGATATCTATAAGAAACAAACAGCGTTCTGCGCTACTATCACATTTACTCATGTGTTTTTTATATATCAAATATCATAAAAACATGATCATAAAACTTAAGGCAATTCGTCTAAAGTTTTATGATAATGTTTTTATTATTGTTGTTAAATATGTTTTTGTATCTAATCGCCTTTTAAACGAGTTGATGCAGTAAACATTTCAATCCAATCGTCGTATTAACACGGAAGCAGGTATCAGTGAAGAAATTCAACGAAATCATTATCATAATATGCTATCTTCCTTATACAAGTTTCTTATACACGGATATCAACCACGACGTCAAGGCCCGTACCACAGCAGCTTGGGTCAAGTGGCGTGAGGTGTCATTTGTGGACCCAAAACGTCGGTTAAATTAAAAAGACTGGTCTATAAATCCATCATTAGACCCTTTTGTATGGCAGTGAAGTGTGCCTGTACTTGAGCGAGACAAGCAAGATCTGCGTGACACGGAGATGAATATGCTGCGATGGATGTGTGGAGTGACGCGGAAAGACCGGGTCAGGAACTCCCGCATTCGGGGCAGTCTTCATATCCGTGACATAGCAGACAAACTGCAAGAGTGTCGCTTACGCAGTCTATGGTCCTCAATCGGGTCTTAATTGCTAAGTGGGTATCGCGCGCATAATTAGCCACAATTATATTTTGAACTTTTCCGATTCAAGTGCATAATAATGAGCATGAAATTGATAACTGTTTCACGGCACAGGTTGTCCGTTTATGGAACTCACTGCCACTCAACATCAGACAAGCTAAATCCATAGTCTTTCAGACTAATGGTTACTAAATATCTTTAGTCCTCACAAGTCTAAAACATGCTGCTGATTCTATATATAGTATGATATATCCTATTTTTGTATAGTATATAAAGTATATTATTATTTATTTTTCATGTATTCTTGGAATGTTTCATATTTTATTAATTGACTTCACCGCCACTGTTGTCTTAATATTTCCCTTAGTTTAGAGGGTTGCCAGGAAGAGATCGCTTTAAGCGATAAGGCCGCCCTCTGTTCAACATTTACTGTATTTAAGAACGTAGTTTTAATTTTTGGTGAACAATAAAGTGTTTTCATTCATTCATTAATCAGTGATATTTTGGTCAAAAATAAATAATCTAGCACTAGTTTTTACAAACATGATTACGCTCAGGAGATTTACCCAAGTACACTTAATTTACATACATGCATACGTAACTTCACGCCAGGTCCCTTGCGGGGTAGGCACGAACAACAGAGCGCCATTCAGGCTTATTCTTACACACCTCACTTGCTTTTTTGAGATTCATAGCTCTTGTCATGCACGCTCGTCTGTTCTTAAGGCTCCTGACATCACCTTCTAGTACACGATTAATTTGATCATGGAAGGTGTGTCGTGGCCTTCCGCGACTTCTGCATTCATCCACTTTTGCATTGTATATCTGTTTAGTCATTCTTACACTTAATTTGTAGCCGCAAGTTCGTTCTGTAAAAGAGCGACCAACATTGCATTAGTGTTGTAATAAACTTGCTGTAACAATGTTCACGATATTAAAATTACTCATATCTCAACTATGACAAGTTAATTTCGCCAAAACTTGCAACGGACTCGCTGCTATTATTAAGCTTCTAGAAAATGGCCGTTTTTTGTTGCGTATTAAAAATAAAAGGTAAACATGGCAATTATTTTTTGGTCAAAATTGGCTGCGATAAAAAATTTGCTTTAAGTTTCATACATACCTACGAAGCACATGCAGTGTTTTTGTTATTTTACTTTGCAGCACTGTTATTTTATTGCAGTATGGCCTTTTTGGTTACTTCTTATTTGGGGGGGCAAGCTAATTCTTGAAAGTTGAAGTCATTAATTTTTTGTCTGTAGTAGTACTCCAAAAAAACTAAAAAAAAATCATTTTTTATTTGTAAAGGTTACCAATTATTTTTTCATTTTTCAGTTTTTATGGCTTTTTTCGATATTTTCGAAATTTCTTTTTAAGGCACTGCGTGACCCCGCGTGCCTCCTCAATGAAAGCCCTGAGTATCCGTATAGAAACACCACAAACGTCTCCATTCAGCTGTGATGAGAATGTTGAAATGCATGTGTAGTGTTACAAGATTGGATAAGGTGAGAAATGAGTACATAAGGGGATCTTTGAATTGCGGCCCGTCACTGAAAAATTGAGAAGAAGAAGACTAGGTATGGGCATATAATGAGGACGGGTGACAGTCACTTGACAAAAGAAGTGTTAAACTACAAGACTGAAGGATACGAATGTAAAAGTAGACCAAAAAAAGAGATGACTGGATTGTATGAACGATGATATGATGATTTGTGGTGTGACAGAAGACGTCTGGCAGAATCGAGACGTTTGGAAGGAAAAGACATATTGTGCCGACCCCATATAGTTGGTAAATGGTGGAAGAATAGAGAGAGAGTTTCGTGTTTGACGTTGCAATGCACTAACACAACTAACACATTGTTATGACAACGTGAATGAAGTTTCGCTGGCACAGCTAATAGGAATATAATAAGCACGTGGAAAATAACTTCCCTTGAATAAGACTTCCCTAGAATATGAAAATTTAAGTGCACATTTGCCACTACATCGAAATATAAAAGGAGTTCGATGTAGAGGCCTTTTTAGACCAGCGTTTTTATACAAGCGTAGGTATATGCTCGTTTTTCGAAGCGCATGTGCGTGCATCACGGAACTTGTACAATCGTTGACGCGGTTATAAGCTCATATAATTACAACTCCCGCCTCGCGCGGTCATATCTTATACTAATATATAAAGCTGAAGAAGGGTTTGTTCGATTGAACGCGCTAATCTCAGGAACTACTGGTCTGATTTGAAAAATTCTTTCAGTGTTAGAGAGCCCATTTATCGAGGAAGGCTATAGGCTATATCACCACGCTAAGATCAATAGGAGCGGAGCACCAATGAAGAATGTTTTAAAATCGGGGTTTTATTTACCTTACATTTTTAAACTATTCAAAGCCTACGAAGTCGCGGGCAGAAGCTAGTTGCTATAGATACTCGTCACCATCGGTTCGTACACGGGCTTATTCCGGCATATATGCATATGCCCGAATAAGCCAGTGTATGCTGAAACGACCTCATACGCGCAAAATAAAACGCTAGTCTGAAAGCGGCCCTCATTGCTTGTGAGTCAATACTCACTTCATCCATTTTTACTGTTTGTATGATCTTCAAGTATTTTATTTGTTGAATGCTTAACAGTTAACGGCGATTATTGGCTAATCTGTTTGTTTCATTTTATTACAATTTATCGGGTAAATGTTCTTTAAGCGGCTGCGCTATTGCCTAATAGTTGGCTTAACACGATTGAAAGATTAAAATTAATGAGGGTGGCTTATCAATATAAAAATAGAAAAGATCGTTTAGAAATAATCGGTTTATTGGCTAGTCATAGATCAATAGTACAAAGATGGAGTCTCGCACTCTTAAAGTGAAGCCGGCTAAAGGATGACGATTTTCGAATAGAGAATCGATCGCGTTGCAGTGCATTACGAGAATGTTATGTTAAACTATCATTTGCCCGCGACTTTGTCCACGTTGTACATAGGGCAGATGATAAAAGTTGCCTTTTCTTTTGATATTCTATGAGACTTCTTTCACAGAATTATATTAAAATTCTCACGCGTGTTAGGTAAGCCTACTAGAGAAGACATTGCGTAGTATTCTTTAACGGTTAGCAGATTCGTAACACGAATCTGCAATAGTGGCCATTTCAGATCCACCTATTAACGTTTATAGGTAGAAGTAGACAACAACAGAACATGTACTTTTGATGTAATAATAGTCAAATAACGGGTTGAAACATGTAATACTAATATGTTTTCTTTATCACAAGCCTTTCTGTCTGCATCTTAATCGATTATAAAAGTTATAAATCGATTTGCGAAAAATCGATAAGGAATTCACGTGTGGAACAATGTCTGACTAATTTTTATTTTTTATTACACTGTGGATTTATTGCATGCATATGCGTGACTAAAAATAGTATTATTTCATAATACTGAACATATAGGTCTTATTAATCATCCTTGGTTATAGCCCGGCCAACTTATCTGTGACTAGCACTATATACAACACAGGGGCGCAGTCAGCGGGAGATTTTTGGTGGTCTAAACCCCATATGGGAGTTAATTACTTAAATAGTGCACGCACTGCTTTTTCATTAGTAGTGGCAATGACACTACATTTTATGCATCCTTTTGTTTTGAAGTGTTCTTATGGGAGGGTAAATCGCTTCGTTACGTAACGTGTTACGGCGCCAGTCTGTCTGGCTTCCCTTTCTCTCACGCATACGGCAGCGGTAAGCAGGCTCTTTCTCTCTCACTCTAACCCACAACGCCAGCCGTATTTCAGTAATTCAATTTAATAATGATACTAATAATGTACAAACACATAATTCTAATCTACATATTCAAGAATTGCAACTAGGAGTAAAATATGTTTTATAATCAATAAAAAAAAATATTTATAAATAACCTTTCCTTACATTATAATATAAATTTACATAAAATTTAATTAACAACCTAAGCTTTTCTCAAGTTAAACAATTTCAATATTAAATAGTTCTACATAGATTAGTTTAATATACCACTTCTGTCAAGTGTACCGAGACGCACACGTTGTTTAACTTGACGCCGCCCCCCTTTAAAACAAAATTTGGCTACACCCGTGGTTTACTATACACTACTACAAACAAGAGTTACATGAAAACTGACTTTAGGGTTACCAAACTATAATGTAACAACTATAGGCCCTTAAAATGAGAGATCAACTCTTGAACTATATTGTGAAATCTTTACTGTTGCAATCTACAGCGCAACGAAGCGCAGCGCTTGCGACAGGCTGTCATTATTTTTTTACTATCAAATTTAAATGTCAAAAGTCATCAATTTAAAAAGGCAGAAATTATGAGAGCGGTTTAAATATTCTTTTTTTGTTACTAGCCTTTGCGATTATATTATGACACAACGATGTAAAAAATCTGAAATAACAAAGTTATGATGATTGAAAATCTTCAAAAAATATTATAAAACGATGCCTTTAAAGTATTCACGTAATAAGTTTTTTGAAACCGATGACTATAAATTTTTATTTTTTGTTGCGGGTCAGTTCAGCAGACAGACAGACGGATGGAAAGAGGTTACCATCGCCTATAGACGTTTGCAACACCAAAGGTGTTTTTTTTTTTTTTTTTTTTTTTTTTTCTCCTTCTCTCCGGGCTAACGAGATTGCCTGGGTTTTTTTTTATCTTTTTTAGGGTTTTTTAACTTTTCTCTTTTATCTATTTTCTTGTGCTCTTTTGGTCTATTTCTTTTTTGTTTTCTTTTCTTTCATTTCAATCTTTATTTCCAAAAAGTGATCTAAAAACTATTACATTATTGCTGTTACAATTTTACTTAAACATTTTTGATGGTTTCCTAAATTTTTACATATTTATTCTATATCTTTACATTTTATTTACTCTATTACATATTGCTACATTCTCTGTCTTACTACTGACAGGCACCGTCCTATACTGAATCTTTTGTACCGCGGCAAGCTTCTTACGTTTATTTTGTATTATTATATATATACTGTCCTACAGCTTTCTTATATTTTAACTTATATCTCTACTATTATTTACTATATCACCAAAGGTGTTACAAATGCCCTGCTGCTCTCTTAAGGGAGATTGGTACCTGGTCACTAATGCCGAAACACAACTCAGAAGGGTTATGGCGGCATACTCTAGACTAGGGGTGGTAGCCATCCAGTCGGGCAAATACCCTACCACTTGGTTGTGGGTTATTTGGTCGCCTTTTTAGACAGGCCGCCCGGCTGCAGGAAGTTGTATTCTTTCAACGTTCCTGCACGGATAATTGAGATAAACGGGGTGTTATCTCGGGACAAGCAATTTTCTATACATTACAATTTCCAGATTTTTTATCGTTCTTTAATAAAGTACACTTATTTTTTATGTGTTTGTATTATTTTTAACTGTTATATTGATAATTTGTAAAGTTACCATTACTAAATATCGACCTGAGGATATTATGTATTCTTTAAAAAAATGTGAGATCATCGGCAATGTTACTAAAGTCTAAAGTTTTGAGAAATTCTTAGATTTTAATGCTTGATGATTTAATGTAAATGGAAGTCTTTGAGCAGTGCGTCCTACCCGTTAATATACGGCGCCGAGACGTGGATACTGATGTTACGTTGTAATTGCAAAATTTAAAGTGAATTCTTTTTAATATTTTCTTAAGTTTTCGCGACTTGTACACATAATAAAACTACGTTTTAACGGTTTTAAGCGCGGTAATTTATTTTATTTAGGTTTATCCGACGTTTCGGCCGCTTTTTGGGATCCAATCATCAAAACTATTAAGACCCAAACCCAGCAAAAACCAACTGCCAGACCTCAAGACATTGTGAGCTCTTTCTGCGTGCAACGAAACAAACCAACTTGACTAATAATTTCTTTTATTTTTTCCTTCCACTCATTTTAATATTATGTAAAAAAAATTTAGAACTAGGCATGTTTGCTGAAGAGTTTCTTGCGCCGCTTCTTCTCTTCAAGCCACAACATGTTGTGAAGCGGTGGTAAATTAGATTAGGCTCCCATAGAGTAAATAATATCCATAAACAAAATTAAAACTAAATAATTAAAATGAACAAGTTGGCGGTAGGCTGAATAAAAACTTTGACAATACACGTTTGACAAATGTCATCTTTGTCTAAACGTCGGATAAACCTAAATAAAATAAATTACCGCGCTTAAAACCGTTAAAACGTAGTTTTATTATGAATTCTTTTTGCTTTCGAAAATATAAGAAGTCGCGGCAAATTATAGTTCAATACTTGAGCTTAACAACATAATGCTTAAATTAACCGGAAAAGTGTAATTTAACTAAACTGTTTCTTATTCACACGCACTGTCACGGACTAAAACCACGTTAATCTATACGTATAAATATAAACAGGATTTTTTTATTGTATGTTTGTAACGTATAAACTCAAAAAGTACTGGACCGATTTCGTAAATCCACCATTCCAATGCTACCTTATCCGTGATTAATAAAAGCTATATAAAAAATAGTTAGTACCCATTAAAACCTCACGGTGTTTCTTCCTTCTCCTTTATGCTATATGCATATGCTTTATAGCTACGGGTGTTGTTTTTATCGTCTTCCTCAGCCATATGTAAGGGCAGAGATCTTTTTTGATCTTTTGTTTTTATATATTTTTTTTTATTATATTCTGATTTGAGGGGTGGATAAACGTGGTCATCAGTTCTTTATTTTAGTGTGTTTTCTTTTTCTTTCTTTTTACCATTTCATATCTATTACATTTTCTTCTGATCTATTTTATTTATATCTACTTCTTAAAAATCTAAAGCCTAATGTTAGCAAATACACCACAGCCAGGTGGTAGGGCATTTAGACTAGATGGCTACCACCCCCGGTCTAGAGTATGCCGCCATAACCGCCTCGAGTTGTGTTCCGGCATTAGTGACCAGGATCCAGTTTCCTTTAAGAGAATAGCTGCGCATTTGTAGCACCTTTGACTAGGTTTTATTTCTTTTTATCACAATTTCTACAATTTTAACGCGTAACGGAAAAAAGTCGATACTTACGGGTATATGGTTTAGCCACTCCACTAGGCCTTGGCAGGCGATGGCCTATCAGTCTCGTCTACTGCCGGGCAGGACCACGTCCTTACCGTCTTCACGTGGTACTCTATTTCACCTTCTTGCGCTGACACTTATTCCTTTGGCAGGAGCGGAGTAGGCTGATGGGTACACGCTTCCGTTCAGTGTGCTTGTCTAATGATTCAGTTTCCATAAAGCTTGCTAACAGTGCCGTTAATAGCCTTTCATGCGCTCTATGCGAGCTTCTATAACTGGGCCCTTGTTTTTTTTTTAATTATAGGTACCCTAGCCAGAGCAATGCTATGTATAGGCCTATTTTATTTCATTCAGTGTGATAAAATGACGCACTAGGACCTTGGTATTGGTGGACCAATTATCTAATATTTTTACAGAAAAATCTATTTATTTAAAGAACTAGGACACAAATACGCTCGTACGCTGCCAATCAATGAGCGCGATGTTTTGTCTAATTTAACAAACGTTTTCGATGATACTGGTATGTAGGTACACGTATGTGTTGGAATCGAGCACTAGAAAGAACTTATCAGGAGCAAAGCGAAAAAATAATAGTCCTGCCTGGTCTGGCCATTCCTGCGCCTGCTCTATTATTTTTTTTGTTTTGAGGCGAGGGAAAATGCTTAACCGATTTGCGCACACTCTGGGCCGCCGCTAGGAAGCGGCACGCATCGGTCGGGGGCGATAACACTAGCAATAGTATGCTTTGTTTGTGCTCCGTCCGCGATCGATGACACAGAGTAGTGTGGAGACTCCGAGTGATGCCGCACGGGCGAGCAACCTCAATACCCACTAAAAACCCCCTCCTCCCTGTCGACCCTGCGCTTTTGTTTGTGATGGAAAGACTGAGATATAGAACATAGTTATGCAACAGTCGATCCAGCGCAATAAAGTGCCTGGAGTGTGCCCCGGGAGAACACACCCCACTTCGAGACGGGGGCAGATGAATCCCTTGCTTTACCTAGCAGCTAAGGGCCCCCCTGCGCCTGCTCTATTTATGGCAATGTCTGCTAGCCTTCTTGACGTTCGCTTTAACATTTCTATAAAATAATATTGTTTTGGTTCAAAGTATCTGTTGTAATGGTGCGTATGATGTGGAATTAAATAGTTTTAACAATTATTGACTCAAGTGCTAGACTTATCATGTTGTTGCAACGGCTACAGGTAAATTGGCAACAATGTCGATTTCTTTATGTTTTCTGTTAAATACTACATGACTCATTATTACGCTCTCACAGATTAAAGAAAAAAATCCTCGTACTACTGAACGAACTCAACTTATAACTACTGAACGGAATCAAATGAAACTCGAGAGAGCTAGCTCATATTCCAGATCAACAATTGGATACTTTTTATTTCGATACATTATGACGTCATTTCCTTGGAATAGCAGAATTTAGTCAAACAGGCGATATAGTCCCGTTTCTTTGGTGTGGCAATTGTACCTAGTTCACAATAAAAAATTTTATCCGTTTAGGAACGGAGAAAAAATACAATTTCCTGCGGCCGGGCCGGCCTGTCGTGACAGGCGACAGAACAACCCACAGCCAGGTAGGGAGGACATTTGCCCGACTGGTTTGCTACCACCCCTGGTCTAAAGCAAGTCGTCATAACAACCTTGAGTTGTGTTCCGGCATTAGTGACCAGGTTCCAGTCTCCGTTAAGAGAGCATCAGCGCATTTGTAGCACCTTTGGTGTTGCAAATGTCCATAGGCGATGGTAACCGCTTTTCATCAAGAGGCCGTCTGCCTATTTGCTGCACTCTTGTATTGATAAAAAACAAATAAGTCACCATGGCAACACATTTAAATTTCGTTGATACTTCTTGTCCTTAAAGAAACTACTGTAAAGAACAGAACATTTAGGTATCCCGGCGCAGTGTTTTATGTTACCGGAACAAAATGAAGTGCCTTAAATAACCATATTATCTTTTCCCACATTAACGTACAGGATACTTGCACTCAAGCGTTATCGTCTTACATGTCTTATAACTGCGAATTTAATACACACAATTAGATTAAAGGTCACGTGTTCAGACTGTTTTCGGTTAACAGAAACTATAGTTTAAATAATTCAATTGATACATTACAACTTCCAGGTTTTCTCTGTATTATTCTTACATACATACATACATACATAACTTCACGCCAGGTACCTTGCGGGGTAGGCACGAACAACAGAGCACCATTTAGGCTTATTCTTACACACCTCACTTGCTTCTTTGACATTCATAGTTCTTGTCATGCACGCTCGTATGTTCTTAAGGCTCCTGATATCACCTTCTGCTAGTACACGATACACGATGTATTATTCTTCTAGTTTTTTTTTCTTTTTTTACATATCCTTCATAATAATGTTACATAACGACAAAGTTTATGCAAGCCTGTATTTTATTATCTTTCCCGCATTTGGAATTCTTTTGTTTATTTTGCGTTTAAAATTTGCAATTAAGAAAAAATACCTATTGTTACTGTACTCGTTTATGGCAGCCGTGTACAAATTACGTTTTCTTGGAAAATTCAGTCAACGCGGTCGATTGTTGTATTGAATAGTTTAGTATAAAACAATGCCTGAACGGAGGGTGAAGCAGTCAAGCGAGGATTACGATACGAGCAAGACGTGTACATTCGATAAGCTATATAGTGACGGACTTTGCGCGTGTTAATGAATCGTGTAGTTTGTATTGGTTGTGACCAGTTATATTTGTTCTTATATTATACGTGTTTGTATAGTTCTTATTAATTGTATAGTAATTCCAACAGCATATTAAGCAAGCCCCAGACTGTACATTTTTGACTGAAACTAAAAGAAGGCTTTTGTGGGTAACTTTCACTGAACAGTTCAGATTTTCCGCACTACCACCTTTTTTTGACGGCCGGAAATCTGACTGAGGACTATCGCGAGGGAAGCGCGGTGGTTGGGATGTTGACAGCAACCCTGAAGCAATGCTATGAATGGGATAGCCACTAAAACCCCTTAAAGGTCTTACTTCTACCTTCGCCTTGTGCAACGAGAAAGAAGCCAGACCAAATGCGCGTGCCCCGGCAGCAGGGCAGTCAGCCTATCCATTACCGGGCAACCAAGCCCCCGACGTCTTTGCCTTTTAATTTCTGTGTGGAGTGGTTACAGAAACATGTCCTCACCCTCAGTCAGGTGGTAGGGTATTTGCTCGTCTGGATGGCTAGTAGGCCGTCATAACAACCTTAAATTATGTTCCAGCATTAGTGGTCATGTTCCAGTCTCCGTTAAGAGAGCGGCAGCACATTGATAGCAGCACCTTTAGTGTTACACATGATTATAGGCGACAGTAACCGCTTTCCATCAAGTGAGCCGTCTACCTGACTGCTGAACTCATGCAATAAAAAAGGTGTTATCTATATAAAACAATATATATAATAGGTATAGACATTATATTCGATTTTCCTTTTGTTAATATTTCTTCCAAATGCCTCGGATTGATTTAGTTTTGATTTCATATCAGACGGGTTATTACATTGATCGAAATAGTAACTATTCACATTATATAGCAAAACTTTTCATTCCCAGGTCTGGAAAAGAGAACAAAGACATAAAAACTCACTTTAGCATTTATATATATATATTTACTAGGATTGGCTCGCGACTTCGTCCATGTTAGACGGAATAAGCTAATCCATACGTATCCTAACCACTTGAAATCACTCTCGGGAAAAATCCCGCGAGATTCCCAGGATGTAAATTGTCACAGATTTAAGACAGGGAATTTGGCATCGATCAGCGAAAATTGACCCAGTAGTTTTTATGTGAATCCCGAACAAACAAAAAACACAAAAATCTAAAACAACAGACAACATTATTATGTCCGATATGATATCTATATAATACTAGCTGTCCCGGCAGACGTTGTCCTGCCCTGAAGAAATAAAATTTAGAACCCGACTGCAGCGCCATCTGCCTGATGTAAGCTATCCTATCCTTCAAGTTGGATGTAACTGAACACGGTGTGCAAATTTGATTAAAATCGGTTAAGCAGTTTAGGAGTCCATCGCGGACAAACAACGTGACATGTAATTTATATATATTCAGATATAGAAATCATGTCAGACATATATATGCGGAGGTGGGTTAATATATCCATGTTGCATGATGTATTTGTTACAGGATTGAAATTCAATATCTAACGCTCTTCCACCAATTATTGCACTTATTAGTTTTCACTTAGATAAGCCTAGTTCACATTGGTATTATTTAAGTTTGTCGCGACATACATACATAGCATTCATTTCGCTTTTTGATGTTTTATTTTATCTAAAACTTGCTGTGCCGACGAAACTTCGTACGCGTCGCTGTGTGAGCGTTTGTTAGTGAATTGCTACGGCGGGATAAAAAATCGTCTCACGATGTTACTTATCGGGATAGTGTCCTTAGTGTGGACACGGAATATAAGCTAGTACTGTGTCGAGTTGCATTTAAATCAGTAGTTTTCACGTGATACTTTAACAGACAGAGAGATAAATACATGAAAATTCTAAACGATGCGTTATAAATTTTTTATTGACTACATTGCTGAAGTAATTCTTTTTTTTATAATTACTTAAATATTTTGAATATAACATTATATATAACAGATAGATTCGCATTTATCTACAGATGGGAAATTACAATTAACTTAAAAAAAATAAAACTAAAGTTAACCATCTTAAAAATTAAACTACACCACAAAAAAATAATTAAATACTATTAGTTGTTATGGAGCTTAAAAAAACTAAATTATAAATAAATTAATATTATTAGTGCTTAATTATTGTATTAAAGACCATAAATAACACACCATACAAAGAATCTTACGCAGTTATAAAAATAATAGTCGTGGTAAAATGTAACTGTAATTATTTAATTAAATTTTATATTGTCATAATAATTGTATTTAAAATCCTGATGTGAATGTACTCACGATAAACCCTTGCAACATGTTTGGTAACTAAATTTAATTACAGCTGTGTTCAATTCCGTTACCATCTATCTCTATTATATCTATCTATAATATTTTTGTGTATATTCCAAAAACCTGATAGATTGAAATTAATAAAACAACATTAGATTTAAGTAAAAATAAATTACTGGTAATAGTTATTATTTTATTTATTACTAGCTGTCCCGGCAGACGTCGTCCTGCCCGGTAAAAATAAAAAAAAATGTAGGGGTGGACTACCCCTAACATTTAGGGGGATGAAAAATAGATGTTGGCCGATTCACATAGATACCGGATAAGCACAAAAAATTTCATCAAAATCGGTCAAGCCGTTTCCGAGGAGTATGGCAACGAAAACTGTGACACGAGAATTTTATATATTAGATTTATTTATTTTATTTGGCAGGTGGTTGGGCATTTGCCCGACTGGATGGCTACCACCCCTGGTCTAAAGTATGTCGCCGTAACAACCTTGAGTTGTGTTCATTCAACCTTGTTGTAATTAGTGACCAGACTCCAGTCTCCCTTAAGAAAGCAGCAGCACATTTGTAGCTCCTTTGGTGTTGCGAATGTCCATAGGCGATGGTAACCGCTTTCCATCCAGTGGGCCGTCTGCCTGTCTGCTGAACTGAAGTAATAAAAAAAAGGAGAAATTATTTGTGTAGTAGTATATAATTTTGATATATGACAGGTTCAGAAGACATGAGAATAAAATAAAAGTCTCATGCAAAATACAGAGCTCAGCTAGTTTACAATAAAATATTCATGCAAAACAAGTGTCTTCGTAAATGAATGATAATTGTATGGGAATAAAATCGTATTGTATGTTTAGAAAACTGTAAAACATCATCGCATAATAAAGGTATGTGTGTTAATAAATAAACTTCATGATTTCTACAATTCATTATATTGATACTGGAAGCAAAAAACTTTGTACCCCTTTTTACGAAAATTGTGAAGATGTAGGAGTATGAAATTTCGTATACTTGTACTATATAATATACGTATACTTATATAATACTTTTTAATAAAAAATAAATAAAATATAAATAAATAAATATAAAGAAAGGTTGCAGCGTGCTAATATTTTTTTAAATTATGTATAAAAAATACATTAAATCAATAAGAAAAACATGATACACACTACCACGTATTTGACACACACACCCATATATACTCTTTTGTTTATTGTTAAAGTCAAATTAAACAGTGTAGCCTTGGTGAAATGGTGATTATAGAAGTTCTGTCTTTGACAACAGAACCTTAATAATATTCAAACTTATAATTTAAATTAATTATGGTCGAATTTCGACCTCTGGGCGACCACTAGTATATATAACTTGTTAAAACAATTATCAAAAAGAAATTGTAGAAATTATTATCACATATTTTATTGCTTAAGTTTTCTTTATTGTATTAGTTGATAATCTTTTAGGGTAATAAATTATTTAATGTTACAAACATTATTATAGTTGGGCTGTTAGTAGGTACTGTCTTGCCGATTCTTTACGTTACGAAGCAGTGTGCAGAAATACAGTAGAACGTAGACTATAGTTTGACTATTTATGTATGACTTTCAGAAATATTTCTATCAAAAGTAAATTTAAATATTAACGTTTAAAATTTTAAATAATAACTTATTAAAAGAACGATTAAACTTTGTTTCTTAGTAGGTACATTAGGGTGGTCGTTAAAAATTAAATTTCTTGCGACGCCCCCTAAAAAGCTTCCTTTTAATGAAAAAACACTGGGATTTTTTAAATAATTTTTTCAAGTCAAGACAACACGTGCCTCAAGACGATTCAAGTTAATTTTTGGGTAATATCATGTTTTTTCAGGAAACTTCTTCATACTTAGAAGTAATAATTATTTTAAGATTGGAAAAGTTTTAACAATGAAATACCTTCCGTATTATCATTCTCAGTGATGAATTTCAAATTATAGTTTCAGAAAAAGTTTAAAATTCTTCGTGATTCAAGCTTATCTTTCAATTTTTCTTATATTTTTAGGTTTAACTTGAATTGTATTGAGGCACGCGATGTCTTGACTTGAAAAAATTTAAAAAAATCCCAGTGTTTTTTCATTAAAAGGAAGCTTTTTAGGGGGCGTCGCAAGAAATTTAATTTTTAACGACCACCCTAAGGTACATGTAAACATAGCCTTAGAGTCAACAGTCGACCCAAATACTGAAGCCGTTGTTGCTACTAACACTTCGCGACCTAGTTAAACCACAGTATAAATCCCTACTAACCCACTGTTAAAATTCAAAAGATTAAAAACAAAAATTGTCTATAGAAAACCTACAGTTAAGTACATTTGAATAGAAAACTACAATTAACAAAAGAAAACCGTTATCAGGTTTTCACGAATAAACTGTTGATTATAATAATTGTATGTAGACGTAAAAAATGCACCGAGGTACTTAGGTCACTGTTGAAAAATTTGAGCCTTAGACATCGCCTGGGAAACTGAACTGCACACACACACAATTATATGTATCTCTCTCTCTCTCTGTCTCTGACATTTTATCATCCTCTGTGACATTGACAAAATCAATGTTAATTGTTTTAGAACCATAATTCTTTTAAAAAAGAAGTAGAGAGCATGTCAATGAATAGTAACTGGCCCTGAATGCGTGTCAGTCTATGTACAAAGAATGATTCCGCAGACTGGGGGAACTCCACTCCACCTGGTAGGGTGGAAATTGAGATTATGTCATTGTCTATGGAACTCAAAGAAAACATTCAATAAAAGGTACCATATCTAAAATCCATTCAAATTCATATCAAACAATTACACATAAATATGTTACAAAATTGGCAGTATAATAATATTATGTTTTATGTGGGTAGTAGATAATATTATACGCATATAAAAAGTAATATGTTTTCGTTCAAGTCACGTAATAGCACCGCCTGGCAAGCATTTAATATTTTTGTTTTATGACTGACATCTTTGGTAATATCACTTTTCGAAAATTGATAAGAAAGATAGATAGAGAGTTACAAAAATGCACAGCAAGACAATAA
Source organism: Dendrolimus punctatus (assembly GCA_012273795.1). Taxonomy (NCBI): domain Eukaryota; kingdom Metazoa; phylum Arthropoda; class Insecta; order Lepidoptera; family Lasiocampidae; genus Dendrolimus; species Dendrolimus punctatus. The sequence continues at coordinate 13,214,762 of CM022550.1, forward strand.
TTACATACTTGGTGAACAAAAGGCGAGCCTATAGCTAAAAGCTGGTCGTTACCAAGAAGCCTCGTGGCTCTCCGCTCAAAAGACTCTAATGCTTCGAGTTGATATTTTGAGGTGTCGGTGGAATAAAGGAAACGTCTAGTCACTTATGATGTTCGTTTATTACTGTCTGTTACATACACATGAAACACATCACACCACAATTTAGCTGAGCCTTCCTCATCCCCATAATATTTACTCTTATTATAAGTTATGTAAATGTTACTAACAAATTTCTATCCATGTCGTCCTCGTTACATCCCGGCATCCATGCGGTATATAGTGACACTTTAAATAAGGGTGGAGTTAATAAGAAGAAGACATTCAGACTGCAGCTAGACATTCTTGATCTGCTTCTATGCAACGACTGAAATAATTTTACAGTAAGTAAGAAAATTAAACATATATAAATATAGTTCCCTTTCATTTACAGGTATGGTGGGAGCGCCTGATGTTGTCAAGCCCTCAGAGAAGGTCGAGGATCAGTCACCGTATCTCAACGCGAATCCAGTCTTCACGATCAGCGGTAAGTAGCATTGATTTTAGTATTTACGACTATTTTTTTTAAATTACTATTTAATAAACTAACATATTGTACTATGGCTGGTTTAGCAACTACTGACATTTTCTTGCCCTACTTAGAGGGTTCCCTCATTATTTGGCACATATAAGTCCAAAAATATTTACGCCTTGCTTAATTTATCTAGGTACTTGAATGTCGTTGTATTTTTGTATACAATAACCTTCAATAAAGTATATTCTAATAATTAAAGGCCTCCTCGAAAAACACCAAAACGTAAAACCTCTTTTTATTTATTACCTTACAATTTTAATCAGCTTTAAAAGGCTCATTGAATAAGCTTTTTAAAAAAGGTTTTTAAATACAAGCATTTGAGATCCTGGATATCATGTAGCAGCAGAGTGCTAGCCAAGACAAATAAAACTAGCCCAAACCTGGCCACCTTCCGACTCCATCATCAGATCAGCTCCATGGTACCATATGATTACATTGCCACGCGATATACATATGCGTGCAAAATTTTATCTCAATCGGAAACCAGGAAGTTGGTCAAATTTAACCTGCAAGATTCCGCCCGGACTTACATACATACATAACTACATCCATTGCAAGTTAAATAAAAGCTTGTAAAAAACGTTGAAATAAATAATAAATCAATATTGTTCGTTTGCCAAACTTGTGAAATTAAGGAGTCTCCATACTAGTTCCTACGGATTCGACAATTACAACTAACCCCGTTGGTCATAGACGTTAAGGTGTGGGGATTCGTTACTCATAGAAGATCAGGCTCAGTATTCTACATATAATCTTTTAAGATAATAGGTAGAACAAAATATAAGTAAGTAATATTTATTAACTAGTGTTACGCGATGTCCATCACAGCAGTCATAGGGTATATTAATATCACATAGACAATCGTCATAGATAATAATATGATCCTGGCAACACTATGATATAATTGCTGTTTATAGCAATGTTGTAATATTATTATTTGGTAGGGTAGTTTCGTAGTATTTTCGTATAAAAAGGCGGTGAGGCCTGTAGACGGTGTTCACTCCGCCCGATCATGACATACGCGAGTGTGGTATTCGGCCATGCCAAGCCTACCCATTTAAAGAAACTGCAAATCGTGCAGAATAAGTTCATGCGCAGAGCCGTCGGTGCTCCCCTCTATATGCGTAACGTCGACCTCCACCGCGATCTGGAGCTTCCCTCTATCAAAAACTACATTACGTCGCTCTCCCGTAACTATTTCGATCTCGCGCCGCACCATCGAAATCCGCTCGTCGTGTCCGCGTCCGATTACAAGCCTCGGCGAAAGGCTCTCGTGCGACGACCGCGTAATGTCCTTACGGACAAGGACGACGCTATCACAAAACGGCTGGCCCGGATCAGCCCGCTCGCGGTTAGGACGGTAGGCTGGCAGGCACCGACAGACAGACATAGACGGCGGCGTCTCAGACAACGCCAATCACGATCTCTCCACGTCCTCGCGAGGGACGCCAGGAGACATAGCCCCCCCACAGGATAGACTAGGCGTGGTGCTGGGAAGTTTCTTTCGCCGTTTCTTCTCTCCCAGCTATAACACGTTGCGAAACGGCAGTAAGATAGTGTAGGCCGCCGCGAACCGTCGATCCCGGTCCGCCGGGATCCTTCTTCTCGGGCTTTGTATTACTCGTCGCCCGTTCTCAATTAGCTTATTGTGTCGCCCATTGGTGGACATCATCAGATTCATCTCCCTCTCATGGCAACAGTCCTGCCGAGGTAAAACTCCCTAGGGAGCTCCCTCAAGCAAGTTGCCCCCGGGCTCGAGCGCCTTCGCCCTGCGAAGGCGCTCGCCCCAAAAACCCCGGTAAAGTTGTGAGGTCTTCGGACCAACAACATAAAGTCAAGTCAAAAAAAAAAAAAAAGACGGTTAATCTATTATAAAATGTTATCTCTAAAATCATGACCTTTTTATACATATATATAATATAATTAGGATTATAAGATTCTGTACAACGCATTGTGGCTTTTAAAAATATAACAACTGCGCGTAATTGAGATTTTACCGGTCTTGAATGTTTAGAATAAAATATATTGTTACAACCTAGGCTCCAACAAAGACAAATTCCACGTACAGACTGTAAAAGTACATACATTTTATTACCTGTCAGCATTTGACCTGATCGTACTCCTTTATTAGTCGTCTTCTTTTGTTCACTTATTTATTGGCATGTTTCTTATTATTGTGGAGAATAGCCTATTGTCCCATTATATTCGCTCATTAGCATCATTAGTCAGGTGTTGCGGGTTATTTTGTATTTCTGGAGTATAAAACGACGGCCTGATGGGGGGAAGAGGCAGTCAAGATACGATTACGATACGGGCGTGACGTTTGTACATTCGGAATCTAATAGTGACGGACTTTTCGTGTTTTATTGAATTACGGCCTACTACATTACGTTTGTACGATTTGTTGTGCTCAGGTATATTTGTACCTGTGTTATACGTGTTTGTATAATTCTCTATAGTAATTCTAACGGAATTTTAATTCGAATCCCGCTAAACTCGTAACAATATTTAGATATTTTATAGCAGAAAGAATATACGATAATAATTATTTTTATTTATAGAATAATATATACTAGCTTTGGCCCTGGCTTCTCTCGCATTAAAGAAAATAGAGTGGACGCTGTTAGGAGTTCCACGCACTTAGAAATGTCAAGTTTTAACTACATTTAACTACGCTAGAGTTAATCATGAGAACAATCCATTAAAATTACCAATAAAACACCCTTGAGTTCCATTCCAAAATTTATTTAGGTTTCGGCCCCAGTTCCCCTTACTGCCATCTAGCGGTCTTCGCGACTGATACGAGTACATCCAATTCCCCCGCGAAAGAAATCATACATAGCTAATAAATTATAAAATCAACATGCACTTTTGTTAAAAAAAAATTTTTTTTTATTTTGTAACAATGTTTTTTAAGGACAGGCATTTTTAAGTGGTATTTTATCGTCTTTTTTATTATAGTTTTATCATGGTAACCTAGTTTATAATTAAAATTTCCTAAACGACATTTCAGTTTCAATAGAATCTAGTTTAGTTTTCACCTTGATTTCATTATTAAAATAATCAATAGATAATAGTTGTTTTACGATAAATTCGGAAAGTGCTAATTCTAGTATGGAGCTATACGTAGTCCTCGTTTTTTTATATAGAAGGAAATGGGAATAAAAAAAGTTCTTAAAATGAATACTACTGGGCCAAAGTATGTTAAATTTTTAGGAGACAACTATTCCCTATCAAACTAAAGAAGCATCACGTAAATCGGATCATAAATCTTGGAGTAATTGGTGTACAAACATAAAAAAAAAGATTCCGATAAATTGAGAACCTCCTCCTTTTATGAAGTCGGTTATAAAGCTAACACGCGACTACGTCCGCGTGGATTTGTTTTCCGCGGAACCCTAAAAAAGTAAATTAAGCTACATATTGTAATATCAGCTATCTGCAAGTGAAAGTCCCTTCAGAATCGGTTCTGCCGTTTCAAAGATAAGCCGGAACATCCAGATAGACAGAGAGTATGCACTCTCCGGAACTGTTACCTCTCGGCGAGATCTTTCAGTTGGAGCTTACAGGGCGGATCACCCACCAAGAGCGTTTTGCTGTCCAAATGTCGACGGAGCCGCCTCCAATGGGGATTGCTCACAAAAAATTACCCTCTGATTTTATATTTTTATTACGTAAAATAGGGTATTTTAAGATACTAATTTGAATATTTTTGTATTTTAAGCGTTAGTTTTTTTATAATTCGATTTTAAAGTTATTTCTCCGATGACGTCATAAGGCACAAGTTTACACCGATTTCTTTGCCTAGAAAACAAAAATAATAAAAGTAAGTTTTTATCTATATATAATCATAGTAATTTTCAACTATTTAAATGTCACTGTCATTACATTACATTATGTATCGTGTTCATTTTAGTGTTTTTAGTCGCTAGGCTTATTATAATTTTTCGTGTTCAACCATTATTATTTTCAATAGTTATCCTTAAATTTTTTAAAGTGGTCTTTAGGGAAAGTCCATGTTACATAACTTAAATCAAATAATGTACAGCTAGATTTTTTTTTACACCTGAAGCAGGCTAACAGGCAGACGGCCCACCTGTTTGCATTTAGTAAGGTCAAATAAAGGTCAAACGCATTTCTTACAAAATACAAGAAGATCGTACGTTTTTTGGAATTTTAACTAGACAGAAATGATTAGGGACACTATTCCTCGAAATGGTTTTTCAAATAGCCAGATTGAAAAAAGTGAACAATCCCCATTTTCTTTATTCTCGCTCAGCTGTTTCGCTTCTTTATACAAAAGGACTACCATGTTTTCCTTAATAGGGTCGTCAACCGCCCTCCGAGTTATTATAATCATTTTATGATAACCGTACTTACCTATTAACAATTATAACAACAAAGGAGACTGTGACTTTTGGGGCAAAGAAATATAACGAGTTGAGATATAGCTTAAAAACGTTTTATTTTTCAATTATAAAATATAGATGATGTTCTAAAATTCATCTGGAAGATGAGAAATCTTAAAAAGAAGTTCAGAAATAAAATAAGTTATCGATCACCGTAAGCGAATTATGCGCACACAACTTACTACAAAACTTATACACATACTTAAACCAACGCACACTACAACCACATTGCATTACACGCACACTTCACAAACAAACCAAGACGCACAAAGAGCCTAAAAATTAATAACCCAGACACAGAAATGAAAAAACAACACACATGGCACTAGATAGGATAATATATATATAGGCATAGACAGGCACACTGCACAAGAACTTCCTCATAACACAAGCATGTAACAGATACACTCTACATTAGTATAAGTTTAATATTCAAATTAGAATAAATTAATATAATAAGTTATTCGTAAGGTAAACCACAACACAAAAATCACTAAATTAATGTCACACACAAGAACCAAAATAACCAATAAGCGTGTTTAAAGTGTAAAAATTTAATCTAGAAATTAAGTTGTGAAAAATGGTACGGAACTCGAGACCGTAATTTTACATAATATTTTCTTAAGTTTTCGGGACTTGTACACATAATAAAACTACGTTTTAACGGTTTTAAGCGCGGTAATTTATTTTATTTAGGTTTATCCGACGTTTCGGCCGCTTTTCAGTTGCCGTGGTCACGGAAGACAAAGATGACATTTGTCAAACGTGTATTGTCAAAGTTTTTATTCAGCCTACCGCCAACTTGTTCATTTTAATTATTTAGTTTTAATTTTGTTTATGGATATTATTTACTCTATGGGAGCCCAATCTAATTTACCACCGCTTCACAACATGTTGTGGCTTGAAGAGAAGAAGCGGCGCAAGAAACTCTTCAGCAAACATGCCTAGTTCTAAATTTTTTTTATTTTTTTATATAATATTAAAATGAGTGGAAGGAAAAATAAAAGAAATCATTAGTCAAGTTGGTTTGTTTCGTTGCACGCAGAAAGAGCTCAGTGTCTTGAGGTCTGGCAGTTGGTTTTTGCTGAGTTTGGGTCTTAATAGTTTTGATGATTGGATCCCAAACAGGTGGTACCTGCCAACCATCTTCTCTATTGAAATTTGGGTGTTTTTTGATTTCAATAGCCTCACGCATCATTCTTGGTATGAAACGATTCTCTTTCGCGAGGATTTGTGGGTTATCGAATCTGATGTAATGGTTGGGTTTATCCAGCGTGTGTTCACTGATCGCAGACTTCGTAGACCTTGTGTGTTTCATGTCAGCAATGTGTTCTTTTACCCGTGTTTTTATGCTCCTCTTTGTTTGCCCAATGTATGATAATCCACATTCACAATCGAGCTTGTAAACACCTGCATCCTGGAGTGGGATATTGCATTTCACAGGTCTCAAAAATTGGGTTATCTTTTTATGCGGCTTGAAATACGTTCTTATTGAAGCTCGCCTGAGGATGTGACCAATTCTGTCTGTGACTCCCTTGATGTAGGGTAGGGTAACAGGGCACCGCTCAACTGAAGGTGGTTTGGGGCCTTTGTGACGTTGGTGTGGAGTCTTCAGCTGATTGCGTTGTAAGACTCGCTTGACATGCTGAAGCTCTCCAGCCACATGGTTCGCGCTTAAAACCGTTAAAACGTAGTTTTATTACGTAATTTTACATTTTAAACAATTATAAGAAATATCTACATCATAAAAAGTCTTAAAATCAGTCTCATCTTTTTACAATCTGGGGCCAAGAATGTATGAAAGCGAATCCATCCCCTTTTTGAACTGAAATAAAGTGTATTTATCATAAATTTTCGCTCTTACTAAGAACTAATAAATTATATTACCACATTCATAAACAAAATAAGCCGCATAAATCTGCGCATTGCGGATTTATTTGTACATAGAAAATTTCTCGGAATGGAAAATATCGAAAGAGATAAGTGTGTATAAATATGTAAGGAGACTCTGTTCCCGTACAGGCCGTTCGCCTGTGGAACTCCCTCCCCTTGAAAATTAGACAAGCGACCCTTGATCAGAAGTCTCGCTCATATTGCGGTTAGCGAGTAAGCATCGCCATACAACGCGGCAATGCAGTCAGTCTGGACACGCTTCCCTCTGGTAGCGATTTATTATTTACTAGCCGAACCGGCGAACTTCGTACCGCCATATTTTCTGAATTCTTAAAAGACTGTTTCATGACACAAAAACAAAATTACTATAATCGGTCCAGGTGATTAGGAGGATTCTAAAACCCGATCTCAACGCCACCTACCGGTTTTTATTGCGAATCTAAACCATCCGGCAACCCACTCAAACGCACAAAAACAAAATCACCAAAATCGCTCCAGGTGATCAGGAGGATTCTAGAACCCGATCTCAGCGCCATCTACCGGTTCCAATTGTGGAACTAAACCATCCCGGGACCCACTCAAACACACACACAAAATTTCATGAAAATCGGTAAAGTCGTACTCAAATTATGCGCTTACCAACACATTTTGCGATTCACTTTTATATATAAGATTAATCGGTATTTAATTTTATTATTTAAAAGTTTCTATATTTATGAAACAGTGCTTTCAAGTAAATTTAGTTTGTACAATTTTGGCCTTACTTATAATCGTTTGTTAAATTTTAAAAAACTGCTCAGTAACTGAATAACGAAAATCTTACCCATAAACTCCTCTTAAGAGGCGGTGGTAAAGTAACTCGTAAATAACTGTCAAAAATAACCAATATTGAGAGGTAGTTTAAGTGACTGCTAAGAGGCAAGATGGCAAGATTTATTTGAAACAGCCATTGATTAGTGGCTTAAGAGTATCTTATTTAAGACATGGCTAATCCTTTCTTAATGAGATTATTATAAGTAAGGCCCTTTATGCTTAATAGTTTTTGAAGTATAGCCTATATCGTACTATTGATTCACTTGCTTTGCCCTCGGTAAATTTTTTACATTACTTGTATGGACCTAATGTCAAATTGTAACCGACAGCATTGCAAAGGAGCGGTTGGTAAGATATAGGAATCGGTCATTAATGTTATTTATTGTTCTATAGTTAAATGTCGGAAACAAATAGCTGAAAGCCTTTACAAAACCTTTCATTGTTTGTGGACTACCACGCGCTCGGCAGTTTCATTAATCACTTATATATACCTAATAAAAGTATCTTCTTATCACTTATGTAAAGACGGGACGAATGTTATTTGTGTAACTTTTTATAGGGGAAATAATAATAAAGAAATTAAGGTATAATCTGTCTTTATTGCTGTTATAAACTTACTGTATTTATTTTGTTTTTATACCTTGATTTCTTTACGGAAATTTGACAACAGTTTTTTAATGTTATGAAATCTTATTCGTAGAGAACATTCTTCATACACGTTATACAAGGGTACAGAAAGAATATAGGATTAAAAAAATTACGGCCATGCCTAATATAGATGGCGCCGCGGTCGCGTTTTTTAACTATTCGCTAAAAAACGCGTTATTATGACTAGTTTAAAAAATACATAGATTAAACTAGCTTCTGCCCGCTACTTCGTCCGCGTGGAATATTTTAAAGAAAAGTAAGTTATAATATCCCCGATTTTGAATCATTCTTCATTGGTCTTAGCGTGATGATATATCCTATAGCCTTTCTCGATAAATGGGCTATCTAACACTGAAAGAATTTTTCAAATGAGACCAGTAGTTCCTGAGATTAGCTCGTTCAATCAAACAAACAAACTCTTTAACTTTATTATATTAGTATATAGATATTATAATATTAATATATTTTATTGATTATACTATTAAACCTGATTGACCTTGCATAAAATTCAGATCGTTGACACGCGTCGATAACACAGATAAAGGAAAACACATTTTCCCCATACAAAAGTTTAGGGTTGCCTATTAATGGATAATATTATTTTTGGTGCGAAATGATAATCTATTTTTCACTTTTATTAATTACAACTGCTCAATTTTCTGACGTTCTTAAATAACTATTTTGTTTATTTAGCTTTAATATAGTAAAAACTACCTATATGCCTCTCTAATGAAAATTAATTTAATGCAAATATATAATTAATAATCCATAGACGTTCCCGTTCTATGGGTCTCTGACCGCCAGATTTATGAGGGGATGATAATTTTAATATCAATAAATAATAATAACAAACAAGTATTTAGAAAATATATAAATGAGGTAAACCAAGTTATTACTTTTTGAATTAATAAGCTGTTCGCCTACTCCAGCTATAAATCGGTTGTGTATGAATAGCGTATGGCAGTGTTTTTCAATCTGATGGTCGCGACCCATAGGGGTTGCAGAGCCTTGCTCGGTAGGTCACTGGCAAAAAGTAAAAGGCAATTTAAATTTTTACCTCGTATTTAGGTACTTTCTAAGGTCAGTATCTTTTTGTAGAGTATAAGGCCCTTAAAATAAATATGAGTAACAAAATAGAGAAAAACATAAACGTACTCTTTTAAATTGCTAACTCTTTGTCAGTCTATAACCCAAGGGGGTCGCCAAAATTTTTCAATCTGTAAAGGGGTCGCGTATTTAAAAAGATTAAAAAGAAATTGGCGTATGGTGTAACAGATTGTAATTATTATACATATATTGAAATTATTTCATTAATAATAATCAGCAGATAAACAATACACGTGGAACATAAATTGATAGTTTTATTTTTAATAATAACATCCGATTAATTACTTATTACGTTGATAAATTGTTCTTATCTAATCTCTTCATACCTAAGATAGATAGATATACCACACTTTATTGTAAACCAAAGCATAGATAAGAAACAAAAAACCCAAAAGATGTACAACGAGTGACTTTATCGCTAAAAAGCGATATATTCCAGGCAACTTTTGGTAGGGATCAATGGATTTTTAATACTGACGGTGGCGCAGTTTATAAATGATAAGTATACACAATACATATAAGTACAAAAAGAATATAAATATATATACATATGTATATATACATAAGTATTCACACCCGTATATATACATATGATAATACAAACATGCATACATATATATAACAGCGTTAGGAATTCTTATATACAATAAAGCAGGAATGCTTCTAAACCTGACTTCAAAACACTGTAAGGTAAAACAAAAACATGTCTGTCGGGATCGTCGCAAGTGGAGATTCATTGTCTTTGCCTACCCCTGTAGGAGACGAGCGTAATATGTATATTTAGGAATCACCGCAATTGAGACAGTACTGACCGTCAGGGACAGTGTTCTACGTGTACTACCTAGACAGTACTAGCCGTCAAAGACAGCGTTCCACGTCTAGTATTAGTACTCGCCGACGCATTCGTGTGAAACGCGTCTCGGTACAACGGGGCGCTCGGTTTTATACTCCAAGCGGATTAATAAAAAAGTCAACTACCGCCATTATCGCTTATTGTATGTGCTTATTGTATATACATTTAATGAAAACTCTCAAAAAAATTTCAGTGCGGAATTTTATTTGATTTTTAATTCGACATTTCAACCACTTTCCATTAGGCGTGGTCACGGAAAACAAAGATGTCATGTGTCAGTGAGTGATGTTAAGTTCATTATTTATTTTACCCCCAACTTGTTCATTTTATTTTTTATTTTTGTTATTTATAATTCAGGGTCCAATCTAATTTAAGCGAAGCGGATAGAATAAACCGTTAAAATGTAGTTTTAATTCAGTGTATTATTCGCGGAAACTTAAGAAACTGTAATGTACATGTGCAATATACGTTGAAGTAATTGATAACAGTAATAATAGAATAAAGACACTCTTTATTAATTTTTATTAACTCATTGCGTGCAACCCTAACTCGCAAGTTATCATGTCGGGCCATTAAACGCTTGATTTCCTTTCGCGTCACACTTATTGTATTCGAATAATAAGTATTTAATAAGAGCAGTCAATCAAATGGACGACTAGCCTACAGTTCCGGATTACCTCTTAGTCATAATGATATTGTTACGAGTTATGCAGGACTCAAATTAAAATGCCGTTGGAATTACTATAGAATTTATTAAAACTATACAAACACGTATAACATTGCTATGCGGATGACAGCACTGGCGATGCGCAGTACTCTGGTCGTGCAAACGTCCCTCAATCATTTGTGGAGGAAAGTCGGGTTAGACTTGTGTCTGAAGTAGAGCATTCCTTAGGGAGAGTCTCAGAATGGGGGAGACAAAACCTTGTCCATTTCAACCCCAAGAAGACACAAGTCTGCGTATTCTCTGCCAAAAAAACTCCATTCGAGCAAGCGCTTCAGTTTCAAGGAACTCCCCTTACCACCTCCAAGAGTATTGGGATCCTTGGTGTTGAAATCGCGAACGATGTACAGTTCAGGGGCCATCTTGAAGGCAAGGCAAAACTTGCCTCCAAGAAGTTGGGAGTGCTAAACCGGTACAAGCAGTACTTCACATCGCGGCAACGCCTTGTGCTTTATAAAGCCCAGGTGAGGCCGCATATGGAGTACTGCTCACACCTTTGGGCTGGAGCACCTGCCTACCAACTTAATCCCCTGGACTGTATTCAACGTCGAGCCGTTCGCGTTGTTGATGATCCCATACTAACAGACGGTCTAGATACGCTTGGCCTTAGGAGAGATTTTGCTTCTCTCTGCGTATTCTACCGACTGTATAATGGGGAGTGTTCCGAAGAACTGTTTAGAATGGTGCTATCGTCCTCTTTCTACCATCGCACCGCTCGCCATCGGTTGGGAGTTCACCCCCACTTCCTTGAGCCGCTTCGCTCATGTACGCAACGGTTCTGTAGAACGTTTCTTTTGCGTACCGTGGGTATTTGGAATGAGCTCCTAGCCGAGGTTTTCCCACAGCGCTACGATATGGAGTTTTTCAAAAAGGGTGTTATAAAATTTCTTCGAGGCCGGCAGCGCGTTAGTGACATCTCTGATGTTGCAAACGTCCATAGGCGACGGTAACCGCTTTCCATCAGGTGTGCCGTCAGCCTGTTTGCTGTACTCCAGCTATAAAAAAAAACATAGGTACAAATATAACTAGACACTACTAGTGCAAACTGCACGCAACTTCAATAACACGCGCAAAGTCCGTCACTATATCGCTCATCGAATGTACGTCTTGCTCGTATCGTAATCCTCACTTGACTGCCTAGCCCCTCCGTCCGGGCATTGTTTTATAGTAAACTGTATAATATAAATATATAATAATCGTCTGCGTGGGCTGAGTTTTTCCAAGAAAAAGTAATGTACACACCTGGTTAATTATTCCTGCAAACAGCCAACAAACTCGAAAACAATAACAATAGGCTATTGTCTAATTTTAAATACAAATTAAACAAAAGAATTCCAAATGCGGTAAGGGAAATAAATCAGGTGCGCTTTCTTTTCTTTTTTTCTATTATTTTTCGATATGTAACAATATAATTCTTTGCTTAATCATGGGTAAATATTAATAGGAATTATTTAGACAGAACACGTAACGAAAATTCATTTTGAAGCTAGGACCCTTGTGTTAACTATATAGAACGAAAGAAAGAAATTTTATTAATACCTTACATTGTTTACAAGTGATTTAAAAGAAATGCATATTTTGAGAATTAGTACGCTATATTTTCAGCACACATCGAGGTAGCGTAATGGCTAGCGTACGCGACCCAACCTCAAAGGTCGCGGGCTTAAATCCTAGCAGGAATGCATGCACCACCTAGGCAGTTTTCTGATCTAATATGCATATTGTTATAATTACCACGTGCTTACAACGGTGAAGGAGATAACCGATGTGTCAAACCTGCACATCGAGATAACCGATGTGTCAAATCTGCACATCGAGATAACCGATGTGTCAAACCTGCCAAGTCGCCTTTTATAAGCGTGTCGGGTATACTGGACCTTCGCTGTAGTGGAAGATCCGAGCCCAGCTGTGGAATGCTGTTATTATTTCCAGCACACAAGGGTTGCACTCAACGTATTGCTGTGTACGAATTACATCCGAAACAACGCCGATTTTCAGTGTAAACATTCCTTTTGGCATGATACCAAAATAAAATTAATCTCATTTGATAATGGCTTAATTAGTAAAGATAGTATATCTTTAATTAATTAATACCACAATCCGTAATAGCTTAATGGTTAATGAACTTGCATTCCAAACAGAAATGACGCAGGTTCGAATCCTACCCGCAAAGAATGAACCACTTGCATATTTTTACAATTAACACGTGCTGATGATGAAAGAAAATATCGGGATGAAACCGACACATTGAAATATGGTTATTCCAATGTGTCAAACTCGTAAAACTGTCAAGCGGGGCGAGTATACCTATTGTCCGTTCGCTTATGAAATTTGGAAAATCAATGAATACGTAAATACACAATAAAATATATAATTAACTTCATACATACATTCATACATAACTTCACGCCAGGTCCCTTGCGGGGTAGGTACGAATAACAGAGCGTCATTTAGGCTTATTCTTACACACCTCACTTGCTTCTTTGACATTCAATTAATTTCATAATTGAAATAAATAAATAACTAACTACAGTTCCACTGCTAGGCTCGGGCCTTTCGCTATGGGGAACGGACAGTACACTCGCCGCGCTTATCCAAGGCGTTTTGGCGGCATTGACACATTGGTTATATCTATGTGCTGTTTTCATCACATGTTCCTTAATCGTCATCACGTGTGTGACATCCTTGTAATTGGGTATTCCGCGTGACAACGTATTTGTATATACTTATATTATTGAATAGAGGAAATAAGGAAGGGAAAGACCAATTCCAAATAATAAGAACAAAGTGCACGGAAAGAGGGCATGAACTAATTAGAATGTTCATTATTTTGACAATAACATTGACCTAAGAGTCAATCGCCCTAACAAAGTCCATCTGATACTTGACACATTAATGATAATGCCAAATAACAATGCAGGTACTTTTTATTATTTATTTCCAGATAACAGCAGTGTTACAACACATTAATAATTTATTTTACTGTTTGAACAACATGATAATAATTTTACTAGTTTTATCACCTTTCTGTGCTTTTTTATATTAATTATTATTGTATTAGTAATTAGTAGTAATCTGAATTAGCAATGTCTGCCTCAGGACCGATGGCCGATGGACCAGACGAATTTGGAAATGGAGACCGTATTTCGGTAAACGTAATATAGGAAGCCTTCCAAGCCTATGAACCGACGATCTGTGCATAGACTCCGGAAGGTGCTGCATGAAGACAGCGGAGGACCGGAATATGTGGTGCAAGCTTGGAGCAACCTACATCCAATAGTGGACTACATACAACTGGCTGACAAAGACGACGAGTCCATTAAATTGATTACAAACATATTTACCGTTCAGTTTACTTTTATCTATACGCCTCTTAAGTAAGCAACAGCTAATTCATGTTTATAAGTGGTAAAAAGATTATATTTTTTTAGGAACTTAAGAGCTTCCTACTTAAAGGCGGTCTCTTCATTAGAAGAGATGTGACTTATCTTAACCACCCCTGGTCTAGAGTATGCCGCCATAGCAACCTTGAGTTGTGTTCCGGCATTAGTGACCAGGTTCCAGTCTCCCTTAAGAGAGCAGCAGCGCATTTGTAACAGCTTTGGTGTTGCAAATGTCCATAGGCAATGGTAACCGCTTACCATCAAGTGGGCCGTCTGCCTGTCTGCTGAACTCCTGGAATAAAAAATAAAAAAACAGATACAAATTTTGTATTTCATTTTTAAAAGTGTCTTGTATCTGGTATCTCACATACTTATTTGAATAGTATCTTGTATTTTGTATTCAGATATTTTGTATAAAAAGCCCAATTGTCAAAAAAGAAAGCATTAAAGTTATGTAGCCTTTCAGAGTTAAGTTATAATTCCTAGTAATTCTTGTGCAATTATAACATTTTGTCTGGTAGCAACGCCTGGCGTGAAACGCTCAACGCCATCTAGCGATATGGTTTAGAACATAGGTTTCAAACAAGTTTTTTTTTAATTGTTAAAATATACAGCAACAATTTTACTGACAAACAAACATACACTAATTAGTTATAATTGTAAATATATTATACGGAAATATAAATAATGATAACGCACACGCATCAGTGCAAAATATTCCGTCCCACAAATTGCAATCTACCCGCAGTTTACTGCATTGAAATCACAGAGTACATTATATATACTGATTGAAATGTTAATGCGTTTACTTAGACATCGATATTTTATGTAATACTTCGTAATATTATGTGAAGTGTATAGACTAATGAAACGTTTTAAAAGTGGTTATAGTGAAAAAAATGTGGTTTAATAATTTTAAACTGGGTTTTGTTTATAGTGGTTACCGAGAGTAATATGTGAAAATGTGAATTTTTTTCATACATACATCTTTAGACATGTGTTTTATAGGATATTTTAAATATTTGAGGTTTCCAACCCAAATAGCTAAAACGGAACCGATATAATGTCAGTATGCTTGTTGGTTTGTCTGTGCATAATGTGGTAATAAAAACCATAATGAGTAATTTGATGATTGTTTTTCAATTCAGTCAACAGGTAGTAAAATATACTCTCTATAGTCTTAAAATGAATGCTTTTATTAATGCATATAAAAGTCAAAGAAAAATTGCAGTTTATTGGACTTTTGTTATGTTTTTGTGTTGAAATTATTTACATGATACGAGGGCTTCATAACATACAGGCGTATACGCAAAAATGCCATTTTAGAAATTCTTACCAGTATGAACTTGTACCTAGAAAGAAGGGTATTCCAAATTTCAGCCTCATACAATCAACTAGTTTTTTTATTATTCACAAATTTGTCTCTTGTATAAAACTGCACTTTTGTCTCTACGCCCATTTGTTATGAAGCCCTCGATATGAAAGGTTTTAGTCAAGGAAATTTCCGAAAGCGTTAATAAAGAGGAGCGACCGAAGATCACTCCAAGCTTTAATTTATCCTTGAAATAAAATCACGTAAAACAGAAACATGATCATACTTGTGTGTTGTATTGTCATATGCATTTAGTGGTCGTATCTCAGCAACAGGTTGCTAGATGTTGCCGTCGCCGTAAATTGCTTGATGTAGTCGTGACGTCATAGTTGACGGGTATTGACCGGGATTGAGCAATAAATAATGATAATGAATAATCAAGAGATGACCTTTGCTCTCCCACGTCATTGGTGAAAAGTTGACAGTACATGAATATCCATTACAAAGTAACTTAAATACTAAACTTGAAATTAAATTAATATTCTAATTCAGGAAGATGTTGAGTAAGCTTTATTGATCATATTAGGTAGCTCTGTATGGGAATCAGGACTTTGGTTGCAGGCCCATCGTCACCTTTATAGGAACGTTCATGGATGCAGCCACAGTCAGTTCAGCAATCTGCCTTCCTCTTGTGGCAAATTGCTGCGAGTCACACAAATCCGGGCTGTCGACCAAGCCGGCCACCACGGCCTATCGTGTGGCAGAAGCGCAGGCAGAATTCCGCTACATGCCAGCCTCAACGATATAATACGTCGGCTCAAAACGGACTGATCCGCGACGATGGCAAGAGACCCAACGGTATGACTGTAATTCCCTGGAGTTTACGGGCCGCTTGTGTGATACGTTACCTGTGTCGACACACTGACGCCTTCTTATCTACAGGAGTTCAAAGTTGAGGCCGGTCGCACTGCCACTTCTGCCGAAAATCTCAAACCTCCAATATGGAAGCCTAGGAACGAGTTACATATTTGAGCCCTTTGGGATGGAGACTTTGGGCCCATGGGGGAGTGCCCACAAATAATTCAAAATATTAAAAAAACGTCTGGTCGGTGCTACAGGAGACCGGAAGGCTGGAACTTATTTCGGTCAAAGGATTAGCCTCTGTATCCAGCGAGATAATGCTGCCATCCTTCTGACAATGCCCAGCGACAGTCTGGTGAGCTGGACGGGCTTCAATATAGGTTTTTTTACTATTGTTTATACTATATTTTTAAGTTAGTTTTATTTCATTGGATAGTTTAATGTTAGTATTACAATTGATATTAATAAAAACAAAATACATAGCGAATATAAATAAAATAATACAAAGTGAATGTTTATAAGTTATGTTCTAAAAAAGATTAACATATAAAATACTAAGCTTTCCCCTATAGATAATAACGTCAGTTGTAAGGCAAATGAACGTACGAGTGGGTATAGGAGGGATAAACGAAACAGGCTGTAAGTTGGGAAGTCCAATCTGGCTTTCATATGATATTATAGGCTGATAATTGGCAAAATCGCTCATAAAACGTGACTTAATTAATAAACAATATAAATTGTGCTGTTACTATTAGTATAATGAACTTATCGCTTATACTGATTGCTAAGGACCTTTGTGTGGTCAAGACAATTAAAGTCCAGAACGTAATAACATTTACTCATTTAGTTATTAGTGTTAATTCGATGTGGTAACTCGTGTATATTGTTAAAAATTGTGTCGAGAAACGAATATGTAGTGAAGTGGTGCATATTTCAATATACAACCTTTAAAAAAAAGCGAGCAACTTAGTATTGTATATTAGGGATTTTTGTTGAAAGAGTGATGCATACAAGTGAAAGGTAGACCAAAAGTGAAATTTATGGATTGTCATGAGAATTTGTGGTTTGACAGAGGATGTATGCCAGAATATGTATTTCCCTACCATGCTCCTGGAAGGGAAATACATATCATGACTGTTACGGCGACACTGGATTTGATGATAAGCGAACTGCTTCAAAGTTAGGAAATAGGAGATTGGTACAATTTAGACGGGAATTTGAGACCGAGCACGCACTTACCTGGCTAATGGGAATGAAATGCAGCTGCTCCTCGGTCCCCTTCACTTCAATTTAATGTACTTTTATATTTATAGTATGGCTTAAAAGCCTAGTTGCCAAGCCATAAACATTAAAAAATATATATATTTATAGTATTTCATTTTATGTTTATTATATATTAAACTAAAATTATTTTCTCCGTGCAGGAACGGAGAAAGAATACAATTTCCTGCGGCCGGGCGGCCTGTCGTAAGAGGCGACAAAACAACCCACAGCCAGGTGGTAGGGCATTTGCCCGACTGGATGGCTACCACCCCTGGTCTAAAGTATGTCGCTATAACAACCTTGAGTTGTGTTCCGGCATTAGTGGACCAGGTTCCAGTCTCCTTTAAGAGGGCAGCAGCGCATTTGTAGCATCTTTGGTGTTGTAAATGTCAATAGGCGATGGTAACCGCTCTCCATCAAGTGGGCCGTCTGCCTGTTTGCTGACCTCCTGCAATAAAAAAAAAATTACAATTGCGGTGCGGAGTGGGGCTATTTACATGTTATATATATTTATAGTGTTACGGGCGCGGTCTATTTTAAGGTAGTTTATTTTATATATATACATATTTACATTTTGCGAAGCAATTAATTTATTTAATGATATAACAATGAGTGATTGATCTGACGTGCGAAAGGGGAACGCGCCGTTACATTTCAAGGAAGAATTTAAATATGTCGAAAAAAGTATGAATAGGTCGAAAAGAGGCTTACATGGCGGTACCAATGACGATCCAAATTATTGGATATTGGATGGCATCTTCAACGCCCTTTACGAGACACGGGGATTTCCTATTTCATCTTAGTCAGCACGATTGATTACAGTACCACTTACTGTCTATTTATCTGAGCTCTATACGCTCTGTCGTTACTTGTATGTAATCTCTATCAAGATTTCAACTGCATACTTTTTCTTGCAAGATAGTGTATAACATGTTACTAGCTATGTAATTAATTAAATATTCATATTGCTCGCGAAATTTTGAAACGCGTTTTAACTCCGAAATGAGTCTATAATTTGATCTCCTGGAGTATATTTTTACTGAGGTGGAAATGTTTTATTTACATCCCCTAAGGGGCAGTGTCGGCTTTTTACCAACCAAAATCGAGGTCGAATTAGGTCATCCCATTTTCCATGGCACCTAAGACATTCCATCCGGTCTATTGCCATTACATATATTATACAAGTATTCTTCTTGTATATCATATAGTAATAATTATCCACATATATATTTTGAATATTATTCTTTTACATGTTTGTAAAATATATAAGCTAGCGGTTCCGGCAGACGTCCTTGCATGAAAACATAAAAACCTAGAACCCGATTTCAGCGCCAGCTACCGATCTAATTGGGAATCTAAACCATTCACGGACCCAATCAAACACGAATTTTTTACACCTTGTGTCACATTATTGAAGTTTTAGTTAGGATCCCTGATTTTTTCTCGTAATATATATAGCCTATATTAATCTGCGATAATGTAGCATTCTGATGGCGAAAGAATTTTTGAAATCGTTTTGAGTAGGTTTAAGTTTATTCCTTACAAATATACAAAAATAAATATCTTTCCTCGTTATTATAATAGTATAGTAAAGCGACATATTTTTTGCTTTATTTGTAGTACCATACCTATTGTGTATTGTTTTGCAATCCGTCACGCAATGTTTTTGAAGATCAATAAATATATATTCTTTCTTCTTTTTTTCTATTAAATAAATTGTTATTATTTTTATTAACCTAGTAGGTAAAATTTTAAGCCAAACCTACTCAAAAAACAGTATCCAAATTACAATCTCCTTTATCGTTATCAGAACAAAAAAAACAATTATCGTGACGTATTTAATCTGTATAGATTGCAATTCCAACAAAACACGGTTTTTATTTAGTTTTTTGAACGAGGAAACAGTGTCTGTCTGTTCCGCAACTTTGTACTGACGTTCTTTTAAATTATTCAGTCTTTGACTTACTTTAAAGTGGAGTGATCTTGTGTTGTGTGTAATTACTAGTTTAATTAAAAAAATAACGTTGAATTTCAAAGGTTTATTGTATTATCTGTGCTCTTTATCGGCCATGTTTGTTGTGTTTCTTATATCAGCTGTATAATTACGATACCTAGCTAGTGTTACCCAAGAAATTTCACTACATATCACAAATAATATATTGAGTTTCAATTGTATGCTCTCTTATCGTTCGTCTTTCATCCGTGCAAGAACGTAGAAAGAAAACAATTTACAGGTCGGGCGACCTGTCGTAAAAGGCGACAAAACAACCCATAGCCAGGTAGTAGACCATTTGCCCGACTGGATGGCTACCACCTCTGCTCTAGAGTATGCTGCCATAACAACCTTGAGTTGTGTTCCGGCATTACTGACCACGTTCCAGTCTCCCTTAAGAGAGCAGCTGCTCATTTGTAGCACTTTGGGTGTTGCAAATGTCCATAGGTGATGGTACCTGATTTCTGTCAAATGAGCCGTCTACCGTCTGCTGAACTCTTGCAATAAAAAAAATCTCCCAATTATTTGGGGTTGGCACAATATGTATTTTTCCATGATCTTCTATTTTGACAAACGTCGTCTGTCTCACCACAAATCATCATGTCATTCTTCATACAATTTATCCATCTCTTATTTGGTCTACATACCCGATAATCTTCCAAGTTTAATATTCTTTTTGTCACTTTAATGGTAAGAAACTAAAGTATTTTTTGTGGTCTGAGGTAATTTAAAATTGACCTCAGCATATCTCCATGGCACGTGTTTCCTCATTGTCTTCTTATCTGTGTTGATGCCCCAACATTGTTTACGAGGACTTAGACCTTTAATAAATATAATTTAAAGGTTTCGTCCTATTTTACGAGTGTTTAGTTATATTAACTTATATTATTGTTTAGATAGAAGTAGGTCAAGAGATGACTGGATTGTGTGAAGTAGAATATGAAGATTTTTTTGTGTGACAGACATCGTATGAAAGAAGAGCAGGACGGAAAACATATCGTTTAGAGCCCAAATTTATCCGTGCAGGAACAGAGAAAGAATAAAATTTCCTGCGGCCAGACGACCTGTAGTAAGAGGCGACAAAACAACCCACAGCCAGATGGTAGGGTATTTGCTCATCTGGGTGGCTACCACCCCTTTTCTAGATTATTCCGCCATAACAATCTTGAGTTGTGTTTCGGCATTAGTGGTCAGGCTCCAGTCTCCCTATTTTTTTTTTATTTTTTTTTTATTGCAGGAGATCAGCAGACAGGCAGACGGCCCACTTGATGGACAGCGGTTACCATCGCCTATGGACATTTGCAACACCAAAGGTGCTACGAATGCGCTACTGCTCTCTTTAGGGAGCCTATAAAGAGCAGTAAGACATTTGTAGCACCTTTGGTGTTGCAAATGTCCATAGGTGATGGTAACCGCTTCCCATCAGGTAGGCCGTCAGCCTGTCTGCTGAACTCATGCAATAAAACAAATATTTGTAAAATGAAAAGACAAAGAAGGTTGACGCATGAGGTCAGTAAGAAATAGTAACAAATGTCTTCGCCTCATCACTGAGTAGTTTGTTTAAGAACAATAGTTTTCTTTGTTGCCTAAAGCAGCCAAATAGCCAGACGGCCAAACTGATGGAAAGTGATTACTTACTTTCCTCATTACTATTATAATTCGACTTATTTACACTGCTGGTTGACTGTATTTAAGATACAAGATGCGAGTCCTTAAAGCTCTCTGACATTTTGAATCTTTCTCTTGATAAACCAGTGTAAAGGAAGCTTACAATAAATTCTTTTTAGACAATATTGTCTAATTGTTGGTTTTTAAACTTGTCAAATTTCATGTCAAGCTTCTGTCATTTTTTTATGTCAGTTTTACTCTCCACTACTTGCATCGATTGAGGGAAAATTTCTTTTAAAATATAATTATACTTACTTTGATAATCAAGATGATTTCTGAAGATAATGTTGAAAAGATTAAAAGAAGAACTTAACCAAAAGTTGTTATGGTTGTGTTTTAGACTGTGATTAAATCTACTAATTTTAATACATATTAGTTGACCTTCCATGATCAAATTGATCATGTGTTAGCAGAAGGTGATGTTAGGAGCCTTAAGAACAGACGAGCGTGCTTGACAAGAGCTATGAATGTCAAAGAAGCAAGTGAGATGTGTAAGAATGGGCCTGTGTGACGCTCTGTTGTTCGTGCCTACCCCGCAAGGGACCTGGCGTGAAGTTATGTATGCATGTATATATCTTAGTTGATAGTGATTTTGATGAAAGTGTATTATTCTTTTCATAGAATAGTATATATTGCCTAGAAAGTGTTGATAATATAGATCATTTAGTTTATTTTGCTGTGCAATAAAGTGTTATGTATCTGTTGTCACAACAAATTGTAAGGGAACTTGGTCAGTCCTTGTTTTAGGTGTTATCCCTCTTATGACCAGCACTCGAATCTTACTAAGCGTTCTTTTGCCTTACAATCGATTAAAATTAGCTGCATATAAATAATGCCAAATTTCTAGCGATGATAAGCCGAATGCATGAATAGTAGGATGTATGAACCGGTCATCAGAAAATTGCCTTGAACTTTCTTAGTGACTACCAGTCTCTTTGTACCGTCTGAGTCATTAGGAGCCGTTGCTAAAGTATTATTTGGTTTCGTTGTCTGACTACTGCTTATAACCATTACTGTAATAGGTTACATAATAACAGTGTAAGAGAATGTATAGTACAATAATCTTTAATAACAAAACGGACTCTCCTATCTTATCAATAAACAAAGTGATTTTAAAACCAAAGTGTCGTTAAGTGAATGAAATTGTGACAAGAAATGCCTAATTAGTTTACAAATAATTTAATTGATTAAAGTGTTATTGATTAGTGAGTTCAAAATGTCGTTCTTAAATATGGGGTCCAAGCTGGAGTTGACCTTGGATAAGTACTGGAGGAGTCTTCATGGATATACTGTACTAGGTATTGTATTTTTTGATGTTGTTTTTTCTTTAACTAGCGTCTGCGGGCGAAACATCGTTCACGTTGCCATGATGGCTATGTATTTGTTATGCCTCTGCTGCATCTGGTATAATGTTAGTGTTAGTGACCGTGTCACTGAGATGTAGCCAAGGGTCTAATGTGTTATTTGACATAGTCATTGTTAACGACGTTAAACATTAAGTAATAATTCGTGTATGTATGGTGCACTATAATGTAGCTAATTATTAACGATGAAAAAACTAAGCGTAACGTGTTGTTTGTTAATATTCTTGTTTTTAAATTCATCCTACAAACTCGACTCAACTACAGGTTTATTATATTACTTAATTATTACTTACTTTAAAAACTTAATTCGGTTTTTACATATACTATATCTATAAGTTCATATAATAAACTGTAGAAGTCTAATTTCTGTACAATGAAATAAAAGGATAAAAACCGAGTCAGGGGGATGTAAGTGAAATGAACTAATTTAGATTTTTTCAAATTTTTGTCTCTTTGTTTGTACTAGGTAATCTCTGAAACGACTAGACCGATTTAAATGAAATTTTGTAAAGTGGTAGCTTATATCCCTGGTAATATATTATACTTTTGATCCCGAAAAATTAAAGAGTTCCCGTGGGATAGTTAAAAACGCTTTAATTACTTAAACAGCTTATAACAGACTGAAAGTAATTTCTCTGCATCGTAAGATAATAGAAGCGGAGATTTTGACAGGGTGTGGTGTCGATGAGAGACTTTTATCTTGTATATAAAGCTGATAAGTTTGTTTCTTTGTTAGTTTGCTTGAACGCGCTAATCTCAGGAACTACTGGTTTGATTCGAAAAAAAAGTGTTAGATAGCCCAGTTACCATCACGCTAACAGCAATAGGAGCGGAATACCAACGAAGAATGTTTCAAAATCGCGGAGTTTTTTATTTTACCTTTTTTTAAGTTATTCCACGCGAACGAACTCGTGGGCAGAAGCAATAGTAGAATTATTTTATCCGTGCAGTTTGGGTCATAAATCAAACTCGGCCTCAGCCCGGCTAGGGAGGTGAGCATGTTGCGCGGGCGCAAAGCCATTATCGATAAAAACTCATTTTTATCAAAGAAAGATTATCATTCTTATAAAGATCATTATTATCTTTTTTGCTGTTAATTTTAAACTTAGATATAAGTATTTATGTTTATTTTTAATATAACTTGTTACATTCTAAACTTTTGCACTTATAGTTTTTTAATACATAGATACCTAATTAATAATTTATTTTCAATCATTATTATTCTTATTTTAATAAATACGTTGTTTTATCTATTTTTCTTTCATTTATATCACTAACCCACAAAATGACAAAACTAAATACACTATAGATAACGCTTATCGACAACAATAATGGGTATCACTATGCCTGCCCATAAGGCCCGTGAGTGGAAGAGAGAGCGAAATACTCGCTTCACCTCTCCGATTATTTATGAGCCAAGCTGCACTGAGAAAATAATTCTACTATAGTATACTAGCTGTCCCGGCAGACGTCGTCCTGCCCGGTAAAAAATAGGGGTTGATCGTAGAGGGTTGAAAATTTAGGGTTGTATGTATCTTTTAATGCTGTATCATAAAAAAATAGAAATTAAAAATTTTGTCTAAAAAATAAATAAAAAAAATTACGGGTGGACTACCCCTAACATTTAGGGGGATGAAAAATAGAAGTTGGCCGATTCTCATAGATACCGGATAAGCACAAAAAAATTCATCAAAATCGGTCAAGCCGTTTCGGAGGAGTATGGCAACGAAAACTGTGACACGAGAATTTTATATGTTAGATAATAAACCAAAAATAAATAGTTATTCTTCTTTAATGCGTATTACCACTGCGTCCATTCTGGCCATTATTGTATTCCATAACACAAGACGAAGAGATGAAGGTTATCGTAATGATTCAAGTAGCTATAATAACCTTGACGCCTGCCGCGGCCTGCTTTCTCGGACGCAAAACTATGCAACAAGTGTAACGTGGTTAATATTTAAAAAAAATAATTTATGATGCAATTTTTGTATAGGTCAAATGTTTTAATTGTGTATCTAATATAATACAATGAAGTTAAAGAAATTGTATGCATGACTTTGCTTATGTGTATGATTTACATAATATACGTAAACAAAACTGTTACATATTGAAATTCAATGCGAGATTTGTTACAATGGTGGGAATCGTTAATCATTATGTTTACATACAATGTCGCTTTCCGTAATGTTCTGTCTGTATATCCTCCTAAACAACGTATCGGATTTTTAAGTTGTTATCACCACCCGTAAGATGATTTTTCACTGTATATAATAATAACTAACTGGCATACCGAAATGTCTAAATATAAGGACTTATTATCTCCAAGATAACTCCATAGCGCAAGATATGAATAAAATAAGTAAAAACGGAGAAGTGGAAAAACGAATCGCAACGAAATTTTAACATGAAGTTTTCCGGGCAGGTTTTCAAATTGGACAAGTACATCAGTAATCTGTCCGTAAAACTTCAAGGAAACATTTTGTTGCGATTCGTTTTGCCACTTGTCCGTTGCGATTCATTTTGCCAATTGTCCGTTGCCATTCGTTTTTTCCACTTGTCCGTTGAAGTTACACTTCTGCTATGTGTCTCAGCCCACATTTCGATTTTTCGCAGGTTTACTGCAAATAACAGTAATGAATGCATTTTTTATTTAAACATATTTAATTTTATTAATCAATAAAACTGAATTCGATCCGGAACCAAAAAACACATCCATAGTCTACTCTAAATTTATGACGATCCTCCACGCGGCCGTAACGCTTTTTCGTGACAGAAAAATCTTAAAATCCCCCGTCTGTATAGAAGTTGCACTTCAAAAATACAACAAAACTACTGGTGCCGAAAAAGTCTTAAGGCAAAATAACGGACTTCTCTCTATTTAACGACAACACTCTATAACGCCATAACACGCACAGTCCCTTCAGTGTTGTTATATAGAGTTTACACTGTATATTACATTTGCCTGAGTATTCCATTTCGATATCTTGCAGGATCCAAAGTATATAGTTGAAAATGGTAAGTCCCGCGATGGCAAGTGGCGGGCACAGCTCTATAAATTAATTTAGAGACTAATCCATCCCCATTTGATTGTTACAGATGAAATTGGCAGCCCAGACAACAATTACAGCATGTCTTCGATAAATTCAAATGGTGAATTGAAAAGTCCAAACGGACCGCCTGATAAGAAAATACCCGAAGCTGATGCTGAGAAACAACCCCTGTCTGGGGTGAGTAGCAGCCAAATGGCTTTTATTATAATTTTTGATTTGTTATATATAGGTGTTCTATGTCTAGGGTTTGAGCTGACCGAGATATTTGAATTAGAGACTGGTTTAGAAGTTACTCTATTTTCTCTTCCAAGATACTTTTACAATAAGTAGACGTTATAAAGACTAATCTCTTTAGTCCTTATCTATATATTAATAAGTGCAGAAAAAAACTTTGTACCCCTTTTTACGAAAATGGCGCGGATGGAGGAGTATGAAATTTCGCACACTTATACTTTATATAGAGAAGAACTGCAGAATGCTAATGTTTTTTAAAATTATGCTTAAAAAATACATTAAATCAATAACAAAATATTGCTCACACTACCATACCATGTTTGACACACACACACACACACACACACACACACACACACACACACACACACACACACACACACACACACACACACACACACACACACACACACACACACACACACACACACACACACACACACACACACACACACACACACACACACACACACACACACACACACACACACACACACACACACACACACACACAAACACACAAACACACACACACACAAACTCACACACACACACACACACACACACAAAACTGCGCTTCATCACATCCTAGGATTCCCGCGGGAATTTTTCAGGGAATGATTGTCAAGAATTAATATTAAATTTTATGTAATTAAATGTGATTTTTTCCTGGGAATCCCGCGGGAATTTTTGCGGAAGCGGTTTGAAGTTGTTCGGGTGCATATAAATTAGTTCATACCGATACATTTTTCAGATAGGTTATATTCTTTTTTAAAATACTCTGGTACTTTGTGACCTGAGTATTCCGCAGGAATTTTAAGTCAAGTGTGGACGAAATCGCGGACATATCTATTGTAACTAAATTTTTAAAAAGGTGCAAAATTCAGGTCGGTTAAAAAAAACACTATCAGTGGCCAGTTTGCCTAAAAGCATCTATTCAAGAAATAAAGTGTTGACCGTGACAAAGATAAACAGACATGGCCGCACGCGAAATTATTATTTCAGTGGAGTTTCGTTCTTACAAAATAGCTACGGAACCCTGCAAAGGTAAGGCTGCTACGTATGGCATTTTATACCACCGATGAGTATTTTAATTTTAAACAAACGAGTAATAAGAATATAATAATTAATTGACTAAATTATATAAAATTGTTATTGACATTATTTTAAATCAATTGTTTCTATGATACTTATATTAACTAAAAGAGACATAATTGTATACTAAATATTTGTTTAAATTGTAACAAGATCATCATAATCAATAATAAAATCGTATAATCTGTATAGTCCTAAGGACAACAAACGGCTTGTAACCGAAAATACAAAAAGTTTGTATGCCTGTCAAGGCGAAACATGTAACTCAAGACTTAGCATAACATCTGCAAAATTGTCCATGTTTCAAACAAATAAATTACTTGACTTTGACTTTGACTTTGAAGGGACAGGAAGCTGTGATTCCGTTAATTACTCACGTGATTCCAAAATTTTTCAAACTGAAAATGACAAAACAAAATTCATATGATATGATTCACATAGTTCCGTTTCAAATTGCCAGTATTATTAAAAGTTTTCGTATTATATTTGGCTTATCGATATTATCAAATGACGCACAGATGCCACGCAATCGATTTCTTAATAAATAAATTATATTTACAATAACTAACGTAATTTTGATAGATTACTTTAAAACATAAATAGGTAGACGTTGTTAGTTTAGTTTTATTATGAAATAGTACAGTTGCTAAACGATTGCGAAAAATGTAACGAAATTATTGCTATTTGTGCTTCGATTCGGTTGACAGTTTTAATAGGTTTCTATTAGAAAACACTCGGTTTTAATTGCGTCTATATTTAGTTTAATTTACATTTTTTGATTGTTTAATTAATACTAGTTTAGTGTTGTACCAAACAAATGATGCTGCGGCCTGTGATAGTGTCCTAATTAATTATATTCCGAACACAAAAAAAAACTTTCGTGATCTTTTAATTACTAATTAAGTGTTATTCCAAATAATCGATGTGTCGTATCCTAATTATTTAAATTTCGAATACAAAAAAATATTCGTAAAATTGACAATACTAGTTTAGTGTTGTTCTAAATAAATGATGCAGTCTGTGATAATGTTCTAATTATTTAAATTTCGAATACAAAAAATATTCGTTAAATGGTAAATACTTGCTAGTGTTGTGAATAATTGATGTGACCTATATCATTTACATTTCGAATACGAAAAAAAAATTGTAAATGTAATTTGAAAGACTGCATAATACGTGATTTTCAAATGACTGTATGATTTTATAAGGTGGTTTCTAGTGATTATATATTATGTGAATGTGAAGTGATTAAGAGTTTGTGATAATTGTAAATTGTTTAAAATGGCACGAGATTCTGAACTTGGAGAATCGCTTCATCCCGTCATTAGGTGTACAATGCAAGTTAGTAGTTTTAATTTAAAATTATATTATGACATAAAATAATCATATTTATATACTACATACAAAATTATGAGTTGTTTATATACTTGCATATATATTATTAGGACATGCTTGCAGTGGCTTCGTTCACGCTTGACTTGAAATTCCCGCGGGTTTCCTGGGACACAAAACATCGTAGCATTGGGAAAAAAAATTAGTTATCGTTTAAGTGAACACTGTCGGAATAAGCTAATGTTTACGCACCCGAACAACTCCCAACCGCTCTATAGAAAATTCCCACGGGATTCCCGCTATAAATAATGTCACACATTTTATTACATTAATTTTGCTATCGATCAGTAAAAAAATCACATTGGAATTGTTTTTTTTTATCTGGCTATTTTAAAATCACTCCCAGAGAAAAACCAGAATTTTCCAGGATAAAAATTTGCGCAGGGTTTAATTCTAAGAATAAGTTGTCGTCGTTATCGCTCAGCGACAACCGCATTGAGGTTTCCCACAGCGCTACGATATGGAGTTTTTCAAAGAGGGCGTCATAAAATTTCTTCGAGGCCGGCAGCGCGTTGACATCTCTGATGTTTGACGGTAACTGCTTTCCACCAGGTGGGCCGTCAGCCTGTTTGCTGTATTGCAGCTATAAAAAAAACGAAATCTTCCAGTATCTACGTAAATTCCGAACAAACAGACAAGAACTCTAAAAATCGTTGCATCGTGTTCTCCATCGTTTATATAATCAATTCGAGTTATTTTTTTATAGCTATCAATGGTTTCAATGCACTGAAACGGCATGTTTAGAATTTTGTATTATAGAATAAGCCTGTTTTCCGTGGGATAGGCAAAGGCGATGGATCTCCAATTGCGACTATCCTGACAAACAACTTTTGCTTTATCTACTTACCTCTTCATACATACTTACTTTATTTGAATTGTTTGTAAGATATGACCATAATACAACGTTTTGTAAGATGATAAAATATATCTCAACTTATTTAATTGTCCATTCCAGTATCGGTTACCCTGAAACTATATCGGCACACTTATGTCTCTTTAGAATAGGTCGTTCTTATTTTTTCTAAATAAATCCGAAACATGGTAAGTACAGTCGCGGAATGAAAATGTTCATCACCTTAATTTCGACTTTTGCTTGCACAAGTACAGGACACAATACTGCCAACATTTTAATGTTACGTTTGTTATGTGTATAAAATATAGACATGTGAAAAAAGAAATCTGCATTGTGGACAATGACAGAAGCTGAGATAAGGTACATATTACACAAACCCATCAAAAAGGTTTTACATGTCTGAGCAATCTTCTTAGACAATATTTAAGTAATTTTAAACCGTATTGTCAAATGTTAAAATATTTTCCGTAAAATAGTTTGTTCTTTGACTTAGTTGAAAAAGTAATATGTGCCCGTGGAACGTTAATTACTCAATTTGAAAGCTGGCGAATATTTTCATACAACTACTTTACATGATTTTTTTTTCAAGTGCTGACTTTACCGTAATCAAATTTTAACAATACCACTTAAAATCAGAACGGTTTTCGTGTGAAAAGTAACGGTAATTCTAAATTCAAATACAGAGCATTTGAATTTAGAATTACCGTTACTTTTAAAAATATAACCGCGTTCACTTTGTTGTCGAGTTTCCGGTTTTTTGAATTATTTTAATAAGATATCTACAATCATTTGACTTTCCTTAAGGAAAACCGATTATTTATCGAAGCAATACAATAAGGATACATCTCCACGGAAGTTCTTTCTGAATCGCTATTAACTAGGAAACATATTATTCTGATTGTTAATCTGTGTACATGGTTGTTTGTCACCATATCATGACAACGATATGTCTACAGGGCTGTCACGTTCGAAATGTAAAAATATTTTATTTGTATTGTTACAACTTAGCCCTCGATAAAGACAAATTCCACGAAGCAAATTCTATTACCTGTCGGCATTTGAACTAATTGTAGGTAATTCTTTTGCGAACGTCTTTACTTGTACTTGTACTTATTTATTGGCATACGTTTCTAGCCCATTGTTTTATTGCACTCGTATAAACGAACCATAAGGCCGCTTACTAACGAATCATTAGCCAGGTGCTACGGATTACGTCGACTATGATACGGGCACATCGACAACTACGATCAAGGCGTGACGTGTCACAATGGGAATCTAGTAATGACGGACTTTGCGCGTTTTATTGAATTACGACTTTCTGCATTAAGTTTGGATTTGTTGTGTTCGGTTATATTTGTACCTGCATTTTAATTCGAGTCCCGCTAAACTCGTAACAGTATTATAATTTTAGAACACGTTCCTTTAGTATCTCACAACGCCCAAAATGCTCTGTTTGCCGTTCCACAAGGCGACTGCAGCCGTTATGGTCGTGACGAAAATGTCACTAATGACGTTATCATTTTCGATCACACAGCGCTCACCGCGAGCCGTATCAGAAGGTGGGTAGAAGTCGGCGTTGACCACAGAGCATTAATTCTCTCTATTTATTGACATTGAAAGAGGCGTGATTTTCAAATCAACCAATGATATTTGTGTATTTCTGGAACGTAGCCACAGTTTCTTACTTTAGTCATCAACGGGAACTAAACTGTGAAGTCCTTGTGTAGTTTTATTCTTAAAATTTGCATCTAATATTACTTTAAAATAAACAACAATTATAGGATTTCTACATAGAGTCATGATCTCATATCTTAATTGCAGCTTTAAGAGCTGGCTCGATCGGGTATCGGTTGTATCGATGGGATATCGCTGGTAAAAATTAGAGATGCCGCGAATACTGGTTTGGGCGAATAGCGAATATTCGGCAATGCTCTCGGCGGAAGCGCCCAATATTCGGCGTAAGATATGTGCAATCGCGGGTAGCAAGTTAGTATTGAAGTAATAATTTGTGAAGTCTTTTCTTACGTTCTCGCGAGAGATAGGTATGTGTGCCTATTACTACTATGTTTTAACGGTTTTAGTGTGATTTGAAAGGTTTTTTATAATTGGTTCTGACATTTTAAAAAGTGGCCAAAACCTAATATTAAATGAAAAAATATTAAATTATTAGCAAGTAGTTAACTAATTTTATAGTTACATTTTGAGCATATCTGTGGTTTTTTTACATTGGCAAGTTAAAAAGTGGTCGAATAGGCCGAATATAGAATAGCAGCCGAATTTTCATGCCGTCTCTAGTAAAAATGCTGTATTTGTAAAATTAATGGATGGTATTTTCTTTTGTTACAGAAAAAGGAAGAAAAATGGTGGACCACATTGATGCAGGTCGCGGTGCCCTTCTTCATCGCAGGATGTGGAACCATCGGGGCTGGTCTCGTGCTAGGAACTGTTAGAGTAAGTACTTCTGATTTACTTAGGGACGATTTCCATCAAACGGCTCGCATAGCATGAGATCGGAATAGATTTTACAATCTTCAAACGATATTAAACCGTGTACACAGTTTTTAAAGTCTATATTACCACCCCAGACTTGTGATTTTAGGACAGATGGATATATATTAGATTAGCTGTACCCGGCAGACGTTGTCCTGCCTTTAAAAAATAAAAATCTAGAACCCGATTCCAGCGTCATCTACCGGGACCAAATGTTAATCTAAACTTTTCTCAAATCCACTTGACAAACAAAACATTTCTTCAAAATCAGGCCCAGCGTTTAGGAGTATCGCGGCGCCACCTACTGGGTCCAATCGTTTATTTAAACCATTCCGGACAAACTTCAACACATACAACAACAAAAAGAACACCTAAATTCTGGTACCCGATTGCAGCGCCATCCACATGCTTCAAATTAAAATCTAAATCATCCCAGTAGTAAATTATAAAAATACTAATATCGCTATTAAAAAATAGGGGTTGATCGTAGAGGGTTGAAAATTTAGGGTTGTATGTGTTTTTAATGCTGTATCATAAAAAAAATATTATTTAAAATTTGGAGGAGTATGGGAACGAACATTGTGACACGAGTCACCAGAGAATTTTATATATAAGATAATACTCTAATCTCAGAGGACCAAAAACAATTAAAAACCATGATTTTAAAAGAGAATACTTGCTTGTCTGATATTGAGTGGCAGTGAGTTATATATAAACGGACATAAACGGACAGCCTGTACTGTGAAGGAGTTGTTAACGAAAGAGGTGAGGTTGTTAATGTGTGTAATGACAATTAAGGAGAGATTTAATCAATTGAATATTTAATATATTTTTTAATTATAATAGAATCATAATCAATAAACCAATAATATGTATATGTAGTCAGAAGTACTACAAATGGTTT
Source organism: Dendrolimus punctatus (assembly GCA_012273795.1). Taxonomy (NCBI): domain Eukaryota; kingdom Metazoa; phylum Arthropoda; class Insecta; order Lepidoptera; family Lasiocampidae; genus Dendrolimus; species Dendrolimus punctatus. The sequence goes on from CM022550.1 coordinate 13,247,684, forward strand.
GTAACCCAAACTAAAAAAAAAATGTATGCCTGTCAAAGCCGAAACATTAACTTCTACGAATTAGCGTAAGATCTGCAAAAATGTCCATGTTTTAAACAAATAAATTACTTTGACTTTCCTTCCTCTCAATTTTCTATTCTTTTACCTTACTTCTCTTTCTATCTTTTCTTTCACCATATCCCAATTAATTGGAGTCGGCACAATAAGTCCTTCACACTCCTCATTCTGACATACATCTTCTGTCACACCACAAATCATCACATCATCCTTCACGCAATCCATCCATCTTTTTTTGGTCTACCTTTACATCTGTACCTATCCATCTTGTAGTGGATTCTTTTCACTCTCTTCTTCTTCACCCATTCTTTTACCTTACCGTTGATAGAGAGTTGACATTATTACTAGTATGGAGCTTTTTTTTTAAATCTTGCTTAATAAAAATTCGAATAAGTCGCCTTAATATTTACCAATCAACTTATTATACAAATTAGGCGTCGTGTGCAAGATGCTTGCAATTTTTCTTTTCAATTTATAAGGTTGTGTTAGTATATGAAATTGTAATCAATAATTAAGTAAAATATGAGAACTGGATGTCGATTGTCTTCACATGCAATTGTAGTCACGTGTTCATGAATATGGAAAGTACATTAATTTATTTATAATTTATATGTGTATAATGAATGAAGGTAATACTGTAATGTACTTCAATTAAGTAAATAGTTTATGGAGTTGTTTGTGTACAGCCACCTGATTGAAAATTATAGTTATAAATTATTTAACCCTTATAAAGCAAATGCAAAAGACTGTATACACATCACGTTTTCCAATACGATTATAAATATAATTTATAATAGTATTAATAATTTTGTAGTTATAAGTTCTTATAGGTACTTAAGATTGACAATTCTGTCCATACAACGTATTTATATCGCCACAGGTTTTTCAGAAATAATAATAATTTGTAATAGCAGGAACATATTTTTAAACACCTCACTTGCTTTTTAACATTCATAGTCGCCATGCACGTTCGTCTGTTCTTAAGCTCCTGACATATTATTATATATATTAATGATAATAATATAATGTATATTGTTATTAAATTATTTTATTTATTTCTCTTTTCAGGATTGGGATGTCTTCCTCAATATTTCAGCCATATTCGTATTAGTGCCATCACTGTCTGGTTTAAAAGGTATGTACCTAATACAATACACATAAACATTTTTATCAAAATCATATATTTATATATACATCTGTTTGCAAATAGAAAAAGTTGGCATACAAACATACACTTTGTATATCCCAAGGTAAGCATCCTACGCTCATGTTATGGGTAATATATGCAGTAGGGTCTCCCTAATTCGGCACTAATAAAAACTAGGGGGTTTCGAATTATTGGAAAGTTGGGATTATTGGATTGTGTGAAGAAAATGTTTTTTTATTTTTTTTATTGCATGAGTTCAGCAGACAGGCAGACGGCCCACATGGAAAGCGGTTACCATCGCCTATGGACATTTGCAACACCAAAGGTGCTACAAATGCGCTGCTGCTCTCTCAAGGGAGACTGAAACCTGGTCACTATGCCGAAACACAACACAAGGTTGTTATGGCGACATTCTCTAGAGTGTCTAGAGACTCTAGACCAGGGGTGGTCGCTATCCAGACGAACAAATAGCCTACCACCTGACTGTGGGTTGTTTTATCGCCTCTTACGATAGGCCGCCTAGCCGCCATTCTTCAGGAATCTAAAATGAATAATATATACATAAAATAAGGCATGTTGCCGTGCGCTTGACATATTAGCTACATTATTTTTAACTTGAAAACAACAGGTAAATATGTACGTGCTATTGTAATCATTTATGAGGTTATACTGCTGCCTGTGAGTCGAGTGCGGAACGAGAAAAGGAGACGCGATTGAAGAGTGCCGGTTTAGTGAGACTCTACTGTATAAAATAAAATAAATAAAATTCATTTATTTATAGCCACAATAGATAACTATTTTGTGCAGTCGTCAGCTATCATAGTACCGAACTAGGATTCAACCAGTGAATTAGAGTAGACTTTGGCAACTTTCGGATTAAATTAAATTAAATTATTCATCTGAACTCTGATTAATAATTAATTAATATACTCGTATATAAATACATACTTTTACATTGTCATTTGTTATTGTGCCTTACCAAGTATTTTGTAGTTTAAATTTATTTACATTCATACAGTCCCATGGGAAACCTCATTAAATCTCGTGTCCGTTTACGAGACAACAACCGTGTTTTTCGCGATAAGAATATGTCATTTGCCGCAATCTTGCGTGTAATCACGTACAGTAATTGTCGGTGATTGTCAACGGACAAAGAAACTTCAATATGAAACATCGAAACATAGGATTATTAGTGCGCGGACGGATTACAAGACTGCGATTTTTAGTCGCAAAACAGCAAAGAATTAAATACGCATGGTGCGGTTTTTATAAAGAGGATCTTAGGCTGGACGCAAACGGTGTGATCAGTGCCCGTTGGCGCATAGCTTAAATTCACGTAACAATTTTAATAGAACCTGAACACTTGTCAAATCGTCATGTTTTATTTGTCTAATATTTGTCACAGCTTTCCTTACTTACGAACTATGTGGCAGTCTGAGAAAGAAGAAAAGAAAGTAAATGCTTATTTCTCAAAATGTGTCACTTAACAATAATTTATATAATAATAACAATAATGGACTAATAGCGAAGTGCGTTGACCGCCACCTTGGAAGGCTCTCACTTGGTAGCTGGGTGAAGGGTCGGATGCAGAAGGCAGCTAGTTGGTCATGGCCCGTATTATGAGAGATTCCATGTCTGGAGCCTTAACTACCGGTACCTGGCCTTAGGCCCTACTGTCGGCGGAGATCAGTTTTTAATATGTTTTTATAAAAATGTACATATTCTATAAGATATAAGAAAAAAATAAAACTAGAAAATAAAATATAACAATAATAACGAAAAAGTGTGCCGCAATTTGCGAAATAAGGTTGGCTCTCAGTATTTTGTTGTTGGATAGACCTTTTGGATTGTGAGCATTAGATACTAAAAAAAAAAAGGTTATATAATATATGATTACTGGTGGGGTAGCGTGTACAGGTTAAAAAAGGAAGAGTCGCATAGAAATACTCAAGCGCGTCAGATATTCAAAAGGGATGTTCAGTAAACCCTAAAGGAACTCCTATTCAAAAGACTGACGATTTGGACGCGACCAAAATCATGACTAATTATACAGACGCTTCAGCTTGATGTTTTTGTCGTACTTTGATCTGTCGTTTTAAAAAAAATTGAAGAATAAAAAATACTCCCATCCTATATGAAGGGTAGGGTAGGAAGGTACGTAGTAGGATTCTAGGTTTCTCCCCTTATGTTATTCTGCCACGCCCGAGTAAATCCCAAAGTCCCGCTTGGCCTCCCCTACTACTGCGGCAAGACAAGAAGTCTTGTAGTGTCTTAAGCTTTAGTTAAGCCATTATGTCCTGTCGCATTCTATGCGACGCGATAACACAGCGTTTCGTGCTGCAGGCTTCCAGATAGACCGAAAGCAGGTAATGCCGTTGTTTGATTGCATTTGTCGCGTTGGTAGAGTTGCGTCACATTTGTCGCTGACGCAGAACTCTACTTTTCAGCTCTGAAATGTATCTTGATATATAAACTTTAATTTCGCAACCAACTATAAGATAACCAATAAAATGTAATTTTAGGTTAATATTCCGTCCAAAGAGGAGCGTCAAAATAATCGCGTGTCAAAAAGTCGCACGTATGATAAATCGCCCTGTATACAAGACGTAAGACATTATACTTAAAAAAAATCACAATGCCAACAATATAAAAATTACTGACCGTGATGAAAAGCGATGTCACGGGGAGGGTAATAGCTATTTAAGAGTTCCATTGCTATTTTGATAAAAACGAAAGCTTGTAGATTTATTATATCTGAAGGTGTGTTTGTACTTTTATCTGACTAATTCGGTGACTCAGCGACTCAAATTGAGTCTTGTCCTCCGCAACGAGAGCATACCACTTTCCTCTGTCCTGCATAGTGCCTTGCCAGTTGTGGACTTGTAGCTCAGTCAGGTCAGCCTCCACTCTATTTTCCCAGTGATACTTAGGACGGCTGACCGGTTACCGACCACATGGTCACCCCAAGTTTATCTTCTCCACTCCTCGATCCTCCATCATCCGTTCTCATGACAGAACCAGCGGAGATGATGAGCTTTTATGTTCCCAATTAAATATGTTGGATTCGGCCACGAGGTTTTATATTGCGAAGTTGGTTCGGGCTCTCCAGTTACCATCTTGTTTTTCTTGGTTCCAAGATTTACCTGAGAACCTTCCTCTCTGTGGCTAACAATTAAATCTCCTTATTAAGTGTCTGTATCTAGGCCTCACAGCCCTACATCAGATGGTCTAATGACAGTTATGCAGAGGTGAATTTTAGTTTTCCTAGTTAGCCGCTTAGACTCTACAGCTTATATAAGCAGCACTGGACCTAAGGCCATTCTTAACACAGATGTGTATTTCTTCCTCTCGGGAGTTCGTGTCCGTGATTGTGCACCCCAGGTACTTAAATTTGCTCATGCCTTTATACTATGTGTCTCCACCATGAATGTTTGTGCACGAAATGCGGATGTGATTGTAACATGTGAAGATCGTGTTATCGTTGTTGATCTTGAATCTGTGGAGGTATTAGACACCTCCGGGTCGGCAGTGGCATAAATGAAAATCCAGAACACATGGATAGTAGGCACTTTAATTCCACAAGTAGAGCGTTATATATGAACACATTAAAGTACAATAATAATAATGATGATTCGATGATTTTTACCGGGAAGGAAGTACTTTTTATATCTGTCATAATATGACAGAATTGTTTTTCCTTTTTTGTTAGTGACGTGACGCGCAACTAGTGCTGGGCACATAATGCCGCCACAAATCCAACCTTTACTGCCTTTTGTTTTAAGACCTTACCTGTTTCTATAATTTCTCCGTAGTTTTTCTCTAATAGGGTTGTTATCTACATACGTATTAAGAACTGTAGGTCAAAAATGATCAGATAACTCTCCGTCAATATGCCACTACTCTATTATAAGTGACTGCGGAATGGTGTAATGACATGGTGAAAGGAAGAAGGAATATATTTGATTGAAAAACGACAGTGCAAAAACAACAAAATAAAATCAAACCTTTGTATGGTTTTAAAGGCGGATACTGATCGATGTTACGGGCCATAATGTAACGGCGTGTGTTTGTGCTCGGTTTTCACGTCCTGACTGCACGAATGATCGCTTTGTAACATGTTACATTACGTCAATACTAACCTTAAGATGTTGTACGCCGCATTTCCAGCAAATGAGGTTGGCAAATCAGCCTTAACAAAACGGTAATCATTAGGTACTTAAACATATAGGTAACTGATAGGTGCAAACGTGTCTTCCCCTTTATTTTTGGAGTATATACTCGTAGTAAAATATTCACAAAATTCTTAATTGAAAAAATTGATTTGAATAATATCTGTTTCTCTCTAACGCTTTCAGCATTGATTTTTCCAATGTTGCAGTGCTGAAAAGAAAAGGTATAGCACAATTTTGATAATAGTGTTACGACCGACAAAAGTGGAATCGCACCTGCACGCCATAAAAGCAGACTTTATTACCTTACCGCATTGGCACTCTTTGGTTTCCTTTGTGTTTAAAATTTGTAATTAGAAAAACAGGTCATTGTGTATTGTAATGTTTATGATAGTCATTAGCCAGGTGTGATTCTTAGAAATTATTATTATGCGGTCGAGTACTGTGTCGAGACATTGGTTTAGTTGAGTATAAAGCAATGCCCGAACGGAGGGGTGAGGCAGTCTAGCTATAGGCTCAAGCGAGACAAGAAGTTTGTACATTTAGTGACGGACTTTGCGCGTGTTATTGAATCGTAAATTACGTTTGCGCTGGTTGTGTTCAGTTATATTTGTACCTGTGTTATATGTGTTTGTATAGTTCTAATAAATTCTATAATAATTCTAACGGAATTTTAATTCCAGTCCTGCAACTTGTACAATAGGCTATTTCTGATGAATGTTTTCTAGGTTGTTGTTGATTACCTCTAGTTATTAAATCCAGAACCCTTATTGTCATGGACAGACGCGCACTTGACAATTGTATTACAATGCGAATACGTGAGAATGTCTTTAAAAAAATGATGCGCCATTCTATGTGGAAATGACTAATTGCATAGAACACTTCGCTTTAATAACTCGTTTTCATTGAGTGTTGTTTATCAGAATCTGTTTATCAGTTTTCTATATAATTTCACAACGATAGATAAGAAGCCACTTGAAAGTTGGAAATCGTGCACTCTACATTGTTGATCTCATGATAAACTTATGTCGTACAATTCTAGTATATACTAACAATGACAACACTGACCAAGATAATTGTAATTAAAAAAATACTAGATAATTATATCTATTCCTACATGTCTAATTGACTAGCGACAGGTTTCTATATCTTATTATATTGTTACGAGCTACGGGACTCGAATTAAAATAAATGCCCTTGGAATTACTGTAGAGTTTATTAGAACCGTACAAACACGTATAAAACAAGTACAAAATAAAACTGGATGCAACCAGTTCACACTGCACGATTCAATGCAATTCAACACGCGCAAAGTCACTATGTCGCTAATCGAAAGTACTACACGTCTTAATCGTATCGTAGTCGTCGATTGACTGCCTCACCCCTCCGTTCAGACATTGTTTTATACTAACTAAACAGTACAAAAAAAATCGACCGCGTGCAAATGCACCGCTCGGCACTCGGAAACACCAGTGAATTTCCGAGAAATAGTAATTTACACACCTGGTTGATTATTTCTGCGAACGGCCAACAAATTAGAAAAAAATAACAATAGGCTATTGTCTAATTGCAAATTTTAATTACGACGACCATAAAAGAAAGTGCGCGGCATTTCTTTGTCGGTATGTAACAGGTATGCAGGTAGCCCAACTTGTAGCAATATATTTTACCTTACATGAAAATTGCATTACCTTAATTGGTTGTAAATCGATCTAGCAGATGTAGAAGAGTATCTCTCCCTTCTGCGAGCATGTTATGATTGCAAAGGAGGAGGCGTAGCCGGAGCGTAAGCGCACGTCACGCCTCCGTTCCCGCCAAAGGAACACGCGCCTGGGCCGGAGGGCCAGCACAGACCTTCGGCTGCCGTAAACTTGCCCCTTGGGTTATAGGGGTTCTCACTCATCTGCACGTGCCATCGAGACGAGAGTGCGAGTGATCCGCGCGTGCTCACCTCTCCTCCCGTGGGGCGAGTTACAAACGGTCCCACGCACGAAGAGCTTGAAGATGCCGGGAGATTAAATGAAACTCCCCCGGCAGTGGAAGTGGCCTCGCGAAGCCCACGCCTGCCAGAGCTACGGAGGGGCTAGGTCATATAACCGTAGCCCTGGCATAAGGCGAAGGACGGCACACCCGGGGTTTTAGTGGGTATCCCTAACTGGGGAGTGGCAATAGCATGTCACCAGTCTGACTGGGTATGCTAGTGCCACCCCAGATCTGGCGAATCCCACAGTAGGTCGTGAATTATCTCTTTAAGGTTTTGCTCTTGTCGCGGCTTAGTACTCAATCAGATTTCCCCTGGTAAAAAGAAAGATGTAGTAGAGTATATATACAGCGCGTTCCATTAGAAGCGTACAACGACTACGTTCACGACCGCGATTTTTCCCTTTCTTGCATGCGGGCTAATCATAAACTCCAGTGGAACGGTTATTCGACCTCTTGACATGGGTCGTTGTGAGCGTTGCGTGATCAAAAATTATAACGTCATCAGTGACCTTTTCGCCACGATCATAACGACCGCGGTCGCCAGGTAGAACGGCTGACGGAGCATTTTGGGCAAGTATACGAACGCGCTGATAGTCGTATTTTTTTTTTGAGGTCAGGGAAATGCCTTTCGTACACTACCGGGTCCTTTACTAGTGATTAGACCAAAGCGACGAGAGGTAACACCACGAATGGGCCCCAGAGTCGAATCGCCGGCTTTTGTGGAGACTCGAAAACTCAATACTCCACTGAAACCACCCTCCTCCCATGTGCCTCGCGGTTATGGCAGGAAGAGCGTAAGACTTAGAACGTAGTTACGCCCACGCTGTTGATAGTCGTGTGTGATATCATTAGTCAGGCCTTAAAACACCAGAACTATGATTTTTATATAAGACAATAGGGGGCGACATATTTGTTTTTAAAGTCACCATATTTATTATACTTGACGTGTAGCTTTACGTCATAGAGCACACTTTTATTTACAATAGAAAAGAAATATGTTCAAGTATGTTTAGAAAATACAGACAAAGCCTCATTACTATGGTATGAGTTATAACTTATAACAAAGGACCAGCATTATTGACACTTGGAAACATTACCACTCAAAGTTATTGACTCATAGAGGATGTTTATGGATTTTGTAGATAACTCTTTGACCGGGGAAACCCCTGTAATGGCTTGGATTTGATTACTTCGTGAAAGACGTTTGCATGTTTCATAGAAATATTGATATGATTGCCAGGTGGTAGGGCCTGTGCCCGACTGGATGGCTACCATAGCTGGTCTAAAGTATGTCGCCATAACAACCTTGAGTTGTGTTCCGGCATTAGTGACCAGGTTCCAGTCTCCCTTAAGAGAGCAGCAGCGCATTTGTAACACCTTTGGTGTTGCAAACGTCTATAGGCGTTGGTAACCGCTTTCCATCAAGTGGGCCGTCTGCCTGTCTGCTGAACTCAATAAAAAAATAAAAAACGTTACATAAGCTGTCAAAGGCTTAACCCGCTCAACCGCAGAGGCCGTCATTGTTGCAGTTTCAGTTGATCAATAAATACGGTATATATGTAAAGAGACCTTTTGTAACAAATGTAGCGTATGACGCCTTCCAGCCCGGACGACCTTTGCAATATCTAGAGGCTGGATGAGAACAGCTGAGGACTGGGACCAGTAGCACAAACTTGGAAAGACCCACGGCCAATATTGGCCAGTAACGGCTGACCACGAAATACGTCAAGCGATCAAAGTTCAAAAAATCGTTATTAAACAAATAACCAGACGACTAATGTTTAGTTTATAATACATGAGTGTATGTAACTATTTTATAAACAAAACAATGTTTTCCTTACAATGACGAAGCCGACTTTTATAAATATTTACACCCCTAAACCACCCTGGTAGGTGTTATGTGACATGTTATGAAAACGTGGTACTTAACTAATGATAGCATCGAACATCTAAAGTCGAAGATATATCAGCTGTGCAATTGGAAAACCTAGCATCTGAATTCCAAAAAAAAATCATAACAAAAAATATGAACAACATTTTTTTGTTAATTATTTTGGACACAAAAACTGTATTTAGTATTATGAATCTTACCAACATCCTTTGCCACATCCTACTAATATTATAAACGCGAATGTTTGTAAGAAATTTGTTACTCTTTCACGCAAAAACTACTGAATGGATTTTGATGGAACTTTACAATAATATAGCTTACACATCAGAATAACACTTGGCTATAATTTATAAAGATAAAGTGTGAATTATTCAATAATAACGATTTTCCATTACCACGCGGATGAATCCGCGGGACCCAGCGAGTATTGAGTAATTGAAAATATACTAACTAGCTACCGTAAGTAAAAACAAACGAGAAAAAAAGTTTGGTTTAGACATGCTATTTTATAACTATTTATTGAGATTATTCTTAGCAATACCTTTTATATCTAATATATAAAATTCTCGTGTCGCGGTGTTTGTAGTTAAACTCCTCCGAAACGGCTTGACCGATTCTCATGAAATTTTGTGTGCATATTGGGTAGGTCTGAGAATCGGACAACATATATTTTTCATCCCCCTAGATGATAAGGGTAGTCCACCCCTATTTTTTTTTAAATTTTTAGGTTTTTATGATAAGAAGATTTAATGCTGTATCACAAAATAATATATTTTGTGATACAGCATTAAATCTTCTTTTATTGCTACATCAATGTATTAAACTATATCTCATGCTATGTTCTGAAGTTACAACATGTGCGTGCGTGTGTTTGTCTGCTAATTATTTATTTATTCATTGAAACATATTCACTAATATATTTATACTAGAGTTTTCCTAAAGTTTGTCACATCCGAGGAAGTAGCTCTATTTTAGTTACATAAAAACCTAACTACGTTTTTTGTAGTAAAACTTCGGTGAAAAATCAGCTAATGGTGAAAATAGCCTTAAAAATCCGTTGCGTGGCTTAGCAGGAGGGATTTGCAAGCAGATCGAGAGATCCGGAAAGCGACTTTTGGCTGATATACTAGCTGATTTATGATGTCTAATATAAAATTCGGAAAAACCTTACAAAATCATGACATGTGTTATTTTATCTGTAAAGGATTTGTTTTGAGCTCCAGAATTAATCATAAAGTTCGATACTTGAAACAATCTTATCTTAAATACTAATAATGTATACGAGTATAATCATATTTTAAACTTTCCGTAACTGATAAAATGTCTAAATTAAACCAAAGAAATCTCTTTTATCATTTGTAGGTTATTATATAAAAATTGGCTAAGTGCGTGTCGGCCATGACAGTTAAGAGTTCTATATATAAAACGACAAACCGACCGAGCATTATTTTCATTCGTGTAGTGTAGTCTACACAGAAATATTTATTTAAAAATATAATTATATCTTAAGGACTACTCAACATATCCATTGTAAAAAAAACACTAGTAAACACCACCACTATACACCTCAATAGAGAAGATGGTTGGCAGATATCACCTGATTGGAATCCGATCACCAAAACTATTAAGACTAAATCAAAAACCAACTCCCAGAACTGAAGACACTGTGAGCTCTTTCTGCGTGCAACAGAACACCAACCAACTTAATTAAAAAATTCTTTTTATACTTTTAATATTATATAAATTTTTACAGCAGGCATGTTTGCTGAAGAGTTTGTTCTGCCGCTTTTCTCTTTAAGCCACAGCATGTTGCGGGTTGTAAATTAGATTAAGCTCCCACAGAGTAAATAATAACTGTAAACAAAATTAAAACTAAATTATTAAAATGAAGGCTAAATAAAACTTTAACAATACTCTTTGACACTTGACATATTTGTCTTCCGTGATCACGCTACTAAAAAGTGCCGAAACGTCGGAATAATAAAAATCAAATAAATTACCACGCTTGAAACAGTTAAAACGTAGTTTAATTACGTATCTAGTCGCGAAAACTTAAGAAAATATATTATATACTTATATTTCCGCTATGCCTAAATAGCTACAGTACCCTGAAGAAGATATCGAAAGTGAATAATGTTTTTGCAATTTATAATATGCCTTATCTGCCCTTGTTGTTTTATAACCAATAATACGCTGCCTTGAAGTGTGCATTACTATTAATATATCTTTTACAATTTTCCTCTGAACATGCTAGTAACCAAGATTTGTCATATATATAGATCTTATAGTAATCTAATATATAAAATTCTCGTGTCACAGTTTTCGTTGCCATACTCCTCCGTAACGGCTTGACCGATTTTGATGAAATTTTTTGTGCTTATCCGGTATCTATGAGAATCGGCCAACATCTATTTTTCATCCCCCTAAATGTTAGGGGTAGTCCAGCCCTAAATTTTATTTTTTTATTTTTACCGGGCAGGACGACGTCTGCCGGGATAGCTAGTCTTATTATAAATATCACAAAATAATAGGCCCGATTAAACGGAAAGAAAATTTATTAGTACCTATCAACTTTGGAAAACAAATTTGTGGAAAAAATGAGAAATAAAGATAGAAAAAACAAAATATAAAAACCCCTAAAAAGCATTGATGTTTTATTTATTGTTACATCAATGCTAAAAAGCATAAAGCCCGGACGATCTCGTTCGTCCGGAGGGAGGATTTTAAAAAGGCCCACTTTGACAGTTCTCTTTACAACATATTATGTATGTAGGGATTTAAACCTCCAAATCGTTAATCAACTTAACCTATTATCACAAGAAATCGATTAATAATTATACGAGTTTGTGATCGTTTAATTTATTTTAAGTTAATTACTACACTGCCGGAGAGTGGATTAATTTGCCGGAGTCTATTTTCACCCCTTTAATATATAGGTATACTAGCGACCCGCCCCGGCTTCGCACGGGTGCAATGCTGATACAAAATTAAATACACTACAGAAAAACTATGAACGTTGTATATAAAAACATAGCGGCCCGCTCCGACTTCGCACGGGCATCACTACATAGAAACCTCTAAAATTAGCAATGTTGCCTTAGTATTATACATATAAACCTTCCTCTTGAATCACTCTATCTATTGGAAAAAACCACATCAAAATTCGTTGGGTAGTTTTAAAGATTTAAGCGCACATAGGGATATAGGGACAGAAAAGGCGACTTTGTTTTATACTATGTAGTGATAGTGATAGTGATGATGATGATGATTTATTCAATCGTTTTTGTTTTAAATACTCTGTATATTAACTCTCTCTATCGATTGACATTGATAAAGGCGCGCTTTTGAAATCAACTAATGACATTCCTGTATTTCGTTGTAATGGCATCCACACACCGTAATCCGTTCCACTTGTGCTTAATTGTAACGCCCGCAGACAAGTGGAAGGGAAAAACGTCACATTTTAACAAGTTTTACATTGGTTTTTCACAAACTAATATTAGAACTTATACGACAATAACACCGGCCCACAATCAAAGTGGTATGTAGTTTTGAAAAGACCAATCTATTCATATCTATTTTGATACGCTGAATCCGAATCGGTTTGGTCCATACTCCCTCAAAATTTTGAGTCAAAAGTCCAGGTCACCTTTTATTATCTATGGGCCGGTGTAATTATTTAATAAAATTTATTGTATCGCATATGTATAATAAATTTCAATTAATTTTTTTTCAAGGAAATTTGGACATGTGTCTCGCTTCAAGGCTGTCGACGCAAGCAAACCTTGGCAACATGGAATCAACTAAAGAACTCATATCTATGGTCGTGGGAAACATATCACTCGTCCAGGTTAGTTTCTAATAATTTTTAGTCAAGGCTTTTGGAACTGGTTTAAAATTAACCGTCTGCAAACCTGGTTAATTATTCCTGCGAACGACCAACAAAGTCGATAGGCTATTGTCTAATTGCAAACTTTAAACACGAAGTAAACAAAAGAATTCCGAATGCGGGAAGGATAATAAACCAAGTGCGCATTGTCGGTATGTAACAATATTATAAGTGGATAACATTTTAGGAATTTTTGCTGACACACTTTCGGGGCTATTGATACGGCAGATACGGTGCAAGTGATAAATCTGCAACAGATCCCAGGCACCCAGACCGTAGTAAATAATGGTGCGATCTCTGGACTGACATTTAGTGTATCTTGACCAGGTTCAAGCCATAGTCGCAGCAACAGTAGTTGCAATATTCGCCATCGTGGTCAACACCATCACAGATAGAGCGATCAACGGGTCATATGTGCTACTGCTTATAGCATCTGCAGTCTTCACAGCCACCACAACCTGCTTCGTTCTGGGTAAGTTGATTTTCCTGTTGGTTCTATAATAATCTCATTTTGGTAATGGTACCATGGAAAAATAACACTTCCATGATCATACATACCTATTTTTATTTTATTTTATTTTGAACTTACGCTGTTTGGAGTTGAGACACTAGGTCAGTGGAGTCCATTTGGAAATATTTTTTACGAAGAATGGAGACGGGGACTTTAAGGCCAAATAAATGTAATCTATTGAGATATTATCGCTTTAAAAAAAGCGTTATATTTTCTACAATATTACAGAAAGACAGATAGAAGACACAAATAAGTTAATGTCAGTTAGCAGTTAATAATATGAAAACTTACACAACACGATTAATTCATTCAAAATAACTGAACCCTCTCACTACAAGTGTTAAAAATATTAACATAATAAAAAGAGATCTTAAAGCTGGGTCCAAAAATCAGAACATCTTTGATGCCATCCATGACCAGAAGGCTGGTTTATATTTCACACAGCGAATTAGCATTGCGATCCAGCGTGGCAATGCAGCCAGTCTTCTGGCAACGCTTCCCTCCGGCAGTGATGTGGTACATAATCTTTAATTAACTCGTAGTTATGTTTTAGTATACTTTTCTTGTAATATGTTTTTATTTTTATTTTATTATTATTAAAAAAAATATAATTTTAATAAAAATAAATTAAGATTCAAACTAAGGGCGCGTTCCCACTTTGTCGTGACGACAGATAATCGTGTAATTTTAAGTATCGTGGTTTATATGTTTAAATGGAGGTGTTCACATATAGAACGACACGATTAACTGTCGTCTACGACATTTTTTGCAGTGACGATAGATTGTCATGACAGTGGGTACGGCTAGCACGACAGTCGTAAAACGATAAAAAATCGTTACGACTAAATCGTGACGGCAAAACTATCGTAGCCACGATAAAAATATCGTCTCGTCGTTTACACGTGTTTTCCCTTCCCCCTCGCGACTGTAGATTTGTAGTTTTCTAATGATGTGTAAACGACAAGGCGACTGCTGTAAAACTATAAAATGTCGACGCGATCGAATGGGAACAGCTAGATACGATAGTCGCTAAACGATAAAAAATTTTGACGACAAACAATCGTTATAATGGGAACAGCTAGAGACGACAGTCATCCAACGATAAATTAACCGTTACGACATAGTGGGAACTCGCCCTGACTGACACTAATTTCAAAAGTTGTCGAACGCATCATAGTATACAAGGCATAGCATTTCTTTTCCGCCCAGAATAGGTGCAATAGAAATTCCTGTTATACGATACGTGACATATGTATGTGTGTAATAAGTGTATAATAATTTTTCCATTTTGAAACAAACTTTCTATCACGTACATGCGTGAGATTGCCTAGTGAAATATAAAAATATGCATCACGAAGATTGTGTTACTAAGACTATAGATTCTGCAGCATTAAATTTTGATACCAATCTTATAAGTAATATATATAAATCTTTACAGTTTGTTTGTTTGATTAAACGCGCTATCTCTGGAACTACTGATTTGATTTGAAAAATTATTTCAGTGTTATATAGCCCATTTATCCAGGACTAACATATAAAGCTGAAGATTTTGTTAGTTCGTGTTTGTTTGTTCAGTTAAACATGCTAATCTCAGGAACTACTGGTATGATTTGAAAAATTATTTCCGTGTTAGATAGCCCATTTATCATCACGCTAAGACCAATAGGAGTGGAGCACCAATGAAGAATGTTTTAAAATCGGGGGTGTTAAAAACAAATTCCACGCGGAGGACGTTGCGGGCACAACTAGTATATTTAATATATATATTATTATGCCTATTTTCCATAGGGGTAAACAGTGACGATGGATCTCCACTAGCGATGATCTTGACAAACAGCATTCGCTTCAATTATTTTCATTAATCTCTTTATATATGCACGTTTATTTGAGATGCTCTTAACCTGACCTGAGTATATCTCATTTATAATACAATAATGGCCTTACTTATTATCGTTTGTTAAACTTTAAAAAACTGCTCAGCAATTGATTAACGAAAATCTTACCTATAAACTCTTAAGGATATGAGGTGGTGGTAAAGTCTCAAACTCATAAATAACTATAAAAATATCCAACATCGAGAGGTAGTTTCAATGACTGCTAAGAGGCAAGATGGCAAGTTTTCTTTGAAACAGCCATTTTTAGGGGCTTAAGAGTCTCTTAAGAGACGGCTAATACTTTCTTAACGAGATTATTATAAATAAGGCCCTAAAACTGAAAAGTTCGAGTTGAAGGTACAATGCATTTAAAAATGAGAAAACAATCAAAGAATTCACATAACAGGGTCACCTTATACACTCTCAAATGATTTTTATATTTTGTGCGCCAGTGTTATTAAGAGTTTGTCATTCACTTTTCAGATTTCGTAATGGTGATGGTTATCTACGGCTCGCACAAGCTGAAAGTTAATCCCGACAATGTGGCGACGCCCTTAGCAGCTTCCATTGGTGATATCGTCAGCAACACAGTATTGGCTGTCACTGCACAGTATATGTACGAACAAATACGTAAGTATATAATCGTGCCACATATTATGGCATAGTTGTAACGTTAATGTTTAGATAGTTTGCCTGTTATGATATCCTTCTTGTAATACATAATGTTACGAGTTGCGAGACTTGAATTAAAATGCCGTTGGAAGTATTATAGGGTTTATTAGAACTATACAAACACGTATAACGTACAAATATAAGTACACAACAGGTCCAAACGTAATGCAGAAGGTCGTAATTCAATAAAACGTGCAAAGTCCGTCACTATTAGATTTCCGATTGTAGTACACATATCTCGCTTTGATCGTACTATTCGCTCGACTGCCCCTCCCTCAATCAGGACATTGTTTTATACTGCACAAATGAATATACTCCAGTATTGTAGTCGACTTAATCCGCTACACCTGGCTAATGACTCGGCCGCAAGCGTCCATAAATGTACAATAAAACAATAGGCTGTTCTCTAGTAACGTATGCCAATCAATAAGTAAACAAAATAAGACGACTAAAAAGAATTACAGTTCACATGCTGACGGGTAATAAATGTGCTTCCACAAATCTGTACGT
Organism: Dendrolimus punctatus; assembly: GCA_012273795.1. NCBI lineage: Eukaryota > Metazoa > Arthropoda > Insecta > Lepidoptera > Lasiocampidae > Dendrolimus > Dendrolimus punctatus. Next base: position 13,264,387 of record CM022550.1, read on the forward strand.
GGAGTTTGTCTTTGTCGACGCCTAGGTTGTAACAATAATTAGATCGTAAAGCATAGATGTACAGTTTTACACAAATTATAATTCCGATCGGCAGTTTTCGTTTCTGCAGAAAAGTGAGTGGCAGTGAGTGCAGATCTCTCTCTCTCCTTCCTATTTCTTGCATGAAACTTACGTCAAATTTTACCCAATAAATAAAGTAAGGCAAATGAAAGCTGATATAAGCTACTGGAACCGGCCAATAATTAACTACCATTACTTACTAATTCTGGACAAAATATATAGCGATCTCTCTCATTGTTTACTATACAAATGTGACAACAATATATTTGTGCATAAATGAAAAAGATAGAAAAGTATCAAGCATCCTGACCAGTTTTAGCACACTCGTAAGATTTTATAAATACTACAAAAACCTTGTCATAATAAAAACGATTGCAATGTAGAAAGCATATGCCTACAAATTATTAGAAAAAAAAGTTGTTTCGCACCAAGTATTTAATACTTCAAAGGTTGACAGTGACAACTAACAATGAGAGTGTGTAATTATTTTTAATTATAGACAACGGTTACTGACTGTAACTACCTTCTCATTATTTTAATTGTTAGTTAATATATGGGATAGCAAATAATTGATATGATTATTGGTTTATTTTTATTAACGAAGGAGTTGATGGAAATAAGATTGGTGAGTACGAGTTGATTTAAATCAGTTTAAATTTTGTCATCGTTTACCAAAGTGTTTTATTATTCATTATTTCTGTCTTTATTCATGGTCATTTTTCATTTTTATTCTTAATTACTTCAAAACACATTGTAGTAGAAGTTGTTTTTTATCAAGTCTAATAATAAATTAATAATTAAAATTGTAGTCCATGCTTATTTCAATACATGAATAGTTGCGTTTATGTCACCAAATCTTATTGCTGTTTTAAAATTTTCTTGTAATGCTATATTTTTTTATTATAGTTATATGTTGTACGGCTATATAATAATATAAATAATGACTGAAAATAATATACACGTATTACCTTAAAACTAAATATAGTTAATATTTCACAGGATATGTTTAGTTAAAACTAGTTAGTGTTTGATGCGGAACAACGATAAAATACATTTAGATTTTCTTATCTGAATTAGATAATTGCATTCTACTTGCGTATGATAAACTTGACTGTTATTTTTTTCTTTTTAATAATCGACATACACACACATTGTATATCTCAAGCTAAGCCAGTTACGCTTGTGTTATAGGTAATATACAACGGGCCACTCTGGAGCCGATTCCAGACACCCAGACAGAGTCAATAACGCTAAGCTTACAAAATTTACTATACCTAAAGTCTAATAGTGCTGTTTATGACATATTTTCTGTTATTATACTATATAAAGGCTATTTTTTATGTTTTGAATGTTTCATATTATTTACTGTCTACGCCACCGCTGTCATGATTAATATTTTTGTTAGTTTAGGGGGTTGCGTGGAAGAATTCGCTTTAAGCGATAAAGCCGCCCTTTGTTCAATATTTATTGTACCCACTTCTTAAGAACGTACTTTAGTTTTTGCGTGGAACCGTGAGAGCCCACGGACTCCCCTTTCCCTTTTAGCGAAGAGGGTGTCCTTCCCCGTAGGACACCCTGAGTTCATCAGCCAAACGTTGAGCTGTCACAGATGTAGTGTCTCATAACTAGTTCCTGTAGCGCGACGTAAGAGCGCGTAGAGAGGGGTGCAGGTTAGGTTTTGTGGGTAGTCTCATGACCGACTTCCCGTGGCCTCCACTTAAAAGTCATGTAGGGATTCGGTCGTTCAGGAGTTCCACTCTACCCTCGGTGTCCTCCCACCAGGCCCGAGGATAGGGTCCAAAGACATTACCCCTGCTTCATCAAATAAAAAGGCACTAATAGTAACGTCGTCATTTGTATCAGTGCTTTAATTTTTTGTTCATAGTAATAATTTGTCATTTTATTTATTACAGAGATATCGTTATGGCAGCCCATTGCTCTTATGTGCGTATACTATTCTCTTCTACCTTTGTGGGTCTTCATTGTATGGAGGAATAAGTACACCAAGAAGGTCCTTACCAGTGGCTGGACGCCAGTCATCTCTGCGCTCTTCATCAGTGGGTGTGTAATCTTTTTCTATTTTATTGACCTCTTCCCGTAATTACAAAACTACTTGCTGACTTATTTCTGTAAATTTATCACTAACAAGATATTTACTATATTTTTCTAAAATAGGATAGAACAAAATAGAATGTAGTAAAATAGAATAGAACAAAATACTTTAATCTTAAACTTTGTACATAAAGGTGGTAGAAATATAATAAAGAAGCAACAGTTGGCCTGATGAGAGTATACAATAGCATTGTTACCTACATAATTAAAATTATAATTATGTCATTGAAGTCTCTGTTGAAACTTGAATATCCTTTTAAAACTATAAATTGAGAAGCTAAATTCTTATTACGTTCATTATTAATATTAGAGAATCCATTCTCTATCCTTTCTTCTTCTTCTATTGCCGCATGATATATTTACATGTAATAGGGTAACAAAATATATTTGTTCTTATTTAGCTTCAGGACTCTTAAAAAAGCATTTTTTTTCTGTTATCTTACAATTTCGACCATTCGTTACAGTATCGGAGGTATTGTCCTCGACCAGGCTGTGGACCACTACAGAGGATACGAAGTATTCCAGCCAATTGTCAACGGTATCGGTGGAAACCTGGTCTGCGTGCAATCTTCAAGATTGGCCACCCATCTTCACCAGACTGCTGTTCCTGGAGTGCTTCCTGAGAACACTAAGCTCGTTGACTGGCCTTGGAAAACTCTATTCTTTGGAAGTAAGTTATTTTAAAAACCATTACTGTCTTCTACTATATAGGCAAGCAAGCAAATCACCTTTGTGATATTAGTAAAGTGAAACAGATCGTCCTAGACTGACCAGAAGCTAGAACTAATCATAAAAACTCGTTTCCAAGATATTTCGTTCTTTACCAAGATTTAAATCTCAGCACCTTTAGGATCCAATAAACTAGGTGAATCAATTTCAAGGTCCTTTTAATGAAACTATAACCTTATTGTAATATTAGCCACTGTCCTCAGGACGTGGTGGATAGTGAAATGCCTTAGGATTCATGAATCTGCAAAATCCACGAAACCAACATGATAATTTTATAAACCCAGACAGAATTAAATAACAATAGTTAGAAACATTCAATTATTGTATTGTTACGAGTGTGGTACTCGAATTAAAATGCCGTTGGAATTACTATAGCATTTATTAGAATTACACAATACAAATATAACTGGTCACCAGTACAAACTGCACGATCCAATAACACGCGCAAAGTCCGTCACTAAATCGTTTTTCGAATGTACTACACACGTCTGCTCGCATCGTAATCGTCGTTTGACTGTTTCAACCCCCGCCCCCCCGTTCGGGCATCGTTTTATACTAAACTGTACAATACAATTGACCGCGTGGACTGAAGTTTCCGAAAAACCGTTATCTGCACACCTGCGGCCATAAACAAGTACAATAACAATAGATTTTCTTAAATACAAAGTTTAAACAAAAAGTAAACAAAAGAAGTCCAAATGCGGGAAAGGTGTGCATTTACTTGACGGCATGTAACAGTATTAAATAGTCCAATCACTGTAATTACTTGTGTTGCAACATTAATTCTTATAAGTGTGTCTTTTGCTTTTCAGCTCCTGCAGCTAAAGTGGCTCGTATGTTGTTAATCTTGGCTCTATTCGGTCAGATCATTTTCATGGTTGTTGCTGATTATTTCTACCAAGGAATGGTTACGATTGAAGTTCCTTTCGGTATCACTTATCTGCTGTGTGCTTTACTACAGGTATGTGGTTCATAATATTCCATTAATATTAGGATAGATCAGTTATTCACTTATGACATTTACATTACATACGGCTCCTTCTGCAGAATCGTATTGTGAATCTTATTTCTGTCCTGATATGATGGAAGGCGCAAGATATTACATTGTCTGTGCAGTCACTTTGACATTTGACACAGTCGTTATAAGTTTCTTCGATGGTAGCTACTCTAACTCCCTGACATTCGTCACTACAGTCTTTGAAATTAATTTTGATTGAATATTTGTATTGTATAGTCGTTTGTGTCTTTAATGAATTTAGCAATTACATGGTTTACATGTATGCATGATCTTTGAATAACCGGCATTAAGTGTATGATACTTATTAGTACTTTCAGTGAGATTAAGATTTATTAAATAATTTAAGGTAGAAACTAATTAATATAAAATGTGCTATCTATACCTAGTTTCGATAACAAGGATGGAATATACCTACGGTATTTTGTATGCCGAATCTATTCCAACTTTTCCTGAGATTCAAACACATATAGAATATTACAGGGATCACTGGTTTTAATAGTACGTTGTAATTAATTTATTAAAATTCTCAATGAACGCCTAAGTCATTAGTATTAAAAGTTGAATGATTTCCAGGTCATGGTATTACTCTACCTAGCATATATCTTGATCCACTTCATGTGGAAGAAGAAGAAGGACCCTGACAACGCGGCCATTCCCTACCTCACAGCTTTGGGCGATCTCCTTGGATCGGTGTTCCTTGGCTTGGCCTTCTTCACACTCTCCTTATTCGGCATGGAATACGGCAACAATGTCCAGTGAATTATTTTCTAGATTAAATTTTGGTTCTATCGGCAATCACTTAGCCGTTAAGGCTAAATCTATCAACACACGCAGTCGGGAGATAATATCAAGCTGTATCAAGTTGTATTTCTCGACTGTAGTTAGTCAAGAAATAATACACGATTTATTTGGTTAAACCGAAACACGTTAATACAATATTGTATACAGATTGTTGTAGCATAAAGACTAAACATGCTTTATAATCAGGACTGGTGTAGTTGAAGCGTTGTTCGTAAACATAGATAATTGGAGGTTACTTATGTTCCTAAAGTAAAGAATGATGTATTAATTTCATATAAGAAACAACTGTTCGTCAAACAATTCTAATATTGAGTTTACATGAAATACAATGATATAATAAACAATTTGTTCTCAAGTGATATTCAACTTCTCACCTCAATAACTAGACCTTGTAAGATATAGGACAAACTGTTGCAACTAATGTTATCTGTCGAATTAACGAAAAAATTGCAGTTGGTGAAATGTGCTATTAAAATTGAGGACATAAACACTTTTATTAAGAGCAGTTAAATCTGACAACATTTTACGTATTGAATTTCGTCAGTAACTTTATACCAGTAAACAATGTATATAACCGCGGTAGTTTTTCAGTATCAGTATGAAATTAAGTAATTTTTAAGTATTTTACGTTGTTTTAATATTATAATATATCTAGAAAATTGAAAATAATATGCTGTATTTGAAGTTGCAAATCTGCAGCACTTTTCAAATTCGAAAAAAATTAAGTATTTACGCGTCAGCATTTAATATATTATTATGAATATTTAAGCTAATATTAAAATGGCTGACATTTTTCCGGTGTAACTATCGGTTACAGCGAACATTACCTGTAGTCCGTGCATATGTATGTCCACAGTTGTAATTTTCACATTCGTAAAATTTATATAACATTAAAATTATATTAGTCAGTGTATTTTTTTTTATAAATATACAATTAAACGAACACATCTACTACTTTAAATGTGTATAATAAAGAAAAAAAGGTTCATTATAAGGCTGTAACAAATATAAAATTATTATGAAGAGGTAAAAAAAATCAAACATTAATTAGATATATTCATTATTCATATCAGAATATATTTATTTTTGGAAATAATCTATAACGATGAAATGATCATGAAATATTTTATAATTAATTTTCATCTTCGGAATCGTCTCCAGAAAGTGACAAGTCATCTTCATCCACCAAGTCAGATTTTGTAAAAATAAAATACAATTTTTTAAATAAGCTTATGATAATTAAAATGCTGTTACAATAAATATAACAATGCTGTCATTACCTTCAGGATTTAGAATCAAGGCGCTGCCAAAGCAAGGAAGTTGGTCTCCTTCGAACCACTTAAAACCGTTAGGTTTTCCATCTCCATCCAGCCATATTCAAGGGGATTCAGTGATGTGGGCTCTTTCACATGAGCATTTTTCCAAATGCTGGAAATATAATGCGTTCTTAAAACTTGTTGTACAGTTCAGATTTACACGGAGGGATCAAACTTGCATCAAAGCTCCGGACTATTTTTTAAATAAATTTTACGAATGTGAAAATTACAACTGTGGACATACATATGCACGGACTACAGGTAATGTTTCGCTGTAAACCGGATAGTTACAACCGGAAAAAATGTCAGCCATTTTTAATATTAGCTTAAAATAGTTCAATAAATAATATATTAAAATGGCTGACGCCGTAAAATACTTAATTTTTTTTCCGAATTTTGAAAAGTGGCTGCCAGGATGTTGCAACCTTCAAAATCAGCAGCCATATTTATTTTTCAATTTTTCTAGAGGTATATTATGACATATTAAAACGGCAGACGCCGTAAAATACTTAATACTTATTTCATATATACCTGAACAACTACCGCGGCTACTATACCATGTTTACTGGTATAAAGTCTCACTGACAAATTAATACGTAAAATTGTTGTCAATTTAAATTTCTAATTTTGTAATACATTAAATCCTCACAGTAACTTTAGAGTAATTTAAGTCTCAACGTGTTTAAAACGAGTCAGGAATACTCACTCAGTGAAAAATAAAAAATTGAATTTCGTAAGTTAATACGAATTTTTCAATTCTAAGCGCCATTTTGAAGTGTTCTAAATTCAAATTTTGTTTTTCACTGAGTTAGTGTTGCTCACTCGTTTTAGGCACGTTGACAGTTGCTCACTCGTTTTATGCAACAAAACGGCACTAATTGAACTAGTGCTAGAATAACAATCAAATGTCTGGTTTAGAAGTTTGGACACGAGCATGTTTTGAGTAAAATGGGAGGCAGAATATTGGGATTGTTAGACGAATTTTTATAATATGAAGGCCCAACTTGCAGACCCAACGATACTACATGCCCTGCATATAGGAGCTTAGTGCACAGGTTCTTATCTTTATGTCTAGACTACGTGATGTTCTAAGATGTTGTTTAAATGCAGATAAATGGAGAATTTTGTGCCGAGTGTAAATCGTTAAAATTATAGTTAAAATCATGCCTGCAGCGACCTTGTTTATTGTCTTCAAGATATTTGATTGGCAACTAAGATTCCGCTACTTTTTACTTTTGTTACATCTTGAGATCAAAATTTTCATTTTTGTGCTTGTACAATAATTAGCGGTTCTTTTATCTATATCGCGAGCAGCTACAGTAGCCTTAGGACCTGGTGCTAAGGACCTTGATAAAAATATTTTGAAAATGCTTTTTTGCTAGCTCAAAACATTCTGCTTCAAATTATTTAAAATAATGACATACTGAACGAGAAAATTAAACGGCTGGAATTTAGTTCCCATCCTATTCGCTACTTATCTTTCAAAAAATAATTAAATATAATAAATAATTACAGTATTCAAATGAGGTTTGTTCAAATAATAGTGCCAACATTTACATAATGTTTTTAGATCGTATTGCAGCCATAACAGTATTTGAAATTTGACGTTGAAAAAAAATTGACAGCTGCAATCTAAAGGTGAACGCACACCGTTTCGCGCTACTGATGGCGAAATCGTCGTATATCTATACAATTTTAACGTGTGGCTAAGTGTGTAACCACCTTTAAACATTCTTAAGTCGATTCCTGGATATACTGTGATATATATACTGAAATCTGTTTTGAAGAAATTACAGTCTTTTACATCTTGATGTGATTTTAAACAAAAATGAGAAATGTTAAACAACTAATTTTATCTTTGTAACCTAGAAAGCTACACTGCGTAACAAAAACCCTGTTGTTTAACTGTGATGGCATTCGTAAAGAAGAAACTAATTGGTTTGAGAAAACCAAAAATGTTATTAAAGCAGTGTTGATAGAAAACTATATTACTTTTTAAAATGAATTTACTCTGGACATTGTTATTTGAAGACATTTCTAAGATATCAACTCTATTTATCTTTTATTTTGTGTCAAGAAAATGTCTAAATATAACATGTCTATATTTCAAATCATGTAATTACTTTAAAGAACGGCGTTTTTTTACACAGTTAATTATTACGTCTATGCCCCATAAGCCAAAAGTAGTTTTGCCAAACTTCTATTCGTGTTTGCTAATTTTATTTTGGGAAATTATTACTCATATGGTGCTATGTATTGTTCTTTTAGATCCTTGTTCTCGGCGCAAACCGACGCTTAGGGTGTTAATACGTCTAAATTACAAAGTACCTAGGCTTGATGTTCGGATGTACTTGAGAATAGTTTTAAATAATTAGAATTTTATTAACTTTTATAACCTTTCAACCTTTTATATCTAGTAGTGATAGTCATCATCCTCATCCGAGCGTTAAATCCCGGTTGCGTTCGGAGCGTTGACTCCGACGCCCAGGGTCCGCTTTCTACTTTTTCTACTCCACTTCGCGCGGTCTTAGCATCCCCTGTTTGAGACCACTGGCCACTGGTCAAACCCACATTTCTTGAGCCTTCCCCTTCGACCGGGACCTGGCAGAGGCGGCATTGCTAGACATTTATTTCTCACATAATTATCCGGTTTCCGTAAAACGTGGCCGTACCAGCGTAAGCGATACTCTTGCAGTTTGTTTGATATGTCACGGACATGAAAACTGCCGCGAATGCGGGAATTCCTGACCCGGTCTTTCCGCGTCTTTCCACACATCCATCGCGGCATATTCATCACCGTGACACGCAGTTCTTGCTTGTCTCGCTCAAGTACAGGGAACGCTTCACTGCTATATAAAAGGACAGGTCTAGTGATGGATTTATAGACTGTCCTTTTAATTTAACCGGTATTTTGGGGTCACAAATGACACCTGTCACCACCTCATGCCACTTGGCCCAAGCTGCTGTGATACGGGTCTTGACGTCGTGGTCGATATATCTTGTGTATGTCATGCATAAAATTATGTATGTATGCGATACATATACATGTGTGTATGTGTGTGATGATTTGGACGGATTATTATTTGAAGCGTAAGTTTGCGTTTGATGATTATTTTATCATATGAGCTTATCGCTCACCAAATGTAGACGGTAAAGTTAGATATATCAAATCGTTCATTTGTAGCGTCAATTATTTATCTATTTGTGAAAAAAACACAATGTGTTTGAATGAGCGTTTGTGAAAAAGCCCTTTACATCATTAAAAGCTTCCGAAAATGTAATAAACGCGTAATTTTAATAGCATAAAATATAATTAAATTTTTATTTATTACTCAATCAACCTTCAGTATCAATATTTTTATATATAGCAGTAACAAAATGTCTACCGTCTTTGCATTAATATGTATTATCTAGCAATGTGTGATTATTACTAAATAAAAAATATTTATTTTTTTATAAAATGTCTAAAAAGTAAAAAAATGCCGCAATGACAACTCCCATTATTGCTGGTAACTCTGTAGATATTGATGTAAATAATAATATAATAGTATTGTGGCGTTTTCAATTAGAGATGATGCTTAGTTAAATGAATGACAGTTTGTGACAGGTATAAATGTGATATAGCAGCATTTGTTTAAAAATATATATAACGTATTTAATTTCTGATTATTTATTTAATAACCGTACTGTTTTATTGATTAAATAGTATCTCAAGATTTAAATAGAGTCACAGTTTTCGCTTACGTATGTAATTTTAAATGATGATGATGCTTTCATTTATTTCAAAATGACTGTGCAATTTTCTAAACGGGAACTATTATATTTTTAATAGGCATTTTTGCATTGATTATTTTCTAGACATGTTCCAATGTATTCTAAAACTATATAACAACATGTATTAATTACTTCCAATAAAATAAATGAATTATTTTGCATTGAATGTGCTTTTCTCGCGAACTGGGTCTTTTTTTATTATTAATGAAATTAATAGCCTAACCCATTTATCGCAAGATAAAATAAAGCGCTTACATCCAAACTTGAAAAATCTACTTGCAGGTCACAGACAAGCTTTCGATTATTTTTATTTTAAATTCTATTAATAATTTGTTTTCAAATAGGCTTTCCCAACTTGGTTCGTCTTCCCAACTCGGCCCCAAGCTCTTCCAAAGCGCTAGAATGGCCTCAAACTTTTCCTATATGGCTTAATTATTGTAGGAATAATCCTACATGTTATAAGTTCCAAGCGTTCTAGGTGTAAATAATTTTTTTATACTTTTAAATACTTTATTATAGACGTTTTAGGTTCTTTAGCAGACAATATCATAATAATAATTTTCAAATTTGCATGCTCTTATATCATTTTTAATAAATGAATTGCTTTAAGTCTGTAACATTGAATAATTTCTACTTGCCTCTTTAACTTGGACCTCAAACGTGTCGTTCCCCCTGTTTCCCATCACCTTTACTTCAGGATTATAATATTTGCCTTGGGGCTTTCTTTATTTACCATATCTTAGACGTAATAGGTTCCGTAGAAGCTTTCTTTAAGCTTTTAACTATATGACGTACATTTACTGCAGCATATTCGTATCAGCGACGCTCAGCTCTTGCTTATGTTGATTTATTATGGCCATACTTCACTATCATACAGAAGACTTGCCTAATGGAGAAATTCGATGCTGCCCTTTTAGCTTTAACGCCATTTACTAAAGTCATAGATAACATCAATATCACGTCAAGAATAAATTGAATATATTTTATTATTGCTGCTGGAATACATTCTTGACGTAGCGATCATTATCCTCGGATCGTGAAATATAGTTCTGCTTTACTATATGTTTGTGTTCATTTTATCTGTCAACTAAAACTTATCTAATAAAATCATTTAATTTGTACCCCCTGTAGATAATACGTATTATCTTAATATAAAATTTTGATATATTTTAAGTTTCGGTTATTTCAAAAGAAACAGAAATTGAATTCGTCGTAGATTATTTAGTAAAACGAGTACAATAAAACAATTTTGTAATAATTAAGAGGCCTATACTAATTGTAATTTATTGAAAAAAATATGTGTAGTAATTAACTGTAAATGACTCTTGTAAGTATTATAGATGGCATTTGTAATTTGAAATCGTGTTATGTATTATCAATAAAATGAATTTTGGTCAAATATGCGAACAAATAATCGATAAATGTACATATATTCTACACATACAACGTATATAGCTGAAATTGACCACCGCGCGAACTAAAAAACTACAGTCGAATTGAGATCCATCTTCTATTTTGAAGTCGGTAAATAAACACTGAAACTATAAAACAGCATTCTTACTAATGATAAGACGAAATAGATAGCCTGGATTTTGTTGGTCAACGACAGAATTGATGTCATATTTATAAGGCATTTGTATATATTTGTTCTTGTACCTGAAATTACCGTGTTTTATGTTGTAATAAACAAACATTTGCTTAGCATATTTGTCTAAAATTTGTGAAACTTATAACTTCTAAATTAGTGTGTGATAAGATCTCAGAAATGTAAATATTTAGTTACTTACCTATAAAATAATATTTTAGTTAATATTTTCTTAAGACTTGTACACATAATAAAACTACGTTTTAACGGTTTTAAGCGCGGTAATTTATTTTATTTAGGTTTATCCGACGTTTCGGCTGCTTTTCAGTTGCCGTGGTCACGGAAGACAAAGATGACATTTGTCAAACGTGTATTGTCAAAGTTTTTATTCAGCCTACCGCGTACCTTCCGTGACCACGGCAACTGAAAAGCGGCCGAAACGTCGGATAAACCTAAATAAAATAAATTACCGCGCTTAAAACCGTTAAAACGTAATATTTTAGTTAATTTGCACTCAAAAGATACAATACAAAAATAGTAAGAAATTATTTTACCACTAAATAGAAAAATAAAAATAAATTAGGATTTAAAAAGTTAAGTGACGAGAACTTTACAAATATTATTATTACTTGTGTTAGATTTTTATTCAATATAAAGTCTTGATACATTGGTAATCCCGTCAGATCAAATCTCCTGATATAAAAAATCCTAAAAAGAAGTAACAAATTCTCGGAAAATAATATGAAAATTACGAAATTCCATCCCTTCCCTTATAGTTCAATACTATAAACCAACTAAATACAGCATGTAACCCCTCTACCTTAGTTTTTCAACTAAAAAGACACACACAACCTTACCTTAGTTTTAGATATAATAATATGTACCGAGATCCATTGATCGTTCGGTCTTAAAAATATAGCGTACAGTACGAATAAAACTTAATTGCAGCTTTGAAGTTATGTGCAGGATCTGTGCAATGGGGCAGAACACAATCATAAGATTCAGAAACAGAGCTGAAAGGGGAGATTGTTGCGCTTTCGCTCGGCCGCTATCTGGATACAGAAGCCGTCTCTGTTACACACCACTCACAGAAGGTGTTATAAACGCTATCGTTTGACTGGACCTACGCAAACTCACGGAACTAAATTCACTCCAAGCGCATTTAAATTTTGTGCGTAATATAAATTAACGACACCCACTATGCAATTTTGAATGAGAACATTATTCCATATCAAATGATGACGTCTTAAACCCGCCTGCCTTTTACACTTTATCAAATATGATAATTTCAGCTCATTCACATACCATTGCTGGGTTCAAATCTCTCCATTTAAAGAGAAATAGGCACTATATCGCCACGATTGCAATTTGCAGATCGACAGGTTTCATATCGATTATCTCGGTGCGCCTATTTCATCACAATGTTTCCCTGCACCGTTATCACGTAGTAATTGTAACAATACACGTTAAAAATTGCCTAAACGGTGCATGCTTCCCGGGCAGGATTCGAACTTATATAATCAAAACCCAATAACAAGTGCGGCAGCTATTAAGCGGCAACGATTTTAGAGTTAAAGTTAACAACGGTATTTTAAATGATAATACTTACTTATATTATTTTAAATGATGATATTATGCTATATAGAATTATAAATGCACGATGTATTAAAGTAAAATTATTAATGTATTACACATTGAAGCTTTTTAAATTTTATAATCTACTAGCGGTCTGCCGAGACCGCTAGTAGAATATAAAATTTAAAAAAAAAAATGTAGAACCCAATTCCAGCTCTAAGTATTTTGTTTATATTGCTGAGTTACATTATTAAAGTTTTGTAGGGATCCCAAATTTTTATTAAGCCTATATTAATCACGGATAGTGTAGCATACGAATGGTGAAAGAATTTTTGAAATAGGTTCAGTAATTTTCGAGTTTATTCGTTACTTATATACAAAACTACAAATCTTTCCTCTTTATAATATTGTTTTGATCCAGAAAATATTAATTAGAAGGTAATTGTTATTTTGTTTTAATTTAAGAGCGAACGATCATGACCTCTATAGTATTTTGAATGAATGATGTGATATAATAATGAGATTTTAAACTTGTAAATAGTTGTTATGTAGTTAGTAAAATGAACTCTGTTGATAGTTTAGGTAAATATAGAAACGCTTGCCTATCAATTATGATTGCATTTCGATACAGTTTGTTAATTTATTGAATTGAAAAGTTTCGGTATCATTTGTTATGTAACAAGTTTGACATCAGTTTAAAGAGACTGTTAATGTAAAACAAGAAATTTGTACTTATTATGAGATCAATAATTTTTTATTGCACGAGCTCAGCAGGCAGGCAGATAGCCCACTTGATGGAAAGCGGTTACCATCGCCTACGGATTGAAAAGGTGCAACAAATGCACTGCTGCTCTCTAAACGAAGACTAGAACCTGGCCACTAATTCCGGAACACAACTCACGGTTGTTATGGCAGCCTACGCTAGACCACGGTTGATAGCCATCCACACGGGCAAATACCTTCCACTTGCCTGTGGGTTATTTTGTCGTGTCTTACGATAGGCTTTAATTTTTATTTTATTTTTCAAATATAAGGATCCCCACTTTCGTCATATAGCTATTTGGTTATAAAATAATTAAAATAGAAATATATAACATATTTGATGCTAGCTGGATTCATAAACGTATTTGCTACAGTCATATTTAAGAAATAAAATATGAGTATAAAAAATATGATGTCTTTGTTATGACGACAAACCTGTATCGAAATGTTTTTACGTAACCAAATACAATATAATACTGTAGCCTTTATTTTCCTATAATCTGATGAACAAAACATCAAAGTCAAAAATATTCATGGTAATTGTTTAGGTAAACCGTACAGAAAGAAAGAGTATTACATAGAGGTGGCATAGATAATAAAATTGTTATTGACTTATGTGCTTTGTATATGTAGACTTCAGCTAACAAAATTGGACACTGGAATTGTTCACAAACTTTTTACGTGGCCACGCTTATACAAACTAATGTCAATGTTGTACCCAATTATTGTAATTATTGTTATTTTATCTGTTAACATTTTTGTTCGTAAATGTAAATTATATTTAAAATAATTAAAAGTGAAGTACGGAAATAACTGTCTTAAGAAAGACTCTGAATTCCATGAAAACAATATTTTTACGTATAATATAAATACTCTGTTATAATTTATAGTCTCATTCTGAAATATTTTACAGGCTGTCTTTTTTCAGTCTCTACTTTTACTTGCCAGAATCTATAGTTTCACAGTCATCAACATGAATTCCTCATTGTAAATGAATTCATCCGCTACATGTGGTTTCTCTATTTAAATCTGTTTCTACGGGTTATATTATTCGGAAAACATTCATAATCTCTTTACAGATGTAACCCTTTATAGATGGGGCTATGGAGTGGCAAGGTCTGCCTCTTACATTTTAATTACATAATAAATGTATTTGAAATAATTTAATTAATTTTATTTTAATTTTGTAACAAACCATTTCTATACTTATATTTAAAGTCCTCTGAACGCAATAGGCTGTCTGTAAAAATATGTTTTTATGAATTTACTGAAAGTAAATGAAAGTGAGCTAGAAATTTGCAGTTTAATGGATATTTGTGTGATTTGTTCATCAGACATACTTTGTATCGTTGTCTTGTTTTCTCAAAGTCGTATTGTATTAAATAATATTTTCGCTGACAATTAATCATTTATTTCATAAACATGTAAACGCACATACGTAACCTTAAGTATAGCCACAGCTTGAAGCCTATTTTTAAAAATTATTCTTTTAAATTAACATTTAAAACGCTAATATATCAATATATTTTTCCCCTTTTTTTAAAGATTCTTTAGTCACCTTTTCAAGATATGAGTTTGAAAAAATAAGGCGATGTATATATATCATTGGAATTATTTCCAATTTTATAATAGGATATAAAAATATGCATCATTTTTAAATGATGAAATTTAACCCATATTATGTTTTACCGTGTTTTTAGTTCTAAGTATACTATTGTGTTTTTAAATTAATTTTGTACAACGATTTATATTCCTAATAATGTGATGTCAAAAGATTATATTATAAAACCTTGTAATTTTTTTCGAAAAATAAAACAGAATTCCTTAAAATGTGTTTTGTTTTAATATCTTTGATTAATTAAATAATGCTCCTTTGTGGAAACTAAGGGGGTGTAGATTAGATACGCGAGATGTCTAGGGGTCGGGATCAAGCTAAATCTTTCTAAATCTCACTTCGGAGGGAGGAGGGTCTTAGCAAATATCACGTAATTTTTTTTTTCTAGCAGAAAACGGTGTATAATTGCGTGAAAAAATATTTCTAGAATCAAATATGGCCAAATTTCACACAACAGACTAAATTGCGAGTCCTCCATAAAAGTAATAGAACAAGTTGTATTTTTTTTTTTTTCTCAATAATCCAAAATGTTTACAGCAAAAACATACATTTTGAAAAAAGACGCGTGAGATTAGGGGAGAGTGGAGGGATTTGAGGAAAATCATACGAAAACTCATCAAGGGGGGCGAGAATTTTCAAAAATGCCTCACTAATGGCCGCCCTCTTATATAATTATAATATTCGTCTATTAACAGTACACTCTATGGCTAACCACGCAGAAAATATTATTGGCAATAATTTTCTTATCGTTAGTAATATTGTTCGTTTGCGGGTAGTATTGTATTGCTTAGTTGTACGGTATGATTAAATTGTTCAATATTATTGCAACCTAACATTGGCAATAATATTGCATGTGTGTGTAGTTGATAGAAAGACTGCGCGAGTACAGCACGGGTGTTCATAAAAACGGAATATGTGTGAAGCAAACACACGCGCGAATTAAGTTGCTTGTATGTTAAACGATAATCCGTTTTGAATTGCCATCTATAGTTCATTGCTGGAAACCTAAGGGGTTAAGCTATCTGAAAGTAAGTTAAAATTAGAAAGTAATTAATTCTTCAAACAAACAATAGATGCCGCTAGTACAAAACATTTTGAAAGTAAAAATTTACGTAGAGAAAAATAACGCTACTACATCATAGATGGCACTATTTGTGCACTACCTGAATAAATGAATAGCCACAATAATTAAAAACTATTATTTTTTCATCTGTATATATATTTCATTAAAATTACACCAACTGCATTACAAAAAGATATATCATCCGTAACATATATAAACGTTGTATGGAAGAAGAACAAGCTGGGTTTGGATGTGCCCTGATGGTTAATTTGACTAGGTTCGCTAGGTGTCACCAGTATCGATTCATCATAATATCAACAAATGTGGAAATTTATATATTCATTCTCAATACACAGTTTAAATATGAATTGATTTTTTTATTATTAAGATTAAAATGTTAATTATTTTGGTTCCAAAAACTATGTTAATATTCGACTACATAGATAAATAATATTTTATTAGACACCAAAATAAACGATTTTTTGTTAAAATCTGCATACAACAATGATCTGGAGGGAACTTTCCGCCGCGGTTTCCCTTTGCACTATGACATGAGGTTCTTTAAGAAGGGCGTTTAAAATTTCTTAAAGATTGGTAACGCGTTGGCGACACCCCTGATGTTGCAAATGGCCATAGGCGACGGTAACCACTTTCCATAGGTGGCCCGTCTGCCTGTTTGTTTGCTTCGGGCAAAAATATAATTAAAAACAATTGGTGACCTTGTTGCTAAAACTGATATCTTCCAGGCAACATAATTTGAACAAAATTCTAAACTCTGGGGCCAATCCTAGGCACCAAGACGTAAAAACCAACGGAAACTTCGTTTACCAGATTTACCCCGTCGGTAATCGAACCTGGTATCATTGCGTTCTGGTTAACTACGCTGAGCAACACTTAGACCACTGGACTACAACGGTCGACAAAATATCATAATCTGCTACGTCAGGTACCAAAGATATTGTTACGAGTGCGGGATTTTAATACGAGCGGGACTCGAATTAAAATACCCTTAGATTTAATATAGAATTTATTAGAACTATACAAACATGTAAAACACAGGTACAAATATAACTGGACACAACCAGTACAAACTGCACGATTCAATAACACAATATAGCTTATCGAATGTACATGTCTTGCTCGTATCGTAATCGTCGCTTGACTCGCGCATCCCTCCGTTCGGGCATTGTTTTATACTAAACTGTACAATACAACAATCGACCGCGTGGACTGAATTTTCCAAGAAAACGTAATCTGCACACCTGCGGCCATAAACGAGTACAGTAACAATAGGATGTTTTTCTTAAAAATAAATTTTCAACACAAAGTAAACAAAAGAAGTCCAAATGCAGGAAAGGTAAAATTAGAAATTTAAACACAAAGTAAACAAAAGAAGTCCAAATACAGGAAAGGTAAGATTAGAAATTTAAACACAAAGTAAACAAAAGAAGTCCAAATGCAGGAAAGGTAAAATTAGAAATTTAAACACAAAGCAAACAAGAGAAGTCCAAATGCAGGAAAGGTAAAATTAGAAATTTAAACACAAAGTAAACAAGAGAAGTCCAAATGCAGGAAAGGTAACAAACAGGTGTGCATTCAGTTTGTCGGCGTGTAACACTTTTATTCCCGATCTGAAGGATTTGTAGGTAATAAGGAACAATTAGAAAAAGACCGCACTATACTTCGATGACTCCCACGTATAATGAGTCAACTGCAAAATAATCACTTTACAGGGGAGCGAGTAAGAGATAAATCTTTTTTAGTTTAGGACTAGAATTATGTTTTTTTAAACTTACTGCTTTTATAAATGTGTCATTCATTGAATACTAGCTGTGTTCGCGGTTTCACTCGCGTAGTGATAGAAAAACTTTATGTTTTGGATAATTCACACTATATCTTTATAAATGATAGCCTATGTGTTATTCTGATGTTGTAAGCTATATTATTGGAATGTTTCATCAAAATCCATTCAGCAGTTTTTGCGTGAAAGAGTAACAAACACACATGCATTCTTAAAAACTTTCGCGTTTATAATATTTATAGAGATATACAGATTTATATAGTAAACGTTTCATAAATTTCGTAAATCAAGTTTCTGATATATTATAGTTGATTCAATATATAGATAGACAGATAGATAGATAGATAGATAGATAACTCTTTATTGTACACCAATACAAACATGAACTTAAGACTAAAATTATATCTAGTTATGTACAAAGGGCGGTCTTATCGCTAAAAAGCGATCTCTTCCAGACAACCCCAATAGGTAAATTAACTTCGAGAATTTTTTGCTTCTTTATTATTATTTGTATATTTACAGGAATTGTAAACTTGTTATTTAAAATTCTTTATACAATCAGCAAAAAAAGTTTCGTTACATTTTGAAGAAGAAAATATATTTACATTCAAAAGTCAATGGTGAAAATACCAAATAAATAATAATAATATTATTATTATATATTTATTTTTGTACTAGTATATTCGTCTATGTGTAACAATATGGTTAAATTTAATGGGAAGGTGCTGAGACCGAAGACACAAGTTTATTCTTAATTTCGGTAACATTTTTGTAATGATACCTTGCTGTAATTTTATTTTTGGAAATAAAATTTATTATTATTTACATTGCTAGTTGTTGTGGGAGTTGACTATTTGGTTTAAGTTTTATAATTATTAATTGATTTTATTGTTGGTTATTCTTATTATTTGTTGTTTAGTGTTATTATTATTTATTTGTTGCTATTTGATATTAGTTTTTTTAATTAAAAATTGTTCCGATGCTGAAACGTTGTCGAGGTAAGCCTAAGACTTCCAAACAGAAGAAGCCTTGTATAATTTGAAGAAATATTTCAGAAATGAGTGAATGAACAATCCGAGCAGCCGTTGCGAAATCAACCGGACTTTCATTGACTTCCATCGGAAGGGTGTTATCAAAAAGCAAATGTCATTCTTTAGAACAGGGACCAACATTTTAGTATTATAACTTTTGTTTAATATTATTAGTTTCATGTTAAGTAACTGGCTATAAAACTATATATAAATATTAATTTATTTATTTATAGATAGACAACACTTTATTGTTCACCAAATATACATTTTCAAAATACACATTTACAATATTGTCATGGTAGAAACAATAGGCGGCCTTATCGCTGAAAGCAATCTCTTCCAGGCAATCTAACTTTAGGAATAATTTAACCTAATCTGGCGATGTAGGTGGTGCATATAATTAAATATATCATAAATAAACATACTTAAACTACATACTTTCTAAATTAAATACATACATAGGTACATATATATAAAATTAAAATTATTTAAGGAAAAGTAGTGTTTTCCGAGTGCGTGCTTAAATGTAGGCGATTTTTTGGCCTCTCTGACAGTAAGAAGCAGCGCGTTCCAAAGTTTGACAGCCTGCACTGTAAAAGAGTTGTCATAAAAAGATGAAGTGTGTGCAGGTGTAGTGAGTTTACGATACGTATGAGTGCGCAAATTTATGCGCTGACCGTTCTACTACAAACGCAAAAACGTCTCCAAGCTAATTCACCTGTACGTCGTTAGAATCGTAGTTTTACTGAGCTACTTAACTTGTTGTCAACTTCTGTATCCACGGTATGTTGCTAAGGTTCTTTGTAAAAATTAACTTATGAAATAATGATATTTTTGCTATATTATGGTACTAAATGTAATAAATTAAACCTACTAACAAATTATGAGGACGTTTCAAGTTAACTGGGTTGTCATGCACTTTTGGATAATGTCGAGTGCTGCATTTTGGTGTAAAATGTGCTTATTCGCTAAAGGATACGACGTACGAAAATCGTAAATATCTCAACTGGCACCAGTATGCGACAAATTAATTATGTTTTTAAAGTTTTGATATTTAGGCTGATAAATGAGGTCTTCAAGTGATCAATATAGTCTATGAAATAATCAAAATATCTAAAATTGTTAGTTGACTTGATTATACGCAGGAACCTTTGACATGTGTTCAAGGTCATGTCGCGAAAGATGGCGCCTGTCTATATGTTTCCAGGACTCCACAGGAATAACAAATCTTTAGGTAAGGGTGTTCCTAAGCGTGAAGGATGACGGTGTTGAATAAAATGTTTTATTGCATCAGTTCAGCAGACAGCAGACGGGCCCGAAGGGAAAGAGGTTACAATCGCCTATCGACATTTGTAACACCAAAGGTGCTAACAATGTGCTGCCGCTCTCCAATGGCAAACAGGCATGCTCTACAAATACTCTACATCCTGGATGTGTGGTTTTCTTATCGCCTCTTACGATAAGTCGCCCGGCCGCAGTAAATTGTATTCTTTCTCCAATCCTGCACGGATGAAAACGAATATGTATAGAAATAATCTGAACAAAGAAGGAAATTCGTATAAGATTAGGTTACAAAAAAGGTAGGTAATATAAAAGTTGTCGAAGTGGATGTTCTTTGAAAGAATCGTAGCAATAGGTATAGACAGACGGTTGTGGTTAAGAATAATTCTAGTGTTTTTTTTAATTGCATGAGTTCAGCAGACAGGCAGAAGGCCCACTGGATGGAAAGGGGTTACCATCGCCTATGGACATTTGCAACACCAAAGGTGCTACAAATGCGCTGCTACTCTCTTAAGGGAAACTGGAACCTGGTCACTAATGCCGAAAAACAACTCAAGTTTGTTATGGCGACATACTTTAGACCAGGGGTGGTAGCCATCCTGTCGGGTAAATGGCCTACCACCCGGCTGTAGGTTGTTTTGTCGCCTCTTACGACAAGCGGCCGCAGGAAATTGTATTCTTTCTCCTTTCATGCACGGATAAAATACTTACATTTATACATATATTTTATATTATTTAATATAATAAATGCACTATTTGTATTTATATGAGATTATACACATATTATAAATATTGTCTATTTTTCGAAACGCAGTTCAACTATATATATATATATCTATCCTATTTCTGTTTCAATATGTGACAACTTTCTAGATTTGTGTTATTGCTGGCGACATACTTTAGACTAGATTAGACCAGGGGTGGTAGCCATTCAGTCGGGCACATGCCCTACCACCTGGCTGTAGGTTGTTTTGTCGCCTCTTACGTCAGGCGGCCGCAGGAAATTATATTCTTTCTCCGTTATCTCTACCATAGAGATTGGAGGTACTTTAAAAGCTGGTTTGCATTGATCATAATTGAATAATTGACTTCTAACGGCAGTGCAGGTGCCGACTACTTCTGCCGTTTACACGACGCTAATATGAAGCCAGCATTGGCTTCCTTCAAATTTGAAGTAACTGAATCAACGTTGGTTTTAATGCGTTGTTGTTAAGGGGTTTTTTGAGCAGGCTGCCTGGATGGCTGGTGGCCGAAGACGTCCGGCAGGCAGCCAACTTGAGCCGAGCCAGGCGCTGTAGTGGGGCCGCGGCGGGGCGAGGCGGATCGTTAGGCGGGCGCGCAGGGCGCCTGCGCCCCCAACGCCACCCGAGGCCCGTCAGTCGGCCGCGAGCGTCGGGCAGCGCCGATCTGCCCATCCGGCCACACTCACCCACCACACCCGTACTATTTTAAAACATCCCGAGACAACGCGCATGCGTGTATCGATCCGCCACACGGAATGGTAGCCGTATCTAGGTTAGCCGGCTAAAATTAAAGGTGCGTTCCGAATTCAAGGTTGTAACCGCCGGCGCAGCTCCGAAATAGAGCTATCGTGCATGGAAAATGGGAAATTATGCGCCCAATGTTTGTCGTCTTTAAGGGCTATATTCGCTTGCGTCATCCACTATAATGGCCGCTGAGAATTATGTAAGAATCGCTCGTTGTTGTTTCTGAAAAAAAAACCATCTGACGCCCCGTGTGTAGTGTAGGATAGGTGTTAACTCGATAATTATATTGATACGCGAGTGTCGGTGCCTGACGTGAGTCCCCTTTTCCTATTGCTATTTGGGAGTGTCTGTGGATTCCTGTCAGTAAGTACATACGTAAGGAATGAGTGTACCCAAAAGATAAATATAAACCGAGCTGTTCCTTCAGCACGAACAGACATACCGCTGAAAACATTGTATATATTTTCACTTGAAATATTTCCACTATCCCGCCTTCACTAACCTGAAAATATCATCTCTGTAAGCTTCTGTTAGCCTAGTACATATATACTATAAGACCGGACCGGTCTGGTTTTCATACATTAATTAATATCAAAAACATTGTAGTACGATTTTCCAGCTCTTATGTAAATAGCCGTACACTAAAAGTGTTTACGAAAACGCTTTTAAAATCAATTTTCCATAGCAATAACGAATCAACTAAATTCATTTCCCCATTGTTTTGTCTTTGAAAGATTACAAAATTAGAAACAAGCTATCGATTCATTACGTTTCAAACAACTAGGCATTTTCGTGAGCCAAAAGATTCCACTATTACATTCTACGATTTTTTACATAAGTGTATCTTTAATCTTTGAAAATACATATGTCTGTGACTTGTTAACAATAACATATTGACAAAAAACTTTCATTTTAAATCATGGTTGCGTTCAGAATTTCCGCTTCAATTTCCTTCATATCACACAAATTTTGTTTTTCCAGGCTAAGAATATTGATTCGCCTTGACTTTATGCTAGAATTATTTATTGCACACTGTATAATACAAAATGAAAAAGTCTAAAAGCTTGACAGCAACTCCACGGTCCACATGTATCATTTCTTCATAAATAATTCACAATATCTTCTTAACAAAACAATATTAATATTAAATGATTTAAAGGAAGTAGAGGAAGGTTGAAAAGCTTTTAGTAATCTGTAGCTAATCTAAAACGTTTGATTTCTTCAGTAAATCCACAAATAGATGGCGCTTGCTGACACTATTGACGTTCCTAGAATTATAAAATGCATCCTTCTCAATGAAATTTGTTAAATAGTTCAGCATGTACAGGAATATGTTACAGTCACAGTGATTAAATAGCTATTATACATAATGACTAGTCAATATATATAATGGCAAAATTAACTAGAAAATGTGATAAATTAGCCACTTTATCCGGATATTATTCATAATAGCGGGTCAAAGTTAGCCAAAGTATTAAATTAAATATTTTATTATTGTAGTCTTTAAAGAGTGATACCAAATACTTGTATTGATCTGTGTTTTTTAAATTTTGTTTTCTGGCTTGTGAGCTTTAAATTTACTTTATTAATTAAAGACAATAACTTTATTACTTTTATTTTCGTTAGTTATTGTTAGTTATTTTAATTCTTAGGCAAATTGAAATATAATATTATAATCTTTACCTATACCTACTTGTTTTATTATATTATCCAAGTCTTTGAAGGTATTACATAAAATTGCTAGTTAATGTGATTAATTATATGTCAATTATCACTTTATCAAAATCGAGTAAACATTATAAATAATAATGGCTAGATAATATATATAAAATCCGGATTTATTATTTTGACTGTAACAAATATATCCACAAATTTAGAGTTAAATAAATTAAATTACTAATAAAATATATCTATAATGGTATTTTTACATCTCTCTTTTCATTCACCATATCCCAATTACTTGGGGTCGCACAATGTCTTTTCTTCCACACTCCTCTACTCTGACATACATCTTCTGTCACACACATATGTATATGTTTACACAATATATTTTATTATTTATTATATATATATATATATATATATATATATATACACACATGTTATTACACCAGTTTCCCATTGGAGTAGGTAGAGATTATAAATCTCCACTTGCTAAGCCCTGACAAACAAATTTCGCATCACCTACTTTCATTAATCTACATATATAATAAATTGTAGAGGTGAAATTTCTGTACAACGAAAAAAAATGCTAAAAACCGAGTTAGGGCGATGTAAGAAGCAAAATGAACTAATTTAGATGTTTTTCATTTTTTTTGTTTCTCTGTTTGTACCGGCTAATCTCCGAAACAACTGGACCGATTTAAATGATATTGAAATTGTATGGTGGTAGCTTATATCCCTGGTCAACATATAGGATACTTTTGATCCCGAAAAATTTAAGAGTTCCAATGGGTTAGTTAAAAAACCGCACCACGCGGACGTAGTCACTGGCATCAACTAGTCTATTCGTAAATGCTCGTTTTATTGTAGTGAATTTTAACCGACTTCAAAAAAGGAAGAAGTTCTCAATTCGTCGGAATCTTTTTTTTTTACCTGATAGTATTTTATGAGTATCAAAGTAATTTATATAGTCGCTAGTATATAGTATGCTCCGTCGTTTATATAGTCTATTTCAGTTATTTTTTTAATAGTTTCAATGTACAGACAAGGCATGGTTAGAATTATAATATTATAGATTTTCATACTCGAACACAGAATCTGACTTAGGGAGAGAGGAGGGTCTTAGCAAATATCACGTAATTTTTTTCTAGCAGAAAACAGTGTAAAATTGCGTGATTTTTTTATATTTTTATTGCAAGAGTTCAGCAGACAGACAGACGGCCCACTTGATGGATAGCGGTTACCATCGCCTATAGACATTTGTAACACCAAAGGTACTACTAATGCGCTGCTGCTCTCTTGAAGGAGACTGGAGCCTGGTCACTAATGCCGGAACACAACTAAGGGTTGTTATGGCGACATACTTTAGACCAGGGGTGGTAGCCATCCAGTCGGGCAGATGCCCTACCACCTGGCTGTGGGCTGTTTTGTCGCCTCTTACGACAGGCCGCCCGGCCGCAGGAATTTGTATTCTTAGATTATTATTAGATAATTTATTTTTAGATGGCCAAATCGGACACTATAGTCTAACTCCATGAACTTAGATTAGAATAAATCTTGTCTAAGCTTTTGTTTAATATTTATTATTTATTTTTATGATTCTGTTTTTAAATTATGGCAATATTTATTTATTTATTTATTTATTTATTTATTTATTTATTTATGGAAAACCTACAGCTAAAACATTTGGTTAGATATCTAAAATTAAAACAAGAAAGCCAATGACAGGTTTTCACGGATAATATATATATTAAAGTAACATGCAAATATAAAGAAAAACATTAAAAACATTAAAAAGGCACCGAGAAGTCTAATCACTGATGAAAAATTTCAGGCTTAGACACATATTCACAAATACTAGTCTTTGATAAAAGTAATACTAAGAACAAGTTGTGTTTTTGTTTTTTTTTTCTCAATAATCCAGCACATTTACAGCCAAAATATATATTTTGAAGGATCTCGCGTGAGATTAGGGGAGGGAGTTGACGAAAATCTTACGAAATCTCTTCAAGGAGGAGGTTGAAAAATTCTCAAAAGTGCCCCGCGTTATTAATAGACGCCCCTTAAGTAATATCAGATTTCTGCGATAAAGTAAAATAAGTATAAAGTAAAGAAGTATAAAGTGAAAGAAGTATAAAGTGAAAGAAGTATAAAGTGAAAGAAGTATTAGGTGGAACAATGGATATTTATGTTACTACTAGCTGTCCCGGCAGACGTCGTCCTGCCCGGTAAAAAATAGGGGTTGATCGTAGAGGGTTGAAAATTTAGGGTTGTATGTATCTTTTAATGCTGTATCATAAAAAAATAGAAATTAAAAATTTTGTCTAAAAAATAAAAATAAAAATTTAGGGGTGGACTACCCCTAACATTTAGGGGGATGAAAAATAGATGTTGGCCGATTCTCATAGATACCGGATAAGCACAAAAAATTTCATCAAAATCGGTCAAGCCGTTTCGGAGGAGTATGGCAACGAAAACTGTGACACGAGAATTTTATATATTAGAGAAGAAGATGTATATAGTAAGATCACAGATATACAGCATTAATCGGATGAACGAAGTGTAAGTTCGTAAGGAACGGATACGCAAATGAGTTTAATACATCCATTTGTGACTAAACCAACTTCATATAAAGTCATTTAAAATACAACATGGAGAGCTCTTAAACGAGCGTACGGCAGAGCGAAAGTACTATTTTGACCTTTGCCATTTCGTCAGGTCAGAGTTCAAAAATCTTACGTGAACTGGGTGAAAATATTTGATCTTTCGCAATATGTATTTTAACAATAGAAGAGGAATGTTAATAGCCCTGTAACAAAGTGCTTTTTAATATTAAGCCGATATTAGAACGTTCATTTCTGTCTTTGCATTTGGTGGAATCAATCAATGTAAACATAAAATTGAGTCATTCAATGTCATTAGATGTCCTTAGAGTTCTATACCTTTCAAGCAAATTGAATCTTTTTTATTTTATTTTATTTCGGAGGCTAGAAATAGGCTATATTAAGAGAAGTTATTAACATGCCTCCACAGATATCAGTAAATTTAAACAAAGAAACAAAAAAAATGATCATAAATGGACCTTCTTATGCAAAATGGAACCAACCAACATACTGTCAGTTTTGGCATAATACTGGCCTTGGTGGCCATATACAAAAATTTTGAATTTAGAAGATATGTTCTTTTGTTTTTTATTGTATATTTTGTCCTCTTATAAAAATCGTTCTGGCTTAAAGGCCTAGCTGCCAAGCCATAAACCTAAATAAACAATATAAAAATCGTCATTGTCTTCCGCATGTGTAGTTTTCCTTTATAATTAAAACAATTACAGTCTGCAAGAAATTAATATTTAAAGAAGTGTTTAACACAAATCATGTGGACTGTAAAATTAAAATATCTATGTTTTGGACTATTATTTAATTTTGTTGCCTATATTATAAACGAATACATAGAAACCGAATTAATTTGAACTTAATTTATTAATAAAAAATAATAATTTATTGATGCACAAAACAAATTACAACCAAAACTAATTAAAAGATTACATTACTAACATACAATCTGGATTGCAATTCTAACTGAAACAGATGTTGTAAAAAAAAAAAAAAAAAAAAAAAAAAAAAAAAAACAGTGTAAACGACTTTTGTGTGTATATATATATATATACACATACACACACGCTCGCACTCACACACACATACGGTACTATATAATTAAATCTATTGTATCATTAACTGTAAAGCATTATTTAAGAATATTTTTTAATAGTTTACAATATTTACGGAAGCTGTTTTGAAATATATCAAGATCAGTGTTGTTACTTGCCAATTCATTACAATATCTTGCCATTCTCACAATGGGATTAAAGTAAGAGATGTTATTTTTGTGAACTTGAAGTGCAAAAAGCTTATTTGCTTGAATGAATGAATAATTTGATTACATAAATATTTCAAGGTCTTACTAACGATACATCGCATGACGACATTACAAAGAAAATGTTTCCTTAAAAAAAACGCAAATTTTTTTCATAACATTTTGAGTATTGGCTAAAATATCGTCTCACTCAGATAACATTGCGTTTGAAACCTGGCCGAGAAGCATGTACCGTTTAGATAGACAGTCGTTGTCACCGAATGTGCATATTGGTATAATTACTATGACTACCGATCCTCTGCATAATAGCTTTAATGGCAAATCCTTCACAGTCCAAGCAGTTCGTCTTTGCAAAGCGCCGCCTGTTAATATCAAACTAACCAACTCACTTCCTATTTTTAGGAATTTGCACTTTCCATTATTTTGAAAGACATCAATATTAGATTATTCAAGTTTACGAAATAAAAACTAAAACATCCTATACATAAATCTTACTTAGAAATATATATACAATAGAAAAAACTAAAATTAAAACCTAGGTATATTAAAACCCATCCAGCCCCACCAGACCACTGTCGCTGGGCATTCCTATTTTTAAACGACTTGTGAGGGAATTTTATTACCTATCATCAAATAGCTTGATTTAAGGATTCAGAAGCAATTATTGTCAGCTTTTTTCTCGTTTTGTATTTATTAATACATTATCGTGTATTTTATTAACATATTATCATGTATGTATATATTTATAAGATACTGATTCAGTAATGAGAATAATGCATAATACACCTTTATTACCTTTACTGTTCACCACACACACATAAAATAAACAATTTACAGCAGTCACATTAAACAGTAAAATTAGGAACAATAGGCGGCCTTATCACTTTAAAACAATCTCTTCACAACATATACAAATTAAAACTAATTTAGGATACCCAGTGCCAGACCGGTATCAGTTGGGACTTGGGATTTGGAAACTTCCCCAAAAAACAAGCCGCATTCCTTCTATGAATGGCAACGCTTATACGTTGCCTGAGGTATATCAGCCTTTATGTAATATATTATGATAATTCATATTTAGAGTTAACGTTTATTTTTTTATGTATATAATGCAAAAGTGGATGGATGCAGAAGTCGCGGAAGGCCACGACACATCTTCCATGATCAAATTGATCGTGTATTAGCAGAAGGTGATGTCAGGAGCCTTAAGAACAGACGAGCGTGCATGAAAAGAACTATGAATGACAAAGAAGCAAGTGAGGTGTGTAAGAATAAGCCTAAATGGCGCTCTGTGGTTCATGCCTACCCCGCAAGGGACCTGGCGTGAAGTTATGTATGTATGTATGTTGTAAATATCTTTATTTTTACACAGTATAAAACAAAGTCGCTTTCCGCGTCTGTCCGTATATCGGCTTACTCTTTCAAAACCACGCAACGGATTTTTAAACGCTTTTTCCTATCAGATAATTTTTCAAAGAAAGTTTATAAACACTAGCATTTGCCCGTGGCTTTGCTCGCGATATATATAGGCCTCATTATATTTAATGAATAGAGCTACCAACGTTAAAAATCTAGTTTTTTATAAGACAATGTAACAAGTATTTACGCTCAGAGACTGGACATCTTTGTTTTACCAATATAGAATATTATACAAAATGTTCAAGGGCTTTTACCTATAACAATTATTTATACAAAATGAGATTTTTTAAGGTCGAGACGAAAAAACAAAAGATTCCGACAAATTTCATATTAATACATTAACATGCCCATAAATCCCGAGTGGTATAGGTCGAGAGCACGTCAAGAATGAGGTTACGCACGGATATATTTTGACTGCCCACCAAACATAATATAAATACAATTGTATAACTATATAAACTATACAACTAGAGTTGTTTGGAAGAAATCGCTTTTTAACGATAAGACCGCCCTTTGTACATAATTAGATATAGATTTAGTCTGTAAGTTTATTTTTGTGTTGCTGTACAATAAAATATTAACTCATCATCATCATCCGAGCGTTAAATCCCGGTTGCGTTCGGAGCGTTCACTCCGACGCCCAGGGTCCGCTTTCCTACTTTTTCTACTCCACTTCGCGCGGTCTTCAGCATCCCCCGTTTTGAGAGCATTGGCACGCATGTCATCCTTCACGACGTCAAGCCAGCATTTCTTGGGCCTTCCCCTTCGACCGGGACCTGGCGGAGGCGGCATGGCTAGACATTTGTTCCCCACATAATTAGCCGGTCTCCGTAAAACGTGGCCGTACCAGCGTAAGCGACACTCTTGCAGTTTGTCTGCTATGTCACGGACATGAAGACTGCCGCGGATGCGGGAGTTCCTGACTCGGTCTTTCCGCGTCACTCCACACATCCTCCACACAATAAAATATTAACTATCTATAATAAATGTAATAAATGAACCTAATATAATCGCAAGAATCTTAAATGATTACCTATTCGCATTCGCCGGAGTGTACAAAGTGTCATTCATAATCGCGATGCGTCATAACACACAACACACATGCGAATAGATGCACACACACACATGACATGCGATTATAAGTAAAAAAAAAATGTAATTTCGTTACACTATTATGAATAAATTAGCTTAAATGGTTACCTATTCGCCTTCTCCGGAATTTTCATTTACTCTCACTTTTGTACAATCTCCTTTTTGGCTCTTGTACCCTCCGTATATAAAGAAACGTTTTGATTTCCTACGTCTTACTCATTCCCGTTATTTGCACTCTAGTATTAATCTCTCCTTAATGACACCTGTACTTACTTCTTCCTTCTTTGATAACTCTTTCACGGTAGAGGCTGTCCGTTTATGGAACTCGCTGCTTCTCAACATCACACAGCTAAATCCATGTTTAAACTGAGGGTTACTAAATATCTTTGGTCCTCACAAGTCGTGCTGCTGATTCTATATATAGTATATCTTTTTTTATAGTATATAAAATATACTATTATTTATTTTATTCACACTTATTCTTGGAATGTTTCATATTATTTATTGTCTTGACCGCCACTGTTGTCTTAATATTTTCCTTAGTTTAGGGGGTTGCCTGAAAGAGATCACTTTAAGCGATAAGACCGCCCTTTGTACAACATTTACTGTACCTAGTTTTAATAACGTAGTTTTAATTTTTGGTGAACAGTAAAGTGTTTTATAAGATAAGATGTCCAGAGGGCTAGTACGTCTCCTCGCTACATCCCCATACTGATCCGTTGTCCGAGGGAGACACCAACCCTCTGATCACCTGAAGATATGTTTTGATAAATTTTGGTAGAAGCTCATGGCCTCAGGACCCCATGAGCGCAAACATATAACTCTCAGTGAGGGTTTCCATATTTTCGCCGCTTGAGTGATTCAGCTATTTCCGCCGCCGAACTGACTGATCTAGACATGTTTGGTAAATGGGATGTGGTCAAAGTCCACACAGATTGCATTCCATACCAACGGCTTGCCATGTTGCCATGGAATTAGAGTAGCTCTGTCAAGACGCTTACTATCGTTAATAATATAATATTTTATATATTTATTAAAGTAACTTATAAATTAAATTATTGTCTACGGACTCTTGTTATACTTCCCTTCTTCTTCTTCTCTTCTTCTACTCCATCCAAAGCTTGTCTGGAAAAAATCTTGATTTTATTTAGCGTTTTTGTATACTAATGTATAAATTATCACAAAGTCTATTAGAGTACAAGCACGTGACTGACAGTTGTTACAAACACAAATAAAACAATTCCAATCCGTATAGTAGAAAATTGTAATACATGCGCGCAAAGTCCGTCAATATGAGATAACGTTCCGAATATACACTTAGGCAGATAGCTGGTTTTGATAGAAAATGCTATCCGTGGATAGGTTATTGAAGGTAATAAGGATAAAAGGATATATTTTTTATCTTTAGTAACTTAAATAACGGATAGATAGCTTATTGAAAACGGCCGTTAGTAACGCCTCTATCGACTAACTCTTTGGAACTCTCAAATTTGTAAGCTTTATGGCTTTTAAGAATGTGCAATGAAATTTAAATAATAGAAGAAAGGATTTATGGTGTCTTACTGCAGGGCAATACAAACGAATTAACTCGAACAAATGACTGTGAATAATTAAGGAAACCATAAAAGGATTATAGATAATTAAATTTCAAAGGGGTGATAAAATACGTGTTTCAAAGGATTATGTCTTTTCGGAAATTCAGTTGTAGCACTATAAAGCAAATGTGAATTTCTTTATGGCGTTTTCACGCCTTAACTAGGCAACAGTTCGTCACGAAATGTTGAATTTTCTTGTGAGATGTTTTTTTTTGCTTTTTATTTATTACTTTCAAAAAAGAAAAAAATACATTTTCCTACTACTACTACTACTTATTTGCTATCGTGGGTAAATACATTTTAAAATTTGGGAGTGTATTTAGCATGGATGGGTTGGGTGTATAGATAGAATAGGGTTTGTTGGTAGTTTGGTAGGATTGGTAGATTTTTACACATACATTACATACATTCAAGCAGTCTTTTATAGTAACATTGTTTTAGAATTAGTTGTAAAATGTATAACTTACCTAATCCTGTAATGTCAAAGACTTGAACTCTTAGGTAACTCATTAAAGCCTTTACTAGGTAATATTTTGTTCTACCGCACATGGGTAGGTAGATAGGATAGGGTTTGTTGGTAGAGTGGTAGGATTGGTAGATTTTTACACATACATTACATACATTCAAGCAGTCTTGTATAGTAACATTGTTTTAGAATTAGTTGCAAAATGTATAACTTACCAAATCCTGTAATGTCAAAGACTTGAACTCTTAAGTAACTCATTAAAGCCTTTACTAGGTAATATTTTGTTCTACCGCACACAACCGCGATATTCATAATTACAAAACTTTTCCAACGTGAAGTTAAACCCTCATCAACAGAACCGCACAGTCAATCTTTAAACTTAAACTCATTAATCTAATAACTTAACTAAACTTTAATCGACTTAAGTTAATATTTTCTTATGTTTTTGCAACTAGAGCACACAATTAAAACTACGTATTAACGGTTTTTGGCGCGGTATTTGTTTGATTTTAATTTTGAACGAAAGAATTGACATTTTCGTCTTCAGTGATTACGGCTACTGAAAATTGGCAAAAACGTAGTTTTAGTTTTTAACCATAGTTATTTGCGGTTTTATTCATATTGAGTTAGAATAAGTTTATAGGCTACTTTAAGGTTCTTAAAAGACAGTTATATATACAGTATAGTATATATTTTACAGTATAAATATAAAAAACAGTATGTTCAGACTCGCTAGTCCGTATTAGCCCCCCTGACTTTTTGTCTTTTACAAATTCATTCTACAAACTCGACCCCGATCGAGAATCTATAAATTTAACTGGAAAATCTGCCCAAACTATATGAGTTAACTTGACAGTTTCGCAAACAATATACCTGCTGCACTTGTCCAAATGAATAAGCGGGTTTGACACATCAGTTATCTCGATGTGCAGGCTTAATTACGATGTCTTCCTTCACAGTTAGCAAAGTGTATATTGTAACAATGTGCACATTAGGTTAGAAAATTGCTTAAACCAGTGTTCCGCAAACTTTTTGTGTTCAAGGTACATCTAGAAAAACGAAATTTTTTGGAGGTACACCACAAATAAAAATATTTTTTAAGTAATACTATTCAATATTTATTTATTAATCATCGAAACAATATTTATTATTAATCAACAAACCTAAAATTTAAATTGCAACATAACCTTATTTTTTCGAGGCACATCAATTAATGACCACGGTACACCAATGTGCCGCGGTACATGATGTGCTGAACACTGGCCTAACCACGATGCTACAACGGCTTCGAGAGTTATCTTAATGTAAGTCAGACTAATGACATTTCATTAATAATTTTACTGTTATTTTTTTCAGGTAAGTGACATCTTCAACGTATTGTAACGTAAGTGATATTATATACACGTATAAGTGTGATCATATAACAAATACGCCATGATAATCTACCTGGTGCTTCGTTCAATAAAATAAGAATATGTAAACAGCGTTAGATTATAATCTTACAATTACGATATAAAAGACTGCTTACAATTTAACGCATTATTTTTCGGTAGATTATAATCTGTTTGATCTCTATAACTGTTCGATGGTTAACAGTCTCACGAGATAGATTATAATATACCAGGTAGATTTTATACTTATATAAGCTCCAGCAAGTACCTAATTTTAAAATTCAATCGAAAGCAAGGCAATAGTAAGATGGAACCAGCCATAAGGTGGTCCGTCCGTATACAGCTTTGCTAGTGCAATAAAAAAAATTGTTTTAATCAATGATGTAACTTTAGCGAATAAATATTCCTTCTATTACAAAAAGGGACTCCCATAGTCACCAATGAAACGGTTATGGAGTAATATTATAATAGATTAAAATCCAGTGCGTGGCGCGTAGCAGTTGATAAAACTCCGGTACAGACAATTAAACACATGGGTAGTGTCGCTTAGTTGCTATTTCTGCAACACAGTCTCTGGACGGCAGCCAGCGAGACACTATGGGTTGTTGTACACTGATAAGCGTAGGCGATGCGAGAATATTAATGTTTGTATTGCGAAAAGCAAGCCAACAGACCGACTGTTCGCTTGAGTGGTTATCCGTGCAGGAACGCAGAAAGAATACAATTTTCAGCGGCTGGGTGGCCTGTCTTAAGAGTTGATAAAACAAGCCACAGCCAGGGGGTGTTAACCTGCCTAGATTGTTACCACTCCGGTCTAGAGTATGCCGCCGTAACAGCTTGAGTTGTGTTCCGGCATTAGTGGCTAAATTCAAGACTCCCTTAAGAGAGCAGTAATGCAGTAGCACCTTTGGCGATGCAAATGTACACAGGCGATGGTAAGTGCTTTCCATCAGGTGGACTACTGCCTGTCTGCTGAACTCGTTCAATAAAAAATGGTGTAGCCAACACGTCGCCGGTCTCGAAGACAAGTTATAAAATCCTTCTTACTCCACCTCAAGACCTGGGTACAAAATACTGTCCAAGTCCTGATTATACGTAAAATACACGTCCTTAAGTATCGTAAAGTAATTATAAGTGGTAACGCAAGAAAATGAGAGTGGACATTCCTCTAATGGTGAATTATACGATTATGGGAGTCAGACATTGACACCAGCATTTGCTCGTAATATTCCACGTGTAATGTTCGTAAACTGCACCTTTTGTTTTGCGCATGGAAGAAAAGTACTAACAGCACTAACAATTAACCAGCAAAAAACGTACACCTGAAAATACCCTCAAATACTAAAATTTTGTTGTTGATAAGAGAGCGCTGTGACTCGTTTTATTAATTTGTCAGTCGATCGAAGACCACTACTGAATGTAAGCTTCCCCAAATTCTCTTTCCCCTTTATTTCCTCTTCAAATTCGTATTTAAACTACAATAAAAATATAACTATACTTAGAAAATAACAATCTATAAGTGAAAAACAGACTCCAGGTCGTTGTCGGCGGGGAGCGTATCCAAAATGATGGCCGCATTTCCACGTTGGAAGACAATGCTGATGTGTTGCTCTAGGTGCAAGCCAGCCTTTGGTCACACGAGACCTCAATTAGACGCGTCGAGAGGTCTCGATATATAGTATCTAAATATAATAAAAGTTGTTGCTTTTATTCTATTCAAATATTCATGATCAAGGCTCCTCAGAGCAAATAAAGTAGGTATTAATGCAATTATTTTATTATCCAGTCCTACATCGACTAACCTCGATCAATATTTTTTTGCTGGACATTTGTCTTGTCTTGTGATTTGTCTATTAAAGCCCTGCCTGCAATTTTAAAGTAACCAATGCGCAATATTCGACTTTATTTCTTAGTCTTATTTACTCTAGTTACTTTATGTATTAGTAAATGTCCCTGCTCCATCTGGGATAATGTTAATATTAGTGACTGTCTTACGCGAATGTAGCAATGGGTTTAGTGTGTTGTTTGTGATGCAGCATTGTCATTAATTAAATGACGATAAAATTGACAGATAAAATCTCTATATATACTATTTTTTTACGCGAAACATGCAGGGATATGTCCCAGAAATGAGACAGGTTAAATTGCCTTCGTTAGGAATAGTTATACTCAAATTCTACATAATACATACATACATACATAACTTCACTCTAGGTCCCTTGCGGGGTAAGCACGAACAACAGAGTGCCATACAACACCTCACTTGCTTCTTTGACATTCATAGCTCTTGTCATGAACGTCATTCTACATAATATCTATTTATTATAGTGCTTTGCTAGTAAATTTAAAACCTACTTTCTATATATTCATGTTTAAAGTGTCGTTTCTCTCCAACGTAGCTTTGGTAGTGGACATTCGCCCTTACACCCTAGCCCATCGGACAGACGCGGCTCTGTGACGTCACCCGTTCTCTACGTGCCACAGAACGTAATAGCTGTCGTGAATATGAAAAATGTTTATTAAATAAAAAAAAGTTCAACAAAGATAGAATATGACGTGACAAGGTCGTCTGTTAAGATTATGTCGCGAATGTACTGTTGATACAGATTTATGTTCGAAGTACTTAAAAATCTATTAAATTTTGATACAATCGCACATGCCTGCCTATAGTACTTTAAGACTATATGTAAAATTCTGAGCCCAGGTCATCGAGCTAAATGCCGACGCCAGCTATCTAGATTTAACTCAGGAATAACATAATAAACTTGAGCGCCTCCAAAACTTGTCTATAAGGTTCATATTTGGATTACGCTTGTATGACCACGTTTCTGAATTTCAGAAAAAACTCAAGTGGTTGCCAATTCATTTTTGCTGGAATACTCGCATCCTTTCATTGCTTTACAGTGTTTTTATTCATCCCTACTACTCGACAGTACCTTAAAGAACGCTTTGAATTTATTTCTTGCTCTCACAATTTACGCCCTGCCAGACAACATAGACTTATTACTCCTGTTCATAATACAACGTCCTTCAATAATTCTTTCACCGTTAAGGCTGCCCAACTTTGGAATACATTGCCTATTGCTGTCAGACAAGCAAAATCTCTTATAAAATATAAGAACATGGTTAGGAAATTCTATCTGCAATATATTAGTAATTAGTAGATATTATATTGCATATAGTTATATATTTATGATGCTTGAATAGTTGCATTTTATCACCATATCTTGTATATATATAACTCATGTATATTTATTTATTTTATTTGTTTGGGAAACATACAATAAGTAATATTCTTACATATAAAACACAAAATGCATTCATATATCAATAAAGTTCCCACTATAAAATAATTTATATAATAAAAATAAAAATTGTCTCAAATAGTTAATTACAAAAATGAAATACAATTATACGAAAATTACATATATTTGTAGATATAGTATAGTTGTACATTTATTATTAAAATGTAAGTGATCGATCAATAATTTTGTATACTACCATCGCCACTTCTAATCAGCAATATTTTTGCCGCGGGTTGTCTGGAAGAGATCGCTTTTTAGCGATAAGACCGACCTTTGTACCCAATTAGAATAATACTAGCTCGCAAGTTTTCTGTATTGTTAATCAATACCTAAAGTGTTATCTATCTATCTAAATGAGTAAGGTTCCCAGAAGGAATTTACCTCGCTGGATGACCATATTGATCCGTAGTTGATCAGTTCCAAAATCCAATGTATTATCCAAATATGAGGTCCTTACATATGAAGTTGGCGTTTTGTAAGGGAGGAACATTAAATCGATTTTTTTAAATAAAATATATTTATTTAATCTAAATATGTACCATTGCCTAGACTACTTCTGCCACCTCATAGGTAGTTCATTGATATTGTAGGACAACCTTTTTATACGTTTATTTTTCAATACATTTTTACGTTTTATTGACATTGTCATTCCTTTGATAACCAGTCGAAATTATTCTCTGTATTTGATTGTTTAAACCAGAAATAAATAATTCGTCTTTATACAAAGCCTATCTTGCACCAATCCGCCACAATCCCTTTACTAAAAACACCATTCGGACGGGAATCAACAAAATCTTTGAAGGCACTTTGGACTGCCCCATCGGACTTGATTTTTTTCCCTTGCAAGAAGTTTTCCAAATTTCGAAAAAAATGGAAATCTGTAAGGTCCAGGGAGTACGGTGGATGTCTTAGACATTCCAATTGAAGCTCTTCTAATTAGGTAGCTGTTTTTCCAAGGCATTGAAGATTTCAAATCCCTGATCTATCGGGACTGGAATGGTATAGTTTTTCGATTTTCAAAGTTCCCAATTACAAAAGATTTAATATCTAATAGTTTATTTAAAAAGTCTGGTTTTTCGAACGGTTAAAACATTTTTCTCTTGCGGGCAATAAGTTTTATTCAGGCTTTAAACCCAACAGGTTAAACGATTCGAAATAACTCTTCCGTTGCACTGCCTGTCCAAATACAATAAAACAATTCGAAATCCAACAGAGTCCAGACGTACAAATGGTGTTGCCACTTTCTAAAATCAAGTCAATTTAAGACTCAATTTTACTAATACTTTCAATTTACTAACACCAAACTAATGAACAATAACAATATACAATATTTTACTTTATATTTACCAAATGGCCAACTTAATTAAATGGGCAGTATTTTACCATATATCAGGGCATCAGGCAATATATACGATCTACTTGCTATATAAATAGAGAAACAAATTAAATTTCTTGATTATAAAGACCAATTTTACTCATGTTAATGGTTTTTTTACCTGACAAGAGATGGCAGTACTAGTATTTCTCTTTTCTTTCACTCAATTATTTTCTCAATTACTCAATTTTATTTTCTCCGTGCAGGAACGGAGAAAGAATACAATTTCCTGCGGCCGGGCGGCCTGTCGAAAGAGGCGACAAAACAACCCACAGCCAGGTGGTAGGGCATTTGCCCGACTGGATGGCTACCACCCCTGGTCTAAAGTATGTCGCCATAACAACCTTGAGTTGTGTTCCGGCATTAGTGGACCAGGTTCCAGTCTCCTTTAAGAGGGCAGCAGCGCATTTGTAGCATCTTTGGTGTTGCAAATGTCCATAGGCGATGGTAACCGCTCTCCATCAAGTGGACCGTCTGCCTGTCTGCTGACCTCCTGCAATAAAAAAAAATATTTGGGGTCTTACTAAAATACATATACTGATAATAAAATACTCGTCAATGTTATAATTTGTAACTAAAATTTACAGATTAACATGAACTAGATTTATGTGCGTTTTTGATTTTGATTTATTTTCGTTCAGTTACGTCGCCATTTTACCATAATTGGAAATTTTTTAATCCGCATGACCAGGTGGCCATGAGGATTGACCGCACGGTTATTTAAGTGCAAGACGGGTGTCTTGCACTTGAATAGTATTATGGAAAGGCACCAGTAAAACCATTATAATT
The DNA here is from genome assembly GCA_012273795.1 of Dendrolimus punctatus. NCBI lineage: Eukaryota > Metazoa > Arthropoda > Insecta > Lepidoptera > Lasiocampidae > Dendrolimus > Dendrolimus punctatus. The sequence continues at coordinate 13,303,364 of CM022550.1, forward strand.
CTCTAACACAAAACGGCGTGGCAGGCCATCCATTTCTTACTTTTGAATTATGAATTAGAAACGTCTAAAAATTGTTATGGCTGAGCTTAAACATTTTATTGGAAATATTATTTTGAGCAAGATACGTTGTGTACGTTTTTATACATGGGATATTTTGAGTTGGATGATCGATATATTTAAGTGTAAAGGTAGAAAAAAAAATGATGGATAGATGGTTTGTGTGAAGGATGACATGATGATTCGTGGTATGACAGCGGTCGTATGCCAAAATAAAAGTGTATGGAAGAACAAGATTTACACCGCCAACCCCAAATAATTCGGCATACAAACACACATTGTATTTCCCAAGCTAAGCAAGTTACGCTTCTGTTATGATCATAGACACTCAGGCCGTAGTAAATAACGAAAAGTTCGTTTAATTGTGCTTTTAGTAGAGGAAAGGAAAGTTCTCCATAAGGTTCTAGGTTTAATAAAAAGAGAGGATGGTAGATGGAGGGTCCGAACATACCGAAATTGAGAATTGTGGCCAAGCACAACATAAGAGAAATAAAAGCTCACCAGCTCCGCTGGCTCGGTCACGTAGAACGGATGGGAGAGGATCACGGCGTGAGGAAAGCATATTTGGGACGGCCGTTAGGTCGGCGTCCGGTCAGTCGTCCCAAATATCGTTAGAAGGACAGAGTATAGGCTAACCTATCGGAGCTACCAGCCAATAATTGGCAAGAAGCCGCGCAAGACAGAGAAAAGTGGCACGCTCTCGTTTCGGAGCCCAAGACCCACTTTGGGTCCCTGAGCCAACGGAGTGTCGTTTAAATGTTGTAAATGTACCATATGTTTCATCCGTGCAGGAACGGAGAAAGAATACAATTTCCTGCGACCGGGCGGCCTGTCGTAAGAGGCGACAAGACAACCCACAGCCAGGTGGTAGGGCATTTGCCCGACTGGATGGCTACCACCCCTGGTCTAAAGTATGTCGCCTCAACAACCTTGAGTTGTGTTCCGGCATTAGTGACCAGGTTCCAGTCTCCCTTAAGAGAGCAGCAGCGCATTTGTAGCACCTTTAGTGTTGCAAATGTCTGCTGAACTCGTGGAATAAAAAAATAAAAAAGCATGCTAGGAATCAAAGCTGGAGACTTAACATCGCAATGAGTTCGGCCAACAAACGTTTAGTCCATTCAACTACAGAAGCTGTCAAATTATTGGGATAAGGTAAAAGAAAATAGAGCTCCGTAAACAAAAACAGGGAAGACGTTTACTGATAGGACGACTGCTAAGAACGTACTCATTTTTCAAAGTGAATTGAAAATATTTATTCAGGTTACTTAGGGTTTTGAATACTAGCAACACCGATCAACTGTATTGTTACAGATAAACAAAACCAAAACGATCCAATTCACTAAAACAATGTGTTTATTGCTGTGTTTAAAGAATGTACGGAATATATGCTATTATTGGCACCTGACGGACATTGGAGAAGATTTATTCGTGATTCACACTTCCGACAGGTGTTTGTTAAAGAACACACTACAGCATATTGTCTTGTTTCTATTGTTAGAGTATAGCAGACATGCAAACAGTACACCTGATGGAAAATGGTTACAAAAATAGAAGCATCCTTCTGTTAATCCGGCTTGTCTATGAATGTTCTTTTACAAAATACTAGAGGCACCGGCAGACGTTGCCTTCTCTGAAAAAATAAAAATCTTGTACCCGATCCCAGCGCCACCTACCGGTTCTTATTGGAAAATTCATCAAAATGGGCCAAGAGTCCTCAAGTTATTCGCGTACATTTCTAAGATTCATTATTTATATAGAAGATGAAGATGATCTTATACAATATACTTATCCAGCCAGTTTTAAGTAGACTTTTTTGACGTGGTAGTGGTATGTTGACATTATTATCCTAATCCGTGGTGTGATGGCTACCACGGTCTCACAAAATAACAGCGTGAAATGGTTAGCCTTAACTTTTTCAATGAAATTACGTTCTAACGGTTTTAAGCGCGATAATTCATTTGATTTTTAGCATTCCGACATTTCAAACAGTAGCCGTGATCATGGAAGAAAAAGATGTCAAGTTTCAATGAGTATCGTTAAAGTTTTATTTAGCCTGCCCCCAACTTGTTCATTTGAATTATTTAGTTTATATTTTGTTTATGGTTTTATTATCTACTCTTTAGGAGCCTCATTTAAATTACCACCGCTTCATAAGCTGTTTTTGCTTGAAGAGGAGAAGCGACGCTAGAAACTCTTCAGCAAACATTTTAATATTATATAAAATTGTTACATACCGACACAGAAATGCGCACCTGATTTATTACCCTCCCGCATTCTGATTTCTTTTGTTTACTTCGTGTTTAAAATGTGCATTTAAACAATAGCCTATTGTTATTGTTTTCGACTTTGTTGGCCGTTTGCAGGAATAATTAACCAGGTGAAAAGATTACGGTTTCACGGAAACCTCAGTCCACGCGCTCCTTTTTTGTATTGTATAATTTGTATTAATCAATGCCCGAAGGGACGAGTGAGGCAGTCCAGCGACGATTACGATACTAGCAAGACGTGTGTACATTTGAGAAATTATATAGTGACGAACTTTAAGCGTGTTATTGAATCGTGCAGTTTGTATTGGTAGTGTCTAGTTATATTTGTACCTATGTTATACGTGTTTGTATAGTTCTAATAAATTCTATAGTAATACCAACGGCATTTTAATTTGAGTCCTGCGTAACTCGTAACAAAATTATTAGAGCTAGGCAACGTTTACTGAAAAGTTTCTTGCAGCGCTTAATAATAAGACTAATAAGTCACTGTCTGCCCATTTTTCTATGTTCTCTGAACATTGTGACGGGCAAATACCATAGACCCCATATTCCCAGACCCCTAGTACCACGAGGAGTTCACCCCAATAGCCCGGTACTTTCTGTTCTCTTTTCCCACAATAGTCCTACACTGGCCGGGGCTTGTCCTTGGGTGCATTATTATATGGTGTAGAAAGGCACAATCGCCGGTCAGTGTCACGTCCCATTAAATTTGTCAAGAGGCCTCTACATGTTGGCCTTTCCATGGCCCCACGCAAGCGCTCCAAAAATCCGGATCATTATTATGAGCCGTGGTCTTTAAAGAATAATATAAAAAAACTACTGCGCTTAAAACCGTTTAAACGTAGTTTTATTATCATTGGTATACTTATTTTTTCAAATAATTATTTAAAATTATTCGTGTGTGCTCCTTAATTAATAAAGTTTACGGAAAACATAATTAAATTTTATAACACCATGGCGATATTTACATCATTGAAGACAACAAAGATGTAAAAATAGACAAACAACAGATATGTCGTCAAGAATTGGCTATAAAACCATCACGTGCATACCTTGGCATCCAATCGACTGCTCTCGAACCATTTCCTACATTTTTTACTGTCTTCCAATAAATATTTACACGATTTCCGACTTTATAGCTTATAAAATAGAGGCTATTGATTCTTATGTGATAGTAACATTGTGATTATTGTGAAAATCCATACGAACGTAACTCTGTTATTTGACGGTCCACCTGATGGAGAGTGGTTACCATTGCATAGGCAATGGTAACATGTACATAGGTAGATCTGCAATACTAAAGGTGCTAATAATGTGCTGCTGGCCTTGAAGAGGGAACGTGAACCTGGCCTCATGATAATGATGAACATTACTCAGGGTCGTTAGGCATATTCTAGATTAGATGAGGTAGCACCTGCAATCTGATGCTACCACTTGCCTTACCTTAACCACTAAGTTACCAAGATAATTTATTTTAAGTATCGGTGAGACAAGGGCATCAAAATCTAATCATATAATACGATTTAAGGAAATTAATGAAGACATGAATGGAGTAAAGAGATATTATTAGAGGGTGTTTTGAGCATTTTTATATTTTATGTTATCATACAAGCCATGCCTATTATACCTATTTTTAACGAGGGCAAAACCTATCGAAGACCTAATACAGTGGAGGGAAGCGTGGTAGGCGCGCGTGCTATTCGCCACGTGGTGAATGCACTTAATTACGTACTTTCATATATAATCTGTTGAATTAAAGCATTATTATATGAGTAATTACTACAACAATAGTTTCATGACATCATCTATAAATACTATTAGCTGTCATATATTTTAGGATGTCAACAATAGTTTAGTCTTTATCCGTACATAAAAAGGATAATTCAATTAAATAACAAATGAACAACACTATTACACTATGATTTTTAATTACCTGGACTAAAATGACAGCCGCAATCGACCTTCTGTTGTGCTGCAAGCGTGGAGCATAGTGTTGTAGCATGGTTTATTTATAAGTGACTTGTGGATTCAGTTCACCACTCAGTCAGTCAGTAATTTAAATACAGCAACATGCTCCACATTTGCAACATATAAGAAAGTTCGCAGCTGCAATTTTAGTCCACCTAATTAAAAAACTGAGTAAATGCTATAGGAGCTCCTGATTAATAAACAACTCACTTATCAATGACACATATTACAACACTATGCTCCACAGATGCAATATAAAAAGGTCTATCGCCGCTGTCATTGTAGTCCATGTAATTAAAAAAAAAAAAGTTTTGTTGCGATTCGTTTTGCCACTTGTTCGTTGAAGTTTCACTTCTACTATGTGTCCCGGCACACATTTCGATTTTTCGCAGGTTTACTGCAAATTATGATTCGGTTAGATTAGGTACATTTTAATGAATGTATACTTTATTTAAAGATATTTCATTTTATCAAACAAAACCAATAAAAGTTTCACTTCAAAAATCATAGTATCGTTTTTTTGCAGTCGATTATTGAATTTAAACCAGTCATAACATATTCATTGTACTGTAACAGTAATAAAATAAAGCGGGTAGTTTAATATTAAATTTGTGCCGTCTACTCTGCCCCGTTACCCCGTTTCGTCGTTAACAATAATGCATACTGACAACTTAATCTAGGGCTGGTATACAGCAGATTTTATTTTTACTATTTTAGGCCAATTATTTTTATTTATGGAGCAACAAACAGCTACATAATTTTTGTAAATGTTTTTAAATACAAGCTTTTAAGGTCCAGGATATCATGTAGCAGTAGCTTGCTAGACAAAACAAGTAAAACCAGTCCGAACACGACGGGTGTCCTTTCTTAGTAGAAGAGTTCCTATGACCACCTTCCGACTCCATCATCAGATCAGCTCCATGGTACCATATGCGTTGCGTTGTCACGTGATATACATATGCGTGCAAAATTTCAGATCGGAAACCGGGAAGTACTTACATGCGTACACACATCCATTACAAGTTAAATAAAAGCTTATAAAATATTAAGTAATAATGCAGCCCACAGCGCTGTCCATTTTATGACAACGTATAATCGCTAGGCTTGATATTAAATATATATTTATAAAAGGAAAGGAAAGCAAGTTAGTAAAGAAAAAGAAGAGTAAGGAGAAAATATACATAGAATTATGATAATCATTGATGAATTAATATTTTGTTAAGCAAGAATTTGAATTTGAAGGTGAGTTGGTCAATATGTCAATGTGTTCAAGTAGTTTATTAAAGGTGTAGACCACACGTGTGACAGGAGAACTAATGCCAGAGTTTGTGCGGCAGACACAGCAAACAGTCTGTCCGTGCGTCCTGTGGATAATTCTTGGAGCACATACTATTACTTAGTTCTATACAGTTAAAACTATTAACTTTGAGAAAATAATAATTATCATTAAGAACAAAGAAATAAAGACATGTGGCGACGTCACCTGGTGGGTTTTAGGAGCTTTTACATCTTCGTTAAGTTTAGTGACTGACATCCAAAACAAAAACCAAAACTTTACCATTTTTTCAGTAACATTCATACAGGAATTGATTTATAACTAATGGCATTTATGCACAAATCTATAAGAATACATATCTATATATATATATAAATCAATTGCTCTTCGTTAGTCTCGCTAAACTCGAGAACGGCTGGACTGATTTTGAGATTACTGAGCCTAGATCACCGTCTTCTGTGGGTAAGCTGTTCAGAAGGCTGACTATGTTTTCCCCCTGAATTTTTATATTATAAAATAATTAAAGTGACGAAGTCCAACCACAACATTTTTTTTCGACATGAAAATTACCATGTTTTCTATAATAATAGTTTGATAGTCTTTCGTTCGCAACCCGATCCCGGTGGCAACCTTAATTGCCGTTCAATTATGCACCTCGCCTGCCGGGCGCCGCCTACTGAGAATATTTTAATCCTCACGCCGAGTTACATGATTTCGCTTTATTACTTCATTTACAATATAAAAAATAATATTGGATTTATCCAACAATAACTTTTAAATGTCTTTAATATTGTTACGAGTTGCAGGAATCGAATTAAAATTGGAATCATTATAGAGTTTAACAGTTTAGAGTTTTACACGTATAACACAGGTACAAATAGAACTGAACACAACCAGTGCAAACGTAATGCACGATTCAATAACACGCGCAAAGTCCGTCACTAACGTCTTGCTTCACTTGTGGCTACAGCTAGACTGCCTCATCCCTCTGTTGGGGCATTGCTTTATACTGTACAAATGCAATATGCCTGCAAGACCGCGTTGATAGGATTTCTAAGAATCACACCTGGTTAATGACTACCATAAAGATTACAATACACAATGGGCTCTTTTTTCAATCACAAAGTTTAATCACAAAATAAAGTATGTCACTCGAAAATAATTTATCTGGTGAACGAATTTTCTAAATAAGATCAGTAGTACCGGAGATTACCCCAAACATCTAAACTCACAAACATTACCTCTTTATAATATTAGTATCTTCTATCCCCGACTTCGTCCGCTTGGAATAGGTAAAAAAAGTTAAAGTTAAAAACACCCCCCGATTTGGAAACATTCTTCTATGGTGCTCCGCTCTTATTGGTCTTAGCGTGGCGATATATAGCCTACAACAGCCTTTCTCGATGAATGGGCTATCTAACACTGAAAGAATTTTTCAACTCAGACCAGTAGTACCTGAGATTAGCGCGTTCAAGCAAATAAACAAACAAACTCTTCAGCTTTATTATATACTAGCTGTGCCCGCGACGTCGTCCGCGTGGTTTTTTTTTCCAAACCCCTCGATTTTGAAACATTCTTCATTAATGCTCCGCTCCTATTGGTCTTAGCGAGATGATATATACCTATAGCCTTCCTCGATAAATGGGCTATCTAACACTGAAAGAATTTTTCAAATCAGACTAGTAGTACCTGAGATTAGCGCGTTCAAGCAACCAAACAAACAAACTCTTCAGCTTTATATATTAGTATAAGATTATATTATATACTATATTACTTTTTTATAGCTGGAGTACAGTAAACATGCTGACGGCCCACCTGGTGGAAAGCAGTTACCGTCGCCTATAACGCGCTGCCGGCCTCGAAGAAATTTTATGACACCCTTTTTGAAAAACTCCATATCGTAGCGCTGTGAGAAAACTTCGGCTGGGAGCTCATTCCAAATCCCCACGGTACGCAAGGTAAATGTTCTACAGAACCGTTGCGTACATGAGTGGAGCGGCTCAAGGAGGTGGCGGTGAACTCCCAACCGATGGCGAGTATACATATATAGATCGCCAATAAAAAATTCGTCAAAAGACTTATCTCATTACCTCGTAATTTACATAACAGCTCACCACGTCACGATTACCTATAGAGATTCCTCATCACCTCCAAGAACACGTGATGTGGTGCGCGATGACGTCACTTGGCATCATGGCATACCGTGTCCATTATAATTAGATCGATAACATTTTTATTTATAGTCAAGTTAATTAAATTGTTATTATCGCTCATTGGTGCTATTAAAACATTTTGGAACATAAATAAATAGCAAAAGACATGATTAAAATTTTGGCTAAATACGTGTCAGTGTTTCTTTTTCATTTAATATATCAGAAACAACGAACAACAATACATTAAATTTAGAATATGGAAGTTTTGTAGTGATAACTTCTTATGGGATATATATATCCGCTTCGTTGCGTAACGCGTTATGGCGCCGGTCTGTCTGGCTTCCCTTTCTGTCACGCATACGGCAGCGGTAGGCAGGCTAAGTTATCACTTCTGTCGGGCGTCCCGAGACGCACACGTTTTTTTTTTCTTTTATTTATTGATTTAACTATAATAAAAGAAATACATTACAAAATAGAAGGCACCATTTAGCCTATGAGGTTTGCGTGTGATGCAACACACCCGCGCCATTACAAGAAAACTTATACAATTTATAAAGTTTAGGAAATTTAATTATAAACTAACAATAGACAAAATTACAAATTTTTATATACTACATTTTTCATATTTTTGGATTTTTATATTATTAATAAAGAAAAATTGAAAAAACTTTTAATAACGGCGGTGCAAGGTCTGTGTTGCTAGCATTATATATCAATATGTATAATATGCTCCGTCTGTATTTATCATAGCTAATCATATAGTAATGTATAAAGCTGAAGAGTTTGTTTGCTTGAGCGCGCTAATCTAAGGAACTACTGGTCTGATTTTAAAAGTTCTTTCGGTGTTAGATAGCCCATTTATCGAAGAGGACTATAGGCTATATATCTCTTATACTTATATATAAAGCTGAAGAGTTTGTTTGCTTGAACGCGCTAATCTAAGGAAATACTGGTCTGATTTTAAAAATTCTTTCAGTGTTAAATAGCCCGTTTATCGAGGAAGGCTATAGGTTATATGTCATAACGATAAGACCAATCTTTCTTTTAACTATTCCACGCGGACGAAATCGCGGGCAGAAGCTAATGATTTTATAAAGCTAAGCCAAGCATAGACAGATTATCCGGGATGAAGTAATGTTATCAAGGGTATTAAGTTGAATGTGTCAAAATGTTACATATTAAACAAGCGGAAACAACATGGCGGATGGAAACTGGGCCACAGCGCCACCTGAGCCCGGTTCTAACCGCGAAAATTTATGTCTCCTTAAAAAGGCCGTACATGCTAATTGGGTAATGTTGTTGTGGATTAAAATATCGGAAAATTATGTTAAATTATTGCGGTTTCAATTTATTAAATGAATTTTCATTAATGTTTAATAATTAGTACATTGTTTTGCTGGTTATTTTGTTACTTCAATTAAAATAATTAGGTATTTTAAAACACGCCAACACTTAGTATTAATAGTGAAATTAACTTCCGCTTTACTTACAGCCTTTTCAAAATTAACCGACTGTAACTTATTCAACGTTCAGTTGTGCAAAGGAGGATGAAACAAGGTTTTTTAGGGATTGGAAGCCGTTGATGCTTTGAGATAATCGATTGCGCACGTATAGCACGTTCGGTAGTCATGGGCAAGTAGTTCGGGCAAATCCCGTGTGAAGTTCGTGTGCATTCGTTTATTCACTGGACAATTAATTTGCTATTATTTATTATCGAAACACAGAGGTAAATACAAAAATATTTTACATTTTTAACCGACTTGAAAAAAAGGAGGAGGTTCTCAATTCGTCGGGATCTTTTTTTAAATGTATGTTTACCGATTACTCCGAAATTAATAATCCGATTTACGTGATTCTTTTTTTGTTCGACGCGGAATAGCTTTCAATTGGTCCCCTAAAAAATCTGACATAGTTTGGCCTAGTAGTTTTCATTTTATGAACATTTTTTATGAAAAAAAATCCACCGTTCCATGTGTACACCGATTACTCTGAGATTTATGATCCGATTTACGTGATTCTTTTTTTTCGACGCGGAATAGTTGAGATTTAGTCCCCTAAAACTTTGACATAGTTTGGCCTAGTAGTTTTCATTTTTTTTATGAAAACATTTCTATTCCGTTCCATATGTACACCGATTACGCTAAGATTTATGATCCGATTTACGTGATTCCTTAGTTTGATGCGGAATAGTTGTCATTTGGTCCCCTAAAAATTTATCATAGTTTGGTACAGTAGTTTACATTTTACGAACATTTTTATGTTCCCGTTTGTTGGGACCTATTTTTTAAGAAGCGTGGCACCTTTCGAAGGTCTACCCATACATAGCTAGGCACTAAAAAGTAACAATTCAAATAAAAAAACTTCTTTTAAAAAAACCGATTTCAAAAACTAAAAAGTATAAAATAACTTATTTCTAAAGCTATTAATTAATATAAATTATCTAAAACATCTCGAAGTCGGTGCAAAGTACAACATAAAAATTACTATATTTTGAAAATTACTAAGCACCAACTTTAAGATGCTTTGGATAATTTATATTTATTAATAATACATAGCTTTAGAAATAAGTTATTTTATACTTTTTAGTTTTATAGTTTTTGAAGTCGGTTTTTTAAAGGATTTTTTTAAGATCTTGGTTAATTTATTATAATTTTGTCAGTATGTTTATGGTATTTGTATATATAATCATTTATTTTATTTTACGGGTAACACCGAGCGGGCCGTTCATCTATTGAATTCTTTGTCAACACCGACTATTAAGACTTATTTGTATTTACATATTTTCAATAACGGGGATGGGTTTCAGATATTTTGAGTGTCCGTCCCTGTATTTTTTTAACCAACTGCCAAAAGGAGGGGCATTCTCAATTCGATTGTATATATTTTTTTATCTCCGTTACGCGATTTCTCCATCAATTACGGCATGATTTCAAATTTTCTTTTATTCGAAAAAGCTTACTTCTGATGTTCCAAAATTTCATTCTGTGCAGGAGTGGAAAAAGAACACTAATTCCTGCGCCGGTGTTTATCTGTAATAAAATGCAATAACATGCATGCGTCAGATTAACACTATAGACCTTATCCGTATCGCCTCCCTCTTGTTACCCTTAATAAAGTGTTGTGCAAGTTATTGATAACCTAACACCATTCTGTGTGGTGCTTTCTAACTTCCGTCATCGGCATTAAAAGAACAATCGGTGAGTCCTCTCTTTGCATCATTGTGTTACATGCCGACAAAGAGTAAATCACATCTACCTGCCATAAACCTGGTTTATTACCTTTCCCGCATTTGGACTTATTTTGTTTACTTTGTGTTTAAAATTTGTAATTAAGAAAAACTTTCTATTGTTGTTGTACTTGTTTTATGGCCGTCATTAGGCAGGTGTGTCGAACGAATTATTGTTCTTATCGTTTTGCGTCGACGCATATCGTATTTGTACAACATAAAAGGAGGTGAGGCAGTCTAGCGAGAACCAAGATCAAAGCCAGACATTCGATAAACGATATAGTGACGGACTATGCGCGTGTTATTGAAGCGTTTCTTTGTACTGGTTGTATCCAGTTATATTTGTACCTGTTTTATACGTGTTTATACAGTTCTAATAAATTCTATAGTAATTCTAACGGCATTTTAATTCGCGTCTTGTGGCTCGTAATAATATCCTCTGTTAATAGAGGGCTCTTCGTCTTATTGCGTGATCCATTCTGCCATTCTTGCCAACGCAACATGACAATCTTTCTAACTAGGTGCTACTTACTTAGTAAAGACTTCTTCTATGCTTTTATTACGTCTGAACGACAAAGATAAATGTGCGATTGTGTAGACATACCTCGAATGTCAGCTTATCGGATTATACTGCTAAATCTCTACATTACAGTTTCCCAAATTGCATATATCAAGTATGTTAACCAGCTAGTTATGTTGACTTGTCAATCATAGAAATAATGGTCAAACTGCTCCATAAAAGAAATATTATAGTAAATAACTGACGCAATGAGCCTATAAAAGGAATTGTGGATGCCTCGCCAGTTAATATTGTGATACCCTACTGACCTAGCTGAGTTTTGTGGCCAATTTGTGAGGTACTGTTATAAAATTAAGTCTATGTTCCAACTGTAATTATGTTTTGTGTTTGAACCGATACTAACACTCTCGTTTCTGTTACCTTAACCCAATCATATAGGGTCGGCGGGTCGGCGCAATATGTCTTTTCTTCCTCTATTCTGGCATATGTCCGCTGTCACAACCTAAATCATCATGTCATCACGACACAAACTATTCGTCTCGTTTTTGGTCAGCCTTTATCCTATATATAGCCTATATCCATCGACCTTCTAGTGTAAGATTCTGAACTGTAGAGGTCAAATTACAAAACAATAAAAAAAAAACAAATGTACAATGTAGTGTACAATAAAAAAAATACTAAAAACCGAGTCACGGGGATGTAAGAAGTGAAATAGAACTAATTTAGATTTTTTCTGGGACTGGGACTGGACCGTTTTAAATGAAATTTTGTATGGTGGTAGCTTATATCCCTAGTCAACATATAGGACAATTTTGATCCCGAAAAATTAAAGAGTTCCCGCGGGATAGGTAAAAAAATCACCACACGGACGAAGTCGCAATTCTAAAAATACCATGTTTGTACTTTGGAGCAATAGGTCCAAATGTGTTTAATAAAACATACATAAGTACATCCGTTTCAAGTTAAATTCGAGAAATACGAAAACGGGAAGATAATGTTACTGTATGTATATATATAAATTACCTGTCGCAGTACTTAACCGGGATGAACTCCGAAACTAATCAAGCGATTTTGATGTTTATTATAATTTTGCTGAATTTGTTCCAACTTAGGATATAGATTTATAATCAAATTCTTATTGTTTAGTGAGCCACAGCAAAACGTGGCCGGGTTAAACAAGTCTTTGCTGCATATACTTCAAAAATAAAATTCACTTTCCTTATATATTAGTGAACACCAAATTCAAAAAGAAGTCGGTGGATTGAGCTGATTTTTTTACATAACGTTGCATTTTAATAGGATAGAGAAAAAGAGGGATAACACTTTATTGCACACCAAAATATACAATTACAAAAACAGACCATATTTACAATTTACATATTTTCTAGGCAATACAATAGACGGCCTTATCGCTCAAAGCGATCTCTTCCAGGCAATAGTAATAAAATAAAAAAATCGATTACTAGGCGATGTAAGTGATGCAGGCAATAGATACATACTCAAAGTAATTTAAGAAATAAATTTACAAATACATAGTCATATATATATTTATATATACTAATAATATATAAGTTATTATAATAAATGTATCAGCATGATTATATTCTGTTAATCAGACATTGCTATTTGTGGACAAATAGTGTTTTCTGAGCATATTTCTAAATGTAATAAAAAGAAGAAGAGAAGAGTATTTTTATAGGCTAGATGTAAGCCGCAACTTCGTTCGCATTTCCTTTTTACTTCCACAATGAATAATATCCAACTAAGCTTTACCAAAGGGTAGTCGGGTTTCGCTTGTATATACATTTATGCTATGAGGGACGTATGGTGAATAGACACGCGCTTATCCGTAATTAGACCCTTCCTGGTCACGCCATGCCCATTGCCATTGCTGCCTTGCGTGATACGTGTTTATTTCTCTTGAGATATCATTATTTAATACACAATGCCTATACATAAAGCATCATATAACACACATTTTACTGTTATTAATAGTTTCTCATTGCTGGATGAACATAAATGTCATACATGTCAGTTCAATGGGGTTTTATTTATTAACTGGGGTCCAATTCTGCTATTTCAATACCTTGGAGTTGCAAAGATATTTAAAGAATGATTCTACTGTGATAGGGTCAAAAATTCGTATTTCATTACATCCCCTCATTTTTCTCCATGCAGGAACGGAAAAGAATACTAATGCCTGCGGCTAGGCGGCCTGTCGTAAAAGGCGACAAAACAACCCAGAGCCAGGTAGTAGGGCATTTGCCCGACTGGATTGCTACCACCCCAGGTATAGAGTAAATAGTGGCCAGGTGGTCCATAGGCAATGGTTACCGCTTTCTATTACAGTTAGGCCGTCAGACAATTTGCTGTGATTCAGCAATTTAAAGAAAACAAAATGTCTTCTCTATATCGTGACGGCGAAGTAAAATTGGTGTTACCACTAGCAGAATGGCGTTTGAAAAACCAATTTTTTTTTTAACATTTCTCTCGAGTTTTTGCTTACAAATATTTATAAAGACTGAGCCATTGAAATTAACAGATTACCTGAATCAGGTACTACGACTGAGACGATAATGTCCGGCAATTTTGACGAGATAGTACTAGCAGATTAGGCACCTGGAGTACAGCAGACAATTCACTATACAAAATTATCAAACACCATCGCCTATGGACATTTACAACACTAGAGCTGCTACAAACAGGTAGCTAGCTACCGGCTACAAAGGAATTTTAGGATACTTTTTTCTATACTACTACATATACTATAATCATGCTAACACATTAATTATAATAACTTATGTATTATTGTATATTTATTTCTTTAATTAGTTTGAGTATTTATTTATCTAATGCCTTTTTCTATTTGAATATAACGTGACAAAATTAATATGAAACTGTAAGATTGATGGGTACAAAACAAAAAATGTAGACCAGAAAAGACATGGATAGATTGTTTGAAGGATGATTTGATGTTTTGTTGTGTGACAGAGGACGTATATTAGAATAGAGGAGAGTAGAATAAAAAGACATATGGTGCTGACCTTAAATAATTGGGAAAATATGAAATACTCGTAAAAGAGTGAGGCCTTTTTCTTGTGGCGACGGACATTAAGCTTCTTAATTTGCTTCTCTTCATTTCTAATATATTGTTACGAGTTTAACGGGACTCGAATTAAAGTGCCGTTGGAATTATTATAAAGTTTATTAGAACTATACAAACACTTAAATACAGGTACAAATATAACTGAACACAACAAATTCAAACGCAATGCAGAAGGCCGTAATTCAATAAAACGCGCAAAGTTCGTCACCAATAGATTGCCGAATGTCCGCACGTCTCGCCTTGATCGTGGTTTTCGCTCGACTGCCTCCTTTCTCCATCAGGCCCTGGTTTCATACCTCACAAATATAAATGTGCCCGTATTTTAATCGACCTGATACGTAACACCTGGCTAATGACCACAGCCGCAAACGGCTATAAACGATTACGATAGAACAATGGACTGTTCTCTAGAATAATAAGTAAACGCATGCCAATAAATAAGTAAACAAAAGAAGACGATCATAAAGGAATTACAATTAGTTCAAATGCCGACTGGTAATAAATGTGCTTTGTTTCAGATATGCAGGTGGATTTTGTTTTTCTCGGGACCTGAATTGTAACAATATACCATTACCTTTTTTTAACTAGGGGAAGTCTGATTAAGAACCCTAAGCCGCACTAGGAGAAAAGGTCGCGACCCGTGTGTGAGATTCGCCTCGTCGGGGTGACACTATCATCCCCGCATGAATACTAAAGCCTCGCCACGGTTTGGGATACCCACTAAAACCTCTGGCCGATCCTCGAACGTCACTTGTCCGGGCTATGTCCTCGCTTGCGCGTTTATCTCCAGCCCGGACGGAAACATAATACAATACCTACCTACATTTACGAAGAGATAATAAGTATTCTAAAAATAGCAAACACTTGTTTCAAATAAATATTATTCTTTTTGAAAATATCGTGAAGTATTTTAGGGTATTTGTTTGTAATATATTCAAGCGGCTTTGGCCGGACGCGTAAACATATGATATGACGTGGCATAGACAAAAGTATGATTGTTGTAATTGGATTGTTGTATTGAAATGATTCCAAGCTCCGCAGGCTAATATTAGGTATAGATATATACATACATAATATCACGCCTGTTTGCCATAGGGGTAGGCAAAGTATGGAACTCCACTTTCATTAACCTCTTCATACATGCACGTTTTTGGAATGCTTTTAACTGACCTCTCTTTAACATTTCTGATATTTGGTTATGGTATGTTCGACTCGGTCTACCGGCAACAACTCTACCATTCAAAATACTGTTATACACCTGTTTTTTGATGCTACTTTTATCCATTCTCTCTATATGTCATATTAGGTATACCACCACAATTAATTATGTATACCACCATCACCAGTCCGAATCAGCAATATTTCTGGGTTGTCTGGAAGAAATCACTCTTTAGTAAGAAGACCGCGTTTTGTACACGATTAGAATGATACTAGTTAGAAAGAACACTTACTTCTTTAATGATTAACAATAAATCGTTATCTATGTATCTATTTTATTCCACAGTATGTCTGTGGGATAAAATAATGGCATGGCATAAAAATCATGGCAGATCACTTGCAAGTTATGATCACTAAATTTAAATTACAAAAACTCTGCACTCGTATACAGCATATTGATTTAATATTATTACATAAAATTATGTTTTAAAATGCCTTGATATAAATACGAATTCCAGAAGACGAAATCCACCACCATTTGAGTTGCGAGCCTACAAAAATAATGCATCTTATTACAAACTAATGAGCCTGTATATATATGTAATAAGTCTGTATATGAGCTGGTGAGCGACTATCCCCTTTTGAGACATATTCAATGATAACACTAGACACTTTAAGTGATTGATCAGAGCAACAAATTTCTCTGGCATATATTAATTTTTGTTAGCAACGAACATACTTCATAGAATCTAAACTACTGTATGGTATATTATTTGCGTAACGCTATAATATCTATATTTTAAATTGTATTCACATATTTAGGAATACGACTTTGATTCTAAAATTGTGTTAAAAATATTTATATACGTAAATATGGTCCTTTTTCTATAACCCCATCGCTCGCCATCGACTGGGCGTTCATTCCCACTTCCTTGACACACTTCGCTCTTGTACGCAACGGTTCTCAAGAACGTTTCTCTTGCACACCGAGATTGGAATGAACTTCTAGCTGTGGTTTTCTCACAGCGCCACGATATGGAGTTTTTATAAAGGATATCATAAAATTTCTTCGAGACCGGCAGTGTGTTGGTGAGGTCTCTGATACTGTAAACGTTCATATGCAACGGTAACCGCTTTCAATTAGGTGGGATATATGTCTGTCTGTTGTAATTCAGCTATAAATATAAACAGCATTGAGCTAGTCGTGTTTCTTGTAATGAGTGAGAGTTCCTATGTTGCATTTCCCACATCCCTTATTGTATCCTCCTATTCTACTCCTCTACCATATCCCCTCTAACCATTCCTCCTGTTTGATCCCTCTATTCCATCCCTCTTATCTCCCTCTAAAAGCTGGCAAAGCATTAATTTAAACTCTGTTACTGCAAATAAAATGCATGTTTACTTCACTCATAAAGTAAAAACCAACTGCGGACTAAAACACGGACAACAGTTAGTTTCTCTTAAATATTAAAACATATGTAGAAAAAGGAAAGTACTCAAGTGTAAATTCACCAAGGCTCATCCCCTTTCAACGTTTACAAAGTGAAAAGAAATTCCCAACCTAACAAAAAAAAATAAAGCACCCAAACAAAATCCCTTCGCGCAAAATAATATCCAATTTCCCTATTTATTTTCTCCCCAAAAATTCTAACACAATCCGCTATAGAATCACTGAATCAACAATTTACCAAGTTATACCGATGGGCATGAAGAGTATTGACAAAAACGCTTCAAGCTCTATATGCGGGCATTGAGAGGCGGCAGAAAGGCGGCTAGGAGGCCTTGACCCGACCCAATAAAAATGTTGCCAGGGATAAATGGTATTAAAGATTTCTTTGGTTTTTGTTGTGTATTTTATGGCTTGGTAACCAAGACTGTCAAGTCTAATCTCATTTATTTATAACACGACATTTCTTGTTACATAGTCCCAGTTTAACCATAGATTTAAACCTAAGTTTAAAACTAAAGCAAAGCCGCGGTTTCTTTCACATTTTCCAAGATAAATTAATATCTAGTGTATGTATTTGTTTATTCCATATATATATATATTAATGATACGAAATATAATGCTACATAAATTATTAAAGGAACACACTTAAAGAAAACTTAACTTAGTTATATTATAAGCTACTTATAACCCCTCAGGACTGTAAGTATATAATATGTTCAAAATCATTCAAACAGATTCATGTAAAGCCCATTTTATTAACCTAAAAATCATGACACTCCCTTCGCTATATATTTATGAATCAGCTTTATTTTTAAAAAAGGATATTAATAATTACAAAACCTGTCAAACTATTAGACATCATAATAAACTTTTAAAAATGTAAACTGTAAAACGACTTTGTTCAAAAAAGTATTTTTGCCATGGGTATATTAATTTTTAATAAATTATCAAATGATTTAAAAATGATTAAAAATATTAATTAATTTAAACATAAACTTGGAGAACTACTGATCCAAAAAGCATATTACTCTGTAGACGAATATATGCATGACATATTGTAAACAATATATATAAGAGCCAAATACATAAATAAATTATTATTATTGACATGAAACATTTCTATAGGCAAAAATTAGTATTGTATTTTATACATGTATGTCTTTCAAGACCACGGGCCATAAAAATGGCCCGGACTTTTGGAGGGCTTGCGTGGGGCCATGGGGAGGCCAACACGTAGAATCTCCTTGACTAATTTAATCTAAATGTGGCGTGACACTGACCGGCGATTATCCTGTCTACACCATATAATAATGCACCAAGGACAAGCCCGGCCAGTGTAGGACTATTGTGGGAAATGAGGACAAAAGTACCGGCTATTGGGTGAACTGTTAGTGGTACTAGCGGTCTGGGAATATGGGGACTATGGCGTCTGCCCGTCGCAATGTTCAGGGAACATGGAAAAATAGGCAGACGGTGACTCGCCACTCCCTGTATTGTATTGATTATTATAATTTTAAATTGACATGTATAATTTTGAAGTAGTTTTAAGCATATATGTACAATTTGCATGCCTGACCGGCAAAAACATGTGAAACCTAAAAGTAACATAATATGATCCATGTATACACCAAGTTTTTGAGCAAATAAATGATTGATGTTTTTTCTTACAAAATAAATTTCTTAACAAATTTTACCTTGTTTAGTTGTGTTTTCCTCTATCTAGCAACACTGTCCACCCATGTCCCATTCGTCCGCCATATTCTATGAACTTAGATCCCCGTTCGCCGTTGACTTAATTCATGAGACATCCTCCACTGCTATTGGCATGCAAATATTACACATATTTGCAAAGTAATAGTGGAGCATATAATTATATGGAAGTCGATTATTTCTGACAGGGTTATTTCCGGATTTATTCCAAATTCAATAATCTGTCTCTGTGGTTGAGCGGGCTAAGCCTTTGCCGGCCTACCTCATTGCAACGCAGAGGTTCCGGGTTCGATTCCTGATATAGTAAATTTCGGAAACGAATTTTCTCCGTTATTTACTATGGTCTGGGTGTCTGGGTTCGACCCCAGAGTGGTCCGTTGTATATTACCCATAGCACAAGCGTAACTTACTTAATTTGGGGATATATAATATGTGTATTTGTCTGCCGATTATTATAATTATTATTTTTGTATATTTATAAAAATGGCCCTACCATTTGGAGGGCTTGCATGGGGCCATAGAAGGCCAACACGTAAAGGCCTCTAGATAAATGTACTGTAAATGTGGTGTGACACTGACCGGCGATTATCCCTGTCTACACCATATAATGCACCCAAGGACAAGCCCCGGCCAGTGGACCAGTATTGTGGGAAATGAGGACAAAACGTACCGGGCTATTGGGGTGAACTGCTAGTGGTACTAGAAGTCTGGGAATATGGGGACTATGGCGTCTACCCGTCGCAATGTTCAGCGAACATGGAAAAATAGGCAGGCGGTGACTCGCCACTCTCTACATGGGCCCCAAAAAATGCCATAGAAGACAGGGGCAACGTGGGTGTGAGTGGCTAAGGGGTGTAGAGAGGTGGGCTGCTGGTTCACCGAAGCTACTTCTTACTTATTATTATTGTTGTGGAATAAATACTCATTTGTGTAAATATTTGAGTACTGGCTCGGTTTTCGAAGTTTTTATAATAAAATAAAATCGAGTTGGTTGTGATTCGAACTTAAGAAAAAATGGTGTTTCATTTTAGTCCCATTTTTTATTTAAATATAATTATTATTTTACCTCATTCGGGTAGATCACATCTGGCGACCGTGACCGGACAATATTTATGTTTATAAATTAGCTGTCGATTAGCAAAAACCGCATCGACATCGGCCCCGTAGATTTTAAGTGATTCGCGAACAAACAGATAAGAAATTAATAAAAAATTGTATCGTGTTCTCCATGGTTATTTAGATAGTCTATTCCAGTTTTCCTTAATAGCTTCAATGAATAGACACGGCATGTTTAGAATTTTATAATATTATAGATTACTATATTTGTATGTGCCAGAGAATAATCGTTCGCGATGCCATGACTATATCGCATCATTAAAATTATACAGTCCCAAATCGAAATTGTGTATAATTGAATTTTGATATCTACTACATAAAGATAAGGCATAAAATTGAAGAACTTGATCTTTTTAATTAGGTCTGTATTCTAAGGGTGCCATATGATTTGTTAGTGAATTACAATGGCGGTAGGAAAAATTGCGACCACAGCGCCGCACTGACTGACTATTGACTCGGGATTTAAGCAACCTTTGTATCGAGTTGAATTTAAATCCGTTCTATGGT
Organism: Dendrolimus punctatus; assembly: GCA_012273795.1. Taxonomy (NCBI): domain Eukaryota; kingdom Metazoa; phylum Arthropoda; class Insecta; order Lepidoptera; family Lasiocampidae; genus Dendrolimus; species Dendrolimus punctatus. The sequence goes on from CM022550.1 coordinate 13,323,878, forward strand.
TTTCACGTGACACTGTAACAAAAGACAAACAAACAAAATTTTAGAAAGAAAGAAAATACATGCAAGCCCTCCAAAAGTCCACTCCATTTAATGGCCTGTAGTCTGTAGAGACAAAAAACTAAAAATCAATTTAAAAACTAAACCCAAATTTAAATATTACAATAATAAAAGGACAGATGCGCTAATGGGGTTTAATATGTACTTAATGTAACTGGTTACGTATCTGTAAGTGATTTGTAAATTCTATTAAGAAATAAATATCCTAAACCGTATAAATGTCGTTCCGCTATTCGATAACAGATGGCGATGAAAGCACTATTCTAAGCATCGTCCAGTTTAAATGCAAATAAATCCATTAAAAAATACCTCTTATATTGAAGCTTAGTTAAACAATAAACTAATAAGGTTTTCCGTAATAATGTTTAAGTTTCAAGATTTAGAAGAGCTTATAAAGCAGTTTTATAATGAAAAAACTCACATCGCGATATATAAGTTTAAGAGTTAACTGCGTTTAATAGTATAATCAAACTTAGGTATATCGGGTGGTCATTATCTACACAGTGAGCCAGTACTACGAGGGGCTGGTCTAAACCCTTGTCAGACATGTAGCTTTCAACACTTGTACTCCTGAGCGTGTTCGTAATAATCCAAAATTGAAAAAAAAACTTGGCCATTTGACCGTTTAGAGAATATCTCAACACCACTGATGTAGAAAATTCGACCACCTTTTTTCGATATTATTTGAAAAATGGATGAAGAGATTATGTATATTTTTTATTTTTTTATTTTCTCTTTTCTTTTATATTCCTATCACTTGCGGTCGGTAAATAAAAATAATGTATTTTCTTACTTAAATAGTTTTATTTCTATTAAAAATAAACTAAACTATAGGTAAATTAGACTAGTACAATGAAGAAATATATAAATAATCTAATGCAATAAAAGAAAACTTATCTTATTTGTATTTTATTCAAACCATAGTCCCCCCTCCACATATTACTATCGATGCGAAGATTTCATCACGATCTTTTTGTCACCATTAATTGGTAAAAGAAAGAAAGAAAAAACTTTATTTGCAAAAATAGCGACGTTATTACATTCGTTATACATTGTTATACACAGAGCATATTTTGTAAATTTTTACGCCGCATTTTCAGCAAACAAGGTTTGCACTCAGCATATTGCTGTGCCGTAATTATTATTTTTTTCATTTTTTTTTTTATGGAAGTTGCGTTTGACTACTGTCTCACCTGATGTTGAGTGATGACGCAGTCGAGGATGGAGCACGCTTACCTAGAAGATACCTATTCACTCGTGTCTTGAAGACTTCAAGATTGTATTTGTCAGGAAAAACAGACTCCGGCAAATTATTCCAATCTTCGGCAGTGCGCACCAGAAAAGATGAGGCGAAACGCTTGGTTCTGACTGATGGTGTTTCCACCATGTAACGGTGGCGTAAACCGGTCCGTCTGGCTGTCCGATGGTAAAAAGGGGATGGATGAATCAGCTCGTGCAATTCTGAGGAACACTCCCCGAAATGTATCCGATAGAACACAGTCAGCCCCGCGACCTTGCGTCTATGCTCTAGACTCTGGAGTCGAGCATCAAAAAGACGATCATCGCCGACCAGCTTCCTGGCTCTTTTCTCAATTGATCAACGCCTCCAACTGGTTTTGACTGACCCGTGCCAAAGATGAGAACAGTACTCCATGCAGGACCGAACTTGTGCTTGGTATAGGTTCAGCAGTTGTTCCGACGTGAAGTACTGTCTCACCTTTGCGAGTACACCCAGCTTTTTGGCCGCCACAACGCTGATTGTCAGTGCAAACCTTCCTTTTGGCGTAAGAGAAAACGACCCAATTTTGTTAATAAAATAATAACTAATAAAAATTATTAATAAAACTAATTCTATTTATATAATACTTAATAATAATACTTAAAAGAAATAAATAAATTTTAATAAAAACAACAATAAATACGTTACTTAAATTAAAATAAACAATTATTGGTAATTGTAACAATGTACATTGTACTAGAAACTTTCCAAGCGATGCATTTTCTATGACAAGAATTCGAACCCACGCGGTGCCTTGTCTCTAAAGTTACTGCGTGGGTTAGAGTATTACGTAATAAAGTATCTAGTAAATAAAATTCTATGTGAGTACACCCGCGCTACGCTTGAGCTACGACATTGCTACGCGCCTACGTCGTAGTCCCATTTCAAGTTTACGACTACGCCGTCGCCAGCATAGCGTGCAGGATTTACTTTTACTGTATTTGTTTTATTCTGAAATGATTATTACATTTTATAAACGCTAATTAACCACTTTGAAAATAAGTAATTAATTTATCGTTTTAGTACAAAAGGTTTACTTGCTTCGGTCGATTGAATTTGTAATCCATATCTTCTCTTTAAGGCGGTATAAGTTTGTGTTTGACCGCTGTTTCACCTGATGTTGAGTGAGGACGCAGTCTTCGATGGAGCACGCTTACCTAGAAGATACCTATTCACTCGTGATTGGAAGACCCCTACATTGTATTTGTTGCGGAGGAAGAATACAATTTCCTGCGGCCGGGCGGCCTGTCGTAAGAGGCGACAAAACAACCCACAGCCAGGTGGTAGGGTATTTGCCCGGCTGGATGACTACTGCCCCTGGTTAAAGTATGTTGCCACAACAACCTTGAGTTGTGTTCCGGCAATAGTGACCAGGTTCCAGTCTCCATTAAGAGAACAGCAGCACATTTGTAGCACTTTTCGTGTTGCAAATGTGCTGCTTCCACCGCTTTCCATCAAGCGGGCCATCTGGCTCTCTGCTAAACTCGAGCAAATAAAACAGATTCCGTCGATTTATTCCATTCTTCGGAAGTGCGCACCAGAAAAGATGAAGCGAAGCGCTTGATCCTAACTGACGGTGTTTCCACCATGTTATGGCGGCGGAGTTCTGAGGAAAACTTACCGAAGAAGTCTATGCTCAAGATTCTGAAGTCTAGCATTAAAGACTTAGGCTGGTGGGGACCAGCCTCCTGGCACTTTTTTCAATTGACTCAAACGCTTCCAACTGGTATTTGGTTCCAAAGATAAAAACAGTACTCCATGCAAGACCGAACTTTGTGCTTCGTATAAGGTTGAGCAGTTGTTCCGACGTGAAGTACCGTCTTACCTTTTGAGTATACCTTTCCTACCTACCTACCTTTTTGGCCGCCACTTGCGCTAAATAATATATGTACGAAACAAAATTAACTGTTAATAAAAGAAATGCCCAGAAACTGGTGTCGATCGGTCAACGAAACGGACACACCCTGAAAAAGCATGCACATATTGATAAATGCATCCTGTATTTATCCCCGTTACATATACTCGTTTATTTATTAAACTTAGACCAGATTTATTTATCGCCATATGTCTACAAGTTTAATCTATAGTAATTTGAGAGGTAAAGTTTGTGACGTTGTAGGGGGTAATCTCTGGATCTACTAAACCGATTTTAAAAAATTGTTTACTGTTCGAAAGCCACGTTAACAGGGAGTGTCATAGGTTATATATCGACGGTTAAAAGGTAATAGGGTATAAGCGACAAAAACTAAATGTTCAGGAGAGCAGTTTAAAGTTTAAAATTTCAGAAAAATGGAGATAACTTTTCATTTCTTGTCATATCGTGAAATGGAAACAGCTCTAGAATAAAAAAAATAAAAGCATTAAATGGTAGTTTTATTTATTTGATTCCACGTTGTTTTATGTGGTTTAATGTCGCTTAAATCAATTGATCTTATTTTCTTTATGCAGTAATTCGCATAAGTGACATCTACATAGAAAAAAACGAAGGTAGAGTAGACTTAGCTACATTTGACATCCTTATATCAAGAGGTAATAGGCATAAGTTACATGACTGCAGAATAACATAAAAGGGTAAAAAGTATAAGTGGTAATTCTTATTATTATACCAAAAGGTAATGGAGCATAAGAAACAGTGTTTAGCAATGAAATCAGTAGGATGTTTGTAAACTTAAACTTGTAAATGGTAGTAGGGTATAACCGACGCTTAATGTCTTTGACGACAATGATAAAGAGGCATTAGTTCCAGCTTTCAAAACAGGTACTAATGGTAAATAGTAGTATACGCCTGGAGCTTTTACGGCAGTAAAAAGTAAAAATGTATTACCGACTATAACCCAAAAGTGATGCCATTTTTAGAGGTACAAGCGCCTTTAGAGTAAAAAAGGCCCAAAATTCGGTCGGTTAAATGAAATGACACTTAAAAAACGCAGTTTTTTGCTTGGGCATAAACGACACGAAAGTCATCGTAGAGCCATGGGAGCGAAAAATTTTAAGTAGGATGGCATTCATAACTCATTTTCGACCAAAATGTCGCTTATGCCCTATTACCTTTTAACCGTCGATATATAATATGACGCTAAGTACCACGGTAATGGGATAGAGCGCGATTGAAACCGCGCCGAGCCGTTAGTGAGGAATATAATAATTATATTTTAAAAATGCAACTCTTACTACCAACGTTATTCTTTTGTGAGACTACCAACAAAAAATCTAATTAGTATAGGATGCACAAATAAAAACGACACATTGTTTCATGCAAGCGAACTTGTGGACTAATCACACTCACTTGTTCCAGGTTGACGTCCAAGAGCGAAAGAGACACAGCACCCCGACACTCCCATAAAACCGCCTTATATGGAGCGAGACGGGTATACAGCGCGAGCACCGACTCGTAGTAGAACAAATAAAAGCCGCGAATGTAGATAATATAGAGTTGGTTCCTTTTTTTTAAATTCAAGTGACTTTTTCCGTGGACTGGGATACTAGGACTTTGAGCCTTAGATTAGAAATGTTTTAGATCCGTGGTTAAAAGAATTGTTGAATAGAGGTGTGGTGTGTGGTGTTATCGGAGTGTTGTCGGAGTGTGTGATGCAGCGGCGACTGTGGCGGTGTGTCGCACGGTACTCATATAGGCAGCCAAAGTCGCTGGTCTGACGAATCCGCTAAGGTAAGTGATTATATATTCAAAATTTGCAATATCTTCAAGGGTTCAGTACTAAATTAAAGATATTTTTAAAAGAGCACCAACATTCACAGCGCGACCTAAAACATGATACAATTGGTATTTAATTTAATTGTATTTTTTTTGTTTGTTATTTTATTTTTTTAACAACGTATCTATAACGGTGGTTCGGGCATGTGGAAAGAATTTATGATGAAAGAATGACTAAACAGATATACCATGCAAAGTGGATGGATGCAGAAGTCGCGGAAGGCCACGACACACCTTTCAAGATCAAATTGATCGTGTACTAGCAAAAGGTGATGTCAGGAGCCTTAAGAACAGACGAGCATGACAAGAGCTATGAATGTCAAAGAAGCAAGTGACCTGACGTGAAGTTATGTATGTATGTATGTATCTATAACACTTATACTAATACTATAACAATAATATATTTATTCCCGATAATGGGAGTTTTTGGATGGAACTGAAAGGATGTCGTGCTGTGCAGTTTGTTTATTTTCTAGAAATGTGTAAAATTACTCTAAAATGAACAATAGTTGTGGGATATTGAGAGTTTTTGAGTACTAATTATGTGTTTTGTGAGAAATGTGAACTGTATAGTCAAATGTGGCCTTTTGAGTTGTCAAAAAACTCCGTTGATTGATTGATTGGCTGATAATCTACAGTTCAGCTGTGCTACACATAGGCTTCAGAAAATGATGAAACTTTAATCTAAAGTAAGATCTGGTTTAAAGGCCTAGCTGCCAAGCCATAAACCTTAATAAAAATATTCCCGAGTTCCCCTATTTCTATTGTGTAAGTACTATGTATGCTTGTATATATAGTTTATTTTTTTAGCTATTATGCAGTATTTAGATAATTTGTCCCAAATAAAATTATTTTCTTTCTTTCTTTATATAGGAGAACTCACCCAAGATACTTATACCCAGGATAGATAGGCTGTCTAATGGTTTATTTTACTTTTGACAGGTCCATTGTTGATCAATTCGTGATGCCTAAAGCATTAACAATCGATTTCATACAAAAATCAAGTTCCTTTGTCAATAAAATTAAATCAATTTGGTATACCCATATACTTGTCATTAGCTAAAAATACTGTGTTGCGTAATAAATAAGCTGTATATCAGCGTGGCAATGCAGCCAGCCTTCTGGGCACCCTTCCCTCTGGCAGCGATTTGCTACATTCTTTATATTAATTAATCTATTTACAATTTAGTTTATTTTTATGTTTTGTATTAAAAAAAGTGGTAACATATTAAAGATTTTATAGTAAAAAGATAAAAGCTGTATAACATATATATTTATACTTGAAAATTTAGCCTACTGGCGATAAATGTGTTAATCGTCTATTGCCCCGGAAAATATATGAATTAAGACGCTGCACAAAAAGCGGTAGTTATAAATAAAGAAAATAACATTATATTCTCGTCACGTCATTATAAAGTTCAGGGTTACCATCATAATAAAAGCAAACAGCTAAAGGCATTCAGGGTGGTTGCGGGAAATTAATTTATTTCATATAATCTCCAAGATAGGGGATGTGACGTCACTGGATGACGTCACAGGAAGAAATAGGACAGGGTGAAGTGGAACATAGGAGTACGTGACTGTCATTAAAATGTGAGAGAGCCTTGGTTTCTCTATAAGTGTATATTTAACCAGAAGGTCATATTTTGTAATTAATGTACTTTTATTAGTTTTCTCCTTAACAACCAATTTTCATATAAGCTAAAATGTAGGGAAATTTTATGAGGAGTGAAATAACACAATGCGTTAACTCAAGTGTTATATTTTTTATTATAGAACTAGCGTCAGACCGCGACTTCGTCCGCATGGAAAGTTTTTTTAACTATAGCACGGGAACTCTTTAATTTTCAAAAGGATCCTATATATTGACCAGTGTTATAAGCTGCCACCATAATTTCATTTAAATCGGTCCAGTTGTTTCGGAGATTAGCCCGTACAAACAGACAGAGACTTAAAAAAACTGAAAAAGTCTAAATTAGTTCTATTTCACTTATATCCTTATATCTTATATCCCCGTGATCCGGTTTTTAGCATTTTTTTAATTGTACAGAAATTCGACCTCTACAGTTTTACTATAATAAATAATGGAATAGTTAAAAAGACTTTCACAGACGAAGTTGCGGGCAGAAAGAAGCTAGATCAAACTAAACTTCTTAAGTATAACTTTAAATTTTTCACACTTTTAGTCTAAAAAATATATTAGTTTTATTTCTGTCCAATTTGGACCTGTATTTAATCATCGGTCTTATTATGAAACTCGTATCTCATTCTATTTCAGGCTTAGTCCTATAGATGTATGTGTACATACATCTCTTTTTACTGTCGCTTTTTCATTTCATCGAATTTCAAATCACGTCTCTAAAGAAGTTTCACTTCAAAAATATACCATTTCATATAAGTGACATGTTATAAGAGATATGTTCCTTGATTAGTCAATGAAGGAACAGAAAATTTACTTAAAATTATTAATTACGAATTTGTATATATGTATTTGTATTATTTATTAACACAATTATAAAATTACATACTATTGAATACAATGTAAGAAAACTTAACTTATTTGTATTGTATTCTACCCATAGTCCCTCAAGACTATAAGTAGAATACTGAGCCCAGATCACAGTCTTCTATGGATAAGGTGCCAGAAGGCTGGCTACGTTTCCTCGCTGGATCGCCATACTGATCCGTTGGCCGAGGTAGGCACCAGCCCTCTGATCACCTGAAGAGTCGATGAGTCGTTTTGATAAATTTTGGTAGAGACTCATGGCCTCAGGACCCCACGGTCCAAGCGTCTCGACAGCAAACGGCACAAACATATAACTCTCACTGAGGGTTGCATATTTCCGCCGCTTGAGTGATTCATTTGTATATATATATATCTGTTCATTCTTGTGATGAAAACATTATGGTTTAGTCTTTAATGTATATACCAATACTACAAATATATATAAATATGTAATTTTTACATAGGTCTAATAAGTAACGTACATTATTTGTGTACTTACTAATTAATTACAAGCTACACCCATTTGTACATTCAAAAACACTTGATCACTGACCAATATTTGTCCGCGCAATAAAATTTGTTGCAGTATTCTATTATTGTTTCGCATGTATATGTAAGTTATATTCTTATAATTTATTTAATGATCAGAGGACTGGTGCCTACCTCGGCCAACGGATCAGTATGGCAATCCAGCGAGGAAACGTAGCCAGCCTTCTGGGCACCTTACCCATAGAAGACGGTGATCTGGTCTCAGTATATTCTACTTATAGTCTTGAGAGACTATGGGTAGAATACAATGCAAATAAGTTAAGTTTTCTTACATTGTATTCAATAGTATGTAATTTTATATAATATCCGTGCAGGAACGGAGAAAGAATACAATTTCCTGCGGCCCGGCGGCCTGTCGTAAGAGGCGACAAAACAACCCACAGCCAGGTGGTAGGGCATTTGCCCGACTGGATGGCTACCACCCCTGGTCTAGAGTATGTCGCCATAACAACCTTGAGTTGTGTTCCGGCATTAGTGACCAGGTTCCAGGCTCCCTAAAGAGAGCAGCAGCGCATTCGTAGCACCTTTGGTGTTGCAAATGTCCATAGGCGATGGTAACCGCTGTCCATCAAGTGGGCCGTCTGCCTGTCTGCTGATCTCCTACAATAAAAAATAAATAAAATATAATTGTGTTAATAAATAATATAATATAAGATTTTTTTTTAATTACGTATATTTATATTATTTAATTATTGTGTTTTTTATTTTTATTACGAATGAATTAGTTTAATTGAGTTAAACCATCAAATATTATGTTTAAAAAAATGCAATGTCTCCTTAGACACCGGGTTGCCTGGAAGAGATCGCTATAAGCGATAAGGCCGCCCATTGTTCTAATGGAAATGTATTTAAGTATATTAAATGTCTAGGTTTAAGTTATGATGAACAATAAAGAGTTTTCATTCATTTATTCATTCATAATTACTTTGAGGCTAGTTAGTACCAAACAAATTTCTATCTTTGTTATTTTTTCCTTACGGGACTTGTTACTTACTCTGCTGTCACACAGTTTAAAACTAGTACGGGGAGTATTTTTTGTCGCATAATGTCAAATTAGACACTATTGTATATTGTACTTAGTATATATTTTCTATTATTTTATTATATCTTTGAATACAAATTATGTATAATTAAATACATTAATAAAAAAGCAAAGAGATTGAAACTAAAATATTGTGTTTAGCTTATAACTGAAGACCCATACATTCTTTGATTCTTTCAGTGTAACTTGCACTTCAAGGATTTATATGCGTTATTAAGAATTTTATAATAATTAAAGTGTCAAATTCCATTAACTCTTTGAATTTGTAGGTGTTTCCGTTAGTTCCGATACCTTTTTTAAGGAAAAACCATTATAATATACCAGACAGTGATAAGAAGAGGGTATTCTTTTACTTTGATTCGTGTTGTCATGTGTTAGTGATGCGTTCAATATAAGCAATTTTGTTTTGTAAACTGTGTCTAACAAATATGGATATATTCTTTATATTTAAATTTAAAAAATAAATAGCAAAACCTTTGAAAATGTTTAATTTTCTTATCTTGGTTATCTAACGTCATAATCTGTAAAAATACGCAATGAATACAAACTCCTTTTCGCGCTATTGGCCACGAGATGTCGCTAGAAGTCAAATAACAATAAAATGTTCTTATAACAATATTTTTTATTTCGTAATATTAATGATTTGATAATAAAAAAATACCGATATTATTAGTTGACATTTTATGGTGAGCTAAATGCTTTTTGTTATTCACATAATTTAAAAAAAAGGAAATTTAAGTAGGAGATGTATTAAAAGAAGTTGAAGGTATCACTGTGGGTTTTATAAAAGACTAAGGTAATTAAATGGAGAGAGAATGAAAGGAGACTGCCATAACGAGTGTTTGGGTGTAGAAGAGATGAGGATTTTGGCGTCGAAGTTTTCGCTTTTGTACTTTTTATCAATGGACATAATTATATAATATTTTTTATATTATTAGTTTTTAAAGTAGTTGCGATCTCTTAATGTATATTGACATAGAAATAAATTTTGTTTGCTATAATTTCACATTTATAGTAAATGTGTCAGATTTCCAGACTATATTGCTTTCTGGCAATATAAGTTAAATCACTGAAAATTTGTATTTAAATATGTGTAAATTAAAGTCATATTCCGCTCATGTTGTAGGAAATCAACAAACAGTATTTAACTAAGTAATCATTATCACAAGTTATAAAAGAAATTAGTTCATTGTAATTTTCCAATGTATTTTTTACAATAATAATAATTATTCATGCAATTTTTAATATGTAATGGCATTATTTTTTGTCCCAAGTGCAAAAACAATAAGATTCCCAGTAATTCAAACATAAAACTAATTATCAACAAAATAAGGTTTAAATTTCATTGTTGCTAAAGTCCACTATAAAGTGCTTATGTAACCTTTCACCGCGAACTTATTCAAAAAATGCACAGTCAAGCGCTTCAAGCATTCCAGTTTTAAACTATGCCAATAGCGGTCTAAGAGGTGTTTTGCTGCAGCGCTGCAAGATGGCGGTGCCGATCGATGCGGCCGCTGCGCGCGCCGTCGGTGACGTCATCGTCGCCGGGCGGGCCAAAGAAATAATTTTGAAAGCCAAAGCAAATACAAGTCTTATCGCTTTATTATACAAAGTACACATGAGCAATTGTAATATTTCATTTTCAACAGCTACTATTATTTGATAGTTCTTCTCGACGTGAAATATCTTCCGTTTTTAAAGATAAATTGTACCACTGTTTGCATCGATCAGTAATTAACTATAAAATATATTAAACTATATTAAAAGTATGAATAGTGATCAATGACTGTTTGCCTTGTTACTATAATATCTGCATTTTATATACATTTTAATTAATAATGTTTTCAAACCTAAAACCGACACACCTTTCATGATCAAATTGATCGTGCACTAGCAGAAGGTGATGTGAAAAGAAATTATCAATCAAGTTGCTATGTGTTCCGGCGCACGCAGAAAGAGCTCACAGTGTCTTGGGGTCTGGCGGTTGGTTTTTGCTGGGTTTGGGTCTTGATAGTTTTGATGATCGAAACCCAAAATTTACATTACTTATATGTATGGAACTTATGTTAATGTTTAAACGATAGTCAGACAAACACAAGACGATATTACACTCATAAAACATACGCGGATAGTACCACGTTTCTTTTGGCCTATCTTTATGTAAATAATAGAAAAGAGCCAGCGCTATAATAAAATAAGCAAACAGAGGGTCGACATTATCATAGCCAAGAAACAAATTATGATAAAACAATGCGACAGCACTTATCTTTATTGTTTTATCAATTGAAAAATGTGCGTCAAAACTCAACCTGCGTCAAACCGCATTGCTCTAGTGTTATCGGATTATGTTAGGGATTAATTGAATTATAATAACTGATTATATTTATTATTACCTAGGACTATATATAGGATATCACGCAGAACTTACCATATATATAACATGCCTATTTTCCAATACCCTATTATACAGACAGAGTTTTAACTTTTTATCCGTTCAGGAACGGAGAAAGAATACAATTTTCTGCGGCCGGGCGGCCTGTCGTAAGAGGCGACAAAACAACCCGCAGCCCTTTCCAGAATGAACTGGCACCCTCATACATTATATAGTCAATACTTAAAAATCTCTAAATTTTTCGTACTGCCACAAAATACTTACCAATTTAAAAACTTTGTGGTTAATTAAACAAGTAAATTTGACATCATTTTCATCAAAATTTAACAAAATAAATAGACATAAAATTTAATAAATAACAGTGCAAACAAGTATTAATACAAATTACGTAAATATATTTCAAGTAAGTAATTATTTTTTGGAAAAAAAAACAATTGTAGACGTAAGTCAACTTATACAGTACAGTCGATTTTTAGACTTCAGGTCGATCCCTTGGAAATGGACTCGACCCCAGGGAGTCGCTATCGACCACTTTGGTAATCCCTAGTCTAGAGTATGCCCCATGAAAACCTAGAGTTGTGTCCCGACATTAGTAACCAGCCCCAATGGATCAAGGCTGGTAGCATCTACGGTGTAGCAAATTCCGTAGGTGCCGGTAACCACTTTCCATCAGGTGGACCGTCAGCTTGTCTTTCGTGTAAATTAATGCAGACTGAACACGTATTACAGTATAGTAGCATCGTATTTATAGCATAGCTTCTGCCCGCGACTTCGTCCGCGTGGACATTTCTTTTAACTATCCCAAGGGAACACTTTAATTTTTCGGGATCAAAAGTATCCTATGTTACTTCTAATACCTCCAAGAATATGTGAACAAAGTTTCATGATGATCGGTTGAGTAGTTTTCGCGTGAAAGCGTAACAAACAAACTTATATTCACATTTACAATATTAGGTAGGGATTCGAAGAGCTCACAAATCACAGAATTAGCCAATCACTATCTTAATTCCTTGATAATACCCATTATATATCAGATTAGATATGGATGAGAAAGTCATTAAAAAAAGACCCTAAAATTGTTAAATAATAGCAAACCACAGTACCTTTCTCCTTCTGACTGTATGTTCATATTGATTACGAAAAGATATTCATTTATGATCTTCGAAAAGATTCTTTAACATAAAATATTTGTTCCGTAAGTAGTTTATACCCGTGCAGGAACGGAGAAAGAATACTATTTCCTGCAGCCGGGCGGCGTGTCGTAATAGGCGACAAAACAACCCATAGCCAGGTGGTAGGGTATTTGCTCGACTCGATAGCGACCACCCCTGGTCTAGAGTATGAGTATGCCGCCATAACAACCTTGTGTTGTGTTCCGGCATTAGTGACCAGGTTCCAGTCTCCCTTAAGAGAACAACAGCGCATTTGTAACGCCTTTGGTGTTGCAAATGTCCATAGGCGATGGTAACTGCTTTCCATCAAGTGGGCCGTCTGCCTGTCTGCTGAATTCTTGCAATAAAAATAATAAAGTATAGTTTAATAATAAGTCCGCACTGTCCGTCACACAGTACGTTTTACCCCCGTATTGAGCGGCGCACTGCGACTATTCCATTCTCCTATCCCAACCCCCCACTTCTATTCCCCTATCTCATATCTCTTGTCTGATCCCTCTATCCTAACTAGCACCGCTAAGCCCGTTTACTTCATCTCTGCTGCACAAATTTATTTTTAGATTTCTTCTTTGTTAGTCTGTTCGGGATTTCGATTCGGTTTTCATTGATCGATAGCAAATCTTGGACTTAAAATCTGCACTACATTTTATACTGGGAATCCCGCGGGAATTTTATTGGGATTTAATAAAACGGCCAGATTTAAAATCGAATTCTAATATGATTTTATTCACAGATCGATTGCGAAATTTTATGTAATATGTGATACGAGTAATTCTTATCCCGGAAATCCCGCAAAAAAATTGCTGGAGAGGTTTGTAATTGTTCGCATGCATACAAATTAGCTTATTCCAAACGACTTTTACAAAAAAATGTGCGCGTGTACTAGTGTACACACGTAAGAAGTGACACTTCTCTATGACCTTATTTTTCGAAAATGATCTACTATATGCAACTTTACAGAAATTGGTTTAATAAATAAAGCCCTACCACGGTCTAATCAACCGTGTACTACGGTCGAATTGACTGTGGTAGGGGCAAGAAAAAAATGGCGCGTAACCGAAAAATGTGACGATATATTTTTTTTCCAATGCCGATAAAGAAGTCTCACTTCAAAAACGATAACTTATATTATTTTTAAATGCTATGTGTGCATGTACTTTGAGTCCCGAGAACTTCAAGTCAAGCATGGACGAAGTGCGGATATTCTAGTATGAAATAAAAATGGAGTGGCCCCTTTAATAGCCTCTCTATCAAACAACAGAAAATGATAAGATTTTTCTTTTAAATTTAATTCTGAAAGTTGCCGTCTAAAAACTTAGCCGAGGCGTAAACATAGTATAGGCATAAAACGTTAGATAGACAGATTGACTATGTTTGTTTAGTCTATATATTGTTTAAACTGTGCTATTTTTGGTTTTACACCAATATCCACAGATTAAGATCATGTTACAATTTGTTTAGCATACAACTGAAATCTGTACAAACATTTACATTGGGTGCTTTAGATATTTGACAGACGAGTTTGAAAGGGCATCCATTGTTGTAACTTGCTAAACGTCATTTGTCACAACACTATGACAAGTGAATGACGTAGGGTACTATTCTATTCTTGTAGGTAATGACGGGTACTATTCTATGATTTATAATTACCTGGATCTTTTTTTATGTTGCAAGCCATACAGTATGAGTCTTCATAATGTGCACATATCGGAATGTGGGAAACTATGCTTAATTTTATCGACGTAAAAGATATTTAAAAAAACTTTTTTTTTTTTTCTTAGGGACTTTTTAAAAATGTTGTTCTGTACTGTGACCCCAGTGTAAACAAAACGGTGTAACTTTCAAAGTAAATGGTCTATCGCAATGAAACAAACTCCATAATGATTGGAAGTGATTAGGCGTCCTAATAAAATGAAATAAAAATTGTGGGAAAAAAACTAGCCGCAATTTAAAGTAAACATGCTTTTTTAGCATAAGGTTTTTTTCATAAATTTTTACAATAATCGTAAAATTTCTCAATAAGACGCCCCCATTACCTACCTTTTTTATTACTTTAAATTAATCTTCATCGTATTCGCTACCCAACAGTAAAAATTGCATGTTTATAACTCAAACATAACATTTTCAATCAAGTGTTTAAAGATGGTCCATGCTTGCAACATAAAAAAAGTTCGTCGCAGCTGTCATTTTAGTCCAGGTAATTAATAATTAAAGTATAGGTTATGTCGAACGGGTCAAAAAATTGCATCGCTGTTATAGGCCGCCAAACTTACCTGTAAATTGACAAAAAATGGAACAACAGCCGCCACGTTGAAATTGCATACAAATTAGGGATGGTAGTTCTATATCTGCTGTTTCATCTGCGCTAGTGTTACAGGTGTAGGGCGTTTCACGCAGATATGGCGATAGGTTTAATGCGTTATTGGAGTTGCGACATTGTTAATGACATCAAATATTGACTCATATATATGAAATGATGAACAAATATCATGTTGATATGATTATCTATAAATGCCATTTTATTGACATAATATTGTAAATAAAATGTAAATAATGTACATTGTAAGTGTCAGTTTAGCAAATCTTCTTCAGCCAATTTCGGTCCACTGCTGGACGTAGGCCTCCCCAAGTACGCGCCACATATCCCGGTCTCCCGTCTTCCTCATCCAGCCCCTGCCGGCGATCTTGCGCAGGTCGTCAGACCACCGGGCTGGCGGGCGTCCTACGCTACGTTTGCCGAGACGTGGTCTCCACTCCAGGACACGTTTGCTCCATCGGCCGTCGGTCGTCCGGTCGGACAGACGTGACCGGCCCACTGCCACTTCAACTTGCTTATTTTGCGAGCTATGTCGGTTACCTTAGTTCTCTTACGGATGTCCTCATTTCTGATCTTATCCGTAAGAGAAACACCTAACATAGCTCGCTCCATAGCCCGCTGAGCGACTTTGAATTTGTGGACCAGTCCCGCTGCCAGTGTCCATGTCTCGGCACCGTATGTCATAATAGGTAGGACGCACTGCCCGAAGACTTTCATCTTCAAGCATTGAGGAATACTCGACGAGAAGACCTGTCGAAGTTTACCGAATGCTGCCCAGCCTAACTGGATCCTCCTATTGGCTTCCCTCTCGAAGCCGTGTTTGCCTACCTGGATATTTTGTCCAAGGTAGACATATTCCTGCACAACCTCAAGAGGGGAACCATCGACGTTTACCGGTCTCGGCACGACATGTTCATTGAACATGACTTTCGTCTTGTCCAAATTCATGCCGAGACCAACCCGTCGGGAGGATTCATTCAGGCTGTTTAGCGTGTCGGCAAGTTCTTCCAACGTCTAGCAATTAGGAACATTTTAATCCCATCCGTACAGGAACGGACCAAGAGTACGATTTCCTGCGGCTAAGCGGCCTGTCGTAAGAGGCAACCAAACAACCTACAGTCAGCTGGTAGGGCATTTGCTCGACTGGATGGCGACCACCCCTAGTCGTCGTAGAGTATGTCGCCATAACAATCTTGGGTTGTGTTACGGCATTAGTGACCAGGTTCCAGTCTCCCTTAAAAGAACAGCAGCGCATTTGTAGCACCTTTGGTGTTGCATACGTCCATAGGCGATAGTAACCGCTTTCCATCAAGTGGGGAACTCCTGCAATAAAAAAAATAAAAAAAGCGTTTTGAGCTTTATGTAAGTATACAGACGCAAAATAGTTTTGTTAACAGTTATTGTTAAGCTAGTGGTCGCCCAGTGGTCGAAAATCGACCATAATTATTAATTTGAATTATAAGTTTGAACATTATAAAGGTTCGGTTGTCAAAGATTTCTTACTTCTATAATCACAGATTTCGCCAAGGCTACACTATTAATTTGACTTTAACGATAAACAGAAGAGTATATATGTGTGTGTGCGTCAAATACATGGTAATGTGTGTAATGTTTTTTTATTATTGATAATATGAGTATTGATATAATGATAAAAAAACTATTTTAAGTTACTTTCATTTTTAATGATTTTTTAAAACGGCAACTCCAGACAGACCACGGTTCTAAAGCAACAACGCCTGAAAGAGTTGACATAGATACAATACACATTATTAGCGCAGAATAAAACTCTTGCGTACCAATGTTAATGTATGATTAACAATCTAAAAATAATAGCAAAAAGCTATCAATCAAACCGGTTTCATTGATCAATCCTGTTGCGAGCAAAACAACGTTCTGACAATCATAAGACTCGGTTGTGCCGTGCCAAAATTAAAACGTATTCACCTCGTTGGATCGCGGCCCGAAGCCGATACGCTGGGTTGGGTTGAAACGAGGTAGGGTTCCCACCTGTCTGTTACTTTTTGAAGTCTATTAATACATGGAGTTTTATCAAGGAGAAAATGTCATCCCCATTGCTCACAAAAATAAATATAAAGTAATTTTAATCATTAATCTCTAAGACTTAATCTTAAAGAAATAATTTTAAACAGCATTCTTGCCTCATCAGATAGCGGTGAGGCCAGAATACTGTTAAAGAAGCCAAAATTACATGTTCTAATTCCAAATTTGTTGCATCTATAAGGCTCGAAACGTTCACATTCTGCCGAAATGTAATGGCCATCTTCTACGATTCCACCTTCAGTGCAATTCAAAGAGTAATAGAGCAGGCAAAAAATATTTAACCTTCTTTATTTTTTGTGAACGCAGAGGCAATGTCTTTGAACACCATATCCGAGCCATACGCGGGAAGGCAGCGCTTAACGCGCCTGCAACAAGCGTGTGTGGTACTCTCGGCGACTGATCGTCGCACACGTGCCTTGTCAGGGCCAGGCATTTGTGCAAAGACTACCCACCCCACCCACTAAACATAATCTGCGCCCCATTATCAGGAGTTACTGCACTGTGACGCCTTTGTGCTCTAAACTAGGAACATCCCGGGTAGCAGGGTGAATCACATCATCGAGCAGGGTGAATACGGTGTATATAGCAGCCCCCTGTGATTTACCTCGTCCCTTGAAGTAACTAGTTCTAAGTAACTAGTGGATTGTTGGAGTGTTTAAAGCTTTTGCGACACGTATTATGTGCGATATAGGCAAACAACGTTACTATTAGTCAGCGTCGCGGAACAGTATAAAGTAGATTAGTCTCTGGCTTCTTCGTCAGAGCAGAGCCGGTCAGGCTCGAACAAAACACTATTCGTACTAGAGAAAAAGGGATACCAGTAGTTTACAATTCAGAATTCCTAATTAAGTTTTAGGACATAGCGATGGTAGAAATTGTACTGGTAGACCGCAACGTGCTACGTACCACTATCATATCGCAGATATTCTGAAAAATGTTCAGGTAAAATTTACCTATAGGAAATGTGTATGTCTAAAGAGATTAGTCAACGAAGCTAAAGATGGATGTCAACATCGTAGCACCTAGAGATTCATCATCTCTACGCTTATTTGAAACAATAAATTGTTATACTGAAATGTATAAAGGTAAGCTAAATAAGTTGAATGAATGGGTTATGCAAAGATATAGATGACAAATACCAGAATATAAAATATGGAAGAAATAAATACATTGTGCCGACACAAAGGGCCTTACTTATAATAATCTCGTTAAGAAAGGATTAGTCATCTCTTAAATAAGAGAGTTTCAAATAAAACTTGCCATCTTGCCGCTGAGCAGTCGCTTCAACTACCTCTCGATGTTGGTTATTTGTGACAGTTATTTATGACCTACTTTACCATCACCTCTTATCCTTAAGAGGAGTTTATGGGTAAGATCTTCGTTAATCAGTTGCTGAGCAGTTTCTTAAAATTTAACAAATGATTATAAGTAAGGCCAAAAATGAGTATGAAAAGGTGAAGAAAAAATCTACTATAAAATTACCGAATTATTTTAGAAAGCATACTTAATAAATATGGGTAGAAGTAAGGAGAACCATTTCTGTATATGAAGAAGTGTCCATCGCATTATAACAGGGTGGCGCCACTTTGGTATCAGAGTGAATTTTAAAGAAAACGCCAAAAGTCATTAGGGTACTATTATAGTGTTCTAGTTTTATAAAATTAAATATTACGAAATCACTAAGCGTATTATTCAAAATTCACGAAATAAATAACTATTCATGTTCTCACATAACAATTCTTTGAGGTTATATTTAGTAAATTGCTTTGTACCACGTAAATAGTTGACGTTTTACAACAATGTACTGTCACCAAATACTCTAGTCGCCAAAGATATTAATTTTTTAGCTCGGCATACTTCGATTCGTCTACCACAGCTACATTCATAGCATACCCTTTGTCTATATTACCGCCACTGTGGTCGGTTTTTAAACTGTTGTTTACAGCTTACAGCTGGACACTTTTTCAACTTTTCTTCCATAGGAGATGATTCTCCTTAAGATAGTCCACACAACCAACTCAAGTTAGAAAGAGATACATTTGGTTATGTTATAATCCATATTCTCACGAGATTATAATTATAGTGAGAACGTGGGAAAATAATGCGTGGACATCGGTGTTTTCGCGAGAATATGAAGGGCTCTTAACTAAAGTCACATAATTCTTTATTTGTACTTATGTGTCGATTTTTATGATAATGCAAATGCAATCGCCGTAATAATACTGCCAGAGTAATTATTTGCTAATCCGTAAATAGATGCAAATAAATACTGAATAATAAACACAAAATATATCGTAAAACCGTTAAAGATGTAAATTTATTTCCTGGCTACATTAAGGCGGAGTCGCCACTTTTAGTTCCTTTATATTCCGTGGGACTTCTTTTGTAGTGCGCACTCTATATTAATTCTGACGATGTATAAATAGTAATTAAAACTAGTGGTCGCCCGTGGTCGAAATTCGACCATTATTATAATGTCAAAGACTATACTTATAATCACAGATTTTGCCAAGGGTATACTGTTAATTTGACTTGAACAATAAACAAAAGAGTATATATGCATGTATGTGCCAAATATACGATAGTGTGCTTTCGTTGCTTCTTCACTTCATCATCACTATCACTATCATCACTACATAGTATAAAACAAAGTCGCCTTTTCTGTCCCTATATCCCTATGTGCGCTTAAATCTTTAAAACTACCCAACGAATTTTGATGTGGTTTTTTCCAATAGATAGAGTGATTCAAGAGGAAGGTTTATATGTATAATATGCCCGTGCGAAGTCGGAGCGGGCCGCTATGTTTTTATATTGCACCCGTGCGAAGCCGGGGCGGGTCGCTAGTCTCTATATAAACTATAAGTGTGCGAAATTTCATACTGTTCCGTCTGCGCAATTTTCGTAAAAAGTACAAAGATTTTGCTTCACGTATTAATTATAGATTATTTTTAGCTCAGTATTTTAAATAGCGAGATATTTTGGTGCCTACTACTTTTAATGCAAATTGTTTTGAACTAGATTGAACAAAGAGTAAAATCAACAGTAATGATTTTCATCGTCACAGATTCATAATTCACAAAAAATAGGCTATAATTAAACTGTCAATATATCAAAAAAGTATTAAGATTTTCAAAAAGTATTTGGTTAAGGCACGTTCACATTTAGAAGAGACCCAAAATGGGCATTCTCCTTTGGTAAGAGCTTACATGCGTATGAAGCTTTAGTATGTAAGAGTAAAACGAGTCAAATTGCGTAATTATCAATTATTTATACAGTCATTAAAATGATATCTATAGTGATATTTTAAAAGAAAAATGATAAGACGTTGGTGTTACGCTTGTTCTTTTATGTGTTAATACGAAATAGTGTTATTCTTGAAGGTAAAACAATTTCACGTACATAATAAAAACAACTCCTTGTAACAGGGCTTGAAATACCGATAAAAATGTGGTATCGTAATTTATGATAATCACTTGACGTTATTTCTAATAATTTTACCGGTAAAAAATATAACGTTTATACTATTTTTATCGGTAATTTTACCTTTATAATTATGTTTTGTTACCATTGTTGCACTCTTTCACTCGCAACGATTGTTGCTCGCAAAAACAAAGATGTAATGTTTAGAGTTGTGTTTGTCGATTGTTTCGGTAACATCCAGCCGTAATAAAGCCAATTCTTAAAAATGGCAACGTCACTTGAAATAAGGTAAACATTACCGATAAGCTTAACGTTATAAATACAATTTTTAACATTAAAATCATAAAAGTTACCAATTAATAGTAAAAAATATATTGGTGTGACAGTATCTTTTTCGGAAATTACCGGTATTTTCGAAAAAGACACTGCCATACCGGGTATATTTTTTACCGTTACTGACTTATATTTTTAAAGGGAATTGGTAACGCTGACAACCCTAGCGAAGACAATGAAATAATCACACGTCTTTTATGTTTTATCGGGTATTTTAGGATACATTAACTAGGGTTCTGGCTGCTTTCTGTCGGTGTTCACCTTGGGCCGTTCAATTGTCTTCCTACTCGATAAAATTTCATGATTAGCAATTTATTGACTTCGATTCCTATATCGTTCTGTGATTTGAGCTAATCGGTATTTAAAGATATGTTTATAATCGCATGTTTTTTCAGCAGGATAGGCAGACGGCCCACTTGATGGAAAGTGGTTACCATCGCCTATGGACATTTGCAACACCAAAGGTGCTACAAATGCGCTGCAGCTCTCTTAAGGGGGACTGGAACCTGGTCACTAATGCCGGAACACAACACAAGGTTGTTATGGCGACATGCTTTAGACCAGGGGTGGTAGCCATCCAGTCGGGCTAATACCCTACCACCTGGCTGTGGGTTGTTTTGTCGCCTCTTACGACAGGCAGCCCGGCCGCACCGTTCCTGCACGGATAAAATATTGTTGCCTTGTATTATACTAAGACCATCAATAAATTACGTCACACATAAAGGGAGTCGACAGAGTGTGACATTGTGTGACAAGGGATGAGATGGGGGTCTTAAATCTCGTGACGGCACATTTCAAAGTCTAATATATTTAATTATATCATAAACTATAAATAAAGAACTACTAAATATTTACAACTGTATCTGTATACTTTATTAATATTGCAACACCGCGAAAATGAATTTTGCTAAATTTAGAAGCCAACCATATAATTTAATAAACGTATAAATAAAAACAAGTTCTTTTTTAACCGATCTAAAAAAAAGGAGGAGGTTCTCAATTCGTCGGGATCTTTTTTTTGTTTTTTTTTTTAGTGTGTTCACCGAATACTCCGAGATTTATGATCCGATTTACGTGTTTTTTTTTGTTTGACGCGGAAAACCTTCCATTAGCCCCCTAAAAATTTAACATAGTTTGACCCAGTAGTTTTCATTTCATGAACATTTTTATGTTCCCGTTTCTTGGGACCTATATTTTTTAAGAAGCGCGGCACCTTTCGTATGTCTACCCATACATAGCTAGGCACTAAAAAGTAACAAATAAAATAAAAAAACTTCGTTTAAAAAACCTACTTCAAGAACTAAAAAGTATAAAATAACTGATTTCTAAAGCTATGTATTATTAATTATTATAAATTATCTAAAACATCTCGAAGTCGTTGCAAAGTAAAACATAAAAATGATTATATTTAGAAAATTACTAAGCACCGACTTTAAGATGTTTTAGATAATTTATATTAATTAATAATACATAGCTTTAGAAATAAGTTATTTTGTACTTTTTAGTTTTTTAGTTTTTGAAGTCGGTTTTTTTAAACGAAGTTTGTTTCAGTCACCATTTAATTTTGTGTTCGCATAATCTCTAATAAATGATGACTGAATAAAGAAGTGGTTTTTATTTTAGTTTTATGTTTTATACGGAAATGCATATTCGCGGTGCCATAATTAATATAAACGACGATAGCCGAATATAGAAGGAGGAGGGCGCTCCGATCTCATTTATTGGTGCCACCGTTGTAACACACTAACAAAATCATGGCAACGATAATGTCAATATAATTTTAAATTGTAACATTACTACCCAGAAGCCTTATTTTACTTATAATCTCATTTATATTATCTAATTTGATTATAAGTATAGTATACGGAAATTATCATCATCATCACTATCACTACATAGTATAAAACAAAGTCGCCTTTTCTGTCCCTATATCCCTATGTGCGCTTAAATCTTTAAAACTACCCAACGAATTTTGATGTGGTTTTTTCCAATAGATAGAGTGATTCAAGAGGAAGGTTTATATGTATAATACATGCATCATATACTAAGGCAACATTGCTAATTTTAGAGGTTTCTATGTAGTGATGCCCGTGCAAGTCGGAGCGGGCCGCTATGTTTTTATAATTGCACCTGTGCGAAGCCGGGGCGGGTCGCTAGTATTAGTTAAATTAAAATGTATTCTTGATATTTTATTTTATAATCTTCTATCGACCGTATGTTAACAAACTCATGCCTACTTAAATTCAGAATATGATAAACGAATGACAAATTATATTTTCATTAAAATAAAAACCCACTGACGTTAATTACTTTAACATAGCAATTATGATAAGAAAATACCGCATTATAATTACGTGTAAAAAGCGAATAGGTGTATGTTATCAAATGCCGTCAAAGACTCAGATTGTGTTATTTGATCGTTGTAGTGATTACGTTTGTTAACTATGACTACTGGATCAGGCTGGTCTTGAACCAAAACTCAAAACAATTTTTTCACGCAGGTTCGCGTCTGACCTCTGTCTCATGATTCATCTCCTCTTATATTAATGTATACTGTGACTTATCTGAAGTTTTTGAAGTGATAACTTCTTATGGGAGGGTAAATTGCTTCGTTAGGTAACGCGTTACGACGGCAGTTTGTCTGGCTTCTCTTTCTCTCAATCATACGGCAGGGCTGGCAGGGCTGGCAGGGTCCTCCTTTCTCACTCTAACCCACGCGCTCTCTCTTTTCTTTCACCATATCCCAATTAATTGGGGACGGCATAATATGTCTTTTCCTTCCACACTCTTCTATTCTTACATACATCTTCTGAAATACCACAAATCATAATATCATCCTTCAAGCAATCCATGCACCTTTACATCTGTACTCATCCATCTTGTACTTTGTAACATTATTTTTGTCACGTGACTTTCATCCCTCCTCATTAGACGCCCATACCAACTTAATCTTCTTCCTCTCAATTTTTCAGCCACGGGTGCAACTTTCAAAGATCCCCTATGTACTCACTTCTCACCTTATGCATTCTTGTAACACCACACATTCATCTCAATATTCTCATTTCAACTGAGTGGAGACGTTTGTGGTTTATCACTTTAGTGGCCCAAAATTCGGACCCGTAAAGCATGACTGGTCGTATGACAGATTTATATATTTGACCTTTTACTTTGAGTGGCATTAGTTTGTCGCACGTCACACCGGTTACCTGTCTCCAATTTAGCCATGGCAAACAAAAATTCAAAAAAATGTGTATTCGGAAACTATAGATTCGAATTGTTCTCCTCTATTTTTTCTCCTTTTTGAAAATATTCTTAGTTGAGGTTGCCATTATGAAAATTAAATTTAAATGGCGAATAGTACGTTATGCCAATATAATAAAAACGTTTTTAATTGCCTTTGAGTAAATTGTATGAGTATGAACGTATGTGGCTTTAACAATTTGCTCAAAAATGACTCAAATCATATCACGAATGCTGTAGGTACACTCTAATTATACAGTTTTTTGTATTGAAGGCCATTTACATGGAGAAAGTTTATCGTACGTTTTGGGGCGAGAATATTATGCTTTTTATCCGTGCAGGAACGGCGGGCGGCCTGTCGTAAGAGGTGACAAAAAACCCGCAGCCAGGTGGTAGGATGTTAGTCCGACTGGATGGTTACCACCCCTGGTCTAGAGTATGCCGCCATAACAACCCTGAAAAGAACAGCAGCGTATTGGAACCTTTTGTGTTGCAAATGTCTATAAGCGATGGTAACCACTGTCCATCTAGCGGGCCGTCTGCCTGTCTGCGGAACTAATGCAATAAAAAAAAACTATTTTCGTAGGTACTCTTTGGACAATACTCGCATTGATATGTTTGCATTCAAAGAAAAAACAAAAACTTGCCTACGAGTATTTCGTACGATAATCGTAAGGTAAAAAAACCAAGAGTTTGTTTTACACTACGACACATGTCGCATTGAGATATATGCCTACGATTTTCTAAGTTGGCTAAACTAGAACTCGTATGACATTTTTTCTAGTTCATGTGAGTATCGTTCAAATCAGTCAGAACCGATTTGAATGCGAGACTTACCCTTGAAGCTCGGTGATGAGCACAATATTTTGTATTTTGTTTAGACAGAGACGTGTATATTCAATGACCAGGTGATGATCGCCCTTTCACGTACAATATCGTATGTTTAATTCACATAATAATATTTTTTTCTTGCTTTCGACAATCGTATCTTAGAGTCAAGAAACTCTCTCCGTGTAAATGGCCCTTTATCTTGTACCATGTATTTGATCACGTAACGACAGTAAAGTGCGGTACATGATATTTAAACAAAGATAATTTAATTGCTATACTTAGTCGCTTTTTTTGGAGGTTACTGAAGCAACGAAAAATTTTAATGCTAAGATAGTTAAAAGAATAAATAGTAAAAATCCAAGAATAATTTGTAATATAATAATTATAAAAGAAGTCTCGCGTGACCAAAGGGCTGGCCTATATTTAGGGCAACGCATTAGCGTTCCCATACAACGCGGGAATGCGGCCAGCATTTTGGGAATGCTCCCCACCGACAGCGATCTGGACTACATCTTTTACTTGTAGTGTAGTAAATTGTTTAATTTCTAAGTTTTTTTGTACTGTAATTTGTAATATATATTATTTTATTTATAAGTTTATTAGTTGTCCCGTCAGACATTATTCTGCCCGGAAAAGCTTCAATGTGAACCAACTCGGAAACTTTCTTTGGCTCACGCACAACAACTTTGCTAAAGATCATCACATGATTAAATGTATAGTTTACGATTCAATAAAGGACATACAGACAAACATTCATTTTTATATATAAGATTTCCGGAAAACAATGTCCGATGGTCATACATATACACAATCACATTAATAACGTCGAACGTAGCTTCGGTGAACCTGCACCCCACCTATCGACAACCCTTAGCCACTCCCACTCATGTTGCCCCTCTCCAATCTTGTAAGGCATTTCTTGGGGCCTATGCAAAGAATGGCGAGTCACTATTTGCCCATTTTATCCTTGTTCCCCGAATATTGCAACGGACAGACGTCATAATCTCCAGAGTCCCAGATCCCTAGTTCCATTATCAGTACATCCCAATAGCCCGGTACCTTCTGTACTCATTTCCTACAATAGTCTTATACTGGCTAGGGATTGTCCTTGGGTGCATTTTAATATGATATAGACAGGGATAATCACCGCTCAGTCTCGCGCCACATTTACACTAAATTTGTCAAGGAAGGGGACCCAGGCCTTCCCATGGACATGCAAGCCCTCCAATAACTCCGGGCCATTTTTATGGCCCACCTGATGGACATGCCCATGTCCATAGGCGATGGTAACTGCTTTCGATCCCCCGTCTATATAGAAGTTTCACTTCAAAAATAGTATTGAATTTTTATGACCGAAACAACGCTTATGATGAAATCATTCGAGACATATCGTTCTACTTTCCAGTGAGGAGGCTTTGTTCGAGACAGCCAATCCATCAAGTTAATTAATATTATTCGTACCCCCGATTTTATAACCCAGTCATTACTTATATCACACTTCCGCTGAGCTTAAGGCCGTGTCACACTAAACATTTTTTTAGGGCGTGATTTCCGTAGACAGACAGACAGGCCACCTAATGGAAAGCGGTTTTCTTCGCCTATGAACATTTGTAACCCGCACAGAGAGACTGAAACCACTAATGTCCGAACACAACTCATGGTTGTAATGGCGGCATGCCCTAGACCAGGGGCGGCAGCCATCGAATCGGGCAAATATACGGCCCATTTAATGTAAAATGGTTACTTCCACCTATAGATGCTTGGAACATCAAGGGCGAAGCCCACGCGCTGCTAGCCTTTAGGATGAACTGATGGGGCTCTACCACGAAATTGTTTACACATTATTATATTATTATTTTGGAAACATAATAATACGGGAGCTTCATACGTCTAGTCATTGCAGCTGACAATGAACTACTGGATAGCACAACGCAGGAACGCTCATATTAATAGTTACTCTATCTCACTCGACATCATCCGTCCTCCTCACACATTGTGCTATGTATTGTACTAGATGTACGACTTGTTAATATTTCTACTTAACGTTATCTTTCCAAAACTAATTAGTTCACTTTAGTTCATATCAGCACTCGACTGTGAACACTCTGTCATCTGAAGTATCATTTAACCTACCTCTCCCTGCTAAAATATTCAGCATTCAGCAGCTTCGGTGAAGCAGACTACCTCTATACATCCTCTAAGCCGCTCACATCCGTGTTGTCCATCGCCAATCTGGTATAGTTTTTCTTGGGATCCATGCAGCGAGTTGCAAGTCACCATCTGCCCATTTTTCCATATTCCTCGAACATTGCGACGGACAGACGCCTTAGTCCCCATAGTCCTAAACCCCTCATTCCACTAGCAGTTCTCAATACCCCAGGACTTTTAATTCTCATTTTCTACAATAGTCCTACACTGACCGGGGTTTCTCCTTGGGTGCATTTTTATTTGGTGTAGACAGGGATGTAGCCGGTTATATTGTCAGGCCCACGTTTTCTTCCATTAGCAAGGCTCAAAGTCCGGGACGGTTTTATGACACGTGGTCTCCAATGACATACAGGTACAATATTATAATACTATATAATTATATGTAATATGATAACGATAAAATGAAAAAGGTTCGAATTAAAACCATATACACCTAAATTAAGCTCAAAATATTTAAAAATAATATATAGTATACAGTGTAGGTACAATGCCAAAGATAATCTAAAATGTCAAGGATAAAAAAATAATGCTATTTATATAAAAATAATCGATTACAACAAATTACATATACATTATCTTTAAAGCTAAATATAGCTATGCTTTCTAATGATATATCTCAACTAATACATGTTTTGATTATTTTAAATAATTTACGTAAAATAGGTGGTCCAGATTCTAGCAAGAAAAGCATGAGTATGTAGTACGGGCTCTTGCGACATCCCATAGAGGATGTGGAGCGCCCATTAGAATTCACCAGCATTCGCAGCCTTTTTTCCGTACTGAAATTTATATTTTGTGGACAACGCACTACTCTTGCCAAAACCTGGATGGCGGGAGAAAGGGGGATGCAACACTGAGCGAGAACTCGACCCCCGGTGAGTTCTCGCTTCTGGAATTTTGTCAATTGCAACCCTATTGTTCTTTTTTTAAATCTTTTTAATCTATTTAAGAGGGTTTTTACAAGTAAACCCTCTATCTTAAAGGCCTAGTTGCTAATTACCTATTGTTACGCCAATGTAAAATCGAAACCAGTGATGCCAGGTGCACTGTAATTACAGTAGATTTACTGTAATTTTACTGATTTTGCTGTACACTGTATTCCAGCTGTACAGTATACAGTGAACAGCGAAAAACGTAGTCTCTTTTAATTTTAACCACCAAAAAAAGTAGATACATCATTCACTGCGTGAAACGAACCGCACTGTGTTCTACTTCAAGTAAGCATTACATCTTGGGCCGGGGGAATTCCCACATTAAGGAAACAGATTATAGATGACTATTATTTGAGAAAATTGAGATGTTAATATTTAGCATAGACTTTGTTTTGTTTTTTTTTTTTTTTTTTTTTTATCTTAGCATAACTTTGTTTACTAAGCACCTTTGGTAATGTTGCTGATAATAGTAGTTAAATTTTTTTTTTTTTTTTTTTTTTTTTTTTTTTTTTTTTTTTTTTTTTTTTTTTTTTTGATAATAGTATTAAATTTTATAAGTTCATTTGGAAATGGTGGCTACATTTTTGGGATTAATTATAGTATTACTTTTAAAATAGCAGAAGCTGATGTTAGGAGTCAAATGAAAAAATGATGAAGACTTTTACGGACAAAATGTATAAAAATGAACCCTTAAGTGACAGTGATACAGATATTGATTGACAAATTATAATAGTTATTATTAAATACATTGATATTCCAATAAAATTATGTTTTTTTTTCACTGTAAAAACACTGTAATGAGTTTTATGATCTACTGTAATTTTACATGCAAAACACTGTAATTTTGTCAATCCAACCTGGCAATACTGATCGAAACCGACGCTAGGGATGGTAACCGGTCAAATTACATTGTCACTTCGGCCTATCACGCTCGTGCATTCGGAAACACTAATTCAGACGGTTAATAATACACCTACCTGTGTTTGTTTTTGTTCAAAATTTTAGTTAACTTAGAAGAGAGGTCACAGAGGTTACTTACTACGTAGGTATTTTCCGAATGATTTAAATGGCATTGAAATTCACTTTAATATGAAATTATTTTATAATTGGACTGACTTGGCGAGGTAAATTAACTTTCATACTAAATTTAATGTTAATTTGGGGCTAGCATGAATTGTTCACTTTCCTTAAAACAAGTAATAAGCCGGTTATAATATTTTATCGTTTCCTATTATTTTAGGAACTAACATAAGGTTAATTGATGATGAGTAAAATTGTTATTTTTTTGTAATTTAATCACAGACTAACTTCTTCTTTCCAAAATTGTTCAACACGGTTTGTTAGTAGTGTCGATTACACAATTCAACAATACTTGCCGAGGAAATTATAAGTCTTTGACTAACTAAAGCACTAACTCACCGTTAAATCTCTCGCCACAAAGAAATTGCTGGAAACGTCTAATAATATTTAGCATATCTAGTCCTTTTTTTAATTGCAAGAGTTCAGCAGACAGGCAGATGGCCCACTTGATGGAAAGCGGTTACCATCGCCATCCATCATATAGACATTTGCAACACCAAAGGTGCTACAAATGCGCTGTTGCTCTCTTAAGGGACACTGGAACCCGGCCACTAATGCCGGAACACAACTCAAGGTTGTTATGGCGACATACTTTAGACCAGGGGTGGTAGCCATCCAGTCGGGCAAATGCCCTACCACCTGGCTGTGGGTTGTTTTGTCACCTCTTACGACAGGCCGCCTGGCCGCAGGAAATTGTATTCTTTCTCCGTTCCTGCACGGATAAGAGTCTAATCTCGACTATACATACGTACCAAGCTGTATTAAAAAAAATTAAGACTCTTGTCTTTATCCTTGCCCGATTTGATAGTTTTTTTTTTAGGAGAAACTTCTTTAGAATCGTTGTGATTTGAAACTCCATGAAACGAAATAGCGAAACTAAAAAGAGATAAACGTATAAATCTATAGGACTATGCCTGCGACAGAATGAGATACCAGTTTAACAATGTCCAGCACAGATTAGAGTCAATAAGACCGCTACTTAAACATAGGTCCAAATTGGACCGAAATAAATCTGATAATATTTACTAGTGACGAATTGAAAGTGGTACTTAGGGAGTTTATTTTGAATTATAATATGTTAACGGATATAGGCTAAAAGAATTATATTTATACTAATAAAAGTTAGAGAAGAAATATCTGTGAGTATATTCTCTGAAGTTTCACTCCTATTGCATGTGAATTGCACTCACAAAAAATGTTTTATCAATTTTCAACAGTAAACGTGTCACAAATGTCACAAAGTACAAATTCACTTGACATAGTGCTAGGCACTATGCCAAACACTATGCCAAAGTTCATTTAAATCCCTTCTGTAGTTTTCACGTGATGGTCTAACAGACAGACAAAAAACCTTAAAAATTGCAATTTTGGAATCTCCTGGTCGGAATTAGGCGCAAATTATTTATTTAAAAAAATTAAACGAATCGTACAAAACTCGGACTATTTTGAAGATTTATTATAGTATAAATAGATACACCTACTACTACATAGGTTAATTAAATGTAATTTTAGTTTTTGCTTTTTAAAACGAATGCCTACGGGGTATTGCTTTGATAAAACTTATTAGTTTTAGTTAGTGGTCATAAACTGTCATGAAATGAGTGGTCGGAGCTGGCATTATGTGCCTCATTTCTTTTGAAATCGATCGGTTAATACAAGCGCAGGGCTTGTCATTCACTGACGTAGTACCCGCGGGCTATTGACGCATGCGCGTCTGGCTAACGTCTATCCCGTACGGATATAGATGACTGTTCGCTTCTACATATTTTCGTAGTCCGCCGAGCTCTTTTCATCTTGGCCGCATTATTCAATCGCTAGAATTCACGTTCCAGCGGTTATCTCGTTTTGTCGCATCGCGATATTGATAACGCTGATGTTATTATAATACTTTGTCAATTATGAGATAGCGGTACAGATACTATTCATACTAAATAAATGAAAATTGCGACAAAGTTATGCGCTGCGACTACTATCGGCTTAAAGTCGTGTAGTGCATGGGACGCATGAATATCGCGCGCGTATGATCGCATGTGTGTGGTGCCCTCGCCTCGCTGTCAGTCCGTCAGTCGGCGAAGCGGACTCGGATCGCGGGGACGCTTAGCGCGTGGGTGCTTGTAGTTTTTAGTTTTGACAGTTGGCGGGTTTTTCGTTTTGATTAATTACATACTTCTTGTGGAAATCATAGATTTTAAGTTAGTGTAATCTGTGTATTTTCTGTTCATCTAAGTGTACGACTAGTCGTTTGTGATTTTCCACATCGGCTGTGAATTGAAGTGGTAGCACGCCCTGTGTACTTTCGCTGTGCAGTGAGGGTATTGTGATTTCTGTTTGGAAATTCGTTTTTTGGACCGTAATTTGCAATTGCAGCGGACGACTCGGGTATGTATGATTATTTTAAAAAGTTACATTTTTTTTTAAATTAAGCTTTCTTTTTACGCCTTAGCAGTTTTTACTTAAGTTTCGCTGGCAGACTGGATAAACGGGTTCCAAATATAGCGAGTCGAGTTTTAGTGCGTACCGTCAGTTAGTAAGTTCGTGTTTTAGTTTAGTGATTTTCCCTTGGTGGCCGGGCTGAGACGATCGAGACAGCTGTGTATGCGTAATGTATAAAAATAAATACCAGTGGCATTATCGGCCGGTAGACATGCCGGCTTTGCTGAGGACAACGCGATATTATTAGTGCACGTTAAGATTATACAACAAAATTATTCGTCGCCAGCACAAAATTACATTATTTTAGGTTATGTTATGCATTAACTTTCTCTTATCGTTAGAAACAAAGGTTTCAATGACTATGTTGCCATGTCTATAAATTTTTATTGCTTTTTATTAGAAATTAATTTTATTAGTGTAGAAAGCTAAGTTTATATAACACCCTATGAGAATGGGCCATTACTTGTAGCACTAAGTAGAGGCTAAAAAGAAGGTTATAAAATTACATTAGAGAAGGAGCCACTTTTTGAAATTCATAATGGAATGTAAATTCTCAACTTGAAACTATAATACTAATTACCAAAAGATAAAGTAAATTGTTTCTTATCTAACGAGTTCAAGAAATTCTTAATTATTTGTTAACAATACTGAAAGATATAATAATTATTTATGTAGTTATTTGCTATTCATGTAATGGCTTTGTGAATATACTTGAGGCTGCAAGTTTTTGGGGGTCATAAAGTCACACTTAAATCTATAATATTACATAATTCTAAACACGCCATGTCTGTACATTTGAGCTATTAAAAAAAACTATGTAACTGATGGAGCACACAGTGCAATTTTTTTTTTGGATTTTGCGTCACTTTGGCTCTTAGTTCAGGTTTCATGTAAAAACTACTGGGCCAATTTTGATTTTCAGTTTTCGCTTATAGACAGCAAATTCTTAGACTTAAACTCGATGTAATTTTTATTATGAATTTTTCTGGGAATGATTTAAAATGGCCAGATAAAATCTTCTATATAATAGTGCATTGTCACTTAACATCAGGTGCAATGATCCTCAAAGTGATCAATTACATAAAAAAATTTTTTTTCTTTGAAACCAGACCTTTGCTTCAATAATGTCCTATCTTGAAAATTGATTTTTTTTTATAAACGGTCCAACCTTAAAAAAATAAATGTATCCAAAAAATAATGTGGAATCTTTTAAAATAAATAGTAGATTGATAGAAAAAAGTTAATTGTTTCTATACAATTATTGTTTGAAAGTTTAAAAAAAACCTTTAAACTTTCAATTTTCTTCTTACAATTATTGTAGTAAAGAGGTACTGTATGTATGTAATAATACCTACTTGTGTTCCTATATCTTACGGACTGTTAATTTGCCTTACTATCTGTTAAAATTTGGCATAAACTCCACACAAGTAATGTCAAAGTTCAACCGATGGTAGGGCAAGGGATGAATAATAAGATATAGGAACTGGCCTTTAGTAATATTGACAATAATATTGCTCTATGTAGCTATTGCTTTAGGACATATTAGTATTTATTAAATAATAAAGTTTTCAGAAAGTAAGTAACTGCCTGAAGTAACATATCAAGTGGTTGTAATTTTAGATGTCTGCTGTGTAGATTTGTTATGAATAAATCTTTAAACTGCACCTTTCACATGTCCAATTTTAAAAATATATTTATTCAAACTCAGATAAGGAAAATAGGTAGAGCAAACCCTGAGCTCTCTCAGAGTGGAATCAACTAAAGTGGAATAGGAAGTTAGATCCAGCAACAATGTGTTATGGGACTTATTTAAAAAAAAGAATTGATTATTTAGCAGACAAACACACATATTGTATGTCCCCAAATTAAGCAAGTTGTGCTTGTGTTATTGATAATATATAACGGACTACCCTGGGGCCGGTCCCAGAAACCCAGACCATAGTAATAACTGAGAAAATTATTTCCCAGAATTACCATACTAGGAATCGTAACCCCTGTCCTGCAGTGAGGTAGGCAAAGGCTTAAACCGCACAACCAAAGAAGTCATTAAATAATAATATTAAATCATTGAATTAGAACCAATAAAGGGGGTATAATAACATGTGGATACATTATTATTAACCACACTAAAGTGTTCAGTGTTATATACTACATAAGTTTCTGTCCACAACTTTATAACAAGTTCTTATTCCTTTAACACTTGTTAACTGTAATATAGGTTCTGTCTTTACTTTTATTCCTCTGACAAATCATGTAGCTTATTTTTGATTGTGAATTTGAAATGAAAAATATACCTAAATTTAATCTTTTTCTTTACATAGTATAAAACAAAATTCTTTCTACTTCAGTCTGTCTGTATTCCCTATATTCACTAACTGTTACTAAACCAGGCAACCAATCTTTAAGTGGTTTTCACCATCAGCTAGATAATTTTTCAAGGAGTTTTTATACATACTAGCTTTTGCTTTTGGCTTCACTTGTGATATATAAAAACCTAATTAAGTTTTTACATAAGTATACTACTAGGGTTTGGGGAAACTAGTATGTATATAATAATAACAATAAATCTTTATTGCCAGTATATAAATTTACTCCAAAGTTGTACACTATATATTTAACTTTCTAATAAATAAAAAAATATTATGAAGCTGACAAACAAGCAGATGGGCCAGCTAATGTAAGTGGTTACCATCACTTATGCATTGCACCTATTTGCAACACCAATGACGAAGCCAATGCATTGCCAACCTTTATGATGGGATAAAGGGAAGGGATAGGGCGATAAGATATAAGAATCAAACAGGAGGAATAGGACATAATATGAGATTGGAACCAGGAGGATGGGACTGGGAAATACAGGGGGACCTGGAAATTGAACTATCTGAACTATACTTTGGATAACAGCAATGTAATACATTAGATAATGTCTTGTCAAATGTAAAGAATACAGACCCGATGATAATACCTGTGAAGCACTATTCAAAGCAATAAAACACTTAATTAAACTAGGTTAATAAAATTCTGAGCAATAATAAATTATCACTTCTGATATTATAAGGCCATGCATATCTTGAAGTTTGACTATAATATATAATTTTATGTAATACTGTCTGTGTGTATGTAATTGTATTGATATTTTCCATGGCATTCAGCCAGCATGTAATATGGGAGCGTGTTTCATATTTGAAATAAAGTATTCATTCATTGCTCTAATTCTTTTGTGTTTTATATGTCTATAAGATTCTAACTAAGCAACGGATGACATAGTTTCTACATATATATTATCACATCTATTTCCTATAAGGGTAAGCAGAGACAATGGATTTCCACTTGCTACGATCTTCGTGTACATATATGTTTATTACAGCTGATTTATCTGGTCATTTTAGTACATCTGTATTTTGATCGTGGTAAGGATGTTGCGATCTACCAGTTACTCTATCTACTACTACTAATCCCTATTAATATTATAAATGCGGAAGTAACTCTTGTCTGTCTGTTACGCTTTCACAGAAAAAGTACTGGCCCATTTTGGCTGAAACTCCGTATATAATAATTCGATGCCGAGGATGACGAAGGATACTCTTGATCCAGAAAAATGGGTCAGATTTATGTAAAACTGATTCCAGTAAGTAGTATAGGATTATTTTTTTTGTGATTTGCCATTTTCGTCGTTTTGGTTATTTTGATCATTTCGGCCATTTCAGCCATTTCGGTCTTTGAGTCCAATTCGGTCGTTTCGGCCACTTCTGGCATTTGGGTAATTTCGGCCATTTTGATCACTTTTGTCATTGTCATTTATGCAGTTTACAGATAGACGGGGGATAGATAAATAAACCTAGAACGGATTACAATAGAGGACAAAAGTTTGTATGGAGACCAATAATTTCTCAGGTTTAGAGAAGTTCAGGTTTGGGACTGTTGTGACGGTTAAGTAGGAGTAGTGAAAGGAAACGACGACATTAGACAGTACATTTTTGTCTTTAAATTTGGATGCATTAACCAAAGTGGCCTATAAAAACTTCTAGAATAATTGAATGGATTTGAATAATATTGTGCCCGTTCAGTTTAGTGCCTTTCTACCAAATTGACTCAATTTGATTGCTTCGTTTAACCTGTTAACCGGGGAATTCCCTTTTTAATTACGCAGCATATAACTGGCACGAGCTCTTTCACTAGGACGTGTCAGTACGTCATGCCCGGAGAACGTAATTTCATTTTTGAAGTGATAACTTGTTATGGGAGGGTAAACCGCTACGTTACGTAACGCGCTACGGCGTTAGTCTGTTTGGCTTCCCTTTCTCTCACGTTACATTAGTTTAAGTTATCACTTCTGTCGGGCGTCCCGAGATGCACACCGTCTGTTTTTTTCTTTATTTTTTATTTGTATAATCAAAATAAATGAAAATACTATGAAATATATGTATTATCGTATATATATATATATATATATATATATATATATATATATATATATATGGGTGGAATAGAGAGCATGAAAGTAGAGTAAACGCGGTCGAGATGCGAGCACTGCGCAAAATCTGCGGAGTGACGCTCGCGGACCGCGTTCGTATTACCGAAGTAAGAAAGAGAGTTGGTCTGAAAGAGAGTGTCGGGGTGAAGGTAAGGAAAGGAATGCTCCGGTAGTTCGGGCATGTGGAAAGAATGTATGATGAAAGAATGACTAAACAGATACACATGCAAAAGTGGATGGATGCAGAAGTCGCGGAAGGCCACGACACACCTTCCATGATCAAATTGATCGTGTACTATCAGAAGGTGATGTCAGGAGCCTTAAGAACTGACGAGCGTGCACGACAAGAGCTATGAATGTCAAAGAAGCAAGTGAGGTGTGTAAGAATGGGCCTGTGTGGCGCTCTGTTGTTCGTGCCTACCCCGCAAGGGACCTGGCGTGAAGTTATGTATGTATGTATGTATATCTGTAGCACAAAGGAAAATACACAATTACAAACAAATAGAAAAGAATACCAACAAAAATATGGAAATTTCGAATTGAAAAATATATATACATATTTTAAGGACTGTATTCATTGTAGTATTTCACTCATTTATACGTCCCTCTCGGTTAAAAGGTTAATACCATCATTGAGCCGAAATTAGAGGAATCAATTCTGCCTATCATCATAAACCAAAGTGAACTACATAAATATTGGTACTAGTTACGGGACTCGAATTAAAATGCCGTTGGAATTACTATAGAATTTATTACAACTATACAAACACATATAACACAATACAAATATAACTGGATGCAACCAGTACAAACGTAATGCGCGATGCAATAACACGCGCAAAGTCCGTCACTATATTATATAGCTTTTCGAATGTACACACTTCTTGCCTCGCTTGCGATTATCACTTGACTGCCCATCTCTCCATTGGAGCATTGCTTTATACTGCACAAAACAATATGCCTTTCGGCGGCGTCGACTGAATTTCTAAGTATCATACCTGGCTAATGACTACCATACACGATTACAATAAAAAGGGCTTTTTTAATTACAAATTTTAAACACAAAGCAAACAAAAAAAAGTGTTTCTACAGACGCAGGTGTGAATTTGTCTTTTGTCGGCATTCGGTCGCAACAAACTAAAATTGAGTTATTCAATATTATTGGATGCCGTCGTGTTATTTCAGTTCTGCGCCTTTTGGCCAAATTGAATCAATTTGGTTGATCCGTCTAAAATCAGAATTACGACGATATCAGTGAAGGAACGGAGAAAATATCAAATTTCCTGCGGTGAGGCGACAAAACGACCTACAGCCAGGTGTAGGGTATTTGTCCTGTTCTTCCCTGGACTTCTAAAGTAAGCCGCCATAACAACCTTGAATTGTGTTCCGGCATTAGGGGCCAGCTTCCAGTCTCCGTTTAGAGAAAAACAGCACCTTTGGTGCTACAAATGTCCATGGCGTTGGTATCGGCTTTGCATCAGGTGAGCCGTCTGCCTGTCTATTTGGCATTCGGAAAGACTATATATAATAGGTAACGATTATGGAGCATCAATTGAAAATGTCGAGCGATGAGCCGCTTACCTACAAGTTATTTCACTTGTGATTTAAAGACTCCTAGACTGTATTATTCATATAAAAATACACTCCCTTAAGAGAGCAGCAGCGCATTTGTAGCATCTTTGGAGTTGCAAATTTCCAGATGCGATGGTAACCGCTTTCCATCAAGCGGGCCGTCTGCCTGTCTGCTGAACTCGTGGATTAAAAAAATAAACAGAAGACTTCTGAAAACTATTCCATTCTTTGCCAATTTACACCAGATTGCTTTTCAACTTATTCTACAATGAAAGACCAAATTTAGAGGTTAATTTATAACCTTCTTTATGACTATTTTAAACCGATTTTAATAATATTTAAAAAAATACTCTAGTCTTACTCTAGTATAATATTTTATTGAACTTATGCACCAAAAAAGCTATTCAATGTCATTGAATCGTATAGTGTCAGCCTAATGTTTTCATGCCATATGCCAACTCATCCGTGAGAAATTGTGTAAGAAAATAATATTTAGTGCCAATACTTTTCCAATAATGGCACCATTTCAATGGTACATTAATTCTGGTGAGTTCACCCGTTCCCATTTCCAGGGGTCATTGGCCTGCTTAGCCTCCATTAGGCATGGCTTCAATCTTTTTATGATTTGGCAAGGCCTAACGTGAAGTTACATCCATATGACATAATAGTCTAGATATATATATACGAATGTATTCATTTCTCAAAATGAGCAGTTGCACTTTTTTACTTGATTCCTCCTACACTGCTCTAGCTTAGGGCGACAAAGTCTACGCCATCGTTTCACAGTAAAAGCACTAACAGTACGTACAAAACTTTTTTCCTCCACTCCTGCGTACAGCGGAGCTGTGGAATGCACAACCAGAGTAGAGACTCCAGGGAGAGAAATGTTTTGTATTTTTTCCTGTTTTTTTTTCTTCTGCCTTGGTGTACAATAAAGACAGAGAGAGAGAGAGAGAGGTAGATATAACATTTTATTGCCCACCAAAAAAAAAAATAGACCATATTTACAGTACTTTCTAGGCAATACAATAGGCGGCCTTATCGCTCAAAGCGATCTCTTCCAGTCAACCTAAAGCAAAGAAATTTGAATCCGATGACTACATTTAAGGTCATGTTAGTGGTGCAGGAAAAAGACAATATATACATAAATACTATTTTAAGAAATAATAAGCTTTTTAAAAAGGATTTTAAATACAAGCTTTTGAGATCCTGGATATCATGTAGCAGTACAGTGTTAGCTAAGACAAATAAAACGAGCTCAAACACGACGGGTCTATCTTGTTTAGTACAGGAGTTCCTGTTGCCACCTCCCGACTCCATCATCAGATCAGCTCCATGGTACCATATTATTGCATTGTCACGCGATATACATATGCGTGCAAAATTTCAGCTCAATCGGAAACCGGGAAGGTGGGCAAATTTAACTTGCAAGATTCCACCCGAACTTAATACATACATGATGGAGGCGAAATACCACCATATTTGTTCGTCCATTCTCTCTTTGTGTATTCTTTACGTACCTTTGCTTCCTATCATCAGTACAACATTTACTTCATAGCAACATCACGTCCGTTCATAACTGATCAAAAAGTTTGATACCAACATTTCTTTTGGATCCGACGTCTTTAATATTGGAATTGGAACTTTGAAACAACAAAACTGTTTGTTGTATGGTTGTTAGCCCTTCGGGATACGAAATTCTTATAAATAAGTAGTGAGTTGTTTTCTGGCTTAATATTAAGGAGCTCCGAAGATCAGCTTCGGTGTAATATGAGTAGAGATGTAATAAATTCTAGTATTATTTTACATATTAAAGAACAAGCATTAACATAAAATCTTTTCTTAAGTTTTCACGACTAGTATAGTCGTGCCCCCCTCTCGATCAGGCCATCGTTTTGTACCTCACAAACACAAATGTGCTCGTGTCATAGTCGACGTAATCCATAACACCTGTCTAATGATTCGGTCGCAAACTGCCATAAA
This sequence comes from Dendrolimus punctatus, assembly GCA_012273795.1. Classification (NCBI taxonomy): domain Eukaryota; kingdom Metazoa; phylum Arthropoda; class Insecta; order Lepidoptera; family Lasiocampidae; genus Dendrolimus; species Dendrolimus punctatus. The sequence goes on from CM022550.1 coordinate 13,363,471, forward strand.
CAAGTATTGACTGTATAGTAACGAGTAAGAAACTTAACCTTTCTAAATGCTACCACATCAAATTTACCAAAAAACAGGATCGGCAAATTTTGTTTATATGCTCGATAACTCTAACATAAATTAAAATGCATAAGTTGGCGGTAGGCTAAATAAAGCTTTAACAATACTCATTGACAGACATGTTTGTCTCCTGTGACCACTGCCACTGAAAAGTGGCCGAAACGTCGGAATGACAAAAATCAAATAAATTTTCGCGCTTAAATCCGTAAGCGGTTACGGTCGCCTAAGGACATTTGTAACACCAAAGACGCTACCAATGTCCTGGCGCTCTCTAAAAGGATACTAACATCTGGCCACTAATGCTGGAACACGACTCAAGGTTGTTGTGGTGGCATACTTTGAGCAGGGGTGGTAGCAATCCAGTCGGGCAAATGCTTTACCACCTGGCTGTGGGATGTTTTGTCGCCTCTTACGACAGGCCGCCCGGCCGCAGGAAATTGTATTCTTTCTACGTTCCTACACGGATAAAAGCATATGTTTTGACAATAAAACTACACAGCAATTTATCGCAATGGAAATTCCCATCAAAGACTCAATTCCAAGGTTATAAAAGCGATGTGTGGGACTCCTAACTAAATTACTAAGCGAGATATAATCATAAATGCCAGAGCAATCCCATAGGATACGTTTTATATAAAGCGTAGGCAGTTCAAAGTGTGGAAAACAGTAAATGCTTATTTAATATATTATTTCATTTAGTATGTAAATCTCAAAATAACTGTTTTGAATATAAAATAATTACGTACTGCGCTATTCAGGTAATTTTGAAATAATAATATTTAAAAGCAGTTATTATTAGTTATTGTATAAAATTAGGTGCGGTCAATGTGTTGTAGCGTAATGGCTAGCGCACGTATCCCAAACTCAAAGGGCGCGGGTTCGATCCTGGCCGGAACGCATGCACCACTTGGGCGCTTTCTATCCTCATGTGCATATTGTTACAATTACTACGTAAAATTAAAGTGAAGGAAAACATCAAGATAACCGATGTGTCAAATCAGCCAAGCCGCCTTGGACAAGCGTGGCGGGTATACTGTCCGTGCCCCTATAGTGCGAGGCCCGATTCCAGCAGTGGAACATTTATGGGCTGTTATTACTTATTAAGTATATAGTAAGCAAGTTAATATTTCATTAAAGAAGGAAACAATAGAATATTTTGTTAAAAAATCTTCCCTATCCCTTCGTTTGCCATTTGACATTCCTTGACAGAAATTGATTCTAATAAGCTACTCTGTCTACTGGTGTCATAATACATAATGTTACTTTCTTCAAAACCACCGATTGGATTCCTGTCTAGGATAATTGATTTTTTAAAAGCTTTTATTTAACTTGCAATGAATGTACCTATGTATGTATGACGTAAGTTCGCGTGGAATCTTCCAAGTTAAATTTGACCAACTTCCCAGTTTCCGATTGAGCTGAAATTTTGCACGCATATGTATATCGCGTGACATTGCAATAATATGGTACCATGGATCTGATCTGATGATGGGGTCAGAAGGTGGCCATAGGAACTCTTGTACTAAACAAGATAGACCCGTCGTGTTTAGGCTCGTTTTACTTGTTTTGGCTAGCACTCTGCTGCTACATGATATCCAGGATCTCAAACGCTTGTATTTAAAAAACTTTTTTTTAAATCTACTGATTAAGTACCATTTAAGTATTCATCAAAATCGGTCTCGAGACCCTTTTGATTGTTTTTCGTATACTTTAGGATTTGCTCTAAAGGACTAATTGTTTTTTTTATCTGTATACCTACATTTATTATGTATATTATGATAATGTTGGTATTGGACGGATTAACTAATTGAATCAATTTGATTAAAGCCACCGAACTCAAGACTCATATGCGTTCGTTTTGCTTGATTCATTCAAATTGAAAAAAAAAAACATGGATCGCTTTGCTTGATTCAGTCAAATTGAAAAGACTTCTGTGGATCGCTTTGCTTGATTCATTCAAATTGAAAAATCATATGGATCGCTTTGCTTGATACAGTCAAATTGAAAAGACTTCTGTGAATCACTGCTTGATTCAGTTAAATTTAAAACTCACATGGATCGCGTTGCTTGATTCAGTCAAATTGAAAGTCGGAAGTAAAATGCGTAACATTGGCTTAATCTGCTAATTCAACTTGCTTAAATTTCAACTATCGCGTATTACTAAATACCCGTTGCCAATATAAAACTTGTCCTATATTCATCCTCATTTGGCCAGTTCCTATATCTTGCCAATCGTACATTTGCCTTACCGTTAAAATTTGAAGTAAGTACTCAAATAATGGCAAAATTCAACCGATGGCACGGCACACGGCCAATTATTGATAGTATCTATGTTACAAATCGTATTGTATAATTTATTTCATAATGGAATTAGAGTAAAAATGTATGAATAAATTGTACAGAATAAAGTACCGACTACTATAAAGTTATGAATTGAATAGTGAAGTCACGGGTAAAAGAATTTTTTTATTTGTCTTTCAGAGACAACATTGAAGTGAGTGCGCTGTCGACTTTATAAAAAGCGAAGTGGATGCACACGGAATTAATTAAATAGAAAGTATACTAATGAACAAGTAAAAAATCTTTTTGTCGTTAAAAGTAAAACTACATTGATGCTTTTCTTACCCTCTTATTTTCATTTACTTTATCTGCTGTTCCTTAGAGCTGCAGATAAAGTTTGAATTTAAAAAACTTAATACATTGTTTTTTATAATGTGTCGTATCGTCAAGAATACAAAAAGCACTAAATCATAATGATTTATATAATGAAACGCATAAACTTAACATTACTAAAGTCTTTTTTTATGAATATTAACTACTGTATGAGCAGAGTAATGAGTGCAATGCATTTTTAGTACCTAGTTAATAATTTGAATTTATTGTCGTCTTTCTTTTTTCCTTAGCATAAATGATTGATACTATGATATACCCGCGAGTTCGTCCACTCTTGACTTCAAATTCCCGCGGGGTTCTTGGGACGCAAAGTGCGCTGCATTTATGAAACGAATGTAGGCTATCGTTTTAGTGGAAATTGTTTCGGAATAAGGTAATTTTTATGCATCCGATCAGCTTGAAAGCGCCCCCAGGAATATTCCCGCAGGATTCCCAGGATTTAAAGTAGCGCAGAGTTTTAATCTAAGCATTAACTGTCGATTAGCGAAAACAGCATTGAAATCGGCCCAGTAGTTTTTACGTGAATCCCGAACAAACAGACAAGAAATCTAAAAAAATGCAACGTGTTCTTCGTTTATATTGTCTATTCCAGTTTTTTTAATAGCTCTAAAGTACACACACGGCATGTTTAGAATTTCATCTTCATTTGATCATGTGATGATCAGCAAAGTTGTTTTGCATGAGCCAAAGAAGATTCATGAGCTGGTTCACAATTGGACCCGGTAGGTGTCGCTGCTGTCGCCATATATATTGAAGCTTTTCCGGGCAGGACGACGTCTACTGGGACAGGTAGTAATATTATAGATTGTATATGAACTGCATTTACTTTCATGTATCGTGTTACGAAATCTCGCATTTTTATTCTTAATTGTTTTGTACTCGTATATGAGTATAAAACAATTAAGAATGAAAAAGAGAAGAAAGAGAAAGACGTTTTTGTTAATCATGGATATATGTAGTTACCAAATTTCATTATTTTGTTTTTGTCCAGGGTATCATTTTAATATGCATCTAAATTCATACAGTCCCTGACATGTCGATTAAAAAAATTGTAATATTTGGTTTATATGGATGATGCTTTACTCAACAGTGTAATATGCGGTACGAAATGGTGTAGATAATACGAACGAAAATTGAAGATTACCGAGATATTGTTTTGGTTCCATAATCGGTATGTATTGTTAGACAGATCTCGAAAAAGAAATCTTTTAATTAACATTTATTTAAGTCAATTAAGCTCAATCAGTTGAGGAGATATTCGCTTTGAACGTAAGTAAGTGTGTGAGTCCTTTCAATTATTTTTAGGCCGACAATATTTTTAAATAGAATAGCCGTCGCATTTTAGTACTTAGCGGCAATCCGCCTTGGATGAGCTTGGCGGGTGTACTGTCCATTTCCCTATAAATGAGACCCCCGAACCCAACAGTGGGACTTGAAGGCTGTTATTATAACATACTATATTGGCATAGCGATCGAATTATTCCAAGAACTGCAGCGGTATGAACTATTCTTATGCGCATACCCGTATTATGAACAATAAACTTTCACCGCAATTGAGTAACGCGACCCCCACCGTCACGCATTGCGGCCGACTGTAGCGTCACGCGCGAACCGAATGACACCAGTTTTCTATTCGTGTTTTTGGTGTGACGCACGCGCTATGACGATGCTAAAACCAGTGGCCAGTGCGCAGCACGCTTTAAGCTCGCCGCACACGGGGCACACGCTACAACCGCAAAATGGCTTACGACAAACGACACTTAGCTGCGGACTGCAATTTTCGCACATTTATAAACTGGCCGCACACGGTGATTGTGTTAGCTGGTAGACGGCTACATGCCGTAAGGTACCAGTGGTCCCTTTATCTTCAATTTCGTTTCGCGTGGCCACCACCCACCAAAAAGTAGGCCCCAACTCATTTTAACCGACTGTAGAAAAAATATTAGAAAATTTATTTTTGAAGTGAAACTTCTTTATCGGCGTTGGAGAAAAAAATTACCGTCACATTTTTCGGTTACGCGTCACGTGACATTTCATAGATGGATTGTAAGACGAGCATTGTAATATTTCTTTACTTTATTGTGTTTTAATTAATATACGAGTTTGATGATTTATAAATCATTAAAAATGGCGACCATCGACTACCAACGTTGTTCACCAATTACAGTGTATAATAAGTAGACAAGTCCAGGTGACGATAGCCTGTGAACGACGAGCCTTAATTGAGTAGTCACTGCGCAAGCTTTAAATACATCGACATTACCACTCCAACCGCATTCTGTCGCGCAATTAAAGGCATCTGGAGCGTCGTCCCCGCGGGGTAACGGCCGTCTAGTCGCCATATTTCAGTTAGAATTGCTGTCGCAAAACCCCCTTTGCAACCTTCCCTCCTTCCCAGATGACACATGCAGTTTGCACAGCCAAAATGCTACGGAATATTTATTACAAAGGGGTTGAAATTTTCGGGTCATCGGAAAGGGTCATTGGTTAGAATAGAGTAGAATATATTTTATTATACAAAAAAATTAGAACATTAATATTCAAGTACAATCGGCGGTCTTATCGCCCAGTGCGATTGCTTCCAGGCCACCTTTGATTGGAGTACAAGAAGGACAACAAAAGCCGGCAGTTGCTAAATCAGCACTCGTAAAATAATTTAGATTTGGTGGTCTAGATTTATTTAGATATAAGATTCTTATATTCGTTATATTAAATCCGGAGAAAAACATACATTGTTGGTATATTCCTAAATTCTAAACTAATCGAGTTAGCTATATTGTAGCCGGCTGTTACCCACAACTTCGTCTGTATTATTTTAACGTTGTATATAAGTACTAATAATATATTGTAAACCAAGTAGTGTAAGAACGTTAAGTGTAAGAACCGTTCGAAGTGCGTATATTTTTAAAAGTAGACTGAAAGCGTTCCTGTACGAACACCAGAGGCAGCAAGCAGATCTCTCATTAGATACAAGCGCCTTTTAGTAGCGTTGTTGAGTCTTTTTTAATATTTAGTTCCTTTTATTTTTTTCTTTTTGTTTGCAATTTATCTATTATTATTTTTTCCAAATCATTATTTACAAATTTCAATATTTATTTCATAACATATTATGTACTTATTTTAGTTTATTCGAAATATGTCTATTCTTTGTTTTCATGGTGGTCTAATTATAAATAATATTAAAATATTAATTGTTCATTAGTTATTTTGTTATATTTTTCTTCTGTGAAGGTGACGTTGCTGCTAGGCACTAACGGAAGACCAGCGTTGGTTGTTATCAACCAGCATCTGCTGAGTTAATGCCTGTTTAGAGTTAGTTAAGTTTTTGGTTTTATTAAACTGTTTATGTATTTTGTAATCACTTTGAATAACTCTAAATAAACATTATTTCCTTTCTTTCTTTCTTTTCTAAACAACATTTCATAATTTTAACCTAAAGTTCATATTGATACATAAACAATGTGCTGGCGATGAAGGAGAATGTGAGGAAACCTATATTTCTTAATCGATCTATGAAACCTGCTTCTCTGCATTGGAAAATTGTAGCATATGGTATACTTTGTGTTAACAGTACATTATGGTACTAGTGTGTAACATTGGTGATTACCGCCGAGGCGCCATTGAGACTCGAGCCGTAGGCGAGGGTCTTAAGAGAGCCGAGGACGGTAATCATCAATACACACGTGTATCCTACGACGTTTTTCAACACACTTGTGAATAAAATAACAACAAAAACTCATTTTATTTAGTAGATAAAATAGATATTTTTCCTTGGAGTTTTCAGGTAGTAAACTTTCCATAACGTTAAGGGCTTCACATCTTACATCGGGCGGTGTACAACATATATCATTTTCTTCGTAACTAGTACTTGTAGACATTTTAATTAATAAATAACAATAATTTCAACAGTGAAAACGAGTTGTTTAAATTAATGTTCCTATTGCTTGCTAAAGCAACAACAATAATTTATTTGTTCTATAGAACACGACCTTTTCTTCTTCTTCTTCTTCTTTTTTGAATAAAAACTTTTTTAACAACAAAGCAACTCAACCAATAAAATTTAAAAAAAATCTATAACTCACTAGTGAGTTATTTTTTTCCTCACAGTTTGATTATGGGTGTCATTCTGTGCCTAATTGCGGTGACCATAGAGCCACTTTATGAGCAAGTGTGTTGAAAAGTGATTTACCCAAACTAGCATTAGAGCGGTTATGGGCTGTTATTATTATTGTTTCAATATCGAATTCTTTTTCGACCTTGGTGTATAACTCTGATCAGCGCAGTAAATCCTACACGGAATTATTCAAAGAATAAACCAACAACGCATCAAGAGCTAAATAAACTGCAATAAAGCTTAATATAATCTTTGTGGTATGCGGTACGTCTAAGAATGAACGTCATTTGATTTTATTGCCGAAAACTATTGCCTATGATAAAAATTCTCGTGACGGAATCCCCGGGGCGGATAGTAATATATGACGGTCGAGTATCCAAGTAGATTTGGACATGCCCTTCAGTATTTTCTGATTCGGAAGGGTCCTATGACAAATTAGTTTGCCTCTATCGGCGAACACACAAAAACTCCAGGAAACGTTTCGAGATCACACATTTGTCACATCCACGTTGGGTTTGTCTATATTTTAGATTATTCCATCTTGCGGGAACCTTCCTTCTGCTAAAGAATTCTTTGTTTCGTTCCCATTTTATTGTGGATCCGAAAATAATTTTCAAAGCGGCGGCGCTGATTCATTCTTTACGCCGAAATCAATCTTGCTGTCGGGACTTGTGATTTCGTGAAAAATGTGAAAAAATCAAGGCCGTCGTTAATTAATCTGCTATTGTGACTGATTAGTTAAAAATAATCGTCTGAAGTCATTATGGCCTTAGTATCGTATCTTTTGGGGAGCAAAATTATGTGTACCGCCTCTATTCGTTCCCGATAGATGAGTTCGTCATCAGTCAATCGTTGTTGACCTTTCAAAGTTAACGCCACATGTCTTGTTGAAAAAGTAAAGTTGAAAGACATCCTACACTACGTTTACTGCCAAGCGATCTCCATTCCAAGGCTCGTTTGCTACATCAGTCATCCGTCCTGCGTCAAATCCTATTATTGATTAATAATTATTAATTTTTCATTGATTTAGCCAATAACTGTTTTAAATAATAAGACACAAAAGGGATAAAATGATGTAGCATATAAGATCTTCAGAGTTCGATTTTTTACTGGGTGATAGTCATTCCTTTTATTCTTCTATGTTTAATACGAACACTAGTGGGCCTAAAGCGGCCGCTTTTGCAAATTCATATGATAAACATGACAAGTATCAAAATAAAGTGTAACTTCATTCTATGTCTTACAGTTATCAGTATATCTGGATGCGTGTCAGTTTTACTCATAAAGCGATGCTCCAAAAATCTCAGAACTTTATTCTTTTTGCAAGTACTATATTTCGTAAACACGATGTGAATGATCATGTATTTCGTGTCATGCCTCGGCCGGTTATCATTGACCCGATAATTCAAATTATTTTAAGGTCTTATCGCATGCTTTATGAGTCAATCAGTAAGGTCAGGAGTGCATATGGTGATATCATAGCAGATGTCATTTTTGAGTAGGTGGTGTCTGACCTTCTACCGAGGTTAGTGAACTGCTGGAACCTAAGCAACCTCTTGTATGTCAATTGCTTGACCTTCATTCTCATAACACAGTCTCATGCAAAGGTGAGTATAGTCTATTAAAAGCTTTACTGGAACTGCTTAGGTAATTTATTTGCAGGCGGTCACCTTTGGAGTTTGTGTACAATAATGAAACTTTATAAAGGAGACTTTTATTATGCGTCAGGTGGATTATGTCTTTGTAATTATACAATAGTAAGATCATTTGTCTTTGAAAGTCTCCATGTGATCTAAAATAAAAGCTGATTACAAGCTCTTTTATTAACCGATTTCAAAATTGAGAAGGTTTTCAATTTGATTGGTATTTTTTTTATGTACACCAATTGCGCTGAGCTTTATGATCCAATTTACGCGATTCTTTTTTAGTTTGATGCGGCATAGTTGCCATTTAATACCCTAAAATTTTTTCCGTTTCCATTTCTTGGGATGTATATTTTTTAAGGCGCGCGGCACCTTTAGTAGGCCACCCCATAGCTAGACACTAAAAAGTAACAAAAAAAAAATCGTTTTAAAAAACCGACTTCAAAAACGAAAAAGTATTAAATAACTTAATAAAGGTTTTTGAATAAGAATTTATTTAGTTTATTAACAAACAAAACACTATATTATATTCTACATCTTGAAGTCAGTGCTTCTTGTGAAATATTTATACATGCAGGAACGGAGAAAGAATACAATTTTCTACAGTTAGGCGGTCTGTCTTAAGAAGCATCAAAACAACCCACAGCCAAGTTGCAGGGTATTTGGCCGTCTGTATGGCTACCAACCCCAGTCTAGAGTATGTCGTCATATCGCCATACTCTTGAGTTGTATTCCGGCATTAGAGTCCAGTCTCCCTTTAGAGAGCGGCAGCACATTGGTGATGGTGACCGCTTTCCATCAGTTGGGCTGTCTACCTGTTTGCTGAACTCATGAAACAAAAAAAAACAAACTGCTGTAACGATTTATAAGTATTCGGCTTTTGCCAAAATGCCTTCGGAACCAGAAAAATGTTGAAATATCATGATTCATCTGTCAATCAATAAGTACTGAAATAGCATTCATTGCATAAACGTGAAGGGTCTAGGTCATACCACCATAAGTGTTCACGGCCATACCATATATTGTATACAAATGTAAGTTTGCAAAGTTTAAAATTCACAACTTTCACATTTACACGTGTCTACTATGGAACACAAACAGAACCAGACGTATTTCAATTAGAAAAATAAACTCGAGTGCTAATGCACTGGTTTATACACACTTTTATACCACGGTGGTTATTATTACCTATCTTATGTTACTCAGGTATTCAATAAACGCCTAAAACATATCATTAATATGCATGGAGAATAACAATAGACGTCTGCCGTGTGATAGAGAAGACTGGCATGCGATAACCCGACCGTGTTGAGATGTTAGGTGCCGTTTATATTGTGTATGAATTTTGATATACTGTCGAAATTGGCCGATGTCTGGTGCGTAGGAGTGCTTGATCATATCATGAGTCACGTACAAAGATGGCCGACCAACAATAAGTAATTATCTGTGTGGAGCCACCACGCCGCGCCGGTTTTATGTTACACAGTTTTTATCGTAAAACTGAATGGTCAAATAGTTTTTTATTTCCATTCGTTAGTTTTATTTATATAAGGAACGCCAATGATTTTGTAGGCGTCGAATGAGTAAGAAAGATAGATAAGTCTGACCACCAAAAAGTCTTTATTGTTGCTGATAAAGTTTGTTGCTGGTCACAATATTCTATTTTTAAATATGAAACATTGATTTCTTGTGTTTGTTATTTTTCATCTGTATTTTTCCCCCCACTATAAACGTCATCTTATATTACGCACTTGCAATATTTTATTATTTACAGTCCGCTTAGTTATTACAATTTAAAGTGTTTAACAGCCTTGTCAAATTGACGAGATAAGTGTTTGTTGCCCTATCTCACTGCAATGTGGCTGGCTTCGGGTACAATTTCTGGCGAAGTAAATTTCTGAAACGAATTTTCCGTTGCTTTTCGGCCTTAATAATAATATTAAGCAACTTGCTCTTAAATACGTGCTTGTCCCGTCGGTGGTGCCTTATTACCAGTAGAAGCCGGGGCCAGTTCTTGATAATGGTCGATTCAGTTCTACTGGGACATAGACAGGACTATTGTCGCCAATGAGACTGGTATTGTGATAGTTGATCGGTCTGCGAGAGGCGCTATAATTGTAGATGTCGCGGTTCCCCATGATGGTAACCTCATGAATGTCGAAAAAGAAAAAAAAAGAAAAAATATTCATCTTGCTCACGAGGTTACGGCCATGTGGAATCTGGACTCAACAATCATAGTACCGATAGTGGTCGGCTCTCGCTTGGTATCTCGGTGAAGGGTCGGATGCAGATGGCAGCTTTGCTGGACACGGCCCGTATTGTTAGATGATTCCTATGTCTGGAGTTTTAACCACCGGTAGCCTGGACCCATGCCGACGGAGATCAGATTTTTAATATTTTTTTTATAAATAAATGTATAAGTACATTTTATATGATATAACTAAAATGAAAAAAAAATGGAAAATACATTGAATATGTGAATAAAAACAATATTCATGGACCATATCTAAATTTCAGTTTATAAAACTCTATGAATAGACGATTGTTTAATTTTTTTAAATTTTCCTTGTTATTGATTTAAAGGTTTATATTATAGTTCAAGGATTTTGATAAAACTGATTGAAAATCTTCATAGATTAAAAATGACCCCGAGTGCCTAAAATAGGCAGCATAATTTAAGCAAAGCCTGTCTTGGCGTTCGTCATCGCCTAAAATATCCTAGTTATTATGTTTAAGACAAATTCGTTGTTATTCAGTTTATTTTCAACTTAAATTCATAAGTTGATTTTAGATGTTTCTAGATTAATAATGTCAATATAATTAAATGTTGTTAGTAATATTCTTTTGTATTGTTATAATTTGATTTGGAGCATGATAGAAAGATACATAGATAATACTTTTTTGCTCAACAAATACACAATTTCAAAAATGCACAATTATAATATTGTCATGGTAGAAACAATAGGCGGCCTTATCGCTTAATATATCCATAATATATGAATCAACCAAACTAAACTAATTTGGTTGATCACGACTAATATGAGCATTAAGACGAAATATTATCAACGAATTGCTTAAAAAAACATTATAACAAAGTGATATGATTCTAGTATGATTACGTGAATGCCATTCAAACGATCATTTTCTGTCCTCAGCCCACATGGTAAGGCAATAACAAACCCATCTGACGAGGTCGCAACTATTACATCATGCCTAAGATTTTTTTATTATTTGTCATTCTTGAAGTATTTACTATCCGCCATTAAGTTCGCGATCTTGTCACGCGTCGCAAGATTATGAATCAGTCAAGATAATAATTCTATCTATTTAAGGCTAATTACTTAACCATTTTATGTAGATATCGTCCGCTAAATAAATGTTTCTAACTTCGGAAAGTATTTTTTTTTAAACTAGCTGACTCGGCAAACTTCTTACCGCCTCAGAATCAATAAATAAAAACCGTTGATTTCTAAACGACGGGACGAACATCAAACGTTTGAAAAATTTCTTAGAATCACACCTGGCTAATGACTACCATAAAAGATACATAAATACACACATAAATACATACTACCATAAATACACAATGGGCTGTTTTTCTAACTACAATTTTTAAACACGACGTAAACAAATGAAGTCCAAATGAAGAAAAGGTAGAAAATGTCTATAGATGTGAATTTGTCTTTGTCGGCACTCCGGTCGTACGTAACAATACTATTCTATATTTCTTCAAGTTAGGGATATGAAAAGTCATATTTAGGATTTTATTAAGAAACAAAGTGTATATGTTTTCATGAAGGGCGTAAAATAATAAGTTGCATTTAAAATCTGGAATTTCGGCGACACAACCATTTGTGTAGTGAATTTTGTAGCTACCTTCATGTTGCATACTCACTCTTGGGTAATGGTCAAACGACGTATTTTGCCACCGGTTACCTTTCCTGTGAAATGTGATGAAGAATTCAACAGATTTTTTTTTAATGAAAATTAAATTAAATTTCATTGTGAACTTCATTTTAGGAAAAAAAATCCGTTTTTTCAGGGGGAAGATACTGTGTGCCGGATTCACCTTATTCTGAAAGTAATAAAAACATACGGACAAAGCTAAATAAGTCGTTCGTGAAAAGTGCCGACTTAGTATATCATATCACGTCATCGAGTAACCTTTTACGTCGATGACTCAATTGATCTTGTAGTATAATTCACAGGGCCACATCGTTCAATTAGAGCTAGTATATCTGTCTGTTATATTAGGCTTATCTTAATTGAAAGTACACATCTTATAAATGGTACCTGGAACTATTCTTGTGATTTCGTCATTTGTGCTAAAATTTTATACAATTTAATGTAGTTATCGTATGAATTGTGTATTTGAATTTATTACACTGGACTGATTTTCTCGGGACATTCACTGGGAGATAGCTGCGATTATAAGGAGTAACTTTGGCTACTTTTGTTATTTTATTTATTAATCTATTGCATAGCTTTTATCGCAGGCTTTGATCGCGGCAACCGAATCAAGAAATTTCGTAACGAAAATAAAACCTAACACCCCCATTCCGCCTACCATGTAGCTCGGCCGAGCGTTCGCTTAACGTGTATGTATAATGGTACGACTGTTCGAAGCTCGCACGGATCGAGACGAGCTGCTCCGAAATTGGACGAATATGTAAGCAGCTGTTTGTGAGAAAGTATAGGTATCTATCATATCTTTATAATACCACAATCACCGCATGTGCGCCCCGTAAGTATACATGTAGGTATATATGTATACATAGATGATTTGTTTTCTTATCGGTCACCACGCTCAAAAAGTGTACCTTGAATTAATATCAAAGAACAAAAATACTGCATAAATAAATAGTTATAATTGCATAAGTTGATAAAAAATGCTATGCAATAGCTTTACCGCGGCAGTCCCCGAGTGCCACAAGGAGTTTTAAATTGAGAGGCCCACGCGCACGCTGCTACCGACGCCGCACCGGAAGGCAAACACAATTCCACGCAGACGAAGTCGCGGGTAACATTGGGTGACTTGACTTGATGACTAAAGTCATTTTTACGAGTTTAATAATCAATGATTCTTTGAATTTTGATAGATTACTCAAAAGTAACTTATATTGTTGATTTGTGCCGTACATGAGTTTAATTAATTACAGAGGATCTGCACTTGTTACATACAAATTCACTATTTCACAAAATGCTGAATAACTTCGAATATGGCATTGAATTCTGGATACACTTTTTTTGCCTTCAAAAACTTTGTTGTGTTTAGTTTAGTTAGAAACAACACAATGCCCACAGTCTACAGAGAGACAGAGACGACGAGTTTTTATTTATTTCTACATCAAAAAGTGTGAAGCCTAGTTTCCAAACGTTAACTTCAAACGCGTCTATAAATCAACCCACTTTACCAATAGTATCGTTGCTTTCAAAGTTACAACTCATTCCACTTCAACTTTCAGGATTTGCTCCAACGAATGTGTGTCAGCGTTTCTGACATACTAGCAGTTTGTTCGATTTATTCGCGCTTCAAGCAAATACGACCCCCTTTTTCTATGATTGTTACCGAGTATTGAATTTGTTGTTCGTCGTAGCACTATTTGGTATTAGCAAGCTTCTATCTCATCATCATCTATGGGTTTCAATTTACTGTAGTAAAAAAAGTTTTTTTATCTAAATAATTTAGCAGATACTATGCTAGTTTATTGTTTATAAGATAATTCTTCAGATCTTAAAGAAGTATTACAATTGAACGTCACGAAGAAAGGTTTTTACGTAATGTAATTAAAAGTACAAAAAATATATAGAAATATCATAGTAATTTATTGCTTCTAACGCTTATACTGTTTTTATTGTTGTTCAGGTATGCAAAATAAATTTTATGATACTAACAATTTTTTTGTTTTTTTACGATGATTTAGATATATTTACGGTTAAAAAACTGAATTTATTTGTTACGTGTATCAGTTATGTAATGTTCCAGTGAAATTTTGCTATAAATATTGTTAAATTAATTTGTGATTTAATGTGTTTGCGAGATCTTCCATTGACTATTAATAATCTCTCTTAAGGAACCAAGGTATCTTTGAATGGCGTTTTGCGTCACAATCAAGACACTAGAAACTATTTGGTTTATACTAACATGAATAAATCTTTGGTATTTCCGTCACCTGGGGCATCCTTTAATCGTCTAAGATTCCATTAAAATAAAGGAGCATAGTCTTACTTATAAATCTAAATCTCTTACAATTTGCCTTTCATGTTGTGTGTGCGCGGATCCGAAGTTAAAAAAATAGTCGAATATTCCGTACACACGAAATCGCTTAAGCTAGTAGTAGTATATAATTTTGTTGCCTTCAGTTGTTCTATATTTTTTGGTCACAACAATATTGATAGAATAGGCAATTATATAAACTCATCCAACACTCATGTCCAAACACTATGTCGGCCTTTGGCTTCAGAAGTATATGTATCTTGCACATATCTTGAAACCAGCTCAATAAATCACTCTCGCCGAATTCAGTATTTTCAGGGCGGCCGCCTTTTTAATAGGTTCATCAACTCATTGCACTTGCCAAAAGTCTTATTATTTCCTACATGTCTGTTTATTTAACACCGCGAACGAAATCCGACGACACCATGGCGGCACCTCGTGAAGAAAGTCATAATTAGGGGGGGGGGGCAGAGATAAATATACTTACATACTAGTATGCAAAAAGAGAAGGAAATGTGCATACATCAAGAATATGTTCTAAAGTATGAACAAGAGATTGAAGTTACTATGACTCAAAAAACATTGTTCCTCATTAAATAATAAACACATGTGATATAAAAAAATATATTTTTATGCACTTGCTTTTTATTAACTAGATGACTGGAAGCACGTATAGTGGTTTCCAAATCATTAAAGTATGTGATGAACGTGCCCATTTTACGATACTATATTTAATAATTCATGCATTGGTTGGTGTTATTTTTAAAATAGAAGCATACGGGTGATTGAACTCTACAATCCTCTTTAGATGTACCACAATACTAGTATACAAGTATAAATAACTTGGGCCCGCCACTCGGCTTCACTCGTATAAATTCAATTGAAAATATTACATTGTGACTGAAAAGCTAAGGTGAAGAACACGGTGAAATCGGCTTGAGCATATAGATAATGAGAATAGATGAAATTGAAAAAATAAAAACTTTCAAAAACTAAAAAACGAAAATGTATAAAATAACTTATTTCTAAAGCTATTATTATTAATATATATTATCTAAAACATCTTGAAGTCGGTGCAAAGTAAAACATAAACATTACTATATTTTACCCAGTAGTTTTCACTGGGCCAAACTATGTAAATATTAGGGGACCACATGGCAGCCATTCCGCGTCGAACAAAAAAGAATCACGTAAATCGGATCATAAATCACGGAGTAATCGGTGAACATACATAAAAAAGATCCCGACGAATTGAGAACCTCCCCCTTTTTTCGAAGTCGGTTAAATTTAAAAAAATATAAATATAGGTACGAATAAGACAAGAAAGGTAGGAGGAAAAGAGATAGATGAACTGTATAAAGTTGATATAAACATTTATGATCATATACAGAACGAATACCGCATTAGAGGATAATGCTAGGTAAAAATTTATTGCTGTGACCTCAAATTACTGAGGAAAAATAAACAAAAGAGAGGTTATAAAAAAGACAACAATTTCTAAATTTTGTAAATGAACTTTCCGTTATCAGATATGGCTTGGTGTCTGGAATCGAACCCTGAATTGTTCGTTGTAGATTACTAATAACACAGCCGTAACTTTCTAAGCATGGAAATGTACAACGGCATACCAGTTTAAAAAGAATGTTCTGTGTAAGACATGAAACTAAGTTAGATTAGCGACGTTAAAGAAAAAATTCTCTTGCAATCTTAGATTGTATTTTCCCAAGTTGTTAATGCCTTAGCAACTAAGCTAAGCAATGTTTGATTAATAGGCAATTGACTCATTGACTCTTCAGGTGATCAGAAGGCTGATGCTTACCTTGGCCAACGGATCAGTATGGCGATTCATTAAGAAAACGTAGCCAGCCTTCTGGGCACCTTACCCATAGAAGACAGTGATCTGGGCTTAGTTTTCTAGTTATAGTCTTGAGGGACTATGGGTAGAATACAATATAAATAAGTTAAGTTTTCTTGCATTGTATTCGATTGCAATAGTTTCTCACATCTCAACTTGGGGTTCTAGTGCCACCCTGACCTGGCGAATCGCCCACACGGGCCGGGACCTTTCCCTCTCGCGCGGCTTACGGTCCTCAAACGGCTTTCCCGTGTATAAAAAAAATATGTCGAATTAAAATGCCATTGGAATTACTATAGAGCTTATTAAAACTATACCAACACGTATGACATAGGTACAAATATAACTAGACGCACAATTCAATAACACGCGCGAAGTTCCGTCACTATATCGCTAATCGAAAGTACTACATACGCCTTGCTAGTAGCGTAATCGTCGCTTGACTGCCACCCCTCCGTCGGACATTGTTTAATACTAAACTATATAATACCGACAAAGGGTTCGTTCACTGAGTTAATCCGCACATCTGGTAAGCTTCGACGCAATGCAACAAAGACAAGGATTAGTTCGACACTAATTGACGGCCATAAAATAAGTACGATAATAATATGATGTTTTAAATTTTAATCACAAAGTATACAAAAGAACTCCGAATGCAGGAAAGGCAATAAACTGCGTTTTACGACAGCCCGGTGTGCGTTCTTTGTCGGTACGTAACTAATTTTATCATTGTTCTCACTAATTTGTTACTCGTTCATATTTTTATAGGCAGTTTCAAATTACAACAGTAGTAAATCAGTTTATTAACCTCAGCAACCAGAACTACATACTTATGTAACTGTGTATGAATTTATATCGACACGAGTATGTACAAAAAAGAGGCAAATAAGGCAATGAGGCTGGCGCCCTACTTCGTCCGGTCTTACTGTAAATGGAGGCAAGTGGTTATCGCGCTGATATGTTACGTTGTTTTCCTATTTTTTGGCAGAGGCATTCCTAGATCTAGAGATTTTAGATTTGGCACGGCGAAATTTATGATCCCGATACATATAGTATTCTTAGGTCTTGTTTATTTGACATCTCAGTAGGTATATAATATTCCAAGATTATTGTTACCGGTGTGAAAAGTTTGGGAGTTTATATGCATATAAATGGAAACGTGAGTTTGAAAGTATGTCTGATTTTTGAAGTGATAACTTCTTATGGGAGGGTAAACCGCTTCGTTGCGTAACGCGTTACGGTGCCAGTCTGTCTGGCTTCCCTTTCTCTCACGCATACGGCAGCGGTAAGGCAGGTTCCTCCTCTCTCACTCTAACCCACAGCGCTAGCCGTATTTCTGACAGACGCTTCCCCTCTCTCTACTCAGTGTTTAGTGTGCGATAGACAAATAGGCTGTTGACAGTTAATAGTTCAACTTAGATCAGCTTCATTTTTTTTCTTCGCGCTTTGGAAATGAAGCGGTTTCTATAAAATTTGGTCTGTATGTATTGTCGATAAAACTATAGCCAACATAATTTACTCTTCTATTTGTTTATCTTGGTGCACTTATTATGTACTTACACTATTTTTGAAGTGAAACTTTTGAAGTGAAACTTCTATATAGAGGGGGTCTTACGAATTTTTGGCTCACGAAAAGATGTCACAGTCACGTGGTCACCGTCACTAATTCTTACATTTTTAAACTCGTGATATCTTTCGAATGGAATGTCCGAATTGAATAATTCAAAAAGTCATATAAAGGTATTGAAGCAGTCTTGAATATGAAGTAATTTATTTTGATAAGATTAATACCAAGATACTAATAAAAGTGTTTTCTAGCGGCGGCATTTTAATTAAAAAAATTAAATAAAAGAACGCTTATTGCGGCATAACTATAATAGTTAGATAATAGTGTCACGGCACTTTTTGTAAATAATGACGTGTTCTACAAAGTCGTAGTACATTATTTTATTCTATCATCAATAGTTTTCACAGCGCACGCGATTTTGGATATTTTTTTACACCTTGGGTTACATTATTGGAGTTTTAGTAAGGATCCCTACATTTTTGTAAATTAATATAGGCTATGTCACCCGGGATAGTGTAGCTTGCCAACAGTGAAAGAATTTTTCAAATCGGTTCAGTAGTTTCAGAGCCTCTTAAACAAACAATCTAATCTTTCCTCTTTATAATAATTATTAGTACAGATATTCATATATATTTATTATTAAAAAAAACTTCGTTTAAAAAAACCGACTTGAAAAACTAAAAAACTAAAAAGTATACAATAACTTATTTCTAAAGCTATTATTATTAATATATATTATCTAAAACATCTTAAAGTCGGTGCTTAGTAATTTTCAAAATATACCTAGTAATTTTTATGTTTTACTTTGCACCGACTTCAAGATGTTTAAGATAATATACTTAGTCTGACCATAAATACTGTTACAGTTAAAAAAAACGTTTTTCCACTTATCCGTTGCCATTCGTTTTTCCACTTGTCCGTTGCCATTCGTTTTGCCACTTGTCCGTTGCGATTCGTTTTTCCACTTGTCCGTTGAAGTTTCACTTCTAATATGTGTCCCAGCACACATTTCGATTTTTAAGCAACAATGGGATGTCTTGGAATGTCTTTGCAAGTTGCACCCGTGACTTAAAAATTGTGAGGAAGAAAATTACAGTATATGTTCATTAATAGATCATGGATACAAGTAGATCAAAAAAACTATGGAATGGCGACCCCAAATAATTAGGATTATCACCTAAGGCCATCTCTAGATAAACTGGGTGTAAGGCTAATGTTAGCTAATCGCGATAAGTCTAAATGTTTTTTTTTAAACCAGCACTAACAACTTGTAAATTGAGAAAAAAACTTCAAAAAGTTACTATTGTTATTTCACATAAATAATTTGGACCGCACAATCGTTGTTCTAGGCGGATGGAATAAACATTTCATATGTCAGGCGTGTTTGATATGTTTGACGGTTTGTTTATACCTTCCGAAATAGATCTGCCATTGTAGGTCAGTCCCTTGAATCGACCAAGGTCTTTTAAAATTCGTTTATTGTGTACTGCTGACATCTAACTTGAAATTAGGTGCGGTCTCTGTTAGGATCTTTCATATCTAACTTCACCGTCGACGTAGAGGTTCAGGATTTTAGCTTCATACAGTCATTCAATAAGGACTTTATTGAGCAAAACTGTAAGTGTTAGTAGGTTAAGTTTGATTAAATTACTTTTTCTGCCAAAAACAAGATATTTGGTCTTAGTGGAGTATATTTAGCACCTATGCTCATATTATATAAAGTCGGGCGAATGCGTAGTCGTCCCCACAATTAGGGTTCTGCAGAGATACTATGCGGCATTCTAAAAAAGCGTATTATTTTGAATAATTAGCGTTTTCATGTTTTCTTATGTTTTCGCGACTTATTATATATAATAAAATTACGTTTTAACGGTTTTAAGCGCGGTAATTTATTCGATATTGGTTATTCCGATGTTTCGGCCGCCTAAATGAAAAAGTAGGCGGTAGGCTAAATAAAACTTTAACATACTCCTTGACACTTGGCATCTTTGTCTTCCGTGATCACGGTCACTGGAAAGTGGCCGAAATGTCGGAATAACCAAAATCAAGTAAATTACGGCGCGTAAAACCGTTAAAACGTAATTTTATAAAATTTGTGTTTTATTGAAAATTCTTGTTTCACAGTAATGTTCATATCACAACTCTTTCTAGAATAACAAGCGTTCGTGTTATTTAGTACTTGATACTAGGTTGTCTGTAAGTTTCTAAGTGAATGGTGCAACGGTACAAAAACATTCTTCGCCTTGAATTTGTCTGTGCTAACTGTGAAATGTCTAGAAGCGCCTTTCTAACTTCAATGTCACATAGTCTTCATGTAACATAACTTGCTTTAACTACTTGCTTAAATGTTGTTTATGAATTAGAACTTGGATAACAAATTGTTAGTTCAACTTAGATAACACTTTATTACTTACCTAAATATACAGACGCATTCTATACTAATATTATAAGTGCGTAAGTTTGAATGGATGTATGTCAAGTAATCACGCCAGAACGGCTGAACGCATCTCGATGAATATTTGGCATAGAGATACTAATACTTTGAAATAGTACATAGGCTACTTTCTATTCCGGAAAAATGTACTGTTCACGGATAAGATTGTCGCAAGTGAAGCCAGGGGCATAAGCTAAAATACTAGAGTTGTGTGGACTTGAGACACAGAAGAACCGCGAGAGGTTTTATTGGGTATCCCCGCATGCGGGTTGCATTAACTCTGCGAAGGTACTAGTACCCACCCCGACCTGGCGAATCCCCACGGGCAGACGGGTTGACACAACTGTACCTTGTTATATGTCTTGCCATTCCCGAAGACGAGCGTGCTTGATTTGTGCTAAATACGTATCTGTGTGTGCGTGAGACTAAAATTGGTTATAATTGGATAGCACGCTCACAACTTTTTTTATTGCATGAGTTCAGCAGACAGGCAGACAGTCCACCTGATTGATGAAAAGCCGTTATTATCCCCTCAAATTGTTAATGCGCTGGAACCTTGTCAAATTAACATTCACGCAACTCGATATGTACGCGTACTCGCCGGCCAGTGATGCTAACAGTACTGAGTGTTCGGCAACGGTTACGTCACCAAAATGGCGGCCAGGCGCAATAGCAATTTGCGGGGATAATACCATAGCATATGGACATTTGCAACACCAAAGGTGCTGCTACCAATGTCCTACCGGACTTGTAGATGGGATGGTCACCTGAACATTAATGCCATAACTCAAGGTTGTTATAGCAGCAGGCTCTGTACCAGGGGTGGTAGCCATCCAGACGGGCATAAGCCTTACAACCTGGCTGTTGTTTGTTTTGTCGCCTCTTACGACAGCCCGTCCGGTGGCAGGAGTTAGTATTCTTTTTCCGTTCCTGCACAGATAAAATCACTATTTTGTTCTCAATAATGACGATTTGTGTTTTCTGAATACGTGGTCAATATATTTTTTATTTTATATACAAGTTACTCGAATTCATCCGTGACTTCGTCGACCGTCGGATAGGTAACAAAGATTACAGTTGTTTTCTAATATTAAAAATCAAAAGAGAATTTCCAGCAAGGAAATGGGGTAGTAGTATGAAAATAAATGAATCCCGGAAACTCCCGTAAAACCTGGGATAAATAATATCAGCAAATAAGAATGCAAGCAATCGATTTAGGTACTGTAAATTGTGTGAATAAGCTAATTTTGATGGGGCTTAAGAACTTGAAACCGCTCCCGGGCAAAATTCTGCGGTATTTACGAGATATTAAGTATCACAGATTTTAAAACAGATAAATTGCTATCGATCAGTGAAAAAGTATCGAATCGGATTCAGATTTTTTTGTCAACCTCAGCACTTTAAAAGCGCTCTTAAGAAAATTCTCGCGGGATGCCCGGGATAAAGAATCCTTCAGATTTTTAATCTGAAAATTTGCTATCGATCAACGAAAATCATATTAAAATCGGCCCAGTCATTTTCACGTAAATCCTGAACAAATACTAGAAGCCTAAAAACAAAGTCTATACTTTTACAATTTTATAATAATAGATTTTAAGTATGCCTGGCGATAAAGAACTTACCTATCTATATTCAAACAAAGCGTGTTTGTAAATGAATTGTTTGTTACTCTGTCTGTCAAAGCACATGCGTTAATACTGTTATGTAAATAGATTTATGTATGTATTACCGGGTTTTATGATCGATTTAGTTACGCTCGAAGACCGCTTTACAACAAGAATGCAACACTCATTTTATGGTGTTTGCGAAATAATTATACGCGGACTTCACGATTTTACGTTTCGTCAAATGGGTTTTTGAAGATTGATTTAGATTAATTACTTCATTGAATATATTTTTGAAGTTTACTCTTTAGGAATCGTTTTGTATATAATGCCCCCGGTTTGGTTTTATGAGGAGTGAAATAATAGTTAATGAATGATTCTTATGATATAAGATCTATTATGATCAATGAAATAATATCTATTATTTAAGATCGGTGTTTTGAAATTAGAAGGTCTTATAATCGCCCTTATTATTATCGCCTTTATACAATTTCAAACTTTAATGTAATGAAGTAAATTCTAAAATAATTTCCGTCAGTGTAAAATACGATGTTTGAAATTAGAGGAGGGTCTTGTAGCAGCCCTTATTGTACAATTCGAACTTTAATGAAATGAAATAAGATCTAAAATAACATCGTTCTTTAGGAGTAAACTTCAGTCGTGCGTCGGAGCTGACACAGATATTATTCTTTATTTATTACATTGGTTTTTTTTTCTTTTTTTTACTTGACCAGATAAACGTTCACTATGTAAGCGCTCCTGTATTATTCTATAAAGTGCAATGTTCAAAAATCTCGAGCTTCGCCTGCATATTCCAAAGAAGTGTATCAACGGTAAGCTGAGTAAGAAAAACGGATGTATAATTGTAGTAATAAAAATATTGTAACTAGAACAGTAGATATTATTGTAATAGAGATAAGTTTAATAGTTTGTATTGAAAAAAATAACCCTGACGTGTTGTGTTTGTCAGAACGAGATTTATTTAAAATAAAGTTAAGTATAATAAAACTACGTTTTAACGGTTTTAAGCGCGGTAATTTATTTTATTTAGGTTTATCCGACGTTTCGTTTTTTTTTTCCTTCCACTCATTTTAATATTATATAAAAAATTTTTTTTAGAACTAGGCATGTTTGCTGAAGAGTTTCTTGCGCCGCTTCTTCTCTTCAAGCCACAACATGTTGTGAAGCGGTGGTAAATTAGATTAGGCTCCCATAGAGTAAATAATATCCATAAACAAAATTAAAACTAAATAATTAAAATGAACAAGTTGGCGGTAGGCTGAATAAAAACTTTGACAATACACGTTCGACAAATGTCATCTTTGTCTTCCGTGACCACGGCAACTGAAAAGCGGCCGAAACGTCGGATAAACCTAAATAAAATAAATTACCGCGCTTAAAACCGTTAAAACGTAGTTTTATTATGTGTACAAGTCGCGAAAACTTAAGAAAATATTATATAAAGTTAAGTAACCTAACGTAATTTTATCCTACGGATATAATGATCTTGACAACTCACGGTAAAATTTATTTAATAATAAAAAATGTTTTTGCATTAATTATACAGCAATGCATTTATTAAATTGAATAATATTTGAATGCCTCATTATATATATCTTTTAGATATGTAACTCATTTCGTGGGAGCAGAATAATGTTATTTAATTTTGCCATTATATTAAAAAAATAAGTTCTTTCATTTAATGGTAATTAGCGGTTATTAATATCAACTTTGATTGTATCGTACATCCTTATTGCATTAACAATGAAATGACCTTTTGCAAGGATTTACAATTTGTTATGCTTTTCTTGCAGCATCGCCCGAATATATTTTTTAATTAATATCACGCAGTAACTGTTTCAGTTTTTAGAATAATATCGTATATATTAATAACTTTTGTCGATATTATATAGACGATATTAAACACTTTTAATATAATAATTAATCAATTCAGACCCTCTTATTCATAATAGTTACACGAAGTTTAAAAAATGACTAAAAATGTTATCCCTAATGGAACATCTTATTGTTTACCAAAATTAATAATTGTAAAAATGCATCGTAAACGCCTGTCAAAACTGCATCGCTGACAGTTTGCAACTACGCCGCCACTGCGCTACTATTTTATGAATTTATGTGTATGTGTGAACGCTTTCTGCCCTCCCGTAACGCCGCCCCACTGCTGACGCCTACTTGACAGCGAAAGTGCGGCGGCGGCGCCATCGTACCGAGCCTACATAGTATCGAGGCGCGGTGGCGGTGTCGTGTACACACGCGCTTACAATACTTTCGTAAAACAATCGGTGGCCTTATCGTTAAAAGCGATCTCTGCCAGGTGACCTACCTTGAAGGACAGGACAATCTTAACAGTTAAAACATGAGTTATCTATTCCGGTTCCTAATGAATGAAGTTGAGAGCGAGTTTAATATTAGACAGATTAACCAAATTGAATTTGCAGTTTGGTTGAAAATACTGAAGCCCAAGATGTTAATCAATGACATTGAATTATTCAAGTTTACATGTTTTTTGATTCATCCAAATTGAAAGACAGAAATAAACCGTCTAATGTCAGCTTAAGCAAAGGTTTGTTGACTCTCATGGGAAACAGGCGCGTTGATACTATTGTTACATACCGACAAAGAAATGCGCACCTGGTTTATTACCCTTCTCGTATTCGGAGTTCTTTTGTTTATTTCGTGTTTAAAATTTGCAATTAGATAATAGCCTATTTTCATTGTTTTCGACTTTGTTGGCCGTTCGCAGGAATAATTAACCAAGTGTACAGTGTCGATTTTTTGTGTTGTATAGTTAGTATAAAATAATGCCCGAACGGAGCGGTGGGGCAGTCAAGCGAGGATTACGATACGAGCAAGACGTAGATTCGATGAGCGATATAGTGACGGACTTTGCGCGTGTTATTGAAACGTGCAGTTTGTACTAGTAGTGTCTGGTTATATTTGTACTTGTTTTATACGAATTCTATAGTAGTTCCAAAGGCATTTTAATTTGAGTCCTATGTAGTTCGTAACACTATATTAAAAACGTCCGAGTGCGTTTTTAACCTACTACATACTATGCAAGAGAAGTGTATGAAACGTCATCTATATAAATAACCAGTAAATTCTTTCACATTTTTCCCGCTCCCCGATGCCAGACACAGTTTATAATAAACGTGTCGATGTATATTGTAAACTTCGAGCTCTCAGGTAACTGGGTCGTCCGTTGGCGCACACTCGCGCTGAATCACGAACGACACTCTTATATGAAGGGGCTGGTACGCTACGTGCAAAATATACAATCGTGCCGAGGACAGCATCGCTCATTTCGCTTGTTTAATATGTTCTGTTCATTAATATAAAACATTTTCTACTGTAATATCTAACTTTAGACGTAGCTTAAGTTGACTAAGACAGTTTAACATTATTAAATAGTGTTACGAGTTGCAGGACTCGGAATCAAAATGCCGTTAGAATTATTTATTAGAACCATACAAATACGTATAACACAGGTAGAAATATAACTGGACGGAATAAGTCCAAACGTAATGAATTCCATAACACGCGCAAAGTCCGTCACTTAATGTACACACGTCTTGCCTCGCTTGTGGCATCGCTTTGACTGCCTCATCTCTCATTTGGGGCATTGTTTTATACTGCACCAATACAATATGTCTCGACACAACACTCGACCGCATAACAATTATTTCCAAGAATCACACCTGCTAATGACTATATAAACATTACAATACACAATAGGCTCTTTTTCTAATTATAAATTGTAATCAAAAGAAGTCCAAATGCCGAAAAGGTAATAAACTGCAAGTGTGCATTCATTTTGTCGGCGTGTAACTATAGTGTAATTCATAGCAAAAGTCCTGTTTGTAATGTACAAAAATGGTGTGGTTAGACATGTAAAGAGAATGGATAAAAGCAGAATCACAAAACAAGTGTATGATAGCATTGTAAATGGTAGACTTGTTGCCGGTAGACCGAGATGTACACATCATGTTCAAATAGCAGAAGTGTTAAAGCGAGGTCAGGTAAAAACTATCTCAAATAAACGTGCATGTATGAAGAGCTTAATGAAAATAGATGAAGCGAAAGTTGTTTGTCAGGGTCGTCACAAGTGGAGTCCGTAGTCCATGCCAACCCCCATGGGAAACAGGCGTGAACATTTGTATGTATAAAAATGACGTTTCAAGGAAAAACAATGTGAAGGTGTCCTCGCTGACTTCTGTTTGTATTCCGAGCCTCACAGACCATAATTTTAGTTCTATTTTTGTTGGAGATGCAGTGGACTGTTGGTTGGTTGGTTGCTGGTTCTGGTGCGAGAAGGATGCCGAAATGAAACGATGAAATATTTGCTACGGGCGGCTTTCAACGGTGGCGTGTCGGCGGGAGGGAGCTTCTTTCTTGCTTAGCGCGAACTGCTGCTTATCACGAACTACAAAACGGGCCTCGCAAGGCGCCCTATATTTATACAATGCCGCCTCCGCCGACCCCCCACTTCGTTGTAACACCCCCTTTGTTTTATTTATTTAATTGCACTTTACATAAGCCTTATTTTACCTTATCGCTATTACAATATTTACAACATCATAGATCCTAAGCCTATCCTGTGGGTTCCTACATACATATGATCCATAGTTTCGAAACGCGGGACATTCTTACGGGCACTTTCCTCGCCCCCCGCTTCATGACTATAAATATAAAGCGTCGAGCGCGCGAGCGATTACCTCATTGCATAACCATGCGCTGTGGCGCGCGGACCTCTGCCTGCACTAACATTATGGCCTACTCGCTATGGAGTAGGCAGTAGTGCAGGCATACCTCACGGATCTGGGGCTCCGGTTGCGTTCTGCATTCCCGAAGCCCCGTTTCCGCTACCCCTTTGGGTCCCGGGCTCCAGGCGGCGTTCTGCACGCCTGGAACCCGGTTCCCTTATTTACTTTGAGTGCAGTACTACAGGCGGCGTTCTGCACGCCCATAGCCTGGTCTCATTTACCAGGATCTATTTGGGTTGTTAATGAAACGCAAACATTTAAACGTTTATTTCAACAAGCTTAAGGCTATTATGACAATACTTATTTATACTATAATATCACTAATTAATTAAATTAAGTTTAAACAAAACGATATACACGGTTATATGAAATATTATAAGACTATATGCATCTCTGTCCGACCCGTCTCTTTCTTGCGTTTAACGGCCGTATACATGTTATCTACGAGGCTTAGCAAATTACACCTATGCTCTTATCACCTGTGTAGACGGGTCGGCGAGTTTCTATGATGCTATTCCGTCGTCAACATTCTCCCGCCGTCGCGTCCCGCGATTCTTCTATGGGCAGCACGACGACTCTCTTGGTAGGCCGCCTCAGCACTCGTCCGCTGGCCGTCGTCACGTCCAGGACTCGAACCTCGCCGTCCTTGCCGGGATGCACTGCAGTCACTCGTCCTCGGGGCCACGTGTTGCGGGGCAGATTTGGGTCACAGATTATAACCAAATCGCCTACCTTAGGGCTGTCACCGCTCGCGTAGGGCTCCCGCCGGTGTTGTAGTAGCGGTAGGTACTCCTGCACCCACCGTCGCCAGAAGACATCGGCGAGGTACTGCGCGCGTCTCCAGTGCGCGCGCGCAGTCACGTCGCTGGCCTCGAAGTTCCCGGGGGCTGGCGTGTGGCAGTTTGGTCCCAGGAGCAGCATGTTCGGCGTGATGGCTGGGGGCTCGTCGGGACTCACGGCCACATGAGTGAGCGGCCGCGAGTTCACGGTGGCTTCGACTTCGGCGAGCAGCGTGGCGAGCGTCTCGTCGCTCGGGCGCTGCTCGCGCAGGGTGATTCGCAGCGCCTCCTTGACGGTGCGTACCATGCGCTCCCACGCGCCGGCCATGAAGGGTGCCGCCGGCGGTAGGAACCGCCAGGCGATCTGCCTGCGTGACGCCTCTTCTTCGATGGTGCGCCCAGCCTCCGCGAGTTCGCGGTCGGCCGAGCGGAAGCACGTAGCGTTGTCGCTCCAGAGCTCGGTGGGGACGCCGCGCCGCGCTATGAAGCGGCGCAGCGCGTTGATGGCTGAGTCAGTACTCAGCGACGCGACGACCTCGAGGTGCAGTGCCCGTGACGTCAGACACGTGAACAGCGCCACGTACCTCTTCTCCCGGTGACGGCCCACGGTCACCTCCAATGGGCCAAAATAGTCCAGGCCGGTGAAGGTGAATGGGCGCGAGTGATGTGCCAGGCGAGCTGCGGGCAGGCTTCCCGTCGATGGACTCGCTGGCTGGGCCCGCCTCAGCCGGCAATGGAGGCAATTCCTCAACACTGCTTTGACTGAGGGCCGTATCTTCATGACCCACAGCCGCTGCCGTAGCTCGTTGACCACCATCTCGACGCCGCCGTGGTGTAGTTTCTCATGTACGTGTTGTATGTACAACTTTGTATATATATGTTTCCCGTGTAAGATGGCAGGATTGGCCATCTCGTAGCTTATATCTTGCGCCTCGTTGATTCTTCCTCGTAGTCGCAGTATGCTATGTTCGTCGGTTTCTATAGTTAAACCGGCGAGCTCTCCCTTGTTATGACGTCGACGAATCGTATCGATCGGTTTGTCGCCGAACGATTCGCGTTGTGCGAGCGCGATGAGTATACGCTCGGACAACATTAATATTTCCCCGTTGATGTTCTTAAATTTTCTTCCAACGTTATTTCCTTTCGGACACTCTGATTTTTCTTTACTCTTTTTCTTCATGTTTTTCTTCCAGTCGTCGTCTGGCGCAGCATTTTTCTTTGTCCTTTTATGACGCGCGGCCGCGACTGTGTTTCCTTGTCGTTTACACAGTCTGATAAATTGGAGCACGCGTCCCATTGTTCTCACTATGGCAGTCCAACGTGAGAAACGTTTGAAGTCGATGACGATGACGTCATTGTTTTCACTTAGTGTCGCGCATTTTTCTTCTCCGGTGGTTGGCACCTCGGTCTTCGTTTCTTGTGGCCAATTTTCTATGTCAAGATACAGGAACTTGGGGCCCGTAAACCATCTGTGTTCCGGGTTGAAGTCACTCGGTGTTTTGCGCGTTGCGTCGTCTGCTACGTTCAGCGCTGAGGGAACCCATCGCCATTCGTTCTTCTTAGTGAGGTCTTCTATTTCGGCGAGGCGATGGGCCACGAAGGTTTTGTAAGTTCGTGGTTCCGCTCGTATCCATGCTAGCGTAGTACGCGAGTCGCTCCAGTATGTGTGGCGATGTAAATCCCAGTCGTGTCCCTCTTGTACGGACTTCGTCAGGCGGGCTCCCAGAACAGCTGCTTGAAGTTCGAGTCGCGGAATGGAGACCGGTTTTGTGGGTGTCACGCGACTTTTAGCTGCCGCTATCATGATGTTGACTCGGCCGTCCGCTCGTGTCGTCCGTATGTACACAACTGCAGCGTATGCCTCTTCACTTGCGTCGACGAATGTGTGCAACTCCCTGACCGTTGCCGGTGTATATTCGTAGCAGCGCGGGATGCGCAAGTCCGGTAGAGACATCAAGTCTCTCAGCCAACTTTTCCATTTGTCTTGCAGTTCCTCTGGAATAACTTCGTCCCAAGTTGTTTTGTATTTCCATGTATCTTGCATGATGCGTTTCGCCGGTGTGGTAAGAGGGGAAATGAATCCCAGGGGGTCGAATATCGACATGATGAGCCCCAGTGCCTCTCTCTTCGTCGGCATTCGACTTCCCTCCAACACTTCAGCCGGAACTCTTCTCTGGTTGACACGAAAGCCAAGCGTGTCTTCTTTCACATGCCACATCAGGCCCAATGTTTTTTCTATTTCGCTCCCGCCGATTTCAACGGTGACTTGACCGGATGGCGCGAAGTTTGAAATCGCCTCCTTATAATTGGAGGTCCACCCTCGTAGTTGGAAACCCGCGCGTCGCTGCATGTTGTCAACGGCCGCTGTCATTTTCCTGGCTTCTTCAACTGTCTGAAGGCTTTGCAGATAGTCGTCCATGTAGTGATTGACCACTATCGCCCTCGCCGCCTCTTTGTCTTCATTTTCAAATTCCCTCGCGTTCCTGTTTTTCACGTACAGGGCCACGCAAGGTGAAGACGTTGCACCGAAGATGAGCGACGTCATTCTATATTCCTCTGGAGACTCGCTGTCGCGGCGGTTACCACGCCACAGAAAGCGTAGCGCGTCCCTGTCGGCTTCTATGATCTTCACTTGCATGAACATCTCCTTGATGTCAGCAGATACTGCCACTGGATACTGCCGGTACTTCATGATGACTCCCGGTAATGATTGAAGAAGATCAGGTCCAGGCAGCAACATATCGTTCAGACTTCTGCCATGGTATTTGGCGGCTGCATCGTGGACCACCCTTATTTTCTCCTTGTCTGGATTCACGACTGCGAAGTGGGGAAGATACCACGTCCTCCCGTTGGTGGGGGGAGTGGAGGCACGCTCGGCGTAGCCTGACAACATCAAATTTTCAATTCGCTCTTCATACTTCGCTTTAAGCTCTTCATCGCGATCCAATTTCTTCTCCAAATTCTGGAGCCTCTTCAATGCATTTTCATAATTATTTGGCATAGGTGAACTTTCATCTTTCCATAAAAGTCCCGTTTCAAAGTGTCCGTTTTGCAAACGACGAGTTTTCTTTTCCAAAATTTCCAAGGCGCGTTGTTGGGGATCGCTAACCTGCGTCCTGGGTTCGATTCCCAATGATTCCAACGCGAAATATTTTCTCATAATTTCTTCAAGCGGGTCGTGTTCTTCCTCCACCATGCTCAAGTGTGAGCAGAATGCGACCGGCGATGTGGTTGAGGTGCGGCAGCCGTGCAGCACCCAACCCAGCTGCGTGCGAGAGGCGACCGGTTGGTGACGCGGGCCTTTACGCACTTCATTTGAAATAATCAGCTCCCAATTATCTTGGCCGATTAATATCTTCGGTGTAGCTTTTTCGTAAATAAGCACATTTTCTATCTCCTGCAGATGTGCACAGCCCTGCACATCGCTTCGGTGAACGGTCTGGCTGAAGAAGCTCATGTTCCGTATTGTGCGAGCGTCCCTCAGTGTATGTTCTTCCGTTTCATACGAGCCTCTTATCTTGGCGGACACTCGCATGCTGTAGTCGTGCGATGATTCTTCACCGTTGACACCCTGCATCTTCATAGGGTCTCGAGGTCCGCTAAGTCCCAGTTCCTCTGCTAGCTGCGCGTCAATGATGGTCACGGTGCTCCCTTCGTCCAGTAGTGCGTAAGTGTGACGGCTTCCCCTCGGTCCGGTTATAGCGACCGGCGCCACCTTCAGATAGGCACGTCGTTGTTTTCTTCCATCGTTGATAACGCTGTTGATCGCGGATGCTAACACTTCTCCCGCCGGTTCTGACGTCACACTCACTGCACTTGGACTTACCTCGTTAACTTCAGGTCTTCTTTGGTGATGCAGCAACCGGTGATGGTGTAGTGTACATCCTTCCACTCCACAAGGCGGGGTGCGGCACGACGACCGTCGATGCCTACTTCTCAGGCAACGGAAGCACACTTTATACTTCTTGGCTAAGTCCCACCGCGCACTCACATCTGCTCCGATGAACTTGCGGCAATCACTCAGCTTATGATCTCGCTTGCAGACTGGGCACGGTTCGTTTTTTCTTATATTCCCACGTTCATTGTTGTTATTCACTATGTGTATGTGCTCCGTCCTCCTTTTTGATCGTGCCATCTCGCTCTCGCGTTCGATCGGTGCGTACGCAGCGCACTTGTCTGCTTCTTCATTCAGGAAGCTCGCAAGTTTCTTAAGTTCTGGAATCCCTTCAGTCTTCACAGCTGCGTAGTCGTACCACTTGTTTCTCACGATTGGAGTCAGCTTCTCCACCGCCATGCGTAGCATCTCTGGGCTATGTAAATACTGCGGCTTGTTCAATACTTCAATTGTTGCTACTAAATTTGCCATCTTGTTGGCAAACAAGCACAAGTCCCGAGGGCTGTCGGTGACTCGTGTCCATGTCTTCATTTTCTCCATTTCTCCAAGCACAAGGGCATCTGGACGGCCGAATCTTCTTTCCAATGCCTTTAAAATATCTTCAGGCCCCGTCTGGGTAATCAGCAGGGCGCTGACGGCCTCCAGTGCTGCTCCCCTAAGGCTTCGCCGCAGGCGCGCGAAGTTCTCCCCGGGCGTGAAGCTCCCTCCCGATTCCCGAAAGGCTGCCTGGAAAGACAGCCATTCGCCACTATTTCCGTTGAAAGTCGGGAGTTCTTGCATGTATCGCTGCGCCTGCCTTGTGCTCGTTCGCGCCGCCTCGGTGATCGCTTCTGCCAGTGACGTCACATCCATGACGTTTGAACGTGCAGGCGGGCCTCGTTCTGAGACCCGTTGTCCGCGTGCCATATTTCCGACGTGGACGCCCTGTCCCCGTTCTTCCATTTTCCTTATATCGTTGGCTAGCGTCGCTGGGGCGGGGGTTTCCGTGGCATGTGGTTCCTGCGTTTGCGGCAGTCTCTCGAACCACATGTCCACTCTTCTTGATGGTAGTTCGCTCTCTTCTATGACGTCATCATCGTCCGATGACTCGGCTTGAATTCTATTTATTCTTGCTTGTTCAAGTTCAACGGCTGCCTCCAACTGTTTCAACTTCAATGCAGCTAGTCTCTCTTTGGCTTCCAGCTCGGCAAGTCGTCTGCGGGAAGCTGTGGAGCGGCGTGACTGCGGTCTTGAAGTTTCTTCTTGAGTGCATTCTTTTCTGCGAAATATTTCGCGCAAAACTGGCGGTGGCTGCGGCTGCGAATCCGTAACAGAGACCGGCACAATTTGTGTAGTCGTTGCTTTTACTGTCGTTGCCGACAGTGTCGGCGTTGCTTTTACTGTCGTTGCTTTTACGGAGCTAGTCTCTGTTCCAGATTCCGCCGTGACACTGCCAGTCGTCATTGAAGTTGTTGGTGTCTCTTTCGCACTCTTCTTGCTCGCTTGTGCAGCATCCTTTTCAATTCTGCTTCTAGTATTCGGCATTCTTCCGTTCTTCCAATACGGCTCGAAGCTGACCAGACAATGTTGGAGATGCAGTGGACTGTTGGTTGGTTGGTTGCTGGTTCTGGTGCGAGAAGGATGCCGAAATGAAACGATGAAATATTTGCTACGGGCGGCTTTCAACGGTGGCGTGTCGGCGGGAGGGAGCTTCTTTCTTGCTTAGCGCGAACTGCTGCTTATCACGAACTACAAAACGGGCCTCGCAAGGCGCCCTATATTTATACAATGCCGCCTCCGCCGACCCCCCACTTCGTTGTAACACCCCCTTTGTTTTATTTATTTAATTGCACTTTACATAAGCCTTATTTTACCTTATCGCTATTACAATATTTACAACATCATAGATCCTAGCCTATCCTGTGGGTTCCTACATACATATGATCCATAGTTTCGAAACGCGGGACATTCTTACGGGCACTTTCCTCGCCCCCCGCTTCATGACTATAAATATAAAGCGTCGAGCGCGCGAGCGATTACCTCATTGCATAACCATGCGCTGTGGCGCGCGGACCTCTGCCTGCACTAACATTATGGCCTACTCGCTATGGAGTAGGCAGTAGTGCAGGCATACCTCACGGATCTGGGGCTCCGGTTGCGTTCTGCATTCCCGAAGCCCCGTTTCCGCTACCCCTTTGGGTCCCGGGCTCCAGGCGGCGTTCTGCACGCCTGGAACCCGGTTCCCTTATTTACTTTGAGTGCAGTACTACAGGCGGCGTTCTGCACGCCCATAGCCTGGTCTCATTTACCAGGATCTATTTGGGTTGTTAATGAAACGCAAACATTTAAACGTTTATTTCAACAAGCTTAAGGCTATTATGACAATACTTATTTATACTATAATATCACTAATTAATTAAATTAAGTTTAAACAAAACGATATACACGGTTATATGAAATATTATAAGACTATATGCATCTCTGTCCGACCCGTCTCTTTCTTGCGTTTAACGGCCGTATACATGTTATCTACGAGGCTTAGCAAATTACACCTATGCTCTTATCACCTGTGTAGACGGGTCGGCGAGTTTCTATGATGCTATTCCGTCGTCAACAATTTTCCTGTACCAATATTAGTCCTGCAACTTAGTGCTACACATATCAGAGCAAGCTGTGTCTAAATAAAGAAGAACTCACTATACACATTACATATTATCTTGCTAATTTCTTTAAATATAATAATGTGCCCAGTTTTGAAGTCCGCAAATGACAAAATAATTATACCACTATTTAACATTTTCAGGTAGTTTTGTATACTAATCGGATACAAAAGCGAGCGGACGTAGTGCCAAAAGATTATTCTCACTTCGACTTTGGTCGGATGCACAAGTCATAGTAGCTCTCTGAGGTGGTTAATTATTGTGCGAGGCGATGTCTTTGTTAATATTAAAAGATTTTTGACTTTTACTAAGCGATTAATAAACCGATCACGGACCAAATACGTATATTAGCTGCGTGGGTTCTTCTAACATTTAATTAGCCTATTAAATGAACGAACGAACTATTTAAGACTGATTTTATTTCCTCGTTCTTTAGACCTCTGACCGCCCACTACTTTTGTATACTATGGTTTATTACTTTACATTACTAATAATTATATTATTTTTTTAGGAGCAATGAAGTTGTGTTTTGATCTTTATTCATGGTTAGAACACTAAGTATCAAGGTCAGAGATTGTATAATGATTTCCTTTATGTTCAATAGTTACGAAAACTTTGGTACATTTTGTTGTATTTCAACCATTTCCCGTAGTTTTGGGAAATACTCAACTTTATTAAAGCTGCAGGTTGATGAACTAAAATGTTATACTCGACAGTGAGAATGAGTAAGCGTTCCGTATGTTAACGTGTAAGTACAAGAAATTATCGATAAGAAATGTATTTTTCGTAGTCTATGAAGCCCTCCAAAAAATGTTTAGAGATCATCTGATGTTTCATTACACAAAGCTCACTAATAAAACGTTGATACAGGTTTTTATGAGGATTTTTATTTAGTTTGTGACGTCATGCTTGTTTTTGCTCTGAGTTTAGTGGAGAATAATGCCTGACGTCACATCCGTGAACGGCGCTAGTTAAAAGAACAGTTTAGTTGACAACTATTGTCGGTAAACACTCAGTCACAAGACTGTTTATGAAATATTCGTTATAATTTTATTATTACTTTGATCACCCAAAGGTCGTGGTAGCGTAATGGCTAGCGCACGCGTCCCAAACTCAAAGGGCGCGGGTTCGATCCTGACCGGAACCCATGCACCATTTAGGCACTTTTCTGACCTAATGTGCATATTGTTACAATTACCACGTGCTAACGACGCTGAAGGAAAACAGTGATGCAACCTGCTCATCGAAATTTTTTTATATTTTTTTATAACGAATAGGTTCGCGTTTGACCGACATTGCGCCTGATGTCAGGCGGAAATGCAGTCTAAGGTAGAGCAAAATTACCTAGAAG
This sequence comes from Dendrolimus punctatus, assembly GCA_012273795.1. NCBI lineage: Eukaryota > Metazoa > Arthropoda > Insecta > Lepidoptera > Lasiocampidae > Dendrolimus > Dendrolimus punctatus. The sequence continues at coordinate 13,399,086 of CM022550.1, forward strand.
GTACCTGTTCACGCGAGACTTAAAGACACCTAGATTGTATTTTTCGGGAAAAACAGACCATATAACCGCTGTGTCAAACCTGCCAAGCCGCTTTGGACAAGCGTGGCGGATATACTGTCCGTTCCCCTATAATTAGAAGTCCGAGCCCAACAGTGGGACATTTATGGGCTGTTATTATAATATTATTTGATAACCCTATCAGTACAGTGATCTAGTATTATAGGGTTTAGAATTTCAATAATTCACCCTTTTTTACATTACCCTTTGTTGTATTTCGTATTCTGCGGCGGCCGAAACTTGCCAAAGTGCAATTTACAGGTTAAGTCGTAGTTTGGGACTTAGTACCTTTTTTTATACGTTTGAGGACCATAAGCCGCGCGAGGGGTGAAGGCGACCCGGGTGTGGGATTCACCAGGTGTGGGTGGTACCAGCACCTCACGTGTGAAGTGCTATTTCCACGCCGCGGTTGGGGATACCCACTAAAACCTCTGTCCGATGCTCGAGCGTCCTTCGTCCGGGCTGTGGACTCGCTCGCGCATGCACCTCCAGCCCGGACGGAGGGACTTTAGTACCTGACGGGCTGGCTGCACATAGTTACTGTGATTTTGCTTTTATGTTATATTTCTATTACAATTTACTTTTGTTTAACTTGAAATGGATGTATGTATGTAAGTTCGGATGGAATCTTGCAATTTAAAATTGACCAACTTCTCCGTTTCTGATTGAGCTGAAATTTTGCAAGCATATGTATATCGCGTGACAATGCAATCATATGTTACTATGGAGCTAATCTGATGATGGAGTCGGAAGGTGGCCACAGGAATTCCTGTATTAAACAAGATAAACCTGTCGTGTTTGGACTCGTTTTACTTGTCTTGGCTAGCACTCTGCTGCGACATGATATCCAGGATCTCAAAATCTTGTATTTAAAAAAGCTTATCTTGTATGGGATATCTTAGAATACGATTATTAACTTCCTTCATGTTGAAATTGAATTTGTACCAATTGTTATGTTGCGTTTTCTAGTAATCGCGGTGCGTCAGGCGATTTGTCACAGTGGGCGGAAGCCGCAACGCCCTTTTTAGTTGACCTCTGGTACATTATATAATATCGCTGTTTTAATACGAAGGCACAAGTTTATAAGCAAATTAAATACACCAGTACTAATTCCCTTTAAAAATGAAAAAAAAGGAAAAAAATAATAGTAGAATGAAACGTTGGAAAAAGAAGGGAATATAACAAAAAATAAGGGAAAAATAATTTACGGGCGAGCTGAAGTTGGGAAGTGGAAGGGGGTGAGTTTTAAGGGTGAAGAACGGAAGAAAACTACAAGTCCTATGGAAAAAGTTATATGGCAAAGTTGTAGAGAGTAAATATATTATTGGCACTTGACATCTTTGTCTTCCGTGATCACGGCTACTGAAAAGTGGCCGAAACGTCGGAATAATAAAAATCAAATTAATCATCGCACTGAAAACCTTTAAAACGTAGTTTTATTATAGACACAATTTATTTAAAAAAATATCTTGAAATAATTAAACAAGGTATATTGACACCAGTATTGGTTCTTCTGTTCCGATTGATAATTGCCGTGTCGATTTTTCATATGCATAACTTTAGTTCGATTTTACGCAAATGATGCAACTAGGCTCGAGATCAACATTGCCATTTTTAAATCAAAATTAAATGTCCTGCGCGGGACAGGCTCAGTCCCGCTTTCGGGGATAACTCGATCGTCCGTGCGTTCCGCGTGCTCAGGACGTGGAATTACTCATCCAGTTTAATTTACAGCTGTGCTGTGAGGAGTTCTTTATTTTTATTAAAGAGAAAAGGGATACCTACCTTAAAAAAGTTAAATTTTCACAGAAATATCATATATAGGTAATCCTGTAAAAAATAGTCTCTTGCAACTCGTAGCACTCACTCCTCAGAGTATTGTTTGAAACACCCTATTTTTCTAGTGAATAAAACTTTTTTATTTTGATTTCTGTTTTTTTTATTCAGAAAATGAATCAAAATCAACTATGTAACGATATATTATAAATCTGATTTAAAATATCTTATTTTTATTAAAATAAAGTTTCAATGCCTATATTTGCTATCTATTGTCACTTAAACGTAATTTGAACGCAAATAAAAAGATAAATATTCAATAACTTTTGATTTTTTTTTTACTATGTCCCGCTTTCAACGAAACTATCCCGATTTTTTCACTCTAAAAGTACGAAAACCCCAACATAGCAAAAAAATCTGGCAACGCTGCTCGAGATGCACAAACTGTCGCTATTTTTGTTAAAGATAAATGGCCATTATTATGCTTTGTAGTCTTAAGATGTCGGTACACATAAGACTGTCTATAGTTTCTTCAAACAGTCTATCCAAGACATAATCTAGATTAGGGTATCTTGTAAATGAATGATCTAATAACCCATATTGGTCACACTTAGTATTAAAAATAGACGAATGGGTTACGTAATGGAATAAGAATTATGGTGACTCATAATTTGTGAGACATTGTGTCTAATTAATTGGATACTGCTGTTAATAGCAGGGCCCTTGTGTTTGGTACCTTCATATCTTCAGATATGTTCATTCTTAGTAATAAACTAAGGTGGAATGGTCATGTAATTAAGAGAGATGAAAGTCGCGTGAAAAGAAGAATGTTAAACTGTAAGATTCGTGATGGATACAAATGTAAAGGTAGACCAAAGAAAGCGATTGAAAGATTTTGTGACAGATTACGTATGTCAGAATAGAGGAGTATGGAAGGAAAAGGCATATTGTGCCAACCCCGAATTAAGTGACAGAAAAAGAAAGAGACAACGATTGTGATTATAAGACCCGTGTTTCTATTACCAAACGACAGAAAACACACACATTTTACCGATATCGGCAAGATTTTTTATTGCAGGAGTTCAGCAGTCAGCCCTGTTGATGGAAAGGGGTTATCATTACCTACGGTCATTTGCATCACCAAATATGCTACAAATGCGCTTCTGCTGTCTTAACGGAGACTACAACCTGGTTATTAATGCCGAAACACAACTCCAGGTTTTTATGGCGACATACGTTAGACCAGGAGTGATAGCCATCCAGTCGGCCAAATGCCCTACCACCTGCTGTGGTTTTACGCTTATGTTATGGGTTATAATACAACGGATCACTCTGAGGCCGATCCCAGACACCCAGACCATAGTAGATAAAGCAAAATTCATTTACAAAATTTACCATACCAAAAATCGAATCATCAACCTCAACTATCCGAGTCATAAAAATCTTTATAAAATATACGTAACGAACCATTTTAAAACTTATAAAATAATAGAAAACCAGAGTGACGTGAATTCCCTATTGTAAAGTCTTACATACCTTACTTTACCTCTATAAGGGAGGTCTGAAGTTCTATTAAAGATATAATTTCCTCAAGATTGCCCTTATCCGATCCTGGATCAGCTTTACGTGATGTCTCCTTGATACTAATCACAAGATATTTGAATTTTAAAGTGGGGTACCCTGTGCAGGTATGCTTCGAGCATATACGGAGATTATTGGCTCCGGTAACTCCGTAAGGTTATAGGTAGCTAAATTGTATTTTTATGTTTGAATTTAGAGAACTTGATTTATCGTTTTTTTTTAAATTGGCAGACAACACACAATCATTGTATATCCCCAAGCTAAGCAAGTTATGCTTGTGTTATGGGTGATATACAACGGACCACTCTGCGGCCGATCCCAGACACCCAGACCAAAGTAAATAACAGAAAGTTCGTTTCCGAAATTTATTTGTCATAAAGCGGACCGGAGCCTCTGCGTTCCTATTATTATTATTGAAAGAAGTATTTAGTATCTTACTTGCCATGTACGCAGTATATCCTTCCTTCTCTGCTTTAATGGGAACTAGATTTTTAAGAATCATGAAGATCAATTACAATATACGTATTAAGATTTGGAACATTTTCAATTAAATAAAATACTAACGAAAAAGCAGTTAAAAAGTTACTTATTTACAATTAATAAACAACTTTTTTTAACGATCTTTTAATTGTTCTGTCTCATTTCTATACAAATTGAAAGACAGAAAGAAATGGAACCGTCTAGTTTCGGCTTCAGGCCGAATTCAATAAATTTAGTTGAAAGGCACAGAGCTGTAAAAAAGGGAATATTTCAATGACATTGAAATATTCAATTTTACGCGTACATTGATCACTTTGATTGATTCATCCAAATTCAAAAATAAAAATGAACCTGACTTAATATCGACTTAATGGAAGCTAAGGATGTACTCAGAATTAAAATTAAGATAAATATAATACTAATATAAATATAATAAAATAAAATAATGATAATATTTACGTCAAGTTATACCTATTAAATCTATTAGAAGATTACTACTATCAATCTGTTAGAAGAGCAAAATATTGGGTGAATTTTTGTTCTATCGACATTATAAACAAGGCTGACAAAAGCTTTCGACATTCGAGCGCCGGCCCTCCTACGGGTGTAAAATGCGTAAACATTTCAAAAACGTTTGCGTTTTACATCACCACTGTCCAAACACTGGCTTTAGTTAGAACAAGTTCTAAAACAACACGCGATTAAATTCGTATTACTTTAGGATTTAATTACACGGAATAAAACATACTATAGTAGAATTATTTTGTCCGTGCATTTTGGGTCATAAATAATCGGAGCGGTGAAGCGAGTATTTCGCTCTCTCTTCCACTCACGGGTCTTATGGCCGGCATAGTGCTGCGCATTATTGTTGTCGATAAGCGTTTTCGATAGTGTATTTAGTTTTGTCATTTCGTGGGTTAGTGATATAAATGAAAGAAAAAAATAGATAAAACAACGTATTTATTAAAATGTGAATAATAATGATTTAAAATAAATTATTAATTAGGTGTCTATGTATTAAAAAACTACAAGTAGAAAAGTTTAGAATGAAAGAAGTTATATTAAAAATAAATATAAATACTTACTACTAAAAGATAATAATGATTTTTATAAGAATGAGTTTTTTTAGATAATGGCGTTGCGCTCGCGCAACATGCTCACCGCCTTAGCCGGGCTGAGGCCGAGCTTTAATAAATGACTCAAACTGCACAGACAAAATGATTCTACTATAGTGGTCGCCCGTCGTCGAAATTCGACCATAATAATTAATGTCAAAGACTATACTTCTATAGTCACAGATTTCGCCAAGGCTACACTGTTTATTTGACTTGAACATATGCGTGTGTGTCAAATACATGGTAGTGTGTTTTTTTTTATTAATTTAGGGCCGCATGCATAACGATCGCCTTTAAGTAAAATTAGTTAATCATATTAAATTGCCTAAATACGTTTTACACAAAACGTATTGACAGTTCTTTAAACATGTTTAGCGAGAAATTTTGGGTTGTGCACAACGCTAATTGTATTTAAGGGTGTTAAATACATTTTTTGTTTCTTAAATAAATTTAAGCAACCTTATGCAAGCGTACCTTAATGTATTTCTATGCATAATTTTAATAAACTATTAGCATTCGTCGTTTCTCTATATAAACTATAAGTGTGCGAAATTTCAAACTCCTCCGTCAGGCGAAATTTCGTAAAAAAGGGGTACAAAGTTTTTGCTTCACGTATTAATATATAGATATATACATACATACAATATTATTAAATGATTGGGGTGAGTGTACAATCAGTGACCAAACTTTTTATATTTTTGCAGGTAAGCAATCTGACAGACGGCCGCCTAGTGGTAAGTATTTTACCGTGGGCCATGAACATCATCAACACCAAATGAAAAGATGCGTTACCTACCTCGTAAAAATCTGTTGAAACCATTACACGACACGAGACATACGGGAAAAAGATGTGTGTACTACAGGAAACTGTTAAACCTTGAGGATGTATGGAATTGTTTATTGGAAAATTTTGACTGATTTCAAGTTACTAATTATAAAACATACTTTAAAACGATGTTCCTGACTAAGTTAGGGGAGACGCCTGGGATGAAGGGCCAAAGGGCCAAAAAGTGTTATTAATACTGAAAAATATAAATGGTTTCAATGAGATCTCTGAAATAATTTTTGAGATTGAGAATTTGCTGTCGATCAGCGAAAACTGCATGGAAATCGAGCAGCAGCATAGCATCATAGTATATTTTTAAACTAAATAAATAATTTCGCGAGACTTTATAAAGTTGTTTGTTATCCATTAGGAGTTTATTAGAACTGCAAACAACATGCTAGCGTTTCAACGCCAGTAAATGTCGTTTTATTAAAAGTGCCGGCGACGCGTTCAATGTTCGTTAGACCGGTTATTTTTAGCGGATTTGCGTCTGGACCGATTACTGACATTATAAGGTTTATGATGTTTTCGAGCTTTTTCTTTGTGAAAGTATGAATCCTTGGCCATAGTAAATAAGAGAGAAAATATTTTTCTGAAATTACCATACCAGGAATCAAACCCGGAACCTTGCTATGAGCTTGGCTGGCGAAGCCTTAGCCATCTCAACTACAGAGGCCGTCTTGTGGTGAAGATGAATTGTTGGCGTATTATATTAAATTAAATCGTATCGTGTTTGTTATAGGAAAGTGGACGATCAAATCAACTGAGATAATTGTTATCATTTTAGAAAAATAGTAGCCTCATATTATTTCCTTTACGCTACGCCTAATACCGTCACATCTGCGACATTATTAAAGATATTGACCGGCCAAATGAGTCTTATTTATAGAGTTCAAAATAAGGCCGTTGACGAATAGCCAGGTGAGTGTATATAGATAGATAGATATATCTACATTACCTGATAAAATTTAACGTTATTTACTCTTATTCGAAACAATATCAAATCAAATGCATTACACTCATCGCCATCTGCGTGAAACGACAGGCAGGCTATTAACTGTAAGATCCAAATGAAGTTGCTCCACCGATAGCACATCATTGTCCACAACCATGTTGTTTTTAAAATCTAGCAATATAATTTTTGGCTACGGAATCGGGCACTTGCATCGATGGAATTCTTAAGAAGATATAAAACTTTAAATTTTTTAAAAACATGATTGCGAATATTGATGCGCTCGGGAGATTAACAAGCTTTTGAAGTAGGTAGTAGAAAATTCTGGGGCGTACTAAATTATGAAAGAAATCGGAGATGCCACCTTTTAGAAAGATTTTAAAACATAAGTACAAGCAATTGTTTTATTTTTCTCTCTTTTCTTTCACCTTATCCCAATCAGTCAGGACCGGCACAATGTCTTTTCCTTCCACACTCCTGTATTCTGACATACATCCTCTGTCACACCACAAATCATCGTATAATCCTTCACACAATCCATCCATATATTTTCTTGGTCTACGCAGTCTCAATTTTGCTGTTTGACATTCTTCTTGTCACTTTCATCTCTATTCATTACATGACCATAGTCACCTACCACCTTCGTCATCTTTGTCTTAATTTTTCAGTCCCGGGTGCAACTTTTAAAGATGTACTTATTTCTCTCCTTATCCATTCTTGTAACACCACCACTGTTTCTGTTTCATATGCTCCAATATCATAGATCGAAAATCGTACCTTAGGGCAATGTTCCGCAAACTTTTTGTGTTCAAGGTACATCTAGGAAAACGAAAATTTTTGGAGGTACACCACATATATAAATCATTTTTTAAGTGATATTAATCAACATTTATTTATTAATCATCGTAACAATAGTTATTATTATTCAACACACACCTAAAGTTTAAATTGCAGCATAACCTTATTTTTCCGAGGCACACCAATTAATGACCACGGTACACCAGTGTGCCGTGAAGGTTCATACTTTGCGGAACACTGCCTTAAGGAGTCCATGGAGCTAAATTATGCGTATTCGTGAAATCTAACACTTAATGCGATTATAGTACCGTGAACTTGGCGAATAGTGATTCAAATTGGGTAATAGTCCCTGACGAATGTCCTATTAATCAAACCCGGGGCTTTTAATACCCAGCACCTGCCAAGTTTTGCTGTTGTAGTCTCGTTTATGGCTTAATCAGCGTAACTGTTAAGATTTGCATTGATTATGTAGTTCTTAAATGATTTTTCAGCGTTACATTAGACACAATTTTAAGACGTTTAGAACCTTTTTTTCGTCGTATAGTTTGCGTTTAATTCCAGTCTCACCTGATGTTCAATGAGACCCAATCCAGGATGAAAGCGCTTATCTAGGAGATATCTATTCACTCGTGGCTTGGAGATTCCTAGATTGTAAAAACAACCTCCGGAAATGATTGGCTTAATTAGCAGTGTGCATCAGAAAAGATAAAACGAAGCAGTTAGTCGGCGAATGGCGTTTACATGTATAGTGGCGTAAATCGGCGTATCTGGTGGTATGTATGGTAAACGAGATGAGGAATCGTTGGTAATCTAAGAAACATCCAAATGATCGATAGGAATGACAGTCTAGCAATTTTGCGTCTATCTTGAAATCTCTGAAGTCGTGCATTAATGGGAGGATCATTGCTGACCAAACTGCAGACTCTTTTCTCAATTGACTGCAATAACACCAACTAGTTGGCTAAAGCGTCCCAAAGATGAGAACAAACTTGTGCTGCGTATAATTTTAGCTATTGTTCCGAACAGTCCTATTATTTATTGTTTGTAAATTATGTGATAGTAATGGATCTATATTATGTCTACAATAAACTATTAAATGTTCATTCCTGAAATTCTGGCGTACGTCTTCCAACACACCACAAATCAATTTCCACACAAACTTTTCATAATTTTGGAGCTACCTTTATTGTCATATCCATGGGTCTTCAAGTTTAAAACAATAATAAAACAATGCGTATTGCAGAAATAACGTCAAGATTTGTATAATTGTACATAACAACAAGCTACTGCAATAATCGCAGGAAACAATGTTATCGTGGAACAAAATGGCGTACAAGGCCTTCTCGATGACTGAGCGACTGATGTCACGGTACTGATGCTAATTTGACAAAATTTTATAATATACAATATTAGTATGAAAAAAGAAACAGTTTCTAGTCGGTACAATGTAAAAGACAACAATTACTGTATTTTACATATTTTGTAGTTTGCTTATGTTTAGTGTAAGCTAAACTTTTGCTTGACACAGACTTGAAGAGGAATATAATCTTCGTTCCCCTAAAAAGGGACGCCAGAGACCAGCACTGGGGCGTCTGTAGGCTGTTATTATTTGCAGAAATGTCATACCTACTCTGGTTATATTCGTGGATAGAATGTCTATTTTTATCTGTGCATTAATTGTTGTCATTAAAATGCCATAGGTCATTCTATTTATTGAATTAAATTCAAGTTTCATAAAACATGACGTTAATGGATAACTCGTACTACGTGCGTCATAAATTAAGGCCGATACTCCAATAACAGCGGAGCGGAGCGATTTGAACAATACACATACATTTATATAGTTAGGGTCAGAACAACAGCGGGATTCATTCATTATAATCTATTAAATTTGTAGAAAGTTCGAGTTCTTTCAATGAATCTAAAAATGACAAAGTAATCAGGGTAATAATTTTCTGATCAGCAGATACCGAAAATGTAATTTTTAGAATATTTTCTGTCTTTCTGTTAGAGTATCACACGAAAACTACTGAACGGATTTAAATGAAACTCGACACAGAGCAGATTTATATCCGGGTCAAGATCAGGTACGTTTTATTCCAGTAAATGACGTCGATACCGTGGGATAGACAAATATAGCTTAAAAGGTGTCGCTGTGATCGTATTGTTTTGCACTATCGTTGCGATTCACTAATAACTACTTCATCGTTATAGCAATAGCGAACGAAGTTTCGTTGATACATACTTGTACTGACAAACAATTTTGATAGGCCTTCAAAAATATTAATTTGCCTTTTAGTATAATAATACATAATGGTTGCTATATATCCTTCTTAGTGCAAACTCATTTACTATACAATCACTTGAGTAATATTTTGCTTAATATGTTGCTTTGTCGTTTTCGCAGTCGAGCTGTTTTATAAGCGACTTTCCTGTTGCTCAACTTTAGTTCATGAATATATATAATACAACATTTTCTTACATTTGAAACATATTTGCTTTTGCCATAAACATGCGTTTATTTAACTTTGTGTTTAATGTGTTTTAAGTGTTGCCAACATTCATTAGACTGATGAGAACTGATTATTTTCGAAAGAAATAAAAGCTAAATTACGTTGTTTTTAATACTTGTGTTTTGATGATTATTACATTATTTTAAATAGTAGTTTTGTGATTACATTCCAATACACGATGATATATCAATGAAAGCTAAATATAATAAAAAAACACTAAGTAATTAATGTTTTTTTGGATGTTATCAAACATAATATGTACGCGTATAGGAAGCATTAAAGCTTGATATATACAACCGCTAATCGTGTATAAAATTAGTCCCTCAAGCCATAGTAGCCAATGTGCAGTCTTATCGCTCTGCATCCGCTCTATGTTAGCGCTTTGGATGGAAAATGGCCTTACCTACTTATTACAATACAAAATAAAAATAGGTTAATTTAAGGAAAATACATCATTGCTTGTACTGTTTCAAGCAGCTATGTAATGCGTTATTGTCGTGTATTGTTAAGTCCTTATCTATATAATAATTCAAAACGTGAGTAAATAACATTAATTATATACTAAAATATTCATTATTAAGACAACAGGTAATAAAATAAGATTGATAGTGTTTAGTCATTAAAGTTGTAGGGAAACTTGGTAAATGACAACGCCCGAAGTGTCAAGATCGTTTTGTCACGAACAAGTTTGCTTCGAACTGTAATGGGATTTTAAGATTGAGCAGAGTCATTAGACAGATTCGAGTTGTAAAGTTCAGTGAACTTGTTTATATATTACATTGCTAACGTATTAAGGAATATGTTCGTATAAACATATCAGCGTTTGGATATCGTACTATGCGTATGTGGGAAATAAATGACTCATTACTCATATTATCGAAGTGTATTTTTATAACAGTATTATTGTAAAATATTTTTAGGTATTATCAGCATATCACTTTGAATGATACTAACTGGTTGTCTAATATCTGACTAGTATTTTATAAATTGTCAAGAATGTGATCATAATACCCGTGCTGGAAATGAGAAAGAATACAATTTCCTGCGACAAAACAACCCACAGCCAGGTGGTAGGGCATTTGCCCGACTGGATGGCTACCACCCCTGGTCTAAATTATGTCGCCATACCAACCTTATTTGTGTTCCGCCATTAGTGACCAGGTTCCAGTCTTCCTTAAGAGAGCAGCAGCGCATTTGTAGCATCTTCGCTGTTGCAAATGTCCATAGGCGATGGTTACCGCTTTCCATCAAGCGGGCCGTCTGCCTTTTTTTATTATTACAGGAGGTAAGATTTTTTTATTATTGCAGGAGGTCAGCAGACACCTCCTGCAATAATAAAAAAAATCTGCGTTTTGAGTGATTCAATCATATTTTTAACCGACTTCTAAAAGGAGGAGGTTCTCAATTTGATTGGTATTTTTTTATATGTATGTACACCGATTTACGTGATTCTTCTAGTTTGATGCGGAATAGTTGCCACTTTGTCGCCTGAAAATTTAACATAGTTTGGCCCAGTAGCTTTCATTTTTACCGTTTCTTGGGACCTCTATTTTTTAAAACGCGCGGCACTTTTCGTATGCCTACCCAAAGCTTTTTTGCTAAAAAGCAAAAAAAAAACATCGTTTAAAAAAACCCAGTCCAAAAAATAAAATGTATAAAATAAAAATAACCTAATATTTTTGACTAAGAATTTATTTAGTAAGAGACAAAATAATATAACATTTTATACATCTTGAAGTCGGTGCAAAGTAAACCATAAAAATTACAATATTTCGCAACGTTTTGTTGTTATAAGAGTGTATGTGGTAATTTTTATGGTTCGCTCGACTTCAAGATGCAGAAAATGTTATATTTTGTTTCTTAATAAACGAAATATATTCTTAGTCAATTTTATACTTTTTAGTTTTTGAAGTCAGTTTTTTAATGAATTAATAAAAACAATTTACTTGATCTCTTTCTAATTATCTTTAGTTGTTTATTTATATATCTACAAGTGTGGCCCGCCTTTACTAAATTTTGTCACCTTGTGGCCTGCTAAAAAGGTTGCCGACCACTGAATAAAAGAAAATAATATATAAAATACAATGTTTACAACGCCATAAGAAATCACACTGTAAATATTAATACGGTGTCCTCATCGCAGCGCGGACTGACACTATCTGGCAGACATGGGGAGAGCGTCGTACATTTCAATCTGCTTGTTGTGAGATACGCATTGTCCCCAGCACCGTTAAATAGAACTGAATGGCGCTGGTCGACGCTCATTGAATTGTTTGACACGCGACGTAGCAATTGCATTCGACCATAATACTACAGTATAAATATAGATAGCAGTTTATCTATGACCCCTGGAACATGACAAAGCGATCGTGTAGCGGTTGCGAGACGAGACGCGGAAAGTCGCTCTCGTACTGCCTATAGATATGTTCAGTGATTACCTAATCAGTTGTATTTAAACCGTTCGAGGGCGTGGGCCGCGTGCATTTTCATAAATATAGTACGTCACTTTCGCCTTATAATCAATCATGTGTGTGTGTGTGTGTGTGTATATATATATATATATATATATATATATATATATATATATATATATATATATATATATATTATTGTGTATTGTTTTGTGTGTGTGTGTGTGTGTGTGTGTGGTGGTGGTGTGTGTGTGTGTGTGTGTGTGGTGTGTGTGTGTGTGTGTGCATGTGTGTGTGAGTGTGGTTGCGTTTAAGTTTTTGTATATATTCTGTATTCTTTTTAATAATTGTACTCTATCATCTTTAATGTAGTTGGATAAACACTGACTTTGTACTATATACCTTTTTTATTATGTAACTTTAGTGTATATCTGTTTATTATCCTAATAAATAAAAATTAAAAATAAACATATGTAACATTTATATATATTTTCTTTTTTTTTACAAATTCTACAATAAGACATAATCCAATATCATGGTGATGTTAAAACATACTGTGACATTGATATTTGTCGTCAATTTTATAACTGAGGTTTAATTTAGCCATGTGTACCGCTAATAGTAATAAAAAACTGTGATAGTGCTTTAGTTGCTACAGAGTCACGATAATTTAATTGTTCTCGTGTATATAAATGATTTAGCTTGTTAAGTACATGTCAAATATCTTTGAACTCGGGGTTCATATTTGAAAAAGCGATTTATCAACCCTTCAATCGGATTTAAATATAAAGAACTCGCTGTCCCGGCGGACGTCGTATTGCCCGGAAAAGCCGCAATCGATATGCCGACAGCAGCACCACCTACCGGGTCCAATTGTGAACCAACTCAGAAACCTTCTCTGGCTCGTGCACAACAACTTTGCTAAAGATCATCACATAATCAAATGTATAGTTTACGATTCTATGAAGGACATACAGACAAACATTCATTTTTAAAGATATAGTCATAGTCGTGGTAGCGTAATGGTTAGCGTACGCGTCCTAAATTCAAAGGGCGCGGTTTCGATCCTGGCTGGAGCGCATGCACCAATTTGGCAGTTATCTGACCTAATGTGCATGTTGGTACAATAACCACGTATTAACAACGGCGAAGGAAAACATCGTGATGCAACCTGCACATCGAGATAACTGATGGGTCAGATCTGCCAAGCCGCCTTAGACAAGCGTGGCAGGTATACTGTCTGTTCTCCCTCACAATGGGAGGCCCGAGCCTAGAAGAGTGGGATTTTTATGGCCTGTTATTATATACTAGCCGTTCCCGTCTGCTTCGCTGGGCGAATGACATTATAGATTTTTTTTTAACGGGTCACGGTTTGTTATAAGTGAAAATCATCCGCATGGGGAGCGCTATATAAGTCACATAAAAAAGGTAGTGTAAACATGAACAAATGACTATAGTTGTTTCTAACATACAAGTTATGTTAAATCATGTTCCTCTTTTATGAGCTAGAAAACAAATGAACCAAGGATAAATGCCTGTCTTTTGTTTTATGGGAGCAAATAAATTAATAAACAAAAAAATTGAGAAAACATGGCAAAGGGCTCATAGAATTTGAAAAATATATAGCCTATAACCATCTACCATTAATTCCGCGTCGAATGGTTGTGGTTTCATGCTAATCGGTCCAGTAGTTTTCGAGTTTACCTCGGACAAAGAAAACAAACTACCTAGCTGACCCGGCGAACTTCGTACCGCTATATTTTTCTGAATTCCTAAAAGACTTTGTTTCATGACACAAAAACAAAATCACCAAAACCCGTCCAGGTGATTAGGAGGATTCTAGAACCCGATGTCAGCGCCATCTACCGGTCCCAACGGGATAAAAAGTATCCTATGTCCGTCTACTGGTTCTAAGCTACCTCCCCACTAATTTTCAGCCAAATCGGTACAGCCGTTCTTCAGTTATAAATAGTGTAACTAACATGACTTTCTTTTATATATCTAATATATAAAATTCTCGTGTCACAGTTTTCGTTGCCATACTCCTCCGAAACGGCTTGACCGATTTTGATGAAATTTTTTGTGTTTATCCGGTATCTATGAGAATCGGCCAACATCTATTTTTCATCCCCCTAAATGTTAGGGGTAGTCCACCCTTAAATTTTTTTATTTATTTTTTGTACAAAATTTTTAATTTCTATTTTTTTATGATACAACATACAAAAATACATACAACCCTAGATTTTCAACCCTCTACGATCAACCCCTATTTTTTACCGGGCAGGACGACGTCTGCCGGGACAGCTAGTATAATATATATTCTAAGCTAATCTAGCGATGTGGTGGAGCACAAATTCAAATGTTCTTAGATTTGTTTAAATACATACTGTTTTTTAAGATAACTACATACTGCATACATACATAGTCATGTGTAATTATAAAATTATTTCAGTTGAGTTGACTGTCCTTTATTGATGTTTGACAAAAGTATGAATGGTGAGTTTGAAGAAACTTTTACATTCGATACAATCTGTTTGACATTTATATTCATAATTAATTCATAATTTTAAATAAGATACGAATGTAATAATTTGCCGACTTTCCGGCGAACTTGGCAATTTAAAGTGTTATTTTAGTCAAATTAAGAACACTTGGCCACCCCCATTAAACCCCTCTACATTCCGCCCTCGGAAGTGTCGTCTCGAATATTATAAAGTTTTGACATCACATTAAAGGGTAATTAATAGAAGGTGGTCGCGAATCAATTAATTAATTGTAGCATTTTAGATATTTCCGTCAGGTATGTTCTCGCTGTTGCTTGGTTTTTGAGGGTAGTTATTGTAGCTAAAATAAACTAACTCCGTTGGTTCAGCGTTCCAAGATAAATCTTCGCCTCCAAACCAGAACTTCGCCTTTTGTCTGTCCTGACTCCCTAGACATACATTAGCGCTGAACGACTAGAAAGAAATGGTCTTTCTTTCTTTTCTAAAATCGTTTACTGCGCAAGCTGTAAGGCTTTGGAACTAACTACCTCAGAACATAAAACAAGCCAAGTCTGTGCATTCGTTTAATAATCTCGTCAAGCAACACTATCTCGAATTTATAACTGAATAATAATGTTATTTAGTCGTGTGCTTGCGATGGTATTGTTTGAAGAGACACAACTTGTATCTTTAGATAAATATGTATGTTTATATTATAATTTAGTAAATTTTCTTTTATATTTACGTATATATTAGTATATTATATCAATTGCATACCTACCTTCATCCATACCGACTTTCTGTCCATCCCAAGGTTGTCTGGACAAAATCGCTCCCAGCGATAAGACCGCCCATTGTGCTTATGGGGTTACGATTGTATGTACGAGTTTATTCTGTAACATTGTGTGCAATAAAGAATATTCTATTCTATTCCAAATTGTATGAGAATGACATAATACTTAGCGTGTGGATATGTCGTTCCTATACATTTTCTATTCTATTTGTTGTGTGCTAATGTCACTTGTCTGGGGGGGGGGGGGGGGGTTGTGCGGTTTCTTGCTAATTATAGGCTTGAAGCTCACACAGGTTCGCCTCCACTCTTCTCTGTATTTAATTTGTACGCCACCATCATACACTTTCGATTCCTTTCGCATAATCCACAGTCTGGGTTGTCTGTAAGAGATTGCTATAAATCGATAAGACCGCCCTTTGTTCCTGCCTTTGATAAATGTAATATAGATTTTATCAAGAAATATTTTCCCAACACTAGCTAGCACCACCATCGATAGATAGTGCGGCTATATTGAATACCAAGAACCGTCCCGGAAACCGCGAAGGATTGACTAAAGCTCGTAGGAAATAAAATTGTGCCAGTTTAATATATACTACATGCTGCAACAAGCCCGTTTTATCATCGCAAACAACGCGGTATATAATAAAAACTGACCCGCTTCCTATATCATTAAATTAAACTTCACACATAAAATAAATCAATGAAATTTTTGTAATAAAACTCAACCATTAGATCGCCAACAAACACGTATCGAAGATAGCAAACAATCCGAATCATTCATTGGTCGGTACTAAAATGAATTGCCTGTGTGACTACTTCTATTTAGCTTGTCATTTATCGATAACTCTATCATAGTGTAGCAACGAGAGGTAGAGTTAAATGGTACTTGAGATGGCAGAGAGTAGTATTCACTGTCAAGTGCTGAAGTGAACTGAAGTGACATTACTTATTTTGGAAACGGTAACCTAAGTACAAATATTAACAAGTCGTACTTCTATAGTCGACGCATTTTAAACTGAGTCGTCGGCCATTAAATGTCACTGACAGTAGGAATGTGCACGCAATGCAACCCGTTATCGATACTTAGCTAACAGCGCACGCGGGCTCGATGCGTCATCGTGACCTTCATTAGCACTCTGACTCCTAATTTGTCGTTACGAGTAAGGATTGTTGTTTTTTCTATAAATATAATACTTTTTGTTGAAAAGATAAAAATGGCCCTTTTCAGGGCCACATTACGATCTATACAGTTTCTCTATGATTACGTCGAAACAAACATTTTATCTTACAAATTAAAAACTTGCGCGAAAAATTATTACTGTTAATACTTTACATAATTTAGCTTATCGATCGTAACTATCCCGTTATCGATATGCACCTCTACAATTCTTACGCACATCACTACACCTCTTCATAAGACCTGTAAGTGCGAGCGAGACAGACAGATAATTATGAATTATGATCCGAAGCCTCATTTCATAATGCGTCGACTATATTACAATATATAGCACAATGTCCGAGCGGGACGGATGATGTGCAAGCGAGATAGAGCAAATGTTAAAGGGGTGCACTCCCGAGTTGCGCTAGCCAGTAGCTTGTTGTTCGCTGCGATGACTAGACGTATGCAGCTCCGATAATAGCAAAGTGCTATATGTATCTCTGAGATTGGTATTCTTATATAATAATACTCAGGAGGACCGATCCTGCAGTATAGGTAGTAGCTACGGGAAGTATCAGATAATTTATTAGTTACAATCTGACAAATTATCTAGGTTTTATGTAGAACTGACGTCTCGTGACGTATCGTGATCGTGATAAAAATTGAGGTTTTATCTAACCCTATGTTGCCTCATGCGTACGAAAATATGTATTGTTGAATTTGTAAGAACTATTATATTAATTATAATATAATTAATTATTATATTATTTAGAGTAGAAATAAGATCAACTTCCCCTCTTGCTTTCTAGCCGCGCACGAGAGGATCCATCGATTCATATAAAGAAAAAACACACATACTATCACACCTGTTTGTTTTGTCACAATCCCGACAAACAACTGTCGCTTCATCTACTTTCATTAACCTCTTCATACATACACGTTTATTTGAGATGCTTTTACCTGACCTCTTTAACACTCCTGATCATGGTGTGTTCCTTTCGGTATACCAGCAATAACTCTACCATTCAACACAATATCCCATACACCTGTTTTGTGACTCATTTTTATCAATTCTATCTGCATGTCCAACCCACCTTAACATTTCTTTTTTAACTCTTGTTATTACATCTTCTTTCAATCCACAACGCACCCCCTTTAATTTAAAGTTTATTGCTTAATATGAGAAATATTTATAAAATAGATTTCGAAATTTAGATATTAAATATGGATACGTTTCCATTTTTATGATAGTTGGAAATTTTTGCATTAAATGTATTGGTCCATTTGGACGCGCGAAAAGTTGTTAGACATTTTTCTAAACATATATTTATAAATATATTTAATATGCACAACTAATAGTGAAAACATTCGAACAAGCATATTGTTGGGTTATAAAACAACTATTACTTGTAAATTCATGATTTTACCACACGTTGGCTGGCAAGCTTACAAACATTATAAAACTATTTACTAGATATTGAGCGACTCAGTGCCGAACATATCGTATTTTATTGTTATACTACAATAGACAATATTGGTTAAAATTTATTAATGATATAGTTTCTTTATGAAACAACACGGACCTGTATCCGTACGTTTTAAGTATTGCTCATCAATAAATAAGTAGTTCAAGAAATGTATGAATGTTTTGGTACTTTTATATTATATTTTTATGTTCACCAATATTAGTCTTCTTAATTTTTATGTTACCTTTATTATATTATATTTAATCTATATTATAAAATTCTAAAAATGCTGTGTCTGTACATTGAAGCTATTAAAAAACAACTGACATGCACTATATAAACGATGTGGAGAACATGATGTAAATTTTTAGATTTCTTGGCTGTTTGATCGGGATTCACGTAAAAACTACTGGGCCGTTTTCGATGCGGATTTCGCCGATCGACAGCAAATTCGTAGACTTATAATCTGCGCTATTTTTATCCTTGGAATCCCGCGGGATTTATTCTGTAACTTATTTGAAATGGCTACATTGGAAAAAATCGATTACCAGTGTAATTTTTTTTAATGGTTGTCAGCAAATTTAATGTAAAAATGTGTGATTTGTTTTATCACAATAATTCCTTTCGGAATAAAACTTCCCGGGGAAGTCCCCGGGAGTGGTTAGTAGTTGTTCGGGTGTACAAAAATTCGCTGATTCCGACACAGTTTCCAGTAAAACGAACGCTTACATTCATTTTTAAATGCTGCGATACTTTGCGTCCTGGTAATCCCGCAGGAATTTCAATTCAAGGTGGACGAGGTCGCGGTCATATCCTAGTATAATATAAAACTTTAAGGCGACGGCGTTATTAAGAATCGGACTGTGAAATTGAGGTGAGCCTAGATATACTGGTATAGTTTGTGAGCATGAGTGAAATTCGTCTAGCTGGATATACTGGTCGGTATATGTGAGACATGGCATAAGATTTCATGTTGTTTCGACACGTGTTTCGTAATACGAATCTGCTGAAGGCTGTGGAGGCGGCAAGACTTAATTAACCGGCTTTGGTAAAACGGCAGCGTACCAGCGTAGGCAATTCTCTTATAAAAAGGTTGAACACATGTTACGTTGAATAATTACCAAAACAATACCTCAAATTAAACCAAAAACACGCGAAATGAATGAACAATATACATACTAGTTGGAGGTGTGTGTATCAAACATGGCCGGGCTTTTCAGCCTCGGGGCCAATCGGCACGTTTGGGAGGTCTTCGGAGACTGGTTTCCGAAATGGGACCGGACCTGTATTAAAAGGGTTCGGACGTAAAAAGTTTGTTAAGGCGCATTGAATATTTAGCGTTTGGTTAGATTGGGGCGGTTTGAGGCAACGTTAGATTTCTATGACCTCGACAATAATTTATGTATTTTTTTAAATACTAGCATATGTTAACGAAACTTCTTTTGCGTTTACATGACAACGACGTATTTGTTATGTCCCGGTAACATCTGGGACTATGTTAGTGACTGTGAGCAAATGCGTTTTGTTTATAGCATTTCAAAATAATGCAGTTATTGCCTACATTAGTCTATATACTATACATGTCTAGCTCCTGTTAAAGGCACCTGCACATTCTTCAACATTTTACTCCAAATCCTTCGCAGTGAAGGCCGTCGTCTGCTTTTGGAATCCGTAGATGTCAGAAAAGCTAAATCACTTGCCATATTTAAAAAATAGTTTATAATAAAATATTTATTTTTCTATTCTTCTTTCTTAAGTTAGCTGTTTACTGTACACACTATAATTACTGTTCCTGGTTGTACTTCCTTTTTTTTAAACTTGTTTTTAATTTAATTATACCTAGACATTATGTTGTTAAATTTTCTTTCACGTTGCCTGGAAGAGGTCTTTAAGCGATAAGGCTGCCTTTTGTATTGCCTTTAATTATTGTAATTATTTCTTCTGTAATTGTTTATTTTGGTAAACAATCAAGTGTTTTCTATTCTATGCCTTAAATTTTTCAACAGTGGCTAAGAATCTCGGTGCCTTTTTTACGTCTGCGTGTTACTTTTAACCAATATCTTATTCATGAAAACCTGTCATTGGCTGTCTGTTGTTAATTATAACTATAGTTATCTAATCAAATGCATTTAGCTGTAGGTTTTCCATAAAAAAATTAGATATCTCTCAATGTTTAACATGTGGCATCACAAATTACGTAATAAACCGATCGTTACACCTGTGTAACACAGTCAGCAGTGTCATTAGTGAATTACAATGACGGCACCCAGAAATCGTGACCGCAGCGCTGAAGATAGAAAGTACCCTATCTATTGAGACAGAATAAAAAATAGCTGTGTTGAGTTTCATTAAAATCCGCTCAGTAGTTTTCACGTGATACTCTAACAGACCGTGAGACAAAAATTCTTGTGTGTCTGTCTGTTAGAGCATCATCATCGGGAACGGAGAAAGAATACAATTCCTGCTGCCGGGCGGTCTGTCGCAGGAGGCGACAAATTAACCCACAACCACGTGGTATTAAGCCGTCTGGATGGCAACGATGCCGGGTGTAGAGTATGCCGCCATAACAACGCCCCTAAGAGAGCAGCAGCGTATTTGTAGCAACTTTAGTGTCGCAAATGTCCATAGGCGATGGTAACCGCTTTCCATCACGTAGGTCATCTGCCTGTCTACTGAACTCGTAGAATAAAAAGGACAAGTGGAAAAAACGAATGGCAACAAAATTTGAACTTGTCCAATTTGCATTCTATATAGAAGTTTCACTTCAAAAAATCTAAAAGTTGCCGTTAAAAATCTTTCAGTCCGAATTAGCTCCTCTGATTTTATTCTCTTTGAAACCGGCTTCCAAAAGGAGGAGGTTCTCAACTTTGCCGGTATGTTTTATGTATGTACACCAATTACTCTGAGATTCATAATCCATTTACGGGATTCTTTTTTAGTTCGATGCGGAATAGTTGCCAGGTCCCCTAAAAATTTAACACGCTTTGTCCCAGCAGTTTTCATTTTATGAACATTTTTTCGTTCCCGTTTCTTGGAACCTATATTTTTAAGCCACGGAGAACCTTAAGTAGCCATAGCCCATAACTGAACACTAAAAAGTAACAAATAAATAAAAACTTCGTTTAAAAAACCCGACTTTAAAGTCAAAAAGTATAAAATAGTAATAGTTTAGTAAATTTCAAAATATAGTAATCTTTATGTTTTACTTTACATCGACTTCAAGATGTTTTAGATAATATATATTAAAATAAGATATTATAATTAAAAATAGCTTTAGAAATAAGTTATTTTATACTTTTTAGTTTTTGAAGTCGGTTTTTTTATTTAATTTCCTTATACAAATTTGACTCATCTTCAGATATATTAGTATCGATTAGTGTCCATGCTCTTTATTGTCTACGGAAAAGCAACAAATCTGTAGTAACTACGAATAAATATCGTAAAACATGTCATGTAAAAACGAAACGAACAAATTGGTCGGAAGGAAAATATACAATAAGAAAAATGTCGGCCATATCTGAAATTAGGTCACTGTCGATATGCCAAAGGTTATGTCTTCAGCTGAGCGAAATATTTGCTTATTCGCCCATAAAACGACGGGGCTTTACTAAATTAAATTTGTCAAGGGCGTTTTTATTCATCGAATTATAATTGTGACGTTTAGAAAGTTTATTTAAGAGACATTGCGATATGAAGTAATTTTTCGCTGAAATAAAAAAATTCTTGAATTTTGAAACATTTTTAACAATACTTTTAGACGAACAAGTAAATTAAATGATCGCTCGAAAAAATCTAAAGTAATGCTAGTGCATTACTTTAGTTTTTTTTTCTAAATAAAAAAATACGCCTGACAGAAGTGATTGCCTACCGCATTCGGGAGAGAAAGGGAAACCAGACAGACTGGCGCTATAACCCGTTACGTAACGAAGCGGTTTAACCTCTCATAAGAAGGTATCACTTCAAAAATTATGAGCGACTTATTAAAATTCAAATTTCGAACTGAAACTTTCAGAAATTTACTTAATGTTCTATAAAATTATACCAGAACGAGAAGAAAAATGAATAAAAAAACGGTTTTAGGCGATTTTGAAATATTAAAAAATTTGGAGCGTCCTCTTAAACTTTTATTTTAGCTGTCCTTTGGAGAGAGTTCTTAAAACAACAAGAGCTAACATTTTTTTCACTCGATACTAAAAAAAGTCGTTTTTTGGCGCTACTCTTTGTATGTGCGTATATTTTGCTTGCATTTGGTTCAATTTTGTTCTAATTTCTTTCTTTTTATAATTACTATATCTCTCTAAAAATAGCGTCTTACAAAAGAAGTCTCGTAGACAGGGTACTACAGTCGTGCAAGGGAAAGCTAGAAAGAGAAATAATTCAAGGAATATACCACATGACATTTACATTAATACACTTGATGAACACGACAACATGAGTAGGCTGATCTCTTGGTAATTAGTTCTATTTTTACCGTGGAACTTTTTCGTGAAAAGTAAATTATTTGATTGTTTCTATAAGCTCTTGAGAAAAACCTGAAGCTAACCTAATAATTAAAGAATCATCATCATCCGAGCGTTAAATTCCGGTTGCGTTCGGAGCGATCACTTCGACGCCCAAGGTCCGGGTTCCTTCTTTTTCTTCTCCACTTCGCGCGAACTTTGGCATCCCTTGTATTTGAGACAGTTGGTACACATGTCGTCCCTTACAACGTCAAGCCAGCATTTCTTCGACTGACTGGGACCTGGCGGAGGCAGCATCGTTAGACATTTGTTCCCTGCATAACTGGCTGGTTTCAGTAAAACAGGGCCGTACCAGCGTAAGCGATTCACCTGTACGCAATGTACTCTCAAATAATGACATAGCTAAAATAAAAAGAGCAAGGCTTAATATAATTAACAGTCTATGTGTGGTGCTAAGTTTTCTTGTTGCTTCTTTTCTTTAAATCAGAGATAACAACCTTGCGAAGCTACGTAAATAGATTTAATTTTAACTTACTGTGTATGATCTGCAACTATATGTTGAACTAAATTAGTTTTTATAATTTTAAAATAACAATTGCCAAGTAAGGCTAATAGACCAGGGTAGATCATCTTTTAAATAAAAAAACATGTAGAATGAAACCTATTGGAAAAGTAAGGGAATATAATAAAAATGAAAGGAAGTATAATTTAGGGGCGTTCTGAGATCGGAAAGTGGAAGGGGGTGAGTTTTAAGGGTGAAAACGACTTATCTCGATTTCCGGAAAAACTACTCTAATCCTATTTTTTCCCTTTTTACCATTTTCAAAGGGATTATTAATTATAAGCACTTTTCTATAAGTCTCGATTCAATGCCGAAGCATAATCAAGTAGATATATTTGTTGAGTATACAAGTAACATGTCGTATAAAAGCTTAATCAGTGATCCTATTTATTCAGATCACAATGGCTTCAAGCTCGTTATGTGAAGATTGTAAAAGTAGCGTTCCTTCCAGTGTAAAATAAAAGGCAGGAGGGTCCAAATTACGTAACTTTTATTAGCGATAAAACCCGTTTGTAAACATTACGTTACGGTTTTACGTTTTTCTAACAATCGTATGTTTTCCTCTTGATATTCTTAATAACTCTTAATGCTTAATCTTCACATTGAATGACTTTAATTTGAACCAAAGAAGTACTTTGGAAACATTCTTAAATTTCTTCATTTACCTACCCGTGCAGGAACGGAGAAAAATATATTTTCCTGCGGCCGGGCGGCCTTACGTAAGAGGCGACAAAACAACCCACAACCAGGTGGTAGGCCATTTGCCCGACTGGACTGCTACCACCCCTGGTGTAAAGCATGTCGCCATAACAACCTTGAGTTGTGTTCCGGCATTAGTGAGCAGATTCCAGTCTGCCTATAAAAACATTACATTGCTGTAAAAAATAATTTATTAATAGATTAGAAGGCGCTTTGATAATAATTCTTCAGTTAGAATTGAAAACAGCATAATCCTTCGAGGTTTTAGATAAACGCCTTTCTGGGGCTTTAGACGATGTACAAGTATAATTCCAGAACACAGAATACATTAAAACAATTGTGGTATAATAATATATCGGGGAATTTTAACCTTGCTATTGAAATAAAATAGGTGGCCGGTTCCTATACCTTTCTATTCATTCGCTTGCTTGAACATCGGTTGAATTTTGACTTTACATAGAAGGAGCTTATGACAAATTTTAACCGACAGCAAGGGCCGGAAGTGGCCATTAGTCGATAATCGCATTACTTACATATATTTTTTTAGACGCGATGAAGAGCTGTCAGTTGTCAATGTCAATCTGACACAATTCCGAGCCCTAGTGTGTATTAGAGAATGTCATAGACAACAAAAGATTGCATTCATTGATTGTATTGTACTTATGAAGAATTTACGACCTATGCTATATGCTAGTTGATAACAGCAAAATCAGTGCCATTTGCATTGAAGCCATATACATAAAGGCGGTTGTTTTTGCAGATTTATATGATGAACATAACAAGTATCAACATAGAGTGGAATTGTATGCTATGTCGTACAACTACCAGTATATCTAGACACGTGTCAATTTCACTAAGCGATTCTCCAAAGACAACTGCTGTAACCCTTCAGATTTCTAATACTATATCCCTTTTTGAAGATAGATTCCGTTAACATTCTGTTCGCGCATTACATGTCTGGTGGAATATTCTAGATTGGATAATCAAGTCACTATACGCGCTTGGAATATTGTCTTTCGTTATTTGATTGAATATTTAGAGATTGTGTGAACATTGCGGTCTTACTCTCTTCGCCCGAGACACTTACCTACGCCTACACATTCGCAAAATAATGAACCCGCCTGCTCAGAATACGCACACCCACGTGCTTATAGACTTAATCAAAAAATTGTTGTGGAAAGGAATGTTTCGAACATTTATAGGCTTAAGCAAATATCAATTGAAAAGTATGGCTTTATAGAACCTGTAATTGGATTTTATAATTGATAGCTGGGAACATCTTCATTTGCTTTCTGTGAAATAGGCTTAAGGGTTCAATTTACTCATTAAGTGCCGCTTAATCTTAACCCGAAATATCTTTTTACATGAAATCTTAACGAGCCCTTTGATTTAATTAAAACCGTAGCGTTCTGTGTCGGCTATCGTAATTCCACGTCGATTATTCTTTCGACTCCTCCCGCTCCCGCAGTCTGACGTCCTTTTCTGGCAGCCCGTATTGTTTCCGTGCCAAGTCTGTATATCGAACCGTACTATTATGCCAAGTCTATATATTCGAGATTCCTGGGCTTTTGTGACGGAGCGCTGGTAAGGGCAAGTTACCAAGACTTATACCGCGGCGTGTTCGGGAACTATATAGCATGTAAGTAGTACGTTGCGCCGCTGCAGCCGTAGAGGAATCTCTTGTCGTTGGATGCCGCGTGTGCCCGGGACGGAATTCGATTTTCACTTGGAGCATCAGCGCGGCCGTGTCTCGCCCGGGTGGGCGTGGTCTGCAGGCCGGTCAATAGCACGGCATCGGCTCACTCGCTCCCACCCCCGGTACCCCGGTATACCCGTCTCTCTCCCACCGGGGATGATTGAAACGTCTGATGCCGCAGGCGCCCCGCGCGCCCCCTCCCCCCACCAAGGACGTTCAGTGAATCCGTCCTTCTCTGCCGCGAGAGCACGTGTCCCCGTTACTATTCCATAATATAATGTGTGCCCCCCTGGTGCCGCGCGAAAATTCACAACCAATTATGTGTCAAGTGCCTGATGAATTAGGTGACAAAATTCATGCCTGAAAGGAATTCTGTAATCGCTTTTAGCGATGTGCGAGATGTGCCACTCTAGAGGACACTTAAGTGCCCGCCTCAACTGATATGGAGATAAGGAGCTTATCTTGGGACGTCACCTCTTCTTACTTACCGTCCTGTGCACACTTTTGCCTTGTTACTGCACTCGTGATACTTTCAGGTATGTTATAATATTAGATCGCCCGCTAACTTTTCTATTACGCATACAAATGGTTAGCGAGCGGATATGGCTTAATTCCCATGTGGTTGATCGCACGCAAACGACCTGGGGATATAATATTCCCGGAGCGGTCGCCTTGCTGTCGCCAGGAGTCTAGACACATAATAATTATACATCGAGCCAACAAGGGCGGGTATTCTGGAGACATGAGTCATCCGAATCCGTCCACGGCATCGATCGTTTCTCATCTATTTGCCGAAGAGGTCGTACAGTTAGAGAGAAGAAAGCTGCCTGTGAACGCTTCAGTTTAACAGTTTAACGCCTAAGTGTTAGTGCCTGAATATGAAATAGCGGTTTAATTTAAACCAGGAAGCCAGTGAACTATCGCAACGGGAAGTGACTATGTCATAGCAGTGATTTCATGCCATTCCCACATATGCTTAGTCAAACGGCTGGCAGTAATATAGAATCGGTATTCACGCGATAATTATCAAAACACAAACGCCTACTAAACAACATTGATACGGTAGCGGTCTTAAAAACAGTATTTGATGGAAAATCCAACGGATTAGACGACAAAGATACGTTGAGTGCGGCAGCGATTAAATTTCGTGAGTATTCAAGTAGGTACATGTTGGTTTCCCACGGGGATTA
Organism: Dendrolimus punctatus; assembly: GCA_012273795.1. NCBI lineage: Eukaryota > Metazoa > Arthropoda > Insecta > Lepidoptera > Lasiocampidae > Dendrolimus > Dendrolimus punctatus. The sequence continues at coordinate 13,426,103 of CM022550.1, forward strand.
AGGCATGGAAGAAAACGTAATCAACCACTCCTACGGTCGCGTACTAGCGTTTAAGTGATGACTTGATTCACTACGAAAGTAATTTCTTCTTAATGAACCGGGATAGCGGTTTTTGAATTTGTTTGACTGTATCTCTTAAATACAACTCAGATCAATGTCCATAATTCTCTTGAAGTCCATAATGTTAACTAATAGTAGTTCTATACGATTTTTTTTCAAATTAACGGCCGTTACAAGTCGTTATTCAAAGGTTTTTTTTTTCAAATAAAATACTCGATTCTTGAATACACTCTCATTGTCAAAAATTATAATTTCGTAGTTCGTTTTTCTTATAAGCAGTGATTTGTAGTATTAGGAATATGTAGAGGTATTTTACCTAAAGTTCTGTGTACGTTACGGATAATTTGACGTGTTGATAATCATTATCTGCAAAAAATGATTAATATTGTTTTTGGTTTTTTATGTATCTGTATATTAATTACTGAATGCATAAAAGAATGAAATACTATCGATAATTGGTAGGAATTTACGAGAGTAATAACTAATTTATAGGAAGTAAGAATTTCAAAACCTATTTGTTTTCATTTACGGTTAGCTCCTATATCTCACTCCTGTCCTGAGGCCATAAGCGACTACCAAAATGTATCAAAATGACTCATGAACTCCTCAGGTGATCAGAGGGCTGGTGCCTTAGCCATAGAAGACGGTGCTCTAGGTTCAAGATTTTACTTATAGTCTTGAGGGACTGTAGGTATCACAATTCTCTCCTGACAGACCACAATATAGATATCTATTACCTAATCAATGTTGAAACTCGGTAATTTATTAATTTCAAAAATTTCATGTTTTTATTTTTACTCATCGTGTTATCTTATTTCCCTGTAACAAAAATTATTTTAGTTAATATAGAACTTTCAACTTTTGTTCCAAGTAAACTGACCTAAAAAATTTAAATCTCCATAAAATACAACCCATACAAAATGGGTTCAAACTATTTGCTCTCGCTAACTCTCTACAATATACTCTATATAAAGAATTGTAAAATGTTCCAGACTTGAAAAGCCTTCCGGATCAAACATTATATAAAACGTGAGATACCAAAATATCATTTCATAATCCACGTCTACCAAAACAGCTCTATTATCATTGCCTGCAAACATTTATTTTATTTTATTAAACATAATTCGTTAAATAAAATAAGTATGTTTGGTGTTACAATATTTGTAATACGATGCTCTTTATCAAAAAAGCGTATCGCATTCAGCGTACAATTTATCCGCCAGCAAGCTTTCTTTCAGGCAGGTTACATTGCATTATTTTTTTATTTAAGAGGACTTCGTTGCAAAATATTGTTTATATTTCTACATTGTTATGTATTTTATATATATAAACCTTCAGTGACAAATTACCTATGGTACAAACTCCTTAAAAATTATTGCGTGGTTTAAAAGGAGTTAGCGGATTGACAGACGCAGAAAATGACTTTGTTTCATACTATGTAAAGGAGGTGCTCAAATCCTGTAGTCGTAAATTTGTACTACAATCGGCATAAAACTTGTTGCCGATTTTAGTAAGCAAAATATGACTGCGTATTAAGCAACTTTTTTATGTCATCAGACAACTAAGGTCCTAAAAGGGCCAGTTTAAAAGAAACGTGTAGCAAATCCGATATGTTTCTAGCTAAATATACGGGTAGTTGTCTGTTAGAGCAGCATCACGTGAAAACAAGTGAAAGGGTTTAAATTAAACTTAACACATCGCTAGTTGATGCCCCAACTCAACATTTGGGATACTTTTTATACCTATAAATGATGAAGTTTCTGTGGAATAGACGAATTTGTCCAAATAGGTCGCGCTGCAGATGCTTTTTTTTATACCGTACTTGCAAGTTATATAATATATACAGGTATAGGCATAAAGCACACACTGCACATGCACTCTCTCACAACACCAGCTTGTAACAGATACACTCTACATTAGTATAAAATTAGTATTAAAATTAGAAAAAATATATAAGTTATTCTTAAGTACACAACACAACATAAAAACCACAAAATCAATGTCATACACAATAACAAAAGATGACAATAAGCGTGTATAAACTCAAGAAACTGTAACAGTAATCAAGTTGTAAATAAGGATACGCCTCGAGTCCATAGTATGGTTATAAAAAAACCGTACTTGCAACTGTCTAACAAATACATCATTCCCAGACCAGCGCGAACCAAGTTTCGCTGCCACTGTAGGTTTAATTTTTTACAACTAAAAACGTGTAATGTTTTTTACAAAAAGTTCATCGTATGAAAAAGGCCTTAATTGTCACGCAAACTGAAACGTGTCTGAAGATGACACTTTATATATTATATTTTGCTTGTTGCATGTAATATTATATTTTATTTTTATCTTTTAAATACTTTTTCCTTGAGCTAAATACCTAATTACTTTAAGCGAGTTGTCAGAAGGTAAGGCCTTTTTATAGAAATTACGTCATTATTAATATAGCCTCATAAGATGTAATTTGGTTTGATAAAGTAAATTTGTTTACTCCTTCTCAATGTCGTATATGTCATGACATTGAAAGAAGATAATTGGGCCTCTCATGTTATGACTGATTTAAGTTAAAAAAACAAACGTGTCTCTAATCTAAGTTAAACTATTTAATATTGAAATGTTTGAGTTGAGAAAAGCTTAGGTTTTACTTAAATTTTATTTATATTGATAAAATCTTTTATTGATTATAAAATATATTTTATTCTTAGTTACAATTCTTAATTATGTAAATTAGAATTTTGTGAACATTATTAGTATCATTATTTAATCTAATTATCGAAATAGAGCTAGCGCTGTGGGTTAGAGTAAGAAAGGAGGAGCCTGCCTACCGCTGCTATGCGTGAGAGAAAGGGAAGCCAAACGAACTGGCGCTTAACGCGTTACGTAACGAAGCGGTTTACTCTCCCATAAGAAGTTATCACCTCAAAATATGTTTTAGTAACAAGTAGCAGGTGAAACGATTTCATTAAGATTTTTTATAAAAGCAAGAACGGATTAGCGGTGCCACCTGTGTTTTTTATTGCTGGAGTACAACAGACAGGCTGATCGAAAGTTGTTACCGTCGCCTGTGAACATTAAAGATGCTAGCTATGTGCTCTTGGACTCGTAGATGAGACCGAAACCTGGCCGCTAATGCCGGAACACAACTCAAGGTTTCTATGGAGCATGCTCTAGATCAGGAGTAGTCGCCATCTAGAGTCTAGACGGACAAACACCTCCCGCCTGGCTATGGGTTGTTTTGTTGCCGACAAAATTTTCTTCGCGAATATTATCGAAAGGTCCGGTAAAAAGGTTCTGATATACATAAAGCTGAGTTATATAGCGAATCGATGCGTCACCACAAGACGTTTAGTAAATATTTGCTCGTCCGCCCCGACATCAAGGCGGTGACCTTATTGGATATTTGAACTAGCACTTTCAGACTACCCTCTTTTATGCTTTCCTCCCCTGAATATTGAATCTTTAACACGATTACATTAGAATGATGTATTTATTTTCGAAAATGTACATTATGGTGAACAGGGCTCTAGTTTATTGTTTATATTGAGATATTGTCTTCGGACTACCTTCTCTTGTGCTTCCCTCCCCTGAATATTGTATGTTTAACACGATTACATTAAGATGATGTGTTTGTTTTCGAAAATGTACATTACGGTGAACAAGACTCCTCTCTTTGCTTTTGCAGAGTTTATTATATTGAGAGAAGATTGTCTTCGAAGATTCTTTTCTGCTTCCCTTCCCTGAATATTGAATTTTAACACGATTACGTTAGGATGATGTATTTAGTTTCGAAATGTACATTTGGTGAAGAGAACACTACTTGTGAGTTTATTGTTTATATTGAGAGAAGATTGTATTTTATTAATATTATTTATTTCAATATGTCTCGCTATATGTTACTTTTTAACCGAGTAAATGTTTTTTTGTACATGACCTTGAACGGCATTGTTTATTAGGCAGGCATCTGCGTCTCGTTCAGACGAAGTTGGTTCGAATCTTGCTAAATGCCATAGGTGCCATATTATTACTCTTACCACGGTCTGACTGTAAAGAAAAAAGTCGCAAGAGAAAACTGTATATCGATAAAACTGATATATGTGAAACTTGTCAAACTGTCCTGGAAAGTGTAGCTAGCACACTGAGTGTTGCGCTAAATCAAATTCAAAATTATAAGTTCACACTAAGTTCCACTTAAGAAAAAAAAATCAAGTACTCTTAATATTCTCAAATAAACAACTAAAATTTTAATAGTAACCAAAATTTTCGAACTTACGAGTACGTAAAAGCCTTAGAATCAAGACTGTTTCAAATACTAATACCTAAACTAGGCCAAGTAAGTGTTAGACCCGTTGAGGGACTTAATAAATAAATTTATATAACAAAAATATTAAAGAATATAAATACAAGTTACAAACAAAAAATATTTAGAGGTTGTTCTAAATTGTCAATGAAGCGACTTGTTAAACATCCATATGCTTATAATTGTCTACAAAACATGAATTCGATATGAGTTTATAATATTTAAAATTTAAATAGCCTAAACGTTCAAAATAAATTGTTTATGCATACATTTTAAGCGATTAATTTATTTTAACCATCGGTTAAAAGTCGGTGCACACCAGCCTTAGTCAGTTTTCTAATCTAATGTGCATATTGTTACAATTACGTCGTGCTAACAGCGATGAAGGAAACATCGTGATGCAACCTGCACATCGGGATAACCGATGTGTCAAACCTGCCAAGCCGCCTCCGACAAGCCTTGTCAGGTATAATGGGAGGCCCGAGCCCAGCAGTGGGACATTTATGGATGATATTATTATTATATTTATATATAAAAGTTCAATCTACTTCCTATTCTATGTACACAATAATAATAAAAAAATAAGATTGCGTATGTGTATCTCAGATAACTGAGAATGAAAACTGTAGCAAAACACACCACAAAGCTAAACACACTACTGTAAATTAAACACAGTTCGGCCTTATTGCTTAAACGGATCTTGTTCAGACAACGACCTACATCTTAAAAAAGTTTTAGTTACATGTCCAAAATCCGCAAGTATTTACTAACACATGACCTTATCTTAGCCAGTGTTAGGTAACATAAACCGTTTCCGAGCATACATGTGGACTTAATCTTGAGTTTAAACCCTTCGCGTTCAATTTATAGTTTAATACCTCCGAGGATCCAGTGGAATAATTAATCCGTTGTGCGGATGTGGCCTTAACCATATGGTGAACGTACTAACAATGTTGCCAGATAGACTTCAGTAAATCTCGCTAGAAATTGGCTGCTAAAGTTCAGTGAGGTAAAGCGGCCACTTTAGATATATATACAGAGAATTGATTATTGTACATTACATAGAAGTTCAGGCTATTTATTTATTATTTGTTAATTATTCTCTTCTTGCTCTAAAGCAGATCTCATCCATACAACCAGAAACAGGAATAAATAAGAAAGTAAAATGTCATCCATAATGTCAAAAATAGTATACGTATCACAAAGCAGTCTCGCAAGAGCTTTTTTTTAATCGGTCCTGTTCCGTCATGTGATAGAGCGTATGGTATTTCTTTCTTTTTTGTTTTTTTTAAATTCTTTGTTTGTTTGTGAAAATAAAGTTCGGGGTGACTATTATTCTTTACACTCGATTCTTTATTTTCTTCTTTTTTATAAATTCTTACGTAATAATTCGCATATACATTACTTGTAGTAAGTACATTTTAATAACAAATATTTAAATAGACTACAATAAATAAAAGGAAAGGAATGCTCCGGTGGTTCGGGCACGTGGAAAGAATGTATGATGAAAGAATGACTAAACAGATATACAATGCAAAAGTGGATGGATGCAGAAGTCGCGGAAGGCCACGACACACCTTCCATGATCAAATTGATCATGTGTTAGCAGAAGGTGATGTTAGGAGCTTTAAAAACAGACGAGCGTGCATGACAAGAGCTATGAATGTCAAAGAAGCAAGTGAGGTGTGTAAGAATGGGCCTGTGTGGCGCTCTGTTGTTCGTGCCTACCCCGCAAGGGACCTGGCGTGAAGTTATGTATGTATGTATGTAATAAATAAAAATACCTTTTAAAGCTTGTCGTCAGCGGCCCGTAATGCACTGCTGCAATGCAATCTTAGGCTTCCCCAGTTTTGCGTCTCATATGTCGGTCGGTCTTCCGCTTTCTCAAACACTTCAAAAAATACTTAAAATACATTAGCGGTTTAATTTTTATTTTATCAGTCTTAATTTATATGCGCTAGTAATGTAATGCATTTATCTTACTTTTACTACTAAATCTCGCTAGCTCTAGCGATAAGATCGCTAAATTGGTAACTCTACATACGGAATCCTTATTAAGCTTCACACACGCCTAATCGGCGAGTTGTGGTCATTGGCCAAACACCGTTACTATGAATTGCATCCTGTTTAGGTTACATAATGTATATGTTAAGTTAATGATTTCCTAAACCGCTATATGGAATATATTAACTGTACCTTAACACATTTTTGTTAATTCCTTAGTGTCCTGTAATAGATTGTTTGAATTATTACTGGATAATATATTGATTATAATAAAATAATATAATAACAGCCCATAAATATTTCTCAGCTGGACTCGGCTCTCGCACGGATTTAGGGGAACGGGTATACCCGACACCCTTGTACAAGGTGGCTTTGCAAGTTTGACACAGCGATTATCCCGATGTTTTCCTTCATCGTATGTATTGTTACGACCGACAAAGACCAATTAACACCTGCAGTTTATTACCTTTCGGCATTTTGACTTATTTTGTTTACTCTGTGTTTAAGATTTGTAATTAGAAAAACAGCCTATTGTGTATTGTAATCTTTATGGTAGTCATTAGCCAGGTGTGATTCTTGGAAAATCCTCACGCGGTAGGGCAGACAAGCAATGCCTCAACTGAGAGAGGAAGCAGTATAAGCTTTATACTGACGGACTTTGCGCGTGTTATTGTACCGTGCATTACGTTTGTACTAGTTGTGTCCATTTCTATTTGTACCTGTGTTTGTATAGTTCTAATAAATTCTGTAGTAATTCCAACGGCATTTTAATTCAATTCCTGTAACTCGTAACAATAATATAATAACAGCCCATAAACATCTCTCAGCTGACCTCGGCCCTGGCACTGTAGGGGAATGAGTATACCCGACATTTCGATGCAGGGTTCATCACGATGTTTTATCATATCTACGGGTATGTAAAATATCATGGTCCCGTGGTCGGTAAGCGTGTAATATGAGCTTCTTAAATAACCGTTTGACCGACTAGTCTTCCGTGTCGAGTTTACGGAAGTGTGAGTCATTGGCACCGCGTTTACTCATTACAGCTACATATTAGATTAACAGAACGTCCGCGTAATGCGATATCGGGAATTTGACTTTGATCTTTATTGACTCGATGAATTGACTTTATCTTTCATATTCTCATTCTCCTTTATAACATATTATTTACTCTAATAGTCCCCAGTACCTCAAGGAACGTTTTAAAAATTCCTTCGCCTATCCACTGCCCACAATTGGCGCTCTGATACGTATCGAAAACTTATGACGCCTGCACATACTTCATCCTATTATGATAATTCTTTTACGGTGCAGGCTGTCAAACTTTGGAATATGCTGCCTCTTACTGTCAGAGAGGCCAAATCCTTACCAATATTTAAAAATTTGCTCAGAAAACACTATTTGTCCACAAATATGTAGCAGGTGTCTGATTAATAAAATACATTCATGCTAATACATTTATTATAATAACTTATGTATTATTGTATTTATTCGTGTATATTATATATATATATATATATTTACTAGTTTTGAATATTTATCTATGGTCTGTTTCTGTAATTGTATATTTTGGTGTGCAATAGTGTTATTCTATCTATATATCTTTAATGGTAGCCATTTAGACGTTAGTTTATGAAATATTGCGTCTTCCGTTTAGTAGACGTTTGAATGTCTTTCCGGTATAGGTTTTCTATTATGTTTCTGAGTTTAAAACAAAACATTTCGCCTTACTTTGTAACGTGTTTTATGTTCACGTTAAGTGTTTCTCGAGACTTTGACAAACAATTGATATTTCCGATTGTTACTTGTGTTTTATACAATGTCATTTTGTATGCGTTACTTCGTTGTTCGGATGTCCCAAAATAGTTTCTCACCTCTACAGTATATTACAGAAAGAGTTTCCCCGACCGTTCCATGTGGACTTTCTTACCCTAACTGATAGTAGGCATGTAAGTTTTTAACAATAAATAACATATATCTATAATGTAGTTAGTCTAACACTCTATGTTTTGTGTTATCCTCAGGATCCAAGAAAGTGATATGGAAAATCACCGACCAAATTTTCTTTTTGTATTTATACTCTTATATGCATTTTACCACCTTTTTTTATACAGGGGAAATCCGTTTGAGGACCATAGGCCGCGCGAGGGGGAAAGGTCGCGGCCCGTGTGTGGGATTCGCCAGGTCAGGGTGGCACTAGCGCCCCACGATGGGATGTGTAGCGCTATTGCCACGCCACGGTTAGGGATACCCACTAAAACCCCTGTCCGATCCCGAGCGTCCTTTGTCCGGGCTGTGGGTTCGCTCGCGAATTAACAATCAAAATTTTACCACCTACTGGGACATTGGCGAAATCAATGCAAACTGCGTTGGAGCCATAATCCCTTAAAAAGAAGAAGTACCTTGTTTTGTTAAGGTCTTTCGGCATATTTTTGAGGTGTTTGAAGATCCATTTGAATTTTCTTTTTTTTGTAACTCCGTGTGAGCAGAGCTGAAATTGTGTGAGTTTAGTGCTCGTCCGTGGCTCGTTCCAATGATTTGGTTCGACTGCTGTTGAGTGGTATGCATTACTCGGTCAGTTTATTTAGGTATAATGTGCATTGCAGTTAGAATCACCACATGCTGACGGTGTAGGAAGTGATAAATGTGACATACACCTACGCGGTCCATTCCCTGAAATTGGTTTCCGAGCTCAGCAATGAAGGATTTTTATGCGGAAATTATATATGACAGTCCGATCAATTGAGAACATTTTTATAAACTTACAGAACGTCACAGTCTTATAGAGTTAGTATGTGCGTGCCTACTGAAACGTCATAAGTAGATACAGGTTTGAAACAAAATTTTAAATAATTCCTATCCGAGTTTTAAAAACGTTAGACGATAATATGTTATTTTATACTTACGCTACCTGGTCCAGCAGACGTTGTACTGCCCTAAAAGAATAAAAATTAGAAGCCGCTTGCAGCGCCATCTACCAGTTCCCATTGCGAAACTAAACCACCCCGGTCCCAGTTGTACACACAAAATTTCATTAAAATCAGTCCGATCGTTTAAGCAGAGTTCAGTTACATACACAACACGCCAACAGAAGAATTTTATATGTATAGATAATGTTAAAGTGTTTATTGTAACATGTCCGCATCCCTATTATAAAACAAAAATTGGTAGAGATTAGTTACTCTTCTTATCCTGTTCCAAATATTTTTCACCCTTAGATTAGATCCTACAGCGCCTATTTTCGATGTCGTTTAGGGTCCACAAATCGATTTCCAAACCCTCATTTTCTCAGTCCCGTTTATTGCCCTCGTTTTGTTTTAGCCGTTCTCCCCAGGCCAGGTAGCGAGGAGGAAACAGCAAAATTGCCTTGTAAATAGGTCTCTCTAATATATTGTTTCCTGAACAAATTAATAATCGTTGTTTTCTTTTCTTTCAGGTCGCAACCTGCAGCATAATAGGGAGCCATACGCCGCGGCGGAAAGACGGGTGCGACACGCACTCGTGGTATGTATGTTTAGTATAATTGTTATAATATTGTTACGAATTGCAGGACTCGAATTAAAATACCGTTGGAATTATTATAGAGTTTATTAGAACTATACAAACACGTATAACACAGGTACAAATATAACCGAACCCAGTAAGTCCAAAACGTAATGCAGAAGTTCGTTATTCAAATACTCGCGTATAGTCCGTCATTAAATAGATTACCGAATGTACACATATGTTGCTTCGCTTGTGGTTATCGCCCGACTGACTCATCTCTCTTCTCTTTTCTATTTGTATACTTTCTTATCAGACACTATTACTACTTCTGTTGTCATCTCTTTATTTATTATTGCTGGAGTATAGCTGGCAAACTACGGCTCATCTGAAGGAAATTAGCATTTTCTCGAGTAGACCTTTGTGATGAAAATCAAATAAATAAAATTCCGCGCTTAAAACCGTTAAAACATATGCAGTACCTATCAATTACGGAAGAAATTAGTTACCATCGTGCCAACGTGCTGCCCGCTTCGATTGCGTGACTGGAACCTGGCTACTACTGCCAGAAAACAACTAAAGGTTATTAGGAAGATATACCCTATACCAGGGGTGGGAACTATCAAAATATAGCTCTTCTGATAAACCAAACCAATACTTAATAGGAGCAAACAACGGAAAACGGGACAGTAATAAACGTCTTCCTACCTGTTGCCTAGTGATATTTTGGGTTTCCTAACTGCGCTGTTGTATACTGGCGTGTGTTTGACAGTATAATGATTGCAGCTAATTGGTTTCTGTTTAAATAGTCCCGTGTTCGGTAGCTTAATATGAAGTCAAGAGGAAATTGCTTTTGAGCCACGATTGCGTTTTTTTACGGGGGAGAAATCCGATTGATGACTTGCCACGGCAAGGGAAGTGTGAGATTTACCACGATGGGGTAATGCGGGTTGCATTACATAAAAATAATTATTTTGCTACTCGAGTCGAGGACACACTACAACTAAAGCCTCTAGATGTTTCGATCTACATGACAGGGCTATATCTCTCTCGGCAAGACCTATTAGTTAGATCTTTAGGACGGAATCATCAGGAAGTAAAGGATATGGAATAAATAAGGATGGGATAGGAGAAGAGGAAGTGGGCTAACGGAACTCACAATCATCGCTCGAAACATAATTAGCTCAAGGTCAACTGATTGACGACGATATTCTGCGAGATGAATAGTGGCTACAATAGACCTATGAAATGCGGCACCGCGTGCTCTATCATTTTTTTATTTTTTTACTACTAAAATACACAGCAGTCAGGCTGACGGCCTACCTGGACCAGGAATGTTTGCTTTGTCGGTGGACATTTACAACAACGGAGGTGTTACCGATATACATCGTCATATTATATTACTGGGTCAAACACAAATACGGAAGACAAAGTGCTCAAGTTACATAAATTGCATATGTACATAATTTTTTGCATGTTTTTTTTTAATTTATACTAATATATGAAGCTAAAGAGTTTGTTCTGGTCTCATTTGAAAAATTATATTAGAGTTAGATAGCCCATTCATCGAGGAAAGCTATGGGATATCATCACGCTAAGTCCGATAGGAGCGGAGCATTTATTGATGCTTCGCTCTTATTGCTTCAAAATCGGGGGGGTTTTTATTAAATTATTTTGGTTTTTAACTACTCCACGCGGATGAAGTCGCGGGTAGAAGCTAGTTTATTATATAAGAGTATCTTGTGGTTATGATAGATTTGACAGTCTTTTGTATTTTAACAAATACATTGTTTTTTATTGCTCTAGTTTAAACCAAAATGTCTCCTCTGTAGACTCTTCGGAGACTGAATACCTCAGCGTGGTAGACGTTGAAAAATAATCCAATAATAAAATAAACTTTTTAATTATAAACACATGTAAAAATGCAACAACTTTTCGTACATACAGCAATCTATGTTTGCTAATCAAAACATACAAACATATTGTTCCAACATTTGTAGTCTTCTCCAGTAGCATATAAAACTTTTTTATCTTTGACCCAACTATGTAATATGCAAGACGGAGCAATCATAAATGCTCGGTGGGCCGCAGGTTCAGTATAGCGCTGCGATGAAAATTATTTCAAAGATCATATTCTTTATAACATGTTTCATCATAAGAGGGTATTTTTATTGGTTTCCAACGAATTGATAGATATAGATTTTTATCTACCCTTTTATTATCGAACCAGCTGACCCGTGCCCACTTCGTTGGGCACCAGAAATTTAAAAAATAACTTATTATTAATCCCAAACAAATATACCCTATGTGATAGGTCACTGTGGAATAATGTAGCTTTCCACTGGTGAAAAAATTTACAAAATCGGTTTCTAGATCAAACTGTGAACAAAGTAATACACATTATATTGTCAACGTAAGAATGCGAATGTCGTCACCCCATTTGCAGTGTACTAATCAAATTATAGCTTGATCCTACTCAATATTCGCTATAAAACCTTCGATGCTATACATATGCAATCCAAATGGGAAGCTCGACGATACATCCATCCCTTAACACATACGTGTGTATAGTTAATTCGATTTGCACGAGCCTCGTCCCATTGTGGCCAAGTGATGTAGTGTTGCCAGGTCAGATTTGTTTTAAATCATGATAGAAAGTAAAACAAATCGAGATTTAGGATTGTAGATCGCGAAAAACAAAAAAGTTTTTTTCATTTTTTTTTATTGCAGAAGTTCAGCAGACAGGCAGACGGCCCACTCGTTGGAAAGCGGTTACCACTGCCTATCGACACTTGCAACTGCAAAGGTGCGAATGCGCTGTTGCTCTCTTAAGGGAGACTGGAACCTGGTCACTAATGCCGGAACACAACTCAAGGTTGTTATTGCGACATACTTTAGACCAGGGGTGGTAACCATCCAGTCGGGCAAATGCCCTACCTAGCTGTGGGTTGTTTTGTCGCCTCTTACGACAGGCCGCCCGGCCGCAGAAATTATGTTCTTTCTCCGTTCCTACACGGAAAAATATTATATTAAGCTAAACATATTAAATAGTATATTAAATTAAGGTTTGACCGAATTCTTAATTTTTTAACATATATTTTTTTGGATTTATCGGGACATTTTGTGTCCTGTGATCAGTTGCAAATCGGGAGGCATCCCCAGACCTTTGAAAATATAAGCGTCTCGCGTAAATTAGGATACTTGGCAACCCTAGTGGGATGTGACATGCATGAATAAGGTCTTGGTCTACATGAATTAGACCGATTGGTGTGATCTAATACAGGGCAATGGGTTTCGTTTCCTTGATTTGAATGCTTAGTATAGCGTTGAACTGTTTATGGATGTGAACCAAATTATTGAGGAGGTCTCACGTTAAAAATAATTGTTTTAGGAAAAAGTGTTGTTTTTGTTTTAAATAATCGTCGGAAAAATACAAAACATTGTATACTCCGAAGGCAAGCTAAATACGATTGTTTTGTGGGTAATATGTGAGAGGGATTAAAGTCATGTGACAAAAATAATGTTCACTTTTGGTTTAACTTTTGTTGCCAAAAACCTTTAGTTGGGGTTAGTTAAAACAAATCTTAAGATAAAAGCTCCTATCTATGTACTTAGGGCTATAACCGGTTCGACTTTTTTTGGTTTCCAAGCCCTGCTTGACTGTCAATTACACTATTGTAAAAAACGAACAATTTTAAATGAAATCACATACAATCCAGTGTGGATGAAACAAAAAAATCCACAGGGAATTGGCACGAATCGTGTAAAAATCAATACAAAAGTGAAATTGAATTGGGATTGGACGTGTGGCGTGCGAATGGGACGCCTCGCAACAAGCGATTGACATATCGAGTGGTACAGCGTTAACAGCTAACGCCACTCTTTTTGTTATTCGATTTGCGTGTGTCATTTTGACATTTGACATTAGTGTAGGAAATACTAGTCTCGGTATTGCTACTCGACAAAATCTGCGTGTAGCTTATGTAGTTAGTTGACATGCAGGACTAGCGAGTTAGTCTCCTATCATCGTTTAGTGAGCAATTTTCCAGTTTAGTAATAAGTTGTCGATTAAGTAGATGTCTGTCCAAGCGACGATCAAGACTTATTCCCAGTTAACTAAGTACAAATGTAAATCAGGTTAAACGTGGTTTCTGCATTTTGGTGAATCCATTCTGTGAATTTATCACTGGTTGACATCATAAAGAGTTTATGTCTAAATTTGTTCAGAATCAAATGAATGGTCAGTAAGCAATGTGTATATCCAACTGACCAACTGGACATGTTCACAATTTTAGTTCTCCATCGTGTTAAAACCGATATCGGTACAGGAGAGCAATTATTCACTGGCATCGAAGTCACAATTCTTTAGCAGTGAGGTAACGGCTTACCAGAAGAATATGGTATAGAAACAGGCCAATGGTGTGGTTACAAATCTTGATCGCTTACCCCTAGCGCCGCCTAATCAACCGCGATTCATTTTATGTGATTTCGTGGATACAAATGTTAGCATAAATAAACTTGATAATAAACGGTTTCCAATACAACTTAAGCTGTACCTTGATTAACTGCCGCAACATTTAGAGCTTCTCTTCATTGTTCATTAAAGTTGCTGCAACTCAACCTGTGTGCAGTCACGTGAACAGGCTTCACGTGTCCAATAATATCTAGTTCGATACCAAAGCAATCTCAATAATTAGTAGTTAGTGCTGCCATATCTAATTTGCTCCACATCGATAGTCGAAGTAATATGAACATCGCTGTAGTAATGAGAAATGCAAGGATTTTTTGTGTGGAAGCAATTCTGAAATTGGATTGTACTGAGGATTTATGAGGAGTAACAGTATTACCAACATATTTACACCTTTAGCTATTCTCGGGGCAAGCAAAGACTATGGATTTCTGCTTGCTACTAAATCGGCACAGAACTTTTGCTTTAACTAATTTAAATTTCTTCATGGTTTACATGTATTTGAATTAGCTTTTATGTAGCCTTTCTTTCAAACTTCTGGTTCGGTCATGCTAAGTACGACGCAGTTTCCCGACACTGACTTTGCTCTTTACACTAATATCTATCTCAAAAAGTTTTGTCAATTTCCTCTCATTCATTATATTTACTTACCCAAACCACATTATTAACATTTTATTTTCACCCCAAATCAACACACGCTTTTTAACCACAAAGTGTCTACGAGTAAGCTCTCATATCAACTGCATTTATTCTGTCATATCCAACTTACATTGCCACCTGTAATGTTGGCATAAATAATACTTGATGGATAGCCAGATGTGCTTTTGTAGACACCTTCAAAGTTATCTCTTTACCAGAAAATAGTATGCAATTTAAACAGAATGTTAGAACGTAAGGATTCAGAGATTGCAAGACTTGAACACATAGGAAAGCTTGTACTCTAGCAACACAATTACAACACAGGGTTGGGGAGGCGGTACATTTATAGCACCCATTCCAATAAAGGGGGATAGATGAGTCTACAAAACGTGTCTACGTAATGTTACTTGACACAATTAATGTAGACGAGTTGAGCGATTGTGTGTTGTTAGATTAGTAGTAATGTCATTAGATACAGTCTTATAGAGGTAGACTCGTATTCTGTTCGACGTTTAATTTGTGAAGTTAACTTAAATGTAGTTAATAGTATTTCTCAAGGGTTATTAAGTTTATATGATTGTGCAATTGAAGCACGCATTAAATTATCCAATTTGCAAAGCGCTACATCTAGTGCACTAGCTAGTGCGCCAGATGAGCGATCGTGGCAGAGCCCATACGATCGCACTAGAATGGATCACTAAACAAAAGCCTTTAGACTAGCCAATTTTAGTACGTTAGTTCTCCTAGCTCTCTGCAAATTAGATAATGTAATGCCCGCTTTAATCTGACATTTTGGAGACTTTAGTAGCCGTGATCGCATATTAAAATGAATGAAATGAATCCGCTTTAATAACGGTTAAACCTGATTAACATTTGCATTAATTAACTTGCGAAACTGGCGAAATCAGTATCGTCGTTTAGACTGAAATTTTGCAGTTAAGTAGTAAATTGTCGATTAAATAGATGTCTCTCCAAATGGTCATAAGAAATTATAAGTTAACCACTTAACAAAAGCTCTAAGTATAACAAAACGATTATATTATGATGTTCACGTAATGAGAATATTTAAACCCAGGGACTTGGTGTAATCAAATCTCACTCAACCCATTAATATTTAAATACTAAGCCAATATATATTAACCGTAGTGAATGTTACAGATCTGATCTCAATAATACTCAGTTCAGAATTTTTCATCTTGAGAAAATCAATAACGTTGTTGAAATGTTGGCAACCTACCAAGTCTCGTGCTCTCGATATCGCGTTCGATGCTTTTAGGAAATGTCTTGCAAAAGGACTTTTCTACGAATATCTGAACGTATTGTATGGACAGAGCCTTTTGATGCTCTAATGCTTTAAATTTTATTCAATTTGAAAATGTTTGATACTCGATATGAATTACCAACTTTTATATGCCCAATTTTGATGTACGTATGAGAGACTTGTACCCCTAACACTTAAGAACGAGAGTAAATTGTTGCTGAAAAAAAGGTTCTAGGTTCGACATTGGAAAGCAATGGCAACTGGCGGATCTGTATAAATGCCGAAATCGAAGAGCTAATACTCGTAGGCAAGGCTAATCGCTTGCGCTAGCTTGGCCATTTGCAAAAAATAGGGGAGGATCGTGTGGTTAAAAAAGCCCATCTAGATCGACTGACGAGACGGCGACTCGTTGGAGTGACTGCGCTCGCAGATATCGCTAAAGTGCAATAATGGACACAAGCTGCGTGAGCTTTAAGCCTGTGACTGGCAGGAGACAGTGGTGAACTGAAAGAAGTGAGTAATCTCGTTTCGTAGGTCAGTCAGGATTCAATGTCTATCGTTGATCCTCTGTAGTCAATGTTAATCTATAATATTATATTAATCTAAACATGCGGTGTCTGTACATTGAAGTTTAAAAAATAACTGGAATAGACTATATAAACGATGGAGAACTGGATGCTATATTTTTTTTAGATTTCTTGTCCGTTTGTTCGGGATTCACGTAAAAACTACTGGGCCGATATCGATGCGGTTTTCTCTGGTCGACAGCAAATTCCTAGACTTGAAATCTGCGCTACTTTTTATTCTGGTAATCCCGCTAGATTTTTTTCTGGGAATGATGTAAATGAGCAGATTTAAAATAAATCGAATTACATTGCGATTTCTTCGCGGACTGAGCATTTTATTTTATTTATTTTATGTAATAAAATGTGTGCTACTTATAATCCCGGGAATCCCGCGAGAATTTTTCCGGGAGCGGTTGTGGTTGTTCGAGTGCATAAAAGTTTCCGACACAGTTTTCACTAGAAGCTTACATTTTTTTAATGCTACGTAATCTGTGCCCCGGGAATCCCGCTGAAATTTCTACTCAAGCGTGGACGAATCAGCGGGCATATACTAGTAAGTACATCAATTAACACAATTTAACATTTAATTTATGTACAAACACGCAATTTAACAACTAATTTTATTATTTCTATTCGTGACTTTCTTCGTAACATCTAGGCTGGATGTTACGTGATGTGTGTTTGGAATTTTGGACCGCTTTCTAAAATTACTCGCGCAATACACTCGGCTTCGCTTGACAGCTTCATATCCGTAACTCGCAGAGGCTATCCACTTATTCGTTGTAAAAAAAAAACCTGTTTTCACCTCCGTTATGTGTACACACGATGCCAGATTTCCTGTAAGGTTCTTAATCGTGGGCGCTACAAAGGAAGAAAGAAACATACAAATTAAGTCACATTAAAAGATATGTATCTGTAAACTAAATTATAAAATATGGTACAATGTGAAACTATAATATAATTAATAAAACTATTAAATAATTATATTTATTTATGAATGGTACGGTTCAATTGTTGGTATCTTATAATTGGGTAATATAAGGTCATGACCCTTGGGGTCTACAAATGCTTAGATTTAATTTAAAACGTATTACATTATTATTACGAAGTAGTCATTACAATGTTATAAAATTATGATAACTTTTTTATGAATACAACCATTACATTAAGTGAAAACATATTACAATGTCAGTACATTTATAATTTATTTATACATTAGGGCCGAAATTTCAATCACCAGATAAAATTTATTTATAGAATAAAGTTGTAACATGGAAGAATTAAATACGTCAGTTGCACGAATAAAATAGTTGTCGAGTATTACTTTTGAATCCACTCAGGTTATAATTTATTCGATTGATAATTTTTATCTGATGATCGAAAAATCGGTCCTTAGTTGTATTATTTTGTTTTGTTTATTTATGTCGGTAATACAAATAAATGATTTCTTCTCTCTTTCTTTCTTTATTGAAAACTATGAAATTACAAACTGTAATTCTGTAAAAACTTTTCATGGTGGAGTCATTATCTTGATAATAGTTCTTAGGATCGATTCGATGGGTGGAAATTCAACGTCTTACAGACTATAGACGTGAGAAAAACTTAAATAGTCTTCACCTTTTCATGATTTGATAAATAAGTTTGCGGAAAAAAGGGTGAAATTGTATCTTTGATTTTAATTGTTTGTCTAACTTAGCTCCTAAAAGTATTAAGTAATAGCTTAAATTATATATAACTATTTCAATTCAACAACGAGCATTTTTTGTTTCTTTTATTTAAAAAAACTACCCTTTGCTCCCCTTAATACAGTTTGACACAAGGCCCGTCTAAGGCAAGTTTGCCTTGTCGTAGTTACGACACCGCCCTGTTGTTACACACGTTTTTTAGGCGATGGTAACCATTTGCCATTAGATGGATCGTCTGCCTGTTTTTCAGATTCGTATATAAACAAAATACCTAAAAGATGTGTTTTTTTAAAACTCTACGGACTCGAGTTCCGTACCCTTTTTTAACAACTTAATTACTAGATTTAATTTTTAGAATTTAACACGCTTATATTTAATACGCAATACTTTGGTTCTTGTGTGTGACATAAATTTAATGATTTGTGTTGAGGTATCTTACGAATAACTTATATATAATTATACAATATAATTTATTCTAATTTTAATACTAAACGTATACGAATGTAGAGTGTATCTGTTACATGCTGGTGTTGTGAGGAAGTGCATGTGCAGTGTGGGCCTTATGTCTATACTTATATATATTATCCTATCTAGTACCATGTGTGTTGTTTTTTCCTTTCTGTGCCTGGGTTATTAATTTTTTGGCTCTTTTTGTGTCTTGGTTTGTTTGTGAAGTGTAAAGATGTGTTAAGAAACATTCCAAGAAGTAAACTGAGACGCGGTAATAAAACCGCAGCAAAAAGTGCTCCTTGAATATACGACTGTATAATATTATTAGAGTACACAGATTTTCTGGAAAGTTAGACGAACTTCCAACATGTCGGCAACTCGACACTCTTCATGCGTTTAGGGTCGATCGTAAAATGTGAATCACTGAAGATAAATTTAAGTTTATTCTCGTGATAGGGCGCAACTCTTTCGGGAGTGTTGAAAATTGAGATAAGTTCCATCAACGTTGAATTCCGGAAACTTCATAAAAAAGGTTTATTGAGGGAAATATGTATAATAGATAGGTAAAAGTATTTCTCTTTAAAAGCTATGTAAGTAAGTAGGTACATTGTGATTATGTATTTGACCTAACTGTATATGTATCTATAATATAAATCTGTTGGAGGTACCGAGTTTAAAATGAATTTAAAATGAGAAAAATATCGGAGTTTCTGATTCGGATCGGAAGGTTTCATAAATGCAACTTTTTCAATTTTTGTCTATCTGTTTATTAGAGTATAACGTGGAAGCTACTGAACGTACATAAATGATATTTGACACAAAGCTAGCAAATATCCTGGTAAAAATTTAAAATACTTTTCCAATGTCGTCGTCTCCCTGGGATACACTAATATAGCCACAAACTTTTATAATATAAATTATGTTAATTCCTGTTTAAAAAAAAGTATATATTTAAATCTATCTATCCGTGCAGGAACGGAGAAAGAATACAATTTCCTGCGGCCGGGCGGCCTATCGTGAGAGGCGACAAAACAACTGGATAGCTACGATCTCTGGTCTAGGGTATGCCGCCATAACAACCTTGAGTTCTTGTCCGGCATTAGTGACCAGGTTCCAATCTCCTTGCAAGCAGCAGCGCCTTGTAGCACCTTTGGTATTGCAAATGTCCATAGGCGATGGTAACCGCTTTCCATCAAGTGGGCCCGTCTTCCTGTCTGTTGATCTCGTGCAATAAAAAAACAGCATTTCACTCGTCACCATTATGACGTCATAAGTCTCTACCCCTGTTCAAATTCCCAAGTGCATGGTGTTGACGATATAATTCGACAGATGAACGGCCCGCTCGGTGTTGCATGTAAAATGAAATAAATTAAAGAAAATTAACTAGAAATAATCAATTATATAATTTCAATATACATATTGCTCCAACTTTTACTCTTTAATATAGTTACTGTAAATTGTTTATTTTATGTGTATGTGGCTGTAGGGTTCAGTTTGTATGTACACAAATAAAACACCAACTACTTGGTTTGTAACGCACTCCTTAGCTTGGCGGTTGGACAGCGAGTGCGCTGGAGTCAGTTTCTAGCGACTCCCTCCACGCACTCCCCACCACCGAGCATCGCGTCAGTAAGCGTGCTACGTTTATTAAATATAATACTCTACAGTGGTGTACAATAAAGTGTTTCTATTCTATTCTATAAAAAAACGTGTATTTACCGTACCTTTATTTGGTGTACGAGTATTTATAATAAATTATAGCCAATAGATTGCCTAGAGAGAGTAGAATGCACGAACTTCATTCGGATTGAACCGAGTGAGTTACCCGCGACACTCTCAGTAATCAACGGCTGACTTTTCAAACCCTTAAAACCTTGTTTAATTTTCTCCTTTGCACCGTTGAACGTTATTTTCGTTACATTCTTCGCAGGAGAAAGGGTTACATAGAAATGATTAATGTCAATTATTTATATATTTTGCTTACGCAACTCCAAAAAGCATATAAAATATTCAAGCCAAATATTTACCTCCTCCCCAATTTTTAAAACTCAATTAAGATTGTATCTCTAAGTTAAAATATTATACAGTTGCTTTGTAAAAATTTTCCTCTTAAAATTCAATGGAAATGAACCTATTAACTTTTTTATTTATCGTATTTTTTTGCTTTTAGATGTTTACCCTCAGCGTTAAAACAAAAGTGGGATAATATCCAAACAAATTTCATTTTACCTGTTAAGATTTTTCGAATGTCTTACGGTCTAAGCTACAAGGTCTTTTGAGCCAGTCTTATCCAATAATTCTTTTTGATTCATATGTAAAGACTCGCCTCCAATTTTAAATCTTTTGCGGACATTAAATGTTAATAATTAGCGTGGCGGCAGCTCGAAAAGTAACATTTTAGAGATTGTTACCGTTATATGGTAGCATAATCATTCTTGTCATTTTTTAAGTTAATAATATTTTTGTTACTTCTAAACGATACAATCGCCCATTTCCTTAATTGAATAATAGTTATATTCTTATTTATTCGGTGATTAGCGCCTGTTCGACGTACTAAATACAATAAGCACGAACTGTCACCTAAACATCGAAACGTTATTTCTTTATTAATATTCCAAACACGTAGGACTTTAGTCGAAGTAAGTAATCGGGTCGACTGATGTGTAGACACGGCTGTACCTTTTCTCCTGGATGGAGTTTAATTAGACCTCTTTTGATATCGAGTCCTGTTGAATAGAGAACTGAATTGTATGTAATTAATAGGTTGAGGTCCGGAATGGATTACTAAGCAGCAGTGATTTAAAATTGTTAATGGTAAAAATATCCCAGCACCAGATTAAAAAGGATTGGATGATCCTAAGCCAGAACAAGGAAATTTGGAAGAAGATGGAGGAGGCCTTCACCCGAAGAGAAGTCCAAAATCAAGACTAACCAAAAAATTACTAACATAATACTAAATTAATTAACTACAAACATACTACGACTAACATCTAACAAACCACTAACAAGCTATATTTATGCACATGAAACTGTTATTGTAAAAAAAAAAGATTTTGGAAATAAAGGCTTTATTATTATTATAGATTAAAAAGAGTAGGTGAGAGGGCGTCACCCTGTTAAATCCCGGTAATCACCGCAAAGTCGTCAGAAAGCTCTCTTCCTACTCTCACACGCATCGTGCACTTAATAGTGGCCACTATGATCATATCGATAAGTTTCTTTGGGATATGGAAGTTCCTAAGAATGGTAGTATACAAGCTCGGTCTATACTGTCGTACACTTTTTTGAAGTCTACAAACAGTGCGTGGATACTCTGAGCGGACTCCAACCACTTTTCCATCACTTGTTTCCGGAGTATTTGGTCTAACGAAACTACGATTTCTCCGAAAGCCACACAGGACAGAGGGAAGTGGCGTGCTCTCGTTTCGGAGGCCAAGACTCACTTTAGGTCGCTGAGCCAACGGAGTTAGTTTTAGTTAATTAATGGTAAAAATAAGCGTGTAAATATAACCCGTAAAATATCCGTACACCACTCCGACGAGACTGGACCGATAGATCCTGAGTTAGACTGCCTAGAATACATGTTTCAGAAGTTTTCGGTTGTTTGCTCTGAATTGAGTTATATAGATATTTAGTGCTGAATTGCGTATTAAACATTATTAAATACAGAAAGGTCTTCACCAAATGACTGACAAAGAGCTTCAAAAAAGTTGAATAGACACATCCTTTGTGTAGAAGCTCTGTAGATACAACGAATCTTACAATATGATGTTTGATGCGATCCCTTAGTGAGCCAAGCCCCAGCTTTAAATGCTAATTTGAAATGTCGTTAGTCAAAAAAGTATAAGTTAGCATATATCTTTTATGCTATTTGAGAACCTCCCCTTTTTTTAAGTCGGTTAAAAAGAGAGAAGGTATACCTTCTCACTTTTCATACTCCTTGGTTCTGGCATACGTTCACTGTCATCCTTCATGTCATCGAATCCTCATGTCACCCTTCACACAATCCATCCACATCTTATTATTAGTACGCAGATTTGGTTTCTGTATCTTGATCACAGAAGACCGATTAAAAAAAAGTGTGATAACGAAGGCCGATACAAAGAAAAGTTGGGCCTTTCTCTGTCTGTAACATTAAATTTTGAACAACTTGGACAATGCCTTGATGAAATTTATGATGTCACCACTCACTGTTCACGAAAACTTGTGACGGGTTTTATGGAAGTTACAAGTTTTGGGTTTACAATAGAAGCATACTTTTTGGTAAAATTATTGGCACGCTCACCAAAAATAATCAAATATCGTAATTTATTAACATGCAGTGATAATATATAAATATGATGATTAATGAATCCACAGCAAGTAGTTATCCCGCTTACACGCGGACGAATATCATGCTGTCGCGTTCCCACGATAGTAAAGAGCGAATGAGATAGCAACACAATAACATGCAACTATAAAGGAAAATGATTGGTGGGTAAAAAATTAACCCTGTAACGCAAATAGGGTACAGGTAAATTAACTTCGAGACATTTTTGTGTTTGTAGTAGTAGTGTACGGTCAGCACATAAATAATTCAACTATTAACTATTATTAACTTAGTAATAATATTAAACGATATTAAAATAATAAGTATTAATATGAATCATAATTTTTAATACTAAATTGTTGGTCCCTGTTCTGAAGAATGATATTTGCTGATAGCACCTTTCGGATGGAAGTCAAGATATTCCGGTTGATTTAGCAACTAATTAAGCGGGAGTCATAATACTGCTCGGATTGTTATTGAACTCATTTTTGAAATATTTGTAATCATTATACAAACCTTCTTTATTTTGGGAAGTCAAAAGCTTATCTCGACCACGTTCCAACATCGTAGCCATTTTCTAATTGACAAATTTAATATCAAATAACAACAATAACCAACAAATAATAACACTGAACTATAAAAAGTGTTGTAGTTTTCGGAATAATTATAGCTGTAATTATCAAATACATTTATAAATCGGAAACCAAACAGACGGTCTGTTAACAAATCCGTTGAATAAATAATGTTACAAATGTACCGCTGTATTGTGTACCGCAGTCTTAGCTGACCATTTAACTAACGATCGTACGACACCCTTCTCACAGAAAAATGGGCTTGTTTGTATGAAAATTGCTTTAAGACATAGCATTATAGCCCATAAATGTCCCACTGCTGGGCTCGGGCCTCCCATTATAGGGGAACGGATAGTATACCCTCCACGCTTGTCCAAGGCCGCTTGGCAGGTTTTCTCATTTCTTTTACCATATCCTAATTAATTGGGGTCGGCACAATATGTCTTTTCCTTCCATACTCCTCTATTCTGACAAACATTTCTGTTAGACCAAAAATTTTCATATCATCTTCACACAATCCATCCATCTTTTTTGGTCTACCTTTACATCTGTACCCATCCATCCATCTTGTAGTTTAACATTCCTTCTGTGACGTGACTTTTATCCCTCATTATATGCCCATACCAACTTAGTCTTCTTCCTCTCAATTTTTTAGTCACGTGTGCAACTTTCAAAGATCCCTTATGTACTCATTTCTCAACTTATCCGTTTTCGTAACACAACATATCATCATTCTACATTCTCATCTCAGCTGAGTGGAGATGTTTCTGGTCTATCACTTTAGTGGCCCAATAACCCGTAAAGCATGACTGGTCGTATGACAGATTTATATATTTGACACATCGGTTATCTCGATGTGCAGGTTGCGATGTTGTCCTTCACCGTTATTAGCACGGGGTAAGTGTCACAATATGCACATTAGATAGAAAACTGCCTAAGAGGTGCATGCGTTCCGGCCAGGATCGAACCCGCGCCCTTTGAGATTGGGACGCGTGCGCTAGCCATTACGCTATCACGACTTCATGAATATAATATGAGAATTTAATCTATAAATACATCAAGTCATAATTATTACGACTTGCCTCATTAATAATAGTAGCTAACCTACAAAATTACAGCCGTTAAAACTTAATTATAGACCCGTAACGAAACCTTAGTTAACAGTTTTGTATAGTTATTAACAAATAGTTATACGCGACAGTCTGCGTTTTGCAATAATTTCAATTGCTAATTTGTTTACTGTTCAAACATTTTATTGTAATTTGCACGCCTCTGGCAATCAAAGGGATTTGTTACGGGTATTAACTTAATTGAAAGAGGGGGGGGGGGCTCAATTTGAATTTTACGTTATACTATAGGTAGATAATGATAATGAGTAATATTATAAATGCCAATGTGAGTATGATTGTTTATGACGTTTTTACGCAACAGATCGTGATGAAATTTTGCGTATACGTCGTCAGGAATATAGTCAAAGATATATGAACGAATGAATGAAAACTCTATTGTTCACCATAACCTTAGCTTGGAGCCCGTGGCAGCTTAGTGGTAAGCGCACGCGTCCCAAACTCAAAGGGCGTGGGCTCGAATACTGGCCGGAAAGCATGTATCACTTGGCAGTATTTGACCTATTTGATTACCACGTGTAAAGGTGAAGGAAAACATCGCAATTAAACCTACACATCGAGCAAACATATGTCTCCATATGGTCCGTTCCTCTGTAATGGGAGGCCCGAGCTCAACAGTGGGACATTATAGGCTGTAAGTATTAATAACTGGCCAGAGTCACTCCTCATTTGTCTTCCATAGAGTGCCAGTTTTTTACTTTTTGTATTGCTACGCACAATCAACAACACATTTAAAATGCCTCTCCTCTACCCTGCTACAATAAATTAGTTTAATTTATCTTATACTGTATTTAAGCTAATAAAGAGAGGATAAAAACCGTTGCCGGATAATACGCCACGTCCCACAATTTGTTTCACGCCAATTCAGGTGTAGACCGCATAAAATATTCCGCACAGTCCTCAAAAAAGTAACAACACCAAATCATGATGGTATCAACTTCATCCGGAGCTTTTTTACGTACCGTACAGCCCGAGATAAAGGTGCTGGAGCGGGTGTACGAAGCTTGAATTATAAATGGAACGAATAAGGAGGGTTCACACTTTAAAGCAATTGGCTGTTTGGCTCCGCTCAAGAATGCAAAGTATAAAGAATGCATACTTTGTTATAACTGAAATTAAGTTGGTTTTAATACAGTTTATTCTCTTTGAAATTACTGCTCTCGTCGATGTCACAACTCTACTTTTGTGTTGTGTACTGTTATGACAATTTGTATTAAGTAACAATAATGTTTTTTGTCATAGTAAAATGTATTGTTAAATTAAGAGATCGTTTTGAGCATCTTGAGCTAAACTCTGTTTACAGCCTGCCGTCATAATTCCCAAGCTTGCGCCACATAAGATAAAAATGCTGGTAATGGACTATTTTACCGCAGCTATGCATAATAGAGTATAATAAACTCGAACGTCAAAGTGCTTGTTACCTGGCAATATTCTTAAGTACTTATATGAGATACTTTTATCAGCCAATGTTTATATTTTATGAATGTTAGACTTTTTTGACCATAATTTAGGAAACGCCAAATACAGTGTCTATATATAAACACAATATACCTACTACTAGAGTATATACTCTCAAGTTCACGAGGCTTATATAGTTGTCTCGTACTAATAGAGCGCGTCGTAGAATACGTCTCCTGGAACAACTCTTCAATCCAAAACTAGAATGTCTTAGTAACTGTACACAAAGTAATCGATAACCTTTGATTTGTAAACATTAAATAGACTATTTTAAATTTAAATCACTTATTGCAAACGAAAATTGCAGATTTCTAACATGTTTTGATTTGTTAAAAATGTGCCGCCCACCAGTAATCTATATAGATTTAGTATAGTATTGTCTAAATAGTTTAGCATGTCTATGTAGACAAAAAACGCGATAAAAATAAAAAGAAATAAAAGCCATTACAGGAAATATTTGCAGTGCACATTAAACGACATAGTTAAATGTAAAGTCTGTATTGCCCTTAACAGTTACAACCAGAGTACAGTTAGTATCGGGAGTGCCGCCCTGAATATTGAGCAATGTTGACTTGATAAAAATATTGATGATAGACATAAAACATATTGACATGGCACAGCCTGTTCATTTTGTAAATAGGTATTGTCAATTGAAGACGTGAGTGGATGAAGATGATATGTCGCATATTCGGTTTTTTTCTTTTTTTTGCGTAAATGAAGGTTATATAAGACTTATAAGTCGACACCAAATGACTACAGACCTTAGACCATAGATATAAGGCATATTAAAAAAGATAAAGAGTTGAAAAAGGTGTTAAGTTCAGTTCAGTTTAAAATAAAAGTAAAACTTGAATTATGCGACTTATCACCTTCATCCACTCATGTCTTCAATTACTATACAGTTTTGTCTGCAAGTTTATTCGCACGGGATTACAAAATAATGTTTTCTATCTTCTACACGAATGTGTACGATGTACGACCCTGTACGATACCGAACAGAAACATGCAAATAATTTGAAGATAAAATTCCTATCTAGAATCTAAAATTCTTATTTAAATCTGTTTAGCCGGATCACAGCCAAATAACGTCTCGAAAAAGAGCTATAATGACAGCTATAATTAAGTTTTGGCGTTTATTTTAAAAACACAGATTAATGCAACTTTTTACGGGTTATGTGGAGGTCGCTTTTGAGCTATAAGGCCATGTCCCCATCAGACGAATAGTGAGTGGCTGTTATGCTTCCAGTTAGTCTCCTATTATACTAGCCTATAGTTTTTAGAGTGTCCATACAGCGCGTAATGTACGCAGTTTGCGGCGGTTTGCTTTCCGACTCATTGAGTGAGCGGCCGATTAGCAGCGGACAATGCGGGCGGTTGGCGGACCAGTCTGCTCAGCACGGCGGAGCCCTGTGCGGCGTAGCCGCAAACTAACCGTTTGTTTTCCCTCTAAAATGCTCGCAAGGGCTTCGGAGCTAATACGCTACAGTTCGCTGCTAACTCGACATTAAATTAGTGACTGATATGCCGCTCAGAGTTAGCGAACAGTGAGCCACTCACTGCTCGTATAATGGGGACACGGTTTAAGACCGCCCATCGTACACGATTAGAATAGTACTAGCTTGTAATTTACTGTAATGGTATACAACAAATAATTATAATCAATCCTTTCTTAGCATAGAAAAATCGTGTTCATAATTTCAAGCATTCCTAATATTAATATGATTAACAAATACAAGCGGGCAAACCGACGGACGAACTAAACAAAACATAAGGTTCCAATGTTTTCCCAAAACAAACCCGGAATCCTAAAGCATATTTATAAACATCATTGCGATTTGGAAAGACCTGATTGATGATGCCAGACCCGACCATGCATTTTAGATTTAAAAAAATATTTATCTACTAATTGTTATGTTATGATGTATTATTAGGATCTTTAATGTTACATTACAAGTCAATGCTCACGGTTAGGGATTAGTTAGACCTTTAAGTTTTTTTATTGTGATGATACCTTACAACTTACTAAAATGCATGTCACAATGTAAGTAAGTTTCAATCTACCATACTTTAAGGCGCTTCCCGGATATGACGTCAGTGAGTCACCTATATTCACATTCTTTCCGACGTGTAAGGTTTCCAATGACGTCAGGAGAGTCGCTTAGTAATATGCGCTCTCAATCGAAGACCACATTATCCTCAGAATGATATTTTTGAACAACAATCAAGCCACAAGAACTTTTTTGTTTGTTTGGCATCGAAGACCTACAATTTGCTGGCTGGTGGGGTTCATGCCGGCTGGAATCGCGGCGTTAACACCGCCTTACTTTCGTGACCGCGGCATATGGTGACTATGCGACTATTTAATGGGTATTTCGACAATCAAACGCCCCTGACTAGCGCCTCTGTCATGCAGCGGGTTATTCGTTGAGGGTTTTCTCAAGTCTCAAAAACAGACAAAATGTATATTTGTTAGCTCATGATATAATCCAGCCTGGAAAGTCAATACTTAAAAAGTAGATTTGAATTTTAAAAGTTCTGCATTTTGTTATAACTTGCAAACTTTTAACAAGATCTACTGAAACTTTGCTGATTGGCATGCGAGCTCTTGACTTATAACAAACAGTCTGGACTTACTTATGCTAAAATCTATTAAAAGAATATTACATTATTCTTTTCGAGATTTTAGCATGTCATTGTAGTATTTTTGAAGTGAAACTTCTATATAGACGGGGGGTTTTACGATTATTCGGCTCACGAAAAAGTGTCACAGTCACCTGGTCCGGATGGTTAATACTTACATTTTTGAACTCGTGATATCTTTCGAATGGAATGTCCGAATTGAATAATTCAAAAAGTTATATAAGGTATCGAAGCAGTCTTGAATATGAAGTAACAGGAAGGCAGGTTTTCAAATTGGACAAGTACATCAATCCGCCCGTAACACTTCAAGTTGAAATTTTGTGCGATTCATTTTGTCACTTATTTCGTTTTTTCCACTTGTCCGTTGAAGTTTCACTTCTAATATGTGTCCCAGCACACATTTCATTTTTTATCTACTCTAATAAATACATATGTAGTCACGGATTACCTGGTACGAGTATAACTACCATTTTCTCGGCGCGGAACTTTCTCTAAATCTTAAACTAATATATAAAGCTGAAGAGATTATTTGTTTGATTTAACGCGCTAATCTCAGGAACTACTGGTCTGATTTTGATAACAAATTGCACGCGGACGACGTCGCAGGCACAGCTAATATTCACATATTTTGAACCCTCAAACATATCGACACTTGATTAATTTTATCACGTTTCTAATGTTATCATCAATTTATTTGTCTACATAAATAATAGACAGATAACTTTTTGTTGTACTCCTAATTATAGACAAACAATAGAAGAAAAGATAACAGTACAACGATTGTACTTATCGCCGAAAAATATTCTCATCCAGCCAAGTATATCTATGAAGATTGAATATTTGTAATACTATATATAATATTTAGATTTTCTACCAATGGTAAAGTAAAACAGTGGATAGTAACATACGAAGAACCCGACAGTAGTGGTGAGATTTTTCTCTTTAAGCGAAAGATGCTGAATGAGACAGACACGAACGAAAAATGAAACATCTGGACATCGCTTTTACGAAATCCCGCAAAATAGTCCAAAGCGTACGGAGTCTACATCTAAACACGAAAGCGGGGCGGAAATAAACCAAATCACTATTTTTCCCGTTTGAACTATAAAAGTGCACTAGACAGGAAACAAAATTGGACATTCCTTTTTGAACGTACTGTTTATATAATGGGATCATTGAAATTCTACACATGAGCTGGCATTTTAGACGTAAGCAGTGAAGCACTCCAATTCGTTAGAAGATTGGGGGAAGGTCGGATACTAGAAATACTGTTTGCTATGGCAACGAGAACGTTTAGTAAAAACTAAGAAAAAGTGGTATTTTGTCAGATTTGTGATGCTTTAAACGTATACAGATAATAAATGTAGTTAAATGAATAAGTACAAATAAAAAAACCAGAAATAAGTCAAATTAAATGACAATGTAAAATTCTTCAATCAATCAATATCTTATTTGCAAGAATGTAGTTTATATAGGTGTTATACAATTGTAGATGTACAGTAAGTAACTTCTCTACCAAATGGTGGTGTTCAAAATGAATTTTAAAAAACATGAATAATATAAATATCCTAATTTAAAAATGTTTTGGTAATATATAATAATATATTACACACCGACAAAGACCGCACAGCTGCATCTTGTAAAAACGAATTATTTTATTAACTTCGTGTTTAAACTTAAAAACATCTATTGTTATCGTACTTTTTTTATGGCTGTAATTAATGTCGAACGATTTAATCCTTGTTTTTATTGCATTGCGTAAAAGCAGTTTGGTATAAAACAATGCCGGAACGGAGGGTTGGGGCAATCAAACGACGACTACGATACGATAGTGTCGTGTAGTACTTTCAATTAGCGACATAGTGACGGACTTTGCGCGTGTTGAATTGCATTGAACCGTGCAGTGTGAACTGGTTGCAGCCAGTTTTATTTTGTACTTTTTTATACGTGTTTGTATAGTTCCAATAAACTCTATAGTAATTCCAACGGCATTTATTTTAATTCGAGTCCTGTAGCTCGTAACGATGTGTAAGCAATTAATGTCAAGAGAAAAAATAACATCACTAAGTTTTTCCATATAGATAATAACGATAAGCACTTTTTTAAGAAATTCATCTACAGTAAAGAAACACTCTTTAATCAGCCACTATTTTAAGACTACAGTTACTATAGTGTTCTGTACTTCTTTGTTCTTTATTGTACAAAATTTTACAATAGTGATGATGTACAAAAGTACAAAAATATATAAGAAGACAGTAAAATATAATTGTACAAACGCCCTGACGAAGTTAAAGGAAAATGCATTATATAAAAAAACGGCTCTCACTACCTGTGCAGTCCGCCATTTTAGGGGAAGGGACGGATACCGGATGGCATGTCCAAGGCGGTTTGGCCGGTTTCACATATTAGTAATCACGGTGTGCATAGGTATTTCCTCAAGTAGCGTTTGGCATGTTCTCGTTGTGTAAAAAGTTATATCATATGGTTTTTTTACATTAAACACGTTGCACTGCAGGAAACTTGAAGAAATGTCCGCATACGCTTGTCCAACGCGGTTCATTAGATTTCGCACATCGGTAGCCTCGGAAATGTGTATATTAGGCCACAGAAACCGGGTAAGCTGTAGGAGCGTACACGCTTTCTACGGTTTGAACTCTCATTTAATGAGATTCACAGCTATTAAACTTATTAAATCGACTCGTTGCTTTGTATGGCTGGATCTATATCTTACTATCGGTTGAGATTTGACATTATTTGTACGAAGCTTATGTGTTGCGGCACGATTTACAACAGGAAGGTACACACCGATCCAGCCGAGTACGAAATCAATACGCTCGCGCCGGTGTGTACACGCCATCAAAATTTACTATGACGAACGCTAGTCGCTCATTGTCTACGGCCAACCGCCAATATTCGAAAATTCACTACGGAACGGCGACAAATTATTGTACGCGCAACTAAAAATTATTTTTACGTGTTACGGAACTTGAATTAAAATGCCGTTGGAATTACTATACAATTTATTAGACTATACAAACACGTATAACACAGGTACAAATATAACTGTACGCGACCAGTACAAACGTAATGCACAGTTCAACAACACGTGCAAAGTCCGTCACTATATAGCTTATCGAATGTACCACGTCTAGCCTAGCTTGCGTTTATCGCTAGACTGCCTCACCCCTCCGTTCGGGCATTGTTTTATACTAAACTATACAATATTTCTCGACACAATACTCGACCGCATAACGATAATTTCTAAGACTCACACCTGGCTAATCACTACCATAAAATATTACAATACACAATAGACAGTTTTTTAATTACAAATTTTAAACACAAAGTAAACAAAATGCCGTAAAGATAATAAACTGTAGGTGTGAGTTTATTCTTTGTTGTTCGTAACATTATTGTAAAATAGTTTAAAATCCAAATATACCCATTATTCAAGCAAAAGGTACTTCATCGAAGACTCCCTAAGCTTCATTATGTTAAATTTTAACCGATAATACGGCAAATGAACGATCGATACGAGATAGGCACCGCCCATACATTACCATAGTTAGAATATAATATCTATATTAAAATACATTATTTCGGAATGCTTACAACGAAACTAAACACGCGTAATAGACTCATTAGATATGAATAAATCCCCCTCAGTTCCCCTCTGTTCCATGTTAAACCACATCATAAAGGCGTATATCGACTAGAGCATTAATTAACTAGAGTGCCGACAACGGCACCTTATAACGAAGGCACATGATAAATTATAATACAACACCAATAGGCGATGTATATCATCATCGCGTGACTCCGCCTGGTTTATTTTCGCCGCACCTGCACTTTCGCAACTTCTTGTTATAACGCTTTAGGGGCTGGCCGACTTAACTGTTGTACAGCGCGAATATTTTATGACGTCACGAGTTTAGCTGTTTAGCTTTATGGTAGTGAAATCGCTTCGCCCAGAGTCACGTGCGTCATTAAACTGGGTAAGTGTTTTCTTAAGTTTTATAAGCGATAGTACACATCATTAAAAATAATATAAAGTGCGAATATTTTGTCTTCCGAAACGTCGAAATAAATACCAAAAAAAGCCACGCTTAATATCGTTAAAAACGTACTTTTAATGAAGTTGGATATGTGGATGAATGTCTCGTATACATTCGAGCGCATTGACCACAATATATCTTTTTAAGAATTATTCCGTTTCAAGTGCCTCGTTGGTAACAATAAGTGGCATTGTAGCCAAAATTGAATATTCTAGCACAAGTTTTCAAAAAATGTGTGTACGAACACTGATGCCGCTCAGGAGATTGCGTGACAGTTGCTAGACAACGAAGGGTTCCGTGGAGGTGAGATAACGCAACTGTTCTCGTTATTTTGCTGCGAAAACAAAAAAAGGCATTTAGTCGAAAATAACCCATATCTCAAGAACTACTTCTACGCACATTGTACAAAACATTTACGTTGAAAGTATTTCTAGAATCTCCTTAATTTTAGAAACTGAATATTATGAAAAAATCAAGGTGGTGAATGATACTTCAAGGTTTGACTGGCGATATCATCTTATAACGGCACATTAAGAATATGTACACCTTGTTACGATTTTTAGAAGTATCAGTTACTGGAAGTCACCTATTCACAAAATCCAGTGTTCATAACAATAGTGTTTCATTCAATTTCAAATTTTATCTCAAGAATATCTCCTTCATATTCAAGATGTCTTCCTCGAGTCTCCAACATCCTCGTCGCCTCAACGGCTATAGAGGAAAAATACCTCCACAGATAGACTGACGGCACGATATTATAAGGCCTTTACCAAATGGCTAAAACAATAAAGAAATGAAAGAAAATTGCTTTGTATTTGCCAAATCAACACGATCATCAAAGTTTTCTACGAAAACTGTTTCTGTTTCATGTGATTTGTGATTTTCCAAATTTAACGGTTTTTCAATAGATTTTTCAAACGTTAGTAGTTTGAATTATGTGTTAACCTTTAATGTTTTGGTTCAGGTCGAAAAATAGCTGAATGTCGGTTTGAGGGTAGTACCATTTTAGATCAAACAGTCGAATATGTTACCAATACTCTTAGATATTAAGTTATATTCTGACTCTTTATTTCTGCCTGGTTATTAAGAATTTTATTTTGGAAAAAAGTATAACTGCTTGCCCGTCGGTCAGTACGTATGTCACCGTAACTTTTCTCAGACATTATTAGATCTGTGGATCAAATTTGGTAGTAATATCTATTCTATACCTACTGTACAATAAGTGCAGTGAAATTGTAGGAAAATAAAAATTAGGAATTGCTTGCGAATACGTAACTGAATAAAGAAAAAATAATTTTACTGACGTGTCAGGATTTTGAAATTGAGGACCATGTGTTTTATTAGTCAATGTTACAATTATTTTTGTTAGTTCATTGAGAAAAAAAATGAATGCGGACGAAGTCGCAGCTAACAACTACTACTTAATTTAGCACAAAACACTGCGTTATTAAAAGCATTACAGCCCTATAAGCCCTTAAAGTGGGTCAATAATCGCGTTTCACTGCAAACTCGGCACAGCCAAGCGAACAATCTTGATTGTGAGTGCCCCTAATCGGTTACTACGGACCGGATTAAGCCGGTGTTACGGAGATTGCGAGGCGATAGCGATTTTTAATTAGGTTGCAGATAGGGTCTTAGTTAAGTATTCGATGAGAGGAGACATATTGGTATTAAAACGGAGAAGCTTGTAGAGCAGTGTAGCGTGTTTTAGTTTCAAAGTTTTTAGGGTTTTGTAGTGATATCCACCGGATGGTAAGTAGCTACCATTGTCTATGGGCATTGAGGACAGCAAGCTGTTGCCGATTCCAGAACACAACTCAAGGTCGTTAATAGTAGCCATCCAGACGGACGAGTGGCCTACCGCCTGGCTGGGGGTTATATTGTCGCCTCTTTCAACAGGCTGCTTGAAAAATTTTGAATTGAGCATTTAACGGTTTTATTAAAGAAATAATTATTTTATTTAGGACAAAAATAAAGATAAAGATAAATGCATCAATATAAGTCCTAAAATTGGACCCAGACTCAGCGTAATGCTACTAAGGCCAGCGCTGTTCTTCCGCCTGGGACCAAGTAGATGGGGTCACGGAGGACAATACAACACAAATAAATATCAAATCGGTTCAGTTTAATAATTATAGAATAAAACTGGTTATTTAACATATTTACTTCGAAACCATAATAATAAACATATATTACATAGATATATAAACATAGTGAGATGTGAACAAAAAAACAAGTAAATAAAATAAACAGAATATTATTAATGTTATCATAAACATTAGTATAATGGCCATAAAGCATTTGTATCATGCCTTCTTAAGTTACGATGTGCGTATTCATTATTCATATTGAGTTAGAGTAAGTTTGAAGGTTTCTTTAAGAACCATCAAGAAGCCTACAAGTTTACTCTAACTCAATATGAATAATACCGTTATTATATCAATGCCGGTTTTAGGAATAAGTTATGATTAATTTTGACAAATTTAATCGCAGGAGATAATAATAATTTAAATATCATCGCTCCATACGAAACCGCGCCTGATCATTATAAATGGGTAGAGCTTTAGCCACATTCAAAATCGCACCAACTGCGTAGGTACGCGTGATTAATGAGCAATGCCGTCGACGTTAGAGTTGAAATTCAACGGGAATATAATTATGAAATTAATTATAATAACGTTACAGTCATGAGTCAACGATACGTCATACAACGGCATGTGTTGTATACGATTGGTGGTTTTTTTTTGTGCATGATCGGCTGGTCGGTTCTTATCGTCATTTCAACAATACTTGTAACATAACGTTCAATATTTTTAAAGTCACACGTGTTTTTGTATACTGCAAAAATACATTTTTACCTTATATTATTTATATAAGTATGTAACTACTTACACTACTGTAGTAGAACAATAGACATACAATTTTGTGTGTGTTTATTATTCTTTGATGTTTTGGGGCATGAAGAATATGTAACAACACATTTTAATAAAATTATGAATTTTACTTACTTATTTTGTATCCAGCTAAAATTAGACGCTTTATTTCTAATTGGATAGAAATGGAGCAAAAAATCTACAATTTTATTCAAAAGTATATTTAAAATATAAGCGGTTGAAAAAGACGCTTGTGAGAAGTATATTAACGATTAAATTCATATATTTTTTTTAGATATTTTTGTTTCTTTTAATTTGGGTAGAATTGAAATAAAGAGAAGAATCTTATAATTTCGACTTAAGTTATTAACAACGTTGAGTGGTAGATTTGGGTTTGCAACAATAGATAACTGAGCCTATGACATGCACTATAGGCCCCATATTTACGCCACATATCCGGTAACCTTCGCAGGCTATCCGTGCAGGAACGAAGAAAGAATACTAATTCCTGCAGCCAGGCGGACTGTCGTAAGAGGCGACTAAACTGCTCACAGCCAGGTGGCAGCTGCCCTTGCCGTTGCCCATACGTATGCTGCCATAAAAACCTTGAGCTGTGTTCCGGCATCAGTCGCCAGGTTTCATTCCTATTTTTGAGGGCAGCAGTACATTGGTTACCACTTTGTATTAAATTGGGTCATCAGTTTATCTGCTGTACACGATCTATAAAAATGGCCGTCGATCCACCTGGATTCCGGCCTACACTACGTTTACTGTTCTATGAATCTATATATATAAAAGAAAGTCGTGTTAGTTACATTATTTATAAGTTGACTGTACCGATTTGGCTGAAAATTGCTGGGGTAGGTAGCTTAGAACCACGAGACGGACATAGGATACTTTTTATCCCGTTGGAACCGGTAGGTGGCGCTGAGATCGGGTTCTATAATCCCTAATCACCTGGAGCGATATTGTTTTTGTGTGTTGGAGTGGATTTCAGGTGGTTTAGATTCGCAATTAGAACCGGTAGGTGGTGCTGAGATCGGGTTCTAGAATCCTCCTAATCACCGGGAGCGATTGTGATGATTTTGTTTTTGTGTGATTGAGTGGTTCCGATGGTTTAGATTCTCAATTAGAACCGGTAAGTGGCGCTGGGATCGGGTCCTAGATTTTTATTTTTTCAGAGCAGGACCACGTCTGTTGGGGCCGCTAGTATATAATAGTTAGTACTCGAAATATAACAATAGAAGTCAGGCGCGCTGCTAATAACTAAAGAAAACCCGTAATCCAAACACCTAACACAAAGACATCAAAAGCTACCCCATCAAAGGCGAACTGTAACTTTTCCAGTTCAATCACAAAAACAATGGTCCTGTTTGGAGTATACTCGGTGTTAACCTCCCGAAAGGGGGGGGTGAACGGGTGCTAAGAGGGTTAAGGCCCCCCAACTCCTTTCATCCAGTTCCACCCGCTTAAGGTTGCCAGCGGCATTCGGGTTGAGTGCTGTTGAACGGCCAGCAATTAGGTCGCCGGAGTACCGTATCTGTTGAGTTGTGATCTGAAGGCACGACTTGCGATTCTTTGACTCGCCATGTCTTGTGATAGATAACCTATTTTAGTTTTACTATTATATCAAGTTATTTTATTGAGGTTGTTTTAAATATTACCTTTTTAACCGATTTCAAAAAAAATAGGTTCTTGATTTATCGTTTAAATATTTTTTATGTGTATCCAATAATGATGATGATTTTGTGAACCGATTTTAACGATTCTTTTTGCACTGAATTAAGTGCAGCTTCAAGATAGTTTCGTATAAATTTCATTGTTATTGAATAAGTAAAAAATTTGTAGCAGAAAAGAAGCTAAACTAAAAGAAGAGAAACTAAAGTAATAAAAAACATAAAAAAGTATATTTTGTAAATTAGGTGTTTTTTATATTTTATTTGGCACGAACTTCAAGCCATGGAAAATATTTATTTATTTCTTTTAGTTTCTCTTGAAGTCGGATTCTTTGTTTAAAAAAAAATTAGAAATTCGTGGAATATTTTTCCTATTAATTCTATTTAATGAAAATGGCAAGTACTTATTATTTATTTTATAGTTTGAAAGAAACATGTTTGCCATTCGTTTGAACTTTACAAGTGTGATTCCATCACCCGATAAAATGTTAGAGAAATATTAACATAAGAATAGGGGGAGGGGTTGGATGAAGTATAAAAATTCTCTTAAACTTGACATCTTTTTGTTTTATTTATTTTTGACTGAAATAATTCCGTATATAATTGCTCCACTCCAAGATACTAAAGAAAAAACAAACAAAAATGCAAACAATCTTTCATTTGATTTCGACTTTTGTTTATGAAAAAATGTTTTTTTTTTAATCTCTGTATTTGTATTTTTTAGGGACGGGGATGATGTGACGGCTAGCGATAGTGCAATTCAGCGAAAACCGTAATGTGTGGTTATTCGCGGAACTGTCGTCAGTCGTCCCATCCCGAGTCGAGTCGGTACTTGAAATTAAAGACATAATGTAATTCAATAATTTAATATAATTATCTTTATATTAATACCCCTTTTTACGAAAATTGCGCGGAGTATGAAATTTCGCATACTAAGTTTATATAGAGGAGTGCAGAATGCTAAAATTATTTTTTTGGTTATGCATAAAAAATACATTAAATCAATATTAAACACAAAAAAATATTACACACACTACTATTTACACACGCATATAAACTTTTTTTATTGTTAAAGTCAAATTAACGGTGCCTTAATTAGCTTGGCGAAATCTGTGATTATAGAAGATCTTTGACAACCTTAATAATGTCCAAAATTAAATTTAAATTAACTACTGTCGAATTTCGGCCACTAGGCGACCACTAGTGTCAATTAATCTCCAGCTGCCTAATTCGAGTCAGAATAGAAATCAACCATACATGAAACATCATCAACCAACCCATCACACCATAATCACACAGTAGTAATTTATCTAAGTTCACAATTTCGATATCGCAAAATTGTTCGTCTTATTTTATATCAATTGATGATGTTAATTGGCAACAAGCTGTTAAGTCGACAGAAGTCGACAATCTTTCGAGAATTCAACTAACTAAATGAATGAGTCGGTATAGGAATCAACTGAATTGATGGTGGTACTAAAAGTAAATGTTTTGATTTTCGTAATATTTTATTACTGTACATGCTCTTAACTTTTTCGAGCGATCACAAATGTAACGAATAAATGAAAAATCTAGACACTTATGGCCTTACTTATAATCTTTGTTAAATTTTGAGAAACTGCTCAGCAACTGATTAGTGAAAATCTTACCCATAAACTCTCTTAAGGATAAGAGGTGGTAAAGTAACTCATAAATAACTCAAAAATAACCAACATCGAGAGTAGTATAAGTGACTGCTAAGAGGCAAGATGGCAAGTTTTATTTGAAACAGCCATTAATTAGAGGCTTACGAGTCTCTTATTTAAGAGATGTCTAATCCTTTCTTAACGAGATTATTATAAGTAAGGCCGTTAATGTGGATACTAAATGTAGTTGCATTAGAACAATGCGTAACCGTATTGCTCATACCGATCCTTTCTTAGCAACCCGGTATCTAGGGAAATTTCAAAAGAAAAATTCAACAATAATCGTTGGTGTATTAAACTAATAAAAAATATAAAAAAGTGCTATAGACATACATAATAGAGGAGCGGAGATTCAAACCTACTGACACAGATTTATAAATTTACAAAACGTCTAACCTCCTAGATTTTGTTCGACCGTTCCTACTTATGACTTCATTAATAGATATGAGTAAAAGGAAACGAATAGCGCATTAATTATTGTCTGAAAAGTAATTAAAATTATTTCTATCATTACGTTTATTTAACGCCTGTTCTTTATATGTAAAAATATTAGAATTGTATGTATCATGTCTCCGCATTCTTATTAATTTTAAATAATATAAATATAGATAGATAGATAACATTTTATAGCTCACCAAATATACAATTTAAAAATACAATTACAATATTGTCAACAAACAATAGGCGGCCTTATCGCTTAAAACAATTTCTTCCAGGCAATCTAACTAAGGAATAGTTTAACCTAGTCTGGCGATGTAGGTGGTGCAGATTATTAGGTATATCATAAAAATAAACATACTTAAACTACATATTTTCTTCTAAATTAAATACACACACTTAAATTACTTGCATTCATATTTTCTAAGCTTTTTAAGGATAGCTGCTATTGAAATGAAAGAAATATACAATGAAAATGTAATGGTAGTTAATTAGTGCGTACTCATTGACTTCCGTGTCCTAATCTTTCTTTCGAGCGTGAAATTGGGCTAGTCCCTTTGTTAGCAAAGGCGATATTGTTCCCAATTAATATAATGAATGAAGTAATAAAAGCATTTTGATGTTTACCGATAATTATAGGTTTTTACAAACTAAGCACAATATATAGGTTAAACCAAGGTTAATAATCATAGTAAACCATCAGCATGAATATTGTAATGCTTCTGTTACACCTGGGTTAATAAGTGTTAGCGAAGCGAGCATGTGACCAAATGCGACTTACTTATAACGTTAAAAAATAACGCCGTTAATAGCTATATTAGTGCATATACATACGTTTTTTATTGCAGGAGTTCAGCAGACAGACAGACAGCCCACTTAATGGAAAGCGGTTAACATAGCCTATGAACATTTGCAACATCAAAGGTGCTTGAAATGCGCTGCTACTCTCTTAAGGGAGGGAGCTGGAACCTGGTCACTAATGCCGGAACACAACACAAGTTGTTATGGCGGCATACTCTAGACCAGAGGTGGTAGCCATCCAGTAGGGCAAACACACTACCACCTGGCTGTGGGTTGTTTTGTCGCCGCTTACGACAGCCGCCCGGCCGCAGGAAATTATATTCTTTCTTCGTTCCTGCTCGGATAATCTTGGGAGATAACAAACATAATTAATTATGTATATGTTTAAAGTCTTTAACAATATCGCATGTCAAGTAACGCATTAAACCCTGGGCTACATCTGCTTCCCACAGTTACTAACACTATCATTATCCAAAGTGTAGCAAGGATATACACGCATTGAGACAAAAAACTGGAAGAAATAAATCTATGATTCCCGGGCAAATAATTTTTTATTGTAGTAGGTGTAGGTTCGTGTTTGACCAGAGTCTTGCCTGGTGTTAAGCAAAGATTCTAAAAGATCCTATTCACAAGGAACTTGAAGACACCCGAGGCGCCAATTCTGCTATCGAGTCGCGAGTGTTTTATCTTTTACTGATACATAAAGCTGAAGAGTTTGTTGGTTTGATTGAACGCGCTAATCTCAGGAACTACTAGTCTGATTTGAAAATTCTTTCAGTGTTAGGTAGCCCATTTATCGAAAAAGGCTTTATCATCACGCTAAGACTAATAGGAGCAGAGCACCATGAAGATTGTTTCAAAGTGGGGGGGTTTTGAAAACAAATTCCACGCGGACCACGTCCCGAGCACAGCTAGTATAATATATAAAAACAGCCGATGAACGTCCTACTGCTGAACTCGAGCCTCCCACTATTGGGGTTCGGACAGTATACCCGCTACGCTTTCTAAGGCGTGTTGGCGCGAGTGTCTTATGTGTAAAGTAATCTTTCAAGGCTTTTGGTTTCTACTTACAAGCTCAATATTAAAGAAAAATATTTAATTTAAAAATAAAAAGACTTTGATTACTATAACAAATTCATAAAATCGTTTGAAATACGTTGGCCTGGAAACAAAACTTCCGCCAGCTAGGTATCATAAATAATGCGTAAACTGAAAGCTTAGCGTATACGCAATAATAACTACACGTCCTCGCGTATAACTTCCGCCCAATTCGGCTAATGCCGTACATAAAACAAGCTCCGAACAACCCCGGGTTGTGTATTCAGTACATTTTATGGGGTACTTACCCCAATCTTTTTGGCAAGCGCCGTCTCCGTCTTGCCTGACCTGGTTTGTGTCGTCATACCATCGCATTCAATGTCATAGGTCATATTTCACCATATATGATTATTGGAATATATTTTGAAAGGAAGAAAGTATATTTTACGGAAAAATGGCACGGCCAAGGATGTGTCAGTTTTTGTTATTCGAAAATACCCCATATCGCAAACATTGGTGAACTATTATTATTACAAACCATTTCCAAAATTCACTAATCACCAAACGGGGAGAGTATTTATTTTCGATTTTGAACGCTTGTCATCTCCTGACTTACCATCAAGAAAAGTGGTTAGGAGTATTAAAGATCTCATAATAAATAAATAACCTTACACACCCATATTATACTAATCTATTTTTTATGATATACTTACATAAATAACAATACGTAGAACACACTAGCCTACCAAATTTTGACCATAAACGCAGTAGTTTTGCGAAAAAATAGCTATGATATAGATGGAGACTATCAAATAGATGCACATGACGATTGTATAAAATCTCGTTTTTGTCAAATAGTTACGTGACGCTAAAGTAAGCAAATATAAATAAAGTACTAACGTCGCTATAAAAGCCTAGAATAATAAATTAGAAACTGACACGGTTGTAGGTAAGGG
The DNA here is from genome assembly GCA_012273795.1 of Dendrolimus punctatus. NCBI lineage: Eukaryota > Metazoa > Arthropoda > Insecta > Lepidoptera > Lasiocampidae > Dendrolimus > Dendrolimus punctatus. Next base: position 13,468,638 of record CM022550.1, read on the forward strand.
AATAAGAGCAATAATAATAATATATAATAACTAGCTGTCCGCAGACGACGTCTGCCGGTAAAAAAAAAAAATTAGGTGACTACCTAACATTAGATGAAAAATAGATGTGCCGATCTATAATACCGATAAGCAAAAAAATTATCAAAATCGGTCAAGCCGTTTCGGAGGAGTATGGCAACGAAAACTGTGACACGAGAATTTATATATTAGATATTAGACTATTCCAAAAGAGTTGATTATACTAAGCATAAGTCTATTCTAATTAAAGAGAAAATAGGTCTTTACTAATCAATACGTATCCGACAAAATCGTGAATCTGGAATGACCGACTAAGAGCAGCAGTAAAATCGATTTTAAGAAATAGGAAACTGCCTCGTCAGTGTAGATCATAAAGAATCAAAGAAAACTAAAATCTAAAGTCCTAATATCGCTACGAAAGTCTTTAATAATTGATAAGAAGCCAACACGATCGTGGATAAGCGAATAAGAGCAGCAATAACAGAGCCTCGAATGCTCTTAAATTATGTATGACACTGCAGTAAACCGACAGATCAGTTTATTGGATCATAAACGGAGATAATGGCTTTTACAGGTGTATAGATCGTACGTGTTCAGTTTGACCTATTAATGACCTGCTTTCGAAGTCTTGAAACCGTTGAAGGTTTTATAACTGTATCAAGAGCCGTGAACGCATTTTTATTGTAGCCGAGTCTTTATTGGCGATGTTTACATATTGTATGAGTTCATTGATGTTTGTTCTGTTTATGATGATACTTTCCGATTTTTAATGGTGTTCTATAAATTTTGTGTTTGACAAGCACCTGAGCATTATTGCCCTAAACGTAATGTTACCTGAACATTACACGCACATATTAATCTCTCTGGTCACTATCAATTTTTATTGACTTCCCGATCTCACTACATCCTCGCGTAATAGTATAAAGAATACTTGCAACCTTTTGTTAAATTTCATCGATATAGATTCAGTAACTTCTTAGAAATTTTTTATTTAGACATAAACAGATGGACGAGCAAGGACTACCTTAAAAATATAATTCCACTATATACAAAATTCGGAATCCACTTAATATTGTGAAATAATTTATGAATACGTTGGTGGGCAACTTTGAACTGTATAAAATTCTTACACACACCCTAACCCAATCCATTTAAATGGTAATTCACTTCATACATAAACAATAAGATTATTCCGTACGCAATTCGAATCTACAGCACGTGAAATAAAGTTGCCACTCCCAGTCATCATTCGTTTACGCTCCATAGGGTTTAATTCCCCTTCATAATAGGATGTAACCAACCTTTGCTAGAGTTGCGTAAAGATTTGCAGTACCATCATACAGGGGTGAGGAATTAAAGGTCTCACATTAATGGAAACAATTTAATTTATGACGTCATTACCCATCTTTCTTACACATGTGTTCTTATTGTCGAAAGATCCTCTTACAATCTTCTCCATTATGGCACAAATATTTTATCAAGGTATACCTTGGCCTTCGATTATCTTGACACAAAAAGATACCTTTGTCTTTAATATTTTTTCTTCACTGACGTTCTTTATTGCTGCTCATTATTACCTCCGGATGCTGTCACGTGTCTGGCTTTCTGTTTGGTTATAAAATTTTCTTCTGTTTTACACTGATGAAAAAGGGCGTAAACATAATTTGAAAAGACTATTTTGAAGTAGTTTTTAAGGCCAACGCACCTGCGTCTCATCTTAACTACGTAGATTAAATCCTGACCGAGTAGTATAGTCTCTTTATATGCAATTTTTTTGACCTCTACTTTCTTCGCATTTGGTGATTTCTTCATTGTCAGATTATAACTAAAGATATAAATATAAAGAAGAAAATATAAAAGAACATTTTCAATTAACAAGTTACTGAACTAATAATGATTTTGATCTTCCGGGTTTTAGCAATCAATATTTTTTTAAATTGATACTACAGGTTTGTAGATTCACAAGACATGGAAAGTATCTACCCTATTGCCAAATTTCATCTCTACCCTTATTATTTCACAAGATAATTAGCTGTGACACTCAGCCCAACAGACAGTAAAACAGAATCACAGACAAAGAATTGAGATCATAAAGTTAAGATCATAGAGACATATTTCTCTATAATTAAAATGAATTGATGATAGAAAATATGTCCCTATAAAATACGTCTCATTGCAATAGTACTAACAGCAATCGCTACTTGCTAGCGTTATTCGGAGAGTTACAAACGGACCCCTGGCCGGTGTTTTTTAATTATGCACCGTGAACACTTAAATGCATCCAACGGCAAACTTTATGAGGCCATAAATAGTGTCCTCGTTGCTTTCCAGTCCAGATATTAATGCTTGCATTGGCCGCATAAAATATCTTATTTGGCGACAAATTTCTCGTTGCTTTATTTTCAACATTTTGGTGTATTATTTATTTATGAACGATGGAAACTATGAAAGATTATATATTTTTGTTGTTCTAAAATGGTTTCTTTTTTACTCACATTGTTCGGGGATCCAAAAATAAGGTAGTGTTTTATTACTCAGGCTTCTTATCCATTAAGATTAGGTATTCTTGTTATCACTTTATGATAGCAAGTATGGGAGTCATGGGACAAGAGCTTAGCCAGTGTTACGATATTGGTGGGTGCGGTTTTACAACCAGACCTATTCCATGTTGATGAGTAGGATTGACAAAAGAGATTTCCAATAGCGTTCCTCCCAATATAGTCACGTTAGAGTGTGTATGGCTCTAGTTCCCTTAGCCCTAAAAACACACTAAAGGCGCACTGTTAAGGTTGTGGGTAGTCTGTCGGTTGGATCCTCACAACCGATCGCTCATAGTCCCTTCTGTAACCTCCCTGGGTCCAAAGATATTGCGTAAATGGATTCCTTCAATGTTATAAAAATTTAAGTTCCTTCTAATATAACTTTATGATATATGATGATATGGTAATTGTGGTGTGACAAAGAACGTATGTCAGAAGAGATGACTACGAACGAAAAGACATGTTGTACCTCAAAATAATTGGGAGAACGAAAAAGGTGAAAATAAAATTTCAATGGTATCATGTTACGAGTGTTCCGTTTGTGTTGTTGCAGAGCTAGAGGGTTGTCGGGCTTGGTGCGGGCGGCGGCCGCGAGCCCGGCACCATGGCGACGGTGGAGGGCCGGCCGGCGCAGTATGGCGTCTCGCTGCGGCAGCTGCGGGAGCTGATGGAGACGCGCGGCGCCGAGGGCCTGGCCAAGATCAACGCGCTCGGCGGACCGCAGGATATATGCAAGAAGTTGTACACATCGCCCACAGACGGTATGTACCTTATATAAGCATTCCTACCGGTCTCGTCTAAAGAGGCATGACATCATTAATTTGTCAGTTCCGGACGTAGCTGTTCACAAATCATGATAGTAGTGCTTTCAATGGTAAGAACTCTAACGCCTTTAAACGCAGAAATCAGCCATTCATTGTCGAGTGTCGACTGACTGTGGATAAACAAGCATTCAAATGAATAACAGTGTAATACATCAGTTTCCTATAGAACTAGGTTGAGACGATAGATCTCCACTTACTACGATCTCCATTTCAATGATAACGGCGTGAATCTTTTCCAGGTAACAAGCACCGTCTATAAAGATATTATTTCTATGTACATATATTATTACGCTTATCATCAAATGCGAGGCATTCGTCTATGTATTGTGTGCCACACATATGAAAACTATCAAAATAGGACTTTGATCCCAATGAGCTTAAAAATTATTCTACAGGCATGTCCTTGTAGTTCATGACATTTTTCTGTGGTATATGATGAAATTTCTTGAAAAGTAGTTGCTACATTTGGAAATTAAATTTTGTTGTTTTTTGGTGTATTCAGACATACGTCGAGGTTGTGCTTGTTAACAACATATATCAGTTTATACAAACAATTGTCATTACGTTCATAGGAAATTAATATAAGGCACCCACCTACTGTTTGTCTAACGCGAGGCCTTGGCGTGCCAGCAGTTTGTTTAATGCTGCCAAGGAATATCATCAAATTAACGTGTCAATATTATTACAATGTCTTTGTGTACATTAAATATGGTTGAAATGTTGCTTTTGGCTATTCTGGCCAGGGCTTTAAGCTACGTTCTATTTCATTTTCATAACTTTTCTTATGATTACTTGTAGGCAAACTGCCAAATGGTTCACTTAGTGGTAGGTGGTTACCATCTTTTTTGGAAAACTACAACTTCAATGCGTCCCCTACCTCGTTGAGATATGTATCTGTTAACAAAATTTTTGAAGGGACCCATATTGTAGCGCTCTGGGTAAACCTCGGGAAGGAGTTCATCCCATAACTTGCACACGTATGGCAAGTAAAGTAACCCTCCTTTACTTTACGCCACGTGCAGTGAATGACTTCCAAATGTCTTGGAAGTGCGGATGAATTGCGAATCGCTGGCGAGTCGTGCGATGATAGAACTGCGACTTAGGCACCAAAGTTCATCACACAACTCTTAAAATCTAACTTCTTTTTATCGTCGGAGGAATGCATTTGTGCATCCCTTCGGATTCTTCCTTGCGAGAGGAGTTGTTAGATGCCGACCGCTAAACTACCACTCACTAAACCAGCCAGCATCGCTCCCCAGCTGGTGAGCCACCGCCAAGACCTTACACCATTGGTATCTCGTCACGACAACACAAAGGATGCGTATAATAGCGATGCCCTCAGGACTAGGGTAGCAAAAATGTAACGTCAGCAAAAGTGAAGGTCTTAGGCTAATGGCAAACATAGAGGTTTTTGTAGCAAAATGCATTTCACTGAAGAGTTACGATTTTCCACACAAATGCATCATCGTTGTTTAAAAATAATCAATTTCTTATAAGTTGTTTTTTATAAAAAAAAGATTGATAATATTGTTGCTAAAAGAGACTACCTAACTTGGCAGTAGCTCTTCTATATTCAATACCATAAATAATATGTAAATGTTTTGATTTAAGACACGTTAGTTTGTTCCTCTGTTCCGTTTCGTCTTTCCTGTTTTTGTTTGACATTGTACTAAATCAGTATATCCTTATTTGTGCTCTTTTTTAAAACCGTGGTAGCTTAGTGGTTTACACATTGGCATCTCATTCTGATACGTGATCCTATCCGTGCAGGAACGGAGAAAGAATACAATTTCTTGCGGCCCGGCGGCCTGTCGTAAGAGGCGACAAAACAACCCACAGCCAGGTGGTAGGGCATTTGCCCGACTGGATGGCTACCACCCCTGGTCTAGAGTATGTCGCCATAACAACCTTGAGTTGTGTTCCGGCATTAGTGACCAGGTTCCAGGCTCCCTAAAGAGAGCAGCAGCGCATTCGTAGCACCTTTGGTGTTGCAAATGTCCATAGGCGATGGTAACCGCTGTCCATCAAGTGGGCCGTCTGCCTGTCTGCTGATCTCCTGCAATAAAAAAAAAAACGTGGCTTTGGATCCTGGCAAGAATTCATAACTTAGGATTATTTCATTTAATTGTTTTATCTAACGTACATAAAATGTTATGATACAGAAAATACAGATGTGCAAAATCCTCCAATTCACCTCGAAGAAGTGCTGCGATGTCCCTTCCACTAAGACATGGGAACATGGGAAGGCCCGAGCACAAGGTTGAGATGTATATGGGCTACTATTTTTATTGTGCTATTTCATACTCATCACCAGACCCACCATCTATGCTTAATTATAGCTACATATATTAAATATTGTGAATATTGTAGCTATGATTTTCGTTCTGATCGAGCGCTGATATGTGGTTTATATGTGAGTGCGATTACATGTCAGCCATATCAAAACACCAGTACATTTATTATAGGTATATATATAGCAATAGAATGGTGGGCGTTTTTTTCGTTTGGCATCAAACTTTTTTCCCATTAGTGATGTATCTTAGTGATGCAACATTAAAATTACTGAAAACACACTTTGTTCATGTGTTCTTTGTTAATGTTTAGCACATAACACTATAATATTATGAGCGTATTAGTGTAACACTAACTCAAACGGTTTTGTCTTTTTGAGTCTTCTTGAGAAACTTTTTTATAAAGTTAAAATACGAAGATTCAAGCCCAGCGGTGGTACGTCTTATATATTTTGCAATCCTCTCCTCAGTTCGTAACGCGAAATTATCATAAAAGTAAATATACACACATAAATAGATGCAGATTTTTTTCTTAATACAGTTTAACCTTTTCTTATGATCTCATCTTTTATTCATCCTCCAGACAATAAACTCTGACCTTATACGCTCCAACGACACTCAAATCAATTTTACGAAAACATTACATACAATTTCAGTGCTGTATTTTTTTACACTCGATCGGAATAACCTTAGCAATTATGTTATAACGAGACCTAACCTTTCCATATACGCTTGAAGCTCCTTGGATGTAAAAATGGATTTTCATGTCAACAAATCAACTGACTTGTTTACTATGATTTTTCAATGTGCGTATCTTTGAAACTCAATATTCTATTTATATAATATGTATTACAGTTTTATGGAATTGTGGGTAGAATACAATGTTACTAATATTAAATTTTTTGACTAGCTGTTTGCGCGACTTATTCATGTGGAGTTTAAATGATCTAGTGGGTGGTTGTCATGTACTGTAAACAATATAGTAGACTCGATGGTATATAAACTATAGGTAAGCTATTGTACTAGTAGCGCCGTCTAAGATTTAAACTAGTATTTGCTGTATGAATATTTGATTGTGCATAAATTGTGTATAAATTGTAGTGGGTTTACATTTAAAAATTATGAAGGTACTTTTGTATTACAACACTTTATAAATACTGCCAACCCGTTGTATATCGGGCAGTCTTCGTTCTAAATAAAACAGTTCTCAGAGTTCTATGTGTTTCGTTATATGCTGTATACAGATGAATTTTCAAGTCGGGCCTCTGTGGCTAAATTCATAACAATAGAAAAAAAAGAAAAAGAAGTCTCGGGGCCGAATTTAATGAAAAATAAAACGGTATCATAAGATTTTTGAAAATCAATTACTCTAGTCTGGAATCGAATCGACTTATTTAGAAAAAAACTACTGTATTATTACACCAAATCATAGTGTACATTGTAAGAATCCATTTCTATGAAGGAATATTAAAAGTCAAACTGAGGTCATACAGAGAACAAATGAAAAGTGAAGAGTTTTAACAAAATCTTGTTTTTGAATCAATCTCTGTGTAGTTTCAAATTTCGCAATGGAGGTCTACTTAAACATTTCACCTGTTTACTTCTTCTTCATCACGAATGCGAGTCGATCAACGCACAGATGATTCTGTGGTGGCGATGAATCTTGTAATCGTATCATTTGGCAGTAGAACCCTAAACGCCCTAAAACCCTAACGTGAAAATACCACATACTTCAAAGAGACCTCTACAGATTTTGTTTAATAATAACAATAAATTTATTTAGTTTTATATTATAAATTATTGCACTGTTATCAAATTTTAAATTTCAAATTAGTTCACGGCATAGCAATTAATTAACTAAACAAATACTAGGGCATTACACTCGCGTCACTATAATTATTATAAATGTTTCTACTCCACGGCGTCAAAGAGACATGTATATTGATTAAACTTCTAGACTCTGCCACCGGGTTGCGACGCGGCAGAAAACAAACAAACTCATGCATTTAACTGGGTGTGCAGTTGAACCTATTTACATGGCAGTGGCGAGTCCCGTCGATGTACAAAAAGACTGAGCATGCTGTTGGTGGTGCCGCGGACGCGGGCCAGTAGGGATGCGCATCTCTTTCTAATGATGGCCGCAAAGCCATCGATTCGCGCTTCTGTTAACATCCCTCACGCATTGCACCGCCACAGCAGCCCCAACAACAACCTCAGCCCATTATTACACTGGACACGTAGGTCGCTATATGCCCGCTGCGTATAACTGACGCACAGTCTGCACGTGTATAAGGACTGACAGTATGCTCGGAAAAGCGTTTTCTTTACCCAAACCAATAATCTTGAGTAAGAAATTTAAACCAATTTCGTTGAAATTCAAGTAAGCTTAAAAAAAGGTCTACAATCTCGGATTTTGTAAAACTATCCACCCAGTAGTCCTAAGTTGGTTGGTTAAACCTGTATAAAAGGATTTCACACACCCACGTCTACGCTGTACACTGAAGAGAAATTAGACGCTACTTTGAACTTGATGACCTCGCAAAAATGTTTTCCCGGGATGATTTAGACTCACGATTGAACCCGGTAGGTGGCGCCGCTGTACGCCTCTTTAACTTTGATTTCGATGATTTTTGTCTTTTTTCAAGTAGATTCCAAAATGGTTTAGATTTACAATTGGTCCCGGTTGATGAAGCTGCAATCGGTTTCTAGATTTTTATTTTTAAGGCAAGATAACGTCTCCTGGGTACAGCTAGTTAGTGATAAATCACTGTGACGTAGGGCGACGTACTGATAACAAATTGCCTGATTTGGCTGATTGCTAACAAACCTCCATATTAATATGGATTTTATGAGACCAAAGTCTAAATAAAAACTGTGAAGTCTGACTGCACACAATTTTAGATTACGATAGGCCAACTCAATCACCCAAAGAACTTCGTCCAACAAACTTTCAAGGTGCTCCAATCTTCGGGAACTTTATTAACTAATGGCCAAACTCACCTTTTAAAGTATTGATCGTATCTTATGGCTAAACACCGCCAGGAGACCTTAGACTGGATTTAGCTGGCTTTACGGTATGGTAATTCCGATTTCGCTGTTTTTGCAAGTCGTTTCGATGGTAATGTATATTTCTATACATCTATAATATAAATAAATCTCTTGGGGACGTCTTGTTTGTATAATCAAGTCAAAAAAGGGAAAAAATCAGGAGGACTTCCTCTCACCAACGGATTTTTTTTTAATTTTTGCATAAAAAGTGATGAGCGGATTTAAAATTAACTCGAAACAGAGCTGGACTAAGTACCTATATATTCCGAAAAAGGACATAGGATGGTTTATCGCGATAAACGTTCCTTGGAATAGACGATTAAATCTAAGTTGTTTTTTTTTAATTGTATGAGTTCCGCAGACAAGTAGACGGCCCACTTGATTGAAAGCGGTTACCATCGCCTATGGACATTTGCAACACCAAAGGTGTTACAAATGCACCGCTGCTCTCTTAAGGGAAACTGTAACTTGGTTACTAATACAGGAACACAACTCAAGGTTATTATGGCGACATACTCTAGAGCAGAGCTGGTAGCCATCCAGTCGGGCAAATGCCCTACCACCTGGCTGTGGGTTGTTTTGTCGCCTCTTACGACAGGCCTCCCGGCCACAGGAAATTGTATTTTTTTCCGTCCTGCACGGATAGAAAGGCGCGGAAGGCGCTGTGGTAACGTTTTTGGGAACTCCGCTGCAATTCACTATCAAACACGTTATCGTGGCAAGGCGAACGAAGATTTGCTGTTGCTGCTGGTAGATTTACAAGACTATTTTTACGTCCCAAAAGGATTATAATAACTATAATAAACTACAGGATGCTTTAGCAGAAATGAAGAGTAGAGTATGAACGCCCCGCGTATTCCCAGGGGGTCAAATAAGCAATTCACTCGACATTTATAACAGTCCTTTCGCTCGACCTATGTCACACGGAGAAATGTTTCCATTTTCGTTTAAAATTGTTTTGTTTTTAAGGAGCTAGGTTGTTAACTTTAAGATGTATTTTCTAGACATCGTTTGTCTGTATAAATGTTATGTGCTCGGCTGCTCTATATAGCCTTTTTAATTGGATTCGGTTAACTGAACAAGACTCTCCTCTAGCTTTACTTTCATTGACTGCTTTATTAAAAAAATTAATGAATGAAAACTCTCTATAACCATAAATTTAATCCTAGACAATTAATATGGATACATTTGCATTAAAACAACGGGCGGTCTCATCGCTCAAAGCGATCGCTTCCTGGCGACCCAGAGTCTAAGGAAATTAAACAGAAAATAAATAATATTTGGTGGTGTAGTAAACTTAAATCAAACTAATACTGTCGTAATTAACAAATAATAAAATAAACAAGGTATATGATATATAATACAATTAAATAGATTATGATAATATAACACTTATATACTTATGATTTATTTCAATTTTATGTTATAAATATCTGGACATATATTGAACTATTTGTTTCTATTACCAGAATAATATAATTATTTATTAGTAATTATTTATTTATTTTAATATAGTGTATAGTTTGCCGTGACGTCGCTCTCGGTTCAAGCGGAAGATCAGCGTTGATCTAATAGATCGACATTATTGCTGAGCTTGATCCAATTTTTAGGACTTATGTATATCTCCTGATACTTTGTGGTTGTGTTCTGTTTTTTTTTGTTTTTATTATGATTTGTTTATTACTTTTGATGTGTTTAGTTTACTTGTGTATGTCCTAAAAATAAACCTGTTTTCTTTCTTTCTTTCTTCTTTCTTTCTTTCTTATATAGAACACTTAAATCATGTTTCTTAAGGGTGTTTTGCCAGAACTTTGCAGCTCCAAATTATTTGAATTTAAAAATAAATGTGGTTGGATCAATAAGGTAGAAAAGTTTAACTTAGATTGAAAATTTAGCTTCCAGTAATATCATAGGCTCAGTAAATCCTCCTTTCAGTCAATCATACTTTATCTTTTTTAGGAACTTCGAACATTTCATGCGAGATCCATCGCACCCTTATCATAATTACGTAGTTTTAATCTGATATCAAACAGAGATATACTTCTTTTTTAATGGGATAAAAAAAGAAATTCCATTCCCAAAACTGGATTTTAGATATCACTTGATACGGAATCGGACGACCATATCAGCTTTAAAACTTTAAAACAAATTTACAAAACTTCGCAATTTCATACATTTTGTACGAGCGTATCTTACAACGTCGATAGAGCTACGAGTTAAAAGAGTCAAATAACACATTAACTCATTTATTCACATTTTCATATATATATATATATATATAACCGTTATCATCGCCTATGGACATATACAACACCAAAGATGCTAGACCAGGGGTGGTAGTCATTCAGGTGCATAAAAACCCTACCACCTGGTTGTGGGTTGTTTTGTCGCCACTGACAACGGACCGCCCGGCCGCTATAAATTGTATTATTTCTCCGTACCTGCACGGATATGTCGATTTGATTTGAAGATAGTATCATTGACCGTCTAAAACGTTCCACTTCGCAATAAATATCATATTCTGTTATCAAATTCACTATTGACAATTGCTTTTTTATCGCACAATATCCTGAGAAAATACCTATTGGTTTATGAATGAATTGATAATGATAACAATGTTTATTTTATTGGTTTTGTTTGTGACTTTGATGAAGGATATCGTTGAACTCGAATGACTCTGAAAACAGATCGATAGCGTGTTCGTTAGTTAGAATATTGAACAAAATTTGCGGGTACTGGCCCGTTCCTATCTAATTATTAATTCACTTGCTTTACCATCGGTTGGGTATTAACATTACTTGTATGGAGCTTATGTCAAATTTTAACCGATAGTGGGGCAAATAGACAGTCATTAAGATATAAGAATCTGCCTTATTTTTTTTTTTTTTTTTTTTTTTTTTTTTTTTTTTTTTTTTTTTTTTTTTTTTTTTTTTTTTTTTTTTTTTTTTTTTTTTTTTTTTTTTTTTTTTTTTTTTTTTTTTTTTTTTTTTTTTTTTTTTTTTTTTTTTTTTTTTTTTTTTTTTTTTTTTTTTTTTTTTTTTTTTTTTTTTTTTTTTTTCCTTAGAGGCTGTCAATTTAGGTACATTGAAGAGTCGCTTCGTAGCATGATAGAAGCGAAGCTCCTAGGCCTACAAGCCTGGCTTTTCGATTTCCTTCTGCTAGTCCGTCATGGCCCAGAAGGAGGCCGCGGAGACAGAGGATTAAGCGGACCGGCGGTCAAACGCCGCGAATCTCTTCTCTCATAATTATCGTCACAGGGAGCCGCTGCTACGGGGGTAGCAGTGGACTCCCCCCTCCCCCCTGATTGATGAAGTGGGATCACTCTGCCACCGAGATGACCCAGCATTGCCGAGCTTAAGGGCGTCACGGTGCAGTAACTCTGTTCTAGATACCGTGACACTCCGTAAAAGCGCGGATACGAGGGCGTAGATTTAGACTTAGTTGGTAGTTCGGCGAACGGTTTCTGGCGACTGTTTCTGCTTGAAGCTGGTGTGGAAACCGGTCGCTGAGAGTCCCATACATTCTCGATGTATGCTTTGGCGCTGCTTCCCCTGAAGGGCCCGAACATGGTGTCCAAAAACACTCCGTTGAAAGGGAGGTAGCTAGGTAGGTAAATGTGAAAGGTTCAAAAATATCCTATACAGATTTGAACGAAAACATAGTTATTCGTTGTATGTATTTTTATGTTGAACTGAAATTTCCATCTCCATAGTTCACAAGTTCTTTAGAAAATATTTAAAACCATTTTTGCCATTTGTAATTTGACATATTCCTTCCAGGGGTTGTTGTTGTTCCACGGTGGTGAAGACCCGTAAAACCATCCTTTGTACACAATTATAATACTATTAACTTTTAAGTTATCTACGTTACTGGTGACAGTGTCGTGTACACGAGATATAATACACTAATAGTGTATACAATGACATTACATGTCAATCTAAAATATTGTTTTTGGATACGCCCAAAGCCGGACTGGTAGCAATAAAGGTGGCTAACACGATATGGGTTACAAAATATGACCTGCGACGGTCGGTTCCAACTGAACACGTTTGAGGGGATTCCGGGACTTACCCTTATCATCCCAGGAGCCGATTGCGGTTTTCACTACATGACATGTATTAAATATACATCGGAGCGTAGATTAAGCCAGGAAAGTTAGTTGTTGTGGTTGAAAAAAAGCTTTCAATTGTTTCACGCTTTCTTTAAGTTACACAAGAGATATGCACTCTTATCTAACAAAGTAAACTGCTCATCGCCCGTGGTCGAAATTCAACCATAATAATTAATTTCAAAGACTTCTAGAATCACAGATTTCGCCAAGGCTACACTGTTAATTTGACTTGGACAATAAACAAAAGAATATTATATATGCGTCTGTGTATCAGATACATGTTAGTGTGTGTAATGTTTTTTTTTTATTGATTGTAATGTATTTTTTATGCATAATTTAAAAAATATATTAGCATTCGTAGTTTCTTCTCTATCTAAACTATAAGTGTGCGAAATTTCATGCTCCTCTGCCCGCGCAATTGTCGTAAAAAGAGGTACAAAGTTTTTGCTTCACGTATTAATAAATTGATAAAGTAAAAAAAAAATATCGTAGTATATAATAAATATATTTCTGCATTTTCTTTCATTTATACTACAGTACTAAAATATTTTTAAAGGGAACAAACCAGGGGAGGAGCTGATTCGGCCAAAAGCAGATTTAGTAAATGCAACTTATGAATTTTTGTCTGTTAGAGTATCATGTGAAAACAACTGAACTTATTTAAATCAAACTCGACACAGAGCTAACTTGTCCTAGTTCATCACTTTGGATACTTTTTATCCCTGATAGACATCGTTTCCGTAGGATAGACAAATGTAGTGAAAAAGGTGGCGCTGTGATCGCGTTTTTTGGGGCAGCCGTTGTAATCTAGACATATAATAAAATTGTAGAGGTTGAATTTCTGTACAATAAAAAAATGCCAAAAACCGAGTCAGTGGGATGTAAGAAGTGAAATAGAAGTAATTTAGATTTTTCCAATTTTTTTGTTTCTTTTTGTACCGGCTAATCTCCGAAACGACCGGAACGATTTACATGAAATTTTGTATGGTGATAGATTATATCCTGGTCAACATATAGGATACTTTTGATCCCGAAAAATTAAAGAGCTCCCGTGTGATAGTTAAAAAGCATTAATTACTTAAACAGCTTATAACAGACTGTAAGTAATTTCTCTACAACGTAACATAATAGAAGCGGAGATTTTGACAGGGTGTAGTGTCGGAGTTTTATGTGTTATATATATATACCGCTAATCTCAGGAACTACTGGTCTGATTTAAAAAAAAAACAGTGTTAGATAGCCCATTAATCGAGGAATGGAGGAATTATAGGCTATAAACCATCACGCTAAGAGCAATAGGGGCGGAGCACCAATGAAGAATGTTTCAACATCTCGGGGTTTTTTAAATTATTATTTTTTAAACTATTCAACGCGAAAGAAGTCGCGGGAAGAAGCTAGTTCTAGAAACGTGCAATTTAACGAAAGACCACGTAAATTTATGATAATACTCGTATACCTGTATACCATATAGTTACCACACCCCTGGTCTAAAGTATGTCGCCAGGTTCCTGTCTCCCTCCCTTAAGAGAGCAGCAGTGCATTTATAGCACCTTCGGTGTTGTAAATGTCCATAGGCGATCGCTTTCGATCAAGTGGACCGTTTGCCTCTCTGCTGAACTCCTGCAATAAAAACAATAAAAAAACCTGTTTTAATGACTAAAATTTTCACTGAAACCCTTTAATCATTGTCTATTTTAGTTATTTATAGTGTTTTGCTTGCATTTAATGTAGTGGTATATATAGATTTGTAAGTTTTTAAATTTGTATTCATAACGAAGCGTTTCAAATCTGAAAATAAAGATTCAAAAATATAACACAAGGCAAGTTAAAAATCTAATAAACATATCAATTTTGAATATCGATCGGTTAGAAGGATATCTAAATAAAGATTTCATATATTTGTGATCATTATCGTTACTCAATGAATATAATTTATTTTTACTGCGTAAAATTTATTGGGCAACAACTGTTATGGCCCATTAAGGATGATTTGTAGGTTATGATGAATATTTAGAAATTTATTCGATACAATTAAACGTTTTATCGTCACTCAAGTCTATGTACACAGCGCAAGTCAAAAGGGAGACCCATAATCTTAATTTTATGTTCTTGCTGCTCTCATGGCTCAATTATTTTCGGTCTTTTATATTTTCTTACAAAACATTTAAAACTTTTAATAAAAATATGCAAGGTTCTTTGAAAACAGTGTAGAAAATATTTAAAGTCTCCACGAGATAGTCAATGCATCGCCCCCCCCTGGTTTTGCAGTTGTCAATGTGCGACAGTAACTACTTGCCATCAAGTGGACCCGTTTGTCTACAAGCAAATATGAAAAAAAAAGTGGGCGTCAGGGACGCCCGACAAATTGATAACTTAGCCTGTCTACCGCTGCCGTATGCGTGAGAGAAAGGGAAGCCGAATAGTAGACTGCTTCCGTAACGCGTTACGTAACGAAACGGTTTACCTTCCCATAAGAAGTTATCATTTCAAAAAAGACAAATAATAATTATACTATTCAAAAAATTCGTAAAATGTATTTATAGTATACATGTACTTCATTGGACATGAAGAATTTAAAAGGTACAATAATTTAGCTGTATTATTTAGCCTGATTACTTCCTTGGTTGTAGGCAACATTTAAAAGTTCAGGTATGATAACGGTTCTCTTTCTAAAGACATTTATAATTTTTTTCGACTCCCACATATTATAAGTTAAAGCTCGTGTATTCTGAAATACATAATTAAGAAAGGATTGTTACCTTATTGTAATATTCATTAAAAGTAAAAGCCAATAATAGAACTATAATAGAAATACAAGTGCATTATAAATAAACCACCTTAAAGCTTTTTTAATCACAACTTCTGTAATGTTTCTAACAAGCAATTATATGCGTTCATAAAGCGTTGTTAACATTTATATATATGATGGTATTAAAAATTTGATTATCTTCTCACAAATACAGCGTATTAATGTAACTATCAATTAGTAATTGGCACACATCTCTTGCGTATACTGATTTTACACGTGTCTTGTCTTCGTGTTTCAGATGAAACTAGTCTAATAAAATTGTATAAAATACGTCTCCATTATATGTTGCTTGATGACTGTGTATGACGCTCTCTGATATAGAATATAGTGTATTCAATAATCGAAAGTTTATGTTATGACATTAATGCTTTATTGTTGAATAATAAAATTACGAGCGTCAATTGACGTTTCTATAGAACGATATGATCAATGCCGGGTTTCTATATGCCTCGCTTAGATTACGAGCAATGCTATGACAGCAAGTAGGAAAGTGGAGAGGGGTGTAGGCAGCGCGTGTGTAATGTGCCCTCTACAGAACGCCAGCATACTGTGGTAGCGCCTTTGAATTATGTGTTAAAAGATACAGTTAAAAGAAATAAAAAATTACAATACAATATGCGGTTTTATCGGTATATATATTAGCGATTACTTCCAGACAACCTTTGGATGGACAAGAAGTTCGATAAGAACAATGGGATGTTATATAATTGTCACTATTGATTTAGTATTTTATAATAAACCAGCTGTCCCGGCACACGTCGTCCTGCCCGGAAAAGCTTCAATCGATATGCCAACATCGCAGCGCCACCTCTAGCGGGTCTAATTGGGAACCAATTCAGAAACCATGCACAACGACTGCTAAAGATCATCATATGATCAAATGTATAGTTTACGATTCTATAAAAGACATACAGACAAACTTCATTTTTATATATAAAGACGATAAGTACACAAATACCGCATAATAACGCCTTTGGTGTTACAAATGTCCATAGGCGTTAGTAACAGATTTCCATCAGATGGGCAGTCTGCCTATCTGTTGTACTCATGCAGTAAAAAAAATTAAGCGTAAGTTACTTGACTGATTCATGTTCGCGCTGCCAACTTTCCTGCTTGCTGCCCTAGAATTGGTCATAATGTAAACGAAAGGTTCTGTGTTCGTTCATTCTTCTACTACCAATTAAAATTTGTTATAAACTTTTTACACGCGATGTCAATTTTGCTACCAATACTAAAGGGAAAAAAGTGGATATGAATTAAGAAATTGATGTTAGGCTGTTATAAACGATTTTGTCGGGCACGACCAAATTTAGTTTATTTTATTATAGTGTATATATATGTATTAGTTTTATTTAGACTAGCTGAAACTGGTGGAATTTGTTTTTAAAATCCCCCGATTTTGAAACATTCTTCATTAGTGATACGCTCCTATTGGTCTCAGTGTGATGATATATAGCGTATAGCCTTCCTCGATAAATGGGCTATCTAACACTGAATTTTTTTTCAAATAGGACCAATAGTTCCTGAGATTAGCGCGTTCGATCAACAAACAAATTCTTCAGTTTTATATATTAGTATATATAAGATAGGTTCTGAATATTCGTAATATTTCAAAAATTAGTTAATTTTAAACAATGTGCACACAACACTGGGAACAGGGCTACCTACGACCCTGGGTGTGGCTTGCCGGGGAGGCTAGCTAGCGCGACAAGTACGAGTGCTATTGCCACACTACGGTGAGGGATACCCCTAGAATCCCTCGTTGCTCCATTCTTCGCTCTTATGCCAGGGCCACGGGTACATAGTCTAGCCCCTCCCCGGGCAAGCGGTGGCCCAACAACCTCATCCATTGCCGGGGGAACTACGCCCCCGGCGTCTTCAATCTTTCATCGAATGGGACGGTCTGTAATGCGCGCCACGTGAGGGAAGCAAAAAGCGGCCGATCCTAACACAACCGGGTCTTACGTTAAGCAAAAGAAATTACATTTTCAATTTATGATAGGGGAACTGTCTCGTTTATTAACAGAGCGAGTCAGGATTAATAACTTCTAGACAGAAAGTAATTTACTCACAATAATGATGTTACCTACGAAAAGCCGTAGTGATTTAGCGCACCCGTATTTTAGTGCGTTGAACCTATAATCAATACCCCGAAGGCCTTTGCTTGAACTTTCTCTTGTACAAATTCAATACAAATATTCGTATAACTTAATGAAAGTGAAATATAAATCTGCCTTACAGACAGACTCCTTAGTTATGAATTATATTATTATTGTAGATTTTCATTTCTATAAAAATAAGTTAAACGGAATTTAAACGCGTTTTTTATTTGCTTTCTCATTTGGTACTATAATTAATTGCTATAAAGTATAAACTAATACAATAAGAAAAACTTAATAAGTCATATTGTACTCTACCTATTAAGACTATGAGTAGAATACTGAGCCTAGGTCACCGTCTTTTAAGGGGTAACGTGCCCGCACAGAAGGCTCGCTATGTCTCTTCGCTGTATCGTCATACTCATCCGTTGTCCGAGGTAGGCACTAGCCCTCTGATCACAAAGAGTCAATTAGTCCTTATGATATTTTTTGTACAGGCTCACGGCCTCAGGACCTCACGGTCCTAGTATTTCAACAGCAAACGGCACAAACGCTCTGTCAAAAGGACTACTGGCTTTGTAATTAACTACTTTTAAACAGCAAAAATAATTGTGTAAGTTGTATTTGTCTGGCGGCCGGCATCTCAAAACTGATGAAAATGTGTGCGGAGCCGACCTTTGGAAGCCCCACATAGCCATCTTGGACCACTCCTGTAGGTTAGCATTCCCCCAGCGATATCTTAAAAAAGAGCTACTTTTACCACCAACTCCTTCTGCTCTGACAACGTCGTTAGACAGTTATAGGATAACTGCTTTAAAAAAGGGCTAGAGATAACACCGCGATTTTTTCTTCACGCGCGTTCAGTAAGAAACGTTGAAAGGGCGCCAAACCCTATCCGTCAGAAAAGGGTCTCAACGAGCCTACGCCCTCGAGGTTATCTATCGGAAGTACCTTTGGTCCCCGAGATCCTTACATTATGACGATGTGATGGCACACCCGTGTGGTTTGTTGCTCTACTCCTAACCCTGGGTGTTCATGACTGATTATACTAAGGTAAAAAAAGGAGCGACCACTTTACATTCCGAAGTTCTTTTCCCTACCTTTTTTCCACTTCACACTATCTTCGCTTAATATAATGGTCTTATAATAAGACCATTTGTAAGCATGGCGTTCATGGATCTAATCCCTCTTGACCAACGCCTGGTAGAGAGGAGAGTCATAGATAGACTAGACATTATTTTTTTCTATCTTTTTTTATATATATTCAGTAATTCTTGTAGTGTCTACAATGCTGAGAGCACTGATTTTGCGAGTATCGAATGGCATCGAAAAAGCAGATTGATAAAAGAATAAAATAATAGCTAGCAAACACTATTGAGATAGTAAATTCATTCCGAAATTCCTTAAAATGTCATTGGTAACAATTTTGACATTTTTAGAAGTGATAGAGGAAAATATCTTTTTTTGGAAACGAGTTCTGCGTCATGTACTCTTAATGCCTCCCGTAATCTTTGAGTACATTGCTCATCAAGAAGTAATTAGTGTTCACTAAAATACACTGTGACTAAACCGCTCCGGCATAGATAAACGTTTGTAGTAATGTCCCGAGAATACATTTGCATTGTACTAGGTACTGCAGTGTTTTTGTTTTTATAACATTCTGTATAATCACTTAATGAGTCCTGGGAGAGTAGGATTTACTATTAATGAAATTACTAGAGATGGTCGTTTTTGTAAAAACGTTTTTGAGCAACGATGCCAGTAGACGATGCCGGCATCCGATGCCGATATATTGAAAAACGGATGCCCGCAATATCCGATGCGAACTTCACCGAATGCGAGCGAGCGAGGGGCACCGTTGACCACGCCACGGTAAACGCAACGATGACAAACCGAAGACTCGACGTATCGCTCGCTCGCTAACTCTCGGGTGCTCTCGGTACGATCGGTGGTTGTGCAAGGCAAACAAACAATCAACGTAATACAACACTAGGAGCGAGCGTAACTGTCAGAAAACTTTATAATAATATAGGTACTTATTTATTTTTTAAAGTACCTATCTCATGTATTTTTAACAATCCCACTGAATGGTGGCTTCGTCATTCCAAAATATACTCGGCGTTGGCAGAAATATACCGTTCGAGGTGCAGTATTATTATAACTTCTGTGCCATGCGAACAGATATTCTCCAAAGCCATATTTTAAATGAACGAAGAACTCGTCTTACAAGTTCCAAATTAGAAAAATTGGTTTTTCTTAATGTAAACTCTAATTTTGTTAAAAATAAAGACTAATATTTTTTTATTTTTTTTACTTTATTTTTAACTTCCACACTTTTAAAACAATATACCAGTAAAAGTCATAATGTTGAATATCGTATCTAAATAATTTACATAACTACTAGACAACAGGCATCCAATGTCATACGCAGAGTTGCAGATACTTTAGCCGGCAACTAATTTTGACAAATCGTATCGATGCCAGAAATAACGATGCCGGCATCGGATGCGGTTTACAATTAACGATGCGCATCGGATGTCAAAATTTAACGAAAACGCCCATCGCTAGAAATTACAAACTTATTGATCAGACTATTGATGCAGTGTGTGTTCTAATATAAAACAAAATACACCGCCTTATGCCCGTATACAATGCACAACATAACGCGATGTAATTTTGCAGTGGCGCCATCTAATTTAGATACTATATACCAAATTTAGATTCACTGTGAATGGATGAATGGCAAGGTTCTCGTAAGACAACATTTCCGAATGACTATGAGTAGTATGAGCATTACTTTCAATTAATGATCTGATACACTGATCTGATAGAATTATATTATACAAATCCATTTGTCATATAAAACATACTGGGCCAATTGCTGTTGCAAAATTATGTAATAACAACATATATAAATATTATATATTTTGTTGTCTTATCTTTCTTACTGTTTAATTCATATTGTTACGACCAAATGCCGACAAAGGAAAAAATCCACACCTGCGTCTGTAGAAACACATTTTATTACCTTCCCGCATTTGGACTTTTTTTGTTTACTTTGTGTTTAAAAGTTGTAATTAGAAAAACAGCCTATTGTGTATTGTAATCCTTTATGGTAGGCTTTAGCCAGGTGTGATTCTTGGAAATTAATGTTATGCGGTCGAGTATTGTGTCGAGACATTGTATTTGTATAAGATAAAAGGAATGCCCAGACGGAGGGGTGAGACAGTCAAGCGACGATACGAGCAAAACCTGCGTAAATTCGATAAGCTATATAGTGATGGACCGTTTTATTGAATCGTGCATCACGTTTGTACTGGTTGCGTCCAGTTATATTTGTACCTGTGTTATACTAGTTTGTATAGTTCTAATAAATTCTATAGTAATTCCAATGGCATTTTAATTCGAGTCCCGTAACTCGTAACAATACTGTTAATGCCCTCATTCTACACAATTATATTCGTTTGAATGTCTAACTTACTGTTTCCTAAAATTAATCCTTTGAAGTATTGTTTAATTTATTTATGTTTATTAATATAGTATTAGTTACTCCCTAGGGTGCGGAACGCATTCAACAGTTTTTAACGACTATCTAGTTCAATTCTGTTTTGTTTTTGAAATACATTAAAACAGCGTGATCTATAGCTAGCCATTATTGCTAAGCTTTGTTCTTCTTCTATTCTGAGTTGTTTCTAAAACTACCATTGTCCTTTACAAATATATTGCCTATCACTTCTAGCAGCAAATGTTAATACGACACGAAACGCATAGCTCTAGTTTAGCTGTTTCACGTATATTTGAAATAAACTGGATGGTTATGGTTACATTCCGTAAAAAAATATGTGTGTGTGTGCAATTAACACGCAGTACAAGTGAAACAAAGTGTGACAAGGGTTGGAGGGATTCTAAATTTCGTGATATCACATTGTATTAAAGAAAACCTTCAAAACATTTCCAACTCTATCATAAAATGATAACATAAAAATGAGTTGATTTGGATTGAGCATAGTGTTTAAATGATTACATATACTGTATTCTATCTCATTGTCTCGCAGGCTTCGTCCTATAGATTTATGTGTTTATCTCATTTTAGTGTCGCTTTTTTTGTTTCATCGAGTTTCAAAATCAACAATTATGCCTAACTCTTATATTATAGACTATTTAATATATATGTATGTATTTAATTTATAATGTAGTTGAAGTATGTTTATTTATGATATATTTAATGATCTGCACCACCTACATCGCCAAGTTAGGTTAAATTATTCCTTAAGTAATGTTGCCTGGAAGAGATTGCTTTCAGCGATAAGGCCGCCTATTGTTTCTACCATGGAAATATTGTAATTGTGTATTTTAAAATGTTATATTTGGTGAGCAATAAAGTGTTATCTATCTATCAAATCACAACGACTCTAAAGAAGTTTCACTTCAACGATGTGATCCAAAGGATTACTCATTTATTAACTGCGACCCAGCTCTATCACTCAATAAACAAAAGGTTTCAATGTGGCAATCGTTTCTCTCAATCAAACCAGCATGTACACAACTGTTATCTTGTGGAGCAATGCCAAAATGTGCAGTACGCCCACCGCATGCATGTTGGTGCTCAATGGATCCGTGACGACTAATACTGTGATGTAACATGAGCTATACGATAACACATGTGTTCTTAAACAACGTCGAATCACGAAAGTATTATTTTAAACCAAGATAGAAGACACATACATGCAAGATAAAAGATGCAACATGCTTCGCTTAGAAGACTTAAAAATTTCCTCCCTACTGCTACTAAGGTAATGCTTGCTCAATCTCTGTTTCTTGATTATGCTGATGCCAGTCATATCGACTTAATACAAGAACAACTGACTAACTACTAAACTATCGACTAAAACAAGCTCGATCGACTTCAAAATGTCCGCATACGGTTTATATTTGGGTTGCGAAAATATGACCATGTTTCCGAATATCGCCAGAAGCTTAAATGGTTACCTATTCGCCTTCGTCGGAATGTTCACTTACTTACTCTCTCTCTTTTGTACAATATCCTTTTTAATCCTTGTGTTTACATACATACATAACTTCACGCCAGGTCCCTTGCGGGGTAGGCACGAATAACAGAGCGCCATTGAGGCTTATTCTTACACACCTCACTTGCTTCTTTGACATTCATAGCTCTTGTTATGCACGCTCGTCTGTTCTTAAGGCTCCTGACATCACCTTCTGCTAATACACGATCAATTTGATACTCGTGTTTGATTCCCCTGTACACATTTCTTCCATCGTTGATCACTCTTTTACGGTACAGGCTGTCTGTTTATGGAACTCAATGCCACTCAACATCAGACAAGCTAAATCCATATTGTCTTTTAAACTGAGGGTTACTAAATATTTTTGGTCCTCGCAAGTCTAAAACATACTACTGATTCTATATAAAGTATGATATATCTTATTTTTGTATAGTATAGTTTATTAAGACATACAATAATAATAATTGTCCTCATTTCCCACAATAGCCCTACACTGGCCGGGGCTTGTCCTTGGGTACATTATTATATGGTGTAGACAGGGATAATCGCCGGTCACTGTCACGCCACATTTCCATTAAACTTGTCAAAGGGCCTCTACGTGTTGGCCTTCCCGTGGCCCTACGCAAGCCCTCCAAAAATCCGGGCCATTTTTATGGCCCGTGGTCTTCCAAGACATACAAGATAATAATAATAACGCCACAAAGCCCCCCCATCCCGCAGGAGGACTTTGTGGCGAAGCCTTAGGTGAGTGGCGACACCTCGTACCTGACTCCGGGGGCCAAGACAAGGCCCCCGCCTCAGTGCTTGCCTTAACCAGCTGACACGGAGTGGAGATCGCTAGAGCTAAGACTCAAGCTCCAGGGGTGGAAGTGATAAATGGCATCACGTCAGAAGTAGCTTCAGTGAACCTGCAGCCCACCTTTCTACACCCCTTAGCCACTCACACCCATGTTGCCCCTGCCTTTTATGGCATTTTTAGGGGCCCATGCAGGGAGTGGCGAGTCACCGTCTGCCCATTTTGCCATGTTCCCTGAACATGCGACGGGCAGACGCCATAGTCCCCATATTCCCAGACCGCTAGTACCACTAACAGTTCACCCCAATAGCCCGGTACTTTTTGTACTCATTTCCCACAATAGTCCTACTCTGGCCGGGGCTTGTCCTTGGGTGCATTATTATATTGTGTAGACAGGGATAATCGCCGGTCAGTGTCACGCCACATATTTACATTAAATTTGTCAAGGGGCCTCTACGTGTTGGCCTCCCCATGGCCCCACGCGAGCCCTCCAAAAGTCCGAGCCATTTTTATGGCCCATGGTCTTCCAAGACATATAAGATAATAATAATAAATAATAATATACAAAGTATGCATGTAGAATCTTACCACAATTTTAATTGTGACGATTGAATGTTGACAAATTTTTGAAGTCTGTTTCTCGGGGAAGCAGAAGAACGCTTTAACCTTGTTACATTAGCGACTATAATTATTATAAAAGATAGCTATTGTATGGTTTTCCATATACTTTTTTTTATCGCATACGCTGCCTAGTGCTGAACGTGGTGGGATGGGGGAAGCGGTTATTCAGAGATAACAAACCGGTCTTTCTGCGGGAAAATACAAAAGTAATGTTATTTATTTTAGCGACACTCATAAAACATTAAAGACTACACCGACGTTAACATTGAAAGTAATTGTCCATTTCTTCGACTTGTTGAGCACAGAGTATTGTACATAATGTTTTCTTCAATGTATATATTTTACGAGGAGGATATCAAAATATCACAATAACAGACAAATAACTATTTATGTCTCTTAGTGTCATATTATATATAAATTGTAAATAAACTTATTTACTATTCACATCATAGTAGTTATGTCAGACAACAGAACATACTTCAATGTATACAGGATGAATTTAGCAAGTGGAAGACCCACAGGAACGAATCCTAATCTATTCTAAATAACGAATAACACACAAAGGAGTCTCAAAGCCGATTTTAACGAAAACTGTATATTTATATTTATTTTCCTTTCTACAAATCATACCAATAAGCGGAAAAAAGTCTTTTAAGGTGGAAAAGCCGGCCCAAACGACAGGAAGCCGCAGGAAATTGTATTCTTTCTCCGTTCCTGCACGGATGAATTCCTAAAAGACTTTGTTTCATGACACAAAAAAAACAAAATCACCAAAATCGGTCCAGCTGATTAGGAGGATTCTAGAACTCGATCTCAGCGCCACCTACCGGTTCCAATTGTGACTGTAAACCATCCCGAGACCCACTCAAACACACACACAAAATTTCATCCAAATCGGATGTAAAGTTACGATTCTATAAAGGACATTCATTTTTATATATCAAGAAGATAGCGTGTGCTTGTGGTGTGGGCGCATATGGGTATGTGCATGTGTGCGCCTATGATTGTTATTGATATCCCACCACTTAAACTGTGAAAATGATTATTTAATAGGTAGTATATGGTTTTCAGTGTTTTCATAATCAATTTGTAATAGAAAAGATTTCACTTGGT
Source organism: Dendrolimus punctatus (assembly GCA_012273795.1). NCBI lineage: Eukaryota > Metazoa > Arthropoda > Insecta > Lepidoptera > Lasiocampidae > Dendrolimus > Dendrolimus punctatus. The sequence continues at coordinate 13,493,935 of CM022550.1, forward strand.
CTTTACTTTAACAAAAGTAGTATTATTAGATTTTTGTAAAATTTTAATATTATTTTTCTCAGGAGTTAAAAGAAATTAACTCATTCTATATTACTATACCAAATCATAGTGTAGTGTGTAAATAATTTTTGTGAGGGAATGTCAAACTGCAAACCAAGGGAAAGGGTCGTTTTTGAACAAAATATTCAGTTTTCTATACATTGTATAACATTCTAAGGAAACTCATGAGCCATTTTGCATGTAAGTACTTTATTCAAAACCTTAAGTAATGACTCACGATGCGTTAAGCCGGTAAATGCGATACGCCGCCGTGACATTGAACGAAAGACTTATACAATTGCTTGTGATCAATTATATTTCATTCACACAGAGTTCTAGACGTTTCTTCATTTCAATTATAGTTGGATAGTATAATTTGAGATGTGACCGCATGCTTTGAATTAAACTAATAACAAGAATAAGTGCTCGCCACTTCATTCGCGCGGGACTTCGAGATTAAATACATATTATTTATAACTGACTGAAAAAATTGAGAGGAAGAAAACTAAGTTTATATGGGCATATGAGGAGGGATGAAAGTCACATGACAAAAAGAACGTTAAACTACAAGTTGGATGGTTACAGATGTAAAGGTAGACCAACGATGATATGATGATTTGTCGTGTGACAGAAGATGTATGTCAGAATAGAGGAGTGTGGAATAAAAAGACATTGTGCCGCCTCCAATTGATTGAGAAATGGTGAAAGAAAAGAGAGATTCATATCTTCTGGTCCTTGCAAGAAATGAAATATATTACAAATTTGCCACACTTTATTTCTAATCGGCAGACACGCACACACTTAGGTTATCCACAAGTTAAGCAAGTTATTCTTGTGTTATGGATAATATGCAACAGAGCAGTTTCGGGCCGATCCCAGACACTCAGACCTCGGGAAATAATGGCAAGTTCATACGTGAATACCATACCAGGACAGACACCCAGACCTCGGGAAATAAAGTTCATACGAGAATACCATACCAGGAATGGAACCCGGAGTCTACATTCTAGGGAGCTCAAAGTATAATGACATGAAATTCGTTGAGTCTTCGGAACATATTCGAAACAAATTTTCAGAAAAAACTGACGGACAAAAAAATTACACTCATAATTGTGTGTGTGTGCAACTTTTACTTGAAACTAACTTTAGTTTACCTGAAACTGAAACTTTACAAAATACACTCACAGATAATTCTTCTGTTACTTTTATTAATACAAATATAATTCCTTTAGCCCAATTCAAAATCAACTTTTCACCCATTCACAATCACTGTAATTTTTTCACTGTCTAAAAAATATTATTATCAGTTTTATTTCGGTCCCAATTGGACCTATGTTTGACCTATGTACAATGTAAAACTCGTATCACATTCTCTCGCAGGATTAGTCTTATAGGTTTATGTGTTTATCGCTCCCCACCCGTCCTACTACATTATTGGGAGGAGATGGGTAAAGCGGCGCCTGCAACCCCCTCTTCGCCGTCTGCGACAGGGGCCTGCTACTCATCCTCCGCCCTAACTCTTTTGTTGGCCTCCTTCTACGTAATAATGTCGTCACAGAAGGAAGCCACTGCTAGCCAATTCGACTCGCTGCACAGCAAGAGATCTGTACTGACTATTGCCCGTGGCAGTCCGGGGTTCGCCCATACTTATCCTACAACATTTGTAACCGTCACCACCTTAGTCTTCTTTTTCTCGTCTACTCCATTCCTATTAAAGTCTAGGCTGTTATAGTCCTTATAAATGGTATAATAAGCCAACACATCATAAACTTCAAATCAGTCCAGTTTAAACTGCTCTTGTTATTGGGATATAAACAGCTATTTATAGCTTTCCAACCCTCAGTTACCGTTAAGCGATCCAATCAATAACGGTCTTTAGTAAAGTTAATTTCATCAAGTATTTCATGAACGAGTCTTGGGAAAAGTTTTGTAATGTGAAAGTAAATTTCTATACATAAAGAAACTAGAAATCTAAATCTACAAGCTACATAAGAACCTCGAATAAGTTTCTTTGTAATTCTCTACATTGTTTGTTTAAGCCTGAAAGTAGACGTTGTTATTTCTGTCTTTTTATTTATATGTATGGAAATGATACCAAAAAAAAGAAATAAAATGAATTTATTTCTTACAAAAACGTTTCATTAAATGTCATTTTTACTGCTTTTTCATTTCGTTTTTTATTTTTTAATAACTTTTTAGTAACACTTTGTTATTTGTAAATTTAGTCGTTTATATACACAACTAAATTTCATACTATAATACAAATTTGTCCGTTATAATATTCAATAATCTAAGAACACCATTGAATAAGACCATTAAGTAAGTGAGCAGTTAAAAAGTTACCGATCATCAAAATTGAAAGACAGAAATTAACCGTCATTTTCGGTATAAGTATTGTTTATATGAAACATTTTACTATACAAAAATCTACATAATTGAGTATTTTATTTTACTAGAGACATAACACATTTCTGATATAATAATCTCATGGCCTAGCCTAGAAAGCTTTATATAGCGATAGTCTTTGATCTGGCCCTTGAAGATGTGCTATTTGAAATACAGACAATAGAAGTTATGGTCGATCGCAGAAGAAACATTTTTTCATTTAAAACATTTTAATAATAACTGAATTGCTCTTGTTTTCTTCATTAAATTAGGTGACAACACAACTCTACGTTATTTTCAACAGAACAACCCTCTCGTCCTTTTTAGAGATTATGCAGATTGAAGAAGAATGTATACTAAACCGATGGAAAGAATATTTTGAGGGATTATTTGAAAAAGGGATATCAAGTGTAAACAGTATGACTGATGTAAGGGATGAAAGAGAGGATAATAGCGATAGTATAGATATGAAAGAAATAGTGAAAGCTTTAAATAGTATGAAATTAGGAAAGGCTGCGGGGTGTGATAACATTACCGTAGAAATGTTGAGAGCAGGACAAGGCCTGGTCGCAAGTCAATTATACCGCCTTTTCAACATGTGCTGCATGAGAGGCTCTGTAACAAAAGATTGGTGTAAAGCCGTAATTGTTCCACTCTATAAAGGGAAAGGGTCACAGCAGGAGTGCAAAAATTATAGGGGCATTAGCCTTCTCAGCGTTGTCGAAAAGTTGTATGCTAAAGTATTGATTGAACGGGTTTTCGAAATGACAGATGAGAAAGTATGGGATGTACAAGCGGGTTTTCGCAAGGGAATGGGATGTACAGACCAAGTCTTCACCTTACGGTGCATAACTGAAAAGTTTTTGGCCAAGGGCCAAAATGTCTTTTGTGCATTCATAGATCTGGAGAAAGCCTACGACAGAGTGATAAGAACAGAACTGTGGTCAGCGTTATCTCAAAAAGTAGTTTAAATAAGCGTGTATGTATGAGAAGATTAATGAAAGTTGATGAAGCGAAAAGTGTTTGTCAAGATCGTAACAAGTGGAGATCCATCGTCTCTGCCTACCCCAATGGGAAACAGGCGTGACAATATGTATGTATGTATGTATGCAGATTGTCCGATATAACCGTTATAGGGTCATTATGGCATCAATGGCGATTGGTTAGAGGAGATACGGTTGAGAGAGTATATGCAGTGCATAGGGTTGTTCCATTCCAAATAAATTAATTGCATGGTACTAACTATACTAACAACAACCAAGACAGGATACTGTTTGCAGATGAGCAATAAATTAATGAATGAGGCAAAACGTGCTATATTGTCTTTATAATTTTCTTTATAAAAATACCAAATGTTCTTCTCCAGGCTTCAGATTTTAATGCTTAAAACATATTGCCTACTTCTACGGCAGCAAGCAGCAAAGTGAGGAAGAGTCTTCTATATCGGCCACCCGGCCGCAGGAAATTTTATTCTTTCTCCGTCCTTGCACGGATAAAATGAGCTTCAAGACATACGCCCCAAACGCAACCAAGATTTAACGCTAGGATAATGATGATGATGAAGTTCTATACAAAGCAACGTCTCCGCAACGTAATATCTGTAGTCATAAGGACAAACGAGTCTAAATAGAAAAGTCACGTTCATCCGAAATATCAAATAACCATTCCTGGTAGTTCATCTCCAACAGTGGCAACCCTAATGCCATATGACGTCACAGGCACTCGTGTGCCTGTATATGACAGGCAATACCGTCGCGTCGAAACGTCGATAGGATGACGGCCCGTATCTCATCTATCCCTTTGTTCGACCCTGATGGTCGCGTATTGATTTTATATTGAGGATATTTATTGCCAGGGGACGATATATATGTGGTCTCGTAGCAACTTATACTTTCATCAGATAGAAAGACTACAAAGTGGGCATTACCGTAAACAGCCGAGCGCTCATTAGGTTTAATAAACAAGTTGGGGCTGGGTGGTTTAAACAATAACTTCACATTTGTCATTGATAGTTGATATCTTGTTCTTCCGTGATCACGGCTACTAAAAAGTAGCTGTGACGTCTGAACAAAAATCAAATAAAATATCGCGCTCAAAACTGTCAAAATATTTCTTTTTCTAGCTGACCCGGCAAACTTCGTACCGCCTCAGAATCAATAAAATAAATAACAGTTTAAAAAAAACTAAAAAACACCCCACGCTTTTTTTAAGACCCCATTCATCAGAAATCAAATTTTATAAATTTTATTTTTTGTTTTTTAGTAGGATTTTTTATGAAAGCGTGTTTTTTAGTTTTTTTTTAAACTGTTATTCATTTTTAATTTTTTAGACTTTTTTTAAATATTTTTAAATACAAGCTTTTGAGATCCTGCATATCATGTAGCAGCAGAATGCTAGCCAAGACAAGTAAAACGAGCCCAAACACGACGGGTCTATCTTGTTTAGTACAGGAGTTCCTATGGCCACCTTCCGACTCCATCATCAGATCAGATCCATGGTACTATATTATTGCATTGTCATCGACCTTTGACAGGTGTGCAAAGTTTGAATTAAATCTGATCGTTCAAAGTAGGACAAAATCGAGCTCAAAGGGGTCGGTTACAAACATACATACATACAGGTGAAGCTAATAAAAGCGTCTTAAAAAACATATTAACTCACTTTTGAAACCTACCCTGGACTTACACAAATAATTCAGAACCAAAAATAGCCAAACCAGTCCAACTGTTCTCGAGTTTTAGCGATACTAACGAACAGCAATTTTTTTTATATATATAGATTACGTGTACTAGTCGCGAGCACTTAAGAAAATATTATTTCTGGTTCGCTTATTGTGCTCAATGTTTAATTATATTTATATAAGTGCAGAAATATGTTATACAATTAAATTTCTAATTTTAATAATAATAGAAGCTCTGTCCAGCGCAAATTAACTGCTTAGCTTAATATAGCTATGCAAATTTAATAATTGGTACCGTGGAAGCGACGACCGTTAAATGACCACCACACATGCAGTTAACGTAAACAGACCTCGGTTAACACGCGATAGTACGCAATAACCACTTTTTGCACTACGTTCAATATTGCTTTCATTCTGCATTCATACTGTGCTGATAAACTTGAATGGTTGCTTGAATTAACGTAAAGTTGCATCTATATTGTTACGAGTTACGCAGGACTCGAATTGAAATGCCGTTGGAATTACTATAGAATTTATTAGAACTACACAAACACGTATAACATAGGTACAAATATAACTAGGCACGACTAGTACAAACTGCACGATTCAATAGCCCGCGCAAAGTCCGTCATTATATCGCTCATCGGATGTACGTCTTGCTCGTATTGTAATCCACGCTTGACTGCCTCACCCCTCCATTCGGGCATTCCTTTTATTCTGTACAAATACAATATGCCTAGACGCAAAACAATAATTTTTAAGAATTAGTTCGACACACCTGCCTAATTACTGCCATAAAACAAGTACAATAACAATAAAATGCTTTTCTTAATTTAAAAAATATATACAAAGTAAACAAAAGAAGTCCAAATGCGGTAATAGGTAATAAACCAGATTTATGGCAGGCAGATATGCATTCACTTTTTGTCGGTATGTAACAATATCTTTATACATGTACTATATTAGATATAGTTAGCATTATAAATTACGCTTCTATCTCCAGGTATTCAGTTATATCGTTGTGTCACTTTCTTAATGAAAATATTGTTTTTCATTCCGTCGACGTGTCTACGCTTTTGTTGTACAGTCCTTGAAACGATTTATTATTAACTTTTTTGTAACCGAAACGTTCACGAAAAAAATATTTCAACGCACCAGGTCTGCGTAGGTCATTAATCAAACCGCTAAACTTTAATGTTGTGAGATTTATAATGTTCGTTGGTGCAGACCTTGGGTTTTTCTTTAGTACCACATGGTACCCTTTGTAACGGATTGGAAAAAGAACAGGCGTTCTATTTAATTGGTACGTTCAAGGTTTATTCGGATTTCGTGTGAATCATCTTTTGTTGCATCAACTAGTACTGACTATCAACTAGTAGTGACTGAGGTATCCCGTTACAAAACTAGCATCTAACAATTTTTGGTAAGAGTCGAAGAAAGGTTTTTTTTAATTGAATAAATTGGCGTTTGATTGACATTGCGCCTGATGTCAGGTGGAAATTCAGTCTAAAGGGGGTATTCTGGTTTAGAAGCCCGAAATTTAGCTGTTTTTCGGTCGTGATAAAAAAACAAATACTTTTACTGTACATTTTTTATAAGTTTTTTATTGATATTTAAATAGTACAAAACATTAATAAATAAAAAAACAAATTTCAAAAAACTGCAGCCCGGCAAAGTGTGGACTGATGAAAAATGGCACATCCTGGTGTAGGATATCAATCCTTCCAGTGACCTGAAATAAAATAATAAATATTCCTTAAAGAGGAAGGATGTAATTATCACACTACGAGACCTTTTAAAAGATTTTTTTTCTCAAATGTCGTCAGTTTCAATAATAATTTTTGTTTTTTCCAACAAAATTCAGAATACCCCATACCCCTAAGGTGGTCCACGCTTACATAGAAGATTCCGGTTCCCGCGAAACTTGAAGACACAGATTGTATTCTTCAGGAAAAACAGAACGATAAGAAGTTCCACTCTTCAGCGGTGCGTATGATGAAAAGGAAGCATAGCGTTTCGTTTGTTTTGTTGGTATTTCCATTTACGACTGCTTGTCTGCTGGTAAAATGGTGAGGGAGGAATTAATAATTCATCCAATTTGGGGGAACATTCGCCGAAGATTGTACTCTAGATTACTGATAATTTAGGCTCTGAAGCCTCTCGTCGAATAGTCGACGAGGTTTCGAGCTGGTATTTGGCTGAGCCATTCCAAAGATGTTCTTTTACATGCTGCTGGGTAGTTTCTGTATTAATGAAATTTTATAGGAGGGTATACAAGCCGCTTTACAAATCTATTGGAATAGGGATATGTGAAAATTTAAGGCATGCATGATTATTTTTTATGTGGTCAAATAGTAAATTCTATGGGTCATTGCCACTACAGAACGTTCCACTATTATAGTGGAATGTTTCGTATTGTTCCCATAATCTCAGCAAATCTGATTATGTAGACATTGACTTATTTGTGGATGAGTCTAGCATCAGTGAATGCAAACTTAATCTAGATTTAATTTAATAATAATTAGTTACACATTCACTAATTTTATATATTGTACTTTTCTCTTCTACAACTGTGTTCTACTCTGTGGAGGCTTATAAATATCTAATCTTTACTTGCCTCTGTAACTTTAGTTCGTAACACTACAGCTGTTACTCCCCAAATAAAGTAGTGTATCAAGGCACAATTGAACGACGTCGTATTTGACTTATTTGAATTTTCTTTTCATAAGTGTTTCATACGTTTCGTGAATCAATCGGGTGGTCCAAGCCCAGCTGTTGGTTGTTAATGAGCTGATATTATTAAGAAACAGCGCATACATAATAAAAGTCAGTCAGTCGACTTTGAAACACGGCTATGTTCTCCAGATCCCTTTAACGTTTACAAGAACACGCTAATTCATGTCACAACTGGCCCAAACAGTCCCAACAAACATGAAACAGCCGTTGTTCTCTTTGCATTGTAATTTATTATAATTAGCAGAAAATAAGAAAGTCAAAGTTTTATTTGGATTTTTTCAAAAGGAGCCGTTTTCGTTATGTCGTTTTAAACGCGTAACTGGGAAAAGACTCAATTTGGTTATATATGTAAACTTTTAAATTTATGTACTATGCAGTTTTTGAGATTTCTAATGTTTTTCACTCGACTTAGTTCACTCAAATTTGCATACCCTGTGTCCTAGGAGCTTTTCCAGGATATAATGTGTTCTCTTTCTCTTATCTCCAGTATTTATAAAACATTATCTCTTTTTTATTTATCTTTATTGTCCATTTTAAATGTATTATTCTATTTACATGGCTTTAATTTGCACACCTCCGTCATACACTTTCGATTCCTTGCCAGCAATCCATAGCCTGGGTTATCTGGAAGAAATCGCTTTAGACCAATAAGGCAGCCCGTTGTTCCTACCTTTACAGGAAATATATTTAGTCAATTAACTATTTAATCAAGAAAATAATATCATAGTCGAATTTAAGGAGTAAGGAAGTTCACCTGCAATACTCAAACAGATTTGTATGATTTTCATTATATTTGCCTGTAGACAAACGGCAGACAACTCACTTGATTGTAAATCATGTTATAGTACATACACTCCACTAAAAAGCAATAATAAGATTTTCCAAGAATTCCTTCAAATACAATATTTTTCAAGAATTAGTTTCCAGAAACGTTTTGGGTTTGCCATAAATCATTTTAAATTGACGCGAAATGACGATACTATAACTGTTTCGAGGTGTCACCAATACTGTCTTATTTGTGATCGGATGTTGGTCACTAATTGGTGGTTTAGTCGAAAACAGAATTTCACTTTTCGACGTTAAAAATAATATTTTCGTAAACTGTGTAGCACACTTGGGTTCTTAGCATTGTTAGATGTGTTAGCTACGAAAGTGAATTATATTAATGAATTCGGTTTTCGGCCAAGCCACTGTTCGTGTAATTTCTAATTTATATGATCATGAAAAGAGCGGAAGTTTATCTCCTCTACAGAGCTAATTAATGTGCACCTTGTTTTTCTTACAAGACAAATTAATGGATAAAATGTTAGTTAAATTGTGTTTTTAAATCTTATACTAATACATAAAGCTGAAGAGTTTGTTTGTTTGTTTGCTTGCTTGAACATGCTAATCTCAGGAACTAGGTCTGATTTGAAAAATTCATTCAGTGTTAGATAGCCCTTTTATCGAGGAAGGCTATAGGCTATATATCACCTCTCTAAGACCAATAAGAGCGGAGCATGAATTGGTGCTCCACTCCTATTGTTTTAAAATCGGGTGGTGTTTATTAACTTACTTTGCTTTTTAACCATTCCACGCGGACGAAGTCGCGGGCAGAAGCAAGCGATTAATATATAACATTTTCTACGGTAATATCTAACTTAAGAGTTATCTTAAGACATTTAAACTTCATTAAATTCATAAAAAAATATCCCCTTTGTAATACAAAAATGACCTTCTTGACATGACATGAATGCCATGGTCCTACTCTGACTTGGTCTATTTTTTCCTTTGGGTATCAATACGCTACTGCTTTTTTTTTCATTGCATGAGTTCAGCAGAGATTTACGGCGCACCAGGTAGAAAGCGGTTACCATCTCCTATTGACATTTGCTACAACAAAGGTGTTACAAATGTGCTGCTGCTCTCTTAAGGAACACTGGAGCCTGCCCACTAATGCCGGAACACTAATCAAGGTTGTTATGGCGACATACTTTAATCCAGGGATGGCAGCCAGCCAGACGGGCAAATACCCTACCACTTCTTACAACAGGCCGGTCGCTGGAAATTGTATTATTTCTTCGTTCCTGCAAGGATAAATGAGTGCTTATTTAAATCACTTTAATACACAAACTGACTCGTAAATACTATAGTAAACATTACAACGTTGCAAAGGTCTTGTTACTAAGTCGTCATCGTTATATTTAGCATCTAATAAAACAATGGTCATGAATGCATCACCTTAACATCTGACATCATCAGACGTCATTAAAACACAGCTCACATTTACACATCCACACGTATTAGCTAATATTCTATTTCTAAACATTACTACTACTAAGACTGACTCTTTGGAATAAATACATACATACATACATAACTTCACGCCAGGTCCCTTGCAGGGTAGGCACGAACAACAGAGCGCCGCGCTCTCTTTGGAATAAGAGTACATATAATATTTACAAATTTATCCGTGTAAGCATGGAAAAAGAACACTTGGCCGACTGGCTACCACCGCTGGTTTAAAGTATATCGCCATAACAACCTTGAGTTATGTTCTGACATTAGTGACCGGGTTCGTCTCACTTGAGAGAGCAGTAGCGCATTTGTAGCAAGCACCTTTGGTGTTTCATAATCCTTATTTTACATTTAAAATTATTCATATTTTAATTATAATGTCAATTAATGTTATTAAGGGCTTAATTTCTGGTCATATGTCATTCTTTAGAATTCTTCTCCCTTGCATATAATAGTTCCCGGCACGATTCTTGAGAGGTCACCTTGGCCCATGGTCCGTAATATTGCGGTTAATATAATATTTTCGAAATATAAATAGCTTCACATTGGCTACGCTCACGCCGACCGCTCAAGATCCGTGACGGGAACTCAACAATAAAAAAATACTCAATCGCATAAACAGTACGGACGAATCAACTTTTTTTTTTATAAATACGGCACGGAAGAATGCGTGAGACCTCTCCGCCTCACGTAAAGCTCATAATAGGCCCCATTGACACATAAATGACATCACCATACGTCATTAGCATATTCCAGTCACACAAGTTAACGCTCATGGCCTAATGACGTAAGTCAAGCTGTCCAATACGATGGGCGTAAGTCGTATTTCTATACCACACTATTCAGTCTCTTACCTTGCTTTTGTCGGTTAATAATTAATGTTGTTTTATTGGGGCTTATATCAAATGTCAAACAGTCCTAAGCCAAATAATTCATATGTATTATATTATAAAATTCTAAACATAACGTGTCTTTACATTGAAGCTATTTAACACTGGAATAGCCTATATAAGCGATGGAAAACACGATGCAATTTTATTTAGATTTCTTGTCTATTCGTTCGGGATTCATGTAAAACCTACTTTTATCCCGGCTTCTGTGATTTAAAATGGGCAAATTAAAAAAATATACAAATAATAAGTTATTTTTTTACTGGTCGATAGCAAATTTTATGTAATAATAAGACTGATATTTTTTATCCCCGAAATCTCGTTGGAATATTCCACAAGGAGCGGTTTGCATTTCGGATGCATACATTCTTCGCGATGCGTTTTTTAGGTGTTGACACATCGTTTTTCTCTGACAAGTGCTAGCAACGCTGCCTGTATCTCTACAAATAAAGATAAATTTGCGACCGGTTCCATATCTTACTATTCATAAACTTGCCCTGCGATCGGTTAAATTTTGACATTACTAATATGGAGATTTTGTCGATTTTTAACCGTTAGTAAGGCATATAAACGGTCGAAAAGGTTATTGGTTGAGCACATGCGTGAATGCAATGAATGTAATATATAGAAAGCGGTAGTCTCTTATATTTTCTTGCTACAACTTTTGATCCACTGAATGTTTATTGCGTATTTTAATTACATATGAAATTAACAATAATTTGCTATGCAAATTGATGACTAATAAGTATATGTTGCGATAGTAAAGCAAGTTTTTAATAAACCTTGAATCTTATTACATGACACATATATAATTACGGGTTTTAATTTATGTGTTTATTTACTCAAATGGATAGCAAATGACTCACTATATACCACATAATCACTTAATATGACTCTGAGATATCTAACTATATACAATTAACCAATAAATATTTTCCAAATTTACCAAACAAGTCACATTATTCACATTTTCGAACAACAACTCAAAACCAGTTTTATAAATCAAATGAAAACTAAATTATCAACACATACATCGCACACTATGAGATTCGTTTTATCTTCGCTAAAAAGCGGCCCTATCACTTGATTATTTTCGTAAGTAAATTAGGAAGTTGGATTTCACCAAACACTTGAGATTTATACCGTCTAAAAGTTAAGTGTTTTCGCAATATGCTGGTTCAAATTAGTTTGGCTGGTTTTTTCTCAATTTTAAATCCATCTTACAAACTCGACCCCTCTGAAGATATTGTTGCAAGCCGATCGTCAATCCTTTGCAGGTGTCTTATTACACCTTCAAATTTGAGAGATCTATTATTCACGCTAATCTCTTTGTTCACGTTGCCATAAGATGCCATAAAACCTTCTTTCCTGTGTTGGTATTGCATGCGAATTATTGCAGGCCATTAAGCTGAGCATTTAACGATTACAAGAACCAGTGGGCGGCATGTCGCTAGGAGGTCTTGTCTTAATTACAAATGGATTAGGGTCGGTCAATCGGGAAATGAGCCAGTCGTGTTCTGACTGCAAACGAGGAGTTACCTAGTGCACTTTCAGAGCGACTATCTTATAACGACGAACTTGGCGCGATTTATATGATAACGATTTTCTGCCCTACGGTTTGGTTTTGTCGTGTTTGTCTATACTTGTAAGAACTGTAAATTACACTTGTGGACTTCTAATAAACTTTGTGATAATTCCAACGGCATTTTCGAATTTATATCCTACCAATCACCTACAAATACGAAAATATAAACATGAACCCCAATACTCAAGCAAATAAATAAAATGATCCTGAAAGCTACATACAACTATCATACAATTAATCCGAACATGCACTCCGCAATGTAATTTAAATCAAAACATAAATCCGAACTTGACAGCACGACATAATAATAACAGCAGTCTGTTAAACAAAAAGCTATGAATATGATCGAATTGTTGGTTGGCAATGTTGGATTCGAACAGACATCTACAATAACAAACATGACAATACGTGCGTCATGTGAAATGTAAACGATTTGCGTTATGTACGGGCTACAATAATAATTTAACTTGAACATCGAGTCGAAAATAATCTGATGACTCGTCAAAATTCACCGAATAAGGCCGCTTTGAGATTTGTCGGTGCAGCAGCGGTATGGGATCTAGAAGCTCTGGGTTATAATATGGTAAATGTAAAAGTGCTGCTTTCAGTAAGGGCCGTCTTTACTGGGAGATGCAAAGGCTGTGTGGCACCCGGAGAGACCTAAAGAAGCGCAAGCATTACATAAGGCAGTCATATCACAAGCAGAAGACTTACTTCCATTTTACCAAAAAGTAACAGAAAAAATATGTTATTAGGAATTTCGCACCCAGTCGCGCAATGTAGATAAGACGGCTCGGTAACGCGTATACTTGTATATCGATTCCGCACCGGCAAACCAGAAAGCGGCCTTAAATCGTTTAATAAGCGGAATGTTTTATCGTTATTCATTCGCAAGGAGTCATTATCATCATTCTAATTAAATTCTGGTTGCGTTCCGAGCATCAACCTCGGAACTCGACTTCCGAATCCTACATATGCTTCGCCACTTACGTCTTTTAAGACGGTAAATTTAAAATATCACAATTTTAAATTTACCGAATCCGTTCTTGTGGGCTGACAAAGCCATTAGTAGTCCACTGCTGGTCATATCTGACTGACTTCCCTTTTGCGCCAAAGGGAAGGAACTTCCCGCTGAGGTTTTCCCCTCCGCACTACGACATGGGCTTGTTTAAAGAGGGCGTAAAACATCTGAGATCTATTCCTCTGAGATCCACAACGCGTTTGCAATGTCCCTGTTGAAGAAGACGTTCAGATACGACGTTAACAATTTGCTACAAGGTGGGTAGTGTTCCTGAATGCTTCTGACGAATATAAACATATTCCGGTCTTCCATTCGCTACATTCATCACCTACCAGCGACCTTGTACAAGTTGTTGATCCACCAGGCTGGAGGACTATGTAAGCCGAGACATGAGGACACATCTAGTCGACTTCAGTTCAGGATATTTTTTGATGAAATTATTTTTTCGTCAAACCATTAACTAGTGTAATTTAGTTTGTAATGTATACGAGTCGTATATCGTTATGTAACAATTTTGACGAATAAAATAATTTCGCCAAAAAAATAAAGTTACTTATTCCTGGCGCAGAGGATGACGTTTGCTCCATCGCTTATCGGTCCTTTTTTATATCGCTAGGGAAATGGATTCCTTTTTTAACGACCACGATTGTCAGGGGCAGAAACACAGTCACTTATCATAAATAGCTTCTATGTAAAAATATGCTTGAGTACTTATACAGTGTTTCTTAATTGTCGTTTTATACTCTAAGAAGCTTACCTACTATTACGCTGGGGGAATACATGTACACTCTGCACAGCAGATCGTCGACCATCAGTCCTGCGTCATATTGCTACTAATGCTCACTAATTTTACGAGCAATGTCGGTCACCTTGATTCTCTTAAGAGTACTTCTATATTTGAGTGGATACAGACCACAGTGTCAATTATAACACTTCCGAGCATTTCCGACCAACGTCATTCCTCGCTTGCACTGAAATAGTGTGACCTCTCCAATATTAATTTTACACAATTAATTTTAATTCTCGTTATCGTCACGTCCGCAATAACGCGTAACTGAATTGACGAATACACTTTATATTTGCACAATTCAGTGAGATTTCGTTTTTGTAACGCTGTTAAACGAATTAGTTATGAAAGATGACAATTTTATGTTGTGGTAGATTAGTGATTAATGCATATTCGCATTTCGTTTATATGATGTCTCTTCGAATTATGGAATAATAAATTCTATATGACTAGATTAGAGCGACGGCCAGGATATTCTGTCGTTTATGGATGTTTCGTTATTTTAAAACGTTTTAAGAACCTCAAAACCAAAGTGAAAGAATTATTAATACGCCTTGATTACTACTAAGCCACTATAGTAGTCGTGGTAGCTAAGTGGTTAACCACTCGCCCCTATCTCACAACACGTGAGTTTGAATCTTGGCCAGATAAAGCATGCACCGCTCACTGACCTAATGTGCATTCCATGGGAAGACCAACACGTAGAGGCCCCTTAAACAACAAATTAAATCTAAATGTGCGTGACACTGACCAACGATTGTCCCTTTCTATACCATATAGAAATGCACTCATGGAAATGCCCTTGTGTAGGACTATTGTAGGCAATAAAACAAAAGGTACCAGGCTATTGGGATAAACGCTAGTGGAGCTAAAGATCGGGACCATGGGGGGCTATGGCGTCTGCCCAATGCAATGAGTTGCAATGTTCAAGGAACATGGACAAAATGGGCAGTCGGTGAATTGCCATTCTCTTCATGGCCACTTAAATGCCAAGATTGGCTAGGGGCAACATGAGAGTGATCGACTAAGAGAGGTGGAGAGCCGGGTTGCAGGTTCACCAAAGCTACTTCCGAGGTTATGCCTTTTATCACTTTCACCCCTGGAGCTTTAAGTCCTAGCTCTGGCGATCTTCACACTTTTCGTCGGCTGGCTAAGGCAAGCACGGAGGGGGGGGGGGGGGTCAGTCAAGTCCGTGGTGTCGCTACTCACCTAAGGCTTCGCCACATAAGCCCCCTACGTAATAAATATTACTTTTTTTTATAATAAAACGTAAAACATAAAAACCTCTGGCGGTATTTAGTTTTTCTTAATATTCTTTATCCATAGTAATACTAAAAGATTTAACCATGTAAAGTTGGAGACGTATCCTTCTATGCGATTCTAAAGGTTTAAACAACTGATTTCATTGCAGCCACATAACCGAAAATAATAAATAAGAAATACAATGTCACTAGTCACTATTGATACCATCTTTATATTCCCTCACATTTCGAAACAAAAAAGAACAAAACCCTCCTAATTCAATAACATAAGAGATAGGAAAGCCAAGGTCGCATAAATAACATTGAATATAGCACAATAGGTAATACGATAACCATAGAGTGTACTGTTAAGTAATGTGAAAGACTGTGTGACGCTCTTTTGGACAGTTGGTAATGTCTACCCGATATGCAGGCGACGCCTAGACTCTCGTCTATAATTACAGGGTCTTGTATATCAATTGCTATTAGTGTCATAATTTTATTCTTTAACGTAAAAATATTTATCAGCAAAATGTCTAATTGCATATAGTTGTCACCTATATAACCAATTACAGCAATCATCTTTCTTATTTCAAACGATAATTAATAGTAATTAAAAGTAATTACAATTATTAATTGGAAACTAATAACGTGAGATTAAATATAAACTAAATCGCCTCTTTTCTTGAAAATAATGTGTAATATTAAAAATTTGAATTTTAGAAGAGATTTTTTTAACTATCGAAACCTAATTAACTATGTATCGAAATGAATAAGGTTTTATCTTTTAAAATATATTGTAGATTCACAGAAAAAAAGTTATTTTTTCAATACTTCTCTGATGGTTAAAAAAACTTAATTATAATATCAAATTTTCAAAGTAACACATTGAACCAAAGGGACAAGATGCACAAAGCCAAATAAAACTAAACACTTTAAAAAGACTGTATTTTATATACAAATAAAGAATTTAAAAAATATAATAACGAAAAGTACATAGTGGACCCCGGTAATCTGGCCCCTGTTGATTCAACGGCACTCCTTTTATTGCGACATGCCTATCACTCTACATAAAATTTATATATATATATATATATATATATATATATATAAATTTTAAAATTGTATGTATGTATATATGTATGTATGTATATATGTATATATATTTGTAGTTCAGATAGAATCTTATCATTTCCGATTTGTAATTTGTCGTATTACAAAGTTCTCTTTTTTCATTCCAGACTACTACTTTACTATGTAATAATACTTTAATATTTCTCGCTTTTAATTTGTAAGTATACAGCGATTTACATTACTGGTCTTTTTTTTATTTCACGAGTTCAGCAGGCAGCAAGACGCGCACCTGATAGAAGGCGGTTACTGTCGCTAACATTTGTTACACCAAAGGTGCTACAAATGCGCTGCTGCACTTTAAACACTTAAAGGGAGGCTGGAACCTGGCCACTAATGCAGGGAACGCAAGATTGTTATGGCGGCGTACTCTAGACCACGGATCGTAGCCATTCAGCCCTACCACCTGGCTGTTGGTTCTTTTTGTCGCATCTTACGACAAGCCTTTTGGCCGTAAGAAATTGTATTATTTCTCCATTCCTGCACGGATAAAGTACAGATAGAATGATAATACTCAAATATTTCCACTAAACAACCGCCATAAATCGCCATTCTTTCTACCCAGCTTTTTCCTCCCCAAATCAGTTTGGACAGTGACGTCATATCTTTCCTTCATTTGGCCTCCCTCACCCTTCCGACCTCACAGAGCACAAATACTTCCACTTCCGCCACTTACATACATATCGCTACGTTTACTTTGGCCTCATACATAAACATTAAGTTGCTTTTCACTTGAATATGTTTGGTTACAATGAATAACTTTTGGTTGTGCTAAATTTTGAAACAACACACGAGCTCCAATGTTCTGATAACAACGTATATCATAATAAACAAGCTTAGTAATCTTGTAATGTCGTGAAGATTTCTTACCGCACTCAGAGTTTAAAGGCTGATTAATTTAAACTTATAGTTTTTTAGGCGTGGTGGAACCATACTGGAAACATTTACTAGATTACAACTTATAAGGGTGATGTGATGCTTTGCTCTCACGGAATATCGACGTGAAACTACGAGCCTTGAGCTAGTCCTGTCTCATACAATGAATGAAAGTTTCAATGGCCCACTTACCTATCACATCACTTTACTCTCTTTCACTATCTCATTCTAGTCTCTCTGTCCCATGCCGCCTGTACAACGGAGAGTGTTCCGTAGGACTGTTTGATCTGGTGCCAACGCCTCACTTTTAAAACCGCACCGCCAGCGACCGGATATTCACCCTCATTTCCTTGAGCTCCCACGCTCAACTACGCAACGGTTCTCTAGAACATTTATTCCGCGTACAACAATGATCTGGAGAGAACTTCCCGCCGCGGTTTTCCCTTTGCGCTATGACATGGAGTTCTTTAAGAATGACGGTATAACATTTCTTGGAGGTCGGCAACGTGCTGGCGACACCCCTGGTGTTGCAAACGTCCATAGGCGACGGTAACTGCTTTTCATCTTGCGGGCCGTCTGCCTGTTTGCCTGCTTCAAGCTATAACAAAAATCATCTGTTCTATTCCATCCTAAAAGCAGCCAACGCGTTGGTTTCGCTCCGAGGTCTTGCAAATGTCGTAAACACTTTCTATTAGACGGCTCGTCTGCTAGTGTTGCAATAAAAAAACGAAAGATCAACTTTAAATTATTATGTAAGTGTGAATTTCACGGCATCCATAATTTATTAAGCGAAGCCTAGATTAGATCACTGAAACACAGAGACTCCGGGTTCGACTCCTGTTAAATTTCGCAAACAAACTTTCCACTATTTACTATGGTCTGGGTGTCTGAGAACGGGCTCAGAATGACCCGATGCATTTTACGCGTAACACAAGCGTAACTTGGTTAGCCTGGAGATATACAATGTGTGTTGTATCTAACGATTTTAAAAGAGTGTATGTCTCAGGACGCCCAACAGAAGTGATTACTTAGCCTGCCTACCGCTGCCGTATGCATGAGAGAAATGGAAGCCAGACAGACTGGCGCCGTAACGCGTTACGTAACGAAGCGGTTTACTCTCCCATAAGAAGTTATCACTTCTAAAAATACTTCTGCTAAATTTTATTTATTTATATCCTGTAGTTTCTGGAATAATAAAGACTGAAATACGTAACGCGCAAAGAAATTTAAGGATTTTGTTCACGTATGGACCTAAATAGCTAAGTAACCCCACAGATACCTCTATCCCTAGTACAGTCTTTAGTCTTCCGAGTGCCGAACCTTTTTTACTTGCCTGGAATTCACCAATTATGTGTTATCAGCTTTATTTACAGCTTTATAGGCGATGATTTACGGTCGACAGCTTTCGACGGGTTTACGTTGCGATACGCCGTGCGAACTCTTTAGTAGTTGTTACGGCGTTTGCTCCATTTTTCCTAAATTAGTTCGCTGATATTATTCGTTTGTAGTCTTGGGCGAATAAATGTCTTTATACTTGCTGGCGACAGAGAGGCTCCTTGACAAATGTTTTTATGTGTTTTTGAAACGTGACTGCATCAATTGTAAATTATGATTTTTGTTATTATACGTTGCTATCATAAAATGGTCTAAATTATTTCGCTTCGGCCGCATAATACTTTTATAACAATGACGAAATTTACTTTTTTTTATAATTTCTCACTTTTGTTATCAAATGAATGTAGAGTTATGTCAAGTTTCTACATTTTACTATGTTATTGAAATTATCATTGGTTACTACTGGAAATTACTTATTGGTCATAAAAAAAGTACTTCAGTTATTGTTTTAAATAAAATTTTATTTGAGAATACAATATCCCAATTTTTTTTTATGCAGTCTTAAAAATGACATCGGATAAATGGCGACCCCCATTGCGCATACACTGATGAAGTCGATTTTTGAAATTCGTATCCACTCTTCGCAGCATATCAATCGGTATGTTGGCAATGGCGTCGCGAATGTTGTTCTTGAGGTGTGCTATGGTCCGTGGTCGATCGACATAAACCAGGGATTTCAAATAACCCCATAAAAAGAAATCGCATGGAGTCAAATCTGGAGAGCGTGCCGGCCATTGGAGATCGCCTCTGAGAGAGATGAGGCGGTCGGGGAAATGTTGTCGCAACAAATTCATTGAGTTGAAGTCCATTTCTGGGTTTAGCAACACTTCCACACTCCCGAAATGAGTTAACCCACGACAGAATCGAATTACGGCCAGGAACGAGTCTGTGAGGAGGAATTTCAAAGCGAGCGCGGAAGGCACGACTACTTACTACAGGTTAAAATTTGACGTAAACCCTGTACAATTATTATCAATTTTCTACCAAAGGCATGGTAGGTATAAGAATGAATATTGAGATATACACGGCATTAATAATGTTTATAGTTATGTTGATATCGTAGTTTGTATTAGTTACCCAGCTGTCTTACTTTACCGATGTTATTAAATCTTCTATAGAACATGTTCCCATTAACACCAGTATTCGTATGAATCGAAGCAACTACCCGATTTTGATAAATAAATAGGCGCCAATATTAACACCCTTTAAAAGAAATGAATGCTAGGAACACAATCACTCATTTAAACATAATTCTGATTCTCTCCTAATAGTTCTAAACTCTACATACTGGCAGATTATTCTTCTCTCCCTTTTTGACCTTTTATAATTTATTTACTTTTATCTAAATGAGCCAAAATTTTAAAGTGTTTATTTTCTATCTTTACAGGTAAGCAAACTGGCAGATAAAATCCATGTGATGTTAAGAGGTATGGTAACTACCACTTTCCACGAACATCTGCAACACTAAGGGAGTCGATGTGCTGTCTACCTTGTTGAAATCACAAGTGTTTTTAATACCTTCAAGAATAAATAACATCAAAAATAAATGACATGTGGCTAAAGCTGAGTCTATTCAAGTTTCATAGAAACACTGACGACTAACTTTGTAACAATAATTCATATCAAAGTAAAACTCTATAACTGCTTTGTTTATCGATTCGATAATGAATGTGTGACATACTATACCGATTTTAATTTACAACCGTATCATCATTAATAGTTCACGTAACTACTAAATTCAGTTTGACAGATGCCAAAGTGGCTTTATGTAACGGCTTAACTATACATCTAACCTAGTTATTTATTTAGGTTTATGGCCTGGAAGCTAGGCCTTTAAGCCAGATCTTAAGTTTACAATATAGTTTCTTCATTTTCTTAAGTCTACGTGTAGCACAGCTGACCTGTAGGTAATCAGCTGGTGCCATTCAACGGAGTACTTGTGACTCAAAAGGCCACATTTAACTATACAGATCACATTTCTCACAAAACACATAATGTCTACTCAAAAACTATCAATATCCTACAACTATTGTTCACTTTAGAGTAATTTTACACATTTTTAGACTATAAAACTCCACGGCACATCTCCTTTCAGTTCCCGCCAAAAACTCCCGTCATCACCTAGGATTACTCCTACACACAGGTAGGAATACTTTTTCACTCCTATATTCTTCTTCCATGATGTTAGCTAAGAACCTCAGCCGGATGGCCCAGCTTGCCATACACAACGCGATGCTGGTACCAACGCTCACGTATGGAAGCGAGAGTTGGGTATGGAATAGAGAGCATGAAGTAAACGCGGTCGAGATGCGAGCACTGCGCAAAATCTGCGGAGTGACACTCGCGGACCGCGTTCGTAATACCGAAGTAACAAAGAGAGTTGGTCTGAAAGAGAGTGTCTGGGTGAAGGTAAGGAAAGGAATGCTGTGGTGGTTCGGGCATGTGGAAGAATGTATGACGAAAAAATTACTAAACAGATATACAATGCAAAAGTGGATGGATGCAGAAGTCGCGGATGGCTACAACACACCTTCCATGATCAAATTGATCGTGCACTAGAAGAAGATGATGTCAGGAGCCTTAAGAACAGACGAGCGTGGACGACAAGAGCTATGAATGTCAAAGAAGCAAGTCAGGTGTGTAAGAATAAGCTTGAATGGCGCTCTGTTGTTCGTGCCTACCCCGCAAGGGACCTGGCGTGAAGTTATGTATGTATGTATGCATAATGTTAGTGTGGTACTGTGATCACATTTTAAATACACATGCACAATCTCGCGCACACATATATATGAGTACATGTAAACACAAGTGCGTAGCCTTCTGTTTTCCTCGCGCACATCATCGATTTGGCAATAATATATTTGGCATTGTTAAGAATTCTGCACTCGTATAGTGTAATGATTGAATGCACTAGCGAGTAGCGACCGCTGCTCGCTCCATTAGGCGGCAACGGCAGGAAACATAAACTGTATATCTAAACGCACGCTCAAACAGAAACAAACCAGGTACCAAAAGGTTTATGATTGAACGGCTCGCAGGTATTTTCGTGCATAATATTAATGCTGAGATTAAAATAAACTCATTGGCCTGTGCAGACTGTAGACTTTGGATCGCGTCGCGTCTGCCATTTTGTTCGTTCTCATTCACTCGTTCTGAACGAATCATTCATTCATTCAACTTTAGGCTTGCTTCATTGGGGTTTCACTGTCTACGCACTTCATAGTCGATTTTATACTTACGTAAGTAAAGGATATTTGTTAAAATAAGTACATATAACTAATAATGTAAATAAGATTATAATAAATTTATTTATTACAGACTAGATTAATTATCTATTCCGTCGTGCTTCATTAGAGGTACACTATAATCGATTTTATACTTGAGTATAAAAATATATAGTCATTTCTATAAAGAGTTGTGTGGTGGAAAAATATATGCAACATATAATCAATACTAGAGTTTTCAAACCCTAATAGTAGTAGTAGGTATATATATAAACCTTTGAAAAACTGATGATGAAAGCCTCTTAAAAATCCATTGAACATAGCGGATATACAGCCCGACTGTTTTTCAGTTTTATATTGAATAACGCAATTTAGTCATTGTGTTCAAACCATAAAGCTACATATACGTTGACTTTTTACAAAAAGCCTTTATGCGGGAAGCGACTTTGTTTTATACTATGTAAAGAAGACATATTTAAATATATATAAATTTATCGTGCTATTTGTCTGCGATTACTTTTACCTACCAATGACGTCATAAGTACGTAGGCTTGTAAAAAATCTGACACCGCGTCGTTCTGTAAGTGTATATGAAGTACTCAGTTGATTTCCCTGTCCGATCTCCTGCGCGTGTACGAGACCTTACGATCGGACGAAAGACGGACGGCGAAACCTCTTAAAGCAAACAACCAACGCGTTACCAGCGAGCACGTTACACAAGACCGCGTATTGAGGTGCTACATCATTTTATTTACAGCTGTTCCAGGTTAATGTTGTCTGTTAGGTAAACTGTAGGAAACAATCGGGTTATTTTTGAATTGTTTATACTTGTGAGTAGCTTTCGGTACGGGATATGAGCCGGAATAGGACGCTTTGGTGTAGGCCTTTTAAAGTTCCGCAACAAGCTGAAAGCGTTAGAATTTCGTCATGTTTTGGCCTATAGAAGTTGCAACACCAGGAGCGAAGTCAATGTTCCGCAACAAGCTGAAAGCGTTAGAATTTCGTCATGTTTTGCCTATAGAAGTTGCAACACCAGGAGCGAAGTCAATGCGTTGACAGCCTTTAGGATGAAGCGATGATATAATGATAAATAATCGGCAGATAACACACATATCGTATATTGGAATAGTCTTGGGCCGATCCCAGAGACCCAGACGATGGTGAATAACGGAGAAAATACGTTTCCGAAATTACCATGGGCAATGAGGTAAGCCAGCAGCAAAGGCTTGGCCCGCTCAACCATAGAGGCCGTCATAATGAATAGTAATATTGGAGATCGGAGGTATGGGATATGGGAAAAATACTAGATACTGCCTATGTATATATGTCACAATCATTTAACTGGGGTGATATTTAATATAATACTCTAAATTGTATATACATGGAATTTCGAAGCAAGTAGTCGCTTATAACATCTAAATAGTGCTGTAGTAAAATTACAAACAAATTTGTTTTCATTAGGACTGAATTTCGTATTGGTGTTGGATTCGAATTGCGTGGAAAACATGGCTGCGAGCGATAAATCCGCGCCATTGTTTGACAGTATAGTAATTTATGTTATTTGAAATTAAGTTTTTTTTAATAATTGAGATATTTCTTTTATTCGCTTATCTATAGTATATTAGTAACTTATTATTATTTTTATAAAAATACGCGAAATTAGTAATTGTGCAAATTAACGCGACAGTGACCTCGGAGTGGCTATCTGAACCGTTTGTAGCGAACTCTCCCGAACTATTTCAGGCGGACCAACGCTACACTCTGAACAATGAACCGTGTAAGTTGAAATGAGTCGAAGCATACACAAACGCCATACGTAGGAGAGAGACAAACATACCTGGCGTCACACAGGGAGCACGCATAGTACCCGCAGCGTTCTATTTTTATTCGTCGCGAAACATGTCTCGGAATTCGTTTCTGTGTCTGGGAACATAGAAAATCATGTGACTAATGATCTGCGGGCTAAAAACGTGTATACTAACGTTAGGCACAATGTAAAACGTGGTGTGCTTGCCAGAGTTTGTGATTTCCTTAAGTTTTCAATCACGATGTCATTGTATAAGAATAGTTTTTACGTTATAAAGATTAGCAGCGAAAGAATAAGACGAACAAGAAAACAACTTAATTAGACTTCTCTATGTCTGTTCATACAGTTTATTGTCTTATGTATTGATTGTTTCTGAGAGTGTATTACTGTTCCAGCTATTAGAGCTTTGGATATAATTTCTAAGTGAAACTGCTTTAGAATCGTTATGATTTGAAAATCGATGAAACGAGTGACACTAAAAAGAGATAAACGCTCGAAAAATAAAATTTGATTAAATTATTAAGATTGTCCACATAAATAGACTGTTCTTCGTTACAAATATTATACATTGGCTGTGCGAGCGAAATCGGTGGGGCTACTCTATATTCATATCTTCTAAGCCCCGCAAGTTAATGAAATGAAATTTACATAATAAGTTAAGATAAAATTGCTATTGTAGTTTCTAAAATTTTCAATGAAATCCGTTAAGCTGCTTTTGAATTGAACGATGCTCTTAAAAAGTTTCACTTATAGAATTATATTCAGTTATGAAACAGTCCAATTATGAACAGGCTTAGCGTGTGTAGTTTTAACAAGTTTAGCTACAAAATATTTTGAAATCACAGACAGACACGTTTGAAAGAAAATGTTAATTTTCTATCTGCAATCTTCCTTTTTGAGTACGGTCTAAATAAAGCAGCTATAGTAAGTAGTAGAAACGTACCTATTAACAGCAATAATAGGGTGTCATTTATTTGGAAACTACAGGGTCCTCCGGGTAATTGGCGAGACCATTGTTATCCCCCTGAAGTAATCTCGTGGACTCGGTAACAAACGATCCTATATAACGCTGAAAATTTTAATCAAGCTCACCCCAATTCATGGGTATACATTTTAGGTGATATACATCTACCGCTCTCTTTTAGATTGATCTTTTTTATCTTTATCGGTTGCAAGGTAGGGTATTTGCCCTTTTGGGTTACTACCTCTCATGATATTAGAGCATACTGCCATAAAAATCTTGAGTTGTGCTCTGCCATCAGTGGTCAGATTCTAATCTCCCCTTTGAGGCGGGCAACTCATTAGTAGCAACACCTTTATTGTTTGCGAATGTTCATAATGGTTAGCACATTCCACCAGATGGACTGTCAGGATGTCTGCTGTACTTCAGGAATAAAAAGAATCATTTTTTACTCCTCCATCTCTCCCGGGGTCTGAATCGTCTTTATTTTAAAATCATTTAAATTCTTCTTTTTTCCTTTCGATTTATTCTGTTTCCCACAATATTTATATCCGACGTTACAATAA
The DNA here is from genome assembly GCA_012273795.1 of Dendrolimus punctatus. Classification (NCBI taxonomy): domain Eukaryota; kingdom Metazoa; phylum Arthropoda; class Insecta; order Lepidoptera; family Lasiocampidae; genus Dendrolimus; species Dendrolimus punctatus. Next base: position 13,519,536 of record CM022550.1, read on the forward strand.
TATACGTATAACAGATCGATGGCTAGGATTAAAACATTTTAAAATTTATTTTTATTGCATGATTTCAGCAGACAGGCAGACTGCCCGCCTGATGGGAAGCGATCACCATCACCTATAGGCATTTGTAACACCAAAGGTGCTACCAATGTGCCCCTGCTATGAATTAATATATATAAAAGTTTATTTATATAGATACTAACTGTCCCGGCAGACGTCGTCCTGTCCGGAAAAGCTTTAATCAGGTCTACCGAGTCCAATTGTAAACTAACTCAGAAACCTTCTTTGGCTCAAGCACAACAACTTTGCTAAAGATCATCACATGATCAAATGTATAGTTTACGATTCTATAAAGGACATACAGACAAACATTCATTTTTATATATCAAGATTGACTCATTGAGCTAAGTTAATATCAAACAGAAAATTATTTATAATTTAAATGTACTGATCGTTTTATACCTGTAACGACCCGTCAAGGCTTTATAGAGTTATATTTTCCACTGGGTCATTTTCTTCATAGTAAACTTCTTCAATGGGATAACTTATATGAATAGTTTAAATCTCTTCAACAATATCCAATAGAAAAACTTCCTCCTAACACAGATTAATGTGCACTCTTATAATCCCAGGCGTGTAATTTTTCTACAGTCCGCTTGTATCGCTCAGGGAGTAGTATCGGCTAAACGGTATACATTTACGTCTAATGGCGTACGCTAGCGTCCATTTGGCGTGATCAAGCCACTCTGATTTATTTCCGGATAACTGGGGCTTTACCTTGCCTCTCTATCTCTATCCACCTAGCTAAGGAGCTATGTTCGTTTGTTGTAAAATCTTTTAAAGATTTTTTTTGCAGTGACGAGACAGTGTTTTCTTTTTATAAACTTTCAATCTCTAGCTTACATCGCTAATAGTTTTTTTTTCTATTGCAGGAGTTCAGCAGACAGGTAGACGGCCCACTTGATGGAAAGCAGTTACATGGCCTATGAATATTTGCAACACCAAAGGTGCTACAAAAGGCGCTTCTGCCCTCTTAAGGGAGACTAGAACCTGGTCACTTATGCCGGAACAAAACTCAAGATTGTTATGACGACAAACTTTAGACCAGGGGTGTTAGCCATCCATTCGGGCAAAGGCTCTACCACCTGGTTGTGGGTTGTTTGGTCGCCTCTTACGACAGGTCACCCGGCTGCAAGAAATTGTTTTCTTTCTCCTGCACGGATACAAATAATAGTATAATAACCGTAGTATAACTCGTCTAGCCTCGTCATATTTTACTTGAAAAACATCTTTTACTTCATATGAACGATCTTTAGCAGAACTTAATTGTGAAGAATTTTTGAATTTGAAAAACATAGTATGTATATGTATAGAGATTAGTGAATTTAAATACCCGCGAAAATGAATGAAGTGTGTATTAGCTGATAAATATATATTTTTAAATTTACTCTTTGTAAATGGAAATTTTTGTGAACAGGATTTCTCGTTCAGTGACTTAATATTTAGTATTCAATGTCTTACGCGATGACTTCATTATTTTGACATTGCTATGCCAATGACCTTTAAGCTATTTCAAGGACACGCTCTTTGCTTTGGTGTTTAAGGATTACTAATTAGTTTGCGTATCAAGGTGTGGGCGGGAGCATTTTCGATCAAATATTTTTAGATTTCCGTAACCAAATATTAAAAACAAGCGCCGGTTTAGTGATAACAAAACTTGCATTGTGCACGGCTTTATAAACACTTGATCGATTGTAAACTGCTGTGCAACTTACGTGTTTAGCCTAAAAAATGTTATTTCACATGTCACCAAACCTACACTTTGCGAGCCCAATTAACGGGGAACAAACAATAACAGTTATATAGCAACAACAACACGCACTCACCATTAAAATTCACTAATTTGTTGCGAGTAAATAGAGTTGAAAAACGGCACATCAGTCGCCAAGCCTATAAACACGCGAATAAATATTTGAACATGCTTTTCTTTGTAAATTTTATCCCGGTCAAGGTTTCTCGGTGTTTCAAGGAATCCAAGTCACTTTGATGTTTGTCGATATACTTGGTGATATCAAGGTAAAATATATGCTCGCCCAGTAAATTACCCAATTTGAAAAAGAGCACTGCTGGCACCAGACGTGATTCCTTTCTTGCAAACGGCCCACTTGATGTCAAGCAGTTACCATCGCCTATGGACATTTGTAACACCAAAGGCGCTACTAATGTGCTGCCGCTCTCTAAAGGGAGACTCAAACCTGGCAGCTTTTGGCGGAACACAACTTAAGGTTGTTATGGCGGCATGCTTTAGACTAAGCACCCTAATTACCGAATTACGTAAATTTGAATCATTAGGGAGGGGCGAGCATTGACCTAATCTAAAACATTGTTAGGAAGCTTGTTCACCTAAATTACTAACAACTAGTGGTAGTAGTACTGCTATTAAACAACACAAAAAGTAATAAAACAATTGGGAACGATCATCTCTTTTATATATTAACTGATCTTAACAGTAAATAATTTAAATTATAATTCTACTGTCTATATTATTAAACATTATAAGACAGACGTTAATAATCCCCAAAATCCCCGTAATCTCTTGTTAACAAAGAAAAATTCGCTGATTTAGACGGCAATTTGAGTGTTGAAACACAAGCGATGAATATTAATGTTTCCCATGAAATACTTTTAGGTTTCAGGTAAACAGCAGCCAAGTCTAGAGCTATAACAAAGGTAGTGACGTCATTAACAGCTATTCTTAACGTTATCTTAAATTATATCATCACATAAATATCTTATGTCGTAAACAGCTGAAATTGGCTCGTCCACGTGAAAATTGTTTTAAAATAAATTCCTACACTGATAGCTGTATGGTTTTGTCTTCGTGACGTTTTGTGACGTCATGAGTTGGATGTTTTCTATTGATCTGTAACAATCTAAGCAGAATTGGTAAAGTGCGTGTTTACAACGGAGTCTTTCTCTATAGCCATTAGATGCGTTGCGGAGGTTGGAATGTTGAGGTTGCATTTCATTGCTTCAGCTTCAACTCGCAAATAGCCACTGGTGATGTTATTTGCAGCTACTAAATCCTTCCCAGTATGAAGATGGCTTCTTAACAGCTCTTATTCACGAATATGCGGCGTTACTTCTACGGCATTGTTGGTCAACCTTTCGATACCCATCTCGGACTTTAGTTGGAGAACGCATATCAGTTCCTGCACATTAAAGCTTTCCGTAAATGTAATTAATATCGACTATATTTGTAATTTTAGAAGGAAACCCAAAGACCGGTATTTCTAAACTTATACAACGATTCTTGTTCAAACCAATTTTTCATGTAATTCTGATATGGCTTAAAATGAGCCTACTCGGCTAATCGGTCCTATCTCTATCCGACCTCTAAATTGGATGAGATAAACCGATACGGTCGGAGACCAGTGCATTGCATTCGACCTAAATCAACCTTCTAAATCGATTAACCCGCACATCAGAACTCGGGTAATGTGCTTGTATATAGCACGTTCATTTATATAAATGTTGCTCGTTTTGTGGTTCGAATGAATTACTTTGGGTGGAAAACCTATTGACATACATTTAAATTCTGGCCAAAAAGTAACGTATCCTTTAAGTTAGTGTTTCTGACGCCAAAGGAAATTATCGTAAAGAAATCAACGCACTAAATTACTCAAATATGAGACTTGCAAATCTGCTTTAGGCACGCGTGATAGGTGCATTATTCGTTTCTCAAAAATGGACGCCCGGATTACAGACATTTTCGAGCAGCTATAATTAAGCTACTAAAGAGTATAATTAGTTTTGATTATAGCTTCTACGTTTATTATTAGTATAGTGGTAGTAACCCAAAATTATATTACTTTGACTACTTAATTATCTTTTGCATTCGCTTATATGAATGCACATCTAAGTTCAAAAAGCATTAATCTATGATTTATTAATTTAAAAGCATCTGCATTAATAATGATCAAACAAACAGATCCCATTACAGCCCTAGAGTATTGCGGAAGCATTATGCTTTCGTAACTGTTTGCTTTGGATTATATTACTGGCTTTTCAACTTTGTATACAAATGCTTATTGAGTTTCTTATGCTTTCTTGGGCTCAATAAAAATAAAGATCCTGCCAGTCTTAGACTTAAACTCTGCGCTACTTTTTATCCTGGTAATCCCGCGGGGTCTTTTCTGGGAATGATTTAAAATCGCCAGATTAAAAAATCTAATTCCATTGTGATTGTGATATTAAACGTTTGATATTGTTTATCCTGGGAATACCTCTGGATTTCTTCTGGGGGCAGTTTAAAGTTGTTTGGATGCATTAAAAATTTCAAGTCGAGCGTGGACGAATTAAATATACGCGTTTTGCCATTTGGCTCCATAAAGCTAAAATTTGACGAAAATAAATCTTTCTCTTTACCATAATGTTTATTTCTTTATACTTGATACCATTTAATTATTATTGAAGGTTGAAGTGAGATCTGTGCACTTTATGTAGAACATAGAAAAATATTAGTTTTAAAACAGTTATTAAAATAATGACACAATCATTTAGATTTCAAACTATTTGGCTCCATTTTGAGCTTGACGGTCGTTTAAACTTTCACATATGTTTCATTTGCAACAGTGTATATCGATTGAACGAATATAACCCCTTTCCACCGAGGAAACTAGAATTAAACATGAAGTGGACTATGTTCTGGCTCAGAGAAGACTGAATTTCGTTTGACAAATACAAAAAGATCGCGGAAGTCCGCCGACGTCTAAATATAATTAATATTTTCAGTCGAGCCACATACAGACCGTGTTTGTGAATGCTAATTATTATTTTGTTTGTTGTTTGGTATGCAGGAAAACACTCAGAACTATTTGCTTCTTTAGACTTTATAAACACATAATATGCTGTATCGTTCTGTCATTATTGCATTATCTAACTACTTATCTAAGTCAGATATTGTAAAACTTTCCACAACAGTAGCTGCAGCAGTCCTCGTGATTATAACAGGAGAATATTATATTATTAGTGTAAAGTGTGTCCTGTCAAACACCAAAGTAAATATGAAGCTAATAAAATATATTGATACTAGCTGTCCCGGCAGACGTAGTCCTGCCCGGTAAAAATAGGGGTTTGTCGCAGAGGGTTGATAAATTAGGGTTGTATGTATTTTTGTATGTTGTATCAAAAAAAAAGGAAATGAAAAATTTTTGTCTAAAAAATAAATAAAAAAATTTAGGGGTGGACTACCCTTAACATTTAGGGGGATGAAAAATAGATGTTGGCCGATTCTCAGACCTACCCGATATGCATACAAAATTTCATGAGAATCGGTCAAGCCGTTTCGGAGGAGTATGGCAACGAAAACTGTGACACGAGAATTTTATATATTAGATGAAATATACTGCCTACTTAATGCAATAAACTTGTTTTATTGTGGTAGTGTTTTGATCCATCCAAGTGTGATCACGGAATCCTATTCAATCACCACTCTAAAGTAATTAACAGCGGTTGCTTTAACCGAAATCGGTTTATACAAGTGTAATTATTAAAAAACTGTTTTAGAAACTCTAAAAAACAATTATTTGCAAGGATGGTTTGGCCCGTTCCTTATCAGTTCTTAGCTTCTACTGTTTTACAAATATTTACCTAATTTGCAAGTTAAATTGTGGATTTGGTATTTTTCTAGAATAACAATACCTATAAAGGTTTTCTATCAACTGTTTCGTAAAATTATTCAGTTTCGGTTACACGATATACTATATGTCTTACCTCAGCGTTATTTTTGGCTATAAAATAAAAATCTGCAGATTGTCGTAAATATGTTCGCACCAGCGGTTTAATCCGATATAACATCATTATCAGTACCAACGACTCGTAGAAATAACGAGATAGTTGTTATTTTGTTGGATAAAGTCGAAACAGTGAAAACTTGTGTTTTACCTTTGTTTGGTGGGAATTGGGATTCAGGAAAAGTATGATTGCGAAAGCTTTGTGTGGCTTATGCGGTTTGTCTGTTGTGTTATTACGCTTCCGTAGTTTTAACAACAACATGAGTTTGTTGAGGATTTATTGGAGCACTTGTTCCAATCTGCTATACTTTTAAAGAAGATTCATAAGCGACCTATATTATTAATTCATCATTTCTTACTAATAATTAATTATGCCGATCAAGGTTTGACGCTTCCTACTTTAACATGCGCCTCGTTGCAATGGCCTGAAAATTGTAAGAACAGGAAGAAACGAGAAGAAATCATAAGTAGCCCCTTTGTGATAAGGCAAAATTAGTTGATAAGTATTATCCTTTGCAAGTGACTACCGCAATCGGAGCTTACATGGCGATTAATTTATAGAGCAATTAATATGAATTTAGAAGAGGACAAATTGATATACTATGACATAAAGTAATGTTTAGTACAGCTCTGCGTTTTTGTATCTACTTGAAAAGAAGTATGAACGACAATTTTCATTGATTGAGATACTTGTACATCGGACGTCGGAGATTACATACACTATTCGTTTCTGACGACAGATACTATTATCGAATTCCGAAAATAATATAATAATAAAAAGGCAAAATTCAGTCCAATTGAATCAAAACCAATACCTTCGAAAGAATCTTGCGTATAACCAATAGAAAACAATTTAAAAGAAAAGAAGGTTATTATGACGACGTCCCTTTGAAAGCAGGCTCTCACGTTGGGACAAAGGGAGTAGCCACAAGCAACGGGGGTGTGAAGGGCTAATAGCTGGATGAATATCCGGAGTAGCTTTTAGTCAACATGGAAAAGGGAGTGATGCAGTGGAAAGAATTTCAGATTATGTGCTAAAATTGTAGCTAAAAATAAAAAGAAACACGTTACATTTATACTTTTATGTCATGAACTCGTATGGCTTAAAAACATGTTTTGGACAAACTATCTTCTTAGTCACAATTTAGACAATTTAGTGATGGCGACGTCTGTTATTCTTATTGGTTATTATATATTTTTCGTCTTATCTTCTTCTTCTTATATATAAAAATGAATGTTTGTTTCTATGTCCTTTCTAGAATCGTAAACTATACATTTGATCATGTGATTGATGTGATCATTTGATCATTTATCTTTAGCTAAGTTATTGTGCATGAGCCAAAGAATGTTTTTGAGTTGGACCCGGTAGGTGGCGCTACTGTCGGCATATCGGCAGGACGACGTCTGCCGGGACAGCTTGTAATAAATATAATAATAACAACCCATAACTGTCCCACTACTCGGCTCGCGTCTCCCATTATAGGAGAACGGACAGTATACCCACCACGATTATCCAAGTACGCATGGCAGGTTTGACACATCGGTTATCTTGATGTGCAGGTTGCATCACGATGCTTTCCTGCACCTTTGTTAGCACGTGATAATTGTAACAATGTGCACATTGAGTCCGAAAATTGCATAATCGGTGCACGCGTTCCGGCCAGAATCGAAACCGCGCCCTTTGAGTTTGAGACGCGTACGCTAGCCATTACGCTCCACGACTCATCATTTTCATCGCATGGTGAGTTGCAATCTGTCGGCTTCCCAAGAATGTGCTTTATTTCTCTCGTGTCGTTCCTGTGCCAAGTGAAGTAGGCATGCACGTCCTTAAGCTTGGTATAGGAAATAACATTGCAACCTATTATATTAGTATATTTAATAGAATGTGTAGTAGATCTGTGAAATCAGCATGCTCAGTCTCTGAAGGCGTTCAACGGACTCGTGAAGGATCATTACCTCGGGCTCTAAAGTCTATATTAGTCTATAATAACATCTTCATCTCCCCCATATTAACGTACTTTTATACATTATTACTATGATTATTATTTATTTATTTATATCAATATATGTATATTTTTGTCTCATTTCCATTTCTATATTCATTCTATTTATATTGCAAACCCATGTTACCAATTTCTCTAATCTTCTAAGGCTGGAGAAATGCTTTAGTAACAAGACCGTCTATTATCTTCTGTACTTAAACTTCTTGAATTGTATCTTAATGTGATGCAATAGAGTATATTCTATTCTATTCTAGTATACCCAATTTTTTAAGTATGGTCTACCAGACTCATTTATAAATTAAATTCTCATTATATAAATATTTCATTGGTAGACTTATAATTTTGCACATTTAATCGTTGAATTAATCATTCTTATGAACATTACACAAATAATTCAGTAATTTGGAACTGATCAATCAATCACTGCGAAGCGTTCAATTACATTATTACCAACGGGGAGATGTCAATACCAATTTCCATTTAATTATTTATGGAACATTTACTTATTTAGATAAACTTAATAATTTTTGAGTATTTCGTTTTGTATAGATAGTTAATGTTAGGTAAAGTTTATTTTAGTTATTTAATGTCACGTTTCAACTTAAAGGAGCGAAGCAAATGAAGCAATATAGCGCGAGGCTTTTCCATTTTTGGAATGAACTTGTATTTAGCACATCACCATCATCATCATCCCGATCGTTATATCCCGCTTTCCTACTTTTTCTACTCTACTTCGCGCGGTCTTTAGCATCCCCCGTTTTGAGACATTGGGTACGCATGTCTTCCTTCACATCGTCCAGACAACATTTCTTCGGCCTTCCCAATCGGGACTTAGGGGATGCGGTACATGTAGAACACACCATTTTGCTAATATTTGAGGAAAAAAAAGCAGGGCTATAATATACGCCTTCAATTTTTGCCAAAGTTGTTATAGCACCATGAAAGAACTTCTAAATTTGGAGTAATATTTCGATAAGTCAGACTTTGTCATTTTAATAGTTTAACAGTTGTGAACCTTAACAAGCTGTGTAATATATTTGGCCTAATATAAACTATTTCCGGTTGACGTGTGTACTCATTATTGCTTGCGTCCTGTTTGTTTAGAGTAATTGATAGCATTCCGCTATTTTCTAAACGACTTGTGAATTTTTACATCACATAATGATTTATATTCGCTGTTTTGAGTTAGTTCTTCATTCATTTCTTCGTTCATTTAGGTATTGTGTGATATTTATATATCCTATTTCTATGTATATTAAATTAGCACACCACCGTCATACACCTGAAATTCCATTGCATAAAATCCAGAGCTCAGGTTGTCTGAACGAGATCGCTCTAAAGCGATAAGGCCGCCCATTGCTCCTACTTTTACTCTTTAATGTAAATACTGTAAATCGTTTTTTTATGTGTATGTGGTGAACAATAAAGTGTTTTCTATTCTATGCTGTTCTATTCTTCAAGCACTGCAGAAATTATTGAAAGATTTTTGATGTGATAGCTTCTCATGGGAGGGTAAAACGCTTCGTTACGTAACGCGTTACAGCGCCAGTTTGTCTGGCTTCCGTCTCTATCACGCATTCTGTCGGGCTTCCTAAGACGCACGTTTTTTTTTTATGAGAGCCTCAAGTATTTGTCGCGGGTTCTTCTTCAGCCAATCTATGGCCACTGCTGGACATAGGCCTCCCAAATACGCGCTACATATCCCGGTCTCCCGTTTTCCTCATCCAGCCAGGCGATCTAGCGCAGGTCGTCAGTACACTGGGCTAGCTGCCGTCCTACGCTACGTTTGCCTAGACGTGGTCTCCACCCCATGATTCGTTTGCTTCATCGGCCGTCGGCCCTACGAGACCGGCCCACTGCCTATTCGACTTGCTAATTTTTCGAGCTATGTCGGTTACCTTTGTTCTCTTACGGATGTCCTCATTACGGATTTCGTCGCGCGTCGCAGTTTTGTTTAATAATTGATTTTATACCTTAGAATCTTGCAGTTTTTGATGTTACAATTCGGTTCTAACTTCTAATGCATATTTTATCAAAACCTATGTGTATGAATATACATTTATTTCTAATAAATAATCTGTTTCCATAATGCACTTATTTAGTACTCATTTTTACGTAGAAAAAGTCATTTCTATGTTTTTCTAAATGTTATTAGTTATTACCCATCATCTACAGCAGTATTCCCAAAGGTGTCTTCACTATATACCTGACTACATTGTTTACATACACAATCATGTTTTTATCTTAATAACGAATAATATTTACACTTTTAACCTGACTTTTTATAATAGCAGACAATTTTTGCTTGAAAACTTTTTGTACCACTTTTCACATTGATGTTTTTTTATTGCATGAGTTCAGCAGACAGGCAGACGGCCCACTTGACGGAAATCGGTTACCATCGCCTATGGACATTTGCAACACCAAAGGTGCTACAAATACGCTGCTGCTCTCTTAAGGGAGACTGGAACCTGGTCAGTAATGCCGGAACACAACTCAAGGTTGTTATGGCGTCATACTTTAGACCAGGTGTGGTAGCCATCCAGTCGGGCAAATATCCTACCACCTGATTGTGGTTTGTTTTGTAGCCTTTTAAGACATGCCGCCCGACCGCATGAAATTGTATTCTTCGTTCCTGCACGTATAAAATATTTAATAATGATGTTATATTTCGAACACATGTTATTCAACATTCCCTTACTTAAATACCTTATTAAATTAATTTAAATTCTATGTTACAGTTCTATTCTCCATAACCTTAACTGTTGTATTATGCTTGTGTACTAGTTAAATAGCATTACTTGTTTGTTCTTTAAAATCTTATGCACGGTTGATAAAACGAACATACCTAAAAGGTTTTCAGTTTGTATAGTATTTCAAGCTTCACAAATTACAATGAGCGTTCATAACAAGAGATCTAACGTCACCGTTGAACAGCTGTCTGGTCGTTTGATGACGAAAATAGAACGTCGATATCGGAATTGTATTGCGGCCAGGCCATCTAACAGCGGCCGGCACGATATCGGTAGATACGGTCAGAGATTTCCGGGGTGTAATGGAAACTTTATTGTTGAGTTGATTGGAACAAGAGCATTTGGATGTGTATAGCAATGGCGGTGTATCTAACCTTAATAGCTGGGGTAAAATATGAACGCCAAAAGATATACATACTGCATGATATGATCTTCTTGTCTTATATATAAAAATGAATGTTTGTCTGTATGTCCTTCATAGAATCGTAAACTATACATTTGATCATGTGAAGATCTTTAGCAAAGTTGTTGTGCATGAGCCAAAGAAGGTTTCTGAGTTAGTTCACAATGAGACCCGGTAGGTGGTGCTGCTGTAGGCATATCGATTGAAGCTTTTCCGGGCAGGACGACGTCTGCCGGGACAGCTAGTGTTTTTTAAAACTACGTTTTAACCGTTTTAAGCGCGGTAATTTATTTGATTTTTATTATTCCGACATTTCGGACACTTTTCAAACTGAACAGTGGCTTAAACTGAAAAGTAGCTGAAACGTCGGAATAATAAAAATTAAATAAATTACCGCGCTTAAAACCGTTAAAACGTAGTTTAATTATGTAGCTATATACTAGTCGCGAAAACTTAAGAAAATATTTGACATGTTTGTTCAAAACAATATTAATTTCTATGCCAAGCATAGCGACATACACAACGTTAGCAATGGCAGTTCGTGGGACCGGAAATATGTTTTTACTAACAAATTCAAAGTATCTCCGATTTCAAGCTAGACACTAATTTAAGTGATAACTGCTGTTTACGTGATCATAAATTAACGTTTTTAGAATTGGTTGTCTGTCTATCTGTCAAAAAGTTTCTTGTTGACTGTACAACCGAGTTCGACGTATTGCATGGTTCAAAAATCATGAATTTCTGCAGGCGAACGTGACCATTTTATAAGAATTTTGTTTTGGCTATTTGACTAACCCAAATAATGTTTACAAATAACCTCAAAGACTTTAAAATTATATTTGATTCACATGGTCAAAGATCGCGATGCACTATGACGTGATGTTGTTTCTACTGATTATGACTTTCAATAGCTTCGATAGCTGTTTGAGATACTTTTTATCATTCTACAAAACACTGTAACCGCTAATATTTTATGACCCTAGCAATTAATGACTCTAAGTTAGTCTTTAACGCGTATTTTTGTCCAAATGCCAATAAAAAAATTTTTTTTCTGATGAATTAAAATATGATAATAAAAGTGTATTTAACTGCCGTTCTTTTTATAAACATGGTTTTATTATAATATATGTCACCTACTTTATTGACGCGATTTACGAGTTCGAGTCATAGCTTAAGAGTGATCGGCTACCTGTATGTATTTGACCAGACCTAAGGTTTTGTACATTGAGGCCCCTATACCTACCATGTATGGTACGGGGACTCACTAAGCTCAAAGTGGTGGACGCGACGTAAGCGCTGAGGAAAGACAGTATCGATTTTTGACGAATTTTAAATCCATTTGACCAGCCCTGTTTTGATATTTGAAAATATAGGCTTCTTATTATCGGAAAATAAGGGCAGACCATTATCGCGCGGTTTTACTTTATGGCAGACCATTTTGAATATACTAAAAAAAAATTGAAAGTAATTGACCAGATCTGCCATTGATATATTTTGTTTATTATAGTCTTAAAAACTTATATTGATCGCGGCAGATGTCTACTTTGCGTATACACATCAATAAATAATAAAATCTCAGCTACTACCCAGTCAGTTGTATATGTTTTCCGTTCGCTGTTTTACATCAATATAATTTACTTGCGATTTACTTTATCACTGTATTTACAGAAATTAATGGGTTTTTTTTATATTCTATATACTTAACCTCATTAGTTAGATAAGACTCACAAAAGATTTGAATAAAACAAGAAAATAATTAATTATCTTTTTCTTTAACACATAACATCGCTCATCTCTAATCACAATTGGTATATGGTCTGCTATAGTGACCTTTCTAACCGAAGGTCGTCGTAGTATACTGTTTCACATTGCTCGGTCAAGGTCGTTTCCTCGTATTCTATACAATTGATGTACATGTGTTATGTGGACACGTGTCCGGATATATTTTTTTAAAATCATATTGGCACGTGAATAGGACGTTGTAAAAAGTTTTTGTTTTATTTTTAGATGAGCTCGTAGTGTTTTAATAATCTTAAGTATTGTTGTAGTTGTCAAGGTCGGTATAAATGTTAACAATTAAAATGGTTTTCTGAAAATAAATGGGTGGCTATTTAGAAAATTATATATAAATGTAGATGTAGAAGAAATGTGTTAATTGTTTTTCAAAATTGGATGGTAAACTGCCAAGATAAGGGGCTGGATTTTTCGGATTACTAACCGAATAATAACACAAACTAAAAATAAGTATAGAAATATTTCTCCGATTTTAAATATTATATTAATAGTCGATATTGATGGGCTCAGACTCCTATTATGGGGGAATGTGAACAGTATACCCACTTCTGGCCAGGAATCAAACCACTGGCAATGCGTAGGCTTCACTATTGGTCTTAGAAAAAAGCTATAGCCGACAATAACCACTTTCCATGAGCTGGGCAGTCTTCATGTTTGCCAGCTTCCTTAAAATTTTAGTAAATTACGTGAATTACTTCGTTTTATGTACATAGAAATTATCATTTAATTTATTTAATTAAAATACGTAATTAAACATTAACATTTGGCATCGACCTGACGTTTTCGTTTTACAACGTGACTTATTTTATCACTCTGTTTGTTTGTCTGTTTGCACAGTCGCGAGAGGCCTCGTTTTATCAGTGCAGAGTCGTTACATTGAATTTATCGCCAATAAACTTATTTCGCTGTGTATTTCTGACGGTGTGCTATTTATTCACGTATGTATGCGTGTTGTTTGACCCGTAAAACATATTAATGAGCTTCGTGAACAATAAATTAATTGTTATCAATTCTTTGTTGTTCTAACGTATGGTGGTGCCCAGGCATCCACCATTTAATCATGATCATATCAAATTATTCCCCATAGTAACAAACCGAAGACTGCTGCGAGTACGGTCCTATGGTGGGATGACTCAACCAGTGATATTAGACGTACCAAGTTTTTGGTATGCGTATCATTTTTAGGGTTTTGTACCATGTACCAACTCAAAGATGAGTTGGTACGCTAAAATACCAACTTTCATTATATAGTGTGTTAAATATTTCTAATATTTTTTTTATAAGTTCTTAATATACCTGATATCTACAATATCGATTAATGTCATAATTTATTAACAATGACGATATTGATGTTTCAACAATTAACTAAGTTATTTCAGACAAACTTTTCGAAATATGTTTTTTTTTGTTTAATCCTAAGAAAAAATAATTTGAGCCGCTAGTGTGCTCATATAATTTTCGGACCAATGGTATGCCCGAGTACCGACCCCATGCTGCTACAACTATGTTGATTTTAACATCTCGAAAATTTAAATTAAAATTCCACATCAAGTGTGAATAAATTTAATTAATCAATTATACTTTATTATACATTCAATAATATTTTACAGTCGTTAAAATCGATGTAAACCAACCCTTCATATAGTATGCGAAACATAAACAAAGTTCTGCGTCGCGAACATATAGTCCTTTGAATTGTTTATCGGAGCGTTGGTAACAATTCAATTTTCCCGGCCTTCGGCGTCTGGGTTGAGGGAAAGACAATTTTACTAAGTGATAAATCGATAGAACAGCGCCAGTGTTTTTCTTATTCTTAATACGCAATCGTGTATAGTGTTTGTTCGTACATAAATTATTCAAGGAAAAGGTCGAGTTAAGTTGATTTGAGTACAGCTCTATTAACTACCTATGTTGGCAACACGAACAATATTGACTTTGTCACATACATTTGTTGTCCTGTTGATATGTAAAAGTGTCGCTTCTGGTCAAAGGGCATACATGACCATGACATACGTAGCAATGGTCTTACAAAAACCGCGGGAAGTGAAGAAGAAAGCAGGACAGCGGAACCTGGGCATCAAGAAAGACGCTCCGAAGGCCAACAGGATTTTACGCTAGGATGATGATATGTAAAGGTGCAACAAATAAATTATTATTATCTCTCGTGGTGCAATTCTACTTCTTCTACCCTTCCTTACACAAGTTTGATCGGCCTATGTCCCGATCATTTGGTCCTTCGAACCGGATATGAACCTATGGATAATTTCATCTATATTATTTCCTCTTAAAATGCGATGCTGGAGCTATAGCTTTCTTTGACAAATAATGGCTTAGATAGAACTAAACGAAAAGAAGATTGAAGGGTACAAATGTAAAGCTAGACCAAAAGTGAAATGAAATGAATGAAAGTGTGTGAAGGATGACATGATTTGTGGTGTGACAGAGGACGTATCTTGGAATACAGGAGTATGGAAGGGAAAGGCATATTTTACCGACACCGCATAATTGGGAGACGATGAAAGAAAAGAGAGATAAGACTTAACGAAAACCTGAAAAAATCTACTATGTTGATTTGAACCAAACAAATGTTCTCAACTCAAGGTGATTGATTTAAATAAGCTGCGTTGACTAGTTTTTAAGATATGACATACTTTCGATTTTTGGATTATATTTAACACGCACTGGCAATATTTTTTTGAACGACCCCATGAAACCTATCACCATCCGGGAGAAACGTTTATATCGATAAAAAATACATTTGAAACATAAAAATAAATCGGTTCTTTCCCAAGACCGCAATAAAAGAAACATTATTTCTTCATTTTGTTGTTGTCCATACGAGTACGAACATACAAAACAACATTTTTTTTATTTATATATTTCTATGGTTTGACAGTTACATACCTTTAGTTTCCCGAGTAAATGTATCCTCGCGTACCCGCTAATATTGAGAACACGCTCGAAATTACAATACTTAAGGCGAGTCATTCGTTACCCGACCAGACATGTTGTTTACTCCATGTCGTCTAAAATTTAAATATTTGGCATGACTGCAATAGAGTTTAAACAGGGAACACTCATTTATTTTTAAAAGAAACAGGAAACGTAGATAATTTGTAATGTACATGTTTAGTGAATTATTTTTTACCTGGACTCATTTTTTTTGCTGTACTTTGTTTGGACTCAACATATTTTTAATGTCACTGTAATAATGTCTATTATATCCACTTAAGTTTGTTATTTTGAAATCTGTTGAGATCTTTGCAACAGTAACATGACGGAATCGTGATCAATAAAGCCGAATGTTTTTTTTAAGATTACAAGTAAAATATGTTTTTGGCAGAATCTTAATTATAGCACCTCTTTGCGGTAGTCTGTATTTTCCGAAGATGTGACTTTAAATCTCATGTGAATAGAGATGGTACCTTCTTGGTTAGATTATGTTTTATTTAGTGATGAATTGTAAACATAATGTATCATAATAATAACCTGATCTTTTCAATGCAAACCGCCTTGTGCTCAGTGCTTTAGAAGAAAATGATGCCGATTACGTTTTTAAATTACACTCACACACATACAACTCCGGAATCTATGTAAAATTAACGCGCATGAAGGTGAGTCAAAAAGTTCCTGGAAACAATATTAAAAAATGCAAAAATATAAACAAAACATTTTATTAATAAAACTACGTTTTAACGGTTTTAAGCGCGGTAATTTATTTTATTTTGGTTTATCCGTGGTCACGGAAGAAGTGGTCTTCCGTTTTATTGATTACAGAACACGGAAGAAGTGGTCTTCCGTGACCACGGCCACTAAAAAGTGGCCGAAACGTCGGATAAACCAAAATAAAATAAATTACCGCGCTTAAAACCGTTAAAACGTAGTTTTATTATGTGTACAAGTCGCGAAAACTTAAGAAAAACATTTTATTTTTCTACATAATACCCTCCAATGCAATGCATTTAGAATAATGCTAACTGTCTTATTCGTTGTGAATAAAATTGATTTTCTTGAGTCTCGAAAAGCTCCTCTACGGCATCCATGACCACGTCATTATCGTGAAATTTAGTTCCAAGACTTTCCTCTTTTATTTTAGAATAATTGCAAATCACTTTCACACTAAGTCCGAAGAATATGATGGCGGTCAAAGTGATTGAAGCAGCCAGTACAGCGGATTGCGTTGAGCGGAATTTCCGATCGATAAGCGGGAGCGTTATCGTAAAGAAACAACGCGCCCAACGACAGTTTTCCACGACATTTTTCTTTAACTACTTCATGTAATTTCGGAAGTAAAATTGCACAATAGGTTCCAGTAATCGCCTGGTCTTTGGCATGTTATCAATAAAAAGGATTCCTTCACTATCCGAAAACACTGAGGCCATAACTTTGCCAGCAGTAGGAGCAACTCGAATTTTCTTAATGCATGGAGAGGGTGGTCGTTTCCAAGACAAGCTTTGTCTCTTAGTTTGATGGTCGAAATGGTGGACCCACGTTTTATCCATGGTGACAAGGCTATGGCATAAAATATCCGAATCACGGTGGAACATTCAAGATTACGACTAGAGATTTCCAAACGTCGCTTTTTGTTTTCGTCAATTAACATTCGTGACACCCATTTTGCCGACACTTTTTTGAACCCCAGTGAATCAATTAACTAACATTGATTCAACGCTTACAAAATATATCTTTAGGATATTAGCTATATGTTTTATAGTTATTTATATATGAGATCCTCAACCTTTTTGACATTTTCTTCCCTAACGGAGGTTTAAGGCCGCCCTGAACTCCGATCATCTTTACAGCTTGATCTATCTCTTTTAAATTTAGCCACCCAGTACCCAACCGTAGAATAGGGTACAGCAATATCCCCCTAATGTCTGCTGAATGTCCGAAAATTTTTCTTTCTTACACATTTTTTTAAAGCTGAGATATTTTATCACCGCACGTAACTCACGTTTATCCATAATTTTGCGTTTCTAGCAACTCGTTGCACAAAACTATTTATTACGTGCAAACGAACGGACAATACTAAGTGATTGATGTCAAAAACAAGTGACACTCTTTCATTTGAATATCGACCTTCTCCTGAAATGGTTTTATGAATATGCAGTTCTAAGAACTGTTTGATTCACCTAGGTATTTACTATTCAGAACGCTGTCTAATTTAGGCAGATGTCCCTTGAGAAATCAACAAATTCTTGCAACACCATAACGCTCATCATACTTTTTCAGTTACTATCATTAAAATAAATGTAACAAACACAACAAAAGAATTGTCTTACAAAATAGACACGCGATATCCCTATTACACAGCCAGAAGGGCGTAATAGAAACAAGTAAAATATTAAAAGCGGCTACAACGAAAGATGTTGATGAATGCCAATGCTCTATTTGTATAATGATAGAAACAGAACATTCAAAATAGCATAGCAGTTACGTATACGGTACATGTGTTCTTTATTTGTATTAAATATATCGCGTGCATTGACTCCACTCGATGTTTTACGATTATTGCATCGGCACGTCACATCCGTTGCATTTTTTGCCCGCGACTTAGTTGTCGGTCGGTGAATGGCGCGCTCTAATCGATGTCTTTTAATTAATGCAATTGGTTGTTAACGATAAGGGGCTGGTTTTAATGCGGTCTTGTGAATGGGTTACTAATTTATGTATCGATAATATTTGAGCACTAATTATGAATGGAATTGAAACTTGTTGGGTTTATTTATTTTCAAACATAGCGACCTGAGTTAAAATCTGCACCCAGAAGTGGTTTTCCCTGTGCACTAACTGCCATATGGGGGTTTTAAAAAGCTGTCATCAGATTTTTCGAGATCGGCAGTGCGTTACAAGAATAAAAATAATGTGAAACTTTACTTTTACTACATCTTTCATTTACCAGTTTGTCTAGGCACGTGTCAATTTCATAAACCGAGTCTCTAAATGCGAACTCTTTAGGAGCCTAGGTGTTGCAAATGTCCATTTGCGGCAGTAACTACTCTCCATGGGCCCACCCATCGTCCGCCTGTCTGTTGCACTGTAAAAGAAATTCTTAAAAGTAGCGTGGTCAAAAACAATAACATATTATATAGTATGCTATAATTGTGAAAACACTTATTGAGCAATTAAAAATGTCACTCTATTTACACATGTGGTTCGGTGATCACAAGATCTCTGTCATCGGCGCCTTATTAGCAAGTTCGCCCTGTTATTTCGTACCACGAGCGTTGGTTACAGAATCGTCTGGTATGTTCAATTTCATATATACATTTATCATACATACCTACCTATTAAGGGGGCGTCCATAAATTACGTGAGGTGTTTTTTTAAATTTTCTGCAAATGGTGAGATGTCGTGAGATTTTATTCAACCCCATCCCCCAATCTCACGTGAGATTTTTCAAAATGTGAGTTTCTTACGTAAACGCGTTGGATTGTTATTATAAAAAGAAAAAAACAAATTTGATTCGTGCTTTTATTTACGACTAGTTAAGACTAGTAATCAATATTGCTGAGAGTTTAATTATAAGTGTAATAAAAATTTAACAATAGAATAATTAAATCGTAACTACTGTGATTAAAAAAAGAATACCTACTCTAATTCAGTCCATGGAGAATCATGCACGGTCTCAAGAGAGACCATTGGAACCAACATGTCCATATGATTTTCAGTAAAATCATCTGCTCCTTCAACTTCGTTCTGATCTAGCCACTCTAAGCCATTAGCACTTGCACAAAGTAACTCATTAGCTCGTCTTGTGACAATCCGTGAGGGTCGCACTTTGCGGAACATACGCGCTTGCTTAGCTGGTGCAATGTGGGCTGATCGCCTGTGCTCTGCAGGTCTTGTGCTAGATGCAAAGTAAATACCGCATGTACTGCAGCATCTTTTCTCTAAATCATCACGTACACTTGGGCAATAGAGATCATAAGGCGTGCTGATGAAAACATTCAGCGGTTGAATCGGTAGGCAGTGGCGTATTAGAAATGGAGCAAATGACTTTCCGTCATGCTCTTTCTTCTCTTTCTCAATCTGCATTAAATGGACCAAAATAGTATTTTTTTTTATGTTTCAATCAGATAAACCCCCTGGTTGCGCCGAGGAACACCTCCTTGTAAATTCTTCCTCCCCATCCTCGCCATCAAGAATAAAATGAAACTTTGAATGAAGAATGCGCATAACAAGACAATAAGACAGAACTGTCACGGCTGTCACCGCATATAAATTACGTACGCATATCAAATTGTTGGAACACCAATAAATAAATAAACTGTATTAACTACATTTAATTAATCAGAAGCCATATACTAGTGAGTGTGAACCCCCGGGGGACGTGGCGGCGGACTGGTGGCGAGGTGAGTATTCCTTCCTTGCTTCTTCTTCCCGTCCCTTTGCCTTCTCCCGGCCATCGCGTCGCGCCCGCACCCCCTCTCTCCAACGTAAGATTAGATGAGATTTGAATCGACCCCCTTCCCCCCTTAAACACCTCACGTAATTTATGGACGCCCCCTAAATACCTTGCTGTTAATTTAAATATATATTATAAAAGACCAATGCAATTTTACGTCTGGATGTTAAATTGGTGTATGACAATGTGCGATGTTTTTTTATTGCATGCATGTATGCATGCATTGCTTTGACTTTTCTGACACCAAACGTGCTGTCGCTCTCTAACACAACTCAAGGTTGTTATGGCGGCATGCTCAAAATCCAGGGTGGTAGCCATCCAGACGGTCAAATGCCCTATCACCTGATTGTGTGTTATGTTTTTTTTTTTTATTGCAGGAGATCAGCAGACAGGCAGACGGCCCACTTGATGGACAGCGGTTACCATCACCTATGGACATTTGCAACACCAAAGGTGCTACGAATGCGCTGCTGCTCTCTTTAGGGAGCCTGGAACCTGGTCACTAATGCCGGAACACAACTCAAGGTTGTTATGGCGACATACTCTAGACCAGGGGTGGTAGCCATCCAGTCAGGAAAATGCCCTACCACCTGGCTGTGGGTTGTTTTGTTGTCGCCTCCTACGACAGCCCGCAACATAGGAATTAGCATTCTTTCTCCGTTCCTGCACGGGTAAATTTTCCATTTCTCTTAACTGTGGAAAAAATTCGACTGTCGCGTTATCAAGCAATTTGATCATATTCTGGAATTGGATTATTTTACTTTAATTGAAAAGTTTTTGAAGTCAAACTTCCCCCCTTCTTCTTTGTGATTTGATACTCGACACTTTAACACTATTTTTTTACACCTTGGTTTGCATTATTGAAGTTTTAGTAGGGATCCCTAATTTTATTCTAGTAATAAATAGAGCCTATATCAATCTGGGAAAATATAGCATTCTAACGAGGGAAGAATTTTCGAAATCGGCCCAGTAGTTTTGAGTTAATTCGTCACTAACTTACAAATATAAAAGAATTACAAATTCCTCTTTATACTATTAGAATAGATGAGTCAGTAACGCAGTAACAATTGTATTTAACTCATCGATTAATAATATCATGATACTAAAACAAACAATCTAATTACATTTGCGTGTTGGCAACGCGAAGTGTAGTGCTTAATGCAATTTCCAATGATCGACTTGTAATGAGAAACTTGACACGTATGAAATGAGACCTCAGCAATTTATGTGCAAAATTACCTTTCATTCTTCGTAGCGTGTAAAAGGAATACTTGTTTTGTTTGTGAGAATAGTTATTGCGACATATATTTATAGTGTGACAGAGGAGGTATGTCGGAATTGAAGAAGGATTGGAAGGAAAATACATATTATGCCAACCCAAAACTTCATTTATATAGCAGCTCGCTCAAACCTCTTATACTGTATTTTGTACGAGTATTACGTTTTTATCTTGCCATACTTGTAAGGAATAAATATGGAGATATGTTGAAGCAAAAAATTAATAATTTAGTACGTCATGTCTTTCTTTTTATAACTATAATAATACCGACGTTGTCCTGCCCTAAAGAAATAAAATTTAGAACCCGATTGCAGCGCCATCTACAGGGTCCATTGAGATGTAAGCTATCCTATCTTTTAAATTAGATCAAACTGCACACGGTGTGAAAATTTGATTGAAATCCAGTAGTTTGGAGTTATTGAACATACATCGTGACACAAGATTTTATATATATAAGATTTTCTATCCTTTTATTGTGTCTCTGTCTTATTGAATATGCACTGTTTGATACAACTCCATTAATTCTTCATAAGTCATTCTGTAAAATGCTTGTGTGTAAAACTTAAAAAAAAAGAACTTGAGAACTTATTTTGAATAAAAACTTTTGAATTTTGAATTTCAAATAATTGGGGAAGGAGAAAAATAGGTATAGGGAGCGGGAAGGACGGACATGACCATTGTATAAAGCGGGTGAAGGACGTACGCGAGTTTATGGTTTGACGTCTCTTTCGACCGCGTATGACTAAGTACGCTTACTTTTAGATACATCAAAGATTGTCGAACCATAACTACACGTACTTGCTTGCACGTCTTCTATCACCCGTTTTAAGATTACGCTTCTACCAAAATGGCTAAGAAGTTCTTTCACACGGCTTACACTGGAGTGAACTAACAGAAATCGTCATGCAAGTAAAAAGCTTTACCCCTTCCAGGCGACCTTTAACGTAAGGAATTGCAGTACACGTACAGAACTAAAACTCGATCAAAAGTTCAAAAATATAGATAGATAGATAACTCTTTATTGTACACCAATACAAACATGAACTTAAGACTAAAATGATATCTAGTTATGTACAAAGGGCGGTCTTATCGCTAAAAAGCGATCTCTTCCAGACAACCCCAAAAATGAATTTAGATTATAATGGCGATAGTGGTATACGTAACATATAGTACAAACTACTTACATATAAATAGATAAATTATATATATAACATAGATATATACTTAATATACATATCTACAAAATACTAGCTGTCCCGGCAGACGTCGTCCTGCCCGGTAAAAATAGGGGTTTGTCGCAGAGGGTTAATAATTTAGGGTTGTATGTATTTTTGTATGTTGTATCATAAAAAAATAGAAATTAAAAAATTTGTCTAAAAAATAAATAAAAAAAATTAGGGGTGGACTACCCCTAACATTTAGGGGGATGAAAAATAGATGTTGGCCGATTCTCATAGATACCGGATAAGCACAAAAAATTTCATCAAAATCGGTCAAGCCGTTTCGGAGGAGTATGGCAACGAAAACTGTGACACGAGAATTTTATATATTAGATATAAATGTTTACAAGTGAATTTAAATATCATATTCCAAATATACATGATGTTTAAACATTCTTTATTTTTATCTCACCTAACGGAAAATGATTACCGTCGCCTAGAGACGTTTGTAACACTAGGGGCGAAGACAACGAGTTAACAGCCTTTAAATATGAGATAGAGGGAAGGAAGAGGGATGGATCTCTAAAAATGCATTCCGTTTTAACACAACTTAATTAACTAAAGGGAGCTAAAAATGGATTGTTCAATTCGACGAGCGCGTTCCGTAGCAACTTTATACCACGATAAATATTCATTAAGGGAGAAATCGATGACGTCAGAGGGAGGGTTCATCCTCGATATTGCAAACTAAGTTCCCTTTCACGTTAAAGGAAAAACACAAGAGTTGTACAACAAAATTTAAATATCAGATGAGATAAAGGGAATTGGGGATGCGGGATTTGAACGGATAGCAATTTTATACGTATAGCCGCTAGATGGCAGTAATTGCTTTAATTATAATATAAATTATATATTCATATCCTCCGACCCGATAAATATTTTTTTTACTGATAACCGTTGAGTTTCTAGTTGTAAGTTTTCTTGATGTATATACTCGTATAATACAGAGTTATCTATCTGCTTTCAAACGGACTGACGAAAACGCTAATAGCAGTTATTTGTCAAAAGCATCGTATAAATAACGCATTTCAATTCTACTTTGGTGTTTTCATAAATCGCAAATACAATTCAATTGCAATTATTCATATCGTAGATAATTAATTAAGACGAGAAGTGGTCTGTTAAGAATCTAATTGTTATTAAGTTAACTTCAATAAATGGAATGAAATTTATTTGCTAGCAATGTGGTCAGAAGGATCTGAAATTAATTATATTGAACATCATATCTCATTGATTGCTCAACCGATATGCAAATTGTAATCGTAATAAACTCACTTCAGCCTAAGGGTACAACATATATATATATATCTCTACTAGCTGTCCCGGCAGACGTTGTCCTGCCCTGAAGAAATAAAATTTAGAACCCGACTGCAGCGCCATCTGCCGGGCTTATTTGTGAATCTAAACCATCCTCGAATCCACTTGAACACACACAAAAAAAATCATTCACATCGGTCCAGCCGTTTATATATATAAAGATTCTAATATTATAAAGAGGAAATATTTGTATTTTGGATTTTTGTAGATTTGTAACGAATAAACTCAAAAACTACTGGACCGATTGCAAAATTGTTTCACCATTAGAATGCTACAATATCCCAAATAAATTAAGCAATATTTATCCCTAAAAAAAAATTACGAATCCCTACTAAAACTTAATAACGTAACCCAGTGTAAAAAAATAGTGATTGAGTGGGTCCGGGATATCTGTCGAAACTGCTAGTGTATTATAAAGATACCACAATAATATATTACGAAGAAGAAGGTAAAGTAGGCAGACACTATGAATCTCCACTTGTGGTGATCCTGACAAACAACTTTCGCTTCATCTCTTTCATTATCCTCTTCATAAATAATATATACGATGTGTAAGCGTTCGTTCAACTCCAACCGCAACGTAAATAATAATAATAACGACAAGTTATGCATAACTTTGTAAATTAAATAAAAATATTTTGACGGGATAAGTCCATCTGGAAGCGTATCATAAAAACAGCGCCAGCTGCACCGAGAAAGGCTTTATGGCTCAAATCCAATTTATACAGAGACTATGCATCCAAGTTATTCCATTCTCACTTCGCAGAACTTGGTCTGGGATTTTATTGTGGCCCATAAAGCGTTTAGTGCTACGAAGTTTTAACAGGAACATGCCAGTGTTGCATATGTGTATGTATACAATGTTTTTGTCTAAGAAGATCATTTTTGGACAATACATACACTATTATTACAATCAATTACACTGGTCAACTTAGAGAACATCTAAAGCTAGATATTAGAGTAGAAAATGTTTTAAATGAAGCACCCAAACAATTTAACTAAAATTTTGTTCAAAAATTATCTTAGACAAAAAAGGTATGAACGAAATATAGGTTCGAATCCTGGCCAGATCGCATGTACCACTTAGGAAGTTACTACTTACTGAGTTAGTTATGACCTAATGTGCTTATGGTTACAATTACCACGTGCTAACAACGGTGAAGCACAACATCGTAATGAAGCCATGCACGCACATCGAGATAACCGATGTGACAAACCTGCCAAGCCGCCTTGGACAAGCGTGGCGGGTATATTGTCCGTTCCTCTGCGCGAGGCCTGAGCCCAGCAGTGGGACGTTTAGGGCTGTTATTATATATTATACTAGCTGTGCCTGCAACGTCGTCCGCGTGGAATTTGTTTTCAAAACCCCCCGATTTTGTAACATTCTTCATTGGTGCTCCGCTCCTATGGTCTTAGCGTAATATATATCCTTTCCTCGATAAATAGGTTATCTAACACTGAAAGAATTTTTCAAATCAGACCAGTATTCCTGAGATTAGCGCATTCAAGCAATCAAACAAACAAACTCTTCAGCTTTATATATTAGCATAAGATTACATAT
Organism: Dendrolimus punctatus; assembly: GCA_012273795.1. Classification (NCBI taxonomy): domain Eukaryota; kingdom Metazoa; phylum Arthropoda; class Insecta; order Lepidoptera; family Lasiocampidae; genus Dendrolimus; species Dendrolimus punctatus. Next base: position 13,545,066 of record CM022550.1, read on the forward strand.
CATTATATTGCAAATAAATTTCCTGACCATGTTCTTAAATGAGATTTTGTTGTGTGACAGCAACAGGCAATGTATTCCAAAGTTGGACAGCCTTAACCGTGAAAGAATGATTAAATAACGTTGTAGTATAAATAGGAGTAAAATAAGTCTCAAGTATTAAGTATGAGTATTGAATCTGAATTCTTGAAGAAATCCCCGAAACTTTCTCGCGTAAACATTAAACGTGAGCGTAGTTCAACGACCTTTGTATTTTACTCCTTGAACTACACGTAAAGTATTAAATATACAAATAATTGTATGGATCAATCACTAGGTATGACTCGTCGGTCGATATCGGAATCAAACGAATAGCTATTATATCAATTATTCAAATCATTTGACTTCACTACGTTACTGCTGCTACTTACTCATAAAAACTAGCTGTTATCGAATGGATAACCTTTTCACGCAACATTTACGTGATAGAGCCGTGCTGGAATCATTAGCTTGATTGCAGCTTTTCAGCTCGATCGGTGTAACACCATGCTAACATAGAATCTCAACGTGAAACAGTTTGCGTTGAGCTTGAGTTGTAAAATGAGTGAGAGTTCCGATGACCCACTTTCTCCGACTCCCCCTATCCTATCCCTTTATCGCATTCTTCCTGTATAATCCCTCCCATCATCATCCTAGCGATAATTCCCAGTAATGTTCGGAGCGATTACTTCGACGACCAAGGTCCGCTTTCCTACTTTTTCCTCTCCACTTCGCACGATCTTCGGGGTCCCTTGTATTGAAACCATTGGGTACGTATGTCATCCCTCATAACGTCAAACCAGCATTTCTTGGGCCAAACAATTGTTCCTCATGTAACTAGCTGGTTTCCGTAGAACGTGACCGTACCAGCGTAAGCGACTCTCCTGCGGTTTGTCTGCTACGTCACGGACGCGAAGACTGCCGCGGATGCGGTAGTTCCTGACGTGATCCTTCCGCGTGGTTCCACACATCCACAGAAACATGTTCATTTCCATGACATGCAAGTCCTGCTCGTGGCCCCTCGGCGTCGAAGTAGTTTTGTGGCATCATTTTCGGAAAACCACATATCGTAGCGTACGACTATGATAAACGGACAAACGAGCGAAGAGTCAAGAGGAACTTTACAAAGGTTCCGTATTTGCTTCATCGATTACGGAACTTTTAAAATGATTAACATTTGAAAGACAAGTAAACAAGATAGTTAGTTGTTTTTCACTTCTCATATTTCTGTTCATTTATAAGAAAGTTTCAGTCCATTTCGACAGTCTGGTACACAACTTTGTTGTTCAGCGAATATAAAGAAAAAGTTTTAAACCGTGAAATGGACAATCTTCTTCGTTTTCGCTAACATCTTACTGCGGTCTCAGTAAAGAATTTTCCATTTCGGACAGTTTCGGAATCACTTTATTTAGAAGATGAAAATTGTATCCAAACTTTTCTCCGGAGTTTTTGAAATTAGAAGATCAACCAATCTAATATATATATATATATTAGATTGTAAGTATATATATATATATATAAGAAAAAGAAAGCATTCAGACGTTTATCCAGTTAGTCGAATGAAACACGCAAAACATGGATTGTGCCTCTTTGTTTTATTTGCACAGAAAAATGCCCGCCTCCTAACATTATTACACGGATTTTTGTGATTTTGCATTCACTAAATCTCGTTGAATGCTAATTAAATTGTCTTCTTTGTCAATTCCTCCGCAATTTATGGACCTCGTCCTTTAAACGTCTCTAAATGAGATACGCTGCTGGTATGCGAGTATTTGCTATGAGTGGAACATTTTATATTATACTAGCAGTTGCTAGCGGTTTCGCTGGCATAGATTAAAAACAGTCATCTAAGCATACTTTCATCCCCTTTTTCATCATCATTTCTCAGTGATTGAATTTCCTAAAACGAAAAGGGTTTATAAAATTTCGCGCTTCTTAAAGCCGGTTCACATTCGGTCGGACTTTACATGTCTAAGAATAGACGATGAAATTAACAAAGAAATTTTGTTTTCTCTTCTGGAAGACAGCAGTTTGCTGTGGGATAATCACTTCTTAATTCCCTCACTAACGATTCAAACGGAGTGTTTGAGGATTTACTACGATACGACACCCTTGTATGTAAGATAATAAGAAAGTGAAAGGTAAAAAAGGGAACGGAAGACATAGAAGTGCGTTTCTCGAGCAAATAAAGGAAAAGATAGGTGTCGAGTTATACAAAGAAGTAAAACAGTTGGCCGTGAATAGAGAGGTAGAGGAGATTCCACCGACAAGAGTAAGACTGTTAAATCTTATGATGATGATAATGTAAATAGATGAGTAACAATTAGTTTACAATAATAAACAACTACGTAAAATACATGTGCAAATTATTCTCGTTTCACTACAAAATCACAACGGAGCACCGTTTTCTTTGACAAAAATGTGTGAATGAATACTTTTAGGTATACAATGAAACTAACGACAGTAAATTCTATTTTATACCCGTCGGTTTATGAATCAGATATTTTAACACCGATATTTTAGAATTAACTATGTTTGATGGTTTCTGAGAACACATTTAATACTTTTGGAAAAGTCGGAAACAATTGAATAGCGCATTGAAATATTGAAACGAACTTAAAATAACTAAACTGGATTCGCGGTCGGTTACGTTAAGCTTTCATTCCTGTATTTCAATTTTGATAAATCAACCAAAGTGATCTATATAAACGTTAACTTCAAACATTCAAAGAAATTGAATACGGTCGTCTTCTTTCGATCAAATTGTTTCAATTTGGTTGATCCGTATAACATCTCTAGTCATAAATATAATATTGAGTTGTGTTCCGGCATTAATGGCCAGGTTTTTTATCTGGCTGCAAATTAGGCAACACCTTTGGGCGACATTAACCAAATCCCGTGCGATGGGTCGTCAAGACTATATGTTGTGCTCCAGCTACTAAGCTAATTAATCCAAGTGCAATTTCATACTCTACAATTTCGTCTTCTTTTTACGCATTCATCTCCACTGCCTAGAGCCGCTTCGCTTTTGTACGCAACGGTTCTCTAGGACGTTTCTCTTGCGCAACGTGGGGATCTAGAATAAGCTCCGCGCCCTGGTTTTTCCACCGCGCTACAATAAAGCGATTTTTAAAATTCCTTCGAGGCCGGTAGCGCATTGGTGATATCCCTCGTGTTCAAACGTCCATAAGCAACGGTAAGCGCTTTTCATGAGATGGGCCGACTGCGTGCCTGCTGTACTCCAGCTATCACTATATATATAAAAATCAATTGCTGTTCGTTAGTCACGCCAAAACTCGAGAACGGCTGAACTGATTTGGTTAATTTTGGTTTTGTGGAAATCCAGGTAAGGTTCAAAAGGTGAATAAGTGGAATATATTAAAAATTACAATTTCGCTTTCCCTTAGAAACTATTCCTTCCTGTCAGACATTTGATGTTCGTCCCGTCATTTAGAAATCGAAATTTAAAAGTTAAGTTTTTTTTTATTTTGAATGTCAAACATTTAATATGCGTCAATGATAAGAAAATTTACCCATCTTGTAAGACGCCTGATGCTTATAATGCCTGACGTACGTTGTGCGTGTTATTTTATCACTAGCCCGTTGATGCTCATCTATTATGAATGGAAAAGTATACGTCGATGCTGCGTGCGGAGCTGCGAATACAAATTTTACGATTATAAGAATTGCTTTTGCAAGGACGGTCTTGGGACACGCCACTGCTAATTTCGTCCGCGCCACGAGTTTGCCCCCACTGTCTTGACGTTTTGATGGCGGATAACCCGTAAAAGCGTGCAGTTATAAAATTCGTATGTCTTGGTGGTCGTACGGATATAGGACTTTCCAATGATATAGGTTTGAATCATGGTAATTATTTTCTGTGTCAAAAATCTTTTAATGCTTTCGCAATAGAGATGCGTAAACATGTTACAATGAATTCTGATATGGTTGGTTACATGGATAATGTTAGTGTAATTGATCGCTTCATGTAGAAGTAGAGATGGTTATGATGCGTAATTTATGATACGAAAAGTTGATATGTTAATGGCGTTAAACATTAACAGATAACCTAAGTATCTACTTTTACGAGTGCGAGACTCGAATTAAAATGCCGTAAGAATTACTATAGAGTTTATTCAAAATATTCAAATACGTATAACACAAGTACAAATATAACCGAACATAACAAATCCAAACGTAATGCAAAAGGTCGTAATTCAACAAAACGTGCAAAGTCCGTCACTATTAGATGCCGGAATATACGCACACAATTAGAAGAATTTTGTGCAATAATTAGAAACGTATGCCAATAGATACGTGAACAAAAGAAGACGATCAGAAAAGATCAGTAATTCAAATGCCGACAGGTGATAAAATGTGCTTCTACGATCTGTACGTGGAATTTGTCTTTGTCGCTGCCTAGGTTGTAACAATATACTAATCTATGACGGCCTCTGTGGTTGAGCGGGCTAAGCCTTTGTCGGCATGAATTTTCTCCGTTATTAACTGTGGTCTGGGTGTCTGGGATCGACAGTCCGTCGTATATTACCCGTAACACAAGTCTAACTTGCTAAATTTGCAACATCAATATGTGTGTTTATAGGTATTAAAAACGGCGTTATTTTTAACATTATATGAAAACACATTTGGCTTCAGTCACAATACTAATCTAACATTATCCCAGGTAGAGCAGGGACATAAAAGAACAGGCGTTAAAATAACATGTAGTCATCTAACTTTTAAAATATCATATATCACTAGTATTTATATTTATTTTACAAACAATAATTAATGCGCTATTTGACTCCTTTTACTTATAACTAGTTTCGACGTCAAAAGTAGGTTTTAAAAATAATTAACTGATTTCTTAATTGTCCGATCGTAAGTTCGACAGCTGCAATGTGTTTGGGTATAGAATTAACATTAAATACTTCAAAGGATACGTTTGTAAGTAGTTTTGAGATAACGGAGACTTCAAACATGTTTACATGGCAGCTGTTAAAACTTTGTTTGTATTTTTTTTTAATGTAGATAATCTCTCCATACGGTACTTGTAGTCTTTCGAGAATAACTGTAAAATGGTGCTAAGTCATACAATTAAAAACCTGCGTCAACTTGAACGTGAGTAGTTAGTAAACTCGCACGAAGACACCCACATTTATTGGTAATTTACACCTGTTGTTATGGATGATATAGCTTTATTATATTTATTATCTATAGTTTAAGTTGTTAAGTAGATGGATGCAGAAATCGCGGAAGGCCACGACACACCTTCCATGATCAAAGTGATCGTGTATTAGCAGAAGGTGATGTCAGGAGCCTTAAGAACAGACGAGCGTGCATGACAAGAGCTATGAATGACAAAGAAGCAAGTGAGGTGTGTAAGAATAAGCCTGTATAGCGCTCTGTTGTTCGTGCCTACTACGCAAGACCTGGTGTGAAGTTATGTATGTAATTTTAAGTTGTTGTAAACGGAATGATGAAGTATTGAATATTAGTACTACTTTTAATCGTTATAAGTCTGTCTAAAAGTGCTGAAAATACATAAAGCCATGAGAAAGTAGCAAACAAACATATAAACAAAGTGAATTATGTTATAATTTGATCAATCAGAATTTTTCTTGGAACTTTGCTTGCGTACATTTTAAATTCATATCTCATGTTAACTATCCCATATTTGCGATAAAAAGTATGTTATTTGCATCACCGTTATGAGGGTGCACATGGAACGAATTTTTTTATTGTCTGCGATGAACAGAAACTTTTCAATAATCAAAACCTCATTTCATACTTCATAATATTACTATAAAATCACACATGTCACTCGCCTTACATACGTCTAACATAAATACTACAAATAAATAATATACATAAATTAAGTACATGAAAAGCTGTAAACATAGAATATAATACATTCTGAATACGCAAACGACCTTAAATATAATATGTTAACAAAACAGTGATAGTTGATTTATTCCCGAAACCGTAAGGAAGATTAACCAAAATGGAAAAATTATATTTTCACATTTATATATCAAGATAGATAAAGTGCATGCCTAGATCGTAGTAAGTGGAGATATACCGTTTCTGCCTACCTGCTTCATACAATTAATCGATGATTTCCTTTGTTCCCAGGTCTTAGCGGTTCGAGAGCGGACCTGCAGCACAGGCGCGAGGTGTTCGGCTCGAACCTTATCCCGCCGAAACCTCCCAAAACCTTCCTCACGTTAGTATGGGAGGCCCTGCAGGACATTACGCTCATAATTCTGGAAGTGGCCGCAGTAGTATCATTAGGATTGAGTTTCTACAAGCCGCCAGACGACCCGACGAATACTGGTAAGTTTGGCACTAGTTTTCCGCTTTAACAATCTCTCTTACGTCGAAAATTCCAAGATTTACTGATAATTGAGCAGTTGAGTTTTATGAGATAACCAGAAGCCAATAAATTAATAAGTTAGTTATTACTTTAATATTTTATTCATTGGCAAACAAAATCTTTAGTAAAGTTGGTAATCAATTATTGGTTTTCGGTAATTTTTGTTACCATGTATAATTTTGTTTGCCAATATATACAATTCGAGTATGTTGATACCTTCTTTCAGTACTCTTCATGTTTCCTTTTCTTACGTCTTTGAATATGTACAGTATGTTATTAATATATCGTTTCTTTGTTGTACTATATATACATTCATTTATGGTTACTATGCTATGTTCTACATTCTTCTCTCACTATCTGTTTTGTTTTCGTGACCAATTTAAAAAAGTTCACTTACAAAAAGAGAAGCATGCTAATTCCAATCTTCAAAATGTACTAAAAGGTAAAATTTTTACGATCCTCGAAGTCAATGGCTAGAGAATTAAATGTAAATAAAACCGGCTAAATTGTCGACTTCATAAACATAATCTAAACTAACACGTGAGTGACACTGGTATTTGTTAGGTATAGCATAAAGTTCCAAGTTTTATTGTGATGCTTGCTGAATTCCTACTACGAACCTGCAAAAGTGGCCGCTTTAGGCCCCAGGATTCGAATGTGAGTGACTGTGACTTGAGATCAACCACATGAGCCCTCTATATATATAGCTTTTATAGGCCTTGGAAGCTCTTTTTCTCCGTGCAGGAAACATACGTTTTGTTTTCATTTCCTACAATTGTCTACACTGGCCGAGGCTTGTCATTGGGTGCTTTTATATGGTGTAGACAAGGATAATCGCCGTTCAATCTCACGCCGTATTTACATCAAAATTACACCACTCACGGAGGACTTGCAAAGTCCGGAACTTTTTTTGGCCCGTGGTCTTGAGAGCCATACATGTATGATAATAACAACAGCGCTTCACCGGTGGGCTCGGGCCTCCCACTATAGGGAACGGTCAGTATACCCGCCACGCTTGTCCAAGGCGGCTTGGCAGGTATGACAGATCAATTATCTTGATGTGCAGGTTTTATCACGATATTTTCCTTCACCGTTGTTAGCACGTGGCAGTTGTAAGCAAATGCACATTGTGTCAGAAAATTGCCCACGTGCCGCATTCGTTTCGGCCAGGATTCGAACTTGCGTCCACGCATGCGCTAGCCATTACGTTACCACGACTGTAAGGATGTCTGACAATGGATGAAAGAATTTGCTTAAATTCTTTTTTGACCTAAATATTATTCATTAATTAATCCCAAACATATCTTGCAGTGGATGTTTGTAACTGTCACAGCTAAATACCAAATGGCGATCGCACGTGATCTAATATTGATTTTATACAAATGACTTATGGACCATAAACTAGTTTGTATTATTCAAACCCCGACACAACTCTTATCGTACATGCGAAGTCACGTTCGACCCATCCGAATATCTACTGAGTAGATTTGACTTACAGGTCAGTTATATGTACTAAAGGATGAAAAGTTAAACAAAGATTCATCATGCAAACTTAAGGCTCCTATTGCCGCAAAAGATCCAAAGTGGGGTGCAAACGAAAAAACTTTTCTATGGTATTTACTAATCAACAATATACCATTTTTTTTAATTAAATCTTCACTATATGAGACACAACGTGGTTTTTTCGTAATCTCTAGTCATTTTAAGTTAAGAATCAATATTCACCAAATCACCTCCAAATTATTGATATGAAACCATTTTATTCCTTCCATTTTTGACAAAAAAGGTATAATAAATATAAACAAATCTCTTTATTGAAGAGAGATAAATAATTTGATTTTATTAATAAATAATTTGTTTTTTAAAATATTTCTTTAATTTACTCACAATAAAACTATTATACATCTGCAAAACGATCTCATCTATGGAATACTTGCTACATCCCCAAAAGTGAGTACCAACCAAAAAAACATCAAGATTTTAAAAAAAGGATAAATCTTCAAGGGTTCAAGCGTTGCTACAAGCCTTAACTTGACGGTAACCAAGCTTAATATATAATATATAACAAAACTTCTCAAAGCACAAAATTATATATAAACAAGTAATATAACATGTGTAGTTAGCTTCGAAGTTTCGGTTAATATAATGTATTGTATACAACTCATATTAACTTGAAGAAAATTTCAAATTGAATTATGTAAAAAAATGGCAGAAATTATTTAGACTATTTTTAATAGTATTCAATTATTTTTCTAATAAATTAGTAGTAAAACTTTATTAGTAAAAATGATGGTGATGATGATGAAAGTAAAATTCTGTCATAGCTTTTTATTACTATCATATTAAAAATAAATTGGAAGCATACATAAAGGTGGCGGATTTGCAAACCAGAAGAAGGTGCTAGATTGAACTTTGGATTCTATTTCAAATTAAATTATTATTCATTAATAAATCCCGCCCTTATTTGTCCCAAGATAGAAAATAAAAAGAAAACAATTATTATTTATTTTAAATAAATTAAAAATATAATTATTGCTAGTATTTCCGTTAATTTTAGATGACTTTTGTTTATATCTATCTTCTTCTATATTTATGTGACAAATTATGAAGTACTATATTAATATATTAATTTTCGTAAGTAAAGGTAAATTGGCATGTTTAGAGAACTTATTATTAAAAAACAATTAAGATTATAATATAATTATTAATTGATTTACTTTTCTCTTTTCAATAACAATTATGGAAACGTTAGACGATCCCGGTAAGACTATATATCTACTTTGTATGAAGAAAAACACTGGCTGTTTAGAAATTTTGTACTCAAGTCTGATTGGCTTTATTTAAAAAAAATAGCAACTAAATCGATATCAATTCGTATTTTAGTTGGATATTTGTTAGTTCCTTCTTTCCGAACACGCATTTGTACGTTATGAACGGTCTCCGTTGTTTTTAACTTAACATCCATCAATTGCATAATGATATTATATTAAAACTGGCTGATAATCTTCTTGAGGACTGCCCACCTCGCGGGAAACACGGGGGGCGGGATTCGCCCCGTTACGATGGCACTACCACCTCCAAAGGAATACTATTGTCATTCGAGTCGGAGATCCCTGAAACCCCTCGCCGTTTCTCCTGGCATTCTTTTAACGGGCTGTCGATTCACTCGCGCACCTCCAGTCCGGACAATCGGCATCTTCCTAGCCCGCAACCATCCGTTCCAGAGAACGGGGTTCGTAGAAAAACTCATCTCACTAATAACTATGTATAATATTTATATCTCTTTAAATCCTATTATTCTAATCATTTTTGAATAATAATAATTAGAAGCAGTTATGCCAACGCGTAACTAACAGCTTCATTAAATTTATTTCGAAAAAATGGCGAAGAAAAAAGTACATATAATAACTTATCTACATTAGAATTTGTAAATGCCAGTTTTTGCGCTCTTTACCTCAGAGCTTTAATACATATTTAAGTAAGTTGTTTTTGTATTTATTTACAATTTTCCAATAATTGGATACAAGTGCAGTTGGCACGTTGTGGCATAAATATTACATTGCTGTAGAAATCTTAATTGACTAAATTTAGATAAAATTAGATTAGATACTAAAAATAGATAGATATATCAGTTCAGCACAACGGAGACCGTTTGTATTATTATAGGTATCCAGTGAAAAAGTTTAAATTTATCTGTGTACATCATGGCTTTATTATAGTTTAAACGTAGCCAAGGCTATTATTTCCAGGGCGATGTATGATTTGTGCGCACCAAAACTTATTTTATAAAAAAACAATATACCTCGCAGAATCAAGATCTGCGAGCGTGCAATCACATCCAAGACAATTATTAATTGTTGTAGGGCGCAAAAATTAAATATTGTTTAAACTTGCTTTATAATAAGAGAGATACATCGTAGAATGAGGATTAGTGAGTATACAATCACATCCAAGACAATATTTAATTTATGCGCCCCCAAACTTATTTTATAGAGAAATAATGTAGGATCTGGAAGTGTACAATCATACCCAGGACAATATTTAATTATTGCGCCATAAAACTTATTCTTAAGAAGAGAAACAATACCTCGCAAACTGAGTATTTGTATATCTGCAATAACTCTCAGAATAACGTATAATGTTGCGTTCCCAAAACATACTTTATAAGAACTCGAGAGAGAGAATCAATGTAGTCTGAAATAGATCTGCAAAGGATTCGCTTGAGATTCGCGTCTCGCTAACTTCTGGCTACGAGAATGTTTATACTTTATACTCCTAGAATTCTAAAGTAAAGCCATGATGTTAGGGCATGCTATTGGTTTAGTTGCGACGAAAATTCTTCCTGAGTACACGAGAACCACCTCTGACTAGTGTTGTTTGCAATGCACCCTTGGCTCTATCCAACTCCAACCCATAGGTTTGTTCATTTGCTTGTGTGATAGTATGTGTTAACACTTTAATTTTAAGACTGTAAGACTAAAAGTCCAGGAAGTTTGTACCTATGATCTATTGCTATTCATTTGGAATGCCCGAGTATGCAGGCTTTGTTTTCACCCTGATAAAATCGTGTGGTAGCGTGCTACGGAATACTTTGAAATTTTCGCAAGTAATTGGTCAATTGATTAATGAAATAGATTGAATTAATCATGATAGAAATTAATTAAATAACTGAAATGGAATGTGAACAATTAAAACTGCCAAAATTCATTGCAATTACGCAGTTACTTTATGATGATTTTTATCCGTGCAGGACGGAGAAAGAATACAACGGCCTGTCGTAAGAGGCGACAAAACAACCCACAGCCAGGTGATAGGGCATTTGCCCTACTCGATGGCTACCACCCTTAGTCTAGAGTATGTCGACATAACAGCCTTGAGTTGTGTTCCGGCATCCGGCATTAGTGACCAGTTCCGGTCTCCCTTAAGAGAGCAGCAGCGCATTTGTAGCGCCTTTGGTGTTGCAAATGTCCATAGGCGATGGTAACCGCTTTCCATCAAGTGGGCCGTCTGCGTGTCTGCTGAACTCCTGCAATAAAAAAATGACAAACGCAGAGTAATAAACTAAATTAACAATTACACTGAAGAACATTAGTATTTTGCAAGTCATAATTTTATATGAAGCAGACTCCAAATTTGATTCATTGCGTCGCAGCGTGTCATCTAATAGCTGTTCTAAAGACAAAAAGACGCAAGAAAATCCCCTACAAACAATTTGTCATATAAGATTTTTGAAGTGACACTTCTTTAGGCGCATGAGGGTAATTTTTTTACGGATGAAACGCAATAATAATAATATTAGTGTCACGAAGATGTGCAGCGTTTTTGTTTTACATTTTTAAACTCGTGATAACTTTCGAATGGAATGTCTGAATTAAATAATTCAAAAAGTTATATAAAGGTATTGAAGCGTCTTGAATATGAAGCAATTTATTTTGATAAGGATGAATACCAAGATACAAATAAAGAGCCTTTTCTAGCGGCGGCATTTTAATAAAATTTCTGATATAAAAGAACACTTATTGTGGCATAACTATAATAGTTAGACATATGCTGTCGCAACACTTTTTGTAAATAATGATGTGTTCTGCAAAGTCGTACATTATTTTATTCAATCATCAATAGTTTTCGCAGCGCACTCGATTTTAGATATTTTTGAAGTGAAACTTCTTTAGGCGCATGAGGTAAGACACGGAAATCTAAAGTTTTAGATTGGTATAAATAGAAACAGGATTTTAAATTAAGCACGCCACTTATTAAGTAAAGTAAAATGCTATAAATTAAAAATGAAGGTAGCGTTATGACGTAGGCAATATTTTCCGCGCGAACCTTTGTGACCTCACTAGATAGATGGCGCTTTCTCACGAAATCGCTTATTACGCATCCATCTACAGTAATCTAAAGTATTCAATTTTAGCACCGACTTTACTTAGTTGTGTAGGATTTAAAAACTAAGGCCTCTAAATAATAAAATTAGTATACGACTCTTAAACTGCCTAAATACGTTTTACACAAAACGTATTGACAGTTCTTTAAACATAAATAGAGGCAATTTTCTTCGTTGTGCAAGACGCTAATTGTATTTAAGGGTGTTAAATAAGTATTGTGTTTCTTAAATATATTTAAGCAACCTTATGCAAGCGGCCCTTAATTTAGGGTTAGCGTATTCAGCTATATATCTAAGTTATAATAAAGAAAGTTAGTGTACACAGTACTTTTGCGCTTACAGTCTTAAAAGAGATACAATGTTAATTAAACTTAAAAAAATCATTTTTTTTCCTATAAAATTATTTTCGTCATATGTTGAGCTCAGTAAGAGCTTGCAGTATGTGTGTGCATATGTGTAAGTGTATAATATTAAATAAATGTTTCTAAATTGAAATACTAATAACTATGTTTAGGCAAGTGATATAAAAAGAATGTGTCAAGCATGGTTGTATTAAATGGAATTATTAAATAGAACCATAAACCAAAATTTTAAAAAACGAATATATATTAATTTTATTTTTAAGACTACGTCAATCTATTTATGTACATACAAAATTGTTTTAACTTACGTGTAAAAAATAAATCCAAGTATAGTCCAAGTGTAACTCAATATATAACTGATATAGTAAATGACTGTAGTAGATATAAAAAAATATATTTCACGATTCTGATATTTATTCTATTATTAAGGACAATATATTTAGAATATCTTTAATACGTTTTTTTTTTTATTAAGTTAAGACAAATTTGTATGAACATTGACACGAATTACCTGTTTTCAGCGATTGTGTGTTGTAAATTTTACACGAGACAATGTTGACTACATTATATTTATTTAGAGTCCGCGCCACCAAAGAAGTCCCACAGTCGCGGCGCTGCAAACGCCTTACTTAAATCCTGCCAGAGTAATTATTTGCTAAACTGTTTATCGATATAGGTAATCACCGAATAATATACACAAAATATTCCATAACTAAAGCTATAATTTTCCTGACTGCTTACTACTGACGAACAAAATCCTATCAAATAGCGAAGCTGCCACTTTTAGTGCAATTACTTTATCATTTTTATTAATTTATCTATATTGTATCATGTATATATTTATAAGATACTGATTCGGTAGTGAGCATAATGGAACATACCTCTGTTCTTATCGATTTTTTTGTCCATCCAAAGGTTGCCTGGAAGAAATCGCTAATAGCGGTAGGACCGCCTATTGTATTGTAAAATGGGACGTTTTTCGTGGCGCGGACTCTACTTCGACTCGTGCTGTCGGCTAGGTGGCGCCACATTAGCCGATTACAATATTTACACACGAGAGCACAGTACCTATAAACTATTCGAATTCAATGAACTGAAGTTAACACGAGTACATTTACATAATCGAGTGCACGGATATCTTTTAGTGGCACTATATTGAAATCAAATTGACATTTTATGTGTGTTTATCGTCGTTGGGCGCCATCTATGAAGTACGTCACACGTTAAAGGGAGGGGGGGGGGCGTCGACGAAGTGTGAACATTGTGTCGAGTGTCCTAAATTTCGTGACGTCTCACTTCAAAATGTAATAAATAAAAAATAATATTTTATCTTTAAAACAAGAAATTTGAACTGTTAACGAAAAACTGCAAAATATTTCTATGTGTAAATTATTAAAAAAATATTTTTATCAAAATGAAACTAATTACAGAACTGCCGTTTGTATGTAATAATTGCTTGATGTAAAATTGATGAGTGATGTCACACTAGGGAGGGAGGAGTCTGACGAATGTGACAAAGATGGGGAGGGGTGAAAGAATCATGAATTTCGTGTGACGTAAAGTGTCGATGGCCCCTTATGAACGATTTATTCAATGAAAAATAGTTACAATATTCTTATTAAATACCGTAATAATGTTAAATGGCTACCTGAATGGAGTTTGCTATCTCACTCGCACATAATTTTTGAAGATGAAAATTTACAGTATTTACTTACCATACCGATGAATCCGTATTCCACGAACCTCAACAAAATTACGAATATTTCACATAACTTTGAATTATATAAATATTATACAAAAAATAAATATTGTCTGAAAATCTTCACTCAAAATGAATTTTTTTAATCTATAATATTAAAGAATTCTAAAATGCCGTGTTTGTATATTGAAGCTATTTAAAAAAAACAACTGTAATGCACTATGTAGACGATGAAGAATACGATGCAAATTTTATAATTTCTTGTCTTGTAGTTCGGGCTTCATGCAAAAACTACTGCGCCGATTGCGGTACGGTTTTCGCTGATCGAATGTCTATTTCTTAGACTTAAAATCTGTGCACTTTTTATCCTGGGAATCCGCGTGGGAATTGATTGGAAATGATTTAAAATGGCCAGTAAAAAAAATCTAATTTAAACGTGATATTTTCACTGATCGATAGCAAATTTTCTGTAATAAAATGTATAATTTTTATCCCGGAGATCCCGCGGGAATATCATGTCGAGCGTGTACGGACTCGCGGGCATATCCTACTTCGTAATATTATTGTTTGGGATTTGTCGAACACAGATGCTTTGTAAGTAAATTCTCTGTCAATTTAGTCATGTACGGAACTCCGTTTAGGTAGATCCTGAGAAGAAGAAGTGAGCACTGTACATTTTTTTAATATATTAAATTTTTATTTTCACCGTTTCTATTATTTATTGTATTTATGCGTATTATTTACATATATACATAATCCACTTACAGGATAGTACTCGTACGTTAAATAATTCTAGAGATGAAAAGAATAAAATTTAATCTATCGCGACATTTCCCGTCTTGTATATTCGTAAATACTTTTTAACCTGTACGGTTTATCTTCTATGTTGTTGATATGCAGAATTATTCTAGAACATGCTTATTTGTCATAGATACAAAGACATAGAAACGGTAAAAATAATGCAGATCGTGAGGATTCGAAAACAGACTTATGAATTACATTGTTTGTTTTTGTAATCTGTCCTGTCCTGAAAAATTTACTACTACGCAGCCATCTGTTGATAAGCGCGGAATATATTAACAATTTTATAGTATACAAAGATTAACTCAATTATTTTTTTAGTTTCCCTATACTTTACACGTTATTAAGAGTATTAAAAATTTAATTGCCCTTCTCGATTAACTACAGAAGGCTGTGTAGTCACTTTTTTAGTAAAAAGACTCGTAATTGACAGAGGCATCTGTAGCTAAATAGCAACTGCAATAAAATAATGTGGTCTGTAACAATTAAATAGAAAACTATAGGAAATGTTCTAATATGTTTTTTAAAGAGTTACCATGTATATGTTTCAGGACATTTGGACGAAGAGGAAGGTCACTACCAATGGATCGAGGGTCTGGCGATCTTAATATCTGTCATAGTCGTCGTATTAGTCACAGCGTTCAACGATTACACGAAAGAAAGGCAATTCAGGTGAGTACTACTTACATCTAAGTTACGTACAGAGTCTAGTGTTAGTGCGATGCCCCCTCATCACAATCGGCCATGATCGTTACACGTTGATTGTCTGTCATCGGCAAGATAATCGTCACGATCATCGTACAAGCATCCACACGATCGTTCGTGCGGGCACGTGCACGCAACTACACGCGAATTCTCTTTGATGCATGCCTGAAAAACCGACAAGTCACCGATCGCCGCGATCACGATGTCGATTACAGACGAGTAGCCCTCTACACGATCGTACTCGCGTGTAATCGTCTGTGATCGCCGATTGTGAAGAGGAGGCACGAGATTTATATAATCAAACAAGCAGAACTTTGAGAACTGTTTTATTCGAACTCCGAACGAATAATACCCAGCGGGTTTGTAGTATTTATACAGCGTTAAGAGGCTTATACAAAAGTACCTTCATATTTTTTTAAATATAAAACTTACAATTTATTCTGATTCATTCTGATGAAAATCGCTGAAATCAAAGAAAATGAGATTGTTTATACACTGTTTATCCTTAAAAGATCGTTTTTCGTAAATTAAACACAAGATTTTTGCAGTGCATTACACTATTGATTGATGTTTTAATGTCTAGACAGCTTAAGCCACGTCTAAACTTAAACCTTGTGGTAGAAAATGTTTTATATTATTCATCTAAAGATACGATTCAACTAAAATATTATAAAAAAAAATATCTTGTAAGAAAAAAACAACGTTCTCGTATTGTATAAGTAGTCTACGGTAATTTGGTTTTGCCATACTGTATTTTTTTTTCATGTTTACCGCGCTTTTCAGTCTCTACTTTCATTCACCAGATTCTATACGATTATTCGTATGATTATTCTTCTCTGGTTTAATCAATAACCTCAAAGAATCCGTGCAGGAACGATGAAAGAATACAATTTCCTGCGGCCAGGCGGCCTGTCGTAAGAGGCGACAAAATAACCCACAGCCAGGTGATAGGGTATTTGCCCCACTGGATTGCTACCATCCTTGGTCTAAAATATGTCGACATAACAACCTTGAGTTGTGTTCCGGCATTAGTGGCCAGGCCCCAGTCTCCCTTAAGAGACCAGCAGCGCTTTGGTGTTACAAATGTCCACAGGCCAATGGTAACCGCTTCCCACCAAGTGGGCCGTCTGCCTGTCTGCTGAAATCTTGCTATTTTTTTTTTTGTTAAATTTATAAAAATGTCTGCATATTCCAGGGGTCTCCAATCTCGGATAGAAGGCGAGCACAAGTTCGCCGTGATCCGGGGTAATGAGGTGAAGCAGGTGCCTATAAGCGACATAGTGGTCGGTGACATCTGTCAAATCAAATACGGTGACCTCCTACCCGCCGATGGTATATTGCTGCAGAGTAACGACCTTAAGGTAATAAACACGATGAATACTAAATTTTTTCCTAGGATATGCCCGTGATTTCGTCCACGCTTGACTTTAAATTCCCGCGGGATTCTCGGGACACAGCATTTAAAAAATAATTCAAGTTATCGTTTTAGTGAAAACTGTGTCGAAATGACCTAATTTTTATTCACCTTAAATACTAAAAACCGCTTTCGGAAAAAACATCAAAAAGTCGCATTGGAATTCGAAACATTTTTTGTCTCACGCATAAATAGGTCACTTTTTCCCGTCGTGTAACAATCTACTATTTTCTTTTATGGCCTTATCAACGAGTTATTAATTACCAATTTGCGATGTTATCAAAGGTGCACAGTTTTGTGAAATCACAGTTGCAGTTGTTTGTAAATCCGGACTGAGCAATATATCAGCAGCTATTATAATATTGTTGCAAGCCGACACTAATCCTTTCCAGATGCCTTATTACCCTTTTGATTTTGAGAGCCTCTTTGTTCACGCCACCGTAAGACGTCATAAAACCTTCTTTCCACTGTTGGTATTTATGCGAATTCTTGGAAGCCATTAAGCTGAGCATTTAATGAGTTCAAGAACCAGTGGGCGGCATGTTGCTAGAAGGCTATGTTTAATTTACAAATGGATGATGGTTTGTCAATCGAGAAATGCGCCAATTGTGTTCTGACTGCGAACGAGGAACCTAGTGGACTTTCGGAGCGAGTATCTTATAACGACGAATTTTGTACGATTTGGTTTGGTTCTGTTGTATTCAGCTATACTTCTGAAAGAATGAATTACGTGTGTGTACTTCTAATAAACTTTGTGATAATTCCAACGGCATTTTCGAATTTATATCCTACAAATTCGTAACTAAATTTATCGATTAAATTAACCGATATGAATTGTTTATTTGCTCCTTATCGGATTTTTGTCGTCGGTACGTGCGTCAATGACATTTAGGCATATTTAGACTTAGTAAGCCAACTAATGTAGTTAATTCAATGGTCATTGACAATAAGCTAATTTAAAGTATAGAACTATGCTAGGTTCTTTACTTTGGCCACAGCGTGCTGGGTCGGCTCGATCGCTGTGATACATACCTACACACTCAACCTCAACGGTGATATTGTTTTTATCACACGAGTGCTGAAGACGGGCAGACGGCCCCCCTAATGGAAAACGTTAACCATCGCCTATGAACATTTGTTAGACCAAAGGTGCTGCTGTCACTCTCTAAAGGGAGACTGAAATCTGGCCAATAATGCCGGAACACAACTAAAGCTTGTTAATGGCGGCATACTCCAGACCAGGGTTGGTAGCCATCCAGACGTGCAATTACCCAAAAGTGGTCAAGTGCGTGTGCTCCTCGCACGATGAACGTTTCCATAAATTGTTTTTTTTTGGGTTTTTTGTGCACATGGACATCACAATGCCATGTGGCACCATTTACTAGATCTATCTACTAGGTTTAAGAGATTATATTAAAACTATTTTAAGTGACGTTTAACAATGAATTTATTGTAGTAGCTCGATCAGTACATTACACTAAACAGTTGAGATTTTTCACAATTCTTGCTTAAAAATCTGTTTTGAAAATAAAACTAAACAACACCCTTCAATCTCCCGTCGGAAAGTACCTAAACCGAACAGAGTGATAACAATAATTTATACCAACATTACATAAGGTCAACAAATACAGCAGGTTGGCGATAACCCAATAATGCTATCAGACGGATATTATTTAACGTATACGACGCAAAGCGTATACGGTAGGAGGCGCCTCTGACGCACGCCTGATAACGCGATAATCGAATGATATAGGGCTGAAGTAACGAGTTTTGTGTAGGTTTGGTTCAACTCCAGAAATATGGCTTCATGGGTTTATTTTATTTATGAAAGTTAATGGAAAAAACAAATTATGTGTACACAGAGTTAGAAATAGGCTTATTCTTATGCGTGTCCTTCAATAAGACACATATATTTTTTTTTATTGAATAATGTTATTCGTCTGCAAAGCCGTATTGCAAATATATATGTAATAAAATGAAATGATATTTAATCTTCAATAAATGTAGTTGTATACAGATGTTATTTCTAGAAATACATAATACATACATTCTTAATCGTCATTATTTAAATAGTTCGTTCCTGTTATAAATATAGCAATGAGGATAATTTGTGTGTGTATAAACAATGATTATAATATCCACTTATTTTTTAACCGACTGCCAAAAGGAATAGGTTCTCAATTTGACTGTGTGTTTATTCTTCTTTGTATGTTTGTTACGCGAGTTCTCCGTCAATGGTGGACCTATTAAAAAATTCTGTATTTGAAAGAATATACTCTTGAGGTGGTCCCATTGTCATCAAGTCATGACATGGTCAGTGGAGCAACCCTAGTTGAAGAGCGCCAAGTACCTTCACTCTTCGAAAGGCAAAACTTGTGGACGCGTGCCAGTAGCACAATTTCTACAAGCGCTTAAAATATTATTTCTAAAGCTATTCAAGCGACTACAAAGAAGATAGTTTAAAAAAAAAACATAATCGACTTCAAACTACACAGCAAATAATAAATAATTTCAACAACATCTTGTAGTCCGTGTTGTAAGTAAAATATAAAAAAACAAATGCAGGTGTCTACAAGCGCGATGGTGTGTTGTGTGTGTGAATTATCGTTCATTGTGCAAACAAAGACGAGCATAAAACACGGATAAATAAACACATTGCTGACATGAAACACACAAGGTCTACAAACTCAGCGATCAGTGAACATATGCTGAATAAACCCAGCCACAATCAGATTCGATAAACCACAAATCCTCGCGAAAGAGAATCGTTGTCTATATAAAGTGATGCATGAGGCTATTGAAATAATAAAAAACCACCCAAATTTCAATAGAGAAGATGGTTGGCATGAACCAACTGTTTGGGATCCAATCATTAAAACTATTAAAACCCAATCCCAGCAAAAACCAACTGCCAGACCTCAAGACACAGAGCTCTTACTGCGTGCAACGGAACACAAACCAACTTGATTGATAAATTCTTTTTATTTTTTCTTCCACCCATTTTGCTGTTATATAAAATTATTAGAGCTAGGCATGTTTCCTGAAGAGTTTCTTTCGCCGCTTCTTCTCTTCAAGCCACAACTTTTTGCGAAGCGGTGGTAAATTAGATAGCCTTATCTAATTTTATGCTTATATTTACTTTATGGGAGCCTTCCCATAGAGTAAATATAAGCATAAAAAAATTAAAACTATATCATTAAATGAACAAGTTGGCGGGAGGCTAAATGGAACTTTAGCAACACTCATTAACACTTGAAATCTTTGTCTTCCGTGATCAAGGCTACTGAAAAGTGGCCAAAGTTTTATAAAAACAAAAGTGCAAAATGACTGTTTCTTTTTTGCTTTTTAGGTTGAGGTTGGTTTGGTTTTAGGTTAAAAAATGTTTAATGCCAGTCACCTCACCACGCCTTTGGTCCCAATTGCCCGAATACGGTTGATGAGACATGCGTTTATTATTTCCAGATCGATGAGTCGTCGCTGACAGGCGAGTCTGATCATGTCAAGAAGGGTGAAGCTTTTGATCCCATGGTGCTATCCGGTACACACGTTATGGAAGGTAATTACTTCTGCTGCACATCTCTAAAACGCATATATTTTATTAACGCATTCAAACTTGTAATCAATATATGCAGGATCAGGGTCCCGAGATTTTAAATAAATCCCAAAAAATATTTTTACAGATGATATATATTATATAATAATTTTCGGTTGACTTAGGTAAAAATTCGAGTCAAACAATAAAATACATCCAATAAGGATTGTCTTGAAGTCATCTAACTTCTGGCGTTATAAATTTACTAAAACTGAATCAAGGAACCCAGGACTTGGATTGGTATTTTATTGAATTAATGAATGAATGAAAACTCTTTATTGTTCATTATAACTTAAACCTAGACATTTAATGTACTTAAATACATTTCCATTAGAACAATGGGCGGCCTTATCGCTTATAGCGATCTCTTCCAGGCAACCCGGTGTCTAAGGAGACATTACAATTTATTATCTACATTTAACATGTTTTTAGATCAAATTAGAGAAACTTTGACCTTAAAAAATACATTTTAATTAAACAGCAGTTTTTAAGTTAATTGTGTCATCAATTTTGAAATCACATACAGACACTTCAAATTATTTTTTTATTACGGACAGATCTATGTTTTTTTAAATTATATGATGTTTATGATTCTACTACACATAGTTTTAAGGTACTTTCTTTAGCCAATCTTAGCCCACTGCTGGACGTAGACCTCCCCAAGGTTAATCGGATAAATTGAGACTTGTTATAAATTAAATAAAAGAAAGTAATAAGATCAAATATATAAATAACAAAATACCCGCTTTAAACATTTCCAGGTTCTGGTAAAATGCTAGTAACAGCAGTAGGAGTGAACTCTCAAGCTGGTATTATATTCACACTCCTGGGAGCGGCGGTCGATAAGCAAGAGAAAGAGATTAAGCAAATGAAAAAAGGTCAGTATACTTAGTACCGCTATATAATAAAGCTCGAATTTGAACCACACTCAGCCCTGAGTCGAGTCTTAAGGATCGTTCTTCATTATAGATGAATAGAGTGTTAACTGAAAAAAGCAATTTTAAGTCTACTTATCAATATTTTTAGTTGTGTAACATTTTTAAAGGTTATTAGGTATGTAGGTTAAAAGTTGTATATTTAGGTTAAAAGAAGTTTATTTAGGTTAAAAATCGATTTTTTTTTAGATAACACCCTGTTCGTACAAATAAATAATCAGTAACTTTTTCATTGATCTGTGCTTAAGATTCGACTCAAGATTGATTACAGTTCTAGAACGCAAAGGTTGCGGTAGCACTAGTTATGTACCCCTGGTGCCGTTAAGTTAATGTTGATATATGTTGATGATGAAGTATTGTAAGGTGATGGGTTTGAGTCACGTGTTTGTTTGCTTTATTATTTGATGATGTAGTTTTAATTTTATAAGGATTATATGGCTTATATTTATTATTATTTTATTTGCCTGATGTTAATGTTGGAATTATTTCGTCTTGCTTCTTTAGGTGAAAGATTAAGTATTTGTCATACGTAACCCGAGATATATGTTGCAATACATTCTTTTACTACAATGATGCCCAAAGTAACCCAAATCGACCCACAAGGGGGGACTATGGCCTGCTATATCGATTAAATTTTAATGAATTTTAATTCTTAAAGTTAAAGTTTAATTTAAATATTTCAAAGTGAGCAGTGTTATGTCAAAAACACTAATCAAATTCAAATTTATGTTTTTGCATAAAACGAATACTATTAGAAGAATATGTTTCAATGAATTATTTGTATAAAAATAATGCTTTATATCCTTTGAAGTTGATGCATTTGATGATAGAAATGACTGTAAAATTATTTACTTCATGTATATGTGGTGAACAATTAAGTATTCTCTGATTTTTATCTATGTATCTATCATTTGCAAATATTCAATATTAGTTAAGATCCAGCCAGATCCACCCAAAGTCTAAGACATGGCAATAGGTCTACAAAATAAAAAGTTTGAGAACTGTACTGTTACAATAATATATATATACAAAACACATGTATACCACTGCCAAATCGTATAATATATTGTACTAGACTTACAAATTAACGACGTGGGACGTTAATGGATCAATTTAATTTAATGTACCGATTGAATTTTATTTAAAACCACGTTTATTTCAAGAAACCTTGAATAATATTCCGGCAAGACTTTATTTCTGAGTGCAGTTAAATCTAAGAATTAATATTAAATATCTTATGAAAGTATTTTTTTTATATTATTACAATATAAAGAATATGAAAGTTCTTCATCGTCAACATAGTTAACAGGAAATAGAAAGTACCTTGCAAAATAGAATAGCTTACAACATTGCTCATTTAGCAGAAAAAATGGATATTATGACTTCAAAACTGTTAGCTTTTAGGTGTTAAATGCTTTAGATGATGAAAAGCGCTTGAAATGCTTGATTTTAGTGCTCCTCAACAAATGATTAGAATATTTCGACACGGTAGTGTTAAAGAAAATGCATATATCATATCATACTTGCAGTAACAACAAGGATAGCTAGGTCATTATATGTTAAGAATCTTTCAATATAATTAGCTAAAATCTAATTGTTAGAAGTGTGTGTGAGACATATATATATATATATATGTTATCAAAAATGGCCCTTAAGTGGATTCAGCTAAATATTTTGCTAAATGGCGCTATAATTAATACAAAACATATAATATTTAGACAACAATATCCAGTTATATGAGTGGGCCCAAATCTAAACCATTCTCGAATCCATTTGAACACGAACAAAACATTTCCTCAAAATCGAGCCAACCGTTTAAGAGGACTTCAGTGACACACGAACAGAGGAACTCTATATGATTATATGTTAATTATGCATTAAATTTGACTCCAAATCGTCTATTACTCAGATTAGTTGTTATTATGCAAATTATAGCGCCATCTATGTTAAAAGGAATCAATTACTTAATCACATTAAAATATATTCGTAAACTGTAGTTGAAAGTTAAATAATTGTGCCGCTAAATGAGCATTGTATTAGCCTAGCTTATTTATCTATTAGTGTTACACCAGTGACGTATAAGTCCCTATATGTCCCATCATGGTTCAGTTATTACACCCCCTACTTTATGGTATAGTGTTATATATTAATGATATATTAATTGGTAAGTCATAATATTGTTTTTGTTATTTACATGTGTCAGTTGAGAAAATTCTTTTCGATAGTTTAAACAAATTGTTTTAAATATCCCGGCTCGAAGGATCAAATATATTTTTATTGAATAGCGAGTTGTAAGCTTTTCAACCTCGTTCCTTCACGAGATTATTTTATTTATTGACGATGAAAAATTGTTGAAACGAACTTTGTTATGTCAAACTTTCGTAATAGTTGAAAAATTTAAGGTCTTGTTGACGTTGTTCGTACTTGTTACATGTTTGACTAATAGCTTGGAAATATGTTCTGTGATAGCATGATATCGTTATTTCATATTTATTATATGTTACATTTATGTATTCATTTGAGTGTCTTCAATGAAGAAAATAATCTCTTTTATCATGAAATTATATTTAAATGATTACACTTCAATTCATTATTATATTTAAAGTGCAAGTTTAGAAGCTCTGTTTAAGTATTTGCGATCTGATTTATTTATCTTTTTGCCTCCAAAAAACTGTTGAAAACATAAACGGAAAGTAATTATAAAGGAAATATTACAGTGCTATGCAAAATAAAGTCTCGTATTTTTTTTACATTTAGACCTGTCAATCTGTTGCTTGGTTTGACACCGAGAATTTATAAATTGTTATTATATAAATAATTAATTTCGACCGCAAATAATTAAACAGCCCCATACCCCTTTAGATTTAGTGCCACAGATACATTATAGTGTGATCCGTTCAATGACATCCAATTTTTTTTTGTCCACCCCCGACCCGGCCCGCTGCACGCCCACCTCCATGTCGTCGAATCAACCAAAAACAAATACAAATCCAAATTAAACATACACATTTTCGAAAAAAAATAATTGCATCGTGTAACTGTCGTGTTGACTGCATGATGTATAAAAAAAACCGATTCGTTGTCGTAAATGTGTATGCTTTGAATCATTGGAAATAAATTAAATTCGGATGGAAATTAACGCGAATAGAAGCTAAAAAGCAGCAGAAAAAGGGAACCCAACGCAAGAGCCTCTCCGGTAAGTTGTCCTTGCCTATGACCCGCTTTTGAAACACCCTCCGTATTTAGCGCCATATTCTATAATAACTTTATTTGCAAACCGAGGTTAAAGTATCACCTAGAACTTACGTCGTGATATATCCGAAATAATTTTAATGTAGACGGGCCATTTCAAATGTTGGTTTGCACATAATTATTCTTCTAGAATATGGCTTTAAACCAAATGATTTGGTAAAAGTGCTTCATGATCTTTGTACGTGCATTTTATACAATTGTACCTTTTTTAAACTATCTTCGTATACGTAATTGCCTGATGATTAAATATCGTTTTAGTTTGTATAGATATTCAAGCTCTTTTGATTTTGTAACAAAAATAAAGTTTGGTTGTTGAATTGTGCACGTATAAATTTGATTAATGAGCTATTTGCCTTTGTTATAATACTATTATGATTTTGGTGCTTTGTTTTGTGGCTTTAATGCTTTTTGTGACGGGTTTATAAATTTGAAAATTAAACTTTTTGTACTTAATCTCATACTAGTTTGGGGTTCAACTTACCTACTAGTTTTTAAATTAGTCTATGTAATTTTTTATGCAATAGAGTTAATAAAACGAAGCAATTAACTCAGCACTAAATTAAAATATAACGTATGAAAGCAATTTTCGTTTAACACGCATTTAAATTTGACACTATATTATTTGGTTAATGATTCGCTATGGGTGACTATTTATTTCAATTCTCTTATACTAATTTCAGCGTACCACTGTATTGTTTGGCATGTTCTTTAACTTTCATTCTTCTGAAATGAATGTAACACAAAACCATAAACACTCATTTAACATACAATACAAGTAAGTGGTCGAATATTTTTGTATTTCAGTACATGTCAAGAAAATGAATATGAATTTAAGAATAATTATTAACGCAATTTTAATGATCTTTAGGTTCCTTCTTATGTTTTGTTTTTATTGTTATAACAAAATTCTTTTGTAATGCATGTAATGAAACATAAGAAGAAATGATTCAATTATTAAGATGATCAATAAACACGAGGGGTTTTTGCCTTAACGACTTTTAAAGGAACTTCCAGTGGTTTTTTAACTATTCATCTTACTGTACTCAAAACACTGATTCTAATCATTCTTTAGGACTTCTCAATACTTAGCTCATGAGATTCTTTTTACGATTAACAAGTTTGTCATCCGTGTTACCGATAGGCGTAGGCAGAGATGATAGATCTCCGCTTTCCACGCTCCCAATAAAGCCCTTTCGCTTCATCTTTTGTTCATTAATCTCTTCATGAATACTCATTCGTATGACATTATGATTATCTGACCTTTCTTTTCAAAATATTTTTATTATGATCATGGTGACTACGTCGCGATCTACCGGTGCCAAGTCTACCTAAATTAAGTTAAAACACATTTTTTTTTAATTTATTCAAACAAAAAAAAAATACATATTTTTGACATTATATACATCTTCAATCATACATATCCCCAAGTGTCTCGTGAGCTGAGTACAGTTGAGTACATATGGAGCTTGTTCACTTGCCTTATATCGAGTCGTTAAACTTGTAGGCGACGAGGATGCGACCTTACCGACGTCCGGCAACAGTCACGGCGCGAACCACGCCCGTCCCGACGACAACCACGTGCCGGCGCCTCCGACGGACAAGCCCGCCCCAGAAACCTCGCACAAGAAAGAGAAGTCAGTGTTGCAAGCCAAACTCACCAAACTGGCCATCCAGGTGAGATATCTGTCTGATTTTGAAGTGACAACTTCATACGGGAGGGTATACCGCTTTATTACGTCACGCGTATGGCGTCCGTCTGTCTGGCTTCCCTTTCTCTCACGCGAGATATAACTATCTATTAATAAGAAGTTGCATGAAATGAGCAAGCAATAGGAACATTAATTTATTTGTTCTATAGAACATGATCTTCTTTTTTTAATAAAACCTTTTTTAAGACTTGAAAAAAAATCTATAACTCACTAGTGAGTTATATTTTTTTTTACTCACAGTTTGATAATGGGTGTCATTCTGTGCCTAATTGCGGTGACCATAGAGCCACTTTATGAGCAAGTGTGTTGAAAAAATATAAAAACCTGCACGTGTCAATAACATACGTATTGTTTCCAGATCGGTTACGCCGGCTCGACGATCGCCGTCCTGACCGTTATTATACTAGTGATACAATTCTGCGTCCGCACATTCGTCATCGACGGTAAAGAGTGGAAGGCGATCTACATCAACAACCTGGTGAAGCATCTCATCATCGGTGTCACCGTGCTCGTCGTCGCGGTGCCCGAGGGCCTGCCGCTCGCCGTCACCCTCTCGCTAGCTTATTCTGTTAAGGTAAGAGAGAGATAGACTGATTGTCTTGTTGTGCTTTTTTTGTAATTACTGTTTTGGTGAACGATAAAGTGTTGTCTGTCGTATGTCTAATATGAGTTTCCCTTCCTCAGAAAATGATGAAAGACAACAATCTGGTAAGGCATCTGGACGCTTGCGAAACGATGGGCAATGCTACCGCTATTTGTTCCGACAAAACTGGAACGCTCACCACCAATCGGATGACGGTAGTCCAGTCGTATATATGCGAAAAGCTCTGCAAAGTCATCCCCAACTACCGGGATATACCGCAAGACGTAGCCGAGACCATGATCGAAGGGATTTCTGTTAATAGCGCTTTCACTTCTAGGATTATGGTGAGTTTGATTTTTACATCAATAAATAGTACATACATACATAACTTCACGCCAGGTCCCTTGCGGGGTAGGCACGAATAACAGAGCGCCACACAGGCCCATTCTTACACACCTCAATAAATAGTAGTAGTGAGAAATAGTTTATTATACAGCAAGGGAACAAAGTTCATTTTTTGTTTCTAGATTTAAGTTGTTTGGCAAGAAATCTCAGTCTTAATAATGATTTTTTCAACACACTTGCTCATAAAGTGGCTCTATGGTCACCGCAATTGGGCACATAATGACACCCATAATCAAACTGGGTAAAAAAAATTATAACTCACTAGTGAGTTATAGATTTTTTTAAATTTGTTTTTAAAAAAGTTTTTATTCAAAAAAAAAGATCGTGTTCTATAGAACAAATAAGTTTATGTTTCTATTGCTTGCTCATTTCATGCAACTTCTTATTTAAATAGATAATTTTAACTCGTACGTGTTTAATAAATAAAACTTTCACTCATATATAACTTTTTTTTCTCTGTAATAAAAGAGAACTTTAAATTCCCCATTTTGTACGTGGCAGAATAGGCGCAAATCCTATGCACGGAAAATAAAAAAAACCTCATCCCTTTAGTCTGTGGCCGATCGCAATGCGCGCGCATAGGAAAACTGATTATTTTTTACCGCCATAGCGAAACATTTTTCACAACTCGTTTTCACTGTTGAAAGTATAGTTATTTATTAATTAAAATGTCTACAAGTACTAGTTACGAAGAAAATGATTTATGTTGTACACCGCCCGATACAAGATGTGAAGCCCTTAACGTTATGGAAAGTTTACTACCTGAAAACTCCAAGGAAAAATATCTATTTTATCTACTAAATAAAATGTATTTTTGTTGTTATTTTATTCACAAGTGTGTTGAAAAACGTCGTATGATACACGTGTGTATTGATGACTACCGGCCTCGGCTCTCTTAAGACCCTCGCCTACGGCTCGAGTCTCAATGGCGCCTCGGCGGTAATCACCAATGTTACACACTAGTACCATAATGTACTATTATAGCCTTCCTCGATAAATGGGCTATCTAACACTGAGAATTTTTCAAATCAGACCAGTAGTTCCTGACATTAGTGCGTTCAAGCAAGCAAACAAACAGCTTTATATATAAGATAAGATTTTGATTATTTGTAAATGTTGCTCATTAGTGTACTTCATGGTGACTAAATGGCAGATGCTTAGGAGCAAAAAGCTATAACGGTTTTCAGATAAACCTTAAGGAGTTTATATTTAAAATGAAATATGCTTCCTAATGGAAGTATAGTATAGTAGTGTATAATTTCCAGCCTTCCCAAGACCCGACCGGACCACCGATGCAAGTGGGCAACAAGACCGAATGCGCCTTACTGGGCTTCGTGGTGGCACTAGGCCAGAGCTACGAAGCCGTCCGCGACAAGCATCCCGAGGAGTCGTTCACTAGA
This sequence comes from Dendrolimus punctatus, assembly GCA_012273795.1. Classification (NCBI taxonomy): domain Eukaryota; kingdom Metazoa; phylum Arthropoda; class Insecta; order Lepidoptera; family Lasiocampidae; genus Dendrolimus; species Dendrolimus punctatus. Next base: position 13,574,198 of record CM022550.1, read on the forward strand.
GTATACACATTCAACTCGGTCCGCAAGTCGATGTCTACTGTGATACCTTACAAGGGCGGCTATAGGCTCTATACTAAGGGTGCTTCAGAAATCGTGCTCAAGAAGTGAGTTATATTTCATTCATTCATTGATATGACTTTTAAGTATAACATTTTTCTTACAAGATTATTACTTTGCATAATATTATTAGTACATAGTCATAGGCAGGCCTTTTTTATCACTTCATTTTTGAAGGCACGCTAATTCTCGAAAGTTGTAAGTCTAAAATTTTTTGTTTCACTCCAAAAATCCTATTAATAATCAATTTTTATGGAACCGCTACCAAAATTAATCTTTTTTCCATTTATCAGTTTCTATGGCAGTCATGAGGTATCTGTTTGAATTCATTTTCTGTTTATAGAATTGTGGCCTTTTGGCAAAACAGAACCGTTATAAAATCCATGTTTCTGTCCGTCGCCTGCCCGTCTGGTATTATAATGTTGAGAGAAATAAGATTTTGTTCTTAGGGTTTCGTAGTCATTTTGGCCAAACAAAATCTCTTATAAAATCGTCAGATCTCTCTGTTCTTTGTCACATTTACCTTTTCCCGTCCTAGAGGCATACACATGCCCATAGGCGACGGGAATCGCTTTTCATCAGGTCGATCGATGATGTAGTTTCGCGCCAAAAAAATATATTGTAATTAATATTTATTTTAATTGCTTTCATGACATTCTCTTCAGGACACTAAATTTTATTTATTTTGTATTTTTTCTATTCGTAAGTAGCCAAAAAAGATACATTTTCACACTTGTACCATCATACATACTTTGATATATGAAGACTTGTTTAAGAAATAAATTATTTTTCTTCTTGTAACTTAAAAAATACAATTAAATACTAAAAACAAACTAAGTTCTAAATGGTACAAGCGATTATAGACTGTGTAAGAAATCGCTGCCAGATGGGAGCATGCAGGCTGCATCACCGCGATGTATAGCGATGTTTATATGTTGGGCGAAATATGAGCCAGCCTTCTTACTGATCATGAGTGGCATCGAAGAGTTTCTTGCAAATTTTTTTGAGGAAACAATTTTCTTTGTCTTTGAATCAAATCTTTCTGGCCTTTAGTACGTTGTGCTATTTTCCATATGATACTTGCAGATGTGCTTTCATATACGGCCACGAGGGTCGTTTGGAGAAGTTCACGCGCGACATGCAGGACAGGCTGGTGAGGCAGGTGATCGAGCCGATGGCCTGCGACGGACTGAGGACCATATCCGTGGCTTACAGGGACTTTGTGCCGGGGAAGGCTGAAATCAACCAGGTCTGTATAGTTTTATAGTTTTACTATTAAAAACCGCATCGTATTGACGTGAGATATTTTTAGTCTGCGTCATTTTTATAATAATTATATTCTTCATTACCATTGAATTTAAGCTACATCTGCTAATGATTCTTTACACTGCTATGACCTATTCAGATATATTTCGATGTAAAAAAATAAGATAAAATTATCATTTAACATAAATACGATGTTTGACCTGTTAAAATTATTACCTCGTTAAGCTCGTATAAGATCTAGGCAAGAGAAGATTTGTAAGCAAAATATCTCGATTGTGCTGAGGTCGTCATAATGGGGATTGTTAAAAAAAATACCCTCTGATTTTATATTTCTATTACCTAAAATAGGGTATTTTAAGATACTAATTTGAATATTTTTGTATTTTAAGCGTTAGTTTTTTTATAATCCGATTTTAAAATTATTTCTCCGATGACGTCATAAGGGACAAGTTTACATTGATTTCTTTGCTAGAAAACAAAAATAATAAAAGTAAGTTTTATCTATATAATATAATCATAGTAATCTGTGCTGCTATTTAAATGTTACTGTAATGAGTAACATTACGTATCGTGATCATTTTAGTGTTTTTTGTCGCTAGGCTTATAATTTTTCGTGTTCAACCATTATTATTTTCTATAGTTATCGTTAAATTTTTGAAGTGGTCTTTAGGGAAAATCCATGTTACAGAACTTAAATCAAATAATGTACAGCTAGAATTTTTTATGCACCTGAAGCAGGCAAACAGGCAAACGGTCAACCTAATTGGATTTAGTAAGGTCAAATAAAGGTCAAACGCATTTCTTACAAAATACAAGATGATCTTACGTTTTTTGGAATTTTAACTAGACAGATATGATTAGGGACACTATTCCTCGAAATGGTTTTTCAAATAGCTAGATTGAAAAAAAGTGAACAATCCCAATTATTTCCGTTGTGTTTTCTTCAGGTGCACATAGACCAAGAACCAAAGTGGGATGACGAGGACAACATTGTGAATAACTTGACATGCTTGTGTGTCGTCGGCATCGAAGATCCTGTAAGGCCAGAGGTGGGTTAGGTCTCAATACTGTTACAATTTGGGCCACCTGCAAACAAAGCACATTTATTACCAGCCGGCGTCGTTCGAGCTAATAACATTAAAGCGCTTTTATGACCGTCTCCTTTTGTTTACCTTGTGTAAAAATTTTAATTATAAAAACATCGCATTGTGTATTGTAATCTTTTATGGTAGTCATTAGCCATGTGTGATTCTTAGAAGTTCAGTCTGCGCGGCCGTGAGACATATTGTAATTGTGCAGTATAAAGCAATGTCCCAATGCGGATAGGGGTGGTCAAGCGATAATCGCAATTGAGGCAAGACTTGTGTACTAAATTGGATAATCTATATAGTGATGGACTTTGCGCATCTCATTGAATGGTGCATAACTTTTGTACTAGTTGTGTTCAGTTATATTTGTACCTGTGTTATGCGTGTTTGTATAGTTCTAATAAATTCTATAGTAACTCGAACGACATTTTGATTCGATTCAACTCGTAACAATATACATACACAACTTCAATATTCATAGTGCCAAGTGGACGGGTGGACTTATTTAACTGTCCGGATGTTCCGGCTAATCTCTGAAACGACTGGACCGATTTTGACGGGACTTTCACTGGCAGATAGCTGATGTTATAAAAAAAAATCTACGCTTATGTTTGTAGGTACCTGAAGCTATCCGCAAATGCCAGAAAGCTGGTATAACAGTCCGAATGGTGACCGGTGACAACGTGAACACTGCTCGCTCGATCGCCATCAAGTGTGGGATACTGAAGCCGTCCGATGACTTCCTCATCCTGGAGGGCAAGGAGTTCAACAGCCGGATCCGGGATGCCAATGGCGAGGTAAATTAACTACCTATTCCCATATCTTATACCATTTGATTTGCCATGGCAGCGACGCTAGCAGCGCCGCCAAGCCGCCAAACAAAACATGTAAAATCATATTACAAAGTATCTATCCCTCATCTCACTTGGCGGCGGCCTGGCGTCGACGCCAGTTTGGTGGCGGATACCATGGCAGCGACGCTGCAAGCGCCCGCCCAAACAAACATGTAAATCATATACAAGTACCATCCCCACTTGCGCGCCTGCGTCGACGCCAGTTGGCGGATGCCATGGCAGAGACGCTGGAAGCGCCGCCAAACAAAACATGTAAAATCATATTACAAAGTACCTATCCCTATCTCACATGGCGTCGAAGCCTGTTTGGCGGCGGCTTGGCGTCGACGCCAATTTGGCATCGCCGCCATCCCGAACGGTCACCTCGGCTAGCTTTGGTGGCGACACCACGCTAGCGGCGCTTCCGAGGAAATACATACGTATTAACTGTAAACTGTAATAAAGTGTTGACATCAGCTGCGACTATAAAATAGTTAGATTCAAATTTGAAAAAAAAATACAGGCCGTTCATGTTTACACTCATAATTAGTTATATAATTATTTTCAATTTAATTCTTGCATTTTTTTTGCTTTTTAATTTTGACAACAATATTTACATTCATTAACTGTTTATTATATTTGTACTTGAGATATTCATAATATTGACATTAATTAATTAAATTACTAGAAATTGACATTCGAATTGTAAATGCTGTGCACTCCTTTAATGGGTCCACACATCAGAACCTTTGTATTGAATGATATGTCATATAACAATAATATGTGTGCTGTTGGTGTTCCTAAATAAATAAATAAACTGCTATCTCTATCTATATCTAAGATAAAGAAACAAATCTAATTTAGGCTGTCGTATTGCCTAGAAAATATAGTAAATTATATGATGTATCTTTGTAATTGTATATTTTGGTGTGCAATATAGTGTTATATATTATCTATGAATAATAAATAAATAATAAACGTTATTGATCACAAGGAATATTTAAATAATAACAACCAGTTTGTTGCACTGCAAAAGTATGAAACTGTGCTGCAGTGACAACTCCCATCACAAGACAATGATGTAAATTATAATGCAGTGCAGTATACAAAATTGACATAAAAAATTACAAATTCAAGTGAAATATATTTTTTTATTACATGACCTCAGCAGACAGGCGGACGGTCCACCTGATGGAAAGTGGTTACCATCACCTATACACAACACCAAAAGTGCTACAAACGCGTTGCTACTCTCTTAGGGCGCGATCCCATTATGTCGTGACGACAGATAATCGTGTAGTTTTAAGTGTCGTGACTTATATGTTTAAATGGAGGTGTTGCATATAGAACGACACGACTTACTGTCGTCTACGACATCTTTTGTATTGACGACAGATTGTCATGACAGTGGGAACGGCTAGCACGACGGTCGTAAACGATAAAAGATCGCTACTAAATCGTGACGGCAAATTTATCGTAGCCACGTCGTCGCGATCCAATGGGAACGGCTAGATACGATAGTCGTTAAACGATAAAAAAATTTGACGACAAACAATCGTTATAGTGGGAACAGCTAGAGGCGACAGTCGTCCAAAGATAAATTAATTGTTACGACATAGTGGGAACGTGCCCTTAAGGGGTACTGGAACCTAGCCACTAATGCCAGAACACATCTCAAGGTTGTTATGGCGGCGTACTCTATATCGTAGCGTTATCACCTGGCTGTGGGTTGTTTTGTCGCCTCTTACGACAGGCCGCCCGGCCGCAGGAAATAGTATTCTTTCTCCATTCCTGCACGGATAAAAACGAAATAAATGTAATATTGTCTGAAACAGGTCCAACAACACCTGTTGGACAAGGTGTGGCCCAAGTTGCGCGTGTTGGCGCGCTCGTCGCCCACCGACAAGTACACGCTCGTGAAGGGCATGATCGAGTCGAAGGCCACCGACAAGCGTGAAGTCGTCGCGGTCACGGGCGACGGCACGAATGATGGGCCCGCGTTGAAGAAGGCCGATGTCGGCTTCGCTATGGTAAGCGCTCGACTAGGTTCCTCAAATCGATACCCCATAATGATAGACAGATAGTTTTGTGTCACCGAAAGTTGAAATTGCGAAAATCACCCCCCGTCTGGACACCCTATATTAACATAACGTAACATAGCATAAAAAATCACGCCTGTTTCCCATGGCAGGCAGAGACTATGCCATACTCCACTTGCGACGATCCTGACAAACAGCTTTCACTGCACCTACTTTCATTAACCTCTTCATACATGTACCCTATATTAATATTAATAATAATAATCTTTATTGTCAGAAAGTCAAATTTACATTATTTATATTACCTACTGGTCCCAAACTAGGCGAAGCCTGTATTTTGGAGACCAAAATCGATGTTAATAACCACAGCGGGCAGACGTGTGTCTTTGTGTGTGTGAGTATCTTATAACGACGGACTTTGCGTCACTTATGTGATTACGATTATCTGCCCTCCGGTTTGGTTTTATTGCATTCGTTTGTACTTATAAGAACTTTGAATTACGTCTCCGTACTTCTAATAAACTTTGTGACGATTCCAATGACATTTTTAATCCACATCCCACAAATACGTAACAATTATACCACTAAGTGTTGTAAGCATTTACAAAGTCTATATATATTTTTTCTCATCAACCAGGGTATAGCAGGCACGGATGTGGCGAAAGAGGCGTCCGACATCATCCTAACAGACGACAACTTCTCGTCCATAGTGAAAGCCGTCATGTGGGGTCGTAATGTGTACGATTCGATGCCAAGTTCCTCCAGTTCCAACTGACCGTCAACGTTGTTGCTGTGATTGTAGCTTTTATCGGCGCTTGCGCAATCCAGGACAGTCCGCTCAAGGTGAGGTTGTAGAACAGGCATTGGCGCCTACAAAAATTACAACTAAGAATTCGTAAGAACATGTATTGCTCTTCACTTTATATCAGGGCTGTTTAAATTTACTTGAAATATTACGTTGTAGGGTCATTATCTTCTCTTTCCACCATCATACAAGTCACAACTCGAAAATTTCTTCACGAGTGGAAAACCGTATTATTCCCGAGTGACATAGACTGTATTTGATTGTGACTAATAACTCAAAAGTATAAATATTTTACGCCCACCGAATTGCGCACGGGAACGCCTGTCAAATACGTAACAGCAATACCACGCAAGAATTGCGCACTTCTTACGAGGCACTGCGAGTGCTTTCTGCGTTTATGTATTAATTAAAAGTTTATTCAATCTTGATATGCGTGTGTGGGTGCATGTGTATTTTTTAATGACGCCCAGCAAAATGGGCACGAGTCAGCTAGTTTGAAGTAACTTTTTTTTTATTGAGACTTCGTCATAGTGACGATGTCAGCCTCAGGTGATGGCAATTTTTCATTTTTTTATATATTAAATAAGCTTAAGTATAATATTAAACTTAACTTTAACTTACTCTATTTTTAAGTATTTTAGTCAGGAACTTAATAATCGGCTGGATTATTATTTAAGTTCCTTGCTCAAAGGCTTAGAATAATATTTATTTCTCCACTATGCAGTGACGAGTCTGGCAAGAATGTCCTTCTAATTTGTTGGGTTTGGCCACATTTCAGAACAATATGCACGAGATCCTCTACGTTACAGTGCTCACAAAGAGGTGTAGATCTTTGTCCTTTTATGTGATTAAACTTGTTAACTGGAATGTGGCCAGACCTTATCCTAAAAGCTGCAACCATAATTTCTCGAGAAAAGTGTGCGTCCTCAAACCATGGATTGTTTGGAAGTTTATTTTGCAAAGTTTTGTACCATATACCCTTGTCGATAGAGTTTACTTCAAAATGTTTTGAATTAAACCACATATCCATATAGTAGTTTTTCAGAGCAGGCAGGAGTTCCGAAGAAAAGGGTTTACATTGAAGGTTTATTCCATCGCTTATAGCGTCTTTAGCGAACCTATCCACTTCGGCATTCCCTTTGATTACTATATGTGAGGGGAGCCATTGAGTTAAACGTTTACATTTTTATTGATTACCTTATATAATACTTTAATTGCTTCATAAGCTATCGGTATACCTCGGATGCCTGCGATACAACGATCCAAATGTTGAAGAGCGCTCCTGGAGTCTGTCAAAATAACTACCTTCATATAGCCTTCCCCGTCGGCGTCAGAAAGTGCTTCTGCAATAGCTGTTGATTCAGCTCTCATTATACTCGCCTCATTACATAAAGTAAATTGACCTTTAAAATTATTTTGAGTATCAAATAGCAGCGCCTACTCCATTTTCGTAGTCCGTCCAGTAGTCTGAATATTTATGACACAACATATCATCCACTTAATTATTGAGCACCACAATATTTATTTTCTTTTCGGCAACATTAAATTTCTTTACATTAAATTCAATACATGTCTTAATATCAATATAAGATATCCAAATGCCAAACGAGAACATTTCTAAAAGAGGACATGTATATATGTTTTCCTCTTTTCCTTAAAATTGATTGTAAATATTTACTAAGATAGGCTTTTCTTTATGTCTCCAATAGCTACTCTCACATAATACAGAAAGGCTCTCAATAGCTGACACAGACAGATTCCCAAGGAATGAGGAGACTTCAAGTCAGTATCTACAAGGCAACCAGTAACGTTTACAGATAATGGATTAATAAACAACACACTTTCCATTATATATATTGGCGTGCTTCGTAAAAAGCCACCGCAAATTCTTAAAGCCTTATTTTGTAATACATCTAACTTCCTTAAATGTGTCTTTGCACAGTTACCATAAAGGAAGCTGCCGTAATAATTCTACTGCCCGATCAAAGCAATGTATAATTTTCTTAAAAACTTAGGATGTACTTACTCCCTATGATCTTCCAGCTAGTACTTTAAGAATATTGAAGTGTTTATAATTTTTTCCACAAATTTCATTGACTTTTTTGACAACATTGATAGGCCTGTTATTAATTTTTATATTGAAATCGGGTTGCCTCCTCATTGAACTAACCGTATTTCTGACAGAGCCTTAACAAAAGTATCTATAGCGTCTTACAAACATTGGCTAGCTTCAATTATCTTATTTTTATGCGTCTGACATTATATAAAAAAATCGTCAGTGTCTTGTAACATAAATGTACTTGTATTCTGTTGAAATAAATTTCTAGTTGCTACATTAAACAGAAGAGGACAAAGGGGGTCACCTTGCGCTAACCCTCTATCCGTTTGTCTTAATTAAGATTCGATTATCATCGCTTGTTAATTGTATGTAGCTTTCTGTGAGATAGAAAGTTCCATAGATATTTACAATATTGCTGCCTACTCTAATTCTGTTTAACGCATTACCTACAGATTAAACACTATTATATAATAATCGGCAGACAAACACACACATTGTATATCCCCAAATTAAGCAATTTATGCTTGTGTTATGGGTAATAATACAACGGGCTACTCTGGGGCCGATCCCAGACACCCAGACCATAGTAAATAACGGAAAAAACATATTTACGAAATTTACTATACCAGGAATCGAACGCGGAACCTCTGCGGGGGAAATGCATTTCGCACATACCAGGTCCTTTGCAAGGGATTATTTGACAATCATGGAGGCATTTCACTGAGGGCAATCCAAACAGTAATTGACCAGCTTGTGTGGAGACTCGAACCATTGGACGTACAATGGCTAATACCCCACTAAAACCACCCCCTCCTCCGACGCCCGAGCTTATGGCATGAAAGGCATGAGACTTAGAACGTAGTTACGCCCACATCCGATACGATCCTAGCGCAATAAGTCCCTGAGAAAGCCCCTGGAAGAGCTGACTCACTTCGACGGCAGGGGTGAAGACTCCTCTGCTCCCTTGATGCGAGAGGGGGCCCCTGAAGCGGTATTATTCAGGGAGGCAAATCATGCGCATATCTGCGCCTCCGAGCTCTCGGCTGACTCCAGCGCCCACATGGAGGTGCATGAGTACGCGCAATTCCATTTTTTGCCTATCTCGTTCAGCGGCCTCCTTTTGAGACATCACTGTCTCGCAGAAATTAACCACACCCACCCAATGATCTTCGCTAAGCAGCATGGCTTGCAACAAGCTGCCGAGCGAATCGATCGGAGGGAACCTCTGCGTTGCAGTAAGGTAGGCCGGCGAAGGCTTAGCCCGCTCAACCACAGAGGCCGCCGTATATGCTTTATCTATATCTATAAAACAGGCCAATGTAGACTGGAAAATCTGTATATCAGTTATTAATCTAGTGACATTATCTAAACCAGAATGCATACGCCTAAATCCAAAGCATTCCAAACGCTTCTTCATCATTGAATGAAAAACTTTACATGGACATGATATTAATGATATAGGTCGAATTAATGACACCGAATTAGAGTTTTTGTTGAGATTTGGGATAGGTAATATCTTTATAATTTGCCATTGCCTAGGCGCTAAACCTGAATTCAATATCAAATTATAAATATGTAAAAGAAACAGACCAGAATTTGACAAGTGTCAAATCATAATATGAGTGAAGTTATCAATATCTGGAGCAGTATGAGAATGCTTAAGAGAAACTTCTAATTCTGCGGTGGTAATCGGTGAATTCAAAACATGATCGTCTTTGTTTATTACAGGCCTTTGCTCACGATCCGTATGAGGTGTGAAAGATAGTAACATTTTTTTTGCTTTCTCTGGATCTACACAAGCACGATTTTGATGAATCCTTTTACCCATCTCATTTTCCTCCACATGTCAGAACTAGAAGTTTCGGAGTCAATACTCGAGCAGAATTCATACCAAGATTTGGAGCGTGCAGATTTAATTAATTTTCGCGCTTCACGCGTTTTATTTTCGTAAGTCGAAAGATTTTCAGGAGTGGAATTTCGCCTAAATTTGCTCAAAGCTAGACGTCTTACTTCCTTGGATAATATTGAATTCCAGTATTGTTTTGGAGCAAACTGATTTAGGGTCTTGGCTGGTTTTTATTCATGGAATGCATTCGTCCGCCACTAAATCTATCTTCTGCATATATCATAGCACTGTTGGGTATTGCTGTAGTATTGTACATTCTTGTATTCTTCTTCTGTTCTATGAGATAATCTTCCCATCGTGCTTCCTTTAAATTTCTTTTCCTATTACAGTTTTTTTTTTTTTTTTTTTTTTTTTAATTTATTGATGCACAAAACAAATTACAACCATAGAAATTAAAATATTAAATTAGTAACTAAACAAATCTGGATTGCAATCCAAGACAGGTGCATACAGAAAAAATAACATTCGACTAATCATGTGTACACACTTATGTGTGTATATACATACACACATACACTCGCACTAGCACTCACACGCACACGCGCACACACACACACACACACACACACACAAACACACACACCACACATACGCTATTATCTAATTAAATCTATTGTAAACACTGGAAAACATTATTCAAGAACATCTTTTAATAATTTGCAATATTTAGAGAAGCTGTTTTCAAATATGTCAAGATCAGTGTTGTTACTTGCCAACTCATTATAATATCTTGCCATTCTAACAATAGGATTAAAGTAAGAGATGTTATTTTTGTGAACTTGAAGTGCAAAAAGATTAGTGCAGTGTGATCTACGAGCAGTATATCTGATATTAAAAGATATTTGTGAAATTAAGTCACTTGAGTTTATTATATAATGTATAATTTTGTACAAATAAACTAAATCAAAGTATTTACGACGAATAGATAAAGATTCCATATTGAATTGGGCTAGTCTAAGTTCATAATTAAAATTACTTCGACCTGGTTTTAAACGATAAGTTAAAATCCTGAGACATTTTCTTTGCACTCTTTCAATGTCATCTATATGTACTTGATAGTACGGAGACCAAACTGGTGTAGCATATTCCAAGAGACTTCTCACAAGTGAAATGAATAAGTATAGTACCGACTGAGAATTTTTGAAATCTTTACTTGATCTGAGAACAAAACCCAACAATTGATTAGCTTTAGAAATTATGTATTGATAATGTGAGCGGAAAGACAGTTTCTCATCAAAGATGACGCCTAAATCTTTAGCAACAAAGGACCTATTTAGAACACAGTTATTCAATAAATAATCATTAATAATTTTATGTCGTTTATTAGTAAACGAAATAACAAAACATTTGTTAGTATTCAAGCACATATGATTAGAATTACACCATTTAACTAATGTGTGCAAGTCTTGCTGCAAAAGAGAGCAGTCCGCTGGACTAGAAATATTGTGAAATATTTTTAAATCATCAGCATATAACAAATGGTTACAAACTAAGTATTCTGTTAAGTCATTTATAAATATATTAAAAAGCAAAGGGCCGAGAAGAGAGCCCTGTGGCACGCCAGATATTACTGTGATAGGCGATGAAAGATAGCCCTTCAAAGCTACCAACTGACTTCTCTTATAGAGATAAGAAGAGATCCAACGATATAAATTGCCATGTATACCGTACAAAGCCAATTTATGACATAGAAGACGATGATTGACTTTATCGAAAGCCTTAGAAAAGTCAGTATAGACAGAATCGATCTGACCTCCAACAGCAAAAGATTTACAAAGAAAATCCTTATAGACAAGTAGATTGCTTATAGTAGACTTGTTTTTTAGGAACCCATGCTGTTTTTCAGAAATTAGAGGTTTGAAATGATTATAAAGATACAAATAGACTGAAGATTCAAAAATTTTAGCAAAACATGATAAAATGCTGATAGGTCTATAATTTTCACATCTCGATTTATCACCACTCTTATGAATGGGTATAATGTATGCGGTTTTCCATAGCTTAGGAAAAACACCGCTTGCAAGCGATTTGTTGAAAAGTTTGCATAAAGGAGAAGATAATTCTTTTCTACAACTCTTAACAAAATGAGGGGGTATTCGATCAGGTCCAGCCCCTTTATTAATATCAAGTAGTTTAAGTTTCAGGAAAACTTCACTCTCATCAAGTACAATAGAAGACAATGTACTACTTATGCGATTCCTAAAATAGTTGTTTTCTTCAAAAGAATCAGAAAAGTCGGCAGCAGTGTCTTTCTCATAAACAGAGCTAAAATATTGTGAGAAAAGCTCACTTGTATTTAATCCGTCAGTTGCAACAGCATCTTTGAATTTCATGACATGTGGAATGGATGTATAATTATTAGATCCATGGAATCTTCTATTATTTACATAACTCCAAAAGGTTTTAATATTTTTGTGAAGAGAATTTTCAATAGAAGATACATATTTATTGTAACAGTCGACAGTTAATTTCTTACATCTTTTCCTGAGAAGTGAGAAAGTATCATAATCTCGAGGGTTTTTAAATTTTTTAAATAATTTATGATACTTATTTTTCTCCTTATTGCAGTTAATCAAAGGCTTGCTATACCAAATTGGATAACTGTGATGTTTAGCAATAGTTTCTGGAGTATATTTATTGATTATGCTAAATAACGTGTTGTAAAAATTTTCACAACATATATTGACATCATTGTGAATTAGTATTTGAGACCAGTCAGTTAAATTTAATTCATACTTAACTTTACTTACATCGCATTTGGAAAAATTTAATCTTTTACAATTTCGTTGTTTTAGAGATTTAGATATACTATAATCAGGAATGTTAATCAAAATTGAGGGGTGATGTCTGTCTAATATACTTAATTCGGTCGTTTCATTAACAGTAATGGAATCCAAATTGGAAAGGACAAGATCGAGAATACGCTCATTTGTGTTTAAAATCATATTAACTTGTTTGAGACCACAAACTGTTACTAATTCTATTAAACGAAGAGATTTTTTATTTGGAATATGACATAAAGTAGTTGGATAGGTATATGAAGAAGTTGACGATGGCCATTGTAAATCAGGAGTATTAAAATCACCAATTAGTAAGAAATTATCATTAGGAAGTTCATTTAATATAATGTTTTGGCAATGTGAATAAAAATAATCTATATCATTAAAATTCATGTCAGGAGGCAAGTAACAAACACAGATATTTAGATTAGGGACATAATTTTTATCGTGTTTAACAGTAATCCAAATATCCTCAAAACGGCTATCCCAGTGTGTCTGACGAATAACTTCAAATCGTTTGAGAATAGCAATCAGAACTCCACCACCTTCCTGTTTTTTACACTGACTTTCAACGCGATCTCGTCTATAAATATTATAACGATCATCAATAATTTCACCATCAAAAACACTAGGATTTAAATTCGTTTCTGTTAGGCAAATAATATCAAAATTTGAGTTTAGTACATTTATGTGAAACTGAGTTAACTTACTACGTATCCTATTAACATTTTGGTAATATACACTAACCATAATTATTATATAAAAGGGGTGAACAAAATATAAATCTATCATTTATTTTATTATAATGACTTAGGATAACTTGTTGAGTGAATCTATATTCTTTACATGGATAGCCGGGGATTGTTCATCCTTACGAATATAAATTTGGCCAAAGCGAATCCAAACAAACTTATATTTCTTCTCAAGACAAAATTTTCTGGCCGAGCTATGTAATTCTTTCGCTTCTGGTGATAAATGTTCGCATAAGTAAATTCTACGACGTTCACCGTTGATACCTAGATGTGTAGTACTCAGTTTTTCATCGATGGAAGACTTATTAAATCGAGTGGTAGCTGATAGTAGTTGATCCCGAAGTCGCGGCGAAGACAGTGTAACTAGAATATTTCGGGGTCGATTAGAAGCAGTATTCATCTTGGCTACTCTGCGGCAAGCGCGAATATCGTTGTCAGAAATGACAACTTGTAAGCACTCGCACAGTTTCTTAAATAACCCCAATACATTTTCATTTCTGCTCTCAGGTATTTCATGAATTTCAACATTTAAATCTCTTGAAATTTTCTCTATTGTAGCTGTGCGATTCTGCAATTTGGTAAGGTCAGTTTGAGTTTTAAGAAGTGCAGCCTCCAAAGATTTAATACGCTTATCTTTATCTACTATAGACAATTTGAGGTCCCTTTGCTCAGCAGTAATAAAGTCAGTAGTGGCTGTTAATTCGTTTTTGAAATGCTGCAACGCATGGTCTACTTCGACAGCCACTATATCTTCAATATCTTTTCTTAGCGCTGAACGTAGGTTTAAAACAAAAGCTGAATTTAGAGACAGTTTAGAGTCAAATAGCTTACTAATGCTTTCCATTGTGACAGGTTCAGTCTTTAAGTTCGAAACATCGTAAATAACACTGTCAGATTGCTGAAGTGTGTTATTAGAAACAACGCTAAAAGAAGCATTCATGGTATCATCCAAAGTACAATCATGCGCAAGGGAGGAGCGGCAAGGGGTGTTATCTTTATTTATGATCTTACGCCGAGTTACATTCAGACAGTATGGGCAACGCAGTGAAGCAAGTTGTGCGGCAGTTAGATCCTTAGAAGAGTCCACAGAGATGTTCAAGCATTTATAGCAATACTCAGACGAGCAGTTATTGCATTTCAAACAATTAGATTCAGTTAATAACTTAAGACATCCGTGGCATTGCATAATTTAATAATTTATTGTCTCTAAATGAAGTAGGTAGTAGCAAATAAGCAACTATGATGCATAAAAGCAAGTGATTTATACGAATAAGCTACTATGCAGGTACTGGTTAAAAATTTCGCGGCGCAAGCGCACTGATAGTTTGGCCCAACTGGTAAAGTCCGGGGGTCGCTCGACGCACGACGATGATTCGATCCCGCCTCTAGTCCGCTTGTTTTTCAAACATAAAATATTTCGTTTAAACAAATCAATATCACTCACGCTCCAAACTTCAAGCAATAAGAAATGAGAAGTCCGACACAATCCAAGATGGCCGCTGCTTCAAACGTAAATTAGCCAAAGAAGAAACGAGAGGGGCCGATTTTCTCCTCACAAATCAGTCCAAGTTAGTCCGAACAAAATATACAAAGATTAAATTCAATATTTAAACTAAAAATCCACTGTACACGTATGATCAGTTCGATATCTTGTAGTAGAATGAATTAAATTAGTTAATTAAGTTTAAATTAGTATTTACAGTTTAAAGTCTTTGTGAAGCCAAGTGTAATTTTCATGCTTATGTGATCACTGCCTAACGATTCTGTTGTGATCTGCCAGTTAAATTTCATAGCGCTATCTATAGTGGCAAAAGAAATATCCGGTGATGATTTTTGCAAATTACCGTTGACATATTTAAATCGTGTTGTAGCACCATTATTTAAACAACGATAGTTTATCAAGCATAGCCTTATAGCCTATATTTGTTCCCTTCGATTATTTGTTTTATATGACCAAGCTACATGATGACCATTAAAGTCTCCTAAAATCAAAGTTTCTAAGCCAGAATGACCATATATGGAATTCCAATCATTTTGAACTGTACGTACTGTAGATTGACAATATATAATATTTTTAATTCCTTGGATATTAAAAAATGTTATAGCAATGGTCTCAATGCCCGAATTGCTTATTGTTCATTCTTTTTCTACAAATTTAATGCTTTTATGCACTAAGATACATAGCCCGCCATAGGAATCGCTTCTATCAGCCCTAATAATATTGTAGTTACTTACTCTAATAATCTTTTCTGGGCACAACCTAGATTCGCTTATAGCAGCTATATGATTTTTTCTTGAATTAACAGTAGTTCAAAATCATTTCTTTTTGGCAAGAGGCTATTAGTGTTCCATTGATAAATTTTGGTTAGGCGGTTTTTATTTCTTCTTGCATTATACATAGTTTGATGTAATTAGATTTATGATATAACCTAAATTTATGTATTTGCTTAAATATTCTTTTGCTAGTTTAAGTATTAGCTTAATTAACTCTTTACCCTTTACGTTCCACTCACATTCAAAGAAAATAATTTCTTTTAAAGTCTCAAAAAATGATCCAACAGGTTTTTCACTAGTATCCATCTCTTCTTTACTTCTTGTAGTTGCAATATTTTTGTTTCTTATAATTCTCATACTTTCGTGGTTTATCTTTTCTTTGTATTATCCATGGTATTATTAGTTTTCTGTTTATTTTTCTTTAATGCCTTTCTTACTGTCAACTTTGTGCGCTCGTTGCCTACAACTGTCTTGACACTATCAGTACTATTCTGATTACCTTTGGCATTATTCTCTCCGTTTTCAATATAGTTTTCTACATTTCTTTTAGTTATTTTTTTCCTTTGAACGATATCTGAATATAAGTTCGTAAGGCTTTTATTACTATGTTTTTCTTCTAAGCCAAACGGCACATGATCCTGGTACTCTTCCGCTTGCATTTCTACACTATTCATTTCTTTCATTTTCACTATGGCAGTTTTGTAGGTACAGTTGTGAGATGCCATTGTTTTACTTATATTATTTTTTCTCGTGAAGGCAGGATATTTAGTTTTGATTAATGACATGTGATTTCCTCCACAATTAACGCATTTGAATTCCGTGCTATCACAATTAGCATGATCTTGACCGCATTTAGGGCATAGTTGCTTTTGTGTCGGACAGTATTTTTTAATATGTCCATATTTCCAACAGAGGGAACATTGTGTTATAGGGAAAATATACAGTTCTACCTTCGTCCTTGTTCCATATATATAAATATCAGGAGGTAAGATGGCACCTTTAAAACATATACGCACCGATCCGCATTTAGCCCATTTCCCTTATTTTTATCCTTTTTGTCTAGATGTTTAATGTTTACTATTTCATTGTTACTTTCTAATACTTTTTTAATATCGCCCTCGCCATAATCAAGATCTACGAGTATATCTCTTGGTAATCCATAAGAAAAACCCTGTTCATATCTTTTTCTGCAAATCCACCGTTGCCCTCTAAAAGTATCACATCCTAGAATTTTTTCCGCTGCACTGATGTTTTTCAACTGAACAAATATTTTCTAAGCGCTTTTATATGTTGTTTTCTCGATGTCTGTTATTTTTTCTTCTTTCAACATTTTTCGGGAGTTTCTCATTATGTGTTATAGCGCCATCCGTATACTCCCTTCGCGATGTCCAATTCCTGGATAGATTCACCTGCCTTTAAAAATCCTGAACCCCGGGATGCTTGCTGACGTTTACGTTTTTTAGCTGTCCTCATGACAGTGGCAAAGCAAACATCGCTTTCAGATGCTTCATATTCATCCTTAGAATAGTTTATTGTACTCGCCACACTGTTACTTCTGTTACTTACTCCATCAATACTATCCATGTCAAATTTCCAACTCATACTTGAAATATGCGATGTGTGAATATCAGCGTCAGTATGCACAATATTTCTCTCATGTGAACTTTTCAATCCTTCACTTTCCTCTCCCAAACTATTATATTGACTCATTTTTAAAAATCAGGTAATTTTATTTTTATTTTAATCTTACATATTTATCAAAAAGCACTACATGTAAGATAACTATCTATTTGTATAGTATTACCACAACATAAAATTACGTTATAACAGTTTCTTTAATTAATTTTCGATATTAAAATACTAAAATATTTTTTATTCCGGCGCCATCCGTGACCTAACCCTACTCACGGCTATCTTCCGGCGAACTGATATAACTTTTTATTTATAGCGAAAAAACTAAATAAAAATAGTTTTTTTTATAAACCTATGTATGTTTATCTTATACTAATGTATAAAGCTGAAGAGTTTGTTTGCTTGAACGCGCTAATCTCAGGAACTACTGGTCTGATTTTAAAAATTATTTAGTGTTAGATAGCCCATTTGTCGAGGAAGGCTATAGGCTATATATCATCACGCTAATACCATTAGGGGCGGAGCATCAATGAAGAATGTTTCAAAATCTTTTTTTTTATATTCCACGTGGACGAAGTCGCAGACAGTAGCTAGTATGATGTATATAAGTGTATACGATCTTTGTATTTATTACAAAAAAACTTGATTCAAAACTCAATTACTTAGTCAAGCTTTTTGGTATTTCAGGCGGTCCAAATGTTATGGGTGAACCTTATTATGGACACGTTAGCCTCTTTAGCGTTGGCGACGGAAATGCCAACACCAGACCTTTTACTGCGCAAACCGTACGGACGTACAAAGCCGCTTATCAGTCGTACCATGATGAAGAACATCCTCGGACAAGCCATCTACCAGTTATTCATTATATTCACACTTCTATTTGTTGGTAAGTGGTAATTATTCATATTCATTACGCGACTACAGAAGATCCAATAGGAAGAGTTATAGATTCCACCATGTATGTGTGTTGTTATATTTTAGGAGATTTTTTGTTTTTTTTTTGAGTCAAATTAAAACATCTGCTTTAATATCTAATTTCAGATTTTTCAAGATATTATTTAAACATCATTAAAGGCCGGTTCAGTGTCCGTTTTTTAGATTGTCTGTCGATTTTGACATAAGCTCCGTACAAGTGTTGTCAAAATTGTACCGATCAGTAGCATATTAGACAGGCCATAAATAGTGTGACTAGCCCAAAGCTAATCGTTTCACGTCGATATTCTGTGAGAGCGTGGAATCACATCGACCGAGCCGGCCCTAAGAGCTGTAATCGAGACAATGATTCCGGCTTGTCTATACCGTTTTCAAACACGCTTGCATTATATACAACGGTCACATAATTTGTGTTCAGGTGACAGACTGCTAAACATCGAATCTGGCAGATTCCAGCCCTTAGGCTCGGAACCAACTCAGCACTTCACAATAATCTTCAACACCTTCGTTATGATGACTCTCTTCAACGAGATCAACGCGAGGAAAATCCACGGGCAGAGGAATGTGTTCCAGGGTTTGTTCACGAATCCAATCTTCTACTCTATATGGATCGGCACAGCACTTTCGCAGGTGAGATATATTTACCTACCAGTGGTCAAAAGCCTATTATTACAATATTAAGTGAATTTAAAGGGCGTGTAAAGTGATTTTTAAAATAGTCATTGCATCAATATTGTTAATATGAACGCAATCAAACTATTGGCAGCACCAACATAAAATAATTTTATTTTAAACTTGCAACACTGTTGTTGCTTTTTTGTCTTCTTCCATTTTAGTTGTAGTCGGGTGCAGACGCAATCCTTATGTGAAAGTGTTTCATTACAAGTTTTTACCACTAATAGTCTTTAACTTCGACACCTACATTGATCTGGGTATCCTAGGCCCACCACCATCAGCGTAGAACGAAATATCATATTATGTGTGCGACCAGCTGCGCATAAAAACTACATATTATTTTGATTGATATTATTAGCATGAGTATATTATATAATATCAATGTATGTCTCATGGTATTTGTAATGTGCTGGAAGTACATTCTCCCCTGAGTGATCTTGCCACGTCTTACTAAGGGCACTCATGCGAAAGAGTGCGACCTTATACACTCTCGTATATTCAGTAAGTGTTGCCAAGTCTAGACGATCGCATTATATAAATTACGCGAGAAATCGCGAGTGTAAGGAACAGTGACGCACTGGCGAGGGTAAGCGAATCCATTTGACTCGCGGCCAAAAAAACCGACTCGGAACGAAGAGCAGACGAGGCGAGGCAAGAATAAAAGAGACGAGGCGAGTGGACCATGTACACTCTCTCACTTATCATGACACGCGATGCCTTGAAAAAAATAGTATTCTGCACTTCTTCTCTTCGTATATTTTTTTTTAACTATGCCAAATCTCATACTCGCCCGATTTGCAGGCACGAATTAATGTAATATACTATTAACGGGGCAGTCGGGGAAGTATCTTGACCATTGCAGCTACAAGAATACAGTTATATGAGGCTATTCAAAAATTTTCGTGAAAATTTGAACCCTAATCACAGATTTTCAAACAAATGTACAGTTAGCAAGAAAACAGTCATTTTACACAAAATATTATGTATGCTAAGCGAACCCGTTTCTGATACTGATCAAAAACTTTTATGGGACTAACCAACCTGACCAACTTCAACCTGAAGTACTAAAAGAGACGAAAACGCAAAATTCTTTTCCCGTATATCTTTTAAGAAGTCCATCTTATTTTTGTTTATCAAATCGTTTTGTTGACAGATTGAAAAGATAACATTGAAAAAAAATTGAACTAGTTATATAGTTATTGCGTCAGAAAAGCTCTGTGATTGATTTTTTTTACATCCTTTTTGTCAACAAAAGAACAAGACGAAATCCATTCTAAACCAGCGTACAAGTAAAAGGTGTATTGCAGGATCGTAGCAAGTGATGACGATAACTTATTAATTGATACTTAAGATATAACTGGGTCGAATATAAAACTTTGCTCGTGTGTAGGTGATAATAATCCAGTTCGGCGGGATGGCGTTCAGCACGGCTGGGCTCTCGATCGACCAGTGGCTGTGGTGCCTGTTCTTCGGCGCCGGCACCCTCGTCTGGGGCCAGCTGGTCACCACAGTGCCCACGCGCAAGATACCCAAGACGCTCTCGTGAGTATCGTTCTGTGCCTGAAGCCTACGTCCCTAAACTATGCGCAAATTACTTGTGTTATGTAATGTAATACGGAGTACTTTGTGGCCGACGTCAGTTCAATTGGCCAACATTTGCCAAACTATGTAATTTTACTTTATTGCCTAGCGTTTAAAATTCGGAAGAACTCTTAAGAGTTGTCCTTAAGGACGACATCCGAAATTAGGCCATCTGTAAAAGAATCAAGGTATCTGATGTATCTCGTATTATAGAATTTGAATTGGCCGGTAACGCCTGTCGACGAACTAATGACCAATGAAACAGATGAATCCTAGAGTGGAACCGCCTTTTAATATACGTAGACGCTTTACAGTCCGAGAGGAAAGGAGAAGATCGGGTTCTCATAACACATAAAATCCTGCCATAATAATGGTCTTACAGTAAAATGACCACAGTTAGCAGTCTTTAATGATTTTTTATTGCTGGAGCACGGCAGACAGGACTGACGGCCCAATTGGAAACTGGTTACCGTCACCTATGGACATTTGTGACACCAGGAGGCACTGAACCTTAGCCACTAATGCCGGGACACAACTCAAGGTTTTTACGGCAACATACTCTATATCACAGATGGTAAGTATCCAGACGAGCAACACCTCGCTATGGGTTGTGGACCCCGCTGCAGGGATTAGTATTATCTCTCCGCTCCTACACGGATAAAATGGTTTTAACCGTTTTAAACGATTTTTTTACAATCCTAAGCAGGCGGCCCCCGAAAAGTGTTAACAAATTCAGACCGCCCCTGCCAATAATGGCGCCAGTAGTCGGCAAACTCTACTTAATCGTGTTCTATCAGAAGATAGGGCTTCTGACCGTTCAATATCCCAATGTTCCTTAAATGCTTTACTGTGCTCAAGTAAGATCTTGCATGGAGTGCTGTTCTCACCGTTGGGCCGGGTCAGCTAAATACTAGCTTGAAGCGCTAGAGTCAATTGAAAGAAGGGCTAAGAGGTTGATTTGTAGTGACCAGCTCGTAAATACAAGGCTTCAAAGCCTAGAGCATCGGCGCCGGGTTGGTAGTCTATCGGTTTTTTCTAGGACTTTTCGGAAAGTTGTTCGTCTTGATCCCCCTTCACCTTTCCATCTTCGGACCACAAGGCGCTCTAGTCTACGCCATCGATTAACAGTGGAAACGCTATCAGTGCGAACTAAACGTTTCGTCTCCACGTTCTTTCTACATACGGCAGAATTGTGAAATGCACTACCAGAGTGCGTATTTCCCGAAAAGTACAATCCGGGTATCTTCAAGTCTCGTGTGAGTTGGTACTTTTTAGTAGCGTGCTCCATCTTCGACCGCAACATCGTCCGGCATTGGACGTGATCGAGGTCAAAAGCCAACCTGTTTAATATATAATATAAAAAATGCGGATTTCAGTTGGGGCCGAGGCCAGCCGGATCCTGAGACGATCCAACCGGGCCCCGACTACGACTCGGACCTCGACAAGAAGCCGCGCGCCGGCCAGATCCTATGGATAAGGGGCCTTACCAGGCTTCAGACGCAGGTACGAATCCATTCAAATCGTATGGGAGAGGGATGTACGCTTAGGTTCTATGATCGGTCAACGTGGACGAATAAGTTAATTTCCAAATACGTTTGTTTGTAGTGAAATCAATTGAAGCCCTCTTTGTAACCTTAAAAAACCCCCAAGCCTCATAAATAAACCTGAATAGTCTTTTATCAAAAATGAAAGTTCATTATAAGTCCATTGATTTTTAGGATTCGAATTAATATTACCGTATTTTTTAATTATCTGGACTAAAGTGACAGCTGAGGTTTTTTTAAGTTAAGACAGCATAAATTCAAATTCAGAAGTTTTTATTCAAAATAAGTTCCACTGGAGAACACTTATTGAAGGTCATACATATAGGTCAAAATTTTATTTTACTTCCTAGTCTATGTACACCGCTTCACACCGAGAAGAAGCGGCAAGAAACTCCCCAGTAACACGTCTAGCTAAAATTTGTTTTTCTTTATATTAATTGTTGTTAAGTTCTTTTTTTTAAGTTTTATACATAGGGTTGTAGTATGGCTTATCCGGAAGTAGTTGTGCGAGTAGCATCAACAACTCACTTATGAAGAAGCCATACTAGGCTCCAAGCCTACAATATAAAGGAAGCTCGATCGCAACTGTCATTTCAGTCCAGGTGATTAAAAATCAAAATATAAGTAATAATAATAAAATTATGAATTAAACTACACTATAAAATGAAATACAAAATTAAAAGTTTAAAAAGTGCTATAAAAATATTTACAGATATATTTTTTTTATTTATTCTAAAGGTTATTATATAATAAAGAAGGATGAAAGTGACGTCGTAAATGTAAAAGTAGACCAAAATAAGATGGATAGATTGTGTGAAAGTTTGGTGGTGTGATAGAAATGTATGTCAAAACAGAGGAGTGTGGAAGGAAAAGACATAACAGTATTGTGCCGACTTCAAATAGTTGGAGTATGGTGAAAGAAAAGAGAGAGAGAAAGAGATGATTACATTATTTGAGGTTGTATGTCTTTATGATAAGTGGAGATTTATTATTACAAAATATTATTAAATAAAAACAAATTTTCAAAAAGACTGAATAAACTAAAGACTGAATTATATTCATTTTATAATATTATTAGTGTACAATAATTAAAATTATTATTAACTATTTTTCCTTGGGTACTAAAAACAAACTACTTATTCGTCCACCTTTACAGCGTCTATTTTTCGTTTTAATTGAACTTGGTTATAGTTGAATTGAATTGGTTTTTATTCGTAATTTCATATATATTTCAAGGGCTTGGAAATATATTTAATTGGTGGAGTTAAAGGGATCGACTCGTTTGGGTTAAATGTTGGGATAGTATTTTTTATATATTTAAAATATAAATCGGTGACGTATATATTACGTAGTGACATATATTTGGGTGTATGTTGGCGAAGTGTTCAAAACGGAGTTTTTGTTTTGAAATATTATGCATATTTGAATATTATTGAATGCATTGTAATTAGTTTGACATATATTTTATTTCAAATAGAAATTCTTTGTAAAAGTTATTGTGACTTTAAGTATAATCAGGTTTACGAGTTATTTTATACTTTTTACAGTGCTTTTAGTAATATTTACAATCTTATTAATTGATTTGTTTTAAAATATTTAATAAGATTGTTATTATTAATGGGAATATATTATGAAAAATGAGCATCAAAAAAATACGACCTAATTTGAAATAAATGTTACTGCAATAGTTTGTCATACTTTATTACGAGTATGTACTAAACAGTGCAGTAACAAGTGAAAATTTTCAAATTTATGAACATAATCTAATTGGTATGAAGTAGGAGTGGCAAAAATGTTATGATACCGTTACACACTATACGAGGGATAAGTTTTGAGTTTACAGCTATAATGATATATAATATATTTTCAATATATATATATATAACCAGCATAGTCAACAGGTCAACACTGCGGATTCTTTGGGCATCTTTTACGCTAAGTCAAATAAACTTATGTCCATTTTTATATATTATATACTTTTACTATTTTTGCATACAAAACCGATTGAGATCACCATTATTCGATACTATGCATTCATGTTATAGCGTAATACCGCCATATAACAATATATAGATTAGGCTAATACATTTACTTAATTGATTATATTATACACATTTTTATAATTTTTTGATACAGTAAGCCGGATCAACAGTTTGCAAACGTATAAAATAAATAAATAAAATAATATTTATTGACACAAAAAAAATCCTCCGAATATTAATTTAAGGAAAATATGATTTATGTTTTCTTTTTAATATTTCACATTTTCTTTTTTTATTATTTACTCAACTTGTGTTTCATCTTGTATTTATTATTTTCATTCTCCTATACTTCTGTTCTTATTCGTGAGAATTTATTAATTTTAAATACCTACACAGAGAAACACTTTACAAAAGTAATAAAAATGTAGTGACGCTATATTATTTTGGCCCATAATTAACGTAGTTCTTATTAATCTATTGTTCGGTCACTAATTTTGTTTGCCAACCGTACTTTTTACACTCAACACTTGAATGATATTCTCGAAATTGGCAACCGAACAAAAGCTATACATATTAGATCTTTTTATTTCATACATTATAAAACGAATTTTCATTTATACTTTCTGTTTCTTTACGGCACTCGATTCCATGGCATTCATTTCTGTATCTATTTAACTTGGTATTAATCTATCTTTCAGTCTTGATATATCACTTGATATCTACCCTTCTGATACTTCTATGTTATGGAATCGGGCCATCCCCTTAGTTGTTACACTAGTTAGTTTGATGATATCGCGAGTAACCGCCTTGCATGCTCAGCAGTACCGTTGAAATACAGTCTGAAGCTTCCTGAGTTTTGTCTACGATTTATTTATTTATGACTTACCTGAGTTGACTATCCACCCCATATTACCCCATTGGCATGCTCTAAATGTAGGCTGTGACAATGTTACTTATCCCTCATAATTATTACCCCCATTCAAACAGTTAATATGACTTCATCCCGATAAATAAATTTATTCGATTACCACTTAACATGAATCACAACGCGGTATGAATATGACTATCTCTGTCTCTGTCTATCTTTTTTTATTTATCTCTGAGTCATGCTGACTGTTTGATTTTTTTTTCACTACTGTTTTATTTTTATTTTTGTCTTGTTTTTATTTTGTTTTATTTATTTTTATTTTTTTAAGAATAGTATTTTTTGCTTGTGATACGCCAACCCGTTACATCCTCGCTACAGACCCAAAGCAACCCAAGCTCGTGTTGTTAATGGAACGCCGTATTATAATGTTGAAGCCTGAAGTGGCGATGCCGCACGGCGTACGACTAACACGCCTTACCGATGTCTATAGTACAAGCAGTAACATAACACCCACCACTGTTTGATATTGTTTTTTATTTCATTTGTTTTCTTGTTCAGTTACTGCCATGACAGAACGTTCATTTATTTGAGTGTGGAGTGGATTTTTCTTGATAAAATAAAATGAGACATATAGAATTATCATACACACGTAGCGAGAGCATGCCGTGTGCTCGCATCATACTAACAAAGTTAACCGTCTACGGTCGGACCTGTCTTTTCCTTTGCCGTTGTGTTTGTTGTCAGTGTTTTTATTTTATTTGTTGTTTTTTTGTTTGTGTTGTTTTTATTTTTATTGTGAATGTTTGTCCCCCCCCTTTAGCCGTGTTATGTCGGGGTGTGTTGTCAGTCAGGTGGGTAAGAACATGACCGATCATCGTATGGGTCTCACTTAAAAGTAGTTGCATTGCCTTGGAAAGTTGCCTATAATTGTTTTTATTTGCCGTAAGTTCTTGTTAGGCTTGATGTAGATGTCGTATATGATTGTAAAATGTAAATAGTTGCTCAATTTAGAAGTTTCCGGCCCTTGATCGGTAAGTATGATATATGTAGAGATGATGACTCGACGTGTTTGATGATTGTTTGACTTCCATAAAGTACCAATGGAAATTAAAAGATTTTTGTAGCTTATCCTAACAATTTTTCTTTTGATGGATACATTTGTGCAAATATCGCATAATTTTTTACAGAATTTGGCAACACATATATATATATATAAAAAATGTGTTGTAAAGATATTTTCACAATTAAATACATCAAAAACAACTAATAATATTATAGTATCTATCGTGAATTCGTTCCTCCTTGGCTCCCAAAATAGATGTTCTAACAATAACAAAAAGCATGTTAGTTTTATACATTAAGATATAATCCGTCAAAAATAAATGTATAATTTTAAATTAAATTTAAATAGCGCGCCACCACCATAGTGTTTTAAGGAGTTGATATAAATAGTTATAAAAAATAAATATAAAGCCGTGAATGGCAACATTAGGTGCTAGGTTTTTATGGTTTTAGTGCATCCATGGCCCTCTAAACCATTTTTGGAGTCACCCAGCGTTGTTTAGGTTTTTGTTATAGCCGTTCATCAGGGTAGATACCCCGATTTCCGTTCCCCCGTATTGATTTTTGTTATTTTTTTGTTTGTTGGCCACACCCCTCGAGTCATATTCGTATCACGTGACACTAGCCGCCAACGGCTGTCCGATTACACGCATTCGGTACACACAGACACAAGATCGTTTTTAAGTTGGAAATATTTTGGTTTATTAAAGTGTTTCTTTTTGTTTTCTCTCTCTCTCTATAAATACAAAAGGGGTCTGTTAATTCCGTGTTGGCCTGCTTCCGGCTCGGCCAGGTGTGGAACACGGAGCATACTCTCGTCTGCAACATGTTTGACGTCATTAGTTTTAACACAGTATATGGGAAAGTCCACCATTGTTGGCACCCCACCCATTGATAGCACCTAGTTAATGTTCTCTTTGGTTTGTGACGAACCAATAATAATAATGTTTTATGGCGATCAAATAAAAGCTATTAAAATTATTTAGTCTCTTGAATTAATTGACTGGGTGTCTCATTCGTTGGGTTGGGTGCCAACAATAGTATAATTTACCCTATCACTCATAATAATTTTACATGTCACACTTTTTATTAATATTTACACACAGTTTACAAATAATAAATAATTTTATAAAACACGATTATGCGTAAATTTGTTAAATCAAAACATGAAGCAGTAAAACAGTATTAATCAAATCTTTGCAAAGTTATTGCTACTCTTAAGTATCTTAACACGTTTCAATATACCTAAAGACGGGACGCAATACGATGACGTCAAACGACTCCGTCCGTTGACGTTCCACATCTGAGCCGTAGGACAGTCGTAAAGCTAGGGCTGCGTGTGCGCACGTAGGACGGTGTCGAATGGGGCGCGGAGCCGCGCGTCGTTGAGAGATGTTGTTGGCAGCCCCGGCCCGTGCTCGAGACCGAGGTGTAGTGGCGGGCGCGGCGGCTGGCTGCGCGCTGCGTGCAACGGAAGCTAACGGTACCCGCACCCCCTAGCCTCCCCCTAGCCTAGCCCTAGCCTCCCTTAGCCTAGCGCGTAGTTGCCCCCCCCCCCGTAACCTCCTCAAAGTCACAGACACATTTTTGTCTCGCGCCAGTGCTTCGACGACATTCCAATGTCGGAAAGGTGTCTATTGTCATGTATGGCACGCGAGAGTTAATGTAACTTACCGCTTGTTGTCAACAATGACTCGGAACTAATAATATGACATTGACTCTCGTCATGTAACTTTTAGTCCTGTTCGGAGTTTCCACTTTGGTCATGAAGTTGATGTGAATGATTCCGCCTAATGGAGTGTCGCCGTCATCACTGGCCGCAATTGAGTCTTGATCTGTTTTTATCTCGTCTGTTTGCATCTTGTCCACGTCTGTATGGTCTTCCGATGGTCTTGATGTCCTCTGGCACCGTCTCGCCCGTCCTGTCCGAGCACACTGTCTCCAGGCGACATTGTGACCCACCCGCATTCTCGATATTATCGTTCATTCATCGTCTCGTCCCGAATCTGCCCCCCCCCCCCCTCCCGCTTCATAATGTACCCAGGACGCGAGACCGTCTTGAAACCACGTGTTCGTTTTAGCCAGTTACCAGCCAGCACCTTAGCAGTTTTTTACTTTTATTTTCGTTTTTTATCATCATTTTTAGTGCGAGCATGGCGTACATACACTCCCACCGGCACCGGACTCTGTCTCTCTGTCTCTCACACTAATCACCCGTCGCCATCGTCTCACTGTCGGTAGTCTTGACGTATCGTACTCGTAAGTACACCGAGCGCGCAACTCCCGGTCGAGAGTGAACGTGACGCGACGCAGCGAAGCGCTGCCTCTGAATACAGACAGCTGTTAGTGCGCGTATCGGCAAAAGAACATCCACACCACACTCTGTAGATAGGCGGCGGATATCGGCGGGGTAGGAGGGTGCTGCGAGGGTGTGACGGGGGCGCGTGGCGCGGTCGTCGGGCGTCGGGCGCACAGGGGCGCCACTGGAGGGTTGTGTTGGTTGCAGCTGCGCGTGGTGCGCGCGTTCAAGTCGACGCTGGAGGACCTCGAGGAGCGGCTGTCGGCGCACTCGGCGGCCGGGCTGCGCTCGCGGCTGCGCGCGCCCCCTCAGGACATCGCGTACATCGACGCGGACGACGTGCCCGCCGCGACGCGCACTGAGACCACCATATTCTGAAACGCGCGCGCCCGCACCCGCGACCGAACCACCACCACCACCACCACACCACACCGGCCCGCACACGACCCACACACGACCGCACACACCCCCCCAGAGACCCCCCACGCCCCCCGGGGAACCCCAAGGCGGTACTTAACGCGACATAATCTCCTCTCTCGGTCGATCATTGAAGAACGAGTCTTAATTTTTAGTACGTTAAGAATTTTTATTAAGTGTTGAAATTTTTTATTAGTACTAAGTAGTTGATAGCAATAATGAGAACTACTAGACTACGTTAGCGGCCCGATGTTAGGCTCCTAGACCGAATTGTGCCTGTTAAAGCGCTGCCGACGGCGCGTCTTACATTCAGTCATATTGATTATATATTGTAAATCTGTTGATGTTTCGTGATGTTAAAGTTTCCATAGAGAAGTTTTTGGATATTTTAATAGTTGACGATTGAGCATATCTATATGTCGGGACCCCTTTTTCATAGACGTAAATTTTAAAAAATTACCTTACAACTAAATTTTATATATGTTCATGAATAAACGTCGCCATTTTAGAGGCGAATGTTTATGTACATAAGTTAGTCAAATGAAAAAATCTCTTGAATTCTGTTTTTTTTTTAATATCGGAGCAGTGATATTTAAACTGAACTATGAATATTCATGAATATACTTTATAAATTTTTCAAATCTCACTAGTTTTTCGTGTAAGTAGTTTTATGAAAAAATCATTATTATTGCGGTATTATCTGAGGGTTATTTGTAATATTCAACCTTCTGTGTGTTTTATTTCATAGTAAATTTTGGGGACCATTTTCAACCCGTAACTTCGAATCTATACTGGGAATATACTATTTAGATATATTATATTCTATCGATCACTTTTACTCGATTTTTAACGCTTATCGAATTATATTGAATCTTAATCGATTTTTAGAAGATCTGCAATTATATGTATATACGCCTAAAGTTTAGTATGAATGAGACACTTGACGCTTAACTAAACATAAAGGGAGAGCTAAAATAATTAACAAAGAAGTGTATTTTATCTTTGAAAAAATAATAATATGGATTAACCCGATTTTGCGAATGTTACGAGAACTATCTACATTGAATAAATTTTCAAGCAAAACTCCATCGCTTTTTTTTTCGCCACGTATTGTAATATGTTATGGTGGGGGCCGCCCATTTTTTAGCAGAATCCCCTCTATTTCAGATGTTGACGGTAAGTTTAGGTCTGACTGGCATACCGAGAATTACTTTGTAAGTATTCTTGTGGCCGACGATTAAATGTAGGTACACGACAATCGAATGATGAATCGGTTAGAGCATGACGTGCGTGGTGTGTGCACGGTAGTCGACAAACCTTCGGTACATACTCTATCTAATATAGGATATAACGAACCTTCCGATTAAATACAACTCGATTATCAAATCGATTCTCAAGTATAAGTTTTCTCTAGTGATAACATCTATATACGCGTAGCACAGCACTAGTGTTCGTTTTTAGTTCGATATTTAAATTTTCACAGTATCGACGCCATTACAGTATGGTCTCGGACATCCGAATCGTTACTAATCATACGAAATAAAAATTAAGAAATAAATAGAAAATAAAATATAATGAAATATTTTAATAGTCAGAGGCGTTTAAATAATTTTAAAGTTTCCCTGCCCTACTTAAATTAAAAAAAATCGAGAAAAACCTTTTTGTGTATACAATTAAATATCTCCCAATTAACTACACTATTTTTTTTAAATGTAAGCAAGTTAATAATAATTACTTCTAGATTAAAAACACAGTCCAAATTTCGTAAGATCCGTGTTTTATCTCAAATGCCTTATTCCAGTTCCTCCATATTATAGTCCGAACGGGAAGGAGAGGGTAAATTTTCGGTGTTCGGATTACCGGGGCTCTACTGTACTTGAACTTACATCTAAGGTTTAAATAGCTTACTAAGACAAGTTATCTTGCTACCTCCGAAAAAGTTTGAACTCTTGGAACTCTTTTGGTTTACGTTACGTGTTTCGTAGAGTCCTTTAAGAGCATTAGTACGAAAACTTATGCTAAGGGCATTGGAATATTTTAATTTTTAGTTCAATATTTACGAGTAAATAAAAAAATCATTTTTTGGATAGTGCGTTTTTAATTTGGTTTTTGAATTTATTACTCTTACTGCAATAAACATATTCACATAATGACTGCTGTGGTGTTTGAAACGCTATAGTTACAGATAAAATAATCATTTGTATATTCGATTAATTGATCCGTAATAAAGTAGTTTTGATTATTTGCAACCGTCCATAAAGCAGTTCAAAAGATTAGTATAGATATTAATTTTAACGCTTATTGGCATATTAGAGCTGTTTCTTTTTATTTATTGTTAAATAGCTTCTTAGACCTTGGAAGGTTCGTCATCCCAATTTTATTTTTTAAATTCAACATCATCCAAAAATCTATACAACAGATGTACAATTTATTTTTAAATAAGATACGTACACCACGATTGATAAAATTACATGCGGCCATTTTGCATTACCGCGTCAACAAAATGGCGTCTTATGTTAGATTGTAAGTACTGAGTATATATTGAAGAATATAAATGTATGTACAATAATGTTGTTTCTTTTTAAATGTGTTTTTTATATTTTAATTTTGCTTCGCATTTACAGTTTGATCATGCTTATGTTATGCATGTAAAGATGTCTGTGAGTATGCAATTTTTGAATTATTTCTTTAGTTTTTTTTATAAATACATTGTGTGTATGAAGTGTCTGGTGGTATTTTGCTACAGTTGTTTAACGCACATATTTTTTATATCTTCTTTGAAGGGGATACAGATTTAAACGTCATTTATAACGGTATTTTAGAATGAAAATAGTTCATACTATCTTACATTAACTAACAAAACTTACTAACGCTGTAGTGTAAGCTGATAAATAATTAATTTATAAAATATAAAACTTGATTACAAAAACAAAAATCATTAAATATTTACTGTATCCGCTACACCAAAATATTTAGTGTTTAGAATATACAACAAATTAAACCAAAATTGGCGTATTCCGTTTTTGTTTTCATTTTTATTATAAACTCGGTTGTGTATGTACTTATGTCTTAAGTTTTTCTTTTTAATTTATTTTCGATTTCACAATGTAATGTTTACTTTTATTGTTATAATATAAAAATACATACTTAACCGGCACTATTATACCTATTATAATATTAATAAAAAGCTCATTTAAATAAAAGCTATTTATTTGATAAAAGTATTTTATTTTTCACCTAAATTATATATACATATTAAAATAATAACATATCGCGAAGTAGCTCACATACCGGACTTTTTGAAATGATTTCAATTCGTAGCAGTAGTATCGACACGGTATTTAATTATATATTTTTATACTTAGATTTCCGCCTTGGATGCCCTCGACCCGATCTAGTTAGTGTGAATGCCCCTTTCCTAGTTCGAACGGCACTTCTTAACGAAACTGCTTTATCAAAATTCTTTTTTTTTCTATTCTCTATGCCCCTAGTTGACTCTTTCACTTGTAGTACTGGTGTTCTAAAGCTAAAAATATAACGATTTTATGTCAAGCGCATTTTCTTTCTTTTATTTTAAATTTGAAATTACTGTTCCGTTATATTATGGGCGCGTTCCTCTAGTAGTTTAAAATGCCCAAAATGCTCCGCCAGCTGTTCCATATAGCAACCACGGTCGTTTGTTAACGTGGCGAAAACGTCGCTAATGACGTCATTATTTTCGATCACACCGCGCTCACAAAAACCCATGTCAAAAGGGTGACTCGAAGTGTACGTTGACCACAGAGCATGAATTCTCTCTATCGATTGACATTGAAAAAGGCGCGATTTTAAAATCATTGACATTAACAGTCAATAATCCGTTCCACTAGAGTTTATGATTATAACGCTCGCAAGCAAGTGTAACGGGAAAAATCGCGGTTCGTGAATGTGGTCGTTATGAGTCTCATGTGGAACGTAGCCCATAAGCAACAATGTTGAAAAGAACATGGAACATTCAAATTTAAATGGTTTTTTGATTTTGGAATGCCAACAGCCATTTTTTCACTTTTTTTCTTGTCTAATTCACATTAAAGCAGTTTTGTTAGAGCGTATAAATTAATAGGTTGGTAGCTTAGGCACAGCCGTGCGCGGGGCGGTTGACTGACGCTCACGGTGTTTGATTTACAGCAAAAGGCGGACATTTTGGCGGGCCGCAGGATATTTGTCAATAATTATCTGGCAGAGCACCGAAGGATCAGCGTGCAATCCGGCGGGAGCTCACTCCCCGCCCTCAGCCCCGTATCGCATCAGAGCGATGATTAAAAAAAAACTATACCCATATTCCTAAAAAATTAAAACACCAAAATTTTAAACTAAACATCGTGTACTTAAATATACTGTCAGTACTGCCTTTTTAAATACTAAACTATAAATTGCAAATTTTTGAGAATATATAAAATGTCAAGTTTTGAATCTCTAATGTAAATTAGAAACTTATGATATTAAAAGTTTTTAGATATAAACAAAAAATATATTAGATTTTGCGAAAATATTAATTTAAATTTATATGTAACTATTGGTGCACCATTATTTAGATGTTATATATAGATTTTAGCGGGATAAATCTGTTTTATACCACGGTTATTGACAAAAAATATTTTCGAATCAAATAGTTTTTTTTATTACATAAAATTTTTGTAATTACATAAATTTTTCTATAAATAACACTTCTTGCGTAAAAAATATTTCCAATAATTTTCTCTGGTGTTATATATTTAACTTTTGCGTGTTGTAATAAAAAATATATAATAGATATAATTATTGTGCCATTTTTATATCGAATCGAAAGTGAAGAGAAACTTTGAATATTCACAAAATCGTGCTACTCAAGTGCTTTTAAAACGTTTAAAAATAAAAGGATATTTAAATTTGCTTGTTTTATTTTTAATTTTTATAGTTTAAAAGAATGCTATTGTTTTAGATTTTTATCAGAGATGTGTCATGACGTTGTTGTGTGTTTAGTTTTTTTAATGTATGTTTTAATATAAGCTAGCTGTTTGACCAATAACTGTGTCCAGTAGATCGTCTCGTGATTACATGTGTCACATGACATAAATTGCTAATTTATACATTTTGTTTTAAAACTATAAAAGCAGTAGTGCTGCTAGAAGCGTTTTTTCTATTATATCATCACATTCGAAAATAGTTATGGGGTAACGCAGACTGCATGTTATCGATAAATAATTTATCGACTGTTATATAATTATATAAAATGTTTATGCTATTTATTATTTTATTTTAAGAACTACTTTTTTCACACTTTACTCTACTGTCCACTATTTTATAGTCTTCCATTCTTCAACACTGATTTTATTTTATTTTTTGTTTTGTTAATTACTATCGAATTTCAAGCAAATTTAACTATCGTTCGGAAATGTCTTGTGGTACATAGTGATTTTAAGTAAATAGCTATATAAAATATATGATAACTATGTTTTAAAGATATACGAGAAAGGTCGTCGTTAATGCACAACGTGTAGAAATTGAACTCTATGCCTGCTACGTGAATGTTTAAATTTAGACAAATTAATCTCCTATAAATATAAAGTAAAAGTTTAAAACTCATACCGGTGTTAATACCGTTAGTTGTGTAAAGAGTCTTTTCAAAGTACGCTTATTAGTAGGTATCGCACATGCCCTTATAGTGGTGATTCACTTGAAACAATAGCTGAAGCATGACCTAATTATAACAAAACTGGTACTAATTCGTTACAAGCTTTCTTGTCTTTGATTAATAGTAATAAAGTATCTATACTCCAAAGTTTGTTCATTTCACCCAACTTTGGCACGTTGTGGAGAGCTGCGTGATAAGGTAACTAACTAGCACACGGGTTGGTGTTATCGATGTTGGTCAAATGTTTGTTGTTGGCCTACGGCCTTTGGTCGTACGGTCTATCTAGAGTTTGGTGTTAGACCTGCTTCGCGCTTACACGCTCGTTCTATATGTAGATAGGGCACCATTGTATATAGCAAAGCATGGTACGATATCCCGAGTCAATGTATACGTGGTCTAAAATAAATGCTACATGATATGGATTAAATATAATATATATATACATATAGAACACGGTATACATTGGCAAATTGTAAATAGAATTCTAATCAAAAATACGAAATATGGCTTATAATAGTTAAATTACCATAAATAGTGTAATATATACCTGATACTTTTAGATCGGGAATAAACAGACTGAAAACTCGTATTCATATTTGGCATCACAACTATCATATGAATGTATGCTTATGTAATTAGAATATAGCTTTAGATAGTCGATATATCGATATAGAGATCTGGTATGTGAGCAACTACGTCGATAGTCGATAAAACATGTGTGTGCTTCACTAGTCAACGATAGATCGCATGATTAAACTAAACAAAATACACGTCATAAAGGAACACACAGACAAACACGCGCACAAACACGTTATAAAACAAAAGAAAAATATTTAAAAGTTCGATGTACGATCAATGTGTTTCGATATTGTATTAGTTTTAAGTTTGATTTTATTTTTTATTATGAAAAATAAGGAGCCCTGGATGGAAGGAAATACGTAAGGGATAGTTTTTAAGTGCACACCCATCAATGTGCTTTTTAAGGTATACCCAATAGGAGATTCCCAGCGTCTCTATGTATTTTATTTTTTATACTGTGTATTTTCTTTTCATACCTTCTTTCTACAATATGTCTCATCGCTTCGCGAGGAGCACTGCTTCGTTACACTCCCTGAACTTCTATAGATCTGATATTAAGTTCTGTGATATACTATCATCGCTATAACGGACGATATTTTAATTTTTTTAAATAACACCTTTAATATTTTTATATTTTTGGATATTTAATTATTTATTATATCGATAAGCGGTTGTCTCTACTATTTTATTCGACTACCAACAACAATATTTCATTTTATAATAATTTATTTGTTGGTTATTTTGTTTGAATTGTCATATAAAGGAAATTAAAAAATCGTTCAGAAATCGGCACAGCAGTTATATATAAAAATGAAGCGAGAGCGCTCTTCCAGGATTGTGCCGAGACTTTTTACTTCATGTTCTTGTTTTTATTTTCTTTTCCATGAAAACCCAATTACACTCGGAAGGTGATAGGTGGCGAGTTACAAGAACGCCTGATCCCAGTACCCTACAGCAAGACCTCGACTGATCAAGCTGTAAGATTCGTTTGAAGGACAGCATATTAATCACATCTAATGTCTTACATTTTTTATGTTTTACATTTGAGTTTTCTATCTATATATAATGCGTTCAAATGTTTATACTGTACTCTTTCTATTTATACTTTAACATGTCCATTCTTGCTGTTAAGTCCCACTTACTCTATGTTATTGTTGCACTGACCTCTTGTTTTCATTTCCCTATATATCATTTATTATACGCGTATAATTAAAAATGACTTTATAAATATATCAAAAACGATTAAAGACTATTCCTAAATTATTAAATAATTTGTGTTAAAAATGAAGATATTTTTTTTATTAAAATGACAGGTCAGTGTCCATTTGCATGTTTGGTAAATCGGCCATTTTGCACGTCAATGACGCATGCGCTGTTTATTCGTTGATCACATGGTTTTATTTTTTAAATCAATATCACATTACACCTTTTGAATCTATGTGGGTCCCTTTAATCTGCAAGCTTGTGCAAATTTGCTACCAATTTCACAATCGACTTCAAAAGTATATTGGAAAAAAAAAATGAACCTTTAGTTATATGTAATTGAATATATGTGTATTGAGTTGAAGTCGGTTTATATGTTTTATTAAATTTTAAATGTATATAAAAGTGTGTTTATTAAATGTATATTTGTATTTAATGTAAGTAATTGTATGGTGCCCGGTCCAAATGTCATAATTTGAATTCGTTGTTAGGTTTACTTTATATTTAAATATAAATAAATAATTAGACATATTCATCTATTTAGGTAAAAATAACTTCGTAACGTATAAGGTTCAAAAATGATAAACGAAGGTAGATTTGTTTTCCATGTGTAGGTAGATCACGTTTCTAAACTATCTTCCCGCTAAATTATCTCCTTAATAGGTAAATCAGACAGCTTTCCATTTGATTTGGCCATCATATATAGTACGAGCAAAGCTTTAATGTGTTCTTAAAGTTCAATCACGTCAATGGGCAGAGTACTTATAAGATTCAGGTGGTGGTAGATTTGTGATGGAGAGTGATGCGCTCCCACTTGGACACTATCCGGACTAGCATGGCATCTCTTTCGCACTACACATTGGTATGTATAATATAATAGATGTAGTATAACACTTGAAAGGACTTGCAAATCAGCACGGAACTAACTTCTCAGACGCATTAAAGTTTTGCGCGTACTGTGTTATATACAAGTAGTGTTTTGTTGGTTTGCATCACATGTGCACTCAGCGTGTGGTACATGGAACGTATCACGTCAAAGCCAGGGATTCCTCATTCGAACAACATTAGAGAGCATCCGACCATCACTTTTGAATCTCAAAATAGCTTTTAGTTAAATTTCAACTATAGGCTAGCTGTTAAGGTACGGTTAACGCGGGATCTCTTTTCGCTTGCTTCAAAATCTCTTCGGGTATAAGACACGTTCGAGATATCGATGTTGCTTTACCATGCCTAGTGATATGTAGGGTACTAATAGAGCTTTCGCGCATAGCTCACAATAGGTCAATGTCCAAATGCAGTCACAGAACCGCAACCGTATTGCATGTCACAAGGACAACCCCCGACACAATCGACACAGATGGCACTCGTGTGACGGCGACATGTCTGTATTCAGAGCGAGTTAGAGCGTGTCCCTTAAAGCTCTACGTCACGAATTGTTGATGCGTTCACCTCTAATGAAATCTATAACACTTTGAACAATGAGGTGCGTGCGGTGTTTGGACTTTCTGCGGATGTGAGTTCGTCATGTTTCGCGACAGAGGGCGTCGTTCTCATGGTACCCCATCACTGCATTGCATGCGCAGGCGCGGCGTGGCCGCATCGCGCGCCGTCCAATCCAAATCTGTGACTGGAATTTCGAATTACCTAACGCTTTCTTGCCTCTTTTTTAATGGCTCGGTGTGCTTATTTTATGTTCATTTGAACCATTTATAATATTATACTGGTTTCTCCGTCTGGTTCGTCTTGTCCGTAAATTGGTGGACTGTGAGAAATTCTGTGACGAATCAGAGGGAGTGTTGCCAGCATCAAAATGGTACTTTGTTGCTCTGAAATTCTTCGTCTTGATTTTTAATTACTAATACTTTATTATAAATTTATTTTAACCAGATATTAAAGAAAATTTTGAACATGAACACGGACTGGTATTTGCAAATTATTGTATAATTTGTGTCTTAGTATCAAAAAGAAGATAGAAACCTACTGCTCCAATTCGTCAAGAAATAAGAACTACAATATCAGAGGATGAAAAAGAATGCATTTATTGAGGACTTTTGAATTGGTATGATCCCGCCACCAGGTTTGCACTCGTCAAAATTAACCCTTCAATTTGCTAGTACCAGTCGCGATTCAGAGCTCCACGAGTACCACAATAACCCTTTGTACATTGTAACGAATCACATCTTCTCTTTCTAACATGGTCATGTTTGTGTCGTTGAGGCGCGATGCGACGTCGTTTGGCAGCCGATTCCTATGTCTCGCTATCGATTTGTAAGGCTAATGAATCGGTGGCGAGATGTAGAGGGTCGGCTAAGTGCGTGCACGGCGCTGACGCGTGTTTGTATGTGGTATGGCAGATCCGCGTGGTGAACGCGTTCCGGCAGGGGCTGGACTCGCGCGGCTCGCTGGCGGACGCGGCGCTCGCCGAGGCGCTGCGCAAGCAGACGGCGCTCTCGAAGCGCTTCTCGCACTCGTCGAGCATCGACTACGCCGACGCGGCGCGCGACACGCTCGCGCCGCACGACATCGACGTGGAGCGGCTCTCCTCGCACAGCCACACCGAGACGGCGGTGTAACCCCCTCCTAGCGCCCGCGCCCCGCGCCCCAGCGCCCCCGCGCCCCCGCAGCTCATCGATGCAATAATTTAGCGTATTGTAATACAGTATTATGGAGTAGCGCGCACACGCGCACGGACGTTACTCGAACCGTTAAGCTGCCATCGCTATAATTATTATATATATTATACATAATAGCGCTAAAACGATCGTGTATAAAATCATATTTTTATTGAGGTTACGAGGATGGTCAAGTTCGTATTTGGTTTTGAGCATGTATTGTCCGGCTGGGGGTGGGCGACTCGCCGCGCGTGCGCAGCGCTCGTCCGCCCGCAGCCGCCGCTGCACTTGGACGTAAGTTATATTGTTAACTAGTGTGTTTAATTATTCGATTGTTTTGAAAATATTTTATACGCGCGCTGTGAGTCGCGCGCGTCTGTTGAACAAATAAAAAAAAATATTGTCTAATTATTAATTTTAGATTTAAGCGCAAGGACGAGCGAATGGACGTGTGTTTTTGAGGAGAATAAAG
This sequence comes from Dendrolimus punctatus, assembly GCA_012273795.1. Classification (NCBI taxonomy): domain Eukaryota; kingdom Metazoa; phylum Arthropoda; class Insecta; order Lepidoptera; family Lasiocampidae; genus Dendrolimus; species Dendrolimus punctatus. The sequence continues at coordinate 13,613,569 of CM022550.1, forward strand.
TTTTCGCATAACATCCACGGAACGGTGTGTTTTGTATTGCTTTGGTGAGAGGCGCGGCGGCGGGGCGTGCGCGCCGCGCGGCGGCCGCGGGCCGAGTGGCGCGGGCGGCGCCGCCCCTCCTTTTGTACAAAGTGTTTCGTTTGTAGCGCGTCCTCGGGCGCCGCCTCGCGCCCCTCGCCCCCCTCCCCGCCGCGCCAACACACAACACATTATATATAAATACTATAATATATATTAAACATCAACTAAATTATTGAACTATTAGTTAAGGTGTTTGTTATAAATTTCAATAACTTTTTTGTTTTTTTACCTTTCCCCCTAATTCTAAGATACATTTAAGTCATATCTCGAAGCGTAGACGCATCGACTGTAAAGTTTCTATACAAGAACTTTCGTACGTGTATTCTTGTGTAGAGACCGACGTAGTCCACTTTAAACATCTTCGAAATGTTTAAATAATAGAAGTAAAACATTAAAATTGTATAGCTGAAGGTATTTATTTGTAATGCTAGTCTCTTATGAAACAAATACTAATTATTCAATTATTATAATGTACTTATTGATTATTGATAAATACTTCAAGTTTAACAAGATATAGTCTACAGTGTAACGAATTGATTTCGGAATTTCTTCTCTACGAGCAATAATAGCGAGGCGCGCAGCCCCAGGCATAGGCGACGTAGGGTCGCAGCAGTCGCATTTTCAACTTACTACTTAAGGACATGTACTTAATCGACTTAGTGTGTTGACGGGACTCCGCTCGCCGCCCACATGTTTATAGTCTCTAATACTAACGTAACAAGATAATGTAAATCAGAGCGAGATCTTAGAATTGGCGATGTTCAATTTTGTATAGAACGTTTAGTAGTAGCGGTGTTTGGGAGTTGTTACATTTTGTTTGTGAGGTTGGTCGACCGAGATTAGCGATGGGTAACCAACCATAATTTCAAATACTGAACCGGCTAATAGTGGTTAAACAGGTGACTAAATAACCGGTAAAAAGCTATTTGGCTAATAGCTGAATGAGTCGCCAACCTACAGCCGATAGTTGACTGCCAAACCGTAAACTTGTCAGTTATCGGGTTTATTCGACAACCATTAGCCAATTTAGCTGTAGATATTTTGTGAACAATCGCTATTTACTTGTTTTTGAAAAAGTTACCCATCTCTAATCAAGATCCGTAATGACCAACGAACAAAGCAACGTAAGGACGGACGAGTGGCGCGACAACTATAAAAAAAACTATTAAACAATCTTGTAAGTAATTAAGTATTAGCTTCGAATCAATAAAGCCTTTTAAAAAAAATTAAAATCTTTTGAAGAACTTCACAATATTAGTTATCAATGAATATAGATCATGGTATCGTTTTGTGTATTATATATGCTATTAATTTCGTTGATATTCGTTACGAGTTTCCCAATGAAAGACATAAGTAATTAGGAACATGTGTTGTGAGTGCGGGCGCGGCAGCGAGTCTCAGCGAGTGCGCTGCCGCGCCCTCACTGCCAATATCAATTGTTTTGACTCGACAGTCTGCCACTAACCATTTTAGGTAATAAGTCCCATTGTTGTATTTTTCGTCTCACAATAAATGAAAATCTATTTTATTGTTTTTAAAATACTGTGGTTTTATTTTCACACTTACATTTGTATGCCCATAGAAACTACAACAGGTTTTTTGGTGAATGCTTGAATGTTTCAAAGTTTAATTTTTTTAAATATTGGTCCAAAATTAACAATATGTGCAGGATATTAATGGGTTTTAAGCAAGCATTGTGTCTTTATAGACCAAGATCCCAGTCACCCCAGACTAACGTGATTTTAGGAAAGATGAAATTTTTAGGATCGATAGTTTAATATAAACTTAGAAAGGAATGGACACTAGCTAAGCAGAAAGCGGGGCCGTTTTACAGGCTTCCTAGCACAGCGGAACTCTTAACGAGTCTGGGAAGATTTTTGGCCTGTCATTGGAAAATATTTTAAAATATACTTACATACATACATAACTTCACGCCAGGTCCCTTGCGGGGTAGGCACGAACAACAGAGTGCCATACAGGCTTATTCTTACACACCTCACTTGCTTCTTTGACATTCATAGCTCTTGTCATGCACGCTCGTCTATTCTTAAGGCTCCTGACATCACCTTCTGATAGTACACGATCAATTTGATCATGGAAGGTGTGTCGTGGCCTTCCGCGACTTCTGCATCCATCCACTTTTGCATTGTATATCTGTTTAGTCATTCTTTCAGCATACATTCTTTCCACATGCCCGAACCACCGGAGCATTCCTTTCCTTACCTTCACCCCGACACTCTCTTTCAGACCAACTCTCTTTCTTACTTCGGTATTACGAACGCGGTCCGCGACCGTCACTCAGCAGATTATACTTGATGATATTAAATTGAATGACTCGTAAATGACGTAAGTTCCCACATTTTTTCAAGTGTCTGTCAAAGGTAATGGCCCGCAGAAAATGTCTGGCAGCTGTATATCTTTGTTTATAACAATATCATATATGAACATTATGTAAAAACTAGCCTTGCTACTTTGACGTAAGTTAGCATGGTTTTTTTCCACCTTTGATACCTGCTACCTGGAAAACGGCCCCGCTTTCAGCTAAGCGAGTATCCATTTCTTTCTAAGTTTATAATCAACTACCAATTCTAAAAAAATCATCTTTCCTAAAATTACGTGTCTGGGGTGACTAGGGTCTCACTCTGTTATGTTGAATGCCTCAACTAAAGTGAAATGTTTCCGGTCGAGCTGTCATAAGAAAATCCCTCGACAAGCATCATCCAAAAGACCTATAATGTAGGTAGAGACCAAGATTATTTTAAAATCTGAATATTATTTGACATTTCCTATAATAGGGGGAACGGACAGTATACCCGGCACGCTTGTCCAAGGCGGCTTGGCAGGTTTGACACATCGGTTATCTCGATGTGCAAGTTGCATCTCGATGTTTTCTCACCGCTGTTAGCACGTGGTAATTGTAATGCATATTAGGTCAGAAAATGCCTAAGTGGTGCATGCGTTCCGGCCAGGATCGAACCCGCACCCTTTGAGTTTGGGACACGTGCGCTAGTCGCTACCACGATTTCGAAGCCATACTTTTTAAAAAAGACGGTGTGCGTCTCGGGACGCCCAACAGAAGTGAAAACTAATCTAATGTGATAGAAAGGGAAGCCAAACTGGCGTCGTAACGCGTTACGTAACGAATCTGTTTAACCTCCCATAAGAAGTTATCACTTCAAAAACACCTTTGGTAACCTCCATATACTTGATGTAGGAATAAACCGCCAATGTTTTCTATGCGGGTATGTTTACCCTCAAAATAAATATATAACAAAAAATTCAAAATTATACAACATATGTGTTCAATTATAGATTTATTCGTATTCACAATATCAAATTATTATCAAAATAATAACACAAAATACTTACTTATATTAACTACTTAGTAAACTCAATCAACAGATAAGAATCGTCGAAAACCGATAGACTTTACAAGAATTTTCTAGCCTGGTTTATTTATAAAAGTAAACCAGGCTTGAAAATTCTTGTAAGCATTTAAGTTGCGAATGATTCTTGTCATCGTTTGGACAGATATCAACATCTGAAACTTACTACTTAACTGGACATTTTCTTTACAAACGATGATAAGCACTTAACCCGTCAGTTTCGCTCGTTAATTGACTGCCTAAATAATTAAAATCTAAAACAGGCCAGAGTACATTTCTTCACAACTTATAATTCCGGTCAGCACTTCGTTTGACTGGCTTTTGGCACTGCACGTGATTTATATTGAAGTTTATTCGCGAGCGGAAATGGCAGCGTTGCTTACCATGCATTCTTGCCTCTGTTCCGACACCGTAAACGGTGCACGCATTCCGGCCAGGATTCTAACGCGAGCCTTTTGAGTTTGGGACGCGTGCGCGCCTTAATCCGAATTTAATATGAAAATTGACGGCTTTCTATATCTTACTATACATTTATTTATTTTGTTCGGGAAACATACAATAATTACTATTCTTAAATATAAAACACAAAATGAATAAATATATCAATCAAGTTTCCACTAAAAAGTTATTTATATAATAAAAATTGGGTCAAACAGACAATTACAAAAAAAAGAAAAAACTACAATTATACGAAAATTACACAAAAGTCTATTTAATTTACATCATGTCAATATTGAACAGAATAAAAAGAAAAGAAAATTATTTTAATTAATTTAATTACCTTCCTACTGTTGAAAATGTGTGATAAACTTTATGCAATTAATATCAAACTACCAACGGAAAGAGAAGAACGTATAGTAAGATACAGGTTCCCGGCAGAAGACGACACGGTTACTAAAGTTTTTGTCGACGTTAACTCTATTCATAATTATAACTATCATATAAATTGTTTTACTTATACTATGAAAGGAATACTAGGTACGGCAATTGCCTAATAAAAACGTAACTCTGGAATATTCTCAACCCCTTCCAGGGGCCAAAATTTAATATTATTTTGTCCACAATCTACCAGCTGCCCTCAATTGCACCGTCTCTTTTATTATAATACAAATTCTATGTAATTAGAGGGAGAAAGCATCAGTTCAACATTCGTTTCAATTATCTATATTTGACCATAAATTTGTGGTACTTCCCAATAAGGCGTGTATGACAGTTCGGCAACAAATTTGTGGTGGTTCCGGCTTATGCTGGTGTGCACCGACATTTAACCGGCGGTTAAAATAAAACAATCACTGTTTAAGCATACATTTTTAGCGATTATTTTATTTTAACCATCGGTTAAGTTGGTGCACACCAACCTTAGAGGGTTAAATCCTACATGACTCCACAATTTCTTCACGTGTTTTTCGACATTGGCTACGTTCCACTAGTGGCTTACAACGACCACGATTTTTCCCGTTCCACTTGCTTGCGGGCGTTAAAATCATAAACTCTAGTGGAACGGTTATTCGCCCCACCTCTTTGTGGTGTATTCACATCACCAGTTTGTAAGTTTGTATTGTCTATGCTTATGTTCTTTCTCTTTGGTCTTTGTGTGTTATATACTTTAAAAGTCAGTCCATATTATTGGAACGAAGTTCCTTATCGCGCGTTGCGAAAGGGGGCTAGACGGAAAAAATTAAGACAAAAAGTTGTAACGACACTTTATGGTATAGTTGTAAGCTGTGCGGCGTGCGCGTTTTTCTGTCTGTCTCTCTCTCTCATAGAAAGCAAGCCAGTTATTTTCGTTTCGTCTTTCTATTTCGCATTGAATAGTGTCGTGTCGCGACGATTATTAATTACATTATATTTGTAAATAATCTAATATATAAAATTCTCGTGTCACAGTTTTCGTTGCCATACTCCTCCGAAACGGCTTAACCGATTCTCACGAAACTTTGTGTGCATATTGGGTAGGTCTGAGAATAGAACAACATCTATTTTTCATCCCCCTAAATGTTAGGGGTAGTCCACCCCTAAATTTATTTATTTTTATTTTTACCGGGCAGGACGTCGTCTGCCGGGACAGCTAATAAAAAATATATAATTATAACTTCAAAAAAACAAAAGTTTACTAATTAATTGAAAGAAGGAACTTCGTTCCATCCGGGTTTACCTTGAGACCTCTCAAGTTTTTTATTATCATTTATAATTTATCTCTACCCATAATAAATACAATCAAAGAGTAGGTACACATTACTTTTGAAATGACTCGTTGTGGGAGTTTTCGTCACGATCATAACGACCGCGGTCGCCACGTGGAACGGCTGACGGAGCGTTTTGAGCGTTGTGAGCTAGTAAAGGAACGCACTGATTATGGGCTATGTGTATAGTCATCGTGACAGAAGGAAGAACTGACCGGTGTTGCCAACATTCGTTAGTAACAAGACGAGACAAACGCACTGTGTCTCCTAACTCCTAAAAAGCGTAAAATTAGGATGTATTATTATTCACGATTTTATTTTTGAGTCTGTCTTACAGAAAATTGTGTTTAAACTTTTTAATTGCAGGAGTTCAGCGGACAGGCAGACGGCCCACTTGATAGAAAGTGGTGACCATCGTCCATGTTCTCTTTAGGGAAACTAGAACCTGGTTACTAATGCCGGAACACAATGCAAGGTTGTTATGGCAGCATACCCTAAACCAGGGGTGATTACCACCTGGCTATTTGACAATAAAGTTTTCGATTATTTACATCAAAGTTTGATTTTCTATCTTATCTAAGAAGATTGTTTAACACGTAAAACCTGGTTATTGGTTTTAATAGTTATGTTAAGCGTAGTGATTATATCCTCTTTATTTCTTATTGTCAATCTCAGCGTCTGTCATTGCCAACATTGCAATTTTCTTATTTCACGTTTTGATATCTTACAAATGTAAAATTTAACAAGATATTGGCAGTACTGTTTCTTGAACTCGTGTGAGCAAAAGTCTTAAAGTGACGAACATTTCCGTTCCGTGACATTATTTTGAGCATATGGCGCCATCTAGTCCTCTGGGATTTAGGACATTTTCAGAGATACGTTTTTTACTAGGCCAAAGTCATTCCTGGTATTATAATTTTATCCTTAGTACTAAGAGGTATTATAACGCACCCAAATTCGACAAGCATTTTAATAGTTAAACAAGACTTTATGTATTATTACAGCACTGAACCAATTTTTTAACACGCAAACTAATAATATTCTGTCAGATTAACGGATTTCACACATTGGCGGTTTCGGAAGAAAATACATAACAGTGTCTTACTGTTTGTCCTTGTGCTTGTCTTTGGGTGCGAACAGGGCCTAGAAGGTTATCACACCAGGCGGCGGTTCCGGAGGCATGAAGGTAGGCAACGAGGGACTGGATTCTGAAATTTGGAAAATTAAAATCTGGTTAGTATTTGCAAGACCAAGCTTAACGGTGGCTTCGGTAGAGGTGACGAATTTTCACTGTTTTCATTCATTGATTACGAGCTAAGGAAAGGCATTAAACCAAACACTCAAATCAATCCCACATGCCAGACAACTCAAAAACTGGCGATTGGGACATTTGTGCTCGAAAATTTTGTTAGAGAACAAACATTTTTAGTTCGGTATAAAGTCTTCTCTCATTGATGTAATAAAAATTTGAGCCAAGCAATATAATAAGACACATCTAATAATGATGATAGCATGGATATAATTTTACATCTGGCATAATAAATTCGAAAAATAGGGAGAAAACTCCAAAATATACACAATAATAATCGGCAGACAAACACTATATTATATATTCCCATATTAAGCAAGTTTCGCTTGTGTTATGGGTAATATAACAACGGACTACTCTTGGGCCGGTCCCAGACACCCAGACCATAGTAAAGAACAGAGACAATACGTTTCCGAAATTTACTATACCGGGGATCGAACCCGGAGCCTCTGCGTTGCAGTGAGGTAGGCAAGCAAAGGTTTAGAAGCCGTCATATTGTCACTTGACAATTGAGGCCGTAATGTCAAAGCATCGGATATTAGTTTTTTGATGAATTACCACTGGTCGGCAACCAAATCCTCCTTTAAATAGAAATTCGATAAATCTAAAGAATTTGACATGTTGAATTTAGATCTGCTTTTAGTTTCTTGCTATCACGTTTTTTTCATATTTTACTCAAGCAAAACTTTTTTCTTATCATGTCAGTAGATTTAATTTTCTTCATTTTTTTTCAAGATTTGTGGAAAACAAATCTTTAAGCAATATAATATTGTTACGACCTGAATGCCGACAAAACACAAATTCACACCTGCCTCTGTAGAAACACATTTAAATACCCTTTTGGCATATATAGAGAAACGATACGAATGGTAAATGCTCCGAATTATATGTTACGTCATTATATTCGCCACAAAATTACAACAGTGTAACACATAAACATGGAGAAAACAGTAGTAAACTGGAATGAGTTTATTAATTAATTAGACATATAATTTTGATGATTTAAAATGTTTTCGAAGGAATTAAATTGCAAATGCATTTTGTATGTAAAGCAAAAAAAGCGCTAATTTAAAACATCAATTACAAATAAAATTAACGCGGTACAAAGCTTTTAATACTATATTTATATTCACATATATGTCATAATTATAAAGAAATTACAATAGTAACAAGGAGTGAATTTTCATATTTTTTGCCGACCGAGTGTTATAAAAGAAACACGTAGGGGCTCAAATAAGTTGAGTGGTGCGTCTACGTATTTGCTTAATTATAATAACGCCCCCGCCTCCGTGCCTTAGCCAGCTGGCACGGAGTGGAGATCGCAAGAGCTGAGACTCAAGCTCCAGGGGTGGAAGTGATAAATGGCATCATATCAGAAGTAGCTTCGGTGAACCTGCAGCCCACCTCTCTACACTCCTTAGCCACTCACACCCATGTTACCCTATCCATCACTCGTCAGTCTCTGCACGGCCCTCTGGCAGCCTTTTATGAGCCTCGTAATCTTCGAAACTTACAAAATTTGAATGTGAACAATTAGATCTTAAGTTTATTCCTCATATGCCGTTGTTAATTGTTATTGTCTTTGTTATTCAAATAAATATTTGTTACCCATAATCCGTTTCATTCTTTTATATACCTCCCGGATTAAAAAGGTAACATTATATATTATGATTTGGTTAGGTTAGGTACATTTTAATTAGTGCATTTTTTATTTAAACATATATTATTTTATCAAACCAAAAAAAAACTGAATTCGATCCGGAACCGAAAAACGCATCTATAGGCTGTTCATCCACCGCCGCCGTCACCGAGAACGAGATTATCTCGGGCCGAGTTTAAGATGACGTGACGGCGATCGTGTGTCCACCGCGCCGACTTATCGGTGGCTCAGCTCTAGAGCTTTGTCGTGCGTGCTAGTCGCGTTTTCCTTTTTTAGTAGAAATAAAACAAGCCAGGAGGATGGCTAGTTTCAACCGGCGACAATTACTCTTTATGATACAATTTTTTATTGCAATTATTTTATGATACACAAAACAAAAACCGGTCGACGGTAGTGCGTGGACAAGAGCAAACGTGTTTTGTATTGCCGGCACACCGGCCCAACTACTCGAAACATCGGCGGCCGGGATGACGGCTCTCGGGTGATGGGCGTGCGGTGGACACGTGGCCATAGTGTACTCTAAAACTTTGCCGCCTCTCACCACGTCGTCTAAATTCATGACGCTCTTCCCCGCGGCCGTGACGCTTTTTCGTGACAGAAAAATCCTAAGACCCCAACTATATAGAAGTTTAGGACACTTGTGTGATGAGGCTTGTGCTGAGATTGGAAACTCACCGAAGCTGAGGGGCATCGTGTGCGGCGCCTTCATCAGGTGCCTGGCGACGAGGTGCGGCGGGTGCGGGGCGTGCGGGCGGAGGGGCGCGGGCGCGGGGGCGGCGGCGGCGGGGGGCGGGGGCGAGCCCGGCGGCGGCGGCGGCGGCGGCAGCGCGTCCCACAGCGGCACATGGTCCGCGTGCGTCGCCGGGCACGGCCACGCGCACCCGAACCGGCGCGTCCTCCTCTTCTGCGACGGACATTTATTCTGTTCGATTTGATATATCTTACATAACTTGTAGCAAGTGCCTATCTATATCGAACCGAACACGGTTCAAACGAACGAACGTTCAGTGCACTTACGACCCGCACCACTCTCGGGTGCATTCAACATTAACATTTAAAAACTATAAGAAATAAAGATCAATCCGGATCGAAGGACCAAAATGTAGCGGTACCGAAGCTGCAGTGTGGGTTATTTTTAAATAAAAATGTTTACTTCGTTATAATGTTTATTTATTTCTTATAGTTTTTAAATGTTAATGTTGAATGCACCCGAGAGTGGTGCGGGTCAGAAGTGCACTGAACGTTCGTTCGTTTGCACCATGTTCGGTTTGATATAGATAGGCACTTGCTACAAGTTATGTAAGATATATCAAACCAAACATTTCACTAGTCAACAGTGAATATTATAATGGCTTCGAATAAGAAATACACGGAAAATCTTAGTGATCTATTTCTTATTTTTTTCTCTTGGCATTAATTTCTTATATATAAGCAAACATTAACTTTTATTTTAGAAAAAATATTTTAATTTTTGTACACCACTATGTGGTAGAGTGTACTGTGCATCTACTGTATAACATCTGTATAAACTACATTCTTGCAAATGAAGATATTGATTGATTGATAAGTTAATCCCAATAAGTAATGATAGTATGAATTATTTAGGAATACTGGGTATTATTATTTTTAAAATTTTATATGACCCTAAAATATGAAATAAAACAACAATTATATACTTTAAAATAAATTGAGAAATACTACTAAATATTTATAGACGTAAAAATATAAACAATGTGATAAAATCTTTTACTTTAAAGAGACACCTTCTATAAGATTTTCATTTATATTATTTTTGGGGACAATGGCCCTTGTAAAAACCAACAATAATTTGCCATCATGTAACAGTCCAGTCTACCCTGAAACCTTTCCATCATTACTGTTAGGTTCTGGTGGAACCACTCACCATGTTCCACACTTAAATTCTCAAGATTATCAGAAAATCTAAACCATGAAACTGTGGAGAAAGTGTAACTTTATAAAAATCTTAAGAACCAAAGCCACTTCAGTCCCTCCATGAATATATTCGCAAATTGTGCACTGGAAATTATAAAAATCTCCAGAGATATCTAGGACAACAATACTCTTGAAGCTATTGCATAGCTTTTATCGCGGGATTTGAGCGCGGCGACCGATTCAAGAAATTCCGTAACGAAAATAAACCTGACACCTCCCACTCCGCCTACCATGCGCGGTGAGGGGGGGCCTGAGGCGTGCGGTGGCCACAGTGAGCCGCGAGCTTTCGTAGCGGTTCGAGGTATGTCAGGTATTGCAAATTACGGACGACGAGCTGCTCCGAAATCGGACGAATAAGTAAGCAGCCGTTTGTGAGAAAATATATAGGTGTATAGGTATCTATCATATTTTTATAATGCCACACTCACCGCATGTGCGCCTCGTAAGTATATATGTATATATAGGTGGTTTGTTTTCTTATCGGTCACCACGTTCAAAAAGTGTAACTTGAATTAATATCAAAGAAAAAAAATTACTGCATAAATAAATAATCATAAGTTGATAAAAAAATGCTATGCAATAACTTTTTAAAATTTTATTAACCATAGAGTGCCTCGGGTCAACCTCTAGTGCGTCCCCCAGGGGGTGCCGCCCTGGACTCTACTCCGTCCAGGAAGCGGTACGAGGGGACGTGTCCCCGGGGCCCCGAGCCGCCACTGTCACATCCCCCTTTCACTCCGTGACAGTGGTGTCCCACCTCTCCGCCTCCAAATCCCAATGCCTTCCCTTCCTTCCCAAACCTCCTCCCCAAACACCCATCCCTTCCGTTGCGACCGCCAGCGTCGAGATTTTCTCCGCCGGCCTGACCGGCGACCTACCCTCCCCCGCTCCGTCCGCCCCGTACCGCGACCCCGGCGCTAGGCGGAAGGAAGGCTCCCATGGGGTTTTAGTGGGTATACCGGCAGCCGGTCGTATTGAACCGGCGTCGGGGAGCCCCACACACCGGCCGCGCATGATCCCCCGCGCGGCTGACGGTGCGGCAACGCATTTCCCCATGTAAAAAAAAAAAAACCTCTAGTGCGTGACTCTTATTTAATAAGTAGACCTAAATACAGGTTACATTGCACTTAAGTTTTATGTTAGCGCCATTTGCCCTCGGCAGATTCACTTCATTCTATATCGCAAACTATCCCATCCCATCAAAAGCGAAAATACTAGATTTTGTTCAAACAAAAGGTGGCAACGCTAACGAGCACCTACCTTCTTCGGTGGCTCCTCCAGGTCCGAGTCCTGGCCAGGCTTGTACCCGTCGGCGAAGCTCACTCGCTTCGCGCCGCGCACGCTGTCGTTTATCGCTAATGATTTCCTAAAAAGACCAATTGGGTACATTAACAAACCTATGTATTGTTACGTGCGAGCGGGGGTACGCACTTATGGATTGGAAGAAAAGACCAGTTTTTAATTTAAAAGGTTTTTTTAACTTACACCGCCGCACGTAGTACCTCTTTGCAGGGTTGCCCCTGTACGCACGACCAACGATCCACAGTCCTGATAATAAGTTGTCACACCCTCGATACCGTCGCCGATATTGCGTGGACCACCTCCGATATTATCGCGGGTAGCTCGCATCTGGTTCCTCTCTCAAACTACGCTACACACCTCCTTCACGTATCCGTCCACCAAACTTGTCACTAAATTCGTCTCTGTCTTCTATGAACCTTCTCTTCCAACTCTTTAGTATCGCACTTGTCGCTTTACCGTCTTGTACTGAACTGAACTCTAAGCTTCCCGGTAGGAGCGCCTTACGCTGTTTATATACCCGGAAGAATTTTCTAGAACCCATCTATCTATCTCTCTTTCTTCTTTCCCGAACCTTCTGTTCGGGAACTTTCGTTTATACAAACTATCCCTTTCTAACGTCTAAGTATCTCTTTCTTTCGTTTATCGTCTATCCCTTTCCAAAATCTATCTATCTCTGTCTTTCGTTCATCGTCTATCCCTTTCTAAACATATCCGTCCTTGTCTTTTCCTTCCAGAAATGACTAGCTTTTTCTAAAAGTTCTAAAACTGATTTACGCTGCTGGGCAGTTTTACCCTCGGTCACCATAGTATTCAAATTATTTATGCATTAATGTCAAATATTCATGAATATTCAAAGTTTAAAATTTGAGCCGTGCTCATTAGTAAGCACGACAGAAAGAAGCTTCAACTACATTGGGTATTTGTTTTTTTTTTTAATACAAGTGTTTTTTGTTATATTAAAAATATTATGTCAGCTAATTATACATACATTTGGAACGCATTATAATACATCACAGCTTCGTAGCACAACGTGCATGAAATGATCATAGTAACGTAAACAAGAAGTAAAATAATTTTTTTATTTAATATAAATTTTACATTATAGCGAAAAAACTCAATAAAAAATATTTTGATATAAAACTTACATTATTATTACCTATTTATTATCATTTATTACATAAAAAAATGATTCAAACACCCAATTGTAGGCCTTTGAGAGACGCCAAACGATGGAGTTTATGATTTGGGTACAAACCTATATTTACGTATTCAAATCATTTATGCATTAATGACAAATATTCATGAATATTCAAAGTTGAAAATTTGAGTCGTCCTTATTAGTAAGCACGACAGAAGTATCAACTAAATCGGGTATTTGTTTTTTTTTAAATATAAGTTTTTATAATAAAATACATTTTTTTTCATTATAATAAAAAAGTTATGTCAATTAATTCAAAATAAATTCTGGAACTCAATAGCTCTGTAGTACAACGTGTGAGAAATTATTATTATAGTGACGTAAAATAATTTTTGATTGATATAAATTTTGAAGTATAGTGAAAAAAATAAAGAAATGAAATTGTTTGTTACAAAACTTACATAATTATTATCTTTCCATTTATTACATAAAAATGATTCAAAAACCAATTTTAGGCCCTTGATAGATAGCAAACAAGGGAGTTTAAGAGGCAGATTGAAAAGGCACACAAAATATTTGGTCATGGCGTGTACTTCGTGGTCTACTGGTACCAACTGTACCATTCACCATGCTGTCATAGACCGGTTTTGTAATTCTTGTAATTCTGCTTTTATCCATTCTCTCTACATGTCCAAACCACCTTAACATTCCTTTTTCAACTGTTGTTATTATAACGAGGGCTTCATAACATATAGGCGTATACGCAAAAAATGCCATTTTTTTTCTAAAAACTATGCGTGTTACAATTTAGAAAATCTTACTAGTAGTGTAGTTAAAAAGAAGGGTATTCCAAATTTCAGCCTTACGCAATCAACTAGTTTCGTTTTATTCACAATTTTGTCCCTTGTGTAAAACTGCACTTTTGTCTGTACGCCCATTTGTTATGAAACCCTGGATATGTTCTTTCAATTCTCAATGTACTCCATTGAAATGTTACATGAGCTTTGCATTTGTTAGAGGACGCAATTTTATTTTTGGTACATGTGTGGGGGGTCAATAGGAGCTTAACCTCAAGTTTGTGGGGTCGCCACCCTTGTCCCCCGGCGCCATCTTGGAAAAAGTGGTGAAAACACTTTTTTCGCGATATCTCGGAAACTATGCATCTTACAAATAATTTGTAAAGTCATAATTTGTAGCAAATTGTTTTGCCTACAAATATGTTTACGTAACTTTTTGCCCTAAATTAAAAATTAAAGTTATAAGCAAAAAAGTGAGAATTTTTTTATTCATTCCTAACTCTTCTCTTTACCATAGAACTTACCAAATTTAACTTATCGAATATTAAGCAGGTAGAAAAGGTCCTCCGTTTTCCCCGCCACCTATGAGGTAGAGTCCGTAGGCGCGTTTTTTTACGTGGTATCCCCAGTAGGCCTACTCCACGGACATCTTGCTTATAAGGTAATCCTCGACATCATAATCACCTCACCAACTCTCATTGTTTATCCTACTTTCATGCCTTTTCTGTCATACCCAACTGTCACTGCCCATAGTATATACTTTATTGTATGACCGAATTATCCATTCATGTAGGATTTCCGTAAGAGTTACGTTACACAAGTGTACTTACGTAACTAATATTCCTTTATCGGGACCATCTTTATCGATTTCCTTTTCGTCGAGCTTGGCTACTTCGCCCAACACTGGGGACAAAATTAATATTTCATAAAAAAGATACAAATTGTTGATTTTTGTACAATTTCACTATAACTCGAGCTGAAACAATCGGCAATAAAGTTCACTGACCTCTATTTGTATGAATCTATAAGCTCCACGAAAAATGAACATTCAAACAGTGACAATATCATATAATATAAATGTAATTAAATAATTAATATAAATAAATTATATATTAAAATTAACCTAAAATGTTTATTTTTTATTGTTTATGTACTTAGTTCAACATAATTCCAAAAAGAAAAGTTTTGTCACCGCTGATCGAACGACAAAAAGGACAATGGACTTGGTTGCCAGTCATGTTGGTGGAAGGTATATCCTGTTTTATGGCTGTGTATACTTCGTAAGGGAGAAACCCCTAATTTTTCAGTATAAGAAATAAAATATTTTTTCTTCTTATAGCCATTGTAACATTTTCATTTGAAACCTATACTTCTAGAAATGATTAAAATTCTAAATTCGTTTATTCTTTCTTTTTAAATAGTTTATCAGTCAAAATCAAAAAGTTACAACCACTATAATTTTGAAGTGAAACTTCTTTATCGACGTTGGAAAAAAAAATACCGTCACACTTTTCGGTTACGCGTCATATTTTTTCCGTTGCGTGCCATCTTTTTCTTGTCCCTACCTTCCCTTGGTCGAATCGACCGTGTACACAAGGTCGATTCGACGGTGGTAGGGACTTTATTTATTTAACCAATTTCTGTAAACCTGCATATAGTTGATAATTTTTCGAAAAATAAGGTCATAAAGAAGCTTCACTTACGTGTGTACACTAGTATACGTACACATTTTTTTAAGTACGATGATAACGGTATCGTTAGGCGTGCGTTTCTATATCTTACTATCTCTTTTTATTACGAGTCCAGAAAATACGCACACGGCTCACTTAACTTAAAGTGGTTACCATCACCCATAGACGCTTGCAACGACAGAGGCGAAGGCAACGAGTTGCAGCCTTCAGGACGGGATGGACCCCTTCATCCATCCTCAATGGATAGGGTAATGGAACGGGAGTGTGGGATAGGGGAGGAGTAAGTGGGCCGTCGGTACTCTCACTCATAGTACAAAACACGACCAGCTCAAGGCTAACTGTTTCACGTCGAGATACTGTGTCAGCGTGGTGTCACACCGATCGAGCTGGCCCTAAGAGCTGTAATCAAGGTCACGACGGAAGCATGGCTCTGTCATGTCGAAACATCAAATTGTTTAGTTGTGTTGTTGTATGGTGTTTACGTCAATTTTTAGCCACTAAGACAAATGTATAGATAATAAGATATCACAACTCGACATATGTTGGTTTGACTGTCAAGTATCAAAGGAGACGCATGAGCTTTCATACATTCTTAGGCCCAGATTGAAAGAAGAAAAAATGAGAGTGATGGATTTCCTTTTATAATGTTGAAATTGTTTATAATTTTAGTGGGTTTAGTTATTTTGAATGGATCGTTCGTGTGGTGTATTTTAATACTATTATTTGTTAAAATTGAACGTAGTTCCGCAAAAAGGATCCTACCCGCAAAATGTTACCTTTGAATTATCAAAGATTAAAGTTTCAGCTGTAATTCCGCATTAATGCAGTTAAACTTTTTGTATGAAAAATGATACATTTACGCTTATATTTTCCTAAGAACCCATACACACAAACAAGTACATCAATGCGGAAATACAGCTAAAACTTTAATAATTAGGCCTAATTATGCAAAATGGAACCAACCCACATACTGTCAGTTTTGAGAAAAAGCCGTTTTTATTAAAATTTTGCATACAAAAAAGTGTCTATATCTTGGATTTTTTTTGTTGAATATTATATATTTTGTCGTATATATTCAAATAAACCTATTAGGTTTTTGGATTACCATGGGTCATGCATGGATCTAGTTAGTTTATTATACTCCTGGTGTTTTGTGCGTTAGCTACTTTGTAATAAAATGGTTTTATTCTGTAAATGTTGTCAGATCTTGTCATGATTCTTATTGAGTCGATAGAAGGCGCATTTTGAAAGCCTTCTGTAGCCTTAACCCAATTTTGGCATGTTTGTGGATTGGTTCTGTTTTAGCACGCTTTTATTAGCTTCACCTGTATGTATGTATGTTTGTAACTGGCCCCTTTGAGCTCGATTTTGTCCTACTTTGAACGATCAGATTTAATTCAAACTTTGCACACCTGTGAAAGGTCGATGACAATGCAATAATATGGTACCATGGAGCTGATCTGATGATGGAGTCGGAAGGTGGCCATAGGAACTCCTGTACTAAACAAGATAGACCCGTCGTGTTTGAGCTCGTTTTACTTGTCTTGGCTAGCACTCTGCTGCTACATGATATGCAGGATCTCAAAATCTTGTATTAAAAACATTTTTAAAAAATTCTACTAAAAATGAAAAATAAATAATAGTTTAAAGAAAAACTAAAAAACACGCTTTCATAAAAAATCCAACTAAAAAACAGAAAATAAAATTGAATAAATTTGGTTTCTGATGAATGGGGTCTTAAAAAAAGCGTGAGGTGTATTCAAAGCGCTTTTTCTTCTTGTTTAATATCTTAAAAGCTTTTTATATTTTAAACTATTATTTATTGCATAAGTAGGTCCAATTCAAAAGTAACACTTTGTGGGTTGGATCCTTTTTGCGTGACTACGTCGAAATCATTATGGTAATCGATAACTTATTTCAAGGCCCCGTCTCCTTTAGTCGTAAAAAACGATTAACGCACCTGTATTCTTCAAAGCATGAGTGATCCTCGCGTCGAGCGTGCTCGTCGAGCGCTGCTCGAGCTTCGCTTCGCTCGCCTCCGCGCTCGGCCGCTCGACCTGCGGCTCTATCGTCGCGAAACAATCGCCGTACTGAAGCCTATCCGACGCACCGTACATCGACATGTACGCTTCGTCGTACCTGAAATTCAAATTTGATTCTTCAAAAGTCATTCTGTAACATAATTCTGTTGTTACACCGTGTACTTATATGATTTTTCTTTACACTATTATAATACCACATTAACATATAAATTAATTGCAAATAGTATAAACACATAAATGTAAACATTGTATTAACTATCTAACTGTCTTAAGTCATTACTGAAGACAGTAAACGCATTTGACCCAATACCGGTCAAAATTTATTTTATAGAGCTCAATTTGCTACATTATTAATTCACCTGTCATTTCTCGTATATTTTACATACCTACGGCGACATTGGCAAAATCAATGCCAAAGGCGTTGGAGCCAAAATCAACAAAAGTCAAGTCAAGTCAAGTCAACGCATTTGACTTTGACAATTCTAAATTACCTACCCGCAATATTGAATAATCGTTCGATATTTAATATTGCGTAAGAGAATGTCAGACTTTGCGTTCGGTTAAATAAAGTATTTTATATTTGTCGCGGCCACATTGGGCCGCTGATACGTCATAAAAAAGTGACAGCGGGAGTTAAAACTGAGCCGTTAGGATTGTCTCTGCAAGAACGTTAACGTTAACGAACGTTACGCGTATCATTCTAAACTAAATAATTCACTTAAAAGTGCTTTCATTGTTCTATTATAAAGAATCGTATCTATTTCTTTATATTCAACTGATTTTCCCCGTAATCGGGTAAGTTGTGCGTTTATTATTATGTCCTATTAAGCTTGTATGAAATGTATATTTTTGTAATCGTTTCTTGGATACAAGTTTATGTAGTTGTAGTTATATTATCACTGTTTCCATTAGTTAACTAGCTATGGAATAATTAGCAGCTTCGCAAGTCCGTCCGCTTTATGTAAATTGTCCTTGACTGCATCATCACCACATTAACCATTACATATCTCCCACGATCTCTCGCTTACCTATTCGTTGTGGAATGATGCAGTCAGGGTACGCTCACAGACTGAGTGTAATTATGCACCCCTATGGCTTCCCAGGGACCAAGTACACCCTAAGAAGAGTCCTGCGATTCTACGCAAACGAGCGTTTTTTCTGCCGCCGACTACAGCGTTTTTCTGGAACGTCGAGAGTCTACGTGCGCCGATTGGCCGCAACTTAAGGAGAGTATCGTGTGGTAGATAAGCCGGCGCAAAACCTTTTTCTCATGCAACCTACGCCCTGAGAACTATTTTAATCTAATACAGCATATGTTATTTATTGAGCTTAGTTGTTTTTTTTTGTGTTTCAAGCCCAACGTAACACTGTATAAAACTTAAATGTAAATAGAACAACAAATATAAAGATAAACAATTTTCTTGCCGCTTCTTCTACTTAACAGCAATAACACGTTGCGAAGCGGTGTAGCGTCTTTCCATTCTGTACAAGGCCAGAACGCAAGGTTATGAAACTAATCTCGTATAGATTGGAAACAAGTCTTTTACGAAGTTGTTCCAATCCATACAAGAGCAGTACGCAAATACTCGCGTATACTTTGTAGTGACATAGAAGTAGATGTTGTTCCATAATGTACAGCGCCAGTACGCATAGGAACTATTCGTGTATGTTTCGGAAAATTAGTTTTGGGTAGTTATAAAAAAAAATAACCAAGAACTAACCTATATTAACAAACTTCCGATTCGTTAATAATGAATAAATGTGCCGTGCACATACATCGTCATCAAATTTAAAATTTGTTGACATTCATATTTTCAATAATTTTTTAAAACATGTCACTACAGACCAACAGACCCAAAATTGTATTTTCAACAATTTTAAAAAGGACACGAAAAACAAGGGAATGGGAAAAAGGATACAAGCAGGTCGACCTTAGCACCCACCGCAAAAAAAAATAGAAAAACAGAAAACATGACTTATCATTTAACGTCTCGCATAATATTAATAAATAATAATGCTCGTTAAAAAGTACCTTTTTAATAAAAATCATTATGATTAAGTTTTGTTATGTATTCAATCCTACCTAATAAAGTTCAAATATAATTCCATATTTTACTGAATCAAAAATCTACTTACTTTTAACACTCTTGCCAAGCGTAAGTAATTCAGTACACTTAGGAACGAAGACGCGAGCATCCACGATACAAACTATACACGACGAGTACGCAAAATTCTTGTATGCATTGTAATAACAGATTTTTGAAACAACATGACAATATATACGCGAGCAGTTTCCTATGGCTGCGTTCTGGCGATGTATAGAATGTAAAGACGCTGCGGGTACATGGACTAGGAAGAAAAATTAAATTTTAGCCTATATGACCTATGAATATGACCTTCAAAAGGTGTTCTCTAGTGAAACTTATTTTGAATAAAAACTTTTGAATTTGAATTACTTTAAACTAGCTGTGCCCGACCGTGAAAGATAGGTATCTAGATGAAGCAGGAAAATTTACGAAAAAAATCCTGTTTTAACCGACTTCAAAAACTTTTGAATTTGAATTACTTTAAACTAGCTGTGCCCGACCGTGAAAGATAGGTATCTAGATGAAGCAGGAAAATTTACGAAAAAAATCCTGTTTTAACCGACTTCAAAAACTTTTGAATTTGAATTACTTTAAACTAGCTGTGCCCGACCGTGAAAGATAGGTATCTAGATGAAGCAGGAAAATTTACGAAAAAAATCCTGTTTTAACCGACTTCAAAAAAGGAGGAGGCTCTCAATTCGTCGGAATCTTTTTTTATGTATGTTTACCGATTACTCCGAGATTTATGATCCCATTTACGTGATTCTTTTTTGTTCGACGCGGAATAGCTGCCATTTGGTCCCCTAAAAAATTAACATAATATGACATATTTTATGAACATTTTTTATGAAAAAAATCCATTCCGCGCGGCATTTTCGTAGGCGTACCCATAGCTAGATACTAAAAAGTAACGAATAAATGAAAAAAAACTTCGTTTAAAAAAACTGACTTCAAAAACTAAAAAGTATAAAATAACTTATTTCTAAAGCTATTATTATTAATATATTTTATCTGAAAAATCTTGAAGTCATTATTCTTTCTTGATGTCATATAAAAAAATTGGAGGAAATATAATAGGGTATAGGGATAATTTCTCTGTCTACAGGGCCTTTTTGAGATAAAATTTCAGACGAAGTGAAAAACGTAAAAGGTGCATGGTCGCTCTAGATGTAATTAAGGGATAAAAATTTAGTGTAGTCATGTGGGGTATCGTGACAATGCTTCTATGACTTACTTTTTTTACACTTGCATCTATCCCATTTTTACCATACCCTCTATGTCATCCTAAGCCTTTCCCTTAATTTTGTTTGATATTCCTTCACAGGAATAGATCCTTTTAAGTTACACTGTAGGTTGGTGTAATGAATGAATATGCTTTATTGTGTTTTAAAGATACAGTTAATAGAAACAAAATTTTACAATACAATAGGCGGTCTTATCGCTATTAGCGATTTCTTCCAGACAAGCTTTAAATGGACAAAAAAATTGATAAGAACAGGGGTATGTTGCATTAGTGTAATATATTTGTTTTTTATTCAAATCAGTCAATTAGATTCCTGGCCAGGGTAATTGATTTTTCAAACATCTAATTATATCACTTTAATTTTCATCAAAATCAGCCCCGAGATTACTTTGAGTATTTTACAGTTTCGGATATAGCTAAGTCTCATTAGAAAAATTCACACTGCATATAAAGCATTTGGGCAATTCTCATCAAAATGCTTATTCTTGCATACATTTTTATTGTTTTGAAAACTTGAATCGAAGAAATATTTAAGAAGATATCGAAGTTTTAAACAATCGAGGTAGACAATGATAAGTTTTGATAACAATAATATTTGTTAAAGACAACACCAATTATGGCTTGTAACCAACAATGATTTCTGATTATACATATCTAAAAGGCTATATATAACATGCTACATTTAACATGTTATATCATAAAACTTTCTCATAAATGGGATCGATAGCTTTTATATAACAAGGATTCCAAAATGATATTACGAATGATTGTGTGCATTCACAAAAAGAGCTTATACGACGGGACACAAATGTTCACGCCTCACAAATCAATCTAGCCATTTTTGGTGATTTTCGCTACCACTACTGATTCCTTGACTGTGAGTAAATCACCATACACTTGATACTCACCCGGTATTAGAGGATGTGTCGGTCCTATTGGCTATACTCTGTATCTGGTAGACGCGATTATCCTCGGGGGTCGTATTCGCGAACTGATCGCTGCCATGACCAGTCAGGACTATATTCACCTCTCCAGGTTTCAAACCTATAATATTGGGAAAATAAATAACTATTTTTTTCCCCACTCTACACACACACACATTTAAACGTGTATTTTCATGAATGTAAAATATAATGTAATGTAGAAAAGTACAGAAGAAACAGTTGGCACTAAACGATGCAATTTCACCAGCTCATATAACTTGGTTTTCCTTTGTTAAAATTAACTACATCAAAACTTCGTAAAATAAAGGCGACGATAACCACTTTTCATCAGGTAATGAGAGATTAGATCCTATTAGATTGTTTGCAGCAAATATTAACCATAAGAAGAATCTAAAGTTGGTGCCATTAGTTTATGACAAAATAGACTGTTTGAGTGTAATAAAAAAATTATTCGGTATTTTTAAAAGCGTTTGTTACCCCTGCAGTGCTCTCAAAGGTCAATGCCCGTTTTACACTCTACTAATACTAGCTGTCCCGGCAGACGTCGTCTCGCCCGGAAAAGCTTCAATCGCTATGAAGACAGCATTATAGTTTAAAATTAACAAATAAAAAATAGGAGTTGATCGTAGAGGGTTGAAAATTTAGCGTTGTATGTACTTTTTAATGCTCATTACAAAAAAAATACTAAAAATTAATAAAAAAATTAGGGGTGGACTACCCTTAACATTTAGGGGAATAAAAAATAAGATGTTATCCGATTCTCAGACCTACACAATATGCACACAAAATTTCATGAGAATCAAGCCATAGTTAGTAGTTTAACTACAAACAACGCGACACGAGAATTTTATATATTAGACTAGCTTCTGCCCGCGATTTCGTCCGCGTGGTGCGGTTTTTTGAATATCCTACGGGAACTCTTTAATTTTTCGGGATCAAAAGTATCCTATATGTTGACCAGGGATATAAGCTACCACCATACAAAATTTCATTTAAATCGGTCCAGGCGTTTCGGAGATTAGCCGGTACAAATAGACAGAGAAACTAAATATTTGAAAAATATTTAAATTAGTTCTATTTTACTACTTACATCACCCTGACTCGGTTTTTAGCATTTTTTTTCATTGTACAGAAATTCGACCTCTACATTTTTATCTTATATGTATAAAAATCTTGAGTCACGATGATGTTGCCAATAAGCTCCAAAACTACTGAACCAATTTCAATCAAATTTGCACACCGTATGCAGTTTGATCCAACTTAAAAGATAGGATACTTTTATACCGTTGGAACCGGTAGGTGGCGCTGAGATCGGATTCTAGAATCCTCCTATACACCTGGACTGATTATGGTGATTTTGTATTTGTGTCATGAAACAAAGTCTTTTAGGAATTCAAAAAATATGGCGGTACGAAGTTCGCCGGGTCAGCTAGTTACATGTATAGATAACATTGATGTCTAAAATGCAGATCGCTTATACATTTTCGAGAATAGAATCCACCTGTGAAAATGCTAAGGAGCGACTCACCCCAGCGCGAGGGCCGGTGCGGCGCGTGCAGCACGGTGTCGTCGCCGGCGCGCCAGTCGCACTTGATCTCGCCGCGGCTGCGCGCGCGCACCACCGTCTCGATGCGCTGCGAGCACGCGCCCGGCGGCGACGACGCCTGCTCAATATAAATTGTCACATTCGATCGCTCATTAGATGGCGCTGTTCGTTAATGGAACGCGATAAACTTTTCATTGTACTGTTTTATGTATCTAACCAAACGTTTGCATTGGAAGAAGACTCCAATATTCGGGTCATGAGTAGACGTGAGGAAAATCGTTCCTTTTCGGTCGCCGTGACTGACGTTCCAGTTACGAAAGTCACAGCGAAAAATCAACGTGACTTTGTCACGACAGTCACTTACATCGGTAATCGGTTACATTCCAGTAGACGTTTTTAATTTACGACTATGAACGATTATTAAATAACGTATGTGGTGATTAACTCGATTAGTGCCGATGTTAACCGAACTATGTTCACGACTCACAATTACAACGGATGATTGACGCGACGTAAATGACCAAGGTTCCGGGAATCGAAGTGACTTTGTAACGTTGGTCCTTCGTACGCATGTCACAGTGATACTTTAAGACGCTTGTCGCTGTGACTTTTCACCGTGACAGTATTTATCACCTATCTCTAGTCATGAGTCGACCACCAGGTGTCCTTGTGTACGAGCCAATATTACTCGTACAGCGTATTTTACATATAAATACACAACAAATAATATACTAAAACAGACCTATTAACATCACCATCACGTGCGGCACTTTTGCACTGCAATTTGTGCGTCTCAGGTCATCAAACAACCTTAATAAACAACAACTCAAGGTGGTTTGGTTTGGTTTGCAAACACCCTTCAAACGATATACATCGTTAACGACGATTAAGCCCAACATCTTTGGAAATTTACAAATAGAAACCGTACATTTGATGGTCCTTCGAGCCGGATTTGGACCTATGGATATATTTTGACGAAGAGAGGACTGACCGCCGCAGGGAAAAACGTGGCGGGGGGCGGCATACGCCATGTTGGGATGTTAATAGCATTGCTCCGTCACATTATGCTATGCCCCACTAACTTCGCGAACCCCATTTTTATAACAAGGGAAACCTGCTTCTGGCCTACGCGGGCGAAACGTGGTGGTGAGTGTAGGATTCGCCAAGTTGAGGTGACACTAGCACCGCAAACAAAATTAAAGAAAAACACAAACCGCAAAAATGCAATCTTATCCAAAATACTGGCTGGTTATATAGTTTTTTATAAAACCAGCCAGTATTTTGGAAAAAAAATTATTTAGCTCTCATTCGGAAAAATAAAAAGTTTACAGGTATTTCCTTGATTGATTGGTTCGTCTTTCCCGCAAACACTTTGTTAAGTAAATCATAGTTTTTTTCTGCTCTTCTAATTGTACCAGTGTGTGTATTGCTTTAATAGAATGGTTTATTATATTATTCATGTAGATTAATGAAATAAAATAGTTATCGTTTTATTACATTCTCACCTGACTCGCAACGTCGCTCTGGTACGCCATGGCCATCTGCTCGTACATCTCATAGCTCTCTTGCTCATAGCTTTCATTGAACTTGTCTTCTTCTTTTTGGTACTGCTCAGGAATTACTACAATCTGGCGTCTGCCAAGTGTGACGTCATCCAATTGTCTGACGGGTGTGACGTTAGTCAAGTTTCTGATGGGTGTCACGTCACTCAAATGTCTGACGGGCGTAACTTCACTGAGACTTCTAACATCGCTCAAATGTTTCACAGATGGAATGTCACTCAAATGTCGGACGGCTGCGACGTCACTCACATGACTGACAGACGGGACATCACTGAAATGTTTGACCGATGCGACGTCACTCAAATGTCTGACGGGTGCGACGTCACTCACATGACTGACAGACGGGACATCACTGAAATGTTTGACCGATGCGACGTCACTCAAATGTCTGACGGGTGCGACGTCACTCACATGACTGACAGGCGTGACATCACTCAAATGTTTGACCGATGCGACGTCACTCAAATGTCTGACGGGTGCGACGTCACTCACGAGACTGACAGGCGTGACGTCACTCAAATGTTTGACCGATGCGATGTCACTCAAACATCTGACTGGTGTAACATCAGCAGTTTGAACAGTAGCGGATATGACGTCAATCTGACGTCCAACTGACGCGGAGGTAATCTGATGTCTATTACTCGCGATATCAATCAACTGTCGACGCTCACTCGAGACCGAATTAATCTGACAACTGTCCGAATTGATATCACTCAACTGACTGTCAGTCACGTCACTTGTCTGACGACTGACAGGTCTGATTTCAGCCGTCTGGCTTGCGGACTGACTTTCACTCATCTGATGTTTTTCGGACAGGGTGTCACTCGTCTGACTGTCAGTGACGTCAGTCAACTGACGACTCGCTGACCTGACGTCTTCCAACTGATGACTTGCTGATATGACGTCGTTGAAGCTGTAGTTCGAGTTCTGGGATGAAGGTCGAAGATGGCTCTCGTCTTTCTCGTAGACAGGACGGTCCTTGCTCAGGACCGACTCTTGGGATGAACATTGAGAGAGATTCGACTCCTCGGTAGCTGGTTGGATTTGAGGTGTGGTTCTATTGCTGTCCTGTGGTTCCTGTGGGATAAAAAAAATATATTAACAAATATATCTAAATAGTTGTTTGTATACTTTTGTATTTGTTCGTCATCTCGTGACAGCCTTATACATGAATCAATTCTCATGCAATTTTGATAAAAGAAGTTAACATAGGCAATTTTCAATCAATGGGATTATCAAGAAGAACTATACAGGTAGCATCTTGTGAGAAGTTACTGTGACTACTATTGTATGTCATTAAATCCTTGTTTAGAAGATTATTATAAAATTTGAATATTCATGAATATTTCTGAAATACCAGTCATTTTCATACACAAATATACCAATAAAAGTGACTTTATAATAAGAAAGTACCTTGAACTCCTCACATTTCTCAACGGGTGTTGAACAAACGCTTTCAGCCAATTCAGGGCTTTCTTGTTTTTTTCCCTCTGCATCATCTTGTACAACCTGTTTTTCCTCTCTTTCCTTCTTTATATCAATATTATTCTCAACAAAGTCATTCTGAAGTTCTTTAACATTGATTATTTCTCGCGGTTTTTTCCGTGGCGAGAAATTCTTTTCATCGTCTGTTAATCTTTCTTTCTTTATATTGTTAAGTATGTTTACGTCAAATAGCTCTTCACTCTGCGTAGATTCGGAGGTGATTTCTTTCTCTTTTTCTTCTCTTTCCTTCTTCTTCTCCTCTCGTCCTCCGAGTCTGAACTGTCTGAGCTCGACGATGAACTATCCGAACTGCTAGAAGACTTCGGCTTGCTTTTCCTCTTCTTTTGATTTTTCTTCTTTTGTTTTTGCAGTTTCTTCTGTAAGGATTTCCTTTTCTCTATAACAATTTACAGGTTTCATTAAAAATTGCCATTTGGATTGTTCTCGATGGTTTAGAATGATGGGATAGAGAAGTTCAAATGGAGGGAGGTGGCTCTGAGCCCTCAGAACTCTCTCTCTCTCTCTCTCTCACACATTGTACGATAACGATTAACTAGGCTAACAGTTTGACGCCGATATTCTGTGAGGGCGTGGTACCACACCAACCGAGCTGGCCTTGAAAGCTGTAATCGAGCTAATAATTCTAGCATGACTCTTCCACTTCAGAAACTAATTCGTAATAATGAATAATATTTTGTTTACGATCAGTCCAAAAGGCCAATCTCTACGCTACTGGATTACTTATTCAAAAAATAATATTGCTTCAAAAAATTCTATATCTAAAATTGTAGAAGCAAAAATTTGTAAGAGTGTATGGATATATGTTTGTTAGTCTTTCGCACAAAAACTACTAAATGGATTTTGATGAAACTTTACAATAATATAGCTCACACATCAGAATAACACAGGCTATAATTTATAAAACATACTGTGAATTATCCAAAATAAAGATTTCCTTCACCACGCGGGTGAAACCGCGGTCGCAGCTAGTACAACAATATCTGGATCACCAATATTAGAATACCAATAATATCAATAATACCAACTATACTCATTGACACTTGACATCTTTGTCTTCCATGATGATCATGATCCGAAACGTCGGAATAACAAATAAACTACAGCGCTTAAAACCGTTAATACGTAGTTTTATTATGATTTTATTTTACTTTTACATCAATATTAAAGATATTACCTTTCTTCATATCATCTTCACTTTCATCATCAAATGACTCTAATTTAATTTTCTTGTTTTTCTTTTCCTTCTCTTTCAGCTTCTTCAAATATTTCTTGCTTAAACGATGTCGTTTTTCCACCTTCGATTTTAACTTCTTATTTCCTAAAATTACATAACATTGTCACATGTATTTCAACATTCATGAATTTAGTTTTTTTTTAGAAAGAAAGACATATCGAGGGATTCATAACAAATGGGCGTACAGACAAAAGTGCAGTTTTATACAAGGGACAAAATCTATACTTACTAAAATATAAAGCTGAAAAGTTTGTTTGTTTAAACGCGCCAATCTCAGGAACCACTGGTCTGAATTGAAAAATGCTTTCAGTGTTGGATAGCCCATTTATCGAGGAAGGCTATAAGCTATATATCATCACGATAAGACCAATAGGAGCGGAGCGGCAATGAAAAATGTTTCAAAATCGGGGGGGGGGGGGTTGCATTGAAAACAAATTCCACGCGGACGGCGTCGCGGGCACAGCTAGTTGTAAATAAAACGAAACTAGTTGATTGTATTAGGCTGAAATTTGGAATACGCTTCTTTTCAGGTACATCTTGCATACTGGTAAGACTTTCTTAATTGTAACATAGTAGTTTTTAGTAAACAACAAAAAAATGGCATTTCTGTGTATAAACCTATTTGTTATGAAGCCTTCGATATTTAGAAATGTTTAAAACGGCACATTAAAAAGGAAAAATTCGACCCTTTATAAATTCCTCTTATTCTATCCGTTCATCTGTTATTTGTCATTATTCGCTATTTCACTACCACATGTTAGAATTGAAATTCAAAAGCTTTTATTCAAAGTAAGTTCCACTGGAAAACAGTTTTTAAGTTCATACATGTAAGTTAAAATTTAAAACTTCCTATTCTATGTACACCGCTTCGCAATGTGTTATAACGGTTAAGAAGAAGCAGCTAAAAACTCCCTAACAACATATCTAGCTATAAATTCTTTTTCTTTATATTTCTTATTTTATTTCTATCTGTACAGGAACAGACAAGGAATACAACTTCCTGCTTTGGGGCGACCTGTCGTTAGAGGCGACAAAACAACTCACAGCCAGGTGGTAGGGTATTTGTCCGACTGGATGGCTACCACCCCTGGTCTAGAGTATGTCGTCATTACAACCTTGAGTTGTGTTCCGGCATTAGTGACCAGGTTCCACTCTCCCTTAAGAGAGCAGCAGCGCATTTGTAGCACCTTTGGTGTTGCAAATGTATATAGGCGATGGTAGTCACTTTCCATCAAGTGGACCGTCTGCCTGTCTGCTGAACACATGCAATAAAAAAAATATATATCTCAAGCTATTTGTTTTGTAACTTTCATACAGAAGTATTACAGAATTAATTTTCGTAGAATTAATGAAGTCGTAGCAAACAGTGGATGCTCACTAAGACAAAGTTATGTAAAAGGAAAGAAGAATATAATTATTGTTATTATAATGAAGAGACAAATTAACAGTTTGTTGGTGCCTAATATTATAAATATGTTTGTTTGTTTGTGACACTTTCATGCCTTACCTATACAACCGATGATTATGAGATTTTGCATACACGTTATAAGGTATCAAGCTTATGTCAAATGTTAACCGACAGTTTTCTTTTTCCTCCGTCCTGACGAATTTTATATGTCAGGGTCTTTTTTATCTTTTTTATATCTTTATTTTTCTTTTATATTTTTTCTTTTTCTTTTTGTTACTTTATTAATTTAACAACTCTTAAAACTATTACATTTTTCATATTTTCTATTGTTACTACTATACTATTTTATTTCACCTACATATTTAGTACATTATTTTTTTATTGCTGTTTTGCTTTACATTAACCGACAGGCAAATGAACGGTTGGTAAGATATAGGAATCAAGCATTAATTTGCATATTGTAACAATTTACGAGCCAATCATGAAGGAAAACATAGTAACGAAACTTATATATCGAGTTAACCAGTGTGTCAAACCCGTCAAGCTGCCTTGGACAAGAGTCGCAAGTATACTATAAAAATTGGGAATCCCGAGTCTAGCAGTGGGGCGTTTATGGGCTATTATAATAAACACCATAGTTTTCGATAGAATTTACCATAAACAGACATAGACTTGAGGAATTCAAAAGTAAAGTAAAGATATTACCTTCTTCTTCATGGCTTTCCGTTTTCTCTTGACATCAATGTCACTGTCACTCAGTGAAGACACCGAGTGTTTCCTCTTTCTCACTCGATCTTTTTCTAATTTCATTTTTTTACTGCTGAAAAATAAAATAGAGCGAAGGTTTGAATGCCAACGAAACCTGGGTCCCAAGTCTGCTATTTCAATTGCATCGGAACTGTTGTTCAGTGGAATCATAATTGCACCATGATAATTGTTTTTGTTGGTGATGCTGTTGTTGCTTAGAGCCTAATCATGGGCACCATATTTATTCAAAAAATTAAGGACTCTTAATTACTTAGTATCCATACAATGATAATAACAATTTTCTTGTATGGCAACAAAAAAAACAGTTTTAAAGAAAAAGCCGTTTTTATTCAAATGTAAATATTCTGTATTCTAATGTACAATATTCTACATTTTTTTTCCAAAATATAGACACATTATTTGTATGCAAAATTTTTATAAAAACGGCTTTTTCTCAAAACTGTCAGTATGTGGGTTGGTTCCATTTTGCAAAAGTAGGTCCAATTATTGTGAAGAATATCCTATTGTCCTATTGTACTCGCCCATTAGGATCGTTAGCCAGGTGTTGCGGATTCATTTACATTTGTGTAGTATAAAACGACGGCCTGGTGGAGTGGACAGTCGAGCTACGATTACGATACGGGCGTGACGTGTGCACAATCGGGAATCTAATAGTGACGTACTTTGCGCGTTTTATTGAATTACGACCTTCTGGATTACGTTTGGCTTTGTTGTGTTCGGTTATATTTGTACCTGAGTTATACGGCATTCCAACGACATTTTAATTCGAGTCCTGCTAACTGGTCACAATATTAATAAATGGCAAAGATATCACTCACGTTTTTTGAGGTTCTTCTTCGATATCGGACTCTTGACTCCACCCCTCGCTACTCAGTTTGATCTTCTTCACTTTCTTCTTCTCTTCTTCGTCTTCAGATTTCTTCTTCTTCCTTATGTCCAATGTGACTGGCGTCGTACTTCTGGAAGTCTCTTGTTTCGTCTCGGATACGTCTGACAAGACTGCTTGCATGAACCTAGAATGGAATCAATGCATCACTATCAACCAATAACAACCCATCGCTGGAACTACGACTCTCTAAGTTTGCATGTAATATCTATATCCTAAGGGTCACAGCAGACAAGTACCGTCGTCCACGGGTGGCCACCGCGTAATCAACGTATTCGGTAGTTGACAGTATGAAAAATATTTGCTGATTTTAATATATATCGTAGATTACGATCTAAATATGACAAAAATAAATTGTTTTAACTAAAATATTAAATATTGATTGATATTTTTAAGAAATAAAAGTGTTATATTGCAGCCATTAGCCACGTGACAATGAAGGCCGATCAGAGCGCGTGACGTCATAGTGTGGAAAACACAACAAGTTATCCATGACTTCACAGATAACACTTCAACGAAACAAATGTTTGTTTTGCACACTGTGACGTCATGCGAGACGCCATGACAGCTTGTTGCGTTTTTGTGATGAAATGAGTTACGTTCTTTGGCCGTCGGAGGATGTTTTAAAAAATAAGATATATTTTAATACATTTATTAATTAATTACAATTAGGTACTTAATTATAACTTAATATTAACGTCTGGACTTCTCCGCGATGGAGCACCAAAAGACGACGCTGGTATGTCCCGAGGACCCTTTATTGGTTTGTGCAATATTACGACATCGTATGATCTTCGTGGAAGATCGATGAGTCGCATCGTGTGAAGCAAACGATGTGAGTTAAGGGTTCGCCCACACGAACACGTAACATCTCCCCTCCTAGATGAGCAACTATTTGTGGAACATGAATGTTGCTCTATGCTCCTGCATATTTTCCTCAATTCTGCTTGTATTTGGTAATTCAATATCTTCTGAAGGAGTTTCTTTGTTAACATCCAACGCCCGCTTCTTTGAATATAGGTGAAAGTAAAGAAACATAGCGAGTACAGCTGCACTTGATACCAAAAGGTAGGTAGGTATTGTTGTATGATATAAGCTTGAGAAATCATTTGTCGACAATTTCGTGGGACTTTCCATTTGCACCTGATGTTGAATATTGTGCAATACGTTTAAGTCAATTGTTGTCAGATTATATTGAATCGATGATTCATTTGATATTGATGGCGACATTTCTCTTGGGAACGTCATTATTTCGACAGCTTGTCCTCGAATTCTGTCGTCAGTATTGATGATAGTGAATTCCGATGTATGAATGCTGCACTTCCTTGGAATTGTTGCCAAGAAGCTTCCTTCCAATATGCGATGTTCTTCTTGTTTGCAGGAGATTTGTATTTTAGTTTTTCTAGGTGATGTAATGTTGGCTATCCAATTCTAGTAGAGCTTCTTTTGCCAAGTTTACAGATGTTGGATGACATGATGATGTTAGTTTCTGTTCTTGTATTAGGTTGGTAATGCAGTCGCGTTGGGTGTGTTTCTGATGAATAGTTTGCTCTTTGCAGACATACCAGGTTTCTACCTTCGGGCATTCTGCCTCCATGTACACAAATTCCCTGGAATTGATTGCCAGATAGGGAAAAGGAGGGATGATAGTTTCTGATCTTTTATTAGGGACGGGACACAGTCTGTAAAGGTTGATGATTGTTCCGACCGTTTTCGGCCATGGCGACCACTTTGACCCCTAGTCTGGTAATTGGCGCTGGTGCGCGCGAAGATGGCTTATATAGCCTATCTTGGCGGCGAAACTCCGTGCACACTGAGGGCACTTGAGTACGCCGTTGACATAGTTATATGCAATGGCAGCAGGTGGGCGAGCCTTTAACTGGTCGCGTTTAGTGTCAAGGTCAGCTTTACGCTGCACCTCGAACTCACGTACTTGGCTGTTCACCTTCCTGCGCCATTCTGGCCGCTGTGCTGCCAAACTTTCCCATCGGGAGGGCTCTATATTGCACCTTTTCATGTGTCGCTTTTGGACATCCTTGAACCGGAGGAGGGGACCGCCTTGGTTCCGCTTTCCTTCCTCCAGTTCAGAGAAGAAGATGCGCTTGGCCACTCTTTCCTCCGCCATACGAGATACGTGACCGCACCACCGAAGCTGTCGACGCATTAAGTAGGCTTCAATGCCACCAACATTGGCTCGCCGAAGAACTTCGGTATTTCGCACTCTATCGGACCATCTGATCTTCATGATGGTACGAAGGCATTTAAGGTGGAAGCGGTCCAGAGTGTGGATGTGGCGGCGGTATGCACACCATGTCTCAGAGGAGTATAAGAGGTTTGGCAGCACGACTGTCATATAAACTGATATCTTAGTGGCCAACTTAAGGTCATGCGAGCAGAAGACCTTGGGACATAACTTGCCGAATGTTGCAGCAGCGGAACCTACCCTGCTATTGACCTCAGCATCAAGGTCACACTTGGATGTTACTGTGTTCCCCAGATAACGAAACTTATCTACCTGCTTCAGCACATCCTCACCAACTTTTATGGTCAGTGACTCGTGACCGTGTATGTCCAGGGACATCACCTCCGTCTTATTAACACTAATCTTCAAGCCGAACTTACGGCAGGCTTGGTGAAATGCGGACATCAGCTGTTGTAGGCCATCTATGGATTCTGCCAGGAAGCACAAGTCATCAGCATACATGATCTCAGTGATCAGTGCGTATGAGACTTTAGTACGAGCCTTAAGTCTGGCCAAGTTGAAAAGGCTGCCATCTGTGCGAAAGCGGATGCGGACTCCGTGAGCAACACTTTGTAAGACCTCTCTAACTACTACCGCAAAGTATAACGCGAACAGAGTAGGCGCTAAAACGCATCCTTGCTTCACCCCACAGGTAACGGGGAAGAAGTCTGTCTGTTCACCGTCTACAGCAACGCAGCATTGCATGTCGTCATGCAGGAGTCTAAGAAGTCTCACAAACCCTTCCGTGCACCCGAGCTTACGTAGTACCAACCATAGGGCTTCCCGAGGCACGCTGTCGAAAGCCTTCTCTAGGTCGACAAAGCAAAGGTATAGTTGACAACTCTGTTCTCTGCTCTTTTCCTGCAGTTGACGCACGCAGAATATGGCTTCGCATGTGCCTCGGTCCGGTCGGAAGCCAAACTGGGTTTCAGGCAAAATTTTTTTCAGACAAGTTCTTTAGGCGGTTTAGGAGAACTCTAGCAAAGACCTTTCCGGGAGCTGAAAGGAGTGAAATACCGCGGTAAGAGCTGCAGTCAGATCGGTCACCCTTTTTCTTGTAGAGAGCAGTTATGCGCGATAATTTAAATGTATCCGGGACGCGTTCCTGCTCCCACATACAAACAAACAGTTCCCATACCAACGTGTGCAACTCATCTCCACCGTATTTTATCAGCTCTCCCGGTATGAGGTCAATGCCAGCCGCCCGTTTGTTTTGTTGCTGTCTGATGGCAGTAACAACCTCGTCACGTAATAGAGGCTCGTCCAGCTCAAAGGCAAGAGGGAGCTGAGGCATTAAGCCAATACTTTGCAGATCAGCTGATCGATCCACATTTAGCAATGTATTAAAGTGCTCCGCCCAGCGTTTTAGTACATCCTCCTTGCTCGTCAACAGGTGACTACCGTCTAGAGACCTTAAAGGCACCCTTGCTTGGTAGGATGTACCAATCAGCTTACGCACCTCACTGTAGAATTCTCCCAGCTGGTTTGTATCAGTGAGCCATTGCATGTGGCTGGCTTTGTCCTGCCACCACTTGTCTTTCATATGTCGAGACAGCTTGCGCAATTCAAGGTCACTAGCTTTAACAACCGCAACGCTTCCTTTTTGCCTTTTATGCTGTCGCAGGAGATCTCGGTGTTTGTCAAGTGCTGCCCGCAGGATTTCATCGTTCTCGTCAAACCAGTCTTCGTTGCGACGGTATTTGTTACCCAGTGCAGTTGAAGCGGTATCCATGATATGAGATGACAATGTTCCCCAGGCAGCATCGACATCACCTACCTCATTAACTGGCAACAGCTTTCCAGACAGGGCTTCAGCGTATTTCTCCCTGACCGCGAGATCTTTTAGATTGTCCACGTTCAAAGACGCAAGCTTTTTTATAAGAGATCTACGTGGGCGACGGGGGCGGATTCGCAGCATAGTGATAATAAGTCGGTGGTCAGACCAACAGTGCGCACCACGCATAACGCGGGTGACCTGCACTTGGCTGAAATCTTTTTGCCTCACGATTGCATAGTCAATCAAATGCCAATGCTTGGATCTTGGATGCATCCATGTTGTCTTGTACTTGGCGGCAAGTCTAAACATAGTGTTCGTAATTGCCAGACCGTGTTGAGCACAAAAACTGAGCAGCAACTGACCGTTGTTGTTCATGTTGCCAACTCCATGTTTACCCAGGACTCCAGGCCAAGCCTCATAGTCCCGACCAACCCTAGCATTGAAATCGCCCATCAATAGAACCTGCTCTCTGGCGTTTATGCTATCGAGGCAATGAGTCAGTTCCTCATAGAACTTGTCCTTGATGTCATCAGACTTGTCTAGCGTAGGAGCATAAACACTGATGATATTAAGATGTTTGTCTTTGCCCTGGTGAAGGCGCAATGTGGTAACGCGATCTGAGATATGTACAGGGTATTCCTCTAAACACTTTGCTAAGTGGTTCTTGATGGCAAATCCCACACCTGATCGTCGAGTTTCGGAGGCAGCGGTACCTTTCCAGAAGAAAGTGTAGCCGCCACCTACTTCCACCAGCTCTCCTTCATCGGGGAGATGTGTTTCGCTGAGAGCAGCCACATCCACGTTATAGCGATGAAGTTCCCGAGCTACTATGGCGGTCTTACGTTCAGGGCAGGCGTTACCATCTCGATCAAGAAGCGTTCTAACGTTCCACGCGCCGAATGTCATAACAGTTGTACTTTTATTTTCTTTGCGACGTCGACCACGATTTGGATGATGCGATGATAGCCGCGGTTACTACCACCTGCAGTGTCAGGACGAGCATTTTTTAGGGCACCTTTTCTAGCCCCCTCCCCGGCTGAGCGGGGAAAGCAGTGCCTCCCTAAATAGGGCTGCTTTGTCATCCCGAGTGCTGCCGAGCCCGCACTGTCGCCCCAGATTTGCAGCGCGGAAACGACCACGGCGTGTACTCACGCCCCCGGGACCGCCTGTGTGCAGGTATCAGACAAAGCCTAGCTTGCATCGGGCTACACCTCTCTACCTTTACCCATCGCCACAGGACTTTTGCGTA
Source organism: Dendrolimus punctatus (assembly GCA_012273795.1). Lineage (NCBI taxonomy): Eukaryota > Metazoa > Arthropoda > Insecta > Lepidoptera > Lasiocampidae > Dendrolimus > Dendrolimus punctatus. The sequence goes on from CM022550.1 coordinate 13,649,563, forward strand.
ATCGGAGTCTAGCAGCGGAAGCGGTCAGATGCGCAGGATATATTAACGTGCACAAGAGTACGCGCGAAACCCAGGTGCACATGCTCATCCTTGTCCTTCAGGACCCAGTGGAACGGAGGCCGTTACGACTGGAGAAAGACTTGGATAGATGGATCAGTATCATGGTGAGAAAGTTACAAGGAGCCAGTACCTTCTCACACTCCCTTAATCGCCTTTTACGATACCCACGGGAAGATATGGGGTGGTGCTATTCTACTCTGCCGGCACCACACGGCTGTAAAGGTTATACATTATAGGTGACATGATAGGAAGTTTGATTACTATAACTACTTTTTTGTCTACAAAATATGAACCTAAGCTAATTATATCATAGTAATATCTTATTTCTACATCTAAAACTGAGCCTAGTCCATAAAATTCTTTAATTTGATTGATCATTTTACTCAGATCATTAATAGTTAATAATGAATGGTGCATGGTATTTGTGCGACTAAAAGCTATCAAATTTTCTATCCTACTTATTTCTGTAGAAATCTCTTGAACATTTTCCGATATTATATTAAGAGCTTGTGCAAATAAAATGTATTGATTAACTTGAATTTTATCAAAATTGGTTGAATTTATGAGATTTGATATAATTTTATTTAATTTATTCTGATTGTCTGTTAGCCTATCTAGGGTATGAATTTGATGGAAATTCTAAAAACTAAACTAATATGCTTGTTAAAGTTAGCTGATATTTTTTGATTATTGTTTTGTAAAATTTTAAGTGCATTTTCGTATTTCAGAGCATCCTCGTTATCGAGATTGCCTGTTATGCTTATAATAATAATAATAATATATAATAATCTTTATTTGCCAGAATGTAGTACAAGAGTTGTTACAATGATAAGATAATGTCCTATACATTCTACCATTTTCATGGTGTGCAAAAACTAATCATAATATAATTGTAAATTAATTTAATATTTATCGTTTATATTAATTGAAAAAAAAAGTCTTCCTTAACACAGCTATTTTTAAAATCGCTTAACGAAATTATTTATTAAAATGCTTTTACTAAAGGCTAATTAGACCACGTTTTATTCGTTTTGGTTCGAGCGATTCTAGATGCAGTAGTGATTTTTATTTAACTTCCTAAACAGATAGATAGCTTGGTGTTTGAAAGTGCCAAATGTGGTGTTTGAGATTTTTTTTTTTGCCTTGTCAGTCAATTGTATAAAGGTAATGTCAATTTTGCCTTGTATATTGTTAAGGTGAAATTCAATCAAAAAGGAGTGGTCACGTGAAGTAATTTTTGTGGAGCCAAGTTTCAAAGGTAAAATGCCGGGTCCGTCGTCTAGGTTATCAAGTCGGATGTTCTGAGCTGATTCCTGGTTGTGGTGAGCTTGGGCCAAACTCATTATTAAGAGAAATATTAGCCGGTAACAACGTATTGTCTTTAATTTTTTTATTTCCTATTAATCTGTTTTTGGCTACTAAGCCTCGTTTTCGGGAGATGTATATGTGAATGGGCAGGTTTTGAATTACGTTATCATTTGTGTAACGAGCTACTAATTTTTTCCTACTTGCCCATGCATTCTTTACGAAGACTTCATGATTTTCTTCATAAGTCATTTCAGGTTCCCTATCTATATTATGTCTAGTCACTATAGCGTCACGAGTCGAAAGGGATTCTTCATGGATATATATAATATGGTAAACAGTTTGCATTTTGCGTTTTTGTTGCTCAAGATATAGTTGTAGTAATCTTTCTAACAAATTTATGTCTGTGGGATTCCGTGGGTCAAAGTGTCCGGTAATTACGTCAAAGGGTTTTTAGTAAGACTTTGTATATACATAGTAAATAATTATATAATTATTATAGGCGATTAATGCGTAAGGAACTAAATCCCGTATTATTTCATTTGGGGATTTAATTTTTAATAATTGTAGATGTTCTAATAGTGTACTGTGAAATCTTTCAATGCTACCATTTTCGTTGAGTGAAAAATCTTTTCGGTTTTATTATAACTATCTAAAATAAATTGTTTCTATTTTTTCCTACAAATATAGCTTAAAATCCTAAAATTAATATTAATTTTTACCTAACCTTTCGATCAAGGATAATTTAAATTTAGGAAAATTCCGGTTTTATTTTAACTATCTAAAATAAATTATCTCTATTTTGCCCTACAAATATAGCTTAAAACCCTAAAATTTATATTAGTAGTAGTATTATTTAAACCTTTCGATCAAGGCTAATTTAAATTTAATTTATAAAGGGGTTGGATTTGGCAACCAATAGGAATTATTAGTGTACTTATAACTATTACTCACAATTGCATGGTAGTCTGCAAATGACGAATTACGTGACTCATCGATATCCGGATGATCTTTTGAAGGCGATTCTTCAACAGCAATTCGGTGGTTCCGACAGCCAAGCGTAGGTTTATTCTAGGATAGCCGACGCGCCGTCGATTCGGCTATTACGCGGTCTCGATATTAGAAATCGCGCACCGTTACAGCTATCCTACCGACTGCGCCAGTTACGTTCTTTGGCCGTCGGAGGATGTTTTAAAAAATAAGATATATTTTAATACATTTATTAATTAATTACAATTAGGTACTTAATTATAACTTAATATTAACGTCTGGACTTCTCCGCGATGGAGCACCAAAAGACGACGCTGGTATGTCCCGAGGACCCTTTATTGGTTTGTGCAATATTACGACATCGTATGATCTTCGTGGAAGATCGATGAGTCGCATCGTGTGAAGCAAACGATGTGAGTTAAGGGTTCGCCCACACGAACACGTAACAAATGTGAAAATATTTATAAAATTGCTAAATTGAATATGTTAATGTTGTTTTTTTGCTGAAATATTAATATTTTGGCTAAAATAGACCTAAAGTTTCAAAATAAACCTGTTTCTCAAAAGTTGACAACTACCGAATTGCCGAGTATTCTGTCGGCTATTGGTACTGGACCTATACATGAATCACTCTGAGCAGCAGATTGTCACCGAGTGGTACTCTGGGCGTCCACGCGTGGACAGCTCGAAAGCGATGGACCGATGGTGGTCGGATGCCGGGCGTCTCTATATAGTCTTAAGAGTTCTAACAGTTTTTGACAAGAACATTTAAGAGGTTTTGATAAGAACATTTTTGGATAAGTTTTTGATAAAGAGTCACTTTTGAACCATAGGATGACCTTAGGTATTATATTTTCTTGTCCCTTCGCTCACGTTAATGCTTGACACAACATGGAAGCGTTGACAAAAACTTAAGAGACGCACGAGGGTTTATATTTCTCTCAATAAACCTTATATACTTCAACAATGAGGACTAAATGGCTGATATGCTTTACATAGTGTCATAAAAGTAAAAAAACTCACCTCTGATACTCCCTGTCCAGATAAATCTCCTCGTTCCTTTGGGGGGTCATACTGGGGTCCCTGTGAGCACCGCCCGTGTTAACCTCTTCGACCTCCCAATCGTCCGAAGGCGGGGGACCCATTGCGGATAGCTCCGTAAGACATTGACTGCTCTGTAGGTACCAGCTCCTTGCTTTACTGCACGGTGGATCTGGTATCCTATAGCATAACATAAAGGAAAAATATTTTGAACAGCACAGGGACAACAGGGAGGCTAATTCAGACCAGCAGATTCCAAAAATGCAACTTTTTGATTTTCTGTCTGTCTTTTACAGCATCACGTGAAACTACTGAACAAATTCAAATGCCTAAATTTCGACGCAGAGCTAGCTTATATCCTGGGTCAATATTGTTGTTACCATGACTTGTATGTAGACTGTAAGCCTTCCTAAAATAAAATAAACTAGAGGCCCATCCTGGCTTCGCACGGGACATATATTTTTTAAACGTTTTGGGAAACGTACAAATATAGCCTATTGTTACTCAGGCACAATATAACATTCTAATGGTGCAAGAATTTTTGAAATTGGACCATAAGTTTTTGAATTTATTTATTACAAAAATACAAATTTCTCCTCTTTATAATATTAGTATAGATATAGTATAATAAACATTTAGGATACAATTTATCCTGGTAAATGACGTCGTTGCCATGGAATAAACATGTAAAGCCAAAAAGCTGACGCTGTGTTAGCTTTTTTTTGCAGCGTCTACCGCTTTTTAAAAGTGGTTACCGTTGCCTATGGTAGTTGGCAACACCAAAGGCGTTGTCAACGCATTGCCGGCGTCTAAGAAATTTTATAACGCCCGTTTAAACGACCCCACGTCGTAGCGCAGAGGGAAAACCGCAGCGGGAAGTTCCCTCCAGATTATTGTTGTAATGATTGATGATGATGTAAATAGATAACACTTTATTGCTCACCAAATATACAATTTCAAAAATACTATTATAATATTGTCATGGTAGAAACAATAGGCGGCCTTATCGCTTAAAGCAATCTCTTCCAGGCAACCTGGCCTAAGGAATAATTTTATCTAATCTATAAGGGTGGTGCAGATCATTAGGTATATCATGAATAAACATACTTAAACTACTTTATAAATCAAATACATACATATATATTAAATAGTCTATAACATACGAATTGGGCATAATTATTTAAAGAAAAGTGGTGTTTTCCGAGTGCGTTCTTAAATGTAGGCGATGTTTTGGACTCTCTGACAGTAAGAGGCAGCGTATTCCAAAGTTTGCCAGCCTGTACTGTAAAAGAGTTAAAGGATTTGGGTGTAATGTAACTGATATACTGTGCTCATGCAATAAAAATGCTGTTTACTTACTGATCACACCCATACACGCGATCGACGAGACTCATCTTGACCATCTCAAGTTCTTCGTAGACCACAGATCGGTCCTCGACACAATTGCATATTTTCGGGTTCTCGGTATACCACAATTTTGGTAACACCTCAGTCTCCCTGAAAATCTCAATTATGTTAAACTCTTTATTATCATTGGTTAATTTGGTTGTATCATCTAAAATTTAAAGACAGAAATTATTTTATAGTTGAAATGTTAGATTGAAATCAAATGAAATATTTATTCTTGCATAAATATAGTAGTGTACACAGATGTTATTCTAAGAAATACATGGTTCAGTACACTTTACCAGTTCCACTGGTGTGCAAGTAGGCAGTATCTTAATCGTCATTATTTAATTGTTATTTATTTTATTAAACATCTTTTATCTGATTGAATAGTATTTATTACCTTTATTAATGATATATACGTCTGTTTTTTTTTAATTTTAAATTTATTATTTATATCTATTATTATTCTGTCTATTCTATTATTTCTATTTATTTTCATAGTTGAAGCATAACAAACTGGCTGACGACCCGGCTGTGCTGGAAAGTGGTTATCGTTGCCTATGGACATTAGCAATAACAGAGGTGCTGCCGACCTTGAAGGAGACACTGGAACCTAGCTGCTGATGCTGGAACACAACTCAAAGTTGTTACGGCGGCACACTTCTAGACCAGGGGTGGTAGCCATCCAGTCGGGTAAATGCCCTACCACCTGGCTGTGGGTTGTTTTGTCGTCTCTTACGATAGGTCGCCTGGCCGCATTAATTAGTATTGTCTTTTTAGGTTCCTGCAGGGAGAAAAGGTTAGATAATGAAAGGAAACATAACAAGTGACGCATATTTTACCCCCTCCCCCTGTACTTTTCACGTAGTAATTCATAAATATGGTTTTAAATCATTTTTTGCAGACAGAAAGTAAAAAAAACAATTTATGCTTATTAGTCATTTAAAAAGCGCTAAATTAAAGCTAAAACTACTAAACTAAACTCAAGCGCGAGATGTGCTTACAGGACATTGGCTACTTGACGAAAACCTTCTTTATCCGTGCAGGAACGGAGAAAGAATACAAATCCCTGCGGCCGGGCAGCCTGTCGTATGAGGCGACAAATAAACCCACAGCCTGGTGGTAGGGTATTTGTTCGACCGGATGGCAACCACCCCTGGTCTAGAGAATGCCGCCATAACAAGCTTGTGTTGTGTTCCGGCATTACTGACCTGGTCCTAGTCTTCCTTAAGAGAGCAGCAGCACATTTGTAGCAAGCACCTTTGTTGTTGTAAATGTCCATAGGCGATAGTAACCACTATCCATCAAGTGGGCCGTCTTCCTGTCTTATGAACTCCAGCAAGAAAAAAAACCTTTACCCGAATCCCCCATGAACGGGTCACGTGATATAGGGCGTACCCTAGGGAACATATTCCCTAAGCCTATAAATTCATCATGAAATACACATTAATTCTTCACTTCAAGACAGTATCAAATCTTCACACTCATCATTTATTATGGACACTTAATAAATAGTAACAAATCAGTTAAAATTTTGGATGCCTTATGTAATTAGTTAAGTTAATGTGAAAGATACATTCTTCATATAAGCACTTTTTAAGATCTGTATGAAAATTTTGAATGGAAAATTTCTAATACTGAAATACGGAATAAGTTGATCAAAAATGCGAAAATGTAAACAAAAATAAAACGTCACTATAATTTACATTTAGGATGACGTTGACAGATATTTAAAATGACTATAAAAATATTAAATTTGAATCGAAGTATAACGACTTCTTTAGAGAAGCAATATTTTTTGTAAAGAGATTTTTCAAAATTCTAAATGCAATTATTTAACAAAAGTTACAAAACTGCTAAAGATTAATTTAACATCTTTTACATACCTTTTTCTGGATCAAATATTTGTATTTTTACCATTTGATCTCAGACGGAGAAAATATCATAAGTAGATCGAGTCCCGAGCTTTCGTAGTAAAGCCGAAAGAACGCCAATCGGACCACAGCGCGTTACAGGAACTTAGTATTAAACAATTGAATTAGTACCAATAAGGGTGGAATTGTTACCAGTGGATACATTACTAAACCACACAGACTCAAACAACGTGTATAGGTACTACATAAGTTTACAGATACAAGTAAAAAAAAAAACTTGAGAGGTGTCAAGGGGCACCCGGATGGATCGAAGTTCCTTTCGATTAATTAGTGAAGGAATTGTAATATATTTTTTTTAAGTTATAATAATATTATTAGCAAGTATAATGTAATAGAAACTTAATCAGTAGGCTCAGTTTTATTAATAATGAGAGAGAGAGAGAGAGAGACAAACATAGAAACACGCGCACGCCGCACGGCTTACAACTATAGCAAAAAGTGTCGATACAACTTTTGGTCCTAATTTTTTTCTGTCTAGCCCCCTTTCGCAACGCGCGATAAAGAACTTCGTTCCAAAAATCTTTGATACATTTGACACTTGTGCTCACGTAGACTCTATCTATATACTTTTGCTAGTCTGAAAGTTTGATAGCAATTTGGCAAAAATGAAAGCCATACAAATTTGTGCAAAGTGTGCACCCATACGCTTTTATCGAAAACTATTTCGAAGAATGGATTTTAGACGAATGGGATGATAAAAATACTGAACGGATGGAGCCATGATCACGTTTATATCCTGGGATATAAGAGTTTTAATCATACGAAGCATGAAACCTACTTACTTGTAGCATTTGTTTCTATCGTGACGAAACAACAGAGGCTGGCAGATCTTCAAGACGAAACTCCAAGTTTCCAATGAATCAAGAGTAGCTTTTGATAGTGTTGTTTCCTCTTCAAATTCCTTACCCGACGATAAAAATGATAGCCTACGACTATCAACACTATCTTTTGACTTGTAAGTACTATCTTTGGACTTGTAACCACTATCGGATGACTTGTAGTCGTCTTCGTACCTCCTATTAGACGACTTGTAGTCTCTTTCTGGTTTATATTCAGTTTCCGGTGATTTGTATCCAATATCTTCAGATGTATAACTTTTGTTAAGCTCATCAGACTTATAATCACTTTTATTTTTCGTCGATTTATGACGTTTCTTAGATTTGTACTCTCTTTCAGTGGATTTGGAACTAGTTTCCGATGATTTGTAATCATTATCCGATTGATAACTCTTAGACGACCTATTACCGCTCTCTGTTGACTTGTAGCCACTTTCTGTTGACCTATATCCATCAGAATAATTACTCCTCTGACTACAATGGTAATCTTTTAACTCCGGTGTTATTGACCCGCGTGTTTCGTCTTTATCATCTTTCGGTGACATATCATATTCTACAAGTCCTTTCTCATCTTCGTCATCACTCATGTCTTCTTGTTTAATTTCGTTGATTACAGATTCTAGAAACGTATCATCTATCGTTCCATCGAGTGACGTGTCTTTGGATAAAGATTGATCTAATTCAATCACTTCGTCTACAGGAGAATCGTAAGTCTCCTTTTTTACTGTCGTTTTTGTAAATTTATCAAGACTACAATCTTCATGAAAAATATCTAATATCTCATCATCATCGTCATCATTTGGATCTATTTCATAGGTCAAAGAATCGTTGACCGACTGTAATTTAGGCGGTATACTTAATGGGCTATCTGTGCCTTCTATTGTTCGCCTAGGAGTCTCTCTCTCGACACTTGGGAAATCATCTGGCAAAGGGATATTTTTGATAGCTCTCTCGTCTATTTTTGGACTTGAAGTGCTATTTTTATCGTCATTATCTAAAGACCAACTATCACATACTAAATAATCATTTAAATTAACACGAGCTTCTTTCAATTTCCTACCTGATTTTTTATCTTTTACAAAGTCTTTTTCTGGTTTGTCTTTTCTCTCACTCTTTCTATCGTATTTGCTTCTTTCATCTTTGAATCTATTCTTATCACTCCGCTTATATGTTTCATATTTCCAATCAAGTTTGTAATCTTTTTGGTTGTCTTTATTTCTGCTTAAGTCTGTGTCTCCTTTATGACTCTCTGGTTCTTCCTTTTTTCTTTGAAATGGATTATCATAATCGGGTAACAGCTTATGGTAATCAAATTTAAATTCCTTCCCTTCGGCTTTGGCTTTCTTTGCTTCCCGGATTATCTCGTCGACTTTTTCTGGGTCTATAAAAATATTTTACTTCAGAACTACTACATACTTTTAAGATCATTACAAAACATATGTTGGATACTGAAACGATAACGTGCTTTTTTTAAATTACACATTTTTTTTAAAGATGTCTGTATTAAATGTAAAATTTATTAAAAGACAAAAATATATATTATAATTGATGAAAGTAACCAGTTTCAAGTTACAAATTCAATTTCAGTATTCAACTATGAATTGGAAGTTAAAATAATAACTACTCAATATTCAACCACACAGCAGCTTAGCAGTATTCTATATAATAGAATTACTACAAAAATACTGTTTCTAAACAAAGCATGTACTAATGGCCAGTCTTCATAAAAACACATGATGTATCACTTATTAAAATATTTCATAAGAAGTATAAAACAAACCGGCTTAGAGCATGGAAATCAAATCTTCATTTATTATTAACAGAAGACAAAAATGTCGATGACCTAGGGTATGGACAAGAATGTATAAGCAACCTGAACCACCCTGGATATAATCCGCTCCAATGAAATGGAAGGGCCGACAGATCGAGCAACAAGATGTGTACCGGCTGATATTAAACTGTTGTAATAATACCTTATCATAGCAATTTCATAAACAAAATATCCTATTGTATAAAAATGAATTTAAATTCATTATTTCAATAAAAAAAAATGGTGGCAATGAGAACACAACCTTTTTCTTAAAAATTTTCCAATACAATAATACTGTACTGTACATTGTGTGTATATTATATGCACGATAAATAATTATTTACAATTCAATTGAACTAAACTGAAATAAGACTAACTTATTATAGCGCAAGTGCGAAAGAGAAAAACGTAGTCGAGGAATGATGGGGTGATTTGCCGACATCTAGCTGCTAAGTCACTGAGCTAGCGTTGTCTGACGAGGAGAGACGCGCGGGGTTCGTACCAATATTGACTAGTGTTACTCTATAACGCCTAGTCTACGCTTCAAGCAAAATAATCTACAAATGCGTTTAAATTAACATCCATATAGCACTTACCAACGACGCAACGTACACTTTTTCGTTGTGCGACGGAATCTACTGATAGGATATAAGCGGGTTAGATGCAAAGAAAATTTTAAGAAATAATTCGGCGGACCATCACAGAAATTGTAAATTGTCAAAGAAAATTAAAATATCAATGCAAATACAGTCCACTCTCGTTAATTTGTCACGCGTTAATTTGAACCTCTCGATATTTTTTTTTTTACGAGTTCCCTTAAAAATACTCGATAAATTGAATAATTCAATATTAATTGGTCTCTTCGGCAATTTGAAGTTGAAGAATTGGTATCTTGCACGGCAATATGCATCAATTTGATGTCCGAGCTTCCCTTCTCTTTATAATTTGAATCACTACCCTGCATTCTACGCCCTCAGAACTCAGAACCGACACAAGTGACGATAACTTCTCAGCTCTCACCACTATCGAAAATTCATTGTACAATAATAAACTTAAGTCGCTCACTGAACGGAAAATTAAGGACTCATTTTGAAAACGAACATTTGTGTATAATTGTTCAAATGTTTAGAATATCAAATCACTAATACTGATCACACTTTTGTTCACTTGATTGTTTATACTTCCTTGGTTATACTCCTGTTATTTTCAACTCCTAGCAATTTGAAATTTTGGTCCCTTGAGTGTCAAATTATCGAGAGTCGACTGTACTAGAAAAATCTCTTAGTTGAGACTTACTATATAAGTTTATTCAAACTCGAATTCTAGTGAAAAAAGCGAACTGACACTCAGACCACATAACGGACATTTCAGCTATGCAATTCAAAACCCAGGAATTGACAATGTTTTTATATGAATACTAGTTTCTGCGTGGAATAGTTTAAAAATAACCCCGATTTTTAAACATTTTTCATTGGTGCTCCGCTCCTATTGGTCTTAGCGTGATGATATACAGCCTATAGCCTTCCTCAATAAATGGCCTATCTAACACTGAATTTTTCAAATCAAACCAGCAGGTATTGAGATTAGCGCGTTCAAGCATACAAACTTTTCAGCTTTATATAAATTACGTGTTTACGTTGTTAGTCCGCGATGGACTCCTAAACTACTTAACCGATTTTAATCAAATTTGCACACCGTGTGCAGTTTCATCCAAATTGATAGATAGGATAGCTTACATCTTAATTTATAGTTAATTGGTTAAGCGATACGAAGTTCGCCGGATCAGCTAGTATCAGTATAAGATTTGTGCATTTATCGTATTGATCGAGATTTGCTCATGTATTATGTTTACCAACACCTGAAACAACTTTATCAAAATATGGTATCGCACTGTTACATCCCTAAAATGCCGATGGGATGCTTCGTCAGCATGCCAATTTCTCATCCGACTGCACCATACATTTCGAGGCAGTTCGGATCGTGCCACCTTTAAGAGTTAGACATATATTTTATCATCCTACATTTTTAATTACCAAAATAAGTTATATTCCTTGTATGAAATAAATCTTTTTCTAAAAAAAGTATACTTTTAACCGGTATAACAGCACCAATAACCTTGATCACTAATATTAATATGTCATACCATTTAGAAGCAGAGCCCGTGATCGCCAGTCCTACCAGATAGTATAAACGCTAAAAAAAAATCGGTGCAAGCACCCTACAGCAGGTAAAAAGGTTTGGATATTGTGAATCTCGAACTGTGGTGGCTTTGACAGGTAACAGGTAGCAAAGGTGAGCATAATTGCTACCCAAAAACATTATAGCATAATACGCAATTTTTTAGTATGTTCTACAGGATAATAGTATCCTACCATCTGTTGCCAGACACTTTGTAGGGTGGCAACCCCCTGCCAGGCAGATTTTTTTTTAGGGTTTATACTATCTGGTAGGACTGGCGATCACGGGCTCTTAGTCTAATTGTACTTCATGATTTGTTGTGGTGTTGGGGTATTTAATTTCTTAGAATGTACTTGCTAGGTTTTGAGATTGCAGAGCTGATTTGACAATGACCTTGACAAGGTTATGTATAGCGTGAGTTCAATCAAAGGTCAAATGAAATGTTCGTCAACAATGAAATGCCCTATGTCCCTGTTCCAACTGGGATAATGTTAGTGACTGTGAACAAACGCGTCCTGTTTATTGCGTCAAAAATAACGCCGTTAATGATTGGCTACATTAGTGTATATACTTATATTATATGTCAACGTCCAGCGTCATTAGCAATGAATAACACTTACTCCAATGAAATCTTACAATTTAAGGGCCGAATATTGCATTTGTTAGAGGACACAATTTTATTTTTGGGACATGTGTGGGGGGTCAATAGGAGCTTAACCTTCAGTTTGTGGGGTCGCCACCCTTGTCCCCCGGCCGCCATCTACGAAAAAGTGTTGAAAACACTTTTTTCGCGATATCTCGGAAAGTATGCGTCTTACAAAAAATTTGTAAAGTCATAATTTGTAGCAAACTTAACTTTTTGCCCTAAATTAAAAATTAAAGAAGTTAGAAGCAAAAAAGTGAGATTTTTTTATTCATTCCTAACTCTTTTCTTTACCATAGAACTTACCAAATTTAACTTATCGAATGTTAAGCAGGTAGAAAAGGTCCCCCGTTTTCCCCGCCACCTATGAGGTATAGTCCGTAGGAGCGTCCCCCGCACATGTCCCAAAAATAAAATTGCGTCCTCTAACAAATGCAAAGCTCATGTAACATTTCAATGGAGTAACTGTTACATTACAAATAAACCATTTTACCCTTAGCTAAATCTGTGTGTCACAGTCACTAACATTATCTCAGGTCTAGCAGAGGCATAGTGAAAAACACATTCTGCAAAACATACACATATACTCTGTGAATGAACAATACCTAATATTGTTCACTAGCGAGGCAAAATTCCTAATTAGGTACCAAGTGAGAAGTAAAATTAATGGTGCTCATAGTTCTGTACAATTTGCATTTGGTGTAACCATGGAAATAAGTATTCTTTTTCCATGGTGTAAGCGAAAAAATATTAGTTGCAGAAAGCATTTAAAACTATCAAACTTACCCATAAAATATAAATCAAAAAAACGTGGGTATATTAAAACTTAAGAGGAAACAGACTTGTGGCGTTTTCAGGAAATATACTTTAAAACAAGGATTCCCAAAGTGGTCGATATCGACCCCTAGGGGTCGAAATCGGTTTCCCAGGGGTCGACGTATACGAAAACTGCTTTTGGGGGTCGACAAGGTCTAAAAATCGAACCCTATTATCCCCACAAACTGCTAATGCGCGGGAACCTTGTCAAATTAACATTCACGTGACGTCATCAGCAACTTGATATGTACGCGTACTCGCCGGCCAGTGATGCTAAAAGTTCTGAGTGTTCGGTTACGGTTACGGCGGCCAGGCGCAATAGCAATTTGCGGGGATAATATTAATTAATACAAGTTCTTCATTGAAACTTTGAAGATTCTGTCAAAAATGACGAATGTTTTTAACCAACTTCCAAAACGGAGGAGGTAATGGTACCACGTCCAAAATTTTAAATAAAATTATAATTTAAAAAATTCTAGTAATCTTATTCCATACCTGTGTCTATTTGTTAAGAATATATTAATACATACCTAAGAAAGTTTTGATGGGAGGCATAGCTTTTGTTGGCATAGCTTTGGTTGGAAGGAAATCGTCGTTGAATGAATCAGGACAGATCAAACCAAGCGGGATACCCAGCTCCACCAGCTCCATCCTACGTTTCATACCCTCGATTTCCGATAGGGTTTTCTTTTGCTTCTGTGTGTATGATTCTGAAAATTCATTTTTTTTATTAATCCAAAACAACCGAAGTGCATGTCGGCGTACGCAGAATGAAGTGACTTTTTATTTTTCAAAGAACTCATATTAGACATGCTTATAATATATCCTTATATAGTAGTCCTAACAATGCAGGAATAGCGAAAGAATACAATTTGTTGCGACCGGGTGGCCTGTCCACAAGAGGCAACAAAATATCCCATAGCGAGGTGGTAGGGTATTTGCCTGTGTGGATGGCTACCACCCCTGGTCTAGAATATCCCACCATAACAACCTTGAGTTGTGTTCCAGCATTAAACGCCAGGTTCAAGCTGCCTTTAGACTTTAGATAGTGGAGGCAATGGTAACCACTTTACATCAGGTGGGCCTGTCTGCTGAACTACTGCAATAAAAAACAAATTGGATGGCAAATGACACCTGTCACGTCAAACCATCTGATCGTGTATGCAGAAATAACAACTTAATATTTTACCATTAATAATATGTCTCTGAGCTCCAGGCTTTGGTGGCTTAGGTGGTCTTTCGACAGTTGAATGATCCTGTTTTGGAGTTACTTTCACAGCGGCCAGTTTACCAATATACACTGTTGCATCTGGAAAAATATTAACATAGTATAATAATAATAATCAGTAGATTAGCACACATATTGTGTATCCTCAAATTAAGCAAGTTACACTTGTGTTATGGATAATACACGTTTGATTATTCTGGGGCCAATCTCAAACGCACAGACCATAGTTATTTACTAAAGATAAAATTAATTTCCAAAATTGACCACAATCAAGCCTGGAGCCTCTGCATTGCAGTGAGGCCTAAGCCTTTACGAGCTTATCGTGAAGGCTTAGCCTGCTCAAGCACAGAGGCTGCACTTGGGTATGTGCGAGGCTGCTTGTAGTAGAGAGTAGAGGTGATGTAGTATTAAAACTATACTGTCCCAATGTGAATAATGTCTTTATTTTCATCATGTTTAACAAAATTACAGTATTACTAGCTGACCCGGCGAACTTCGTACCACCTATTTTCTGTATTCCTAAAAGACTTTATTCCATGACACAAAAACAAAATCACCAAAATCGGTCCACGTGATTAAGTGGATTCTAGAACACGATCTCAGCGCCACCTACCGGTTCCAACGGGATAAAAAGTATCCTATCTTTTAAGTTGGATCAAACTGCACACGGGTGTGAAAATTTGATTGAAATCGGTTCAGTAGTTTTGAAGTTTACTGGCAACATCATTGTGACACAAGATTTTTATATATATAAGATATACTACATTTATACTATGTGTGCAAATACTTAATTATGGTCTCCCTTACAATGGACATAAAAATGATTATAATCCCCGGAATGCAACTTGGCCAAAGTCATGAGATGCCCAAAAGTCATTTTTTAGGTTTCTTTGGTTGTAAATCGGGACCCCAGGGAATAAGTCTACTCAACTGTCTCCTTCACACTTATAAGTTTGTCCGCGCGCGAGAGAGACGGACATACTTTTCATGATGCAAATGCAGTGCGACATCACACCACATGATTATTCACAGACACTACACAAGCACAATGTGTATACGTGTTGAGCGTGCCATGCGAGCTTACCCCCACTATACGCCAAATCGTGGCCAAGTTGTATGCCGTGTACTATACATGCTACACATGCTATACCTGTTAACAAAATTTAACTAGGACATTTTATATAAAATTTAGCAGAATTTAATACACAATGCCATAGGTGGCAATGTAAATCCAGTGTAAAATATTGACCAGCTCTTTGGTAATAAATATGTTAACAAATTTCTAGCACAGTTCTACAATGAAAAGAATTAAATAAGAAAGAAAAAATTCATACTTCCAATTCCAGATCCAGCTACAGGTCCTTTGGCCACAGGGACTGGAGTTATTGGACCCTTCTTCTGAATAGAAAAGGCACGGAGCTTAGATTTTGCATTCTTCACTCCTTTCAATGTGGTTGTCGGAGAAGGTGATGACGGACTTGCAATCTTGATGTTCTTCTGAAATTTGAACAAATCATTCTTCTTTTCTACTAAGGCAAGGTAAGTCTTTATTATATACCAAAGCATAGACAAACAAAATAAGAAAATAAAAAAGATAGTACAATGGGCAGCCTTATCATTAAAAAATTATTCCTTTCAGGCAACTTTTGGTAAGGATTCATAGAATTTTTACAACTGACTGTGATGCAGTCTGTAAATAATGATGATAAGTATACAGAGTGTATATAGGTACAAAAACAATATAACTATATATACATATGACAATATACACAAAAATATAATTATATAACAGATTAGGAATTGTAAGGATTTGGCCTGTCTTATAGCAATAGGTTCATTCTAGAGACACATAGCCTGGACAGTACAAGAGTGATTATAAAAACAAGTGTATGTATAGGGGTGTTTATTCTGTATGCCTGTCACTTTCAAAATTCTTATTATTATTTCACTAATATTGCACTTACATCATAGGTCTAAAATTGAACAATCCTTTTAAAGTCCAAAGAAAGCTAGTAATCAAAAGAAAAGAACCAAAAAAACAGTGTAAGTCATCAAAAAAATGAAGAAACAACATAGCAGAGCATGTTAATGACATAAACTACAAAATAAACCATGAAAATATTTAAAATGGAGGCCAATAAAGACAAAATTATAAATTAAGTATATAAAATAAATAGTAAATGGTTTTCAGTCGGTCCTGGCACTTGCCGGCCACTGCCGCTGCATGCTTGCTCCGCTAGCTCGGCTTGTGCGCTTTGGTCTGAAGCTAATCTAACCTAAATCCCTCTTCTGGTCACTGGTTGCAACCTTACACCAGCCATCACAATAATATTAGTGAAAAATAGCCGAGGTTATGTTTACCAAAAATTAAAATTTCATAAACTCCAGACCTTAGGCGTTGCAGAAAGAGTAAGTATTCCTTGCCCCCTACCCACTCTGATCTGATCTGAGTTGCAGCCAACATCATAAGTTTTTTTGCCAAAAGGTGTTAATCTAGGGTCACTACTGTGACTCTGAGGATAAGCCACTCAGCAGAATCTACATACACTAGCATCATTCTGGTTGATATTTGAACTATTATCTATGCTCACAACTGGACACTTCTTCAGTTTTAGCTCCATATAAGATTGTACTTCTAAGCTCTACCCTCCTTTCTATGGTACCCTTCTCTGTGTAGAACAACATCCACATAGCTTATTATTTATAATATTATATGAATGGAAATATTTATGGTTTATAGCTTTTTATATTCATTTAATTTCAACCATACAAAAAATAGCTCAAATGTCCCGTTATATACCCATTTGCATGAATAATTGCTTATACCTTTTTCTATGATATCAGACATGTTTTTCTAAAATCGTAAAATTATTGTCCTTACAAGTATAAAAACAAAAATATAGTTAGCTCTGATACAGAACGCAAAATAAAACCTAATATGCCTCATAATATCTAGTTACGAAGTAAGAAAAAAGTTAGAAAACATGAATAAATCATTTGGATAATATTATAATTTAGAACATCAGAATTTTAAATATCTGTACACTTACTAGGTTAAATTTCACTGTCCCCGGTGGTGCCGGTTCATTGGAGTCCTGAGACTCCGATTTGGAGCCCCCGCTATCCATATTCAATATTAGCAGTAACAAAAAATCACTTATGAAATGATGTTAGAGGTAAAATATTTAGCCATAATTATAAACTAATCATAGTTGAAATTCTTACGTAGTACAAATGCTATACATTTAATTTCGGAAAACATTAAAATTCACAAAATTAAATAGGTATTACAGTTCAATTTTAACATCGTAACACGCGAGATAAATGTCTTTATATTTTCAATTTGGTCTAAATAATGTCAGGCAATAGGCATAATGGCATAACAACAAATACAATTGAAATTAGATTAAACGTATATTTGATACTATTTTAGCACATAGTTTATCGTGTATGAGTAACTAGAATGAGTAAATTCAAATGTTATACAATTCAAATGAATACTGTACTGGAACGGAACTGTCAATTTAAAAACTTCTTTCTTTGTTTTTGTTTTGACTTCGCATATATTGTAAATATAGCCAAATTTTATACCTGTTCAACAAGAAGGAAGATACATTCTTTTCTATGATTTTACAATACCTACGATACATGAATGAACCGGGTCTCTAGATTACATTCACGAAAACCCATGTTCACCAAAATACACTCGAAACGATACTGTTTCAGAAACTGCTTACCATACATACTACCTATTAGTAGATGAAAAAACTAGACAAGTGCTTGTATACCATGAGCATTGAGGATTTCGTATTTTTTTTAAACCGTCTTCAGAAAATAAGGTTTTCGGTTTATTATGTAAGTACTTTTTTATATAATACTAGCTTCTGCCTGTGACTTCGGTCGCGTGGAATAGTTTTTAAAAAAATTTAAAAAACCCCGTGATCTTTAAATATTCTTCATTGGTGCTCCGCTCCTATTAGTCTTAACGTGATGATATATAACCTATAACCTTTCTCTATAAATGGGCTATCTAACACTGAAATAATTTTTCAAATCAGACCAGTAGTTCATCAGATTAACGCGTTCAAGTAAACAAACAAAGAAACAAACTTATCAGCTTTATATATTATAATATAAGATAAAACTCTCTCATCGACACCACACCCTGTCAAAATCTCCGTTTCTATTGTGTTACGTTGCAGAGAAATTACTTTCAGTCTGTTATAAGCCGTGTAAGTAATTAAAGCTTTTTTAACTATCCCACGGGAACTCTTTAATTTTCGGAATCAAAAGTATCCTATTAACCAGGGATATAAGCTACCACCATACAAAATTTCATGTAAATCGTTCCAGTCGTTTCGGAGATTAGCCGGTACACACAGACAAACAAACAGAGAAACAAAAAATTTAAACAAAATCTCAATTAGATCTATTTCACTTCTTACTGACCCCCGACTCGGTTTTTAGTTTTTCATTATACAGAAATTTGACCTCTAAAATTTTATTATATTTATAGATTTTATTAAGTTTTCACGACTTGTATATATAAGAAAACGTTTTAACCGTTTTAAGCGCGGTAATTTATTTAACTTCGGTTATTCCAACGTTTCGGCCACTTTATAGCGGCGTGATCACGGAAGACATAGATGTCAAGTGTCAACGAGTATTGTTAATTTTATTTACCCTACCGCCAATTTGTTCATTTCAATTATTTCGTTCAAATTTTGTTTAAGGTTATTATTTACTCTATTTGTATATCTTGGATGTGCTTTTAGCAGGGATGGAAGTACACCGCTGACATAGAAAGAAGAGTAAATTTGGGGAATAGTGCGAATGGAGCGTTAGGTAAACTTCTAGGCGCTAAGAACCTCAGCCAGAAGGCCCAGCTTGCCATACACAACGCGGTGCTGGTACCTACGCTCACGTATGGAAGCGAGAGTTGGGTATGGAACAGAGAGCATGAAAGTAGAGTAAACGCAGTCGAGATGCGAGCACTGCGCAAAATCTGCGGAGTGACGCTCGCGGACCGCGTTCGTAATACCGAAGTAAGAAAGAGAGTTGGTCTGAAAGAGAGTGTCGGGGTAAAGGTAAGGAAAGGAATGCTCCGGTGGTTCGGGCATGTGGAAAGAATGTATGCTGAAAGAATGACTAAACAGATATACAATGCAAAAGTGGATGGATGCAGAAGTCGCGGAAGGCCACGACACACCTTCCATGATCAAATTGATCGTGTATTAGCAGAAGGTGATGTCAGGAGCCTTAAGAATAGACGAGCGTGCATGACAAGAGCTATAAATGTCAAAGAAGCAAGTGAGGTGTGTAAGATAAGCCTGTATGGCACTCTGTGTTCGTGCCTACCCCGCAAGGGACCTGGCGTGAAGTTATGTATGTATTTACTCTATGGGAGCCTTATCTAATTTACCACCGCTATGCACCATATTATGGCTTGAAGGGACGAAGCGGCGCAAGGGATACTCTTCAACAAACATGCCTAGCTGTAATTATTTTATATAATATTAAAATGGGTGGAAGGAAAATAAAAGAAATCAGTCAAATTGGTTTGTGTTCCGATGCACGCAGAAAGAGCTGTGTCTTGAAGTCTGGCAGTTGGTTTTTGCTGGGAAAGGGAAAGTCACGGTCATTGTGAGCTACTAATGGAACACGTTGAAGTAGTTGAAATGGAGAGATTCTTAAAAAGTATATTAAACAAAAAACTAGTTGCGGACTTATTTTCTAAATTATTTAAAATAGTATTAGGATTTTTTTAATGGTCTCAGAATCTCATATTAATAATAATACACATTTTCAATAAATGATAAGTACATATATGATTTAGTACTTATATGATTTTATTTATTCGGTTTTACATTGCTCAGTTCATAAATTAATACAGTAATTTACAATTCCTGATAGATTACAGATTATAAAATAGATAAAAAATGGTTAAAATTTATAAGTAGTTTTCTGAGCATTCATCACAATCATCAATTCTGTGAAGTCATCACTCAGTTTCATGTGCATCACTGGTGGAGGTTCTGAATCTGTAACAGTGTCAATATAAAATTAAAGTGTCAACTATTTAAGAAATTAGGACATATTATTACATCTCACAAACAACAAAGAAGAAATTGATAATAACACAATAAATTCTGAAACTGTCATCATCATAACTTCAAAATATTGTTACAGGTTGGGCCACCTGCATACCTGTAGCCAAAGGACATTTATTACCTGCCGCGGCGTTTGAGCTAATAACATTGAAACTTTTTTATGACTCTCTTCTTTTATTTACTGTGTTTAAAATTTGTAATTAGAAAACAGTCTATTGTTTATTGTACTCGTTCATGGCCGTTCGCAGGCATAATTACGCAGGTGTGCGGATTACGCATTCTGGGAAATTGCGTCGACGCTTGCCACCATATTGCATCGGTGCATTAAAAAGCATTGGCCCAATAGAGAGATGGTCAGTCTAGCGAGAACCACGATCAAGGTGAGACTTGTGTACATTCGAGTCTATATAGTGACGGACTTTGCGCGTGTTATTGAATAGCGCATTAGGTTTGAACTGATTGTGTTCAGTTATATTTGTACCTGTGTTATGTGTTTGTATAGTTCTAATAAATTCTATAGTAATTCCAACGGCATTTTTAATTCGACTCCCGCACTCGTAACAATATCATGATAAAAATAATTTGAATTATAATGAATACACTATTTGATTCGTTATAGAAACTCGTAAATAAATCATAAAATTTCTTCAAGGCCGGCAGCATGTGGGTAACGCCTCTGGTGATGCAAATGACCATCGGCGACGATAACCGCCTCCTATTATATATATATATATATATATATATATATATATATATATATATATATATATACAGAGAGTTTAATATTTTCGTTTTATGCAGTAATATCTACCGTGATGATACCTTAAGGGCACAGCGGAAGATCAGCGCTGGTTTTAACGACCAGCATTATACTCAGACTGATGCCCCTTTTGTCCTAAATAAAATTATTTAATTTCTTCTTTCTTTCCATTAGGTGGGCTGTTAGCCTGTCTGCTGTTTTGCAGCTATAAAAATTAAATCAATATCTAGAGAGCTTCGGAGTGTTGTAATTTGATAAGAAATTTAATAAAGTTGATGGAAGTTAGTTTTATGCTGATTAGGTTCGCGTTTTGAAAAGATTCACATGAGACTTGAAGATACCCGGATTGTAATTTTCGAGAAACACGGACACTCGCAGTGCATTTCACAACTTGTGGTACTAGAAGGAATTTGATTTGACTGTCAACTTGCTCTTGCAATATTTTATTTGACTTTTATTCCTGTTTCAGACATTTTTCAGTAAATGTGATTGCAGAAGACAAAGCCATCAAGTGTCCATAAATTATTCTTCAGCTACCTCAAGGTGTTCATTAGAATCATTTTAATTTTTGTTTACGGTTATTTTTTACTCTTTGGGATGGATTATTTTCTTTTTAAATTCATTATACAAACTCAACCCCTCTATAGATTTATTATATCATTTTTATATATTGTTGTCCTTATCATACAGTATCACACCAATAGCTTGGCCAGAGTACTGCTCAACAGAAACAATGAAATCCATAGACTAAAGAAAAAAAATGGTAATAAAATAGAAACAAACCTGTACTTTGTGCAATTGCATCACCACTTTCTGGTTTAACTGCTGCAAATTGTTTCTCAAAATCATTGACATCAGCAAAAGCAACTTCAGGTACATTCGCAATGTCCATATTCAAAACCTTCTTGCCATCATCAACTTTTGGCTTTTTATTTGACACATTTGTTTCTGTCACATTTCCCACTCTTTTTCGCGCCATAGACAACTCATTTCTTGTTTTTAACTTCTTTTTGCTTTTTTTATCAACATCTGTGTATTGAATTCTAAGTACACGATCCACCTCACAATTTATAGTATGTTTTATATCATCAGATAAATCGATACCACTGTCGTAATTTTGATTGTCTTTTTTTGTGGCATATTTAGTGATGGGTTCATCATCGCTGTCGGTTGTGTCATCATTAGTGCCATTCTTTTGTTTATTGAAAAACTTGCGGAATTGGTGGACTATATCCTCAACAGCTTTCTGTAAACATAAATTTGGTTAAAAAATATTTTTATAAAACCACATTATCTATATCAATGTTATAAAAAGGTAAAGTTTGTTTGTTTATAGGATTATCTCTTGAAATACTAAACCACTTTTAAAAATTCTTTCATCAGTAGAAAGCTATATTATTCCTGAGTGATATAGGCTATATTTGATTATGACTGAGAATATTTTTAAATGTGAAATATCAATTCCAATAACAACAGGCTGATGCATTGATTTATGATGTGATGCTCTGAGTAAACAATAAATAATTGCCAAGATCAAACATTTTCACTGGTGGGAATTGATTGACTTGAGAAAGGAGTGTTTTTCCCGGACAATTCTATGTTGGCCTATCTCCCTTAAAATAAATCAGAGGACAAATAACACAGAAACAATTTAATGATATAATGAATATAATACTTACAAACTTCAATGGTTTAGGCATCCTCATCATGTAATGCTCTGAATGTGTTTCCAACATTTCACAGGTAGAACATAAGTCATAGTCAAGGCATGTGACACATTTATACCTAAATCCTTGTATAATGGTATTGCAGTTGTCACAGATTATGTTCTCATGGTCCATGTTGTCTCCAGATGAATCATCTGAAATTAAAAAAAAAAACAATGACTAATGTAGCAGTCTCATTCTAAAGACATAAAGGAAGGGAAGCATGCACAAGATGCTGACAGTGAAGGAAGCCTGCATCAATATACAATAAGTGTGGCAATATTTTAAAAAACTGGATAATATTAAGTTTTAACATTTGGAGCATATTAGTAGGTCTGGCAGACATTATTCTACTCTGAAAAAAAAAACTTTAATCAGACTGCAGAATGTAATACATTCAGGGATCCATACAAACAAAAAGAAATCATTAAAATCAGTCTCATCCTTTAGGCTTTGCTCGAGATGAGCTTAGGATTTCCGAGAGAAACATAATTACTGTACAGAAGAATCTATCAATTCATATACATATTTAAAAATGTCTTCTCCTTTAAAAAATGAAGTGTCTAGCTGCACACTTGTTGTTTGTTAATTGTTGTAGTCCTGATATGCATATTTTTATATATTGTTATTCTTCACCATCAATCAACCTGCAATAATCAGGCAACACTAGCCCACATTCTACGCATTTTTGTGATTCACTTTACTGAGAAACTATCACACTTTCAGATTTGGGCTTTGACATAGTATTTTTTTTTCTAGATGTGTTATCCAGCATAAAAAAAATATTTTATACACATGAAAAAAATTGAAGATATAACAACAATTTTTATTCATTAGAATTTTATTGTATTACTAACGCCATCTGACGAAAATTATAAAACAAATAAGACATGTGTATTATCAACCTATGATAGATTAAGTAGTCTTAAAAACTTTAAATATGTTAAAATGTAGCAAACAAGAAGAAATATGTATAAAGAATTTTGTTTGGATAAGATAAAAATAATTTATCATATGAATTTTACAGAAGCCCAAATTAATAATCCACACACATTAAAGATCTTTTTTAAAATATCTTAAAAATTATTACTAGGTAGAAAATTTCACAGCTGTAACAATATGCTAGATCAAAAAATCTACCTGAAAAGTGTAAGCCTTAGGCCGCGATTGAACAAAACCTTATTATGTTTAGTTATTTAGAGATACCTTCGTCTTTATATCCTGGTAGATGCAATGTGGGCACTGCATCTGGACACAAGTGTTTATTCTTAAAATGCTGCCTCGAAAAGTGACGTGAACAAATCCTGTATGTCACACGTTTCTCAGGACTCTTTTTTAATATATCTTTCCTATCTGCTGCTCCCAGCCATAATTTTTGTCTGAAAATATTTTTTCAGAATATAAAACAATTTTTTTATGTTAAGAAATTCAGTAAACTAAAAGCTATTTTTTATTTATTTTTTAAGAGAAATTAATTACTGTTTAGCCACGGTAGGTTAATGAGAAAATTAATCCAATATAAAAACCCTAATCAACTGTATATCAATGAATGACTCCAAAGCAGCAATGGATATCCATTGTTTGTATCATTTAGTCTTCCATCTTTTCCTATAGCACTTAAAAAATATTTTTTTTCTTATAATTTCTTCTAATATCTTTGTTTTAGCAGTATGCACTGTTTGTTACAACTCCATTAATTCTAGGAAAAATAATTGTAAAACAAGCTTCTGTATTTACTGCAAAATGAACTTGAGATAGATAAATATGAAGTGAAATCACTTTAAGCTAAACATATTGCTGAGTAGTTTCTTATCTCTTCTCCTTAAATAACTACAGTATTTTGTATAATGTTTTGAAGCAGTGTACATAAAAAAGGAAGTACTTCATTTTTAGATGTATGACCTTCAAAAAATGTTCTTCAATGGAATTAATCTGGATAAAAACTTTTGAATTTGAAGCACTAAAAAAGTGACAAAATAATAATACCTTATTACTCAAAATTAAGTATTCTATGTACATACATATATTTTTCAACACATTTGTTCAACAAATGTGTTTATGAAGCCAGTTCAAATGTACGGTAAAATACCAAAGAGTTTCACATTACGAAAATTAATAAGCTGAATGACCAATCATATTAAATTAGTTAAAAATAAACGGTATAACATTTATTGAATACTTATGGTTTTTAAGCAAGATATCTGTTTGTATTTAAAATCTGTTACTTATTGAAGTTGCCTTTTCAAACTGCCAAAAGAACTTTTTGTTTGGTGTCAAATTTGGCTGAGGCGTTCATTTGAAAATTAATCCAAAACTTGAATAACCATGGACAGATCCCATTGGTACATTACATGCCCAAATTGTGCAGCCATATTATAAGTAAAAACATGATATTATTTCATTTAACCATTTAGCAAAATATGATTTAAAGTCTACGTACGTACTACACAACGAATAGTTTACTTTATAAATTATAATATAGTTATAAGTAATTACTAAAAACCGCATCGAAAAACATCCTCATAACTTACCGTTCAGTTTCCTTGGGTATACCATAAAAATACAGATGTTTACTGTTTTTGTTATTTCTTCCGCATCCAGAAACTATACAGTAATTAACCATTTTATAAGAATATCTCGAATCATTAATATAGTTATGTACTCTTTGTTTGCGGAAGAAATTTGGGAATACAAAATAAACAATTATTTACTGGACGAACCAATTCCGCATAAATCAGAATCCGCCTTGTCACTGTCATAGCATAGCCAAAACGTTAAACTGATAGGGCGTTCCACTAGTAACGCACAACGCCCAAAATGCTCAGTTAGCCGTTCCACAAGGCGACCGCGAGCGTTGCGGTCGTGGCGAAAACGTCACTAATGACGTCATCATTTTCGATCACACAACGCCCGCAACAACCCATGTCAAAAGGTGGGTCGAAGTGGGCGTTGACCACAGAGCATTAATTCTCGCTTGTCAATATATTGACAAAGGCGCGAATTTTGAAACAAAGATGGCGAATGAAAAAATATCTTTCTTTATTAATTTTGTGAAATAAATTTTAATGTATTTTGAACAGCTATCTATCATTTTCCTTTATTTGTTATTAACATTTATTTACATAATTTATTTCTAATCAGTTTTCATTATTGTTGACTTGAATATAATTATATAATTAATGAGAAATTCATTGTTTGTAGACATAGCTTTTGCTGCAGAATTATACGAAAGAGTTATAACTCAGAATTCAGAACTATAGATAAATAGATAATTCAATGTATTTCTTGAAAGTCTAAAGTGGCTTTTAAATTCTTCATCTGAATAACGATCAACTATATTTTTATATTGTGTAATACGTGGCCTGAGATCACGTTTTTTAGTATTACGTTTTATAAACTTAACGTCCACTCTTCAACTGAGCTAGGCGAATTGCTTTCTTCTAAATTATTACCGCGATGAAGTAGCCGATACCCAATTGACCCATTAAGGACATTTTGTATAAATAGCTATATATTTTTAACATATATTAGTCAACCCTACACATTGAAAAAGGCGCGATTTTCATATCAACCAATGACATTTGCGTATGACATTAATGACATCAACGCGCCATAACCCGTTCCACTAGCTTTTAGGATTGTAACGTCCGCAAGCAAGTGGAACGGCAAAAATCGCGGTCGTGAACGTGGTAGTTGTGAGTCCCTGATGGAACGCCCTGTGAGTCGTTGACAATTGACAGGTTGAAGCACAGACAATACTCTATACTTTTTTTAGAGTTCTGTAGTTATTTTAGCAAAAACGGAAACTATAAAATCATTACCGACCGCCAATGGGTTTAAAAATGTGTAAAATTATTCTAAAATGAACAAAAGTTGTAGGATATTGATAGTTTTTGAGTAGTAATTATGTGTTTTTGTGAGAAATGTGAACTGTGTAATCAAATGTGGCCTTTCGAGTTGTCACAAGAATTCCATTTGATATTTAGTTGATAACCTACAGTTCAGCTGAGCTATACATAGGCTTAAGAAAATGAAGAAACTATATTGTCATTGAAGATCTGGCTTTAAGGCCTAGCTGCCAAGCCATAAACCTAAATAAATAGAAAATTTTGAAATATGAAGTGATAAATTCTGAAACAAAGTATCAAGCAGAGCTCCCAAAACAACCAATGAAAATTAATTTAAGCAATATTCGTTTAGTACTTACTTTTTAAGATATATTAAATTGGTATTTTATACTTTTTATTGTCATATCTACGGGACCCTTTGTTGTGCGCGGACTGTCAAGCACTTAGCCAATTTATTTGCCTTTAGTTTTACTTTTAATTTTTTTATGTATTTTTATAATATAAAATTCTCGTGTCACAGTTTTCGTTGCCATACTCCTCCGAAACGGCTTGACCGATTCTCATGAAATTTTGTATGCATATTGGGTAGGTCCGAGAATCGGCCAACATCTATTTTTCATCCCCCTAAATGTTAGGGGTAGTCCACCCCTAAATTTTTTATTTATTTTTTAGACAAAAATTTTAATTTCTATTTTTTTATGATACAGCATTAAAAGATACATACAACCCTAAATTTTCAACCCTCTACGATCAACCCCTATTTTTTACCGGGCAGGACGACGTCTGCCCGGACAGCTAGTGTATTTTATAATATGCTTTTATTTAGCAGTTTAATTTTAGATTCTATGTTGTTAGAACTTGTGCCGGGGGTTAAACGACATTCGCATTAATCAAATGATGATTTAGATAACTGGCATATGTTGTAACACATCAGTTTCGTGTTAAATATAGATTGCCATTATAATTTTACACCCGTGTTAAAGAATAATGCGCATACGCCACGTGACGTTTAAGGTTTCATGTGTTTCATAATCATAAAGATTGTTATTATTATACATACATTGCAGGGACGGAGAAGGAGTACTAATTCTCTGGCCGGTCTGTCGTAAGAGGCGACAAAACAACCCATAGCCCGATAGTGTGGCATTTGTTCGTCTGAGTGGTTCTGGGGCCCAATTCTGCTATTGTTGCTTTTATTAAAATACTAGCGGCCCCGGTAGACGTTGTCCTGCTCTGAAAAAATAAAAACCTAGGACCCGATCTCAGCGCCACCTACCGGTTACAACGGGATAAAAAGTGTCCTATGTCCGTCTCCTAATTCTAAGCTACCTCCCCACCAATTTTCAGCCACATCGGTACAGCCGTTCTTGAGTTATAAATAGTGTAACTAACACGACTTTCTTTTATAAATATAATAATATAAGATATTTATTTGATTTACTAATTAAATATATCATAAGTAGAATTCGTTTTATTAATTATTATTTAACAAAATTTGGTCGTTTTTGTCTTACGCCATGTAAATTAGCGTGTCGGATATAATTCGGCGCAGCAATATGATGAGTGCAAACCTTGTTTGCTGAAATGCTCTGTTTGTGTTGCTATTTCTTCAAATATTTTCTTTCTTTCTTTCGTTTAATTTTATTATGAGAAACTTAGTATTGAACATACATTAAGCCATCATTTTGATAAAAGTCGGTTAAAATTGGCCTGCCAACTGATGTACTATATTTAGCTTGGGCGGGGGGCATTGCACCAGACAGGATTCCTTGCAAATAACACTGCGCCGCACTGGCTGCTATATCAATATTATCCTATAACATGATTTCAAGGCCAATGTGATTTGGTTTTTAGAGTTCCAATACGAAGAAGAATGGTTGATATTAATTCTTCGAAGCCGGCAACGTATGGCAAATATCCATAAGCGTTCTTACGTATCCATTTGCCATCAGATGAGCATCTTACGTGTTTGCCAAGTTTTGGTAATCAAAACAGAACCTATAGTCTAAATAACATTTCCATAAGTTATTTATTACGAATAAGTTCATAACATCGTTCGGGCAAGAAGAATACAGCTAACTTGTCGAGGTCGAGTACATGTCTTGTACTCGACAAGTTGGCTATATTCTTCTTTCCTTTATTATGTCTTTGTCTTACTGAGTATGCACTGTTTGCTATAACTCCATTAATTCTTCGAAAAATAATTCTGTTAACATACTTCTGTATAAAAACTAAAAAAAGAGCTTGAGATATAAATAGAATAAGAAATATAAACAATTATAGCCAGACGAGTTTACTGGGGAGTTTCTTGCCGCTTCCACTGCACGCGTTGTGAAACGATAGGATAGGAAGTAAAATTAAATTTTAATTAAAATATGACCTTCGAAAATGTTCTCCTGTGAAACTTATCTTCTTCTTATAAATAAAAATCAATGTTTGTATGTTTGTCCTCGATGCGCTCCTAAACCATTGATCAGATTGTCATGAAACTTTCTGTTCGTGTGTGTCATTGTACTTTTGCTAAATGTTTGAAACGATTTTAATAAAAAAAAACGTGTGTTCAAATGGATTAGAGAATGGTTTAGATTAACAATCGGTCATGGTTTCAAGATTTTGCTGAAATTTTTTATGTGTTTGAATGACGGAACACCATTATGTAGGTACACGGTAAAAAACGCAGAGATAAGAAGTCTGTGTGTGGGATTGTCGACAAAGAAGACGTCCCCGGCGGTTTCTTTTCGCTGAAAGTGTCTTTAGCATTATAGGTAATCTTAATTTTTACAGACTTTCACACATCGTTGATCGAACGTTAGACAAGAACACAATTTTACGACTTTCTATGCCTCCATTGCATTTTAAACTTGGTTACATATTTGATTATTTGTGACATTTGGGTAAAAACGCTGGGTCTATGAGACCAATTTATTATGATAGTTTAGGAACAAACAATATATTTTTAAATAAAACTGCACAGCACAACATCTCCTTTCAGTTCCTGCCAAAAACTCGATTTTCTATTGATATTATTTATAGCATTTATGCTAGAACGTTCTTTTTTTCTCACTAAAATAACAAATGAATTTTTATTGCGTTGATTAACACAATTATAAAATTACATACTATTGAATACAATGAACGTTCTTTTAATATTTCATTGTGTCATTTTAGTTTGTATATGTATGTAATATTTGAACATCACAAGTGTGTTGTAGATGTGGAGATCAACAAGCTTAGTGCCAATTTTGTGTTGTACTTAGTACTTATGTAGACGCACAATTTTTACTCAAGGCGAGAAGGCGTAGCAAAAAAATAAACATTCACATTGATATTAGCAGGATTTGGATGCCTGGGATCGGTGATAGAGTTGCCCGTATGTGTATGCATGTGTGAGCAGTAAGAAGTACCCATAACAAAGACATAACTTAGATTATGTAATGTGCGTGTTTGTGTTCATTTATTACGTTGAAAAAAATAAAATCTCGAACCCGATTGCAGTGCCACCTACAAGTTGTGAATTTAAACCATCTAGGGACCCACTCAACTCAAGCACACACAAAATTTTATCAAAATCAGCCAAGTCGTTTTTGAGATTTTTCCAGATTAATGAACAGTTGATTTTTATATAATACTTTCATACAAAAGAAGATTACTCAAAGACAGACAAAGACATAGATGGACGGACATGATAAATAAGGGTTCCGTTTATAACCAAAAGGCTAGAGAACCCTGAAAATTAGATTGTAGTATTGCGGTCTTCATATGTCTCCGATTTCTACCACAATCAGAACAAATGGATATAATATCATTCTTATTCATTGTTATCTGGCTAAGAGTTAAATATCGATCAATGAGGTTCCGGGTTCGAATTCTGGTTGAGTAATCAAAAATCGTTTAATTTCTCACTGAATTGTTAGTTTATAGTTTATACCATCAATGGTGATGCTAAGCCACCGGCCTTATTCATAGAAAGTTAGAGTATGTTTGAACGCTTGTTTATGGAACATATCAACAATTAAAACGTATAACATTTGACAAAATTATAATATTAATAAAAATTAACAGAAGCATGTTTGCGTGCTCAATACATTGCAGTAACAGGGAAAAGAAAAAAACAAATGAAAAAATAACAAATCAGGGCGCAGACGCGAAGCTAGTGCTTCGCCACTGAATGCGCGCCGCAACATCCTCCGTGGCCTTGGAAGCGGCTGCTTCCAATGTAGAATCCTCTTGTAGCTCCAGGTCCACAATGTTGATACAGTAACTCGAATTGTAGAAAGCGATCAGACTTGTTGTTTCATTTACCTTTTTTTTTTTGAGGCGAGGTAAAATGCCTAACCGATTTACGCACTCTCTGGGCCGTCACTAGGAAACGGCACGCATCCACAGGGGGCGGTAACGCTAGCAATTGTATGCTTTATTTGCGCTCCGTCCGCGATGGATTACACAGAGGAGTGTGGAGACTCCGAGTGATGCCGCATGGGCGAGAAACCTCAATACCCACTAAAAACTTCCTCCTCCCTGTCGACCCTGCGCTTTTGTTTGTGATGGAAAGACTGAGATATAGAACATAGTTACGCAACAATCGTACTGTTTCATTTACCTTCAATTAAGCTTGGATAAGGTAGAGATGCCAATGGTCTTCCAATAAAAGTGCCGCAACCACGCTTCTTTAAGAACCATAAAGAAGCGTGAAAACTTATTCTAACTCTCTATGAGTAATATTGAGAATATATACGTCTGTGGCGTCAGCTTTACGAAGCCTCTTTCATTTCCCAAACTGAAAGAAAGCGATAAATATATTGAGACCACTACTTAAATGTTGATAAAAATTAAATAAACTCACAACCAAAAACTACATAACTTGTTTTTTAAAAAGATTTTTATATGAAAGCTTTTGAGATCCTGGATAGCATGTAGAAGAAGAGTGCTAGCCAAGACGAGCAACGACGAAAACGAGCCCAAACACGACGGATCTATCTTGCTTAGTACAGGAGTTCTTATGGCCACCTTCCGACTCCATCACCAGATCAGCTCCATGGTACCATATTATTGCATTGTCACGCGATATACATATGCATGCAAAATTTCAGGTCAATCGGAAACCGAGAAGTTGGTCAAATTTAATTTGCAAGATTCCATCTGAATTTACATACATACATGATAGGTACATCCATTGCAAGTTAAATAAAAACTTTGTAAAAATAAACGAATTTTCGGCTTTCCAACACACTAAATTTTTTCAAGTTTATGTAGTATTCTTGAGTTCATGAGCCTCTCTACCAAAATTGATCAAAACGATTCGATTGACTCTTCAGGTGATCAGAGGGCTGGTGCATACCTCAGACCAAGAATCAATAAGGCTATGCAAAAAGAATTTCATGGTACCTATAGCGATCCAGTCAGGAAACGTAGCTAGCTTTCTGTGTACTTTATGTGTACTTTACCCATTGATGTAACAATAATAGTTGCTACATCAATGACTTTACCCGTAGGCGTAGCAGACGGTGAACAAGGCTCGATATCTTATTTATAGTCTTGAGCGACTATGGGTAGAATTTAATATAGGTAACTAAATTTTATTTTATTGGATTGGAGTTTATAAAGTCATAGTATTAAGTAAGACTTAATGTTATAAAATATTATTTATTACCTACTTATCGAGTTTAAACGGCAGACACATAATTTCATAGCTTTCTACAATAATTGTCTGCATATATTTATAAAAAAATCTTGCTTAAAATACTTAAGTAATTGACACGAATTTCCCGAGGAAACAACGTAGTAAAAATCATACATATTTATTTACAAGTCAATGTTGCATAAATATTATATCCCGACGACCTTCGCGTGCCGCTCGATAACAGCAGACAGCCCAGACAACCCGAGTCCCTGAATCTGACCCCTCTCAAGGTCATCGAATTATCCAGTATGAACAAGAACATTCCCGATGTTACGTTGCGCCGATCAATAGAACAGCTGACACGAGCATTCCACTCTAGCAAACTTAAATTTGCAATTAATAGCGGCGCCAGTTTCTACACCAACCTATCAAAAAGTATTGTAAGAAATTAATTCTATATTTATCCGCATATATGCTTAAATTTGTTCAAGTTCACGAAAGTGCGCGAAATTTCACGAATGTTAACGAAATGCTACTTAATACTAGATGGCGCAATGGAGTCGGTAGTATATAAAGGCGCCGGCCGGCGAATTTTCATGTCAATATTAAACATACCTCGGTACAAGCTACTTGGTGCATTGCACTGCATTTTAATCTCGTAATTAACATTTGTACAATGTCGCTGCTTCCATTCCTACTTGGACACCAGCCTCGCCGTCTTGTCGATCAAGACTTCGGATTAGCCTTGACTCCAGATGACCTACTCACGGCAGTTGTATCTCCGATGCTTTCGAGAGACTACTACAGGCCATGGAGACAGATGGCTTTAGCTGCAAGGGACGTCGGCTCCACTATCACCGCTGACAAGGAAAAATTCCAAGTAAACCTCGACGTCCAGCATTTCAAGCCTGAGGAGATCACGGTGAAAACGGCTGATGGATACGTAATTATTGAAGGAAAGCATGAAGAAAAACAAGACGAGCATGGCTTCATTTCCCGTCAGTTTACTAGACGGTATGCGTTGCCTGACAACTGTGATCCGGATACTGTGGAGTCGAGGCTTTCTTCTGATGGTGTGTTGACAATCGTTGCTCCAAAAGTGCCCGCTGTTGGAAAGAATGAACGTGCAGTTCCTATTACACAAACTGGACCAGTTCGTAAGGAGATCAAGGACCCAGCATCCCAGACTGAAGCCAACGGAGCCGAGAAATAGGTGCTTAACTGCTTAACCAGTTCTTTTACCTAGTCTTTTTACCCAGTTAGTCTGCCCCAAAATTTAAGTGTAAAATTATTAAGACTGTCATGAAAACATTTGATCTTGTATAAGTATTAATAATACCATTAATAAATTTCCTATCGCTGTAATACGTCTGTTTAATTTTGATTATTTATCTTATAAATGTTAGTACCTATATATTTATATTTTTTATCTTTTTATTACATATAAATTACTTTTCGCTAAGAAGTTATATTATGCAATTTACTATAAATAAGATATTAAGTATAGGTAATTGAAAATATAATATAAAATTAAAATTAAATTACATATTAAAAAATAAAACTAAAGGAAACGTAGCCAGCCTTCTGGGCACCTTACCCATAGAAGACGGTGATCTGGGCTCAGTATTCTACTTATAAGTCTTGAGGGACTATGGGTATGGATAATACAATATAAATAAGTTAAGTTTTCTTACATTGTATTCAATAGTATGTAATTTTATAATTGCCTAGAATATATTGTAAAACTAAATAAATAATTACGCATTTACAAAACACGGCTAGATCAGCCGGTTCGGCGACGGAAACAGCTGAATCACTCGACCAGCGTAAATATGCAACCCTCAGAATTATATGTCATGAACCTCTTCCAAAATTTGTCGAATCGACTCATTAACCCTTCAGGCGACCAGAAGGCCGGTGCTTACCTCGGCCAACGGATCAGTATGGCGATCCAGCGAGGAAACGTAGCCAGCCTTCTGGCACCTTATCCATAGAAGACGGTGATCTGAGCTCAGTATTCTACTTATAGTTTTGAGGGAGTATGGGTAGAATACAATACAAATGAGGGGTTGGGTTTACATATATGTCCCCGGATGATTTCCTGGATGATTTTAATGGTTAATGTGTTTAGGAATATATTTAAGACTTATTTATAACAACTGAAATTGGTTTTGAGAGGAAAAAATACATATTCAATTAATTATCGAAGTTTGAAATTCACGACAATGATCTGGTAATTTTGTCGCCGAGAGTTTTTTTACGTTTTTTGGCGGGATTTATCGAAATAGGAGACTGTATGTATCTGAAAATTTAAATATGTGAAGTTTTAAAGATTCGGTTAGGTTAGGTTTTGTGTAGACAAAAGCGAAAAAGCCAGAACCGACTGGTAGTATATTAGTATATTAGTGAAAAACAGAAGTGAGGTTAGATTGACAAAAACATTAATAACTCAGGAACTATACATTTCCCGCATATAGGAGTTGCAGAAGGGGTGTTTTCCTCCCCACTCCTCCCCCATCCCCCGCTCATTACTTATGATTCCGGGGACATATATGTAAACCACACCCCAAATGAGTTAAATTTTCTTGCACTGTATTCGATTGCATGTAATTTTATAAGTCTTGTGAATATAATATATGTATAATTCAAAATATAATATTAAATATAAAAAGGTAAAAATTGCTAAAGATAAAATATTGTGCCCAAACTAATGTCACTTACCGGGAACGTTCCCAGCAGGCTGGCAGCGTTGCCACATTGTATAGCAAGGCTTAGTGCAAAATAGACGCTAGCCTTATAGGTCTGTTATAATTTACACTTATGAGAAAATAAATAAGAATTAACAGTTTTAGTTGTATTATCAAACAAAAAAACATATATTAATTTATTTGTTAAGCGGATGTAATCGATAGGCAGCTAATTTATAGTTATATAAATTAGAATACTATTGGACATTACACTAAAGTGCTTTCATATACTTACCTATATTGTTGAACTGTGCAAATGATATTTTGGCAGTTTGTTCTTTTCCCTTTAGAGACTCAACTTAGGAATGATTTTGTCTAAAACATTGTTTAAAACCATAAAATGATAAAGCAAGAGTAAATGACCTGAATAGTATGTGATAAATATTTCAGTTTCTCTTTCTACTTGGCGATATTCTATGATACTCATAATGCCGTGTCCCTTTTAAACCAACGAAGGGATTCATTGGCATATTGTAGACGTTTCGTGGAAAGCCCACGAACGTTCTAATGGGATCCTTCTAATTTCCGGCGTGGGCGGGGTGGGGCCTTCGTTGGCCCAATGCGTACGCGACGTAACAGAACTAGAACTGTTGATTTACATAAATAAAGAGTACACAGCATTTTATAATAGCATATTATCTTTAGCTTGTTGTGTGCATTAAAATTTATGATATTTAAATTAACTTCAAGGCCATATTCATTCAGTCTTTGATCATATTATAGATATTTATACCTTTATGATGTAATGCGTGTATTACATATACCTTAATGCTGCGGATTCATCTGCGTGTTGAAGATTTAGACTGTAGCCGAATGCGTCTTATTTAAAGCATTATAAAATAACGTCATTAACAATTTTGCATCTGAAATAACGCCTTAAACCCGGCGCCATATCTGCGTGAAACCCTATACCTGTAACACTATTGCAGATGAAGCTCTCACCTTAAGAGGCTATGTACGCCTAATTCAAATCGGCATTTCATAAAATCAACCCCGCACGTCCGATATTTACTTCGATGGAACAGCGCCAAATAAAACTTCGACCGTGGCGAAATATTGCAATTGATCATACCGACGCGCACGGCGATCATGACGACTTGATTCAATTTATTTGATTCTAAGGCCCACGAGAGCGAGACAAACTGTCCTAAAGTGAGATAGACCGTTTGTATGCGTAACTCCTATTGAAATTTTGACGTGTCTTCCTAAGCGTCTTTAGCCCAACGGCTTACCATGCTCAACAGTAACTAGTAGGTACAGGGTTCGAACCCTCCCCTCAGGCTTTACGTTTTTTTTCCAAAAACTTTTTAGATAGGTAAATTTTATTAAAATTATTTAATTGTATTATGGAACAACAATGAGTTGAGCCTGTATATTCCTAATTCAAATCGGTGTTTCACATAGTTTACCCCCGCGCAACCAATGTTTACTTCGATGGAACAGCGCCAGTTTAAGCCGTGCGTGCGTGTGGTAAAATATTGTATATCACCGAACATGCGCTACATAACATAAGCAGTATATAAAGTACTCTCTGATAAGTAGGTACGTAGCTAACGTCCACGGCACCGATATCACACTATTCATGCGGCTGAGAACAAGAGGAAGCGAGACAAAACATCCTAAATTTCCTAAATCCTAGAGTGAGAGATCACATGGATAATACCTATTGAAAATTCGACATTTAATATTAAACATATTTAGTCTAATGGTATTCTAATACTCAGGTGGTGAGGAGGTATAGGACTCGATCCCCAAAAAATTTGTTATTTTTTTCACTTTTTCTAACTAAATTTGATGCAGTATAAAATATTTTAATGATATTAGTTTTTAGGTAGGTAAATTTTATTGAAATTATTTCATTGTATTATGGAATAACAATGAATTCATATTAGCTCTTCCCTATTAATATCATAAATGCGAAAGAAACTGTCTGTCTGTTTGTTTCGTTTTCACGGAACAACTACTGGAACGATTTGCTGAAATTTAGGCCATTTCAATCATTTTAGCCATTTCAGCCATTTGGACCATTAAAGCCATTTCAGCCATTTCGGCCATTTTGGCCATTTCAACCATTTTAGTCATTTCAGTCATTTGGGCCATTTCAGCCATTTCAGTCATTTCAGCCATTTCAGTCATTTCGGCCATTTCAGCCATTTCAGTCATTTCGGCCATTTCGGCCATTAGGGCTATATCAGTCATTTCAACCTTTCGACCATTTCGGCCATTAGAGCCATTTTGGCTATATCAGTCATTTCAACCATTTCGACCATTTCGGCCATTAGGAGGGCCATTTGGGCTATATCAGTCATTTCAACCATTTCGACCATTTCAGCCATTTCAGCCATTTCAGTAATTTCGGCCATTAGGACCATTTGGGCCATTTCAGCCATTTCAGTCATTTCGACCATTTCGGCCATTAGGGCCATTTGGGCTATATCAGTCATTTCAACCATTTCTACCATTTCGGCCATTTCAGCCATTTCGGCCATTTGGGCTATTTCAGTAATTTCAGCCATTTCAGTCATTTCGGCCATTAGGGCCATTTCAGCCACTTCAGCCATTTCGGCCATTTCAGCCATTTCAGTCATTTCAACCATTTTAGTGTTTTTGGACATTTCGGCTATTTCAGTCATTTGGGCCATTTCAGTCATTTCAGTCATTTCGGCCATTTCGGCCATTAGGGCCATTTGGGCTATATCAGTCATTTCAACCATTTCGACCATTTCGGCCATTTCGGCCAATAGGGTCATTTGGGCTATATCAGTAATTTCAACTATTTCGACCATTTCGGCCATTTCAGCCATTTCGGCTATTTGGGCTATTTCAGTTATTTCAGCCATTTCAGTCATTTCGACCATTTCGGCCATTAGGGCCTTTTCAGTCATTTCAGCCATTTCAGCCATTTCAGTCATTTCAACCATTTTAGTGTTTTTGGCCATTTCGGCCATTTTGGTCATTTCGGCCATTTGGGCCATATCAGTCATTTTAGTCAATTCAACCATTTTAGTGTTTTTGGCCATTACAGTCATTTGGGCGAATTCACTCAATTCAGCTATTTCAGCCATTTGGGCCATTTCAGCCATTTCGGACATTTGGGCCATTTCAGTCATTTTACCCATTTCACCCATTTCAGTCATTACGGCCATTTGGGCCATATCAGCCATTGCATTCATTTCAGCCATTTCGGCCATTTCAGCGATTTCAGTCGTTTCAGGCATTTCGGTGATTTGGGGCATTTCAGCCATTTCGGTCATTTCGGCCATTTGAACCATTTCACTCATTTTGGCCATATCAGCCATTTCAGCCATATCAAAAATATTATTCATTTCAGCCATTTCGGTCATTTCGGTCATTTCGACCATTTGGCCATTTGGGTCATTTCAGCCATTTCGACCATTTCAGCAATTTCGACCATTTCAGCTATTCCGACCATTTCGGCTATTTCAGTCATTTCAGCCATTTCGGTCAAGTCAACCATTTGGGCCATTCAGCCGTTTGATCATTTAGACCCGTTCGGCCATTTCAGTCATTTCAGCCATTTCGGTTATTTCGGCCATCTGGGCCATATCAACCATTTCAGTCATTTCAGCCATTTCGGTCATTGCGGCCATTACACTCATTTTAGTCATTTTGGCCATATCAGCCATTTCAGCCATATCATTTTTTTTTTCGTTTCAACCATTTCGAGCATTTGAGCCATTTCGGTCGTTTCGACCTATTGGCCATTTGGGTTATTTCAGCCATTTCGACCATTTCAATCATTTCAGAAATTTGGGGCATTTCAGCCATTTCGGTGATTTGGGCCATTCCAGCCATTTCAGTCATTTCAGCCATTTCAGTCATTTCGATCAATTCGACCATTTTGGCTATTCAGCCGTTTGATCATTTAGACCCGTTCGGCCAAATATATTTTCATCTCGGAAACTATCTCATTTTTCGGGATAAAAAGTAGTTCTTGGCCACCCTCGGTATTAACATAACATATGTACCCAGTTTCAGCCAAATCGGTTCAATAGTCTTTCCATAAAAGGATAACAAACAGTGAGACAAATATACTTGTGGATTTTTTTTCGTGGAACCCTAAAAACGTAGCCTAAGTTACTTCTTATAACATCAGCTATCTGCCAATGAAAATTACGTCATAATCGATCCAACTGTGTCAGAGATTAGCCGGAACATCCAGACACACAGGCGGACAGGCAAAAATTCTATAAATAGCATTTTCGGAATCGCCTAGTCCGATTATTTTAGATTTTATTTTGGGATTTCAAACAGGCACTTCACTTTTATTTATCTGTATAGATAAGAACTATAAAGTAAATAATAATAGTTTCAAAAAAACTAAAAAAAACACGCTTTCATAAAAAATCCAACTAAAAAACAGATAATAAAATTTAATACATTTGGTTTCTGATGAATGGAGTCTTAAAAAAAAGCGAGGGGCGTATTCAAAGCGCTTTTTTTTAACTATTATTTATTTTTCATTTTTTAGTTGTTTTTTTAATGTTTTTAAAACAATCTTTTGAGATCCTGCATATCATGTAGCAGCAGAGGGCTAGCCAAGATAAGTAAAACGAGCTCACACACGACGGGTCTATCTTGTTTAGTACATGAGTTCCTATAGCCACCTTCCGACTCCATGATAAGATCAGCTTCATAGTACCATATTATTGCATTGTTACGCGATATAAACATATGAGCCCAAACACGAAGGGTTTATCTTGTTTAGTACAGGAGCTCCTATGGCCACCTTCCGACTCCATCATCAGATCAGCTCCATGGTACCATATTATTGCATTGTCATCGACCTTTGACAGGTGTGCAAAGTTTGAATTAAATCTGATCGTTCGAAGTAGGACAAAATCGAGCTCAAAGGGGTCGGTTACAAACATACATACAGGTGAAGCTAATAAAAGCGTGTTAAAAACATAATAGGGCTAAATAAAAAAAATAGTTAGAAAAGGAAAATGGAGCGAGCACTCAACTTGAATTTGAATCTTCATATTATTTCTAACTATCCACGTGTCAACGTAA
The DNA here is from genome assembly GCA_012273795.1 of Dendrolimus punctatus. NCBI lineage: Eukaryota > Metazoa > Arthropoda > Insecta > Lepidoptera > Lasiocampidae > Dendrolimus > Dendrolimus punctatus. The sequence goes on from CM022550.1 coordinate 13,689,618, forward strand.
TTTTCTATTGAGAAACATAGATGGCGCTTTCGAATTTTTATTTTACCTGTAAGATTGATTTAAATACGTTTTATTGTCAATAGTATAAAAGTAGAGATGAAATGAAATATAAAAATTTAGAAAAGTATTTTCTTGCATTTTATAAAATTATTTAGGAAGAGAAACAGAGCATTTTATCAACTTTCATATAAAAATAAAAAAATCTTCTAGATGAAGTGAAACTAATAGGGTTCGAACCCACACATCCTGTGATTTAGAACAGAATTCTACCGTATACTCCAAATAAGTACAGCGCGACCGCGTCAATATTCTGGTTATTATTGCTCCTTCATTTATTTAAAATTACTTTTTAGCAGCGGAGCTACAAAAAGCGACATGACCGTTAAGCACGAAGCCGTCCTGCGGAATGATAAATTCCATACATTGGGACCGGCAGGCGGGATTTTTGCAGTCATTTTTAATAAAATAATTAATTACTTCCAAATTAAGTTAAGTAACCGAATAAAACTCTATAATTGTATTTGTTATAATATGATATGTTACTGTTATTTATTTTAGCGATGTACGATTAACAGTAATAACAATAACGAAGATTGAATAACTCGTTTAGAGGTTACTTTGCAATTATTTTCTATCGAGAAAATTTATCGCAAATGCGTTCCGAGTACAAAGTTTACTTCAGAAATATGATCAAGATTGACATATATTTTTTTCACCGCAATAAAGTGTGTATAACTACTGTAAACACTTGAGAAATCGATCTAAAAGCGCATTCTGTCTCTTATAACGCTGTTAATACAACGATGATTTTGCGCTACACTCTAAAAATATAAATTAGTTTAATTTATTTATAATTTAGTTTATTTTTAATTAGGAGTTTAGGGTAAATTTTCTTATTTGCATTTATTTTAGTTTAAATTAATAGTAATTAGTTGCATTGTGAGCACTTACACTAACAATATTGTTATATAGTATTGGAAAAAAATAAATTAGGAGCGGACACTATACTATACATAGAATAGAAACTCTGGCGCCATGGGGTCCAACAGCACACCGTCTCTATCAAGACCTACCTACAGCGTTGATAGAAGCCTGACCCGACCAAAAGGCTGGCCTGTACGAGTGTATTTTGGTCAACGCATAGGCGTTGCCACCCAACGTTTTGACGCGGTCAGTGTTTAATCGCTGCCAGAGGGAAGCGTGTCCAGGAGGCTGGCTGCATTGCCACGCTGTATGGCAATGCTTATTCGTTGAGCTCTAGGATATTTGTATATTTTAATTTAATGTTTGTGTGTTTAAGTGTTTAAATCTTATACTAATATATATAAAGCTGAAGAGTTTTTTTGTTTGCTTGAACAAGTTAATCTCAGAAATTACTGGTTTTATTTGAAAAATTCTTTCAGTGGTAAGTAGTCCATTTATCAAGGAAGGTTATAGCTTACAGGCTATATGAGTATATGATAACTCTGAGACTAATAGGAGCGGAGGACCAATGAAGAATGTTTCAAAATCGGGGGGTCTTTAACTTTTTTTTTAAACTGTTGCACGTGGACGAAATGGCGAGCAGCAGCTAGTTTTAAATAAAAATGAATCGTAGAAATATATGTACGCGTATAGCTGTTCTCAAGTTATGCGCGTACATTTACTTTACCAATTATGATAATTTTTTTGTGCGTGTTTGATTAGGTCACCGGATGCTTTAGATTCACGATTGGAACTGGTAGGTGGAACTGAGATGGGGTTCTAGGATCCTCCTAATGGCCTGGACCGATTTTGATGTCTTTTTTGTGTGTTTGGGTAGTGTTTGTTGTGTAGTGGGTTTAGATTAGATTCACAATTGGAATCGATAGTTATGTGGCACTAGGGTCGAGTCCTAGATCAGATTTTTTAGGGCAGATCAACGCCGGGGCCTCTAGTAACCAATAAGTTTAAAATTATAATAATATTAATTATTCATTTTTAAAAAAAGTGTAAAATTATTCTCAATTAAGTAATTGAGATAATGTAATAAATATATACTCGAGCTGCCAGCTCTTGCTGCTTGCTGCCGTGGTAATGGGCATAATATATGGGCATAATGGGGATACCACGTAAAAAAAACGCGCCTACGGATTCTACCTCATAGGTGGCGGGGAAAACGGGGACCTTTTCTACCTGCTTAGCATTCGTTCGATAAGTTAAATTTGATAAGTTCTATGGTAAAGAAAAGAGTTAGGAATGAATAAAAAAATCTCACTTTTTTTGCTTATAACTTCTTTATTTTTTAATTTAGGGCAAAAAGTTATATAAAGTATAAGTTATAAAGTTATATTTGTAGGCAAAACAATTTGCTACAAATTATGAATTTTTTTGTAAGACGCATAGTTTCCGAGATATCGCGAAAAAAGTATTTTCATCCCTTTTTCGGCCTTTTTTCGGCCGGGGTACAAAGGTGGTGACCCCACAAACTTGAGGTTAAGCTTCTATTGACCCCCCACACATGTCCCAAAAGTAAAATTGCGTCCTCTAACAAATGCAAAGCTCATATAACATTTCAATGAACTAATATTCCTGTAGGCAGATATTATTTTATATGTAGGTAAATCAAGGAAATTGTGCGTAACAATGCAATGAATTTTGAACTTTATGTAAGAGATTTAAATTGGTGTAGCGTATAAAGCCTCTTACCTTGATCGGGATCAAGGAACATACTACTCTTTTGATTGGGAATGATAACTGTCATTACATTTACGATATAGAGGAAAAGTCATGGTGTAAAATTAATTATGTAAATTCTATCTAATATTATAATACATGAATAATTTATCCTTTCGATAATGTAAATACAATACAAAAATTATACAATATTTAAATGTACGGGCCATTTTACTCAATGAACGATCCGTCATTAATGGTGACCTCCAGACATTGAAGAAAATTTTCAATAATAAATTTTTGGAAACTGCATATTGCAGCAATTATGTGTTTTTGACAGAAATGTTAAATGTGTATTAAAATATGGCCTAACAAGATGTCATAAGAACTCCTTTCATGGGCGTCAGTCGAACTCCTACAATTCGGTCGAGCTATACTGAAGACACAATATATCAGACGAGGCTGTATGGATCGTGTTTCTTTGCCTCTTATTATGACGAATACTACTACATACTACACCATGGATATAAAATAATACTACTAATGAGACTACTGTAAATTGTTTATTTAATGTGTATGTGGTGAACAATAAAGTGTTTTCTATTCTATTCTACTTCTATAAAATGAAATTTTGAATTTATCATAGTTGTAAAGCTTCAAGACTATAATAATTTAAACGAAAATTTTAATACCTTTTTTTCTGGTTCCGTAGCCAAATAACAAAAACAGCGGACTTTTTACACTTTTTGGAGACCTCCATGTTGCGCGGATTGCCCAGCACTTACCTAACTTATTTACTTAAGCAAGTTCTCCAAATATCTATCTTTATATATAAAATTCTTTTTTATGTATGTGACTGAACTCCTCCTAAACGGCTGGACCGATTTCGATGAAATTTTTTGTGTTTGTTCAGGTGGATTCGTGTATGGTTTAGATTCACAAGTATACCCAGTAGGTGGCGCTGCAATCAAGTTCACGTCACCAACGTATAAACGTCAGGGTCAAATGTTTGACGGGACAGGTATTAATATTATAAAATTCTAAATATGCCGTGTCTGTACATTGAAGATATGTATTTAAAAAAATATCAATTGAAGTACACTATATATAAACGATGGAATAGACAATAAAATTCTTTTTAGATGTCTTGTCTGTTTGTCTATTTGTTCGAGATTCACGTAAAACTAATCGATCGATTAGTTTTACGTGTCGATTTTGACGTGTTTTTCAATGATCAAATTCTTAGACTTAAAATCTGCACTAGTTTTTATTCCTGCGAGAATTTTTGTGGGAATCCTTTAAATGGCGAGATTAAAAATCCATTCTTATTTTTCACTAATCGATATGATAAAGTTATGGGCACGCAGCGGAAGCAAACAACAGCAACGATTGAATTATATATATATTTACTTATTTAAGTGGAGTACATTTCTATGGCCGTTACTATTCAATAATCAACAACCCATCACAATTGACAAGAACAATAATAGACAATATTCATAGACAAATCTAACACGATAGCCTAGCAAATTTTGTATAATAAAATGTGTATGTTTTATCCCGGGAATCAAGCGAGAATTTTGTCTGGGCGGTTTGTAGTTGTTTGAATAAAACGAAATCCTATATTCTTTTCTCAATGCTGCAGTACTGTGTCTGAAATCCCACAGCATGGACGAAGTCACGGGCATATCCTAGTGTTTATGTAATTTCGGATTATATGATACTTTTTTTATTTTTTATTTATTTATCAAAACAACTCTTTGATTTAAACATAGCATTGAAAACCTCTGGGGTTTATATTAATGCTATGGGATATCTTATATTAATAGATTTATATTATCTATAATTATTTAAAAAAATAACACTATTATTTATATTATTTAATAAAACGTCGAAAAGTGTCACGCATAGATATAACCTTAAAAGTTTTATTTAATATATAAATAATAAACAAAAGAAAAACTGAATGAAATTTATTTGATATAAAATCAGTATTTGACAGAAATTATATTTGAATAAACTAAATATATATATATGAGATTACGCTGATTCGCAGGATTTGTCACTAGCCTGGCAGGTCCCTTCGTTAGAATCCTTCGATTCCTTTGACTCCATTCTGACAGGTCCAGTCTTGGTAATAGGTACTACTCGTTCTCCATGTCCTGACACTGGCTTCCTTGGAGCACTAATTGTTAGTATGCCATCACTGGACAATTCCGAAACAATGTCCTCAGATTCCGTACCTTCAGGTAGACTATACCGCCTCTCGAACTGGCGGGAGATATATCCATGTTCATCTTTCTTTTCCTCATGCTTAGCTCCAATCACTACGTAGCCATCAGCAGTTTTAACAGTAATTTCATCCGGGGAGAAATGTTGCACGTCGAGATTTACCTGGAATTTGTTCTTATCGGTCTTAATCGTTGAGCCCAAGTCTTTGGACAGACCAGCAAGGTGCCTCCAAGGCCGGACGTAGTCGTGGAAAGGCAAAAAAGACGGGAACCTCCATGGATTCATCATTGATGTCAACATATCGTCAGCCGTCAATGCCATGCCAAACGCTTGATCGATGAGTTTATTCACTGGTTTTTCTTCACATTTCTCTTCAGCAAACGTCTCACAATTTAGCAACAATAAAGAGACGATAAAAATACACGACTTCTCAAAACTTTGCTTCATTTTGTTAGGTTTGTATTACGGAATGTAATAAAATTGTTCAGACTTTCTCCGTAGCTTGCGTTTATCAAATTGACGTTTAGGCGCGTCGGTTCACTTGTTTATATATTCGCTCCGACATCTAGCGATCAGTAGAAGGTTCTCGGACTTGGCACGCGTGTGTGGAATTACGGCGAATGGACCACGTCACATTGTTTACGCTTATTTATCAACAGAATGCTATCAATACCTGGTATTATTAACTCATTATGATTATGAAACGATAGTTATTGATAAGTTGTCTTCTATTTTTGTACTCTTTACTGCATTGCATAAGAGGATGTTAAATAATGAAATTTCAATCACAGGGGTTTATTTATATTAAGAGTTTTAATTCTAGAGAATTAGGCAGTGAACCCACTTCCAATATCTTAATTTGTTTAAAATCTTCAGATATAAAAAGGAGTAATAATTAGTTCTTGAACTGGACCTTTTCTTGAAGGTTGAAGATTGAATTGAATGATTTTCGTTTAAGCCACTTTAGTTAGACGCAGTTTCAATTTTTGCCGGGGAGCATGCACCGCCCATATAGTGAATTAATTTTATAATATACTTACTAGCGGCCCCGGCAGACGTTGTCCTGCTCTGAAAAAATAAAATCTAGGACCCGACCCTAGCGCCACCTACCGGTTCCAATTATGGATTTTAATCATCCGGGGACCCACTCAAACACAGAAAAACAAATTCACCAAAATCGCTCCCGGTGGTTAGGAGGATTCTAGAAACCGATCTCAGCGCTACCTACCGGTTCCAACGGTATAACAAGTATCCTATCTTTCATGTTGGATCAATCTGCACATGGTGTACAAATTTGATTAAAATCGGTAAGTAGTTTAGGAGTCCATCGCGGACAAACAACGTGACACTAAGTAATTTATATATATTAAGATTATTGCAATTACCACGAATACCACAAGCTGAGAGTGAAGAAAAACGGCATATTGAGGTATATCTTAGATATATTGGAATATCTTCCGACACAGCAATATACTAAGTGCCAACCTCATTTGCCGAATTGCGGTATAACATATAAGTGTAAAAATGATTTGTTACGTCTATTTTTTATTTTGTCTGTGTCGCATTTAGCAAATAAACGTTTTTTCTTTCTTCAGGTATCTAACCAAAGTGTAAAACTAGGCAATCCGTTTTAAACAAACGGAGTTGGAAAATGTCTGTTACGCTAAACAGGAAACCCAGGAGTGGATGTTTTTGCGTTGCTATTGTGTCTATATGTATGACTAAATATTAATGAAAAATAAATCGTCTTCATTTATCTCACATTTATTACTTGTTGAAATTGTTACTTCACCAATTGAAATATAACACGTGTCTAGATATACTGGTAGTTGTAAGAGATAGCATAAAGTTCCATTTATTTTGATACTTATCATATTCGTATATGAATCCGCGGAAGCAGCTACTTTAGGCCCCGTGTAGGTCTAATTCTCACAAGAAATCTACTGCATCAATTAATAAAATACGAGTTTCAAGTCTAAAGCGACAATAGAGCTTGCGTATCCTTGGCATGGAATAACAGTTAATGATCCATGCCCGTCGCAACCCTTTTCAACATGTATAGTCTCGCTATCTAGTATTGAGTGGAAAGTATAAAAAGAGTTTATTTCGAGAACAATTCCCGCACTTGAATGAATGTAAGTACTCCTATTACCATGTTAGCTGGGGTCACTGTCTAGGTGCATAACATGAAACTGCATTATTTAGAATATTCGAGAATCGCCCGGAGCGCAGTGCAGTTACTGATAATTGTTAACATTGTTACTAACTGAATAATTACAAATGCATGTTTTGTAATATTGTTGTACGAATTGATATTATTATGTTATCTATGTTAGAATTGAATAAATGTTTTACTTCGTTATATACTACTAGTTTTTAACAGACTTAAAAAAGGAGGATCCGTGCAGGAACGGAGAAAGAATACAATTTCCTGCGGCCCGGCGGCCTGTCGTAAGAGGCGACAAAACAACCCACAGCCAGGTGGTAGGGCATTTGCCCGACTGGATGGCTACCACCCCTGGTCTAGAGTATGTCGCCATAACAACCTTGTGTTGTGTTCCGGCATTAGTGACCAGGTTCCAGGCTCCCTAAAGAGAGCAGCAGCGCATTCGTAGCACCTTTGGTGTTGCAAATGGCCATAGGCGATGGTAACCGCTGTCCATCAAGTGGGCCGTCTGCCTGTCTGCTGATATCCTGCAATAAAAATAAAAAAAGGAGGATGTTCTCAATTCGTCGGGATCTTTTTTTTAGTTTTTTTTATGTATGTTCACCGATTACTCCGAGATTTATGATCCGATTTACGCGATTCTTTTTTGTTCGACGCGGAATAGCTTCGAATTGGTCCCCTAAAAATTTTACACAGTTTGACCCAGTAGTTTTCATTTTATATGAAAAAAAAATCCCTTTCCTTCCATATGTACACCGATTACTCTGAGATTTATGATCCGTTTTACGTGATTCTTTTTTATTCGACGCGGAATATCTGCCATTTGGTCCCCTAAAAATTTGACATAGTTTGGCCCAGTACTTTTCATTTTACGATCATTTTTTTGTTCTCAATTCTTGGGACCTATATTTTTTAAGAAGCGCGGCACCATTCGTAGGTCTGCCCATACATAGGTAGACACTAAAAAACTTCGTTTAAAAAAACCGACTTCAAAAACTAAAAAGTATAAAATAACTTATTTCTAAAGCTATTATTATTAATATATTTTATCTAAAACATCTTGAAGTCGGTGCAAAGTAAAACATAAAAATTACTATATTTTGAAAATTACTAAGCACCGACTTTAAGATGTTTTAGATAATATATTTTAATAATAATACCTTTAGAAATAATTTATTTTATACTTTTTAGTTTTTTTATACAACTTTGTCCATAGGTGGTGAACGCGGTCAGTCAGTAATTTTCGTTATCAGAGGCTGAGAAAATCACTGAAATGGATTATCTAAGTGAAAAAGTGTATATGTTACAGTCAAAGAAATCATTCCGGATATTTATATATTATCTAGTCATTATTTATAATGTCTACTCAATTTAGATAAAGTGATAATTGACACAGAATTAATCACATTAACTAGCATTTTTATATGTGTTCGAAGCCTTGGATAATCTAATAAAACAAGTTGGTATAGGTAAAGATTAAAAAAATATGGGTGGGGTATAGATACAAGGCACATTTATTTATTATGCATAATTTTTTTTTATAACCACCCAAAATTAATTTTATATCCCAAGTAACAAATAAATGTGCTGTATATCTATACCACACCCAAAATTATATTTCAATTTGCCTAAGATTTAAAATAACATTGTCATAGATAATAATTCTCGTTACGTTAATTAACATTGCTATAAAGTTATTTAACTTTAATTTATAAAGTAAATTTAAAGCTCATAAAACAAAATTTTAAAAAATACAGATCAATACAAGTATTTGGTATTAATCTTTAAAGACTACAATAATAAAATATTTTAATATTATATTATTATATTATATATTTAATAATTTAATACTTTGGCTAACTTTGACCCGCTATTATGAATAATATCCGGATAAAGTGGCTAATTTATCACATTTTCTAGTCAATTTCGCTATTATACATATATAATGACCAGTCATTATATATAATAGCCGTTTAACCACTATGACTGTAACATATACATAAAACAGAAGTTACAAGTTATTAGGTATAATTTCATATGATCTACGAGGATGCTGCCAACAAAATGCTTTGCAGTTTGGCGATGACTTGTTTGTAAAATCTTGAAACTTTTTTGAAAATAAATTAATTTAAAAAAACCAATGTAGATAGAGTCCTGAGCTTAGAGTGAATCCACAGCCGTCGTTGGTCAGCGAGTCCATCGGACTTAGCCGGAAGTATGGCTAGGCTGTACTACCGACCACTCCTCTATCCGCCACCCGGGGGACGCTCCTCTACATCGCGAGGTGGCATAATAAGATTGTATTTTTTCTTAATAAAACTGCACAGTAAAACTTTATCCTTTAGATTTCGTGTCAAAAACCCAATTGAAACTTATTCTACATTTTATGTAATTTATGAAAATAACTTATTCGTTTAACAGTTGTTATTCATTCGTCCACACAAAAGGGTTTTGTATTTGGGAAAAATAAAACTAGTTTTCTAAATAGTTGGTATATTTTCAAAAATATTGTATTACACGACCTGCACTATCTATTTACAAAAATAAAAACAAAATTACATTCTTAATCAATCCAGAAAAGATATATTTTATTCTATTGCGATATGTAACACTAAAAACGGCATATATAAATAAGACGATCAACAATCAGTCTATATGAGGGACATATTATTGTCAATATATTTTTTATGGGATATAAATAAAATTTTGCTAGATTTTCTTTGACAGAGTTTTAAATTTTATTAATAAAATGAAATATGAAAAATTAAAGTGCCTAATCGCCATAGAATAGATAGTACCTCTTCTAGATCACATTATAATAGCCAAATTTTAATTAAAACCAAAATCATTATATTATCATGGAAATCATATTCGATACTTTAGTATATGTCGTACCTAAAAATACATATTTACAGTAAAACAGTACTTTTTCGAGTTTCTCATGCAAACCAGAAGCAACTTTTCAAAACATATGTAGCAGTTGCAACTTTAATGCATAAAAATAAAAGATTTCGACCCAAATTTGATTTTCATTTCGAGTTATTGCTGTAAAATTTAAAATGTACAAATCTTACAATCTGTTCTAATATGGTTATAAACCATTAGCAAACTATACAAGCATGCGTAGTATAGTTTTACGAACGGAAATTAATTACTGCGCAACGACTGCCTGCTTTGAAGAGTTTGGATGCATCCTCATAGATAACAATGAATCGATAGTATGTTAAATTAAATAATTTTTAAATTTATAACACTGGAAAACTACTGACAGTAAAACCAATTTTTTTTAAAGATTTGCTCAAAATTTACAGCAATCGTCTCTATTATAAATGCAGTTAATTTTTAATTAATTCGCCAAACTTATTGACAGTCATCGTTCAGCGACTGTATTAAGATTGGCTTTTTTTTAACAAAATTTACTATTAATCAGTCAATCTTATGTGACCGATGAAAAGAGCAGCAAATAAATATTACCATAAGCTGAAAGAGCTGTTCGTCAGGTGCAGAGTTCTAAGAAAACTGACCCATCAATAAGTTTAGCGAGAAATTATAATTCAAAACCTTTTCAGCGTTTGCAAAATCTTACCAGTACAAAAAGCGCGTACCTCAAGCGGTTTTGAGCGTGGATTCTTTTACTTTAAACTATTTTTTAACCTATGAATGGAGCGCATCGCAATGGTGGCAACGAGTGTACGAGTAATCCATATTTCTTGGCAGTTCAATCATCTCGCACCGTTTCCTTATTTTTATAACAGCCCATAAACGTCCCAATGCTGGCCTCCCAAAGTCAGGGAGCAGATAGTATACACGCCAAGGTGGCATGGCAGGTTTGACACATCGGCTATCTCGATGCAGGTTTCATCACGGTCTTTTCCTTCACCATTGTTAGAAAGTGGAAATTGTAACCAATATGCATTATAGGTCAGAAAACTGCCTCAGTTGTGTCTTTTGAATTTGGGACGCGTGTGTTAGCTTTTGAGCTACCACTTCATTAAGGGTTTAAATTTTACACAAACATTATTAATAAGAAATGTCGATTTTCTACCAACGTTAAGATAAAAGACTAGATGGTAGGCTAGTAGATATTGTTTAAGAATTTAAATTAATACTACTTCATAAGAACGGGCTCATATTTCTGTTTGCTAGCAAACAAACTGTCCCTTGTAAGTGGTACTCATCGTGCAATGTAAATGTCTTTAGAATTTATTGCTAATATGTTTATATATGGTTATTTTTGATATATATACGCCGGGATTTGGTTCCCCCCGCTATAAAAAAGGCCAATGTGCCAGCACCTGCCAGGGCTTGCGCAGTAGTCACGCCGTTTACTCGTGGCTTTGGCATGAGGCGAATGAACACGTTTTAGGTGGTCATAGTACCCCTTCGGAAGTGCTATCACCACCCCGACACAGCGAATCCCACAAAACCCACCGCGCTTCCTCCGCCTCGGTTAATACCAAATAAGATTTCCATTCGTTAAAAAAATTAGTAAGGTAGGAGCGAGAAAAAAATCTTCCACCGAGGCTATCATTTTATTGTTTGTCGCAGGCCTAGGCCCATCAGTTATTGTTGAACCCTAATGATTGCATAGTGCCATCTATTATTGGTTTATGTGTTCCAGTACAATACCATATCCCGTTGGAAATCCAGTTTCCGTGTTATGGTCAAGTTATCTACGAGAACTTACAATAATAAAAACGCCATCTAGCGTACAGTAGTCTCAATTAAACCGAACCCATTATCTACATTATTAAGTGTATATTTCGTATTATAAATTTGTTCTGAGCAATAGTTTGGTATATAATCATGGCACGTTGAACGTGAATTATAGACCACTGCTCTAGTATACATAGCGGCCTCAAAATATGCTATTTTATGCAAAATAGCTAATGATGTCACCTGTATTAACTTAGAGGCAATAAAAATTTGGCACAAACTAATTGCCGTTACCTGCATCTTCTTATAATTCACTTGCATTATCATGCTATAGAAAGACATCACTTGAATGGCGTTTACCAATGTCAAATAACCGATATTATGGCAAATGGACGAGTGCTAAAATATAGGAAAGGGCCATGGCTCTTCAGTATCAAATCATATATGACACTAGCTGACCCGTGTCCACTTTGCTGGGCGTCATTAAAAAATACACATGCACCCACGCACACATATCAAGGTTTAAAGAAGCATTGTAACCTTTAATTCATAAACGCAGAAAGCACTCGCAGTGCCTCGTACGTGGATATGAGCAATTCTTGTGTGGAACGATATTGCCGTTACGTATTTAACAGGCGTTCCCGTACCCACTTAGCTGGGCGTAAAACATTTTTAGTCTTTTTTATTTATATATCACCAATCACAATCATATATAGCCTATGTCACTCGGGAACAATGTAGCTAAAGCTGAAAGAATTTTCAAAAACGGATCAGCAGAACCGGAGATTACTCCGAACATCCAAACTCACAAACTTTACCTCTTAATAATATTAGTGTAGTCAAGCACGCATTTATACCCTAAATGAAATAGGAATCACTCGTTTCACCCGTAACCATCCACTATTCGATTTAACGCGGCCCATTTCATAACTTAGCTAGCTATATATTACTTACATTATACATATAAAAAATTGTTTTAACATTCTTACCTAGTTTCTCGATATAAAAAAGCTAAAATAACCCACACAATGTACTATCAGTCGCACCGCGGGACTTGCATAGAATCTACAAGACCACAGTTGTAGGGACACAGTTTTTGAGTGGTTATTATATTTTGTGAGAAATGAGAGCAGTGTAATTGAATCGAATACAGATTAGAGTTGTCACGGGAACTCCTTTGCCACTGGCGTCAGTCAAAAGAACATACAATTCGGAAGAAGAATGGAGACTTCTACGCTGATTTTTAATTACCTGGACAAAAATGACAGGTGTCATCGAGTTTTGGTTATGTTGCAAGCCTTTTTTTGATGCACAGGAGGAGTACGTTTCGTACCATACTGAGTCCTTGTCGACTGTGGGGGTGGGACCGGACGGTGCGAAGACTCTGGGTGGGGAACTAACTAAGGTATAATACGGCCGGCGTAACTTGGCGAATGTGAACATAGGCTCTGCGAACTTTAGCGCATGTGAACTCGTGAAGAAAATACAGTGACCAACTAGTACAAAGCAATGAAAAAATACAGGGATGAAGAGCGACCAATTGTATTCACTGACGAGTCGTATGCCCATCACCACCACTCATAACACGAGTGTACATGCTCTAAAGTTCGCAGAGCCTATGTTCACATTTGCCAAGTTACGCCGGCCGTACTATAGGTGCGGGTAATAAGGCCCAAGTACCAAAAATACAATTTAAAAATGTATGATGCCGCTCCAGGACACACTTGCAGGTAGCTAGAACTCCTAGATGGTACTTTAAGCTTGTCGCGACTCGTCGCTCGCTTTTTTTTAGTGCAGAGTGATTCATTTGTGAGGAGCGTTTGTGCTGCGCGAATAATAAAGAAATTGTTCGACTGAATCGTAAGTAATTTCTATAATATTATACTTTTATATATAATTTTGCGCTACAGTTTTCTGTTTTTCATGCTTTCATTGACCTTTGATGTCTGAGTGATATATCATGAACCAATTATTGTACTTTTTTGTATTTCTTTATACACCATAGCAGCGGTTATTAAGGCCTACTAAATTTGACAGTAGGCCTTATTATACTCCTTTTTTTTGTAACAGTATTTGTGACCTTTACAAGTTATTTTGAGTATTTCTTAAAATGTTATGGATATTTACAAGTAATTACGACTGTTTACTAATTGGTTTGTCATTATAGTGCCTACATCACGATGCCCCCCAAACGAGCATTATGGTCTGAAAATGACTTTGAATCCGCTGTCCAAGCAATAAAAAGAGGAATGCTGAGCATATATAAAGCTGCCGATAGGTATAATGTTCCCGGGAGAACTATTAGAAACCATCTCCGGACCGGAAGTTTGGAAAAAACACTAGATCGAAAATTTATTCTTAGTGATGATCAAGAAGCCTGTTAAACAAAGAAATTTGTTTTAAATTTGAAGACTTTAGGCATGGTTAATGCATATTTATTATAATTGATCTCAATTACCAAATGTTACAAGCCTATTTTGATTATTTATGAATGTTAAAATCTTAGGCCTTATTATCCTAACATAGTATAATAAGGCCTACTGACAATTTTTCGTTTATATTTTATAGTGATTGGTCTGTGGGTTTAATTAATACTATAATTTGTTGATTCGGATACATAGTTTTTATATTCTTTCAAATCTCCTTTAAGTAGGCCTTATTACCCTCACCTACCTTACTCCGCTAAACCTAAACCGGCGTTGTGTGGAAGAACATGAGATGTCGAGCGAAGGTACACCCATTGTTCAACCGCGCAACAAGCTTAGGTTACCCCGGGAAGCAGAGTGGGTCAGTCTTCTGTTCTCTTCTCTTCACCAACAGAGGCTGGACCCGTCGCATCCCCACAATGCGCGGTTATGTTGCAAGCTTGGAGCATAGTGTTGTTATATTGCTCATTCATAAGTGAGTTGTGTGAATCGTTGAAACAACAGTGGTGAATTGTTGATTCAACTCACACAACTCACTTATAAATGAGCCATGCTACAATACTATGCCCTCAGCTTGCAACATAATAAAGTCGATCACAGCTGTCATTTTAGTCCAGGTAATCAAAAATCAGAGTATAATACATGAGACGCGGCTATATAGAATAGAACCCTTTGCCTGTTATTGTGGCAAATACTACTTACTACTTTTCTTAATATCTATGCATTTGCCTTACTAACAGTAGTAGGGGAGCCCGAGGTGCTAAATATGGAGTTACTCAAGCGAATCTTTTGGATTGTGAAGATTAGATGCTAAAAAGGAAAAAAGGTTATATGATGTGTGCCCTTTCACTGGTGGAGGGATCGTGTAAAGGTTTAAAAAAAAAGAGTCACACAGAAATATTCAAGCGCGTCAGATATTCAAAAGGGATGTTAAGTAATCTTTAAAGGAACTCCCATTCAAAAGACGATTTGGACGCGACTAAAAGTCATGGCTGATTTATGAAAATGCAAAAAAAAAACATAACAGACATAACAAATACTCGAGAGCGTCATATCAATATATAAACGGTTCAGCTTGATGTTCTTGTCGTGCTGACCCATAATCTGACAATTTGTGTGGAAGAATTTCTTTAATCTGACGGTTTGATAAAAATTTGAAGAATAAAAAATACCCCCACCCTATATGAAGGGTTCATATATGGTGGGGTACATATGGGGTGCAAGGTTTCTCCCCTATGTTATTCTGCCACGCTCGAGTAAATCCCAAAACCTCCGCTTGTTCTCCCCTACTACAGGTTAAAATGACCAGTGACATTACATACAAGTAATTTTCTAGCAATGGTAGTGTACAGGCACCCAGATTTGAGAGTTACATTTTTCACTGTGGGGTTGCCAGGCAAATCTCATCTCACTCCATTCTACTCAAGTTATTTTATTTTAATCTTTTGAGGATTTCTGTGGAGAAACCAACTGGAAAATAAAGGCAAAGAACGTATTTTTTTATAGATTCGTATCATGGAAGTCCCTTACAATTATTATACAATCTTTACACGTTTTAAGTGATATTTTTTAAATATATAAATAAACAAGAACTAATTTCTTGTTCATATAGAAAATATAACTCAAACATTTTTTAGAGATAATTTAGGCCAAAAGGAAATAGATGTATAATCGCATCAATAAGCAGAATACCCCCTTAATGCCTTAACTATCTGCGCCAAGCCCTCAGCAATGAAACAGGCACATAAATAAATTAACAGGAGCTTGTTCAGTTTAAGTAATATACGTCACTGTTTAAAATAAAACAAAACAGCTGTGTAATTTAACAACTGACATTGGTTTTTTAAATGAATATTTGTGCATTTATTGTCTTCGGGGGCGTCCATAAATTACGTGAGGTGTTTTTTTTAATTTTCTGCCCCTCCCCCCCTGGTGAGATGTCGTGAGATTTTATTCAACCCCCTCCCCCATCCCCCAATCTCACGTGAGATTTTTCAAAATGTGAGTTTCTTACGTAAACGCGTTGGATTGTTATTGTAAAAAGAAAAAAACAAATTTGCTTCGTACTTTTATTTACGACTAGTAATATGGTGGTTTGACAGTCAGTAAATGTATAACGTTGAAGTATGAATGAAATTATTTTCTTTCGAAAGAATTAGTAAATGATCTTAATTGTATTACGATTACGCTTAAGATTAAATCTTAAGCATGTACAATCAATCTGGATTAAATGGACCAAAATAGTATAATTTTTTTTTTGTTTCAATCAGAAAAAAAATTGCGTGATATTTGCCGAGAGCTCCCCTCTCTCCAACGTAAGATTAGATGAGATTTGACTCGACCCCCTCCCCCCCTTAAACACCTCACGTAATTTATGGACGCCCCCTTCCAGGCCAGTGTTCCGCAAACTTTTTACATCTAGGAAAAACAAAATGTTTGGAGGTACACCATAATTTTTAAGCTATTGCATAGCTTTTATCGCGGGCTTTGAGCGCGGCGACCGAATCAAGAAATTCCGTAACAAAAATAAACCTAACACCTCCCACTCCGCCTATCATGCGCGGTGAAGGGCCCCCTGAGGCGTGCGGTCGCCACAGTGAGCCGCGAGCTCTCATAGCGGTTCGAGGTATGTCAGGTATTGCAAATTATGGACGACGAGCTGCTCCGAAATCGGACGAATACGTAAGCAGCCGTTTGTGAGAAAGTATATAGGTGTATAGGTATCTATCGTATCTTTATAATGCCACACTCACCGCATGTGCGCCCCGTAAGTATACATGTAGGTATATATGTAGATAGGTGATTTGTTTTCTTATCGGTGACCACGCTCAAAAAGTGTAACTTGAATTAATATCAAAGAAAAAAAAATCTGCATATTTAAAAAAAAAAATGTGGTGTACCTTACATTTTTTATGTAATATTCATCAACATTTATTTATTAATAATCGAAAGAATATTGATTAATAATCAACAAACCTAAAGTTTAAACTGCAGTATAACCTTACTTTTCCGAGGCACACCAATTAATGGCCACGGTACACCAGTGTGCCGCGGCATATAGTTTGCGGAGCACTGTTCTAGGCATATGCTGGATTTTGCTAAAACATAATATAAAGACTGCATCCAAATAAGACATCGCTCCCAACCAGCTTGACAAATTTGTTGCCGAACTGTCACACACGCCTTAGGAAGTACCACAAAGTGGTCAAATACAGACAATTGAAACGAACGTTGAACTGATGCTTTCTCCCTCTAACTACATAGAATTTGTGTTAGAATAAAAGAGACAGTACAATTGATGGCAGCTGACAGATTGTGGACAAAAATAATATTAAATTAGACAGCTTTCAAATGAAACATTACTGAAATTCATGTCATTGTTTGTGCTGTGGTGTATCATTCAACTGAATTTTACTAGGATAATTGATAATTTCGATAATTGAGGTGCCACCAGAAATTCATTGTGCAAACAGCAGTGTCATTATTTCTAAACATTAAAAGATTCACATGTTCATACAAACATCAACGCATTGTATATTTATTTAGCTCATACAAAATCTAATTACACGGCTTATACGCTAATTACGAATATATTAAAAACAGTAGTCCGAGACGTACGTCTCGAGGTATAACGTCGCATATGTATAATCCCCGGCACGCAACTTGGCCAAAGCCTTAAGATGCGAAAGTCGTTTTTTAGATCTCTTTAGTTGTCAATCGGGACACGGGGAATTAGTCAACTGTCTCCTTCACACTCGTAAGCTTGTTCGCGCGCGAAAGAGACAGAGATACTTTTCATAATGCGAATGCAGTGCGACGTTACACCAAGCGGTGTGTTGAGCGTGCCATGCGCGAATTTACCCCCACTACGCCAAAACGTGGCCAAGTTGCGTGCCGCGTTCTATTATCCCCACAAATTGCTATTGCGCCTGAACGCCATTTTGGTGACGTAACCGTAGCCGAACACTCGGTACTGTTAGCATCACTGGCCGGCGAGTACGCGCACATATAGAGTTGCGGACGACGTCACGTGAATGTTAGTTCGACAAGGTTCCAGCGCATTAGCAATTTGCGGGGATAATACATGTGTGCTGTTATAAAGCTAAGTACACACAAGTAATTGCCACTGGTCACGTGAGACAGTTATGAAACCAAAATATTGTTATTATTCGCATAAAAGACAACAGTGAGATTATCTGATTACATTATTTTATAAAACAAAATTACCACTCCAATAGCCGTAGGCTGTAGAGCGAGCTATATTGGGAATATGTCTTATTGATAAAATCGGAAATGATATACGTAACAGAACCAAGGTTACCGACGTAGCTCGAAAAATTATCAAGTTGGAATGTGAAGGGCTGATAGCCGATGGGGCAGACGAGTTCTGAAATGGAGGGCTGGATGAGAACAGCGAAAGACCGGGATAGGTGGCGGAAACTTGGGGATGCCTACGCCCAGCAGTGGACAACGGTTGGCCGACGACCGTGTGTCCAACCTTTATCTGGCTCATTATTAGGGTCGTTTAAAGACTGCATATATGAAGCAATTTTAAGTGGGGTCAAACCTTATTATAGTTTTGCCAAATGTTATAACCGATCCATAGATCAATTATATATTGCTGCGTAATGGTGGATTTTGAAAGAAAAACTGCATTAATCTGGAGCCATCCATGAATTACACAAACGAATTTCATATTTTTTGACCCCTCCCTGATTCGTCACAGCTGGTCACATTCACAGCTGATTAAATTAAATCGTTTGAACAGCAGTTTCGTAATTAGCTTAAATTAGATTTTAAAATGTTACGTTACGAAATTTACGACCCCACCCCATTTGTATTAGAATAAAAGAGACTTTGAGAATTTGTTAAACATACTTCAAATAATTATTCGACGATATTTTCGATACACTCAATATTTTCGCACCTTATTATATACTTTTTTAAGTATTTGTGCTAACTGGGGTATTCCATTTTTAGCCTTTTTTATCGAAGGTTTTCATAAAACCCGAATCCATTCATATATCAATATACAAAATAAATTAAACAATAAAAATCGTAAGAAAATGCAATAAAATATGGCTTTTACCAATATCAAAATAAATACATACACTTTAATATTATTATCATCATACACTCTTTCTTATTTAGCTCATGATATTTTCTTCTTTTTTATCCCCTACACACATCTCTTTGGACACGATTTCAATTTTGGTATATTATAAATACCAAAAAAATATAGTTATCATAGAAAAACTTACAATTACAAATATAAAGACAGTTCTATTAACTAGGGATATTTGTAAAAAAAATGACAACTTTCTTAGGATAGAAATGATTAAAAATTACAATAAACTCAAATCAACAGCGCACCTTTCTATTTAGGCTGAGTAACTTGCTGATTATTAACTGTGCTGAAATTGATAGTTTTATTATATTTTTTAATATTTCAAGCAGAAATTAGTTAAAGCGCAAGCATTTTTCATTATCATAATAATAATAATTAATTAAACCTACCTAATAACTATGTTACTAGAGAACTAATATCCGAGATACAAAATGGTTGATTTGTACACAATAATCATAAAAATCATAAATTAAAAAAAATACAATCATAACACAAAAATATATTCACTATTATCAAAATAAAATAAAAAGTCGGCTCTCTCCTGTTCATATAAAAAGTTGTGGCAAATAGAAAATAGGAACAACATAAAAAAAAATGTTAACAACGACATCTAAAAATGTTTTAAAAATAAGGGAATCTATATTATTGTCGACACCCCAGCATATTGATTGGTACCCTATTATTTTATTCAAAACTAGGATATACTTGCGAGGGATTCGCGGGACACAAAATGACGCAGTATTTGAAAAACACTGCAAGCTATAATTTCAGTGAAAACTGTGTCAGATTAAGCTAATTTTTACGCATCCGAACAACTACAAACCGCTCCTGGGAAAATTCCCGCTGGATTCCCGGGATAGAATAATCAAATTTTCATAAAATTTGCTATCGAACAGTGGCAAAATCACATAGGAGTGCGATTTTTTTTAAACTGGCCATTTTATATAATTCCCAGAAAAATTCCCGGGATAAAAAGCAGTGCAGAGTTTAAGTCTAAGAATTAGTTTTTACGTGAACAAACAGACAATCCGATAAACAGACATGAAATTTAAACAAATAATTGTGTTCTCCATCGTTTATATACTCTATTCCAGTTTTTTTTTAATAGCTACAATGTAGTTTTACGGTATTTTTAGAACTTCATAATATTATGGAAAAGATATTAAGAGACCTTCATATCTTTTTATTTTGTAGCTATACAATGATTATAATATTATTGTTGTATGGGTATAAAACAAAACCTATTAGGGTTTTTTTTTATTGATATTTTGAATAAATTAACTGGGTGCCAGTCATTGGGTGGGGTTGCCAACAATGGAAAATTTACCGTATATAATCTAATAAATATACCAAGAATTGTGTAAAAATAT
Source organism: Dendrolimus punctatus (assembly GCA_012273795.1). Lineage (NCBI taxonomy): Eukaryota > Metazoa > Arthropoda > Insecta > Lepidoptera > Lasiocampidae > Dendrolimus > Dendrolimus punctatus. The sequence goes on from CM022550.1 coordinate 13,710,231, forward strand.
CAAACATTTAATTAAGAAGAGTTAAATTTCATATTTTATTTGAAAATTGAGCAAAATTTCCACACGGCAAGGGAAAAAATTGTAACAAAAAATATTTACAACAATTTTCTTTGCCGGTGTTAAGTTATATTATATAATATTTGTTAATCTAATGCCTTGTTTACACTATGCCCATTTACACGGCAGCAAGCAGGAAAATCAGAAACGAGGATATCCTTAAGAGAACCGAGGTTGCCGACAATCAAGTTGAAGTGGCAGAGGGTCACGTTTTCGCAGGATCGATCAGACGAGCCCTGGGGCCCAATTTCACTGCCTCGAGATATTCGCGTTGTGAAGATATTCAAGATACGATTCCACTGCGATCGTGTCCAAATTCGTATTGTACTAAATCTATAATAGCTTTCCGATATCGTCGCGGCAGAATAATTGTAGAAACTACTGATATTGCCATGAGCTGAAATGGCGTTACCCGAAATGAATATTGAAAGCTACCCGAATTTTAAACACGTATTTCAAGAGTTTGTACTCGTAATGATTTCTAGAGATATAGTAGCGTCCCACGGGCGCACCATTACAATTAATAGAATACTAAAATCAGAGAAACCGACAATTGAGATGACAGTGTCCGGCGATTTTCAGAAGATAATAATGGCAGAATTGGGCCCCTGGAGTGGAGACCGCGCCTCGGTGTGAAGTAGGGCATTTGTTAAACTGGATGGCTAACACCCCTGGTCTAAAGTATGTTGCCATAACAACCTTGAGTTGTGTTCCGGCATTAGTGACCAGGTTCCAGTCTCCCTCAAGAGAGCAACAGCGCACTTGTAGCACCTTTGGTGTTGCAAGTGTTCATAGGCGATGGTAACTGCTTTCCATCAAGTGGGCCGTCTGCCTGTCTGCTGAACTCCTGCAATAAAGTAGTGTAGGAGCCCTTCAGACCGATGAACTGGCGATCTCCATAAGGTTGCCGGTAGGCGCTGGATGAGGAAGGTGGAGGACCGCGATGAGTGGTGCAGACTTGGGGAGGCCTATGGTCAGCAGTGGACCGTGATTGACGATGATTGGCACCGACTATTTCCCTGTGTACTTATTTATATAGCGACGCTAGCAAACAGACAAACGGCCCACAGAGGTTACCATCACCTATAGAAGCTTGCGATACCAGGGAACGAAGACATGGCTCTACCAGCCTTTAGGATGGCATAGGAGAGATGAGCAGATAAAGAATAGCGGTCTATTCATATTGAGTTAGGGTCAATTTGTAGGGTTCTTTAAGCACCTTAAATGAGCTTACAAACTTACTCTATATAAATCTATGTCTAAGTTATGCCACCTCCATCAGGTCCTCATCGCCATTCGACGGGGACTCATGGTCTCAAGACAGGGAATGCCGAAGAAAGACCTCATGAAATAGAGAAGAAAAAGTAGGAAAGTGCACTCTGGACGTAGAAGCGAACGCTCCGATCCACGATGACCATCAGGAGGAGGAATGATATAAAGGGGATGGGACAAAGGGCATTGATGGCATCCCCCATAGGATAGAGGAATCGGACAGGAAGAGTGGAATAGGAGGACGTGATTGGGAAGATGTTACTGGGGGTTGGGCCGCCCAACGGAAATCTGCTTTCTGTCATAGAACTGGGCTTAATATAACCAAGATATAAATATTCAGTCAATTTACGATTAATTCAATAATTTGGTGTTTTTGTTAAAAAAACACACAAACTTTTTATATCAACAGAAAAAAAGATACTCATTTTCGAAAATACATCTCTCTGCAAAACTCTGCTTCTTTCAAATTCAAAATTTTTTATATGTAAAATGGACACAAGTGTCAGTCTGTTTAAAATCAGAAAATGAAATGAAAAAAAACTTTTGCAGAAACGTGTAAATATTTACGTGTAAACGTCGTCACATTTCACTGTAGAATAGTCATTGTTAGCATTAAAAATAAATATTTAACACAATACAATAATTGTGAACCAAATATACAAAACTTCATAAATAACCAAAAATAACTGTTCCAATACTAGGTAACATCGTATTATCGAAGAAGAGGTAACTAGGTAACACTTGAAAGTGTTATATTCGTGTGTAGTTCATGAACAATGTACTATTAGGAACCGGTTCCCAACACTACTAAAAGAAACGTTTCACAATATCAAACACAACGGTGTATTAGGTCACTCGGTCAGCGCTCAGCACGCTGAATTCAAAGAATTTTGGCGGGAACTGAAAGGAGAAGTTGTGCTTTGCGGTTTATTTTCTAAAAATATGTAAAATTATTCTAAAATGAACAATAGTTGTAGAATAATGGTAGTTTTTGAGTAGTAATTATGTGCGAGAAATGTGAACTGTATATCCAAATGTGGCCTTTTGAGTTTTCACAAGAACTCCGTTAAATGGCGTCGTTTGTAGCCTACAATACAACTGCTTAAAGGCCTAGTTGCCAAGCCATGAACATAAAAAAAATTGAATTCATACAGTGCATAAACAATGAACTATTAGGAACTATGTTTCGATTGCTAACAAATATCGAAAAGTTCTAATGACCGAATGGTACTATTAAACTGAATTCGTTCAGTGACCGAATTGTACTAGAAAGGAGCGCTCACTTGGATGATTAATGGCTGGTTCCTATATCTTACTACTGGTTGAATTTTTTGACATTACTTGTACAGAGCTTATGTAAAATTTTAACCGATAGTAACAAAACGAAACATATGATGCCAAACAACGGCTTTAATGTGACAATCTAAAAAGTCACACTTAACTAAACAGTGTCAATTATTACACACACGTACAATGCTTCTTTAAAAACTATTAATGGTCTATGGATGTGACGGTTGAAATACATAACAAGTAATAAAATATTGTTATTAGTAGAAACTAAATTTTTCATGTGGTAATATTGTTTGACACTGACATATCCAACTGTCAAAGTTTGAAGTTTTGCACGATTATGTGTATATTTCTGCACTGTTAAGGCCCGGAATACGTTACGATCTCATTTATTAGTTAATTTCGCACATAAATAAATGAACATTAAACACGCACGAACCCATACAAGTGGTTTGGAATGGTTACGATGTACCTAGTATACCTCAGGATACCAACAGTTCTGCAAGACATACAAAATTTTACAATTCCAATATCAGGGGCTAGATGGAGGCATGCTTGGTAATATCTAATTGGTAATATGTAATTTTTACCAAATAAATAAATATAAGGTGTAGTTTATAGATCTAAATGACTGGTCGCTGTACTCAGAGTCTGATAATGCTTCATTAATGTTAATTAAAGGAGAGTGAACATCTCATTTAAACTTCATTTTTGGGGTATGTACGTATAAAATATGTTTAATTGAAATAACTAATAATTTAAGTATTTGTTCAAATACAAGACAAACAGCATATAACCACCACATATTTCACGTAAACATTGTGAAGAAATCTGCACATCCAGATTAGCGATATGTGAAACCTGCTCATCTGCATTCGACAATGATGGTAGGTAGGCTAATTTCTCTAAAGTTGACACACAATAATGGGACACCTATAGACTGTCATAATCCAAATTAAACAGTATATAAATAATCTTAACAGTAGCTTAAGTTGATCATACTTTAATTTACGTCTGAAATCCAAAATTACATTACTTTAAAGTGATATAATACAATGTCATTATTTTAGCTTAATGGACCATTCTTAACTCTGAGTGCAACAGTTACATTATTAGTACTTATTAGAGTTCCCTGTATAACTTCTATGAAAACAAGTCAGCGTTAAGCAACACATCATTGCGCCCCATCAATCGATGTTCCCCATTGCAAAATCAACTTAGCATAGGGTATAAAAATTGAGATTAACCACAATAAATATGTAGATATATATTTAACTGTCTTCTAGAAGATTGTGCAGCTCCGCGTAGTTGAGTATGGCACGATGTAGAAACTCGTATTGTAACTGCGAATTCAAGTAAATAATTTAGTTAAAACAATTCAAGTATATTATTATATGAGCACAACTTAAATGCCATTTTGAAGTTCGTACACATTGCGCAGAACACGATTATTAGGCTAGCGACACATCTGCCAAGAGTACGGCGCTGAATGTTCGGCTAAATACGCTCGCAGTGTTTTATAAGTAAGTATTCTATCAACCTATATTTATGTATGTAATATCAACAGGTGTATTTATATATGTCTATTAAGTATAATTCTTACTTATAACATATTTTTCAACACACTTGCTCATAAAGTGGCTCTATGGTCACCGCAATTAGGCACAGAATGACACCCATAATCAAACTGTGAGTAAAAAAATTATAACACACTAGTGAGTTATAGATTTTTTTTAAATTTTATTGGTTGAGTTGCTTTGTTCTTGAAAAAGTTTATATTCGAAAAAAAAGATCGTGTTCTGTAGAACAAATAAATTAATGTTCCTATTGCTTGCTCATTTCATGCAACTTCTTATTTAAATAGATAATTTTAACTTGTACGTGTTTAATAAATAAAACTTTCACTCATATATAACTTTTTTTTCTCTGTAATAAAAGAGAACTTTAAATTCCACATTTTGTACGTGGCAGAATAGGCGCAAACCCTATTCGCGGAAAATAAAAAAAAACCTCATCTCTTTAGTCTGTGGCTGATCGCAATGCGCGCGCATAGGAAAACTGTTATCCACGAAATAAAATGAGTTTTTGTTGTTATTTTATTGAAAAGTGTGTTGAAAAACGTCGTATGATACACGTGTGTATTGATGATTACCGTCCTCAGCTCTCTTAAGACCCTCGCCTACGGCTCGAGTCTCAGTGGCGCCTCGGCGGTAATCACCAATGTTACACACTAGTACCATAATGTACTATTTTATTTTATAAAGGAATAAAATATATGTAAGTAAATACATATCCTCTAATATTTATGTATACCACCTTTGAAAAATGTAATGTTTTATTCCTGCCACGGGTTATCTGGAAGAGATCGCTTCTTAGCGATAAGACCGCCCATTGTGCACATTTAGAAATGTATAGGCTATAAGTTTTCTGTAATGGTGTACAATAAAATGTTATCTATGCTTTGAAAACACGTAGCGTTTCCTCTAGTGGCTGTTTTAGTGAGAGCGCGTTTAATGTATTATGAATGGCAACCAACACGTGCGACGCGTTAAGTGACCGAAAATTCAGCGAACAAAAACGTCGAAAATGAGTGTTAGTCATGTGTAATAGTGGCGACAACTGAAGGGAATTTTATTTGAATCGAAAGGCAGACATACGAATGTGTCGATGGTGCGCGCGCGCTGCGAGCGCACCTTCCTCGCGGTGCTGCACACGTCCACGCGCCGCTCCGCGCGCAGCTGGCAGATCAGTATGCACAGCGCCACGAACAGCGACGAACGCTCCGTGCCGTAGCTGCAATGCGACATACAAGCCATTTTTCAAATATTTTGAGTTGCGTGACTCGAATTAAAATGCCTCTGGAATTATTATACAGTTAATTAGCGCTATACAAACACGTATAACACAGGTACAACTTCCGCAACTCGACGACAAAGCGCCTATTTTGCGTGCGAGGGTGGATGAGGGTTTACTCCATCCAGCCCAGCTCCTCCAGGAAGTCGACCAGCTTCTTGACGTTGCTGAAGACATCTCGGAGGCTACCTGGGGCGTCCAGATACTTCGCCCTGTATAGGGCCCACCCCTCCGCATTCAAGCAGGACATGGGCGGCTGTTTCTTCTGCCTCCAGGCCAAAACCGAACACAAATCCAAACGTAATGGAGAAGGGCGTAATTCAATAAAACGCGCAAAGTTCGTCACTATGGTTGCACGTCACACCTTAATCGTGGTTCTCGCTCGAGTGCCACCTCCCTGAATCGGACCATTGTCTTATATTGCACAAATGCAAAAATAGAGTTTGTTTCGATTCGATTAAAAAAAGTGTTTTATTTTTTCCTTTTAAATATAACAATTTTGCTTTGTTCGGATCCATCACACTTACTGTCTTAATAGACGCATTCATTGCGTTCTTGTGTGCTTTATAAACGTCACTTAAATTACTTAAATATGTTACTCTCGTAATACCAACAAATATAAATAAAGCGAAAATTGTTAAATATATTTTACATACGCGTTTGTTAAGTAAAAGATTACACTAGTAGGTAACATCAGTCAATAAATTCAATCAATTAATATTTATATATGGCCAGCAAAAAAAACCCATACACAAAAAAATGTGTTATATGATAATATGTGCTCAATTGGAACAAACTTTCTTTTAAACCCCAAACGTTTTAAAACGAATTTTCATCATTTTAAATGGCTAAATGCATATCTTCGGGATCATTATACAGTGTTTGACGCATCGCGGCAAAAGAAGCTGTTCAACGATTACGACTTATTTACAATGTTCTTGTTGTTGTCAAGTTATTTTTCCCTTTGATTGTGCGTTTTATCTTCTAGAGAGTATGCCGCCATAATAAACTTGAGTTGTGTTCCGGCACCAGTGGCCAGGTTTCAGTCTCGGTTTCGAGGGTGGCAGCACATGGTAGCACCCCTCTGGTGTTACAAACGTCCATAGGCGATGGCAACCGCTTTCCACTCCACTTCCACTCATGCAATAAGAAAAGCACATTGAATAATCAGAGTAAATATAGTGAATGAATGAATGAAAGAAATAGGAATGGATGAATGAATGAAAGAAACAGAGAATGAATGAATGAAATAGCGAATTAATGAAAGAAATACTGAATGAATGAATGAAATAGTGCATAAATGAATGAAAGACAGTGAATGAATGAATGAAAGACATAGTGAAAGAATGAATAAAAGAAATAGTGAATGAATGAATTAAAGAAATAGTGAATGAATGAATGATAGAAATAGTGAATGAATGAATGAAAGAAATAGTGAATGATCGAAAGAATGAGTGAACGACTCACTGGCAGTGCACCAGCATCGTGCTGTGCGCGTGCGCGTCGGCGGGCGCGTGCGGGCAGGCCGCGTCCGCCAGCTCGGCGAGGCCGCGCGTCACCTCCGGCACGTGGCCGGGCGCCGTCGGCCACCCCTGGTACTGCAGCTGGTGCACCGACGACACGTCGCCACTCTAATTGCAATCGAAAAAAATAACAATCAGACACCAGGACATGTCCGCGACTTCGTCGGCGCTCACTTGAAATTCCCGCGGGATTCTCGGGAGAACCGCAGCATTTAAAACGGAATTTAAGCTATCCAAACAACTGCAAACCAATCCCAGGAATATTCCCGGGATAAAAAGTATATCACACATATTACATAGAATTTAAACGCACATTGGAATTCGATTTCTTTCAATCTGACCATTTTAAACTTTAATTGCCTAATAAAAGATATATTTCAATATAATGTGGTAAGGTCATGCTAGAATCGCATCTTGATTACAGTTCTTATGTGATACCACGCTCTTACAGAATATCGGCGTAAAATTGTTAGCCTTGAGCTACTCGTGTTTCGTGCGTTGAGTGAGTTCCGATGGCCTCCTCCCTCCTATTTCAATCCCATATCCCATCGTTTCTATCTCATTTCACCAAACTGATCCCATCCTCAAGGTTGGCAAAGCGTTGGATTCGTTTTCGCCACGACAATAACTACCGCGGTCACCATGTGGAACGACTGATGGAGCATTGTGATCTACTAGAGGAACGCGCCCTTAGAAGGATCGTTACAAACACTATACCTTATCATTAACAACTGCGAACTGCCGCCTCGTGTAGTATGGACACGATTCGCTCTTTTCGTATTGGACTGAAATGTGATCGTACTGCACGGTGCCGTCGTCCCAATATCTCGGACATTTTCCATCACCCATCTGAAAAGAAAAACACTCTACTATTTATTACGGATACAAGGAAAGAAAATAAAAACTGAATAGTTGAAAAAAACATAATGAAATCAAGCGTTAAATCCATATTCTCCTATTACATTAATGTACTCCGTGATCCATATCTAATCTGATGAACGCATTTAATACGTCACTTATGAAACGTCAGGTAAATTTGTTGGAACGAAGTTCCTTATCGCGCGTTGCGAAAGGGGGCTAGACGGAAAAAATTAAGACCAAAAGTTGTAACGACACTTTTTGTTATAGTTGTAAGCCGTGCGGCGTGCGCGTGTTTCTCTGTCTGTCTCTCTCTTTCTCTCTCTCTCTCATTATTACTAAAATTGAGCCTACTAATTAAGTGTATGTAAAATTATATTTGTTAATATTAAAAAACATCATAACATAATATATCATAACTTTAAAAAAAATACAATTCCTTCACTACTCTCTACTCAAGTTTTTTTTCTCTGTGGCATTCTACCAGCCAGTATTTTCAGATAGTAAATATTTAACACAAATTTATGTATATTAAATAATAATTTAATAAAAAGTAATTTGTAGGTATTAAATGATGTTATTCAAATTCAAAAGTATTTATTCAAAATAAGTTCCCGTCGAGAACACTTTTTGAAGGTCATACATATAGGTTAAAATTTAATTTTACTTCCTAGTCTATGTAAACCGCTTCGCAACGTGTTATTTTTGTTATAGACAACAAGCGGCAAGAAACTGTCCAGCAACACGTCTAGCTTAAGTAAGAAAATTGTTGATATTTTTTTCCATACAATTTATGCGGCGATTCAACATTGCTGTAAAAAAAGTTAGAAAATGCATGATTTATCTATGGTTTCTAATTTTTTGACAGCAGGTAAAATCGTTTCTCATGGTCGAAAAATAGTGTTTTCATCCCTACAATCAGACAACGCGTAGATTAAAAAACTCACCTCACTTAACATGACTATAGTAGTTACGTTATGTTCCGATACCATCCGCCAAAAGTCCGTTATTGTATTAGGCATCGGATCTTGCGTTATGATGAAACCTTCAGAGTTGTCGTATGCTGTAATTATTGAATTATTATGGTAATTGAAGTTTTAACAAAAAATGTTGTTTGGCCGATTGATAAGATCATATTTTTAATATATATTATGTAAAACATCTTGAAGTCGGTGCAAAGTAAAACATAAAAATTACTAAGCACCGAGTTTAAGATGTTTTACATAATATATATTAAAAATAAGATATTATCATTAAAAATAGCTTTAGAAATAACTTATTTTATACTTTTTAGTTTTTGAAGTTGGTTTTAGTAAACGAAGTTTTTTTTTATTTGTTACTTTTTACTGCCGCGCGCCTTAAAAAATATAGGTCACAAGAAACGGGAACGGAAAACAATTCATAAAATGAAAATACTGAACCGAACTATGTTAAATTTTTAGGGGACCAAATGGCAACTATTCCGCATCGAACTAAAAAAGAATCACCTAAATCGGATGATAAATCTCAAAGTAATCGGTGTACATATATAAAAAAGTACCGACCAAGTTGAGAACCTCCTCCTTTTGGAAGTCGGTTAAAAATAAAATACCGCGCTTAAAACCGGTGGTTATAACCGATTCCAATCCTTGGCTACATACCTTCGATGAAGGAGGCGTTGATGTAGGTGGAGTAGTCCCTGCCCGGGATGGGCGTCAGGATGACCCTGTTCCGGTCGTAGGGGAGGCACTCGCCGCTGCGGTTGCGCGGGCGCAGCTCCTCGCCGGCGCCCGCCGCGCACGACTTCAGCGGCTCGCCGACGGGGCTGTTCAAGATTTTCTGCACAAGAAGAAAAGGAAACAACACTTAGTTTCTTTTAAGAGATGAAGATAGTGAGAGTTGGGTGTGGCAGAAGAAGCATAAAAGTAGGATAAATGCAGTTGAAATGAGAGCTTTGAAAAGTATATGTAAGGTTAATGTAAATGATATGATAAGAAACAGTGTGATAAGGGAGTGTTGTGAATTGAAAGAAGATGTAGTGACAAGAGTTGAAAAGGGAATGTTAAAGTGGTTTGGCCATATAGAGAGAATGAATGATAGCAGAATCACAAAAACAAGTATATGATAGCAATGTGACTGGAAGAGTCGGTGTCGGTAGACCGAGACGTACTCACCATGATCAAATTGAAGATATTTTGAAGAAAGGTCAGATAAAAAGTAGTTTAAATAAGCGTGTATGTATGAGAAGATTAATGAAAGTTGATGAAGCGAAAAGTGTTTGTTAAAATCGTAACAAGTGAAGATCCATCGTCTCTGGCTACCCCAATGGGAAACAGGCGTGACAATATGTATGTATGTAAGATATCAAGAATATGCATGCACTCGTGGGTTCGAATCGCACCCTTGTCGCCGGTCGGAATGACTATCAATATATAGCTAAATAAAATTAAACGTTAAATTCCGGTTGCGTTCGGAGCGTTCACTCCGACGCCCAGGGTCGGCTTTCCTACTTTTTCTACTCCATTTCACGCGGTCTTCAGCATCCCCCGTTTTGAGACCATTGGCACGCATGTCATCCTTCACGACGTCAAGCCAACATTTCTTGGGCCTTCCCCTTCGACCGGGACCTGGTGGAGGCGGCATGGCTAGACATTTGTTCCCCACATTATTAGCCGGTCTGCGTAAAACGTGATCGTACCAGCGTAAGGGACACTCTTGCAGTTTGTAATATCCAAGTAGAAATAAGAAAAAATCAGGGAGATAATTCGAACCAGAAGATTCTGAAAATGCACCGTCTAATGTCTGAAAGCTGATGTTATACGGAATAACTTCGGCAATTTTTTATAATTCTGCGAAAGAAAAATCCACGCGGACAAAGTCGAACAGCACAGCTAGTGAAACAATATGGCGGCTGTAACAAGACTGGTTTAATAAACTATTCTATTTATATGAAATATACAACTACCCACAATTTATATACATTACAACTTAGTTGCACATTTTCGTCGTTTACCCGTTCCGTTTATCCCCTTCATAAAATCACATCTTAAATGAGGGAGGGTACGTCAATACTTTATGTAGTAGTGGGTAACCAACCGAAATTCCAAAAACAGTCATCCGGGCCGGTTAAAATCCAGCTAATGGCTTTTCGGCTTTAATGGTTGAATCACTCGCTAACCGACAGCTGACGACTAAAGCGTAAACTTGTCGGTTTTTATTTGTATTAAAATAAAAGAGACGATATATGTTCTTGGTTTTGGCGCGGCAATTAATGGCAGCTGGCAGCTTGTGGATAAAATAATATTGACATTGGTCACTCAAAGGTTCAAGTATTACCTCAAACTCATGTTCCATGAGGCATTTGTCAGCACCCTCGGGCATGTTCCTGAGTCTGTCGATGGTCGACTTCAATCTGGACGCAGGTATCTCTGTATCGCCATAGTGCGCGTATTCGACCAAAGCACGATAGACGAACACGTATTGTTTCTATAAAAAGAATATTTAATCACAAAAATATTTATGTCTTTGTGTCTTGTGTCGTTATTTTGTGATAATTTTTTTATCACAAAATAACGCGACACAAGACATAAAGCATGTAGTAATTTTTATATGGTACAGGATATTATACTACAAAAACCATAAAAGAAAACTTTTTAAATATTGTTGCGTATTTATTATATAAAAAATACGCTGTACGAGCAATACTGGTATTGGTACTGTAGAAAACTGTGAAAAGGTGAAAGATGTCAAGAATTAAATTAGTAATTGAACTATTGTAGAGAACCGTAAAGAATTAATATTTGGACTAGTATAAAAAGTGTAAAAAAAAAAGTTCAAATCAAATAATTTATTTGCTCAAAGACATGGCAGATAAGAACCTTAGATGGCCATATGTTACTTGTAATGGTAATAATGTAAATGGTAATTAAAAACACCTTCAAAATCAACATAGTCCAGTACAACAATTATTTTTATATTATCTATGATGTAATTATTTTGCCTTTGGACAGTAGTTGATTTGGGGCTATTGAAGAAATCTGTCCACAAACTGACAATTGGCCTTTTGCAGAAAATTATAAATTTTTTACTAATACATGAATCATCAGAATATTTACACCATTGTAGAATTTTTTGAGGAATTATCTGTACCAGTTATAGTCAACTCATACCGCCCGCCGAGCTTTTACAAGTAGCCCATCTGACATACTACAATCACATTGGTAACACCTCTGGTGTTGCAAAAGTCCATATATGACGGTAAACACTTTCCATTCGGTGGGTCGCTAGCCTCTTTTATACTCTAGCAACAAGAAACACCTAAATAAATCAATATGTGGCCCGCAGCACCTTATCTAAGACAACTATGTGACAATTATAATAAAAAGGTTGAGTATCGCTGATCTATACAGCTAAAGAAAAGTAAGTGTCTGTTGGTAATGACAAAATAAAAATATGAAAAAAATCAGGGGGGATAAATCGAACTAGGAGATCCTGAAAATGCAATGTTTAGAATTTTTATCTGTCTGAAACGGCTGGACCTATTTTGACAGCACTTTAACTGGCAAGTAGCTGAGGTTATAAGGAGTAATTTAGGCTACTGTTAAAATTAGGGTTCCGCGTAAAACGAAAAGTCCACGCGGACGAAGTCGCGGGCACAAAATTTTCGAATAAATTCCCACTCACCAAGGATTGCACCAAGAAGTTCCTTTGCCTCCTGAGCTCGGCGACGGTGTTGAAGACGGCCGCGTGATCGGTCTCCCTCAGCTGGTCCAGCAGACAATCCAAGGCCACCAGAGTGCCGGTGCGGCCCACGCCGGCGGAGCAGTGCACCACCGCAGGACGACCGACCATATTGCTCCACGCTTCGTTTACACGCTGCAAACGACAAATATATCGACGGCTTCATAACAAATGAACGTACAGACAAAAATGCAGTTTTACACAAGGAACAAAATCTCGAAAAAGTCGAATTTCTGTACAATGAAAAAAAAATGCTAAAAACCGAGTCAGGGGGATCTAAAAAGTAAAATAGAACTAATTTAGAAGTTTTTTTTATTTATTTTTGTTTCTCTCTTTGTCTGTCTGTTTGTACCGGCTAATCTCCGAAACGAGCGGACCAATTTAAATGAAATTTTGTTTGGTTATAGCTTATATCCCTGGTCAACATATAGGATACTATTGATCCCGAAAAATTAAAGAGTTCCTGTGGGATAGTTAAAAAACCGCACCACGCGGACGAAGTCCCGGGCAGAAGCTAGTCTATATATAAAAGAAAATCGTGTTACTAACACTATTTATAACTCAAGAACGGCTGTACCGATTTGGCTGAAAATTGGTAAGGAGGTAGTTTAGAACCAGAAGACGGACATAGGATACTTTTCATCCCGTTGGAACTGGTAGGTGGTGCTGAGATCGGGTTCTAGAATTCTCCTAATCGCCTGGAGCGAATTTGGTCCGGGAATTGATGACGAGATTTCTAAAGTTATCCCGACGAAAAAAAAATGAGTTATATAGTTAAACGAATTTAAGGATCTATTTTATACACCTTTACTACCTGTTACCTGTCTAAAGAACCACAACCCAAACTCCATAGTCGCTGGTTGTTCTTATCTGTATAGGGGAACTTGCACAGAAAATCTTTCAGGTTTTATAAAATGACGAAGGTCTTGAAGTCCTGGGCTCTTACTATATAAATGAAGATTCAGAAGATTGCATAAGGGTTACGTTTTAAATTGGACTGACCTTAATAAACTTAAGTATGGAATGTGGATGTTCAGGTGCTGCGAAGTCCTTCCACATCAGGAAGTGGTATTGCCTTACGATGCGCGCTTCGCTCGTCTCCTTCACTTCGCGTGGAGACGTCGGGGCGCTACTCTCTGAGGGGTCTTTACAATCTGTTCAAATGATGAAACGTATAAAACGATTTCAGTTACAGCGACCTCTATATACTATGAATATTATTAGGGCGATTTCACAAAGGAAAAATTTCATCACATGTGTAGACGCTGACCATCAGTTCGTATGAAACATGGATCGCACTACGTCTGCTTGCATTAAAACACAAAGTCGTGGTTGCATCCATTTTTAACTATTATGTTTGTCCTCAGCAAATTACATGCAGAATTGGATTTTTTAATCAATTTGTTTTTTTTAATAAATGGAAAGATCATTATTTCATTTTTTCCGCTATAATCAAAATGTTGTATCAAATTTATACATATCGTAAAACTGTAAAGTTCGAATTTCTGTACAATGAAAAAAATGCGAAAAACTGAGTCAGGGGGATGTAAGAAATGAAATAGAACTAATTTAGAATTTTTTATCATTTTTTTTTTGTTTCTCTGTCTATCTCTTTGTACGGGCTAATGTCCGAAACGATTTAAATAAAATTTTGTATGGTGGTAGCTTACATCCCCGGTCAACATATAGGATACTTTTGACCAAACGCGACAAATTAAAGAGTTCCCGTGGGATAGTTAAAAAACCGCACTACGCGGACGAAGACGCGGGCATCGGCTAGTTAAAAATAAAATTTTGAACCCGAAACACCCGAGTATTGAAACACGCCGACTATGCGAGGATGTGACGTCACTATGTTAATTTCTCAGAGTAAATCGTAGCTCTGCTTAGGTCCGATTTCCGAGCCAACCATGTGCTCGCAGTGACCTTATATAGCCTATTTTGGCCATGAAGGTGTGGTAACTCTTCGTATAAGCCAAAAAGAAGCTACCACAATAGTTGTAGCTTATACCAATAGGAGAGCCAGTCTTTGTTTCATTTGCGTCTGGCATTAAGCTCCTTTATTCATTTTACTTTAAAGCAGTGATATGACTTAAATAATTAGTCGGTTTTCAACTCTGCCTACACCACTTCGCAACCTATAATTTTAAGTAGAAGAAACGACAAGAGATTCCCCAATAGCACACTTCACTTTAACTTATTTATTACAATTATTTAATTTTAATGAATACTTTATTCCTTTCTTCGTATTCATAGAGTTGTAGCTAACAGATACAAAAGAATATATTTTTTACTGTCATGACACTAACTATAAATTTCTTAGTAATCTCTAAAATTCTGTCTTTACGCTACAGACTAAACAAGAATCAGACAAATACCTCCGTTCCTTTTGGCGACACCGTTGTTCTCAACAATCGGTTGGCCCTCCGAGTTTGTGGGCAGCTTGGAAATCTTCAATTCCCTTACTATGTAATCTGAATACCTGTGAATATGTTCAAATAAAAAAATCGCGTTTATACACAATCAGTTATAACAGAGATTTATTGTACAAACTTAAACTAGCGTTAAGAAAAAATAGAGATAATGTTTTTAAATTATAAATAAGGTATTTTAAAAGAAAGAAAGACATATTTTATTTAGGACAAACGCAACATAGAGTGTTATCAAAGAGTAAAATAACAGAAACAGAACAAGTCCTGAAATTGGACCCAGTCTCAGCATATGCTGACCAATTAAGACCAGCGCTGTTCTTCCGCCTGGGATCAGCATGTGAAGTCACGAAGGACAATACAACACACATAATACATAATGTACAATACAATTCAATAATGATAAAAAACCAACTTATTATAAAAGAAATACCTCATTAATATTACTAACTAATCTAAAATGATTAATAAGTAATTTAAATATAACCTAAATTAATTAGCAGTATTCTAACTAAGTACTTATCCCTGTAAGAGGCGACAAAACAACCCACAGCCAGGTGGTAGGGTATTTGCCCGACTGAATCGGTACCACCCCTGCTCTAAAGTAAGTCGCCATAACAACCTTGACATTAGAGACCAGGTTCCAGTCTCCCTTAAAAGAGCAGCAGCAAATTTATAGCACTTTCGATGTTGCAAATGTCCATAGGCGATGGTAACAACTTTCCATCAAGTGAGCCGTAGGCCTGTCTGCTGAACTCATGCAATAAAAATAAAAATGAAGCAAAAGATGTATGAGAATATTGTGGCAAGTCGAAATCCCTCGTCTCCGCTTACCCCTACAGGAAAAAGGCTTGGTTATATGTATGTATGTAGATAGGGAACTCACCGTCTCTCTCCGACGTGTTGGACGACTATGTTCCCAAATGCCCTGGCGCCCCTCACTTCGTCAGGCCAGTATTTGGAGCACTTGACCTTGGAATGTTCCTCGAGGTTGGTCAGCATCACGATCAACTCCAGTCCGTGTTCCCATATCATACGCCAAAAGTCGTTCACGGTCGTGTCCGTCGGGCCTTGGGCGCATATGAACCGCTTGCGATCCTGTTCGACAAAGATAAACTACATGCATATAGTGGTGATTTTTATATGATACTAGCTGACCCGGCAGATGTCGTCCTGCCCTGAAGAAATTTATCTGTGAATCTAAACCATCCTCGAATCCACTTGAACGCACAAAAAATTCATTCAAATCGGTCCAGCCGTTTAGTAGTTCACTGTCAACACACGTACAGAAGAATTATATGTATAAAGACTAGCTGTCCCGGCAGACGTCTTATTGCCCGGAAAAGGTTCAATCGATATGCCGACAGCAGCGCCACCTATCGGGTCCAATTGTGCACCAACTCAGAAGCCTTCTTTGGCTCATGCACAACAACTTTGCTAAAGATCATCACATGATCAAATGTTTAGATAACGATTCATTTTTATATATAAAAAGAAGACTAGGATATGCCCGTAAGTTTATGCTTGACTTGAGGTTCCCATGTGATTGCCGGGATACCAAATTAACGCAGCAATTAAAAAAAGGATTGTAAGCCATCGTTTTAGTGAAAACTGTGTCAGGATAAGCTAATTTTTATGCACCCACACGACTACAAACCGCTCCCGGGAGAATTCACGGGATAAAAATATCTACTAAACTTACTTTACTAAAATTTAACAACACATTCATTATTAACCTTGGGGTTCAACATTACCATACACTTAGGATAAAATAATCCAAAGTGTACAATATTATTCAATTTAACGGCAGTCAATTGCAGAGAAAACAATGATCCCTACCTCCCGTAGCAGAGGCTGTATAGTATCTTGCGACGTTACTCTATAAGTTTCTACTACTACAGGTTGAAGGTCACTACTGTACCATCATATACCGTTATCTAACTACAGCTTGTCTTCGCGTAGTACAGTAGTGACCTTCAACCTGTAGTAGTAGAAACTTATAGAGTAACGTCGCAAGATACTATACAGCCTCTGCTACGGGAGGTAGGGATCATTGTTTTCTCTGCAACCTTGGGGTTGTCTGGAAGAGATCGCTTTTTAGTGATAAGACCGCCTTTTGTACACTTATGTACAAAATATATAATTTTAGTCTTTAAGTTCGTGTTTTTATTGGTGTACAATAGTGTTAAAAAGTGTTATCTATCTATCTATCTTATTTATTAAAGTTACACGAGGCTAACAGGCTCATTAAAATATTTTATCAAAAATTCTTATTCATATGCCAGATTGAACAAGTTTGTTTTTTTTTTTTTATTGCAGGAGATCAGCAGACAGGCAGACGGCCCACTTGATGGACAGCGGTTACCATCGCCTATGGACATTTGCAACACCAAAGGTGCTACGAATGCGCTGCTGCTCTCTTTAGGGAGCCTAGAACCTGGACACTAATGCCGGAACACAACACAAGGTTATGGCGGCATACTCTAGACCGGGGGTGGTCGCCATCCAGTCGGGCAAATGCCCTACCACCTGGCTGTGGGTTGTTTTGCGGCTCTTACGACAGGCCGCCGGGCCGCAGGAAATTGTACTCTTTCTCCGTTCCTGCACGGATAGAAATTTTATCTGGAGAAATCGCATTGTAAGTATGTTGTCTAGAGGTGAGAAGTATAGAAACAGTATAATTGCGGACATTGCTAACCAGTTACACAAAACGTATGTAAATCACAGATTATACACACATATAATCACGCCTGTGTCTCATGGCGTTAGACAGAGACTATGGGTCACTACTTGCGACGATACTGACAAACATCTTTCGTTTCATCCACTCTCATTAACTTCTCTATTCGTGCAAGTTATGTATTTATATTAGATTTATAAAAAATGTACTAACACGTCTGTTTTAACATTTAAATTATTAGCTCAAATTACTTTTACGATTTGTGTCTGAAAATAAGTAAGTTATTATTATTAAAATCGCATTAAAAATGCGATTATGAATAACACTTTAAGTGGGTTAGAATTTTATACCACCAATAACACTTATAATGATTTACACGTATGTTTAATATATACTCTCCTCATGTTTTAGTTATTTGACTTTGCGACTAGTTTTGAAGGAAATTTGCAGGTTAATATGATGCACTCTGGATTAGAGCGGTGACCAAGGTTATTATATCATAGTAAAGCTTGAAATTGGGAATGAATGAGAATGGGATTATATTGATTGAGAAACACGACATGCTAACAAACATATTAAGGTCAAAAAAATGCAACTAATGTTTGTGTCTTGTTTTAGGCGGGATAAATCATAGTTTTTCTAAATGTGGGATGTCATTTAATATCATGCAGTACCTGATTAAGCTCCGAAGGGTCCTTTAGTAAGCAGAGGAACAGACAGACAATACAATTAAGATAACGAAGGAAAGATGTCATGAAACGCGTAACATTACAGAAGCACAGAACAGCGCATATAATTTACAGCTAAATACATGTAGGTCTCTTTTGACGCAAACCTCGGGTGTTAACAAAAAAAGTATTAATACGCTCAAGAACAAGTTATTTTTTGTTTTTTTTTTTAATCGCAGGAGTTCAGCACACAGGCAGACGGCCCACGTGATGGAAAGCGTTGACCATCGCCTATGGACACTTGCAACACCAAAGATGCTACAAACGAGCTGCTGTTCTGAAAAGGTTGGTTGGAACCTGGCCAATAATACCGGAACACAACTCTAAGGTTGTTATTGTTATCTATGGGATAAAAATCAATATCTAAAGCGTAGGCAACACCCATAGGCAACGAAGTAAGCACTGACCTGATACCCGTTGACGTAGTTCGCGTTGATATAGTCCGAGCCGGTGACGCTGTCGATCTGCGACAACTTCACTCTGGTCTGGTCGTACGCCTTGATGTCCGGGTAGCGGTTCTTCGGCTGGTTCTCGCGCGCTTCGGACGCGTGCGTCGTCCTGTCCGGATACCTTTCCGGCAACATCTGCAACAACTTGCGTTGGTTTTTCGGACCGAAATTAGAATTTGGAAATAATCAAATCGAATCAATCGGAAAAACGGGACAACAATTTGTTTATAGGGTATGTTTAGTTTTAAATTTGTCAGTTGGGATGATATTATTAGAAAGTTGAATTAAAATGTTGGATTGATTGAAAAATAACGAACTCGAGTGTCATTCGCGGCTATGAGCCCGCGACGTATGTTTGTGTGAGTGTAAGTGTGCGCCTGTGTGTGTAAGTATGTGGTGTGTGTGTGTAGGTATGTGGTGTGTGTGTGTATGGTGCGTGTGCGCGTATGAATATGTGTTGCGTATAACTTAATGTGACCGAGTATCAGTGCGTGTATGTAAAGTAAGGAACCTAAATAAATCCTTTTTGAAGTGATAACTTCTTATGGAAGGGTAAACCGCTTTGTTACGTAACTCATAACGGCGCCAGTGTGTCTCGCTTCCCTTTCTCTCACGCACACGGCAGCGGTAGGAAGGCTCCTCCTCTCTCACTTTAACCCACAGCGCTAGCCGTATTTCGGTAATTAGGTTTAAAAAAGGTAATAATAAAGCACATATACAAAATTCTAATGTACAACATACATGTAAGCTTTTCTCAAGTTAAAGAATTTCAATATTAAATAGTTCAACTTAGATTAGTTTAAGATATCACTTCTGTCGGTTGTCCCGAGACACACACGTATATTTTTTTAATATAGGTTAACGGTTTAAAAAAAACCGTTTATATATAATCAGTTGAAAAAGTCAGAAAAAGTGTATACAGCCAGGTAATCGTTTTGGTTTTACAACAACAAAAGGTAAGGGGATAGATATTTAATATTTGATTGCATTTGTTGTAGATTTTGATACTGAGGTGACGATAATTCTAGAAGCAATAGATTTGCGTCTATATTCAGACTTGCAAACACGATCTGCGACTACTGAAGTAAGAAGGATCATAGGGCAGTTCAGCGTGTTTCCTCATAACTATTTATTATGTATAGGCTGATCCAAAAAATAAAAAAAAAATCTTTTCAAACAGGCTCAAAAGTTTCTTTTGGGTGTAAAAAAAAATATGTGAAAAGATGAGCCCATAATATTAATATAGTCCTCATAGCATTTTTTTAATTCCCATAAGAATAACACAAGAAATTTTTTTTGCTTCTTCTGATTTTAGTACCGTTCAAACGACTGGTTGACTGATAAATCGCTGTTCCAATTTTTATAGAGAATTGAACGCTCTACAAAAAAGGTCTGATAACATTTCTTGATTTGTCGATTTTTGATTTTCGGCTACAGTCCGACCAGTGTCTTAACAGTCAATACAATGATTTTTACTTAGAGATTTTTTCCGTTCTATTAGTAGGTACGTATTGCAGTAGATGTCACTGTTCTCAAATTGAACACCAAATGAAAGAAAATAATATGTTTCGTTATACGCAGTTGTTTTAATACTTGTTTAAGAAATATTTGATATATTTTTATGTTTTTGCAAGCCATGTTAGCTAATAAATATATTTTAAAGTGTGTAAATTATATTCCTCACCTTTTTCAAATTATAAAGCTTTTTTTAACTTTAATTACTGGATTTTTTATGAATTGTCGAATTACCAAAAACTTATTTCAAAGATGTCAATTATGTCAAAACCAAAACGTCATTCCGATCGATACGAGTCACACTCGTGAACGTATGTACTTTGTTTGTATTTTGATTATTTTTCGATAACTTTGTTTCATTCCTGGACTCCGAAGACTTCGCTTATCACGTTTACTAGTGTTCTGTGATCACGTTGGACTTACGCATGTACCCTGAACACCGATTTGCCTAAAGATTTGTTCTCTGATGACTTGGATTATGGCTTCTTCTGAAAGAGGTTGTTGTGTGCCCAGATGCGGTAAAACTTGTAAGTAAATCATCGTAACGTAAATGATGTTATGAAAATGTATGCATTTGAATATTTTAATAAAAGGAAACATAATAAATCACGCTACCGCTAAATTGTTGTTTTATTTACTAACAAATAAACATTTTTGTAAAGGCTTTTGGGAATTGTAGGAGTTAAATTATTAACTCCCGCAATTTCCAAAAGTCTAATATAAAAAAATCAAAATAATACTACACCCCCTGGACGGTTTTTGCAGTTGAATAGTGTCGTATACCGATAGAGTGCGATAGTATATACATTGTGACTGTTGACTCTATACCAGTATATATAAAGTACTCTGTGAGTCCGACTCACGCCTTCAACACGAACGCACGACACGTGCTCGTGTACAAACGCTAGTTTTCGCGCTCGCTGCTTGCCTTCAAATAAATCCTTCTGAACTGTATTATATTTGACAAAAAAATTGATCCTTATTTTGACACTGAAACCAACAGTTTCGCTGTAATTTATAAAATTCGATCAAATTTTTGAACAATTGAACTTTGATCTTGAATAACTTTTGAACACGTGGACAAATCAAAAAATGTTATCAAACCTTTTTTGTAGAGCGTTCAATTCTCTACAAAGATTAGAACAGCGATTTATCAGTCAACCAGTCGTTTGAACGGTACAAAAATCAGAAGCAAAAAAAAAATTCCTGTGTTATTCTTATGGGAATTTAAAAAATGCGATGAGGACAATCTTAATATTAATATTATGGGCTCATCTTTTCACATAATTTTTTATACACCCAAAAGAAACTTTTGAGCCTGTTTGGAAAAAAAATATTTTTTTGGATCACCCTAAATTGTACAACTATTGTTACAATTACCACGTGCTAACAACGGTGAAGGTAAACATCGTGAAGCAACCTGCACATCGAGATAACCGATGTGTCAAACCTGCTAAGCCGCCTTGGACAAGCGTGGCGGGTATACTGTCCGTTCCCCCTATAATGGGAGGCCCGAGCCCAGCAGTGCGACATTTATGGCCTGATATTATTTTTTTAATTTGATTTTGGTAATCTCTCTTTTCTTTCACCATATCCCAATTACTTGGGGTCGGCACAATGTGTCTTTTCCTTCCACATTCCTCTATTCTGACATAGATCTTCTGCCACACCACATATCATCATATCATACTGAGGTGATGATAATTCTAGAAGCAATAGAACACAGGGTAGTTTAGCATGTTTCCTCACTCAACTATTACTGCTCATCATGTTTATATACCTCGAACTCCTTCTGGAAGCCGTAGTCGGAGTCAGCCTGCCGCTGCGCGTAGGCGTCGGCGAGCTCGTCGCGGCGCAGCGGCGGCATGGTGGGCGGCTCCGCGGACGACAGCGGCTGCCGGTTGCGGAGGCTCTCCACGTACCTACACAATACGAAATTTACCATCAAGCGAGTGCCGGGTTAAAAGGTTTTTGTTCCTGGGGCACAGCTTGCATGCTGACGGCTTGTCTGGATGAATTATCCAGGGGAAATCCGCTTGAGAAACCAAAACCGCGCGTGTTATGGATATCCCATATCCATATACAATACCGCCGGCGTAATTTGGCAAATGTGAACATAGGCTCTGCGAACTTTAGAGCATGTACACTCGTGTGATGAGTGGGCATACGACTCGTCAGTGAATACAATTGGTCGCCCTTCATCCCTGTATTTTTTCATTGCTTTGTACTAGTATGGTCACTGCATTTTCTTCACGAGTTTACATGCGCTAAAGTTCGCAGAGCCTATGTTCACATTCGCCAAAATACGCCGGCCGTATTATACTACACACATGCATAGGATCGGCGGCTGCATCGGTAGCACACTCACTCTAACCGTAGCAATTACGCTAACAACACGTATATCATAATTATCATATTAATGTAATCATATCAATAATCATAATCAATGTAATCATATATTCTAATAAACCATAATCAACTAAGAGGTCTTTAACTCGCGCGACATGGCAGGTGCATGGTATCAATAGTTATAAATATTTTATGAACATATATGAGTAGAAGGGATAGTTTGATAATATCCTGAAAAGCAGCCCACGCTTCTTTTACAATAAATTTTTTTTTCGTACACTATTTTTAATTCAAATTTATTTTCTATTTTTTAGTTGGACTTTCTATAAAAGCGTATTTTTTAAAGTTTTTTTTTTTAACAATGATTGCTTTTCATTTTTAGTTGCATTTTCTATAAAAGCGTATTTCTTAGTTTTTTAAACGATTACTTATTTTTCATTTTTAGTGCTTATTTAGTGATTTAATACCCTTCTCCGTGAAAACTTTGAAAAAAGAATTAAATACACTCTTATGATAAGATGGAACGTTATGTAAAAAAAGGTTTTTAAATACGAGCTTTTGAGATCCTGCATATCATGTAGCAGCAGAGTGTTAGCCAAGACAAGTAAAACGAGCCCAAACACGACGGGTCTATCTTGTTAATTGTTACAGGAGTTCTTCTGGCCACCTTCCGACTCCATCATCAAATCAGCTCCATGGTATCATATTATTGCATTTTCACGCGATATACACATACGTGCAAAATTTCAGCTCAATCGGAAACCGGGAAGTCGATCAAGTTTCACTTGAAATATTCAGTTACATACTAACATACATGCATACGAATAAAATGGTATTAAAAAGGGGCAAAAACTAAGGCAACTAACTGGTTAGTTAGAAATAGGAATGGGCTGCTAAACAATGAAATATTTGTTTTTTTAAACTTACCTTCTAATCGCAGCGGGTAACCTGTTCATCTCGAGATGCGCCTGCGGCGGTTTGCGAGTGCGCGTCGTTTGCATCACACAAAATATTATCATCGCTAGCAACACTAACGCTGCTATGGCACAAACCACCTGAAATATATTCATCATTAATTGCAAAAAAACCGACTTCAAAAACTAAAAAGTATAAAACAACTTATTTCTAAAGCTATTATTATTAATATATATTATCTTAAACGTCTTGAATTCGGTGCTTGGTCATTTTCAAATATACTTTTTAGTTTTTGAAGTCGGTTTTTTTAAACGAAGTTTTTTTTATTGTTTTGTAGTGTATTATTATTATATACATATATATATGTTACTTTGTAGTGTCTAGCTATGGATACGACGCCTACGAAAGGTGCCGCGCGGAATGGATTTTTTTTCATAATAAATGTTCATAAAATGAAAACTACTGGGCCAATCTATGTCAAATTTTTAGTGTACCAAATAGCAGCTATTCCGCGTCGAACAAAAAACGTAAATCGGCTCATAAATCTCGGAGTAAACCGTGAACATACATAAAAAAGGCCCGAAAAATTGAGAAACTCCTCTTTTTTTAAAATCGGTTAATAATTGTTGATCTTTTTCTATTACAGCTGGAGTACAGCCGACAGGCAGAAGGCCCACCTGATGGGAAGCGGTTACCTTCGCACACGGAAGTAGGCAAGACCAGATATGTCATAAACGCGCTGCCAACATCAAGGAAATTAATGACACCCTTTTGAAAAAAACCCTATGGCGTCATATTAATTGGCAAAGATTGCACAAGGACATGATGAGTTTTCTCTTCCTGCCATGATTTTAATAGATCGGCAGACAAACACACACTGTATATCCCCAAATTAAGCAAGTTACACTTGTGTTATGGGTAATATACAACGGACTACTCTGGGGCCGTCCCAGACACCCAGACCATAGTAAATAACGGAGAAAATATATTTCCGAATTTACTATACCAAGAATCGAACCTGGAGCCTCTGCGTTGCACTGAGGTAGGCCGGCAAAGGCTTAGCCCGCTCAACCATAGGTGTCCCAAAAGATCGCGCGACGCTCATCGTGTTATATACTAATATTATAAAGAAGAAAGACTTGTATTGTTGTATGTTTGTAACGAACGAACTCAAGAACTACTGGGCCGATTTTAAAAATTCTTTCACCATTAGAATACTACATTATCCCTAAGTAGCATAGGCTATATTTATTATTAAAAGGAATACGGATGCCTATAAAAACTTCAATAATGTAACCCAAGGTGAAAAAATATTTCCATAAAAAAAACTACTTATTTCCTGCGTACATTATACATTTACTCTACGTTCATCCCAAAGTATTTAAAAATAATTGTCCACCCGTGCAAAGACGGGAGGCCATTTTAACAATAGCTATCACCAACTTATTATAATTAATATAAATTTGCGCTAAATATTTAATATAATATCATTAGTGATAAAAAAAATCTGGCCGGTATGCCATAGAAAAAGAAATTTACTTGACCTTTCATAATGTGACGTACTTGCTGACGTTCATCAGATTTAGATGCCTGATTTCATTCGAGAATTGTTTCTTCAACTGATCAGTTTTTATTTCCTCATATTCGACATGAATAGTCGTAGTAGTATGTTTTGGAATCTGCTGGTCCAAGTTAGGACCTTCTTTTCTCTTTTTTTAAACGCATTGAACAAACTTGACACCCCAAACAGAACATTATAGAATCTTACCTGTAGAGTTATCTCCAAGGTACTAGACGGTACGGGTATTGGCGGCGTAGGCGCAGGTCTCAGCACGTTCAAGTAATCACTGAACAAGGGATCTTCGTGTTTTAACCCAGCTGAAACCAATAAAGATTATATTAAGCACTTATCCGTGAAGGAACGGAGAAAGAATACAATTTCCTGCGGCCGGGCGACCTGTCGTAAGAGGCGACAAAACAGCCCACAGCTAGGTGGTAGTACATTTGCCCCGCTGGATGACTACCACCCCTGGTGTAGATTATGACGCCATAACAACCTTGAGTTGTGTTCCGGCCGGCATTAGTGACCAGGTTCCACTCTCCTTTAAGAGAGTGCTACAGCAGCGCATTTGTAGCACCTTTGGTGTTGCAAATGTCCATAGGTGATGGTAACCGCTTTCCATCAAGTGGGCCGTCTGCCTGTCTGCTGAACTTCTGCAATTAAAAAAATATGCGTGCAGGAAAGGAGAAACAATACCAAATGTTGCGCCTGCGCAGCTTGTTGTTAGAGACAAAATAACAACTAGTAGCTAGTTGCTAGGGCATTTGCCCATCTACATGGCTATCACTCCTGGTCTAAAAGATGGGTGCCTCTGAAAGAACTTCGGCATCACTGGGCATGATCCCGGTCCTCTTCGAAGCCAGCAGCACATTGGTATACCCTATTCACGATAACACGACGCGCAGGATGACCAAATTTCAAAAATTAACACCACTCAATACCACGTTATAAAATCTCATAGCCTAGAAATTTTGATGAATTTTTTGTGTGTGTTTCAGTAGGTCCCCGGGCTATTTAGAGTCACAATTGGAATCGGTAGGTGGCACTGGGATCGGGTTCTAGGTGCCTCTTAATCGCCTGAAGCGATTTCGATGATCTTTTGCGAGTTTGAGTGGGTTCACGGATGGTCCTAGGTTTTTATTTTTTAGGGCAGGACAACTTTTTCCGGGACGGGACCACTGATAGGTTATAAATAGCGATTATTACAAATCGCAAATCATTCTTCATTTTTGTTGGAATTTACTAGCAATTATCGCGATTTTAAGTGTCTTTCACTCCAGCTTTAGGTGTTAAATTTTTTTATTGTTGGTAACCCTGCTCGTTAAGTTATCGTGAACGCTCAGATACGCAATTTAAAAACCTAGCAAATGAAATCTAAGATTTTAGACCACACCATAAAAAAATTCATGTACTTAAACAATATGAAATTTGGTTATACACATATTTTGGTTCTGTCTTTATTGGTTTTAGTAAGCACGATAATTCAGCAAATACCGAGCGAGGCGATAAATGCACAAACAATAATTTAAAAAACAATATCAGTTGTTAGATTTGAAATTCCACCACTGATTTGGCGATAATTGTACATGTAGACCATAGATTTTTTTTGCAAATAAAGTTTTTCTTTCTTTCTTAGATTCTTAAAGATTCTCTTAAACCTCGTTTACTTTGATAAATTATTTTTTAAGTGCCCCCTGAAAATTTTAACGTTACCACATCTCAAAACCTCCAATTAAGTAGGTCTTGATTTTAAAACATAACACAAAACAACTACCCAATTATTACTGGAACCCTTACCAATAGTAACTCTACCACCCGAAATGGGGTGTTAGAGCCCAGTTTGAGAAGGGCTGATCTAGACTATACTGCACTTACTGATCAACTCCACGAAGAGTGTGTAACTGGAGTCGCCGTCCAGGGGCCCGTCTTCGACCTTTAGCTCCCGATCTTCGTCAACAACCCGGTCCGCCATTGTCAGGTCCTTGCTGTAGTCTCTGCTAAGGAACGAAATTATTTTATTGTTTATTACTGGAAAACAGCAGACAGGCTGACGGCCCAACTGTGATGGAAAGTGGTTACCATCGCCTATGAACATTTGCAACAGCAAAGGTGCTACAAATGCGCTGCTGCTCTCTTAAAGGAGACTGGAACCTGGTCACTAATACTGGAACACAATTCAAGGTTGTTATGGCGGCATACTCTGGAGCAGGGGTGGTAGCCATCCAGACGGGCAAATACCCTACCTGGCTGTGGGTTTTTATATCACCTCTTACGACAGGCCGCCCGGCCGCAGGAATCCGTATTCTTTCTCTTTCTGTATTTTATTGTACGGATAATTACATCTACAAACCAATAAATAAGTTGAAGTGTCATCTTTTGACATTTTACGATTTTTAAAACTTTTGGTTAATTAAAATTCTTAGCAATAATTCAAACCAATAAAACCCAAAAAATAACATTCCTGTAAGATTCCATTTTCAAATTTACCCTCTAAGACGGAACCACCACTTTGTGGTCAAATACAGATAATTAAAACGAACGTTGAACTCGTGCTTTCTCCCTCTAACTACATATAATTTGTATTAGAGTAAAAGAGACGATATAATTCACTTGGTTTTGGCGCAGCAATTTTGATGGCAGCTGGCTGATTATACACAAAAATAATATTAAATTTGGCCCCCTTTAAGGGTTAATACACTCCCTTTTGACTTTTTCTATAATAATAAAAGGGGCTGGTGGCGCCCACTGTGATTGCAGACATAATTTCTTGAAACATTTTTTTGGAATAAATTATTTTATTATTACAACCAAACGTTTAGTCTCTACCGGGAATTATAAGGAGTATGATATATGTATTGTGACAACCTAGGCGACGACAAAACAAATTCACACCAGCATATCTGTGAAAACACATTTTATTACCTGTCGGAATTTGAACTACTTGTAATTCTTTATGATCGTCTTCTTTTGTTTACTTTTGTTTATTTATTGGCATGCGTTTACTTATTATTCTAGAGAACAGTTTTTTGTTTTATTGTACTCATTTATGGCCGTTGCGGTCGAATCATTAGCCAGATGTTACGGAACCACGATCAAAACGAGACATGTCTACATTCAGGAATCTAATAGTGACGGATTTTGCACGTTTTATTGAATTACGACCTTCTGCATTATGTTTGGATTTGTCGTGTTCGGTTATATTTGTACCTGTATTATACGAGTTTGTACAGTTCTAATGAACTCTATAATAATTCTAAAGACATTATAATTTGAGTCCCGCTAAACTCGTAACAGTATGTATGTGTATAGGTATATATCTACTATGTATGGGTGTATGTATGTATATTTATATAATAATATTAATATATAATACTAGCTATCCCGGCAGACGTCGTCCTGCCCGGAAAAGCTTCAATCGATATGTCGACAGCATTAAAGTTTATAATTAACAAATAAAAAATAGGGGTTGATCGTAGAGGGTTAAAAATTTAGGGTTGTATGTATTTTTTCATTAAAAAAAATCTAGGGGTGGACTACCCTTAACATTTAGGGGGATGAAAAATAGATGTTGTCCGGTTTTCAGATCTACCCAATATGCACACAAAATTTCATGAGAATCAGTCAAGCCGTTTCGGAGGAGTTTAACTACAAACACCGCGACACGAGAATTTTATATAGTAGATGTCATATTTTTTAAAATATTGTGTAGCAAACCCTGCCCTAGCTTTATGCTATGTTTCTCTCTCCATACCAAGGTCGTCTCGAAGAGATCGCTAGCGACAAGACCGCCATTTGCACCTAATTCTAACCTGTTTTTGTGTATTATTTCATTAATTTTATTGTACAATAAAGTGTGTTCTATTCTATTCTTCAGGAAGTGTTATTCCTTTAATCTCTCTCTGCCATGACACCAATGAGGTATACGTACGTGTCGACGTGCCTCCTGACCCTGTTCAAGTCCAGGGGGTCTTCAGTTTCGTTCTCGTCGGCGTCCAGGAAGTCTTCTGTAGATGGTACGCTGCTCACAGTGCTGGTCGAGGTTGTCAACCTCGGCTCCGGCCTACCGCTGAAATTTTACACATGACAGTCAAGATGAAATAAAAAATTAATCTTAGAGGCCTTACTTATAATCGTTTTGTAAATTGAAAGAAACTGCTCAGATCTGATTAGTGAAAATCTTACCCATATACCCTCTTTAGTCGAATATATTGGGTAAAACCTACGTTAATCATTCAAATTTCTTTTATCTGTGCTCCTCTTAGGTAAACAACAGGTAATACACGTTTATAAGTGAAAAAAAAGATATTGATTAGGGTCTGATTCTCTTACTTAAGAGATGGCTATTCATTTCTTTACGAGATTATTATAAGTAAGGCCGTACATGTGCAATTTTAAAACTTAGCAAGTGACATTGTTTTTTTTAATGAATACAGTGAAACATTATTATAATTAACCTGAATAAATAACTAACGAATTTTACGAGATTTAGAAATTCCCTAGAAACGCCCGTAAGATGTAATACATGATACACTTTTACATTACGAATACACTTTCGCAAAATGCCTCTCTATAAAGAATTGACACACGTTGCATAACCTCTGTTTAAGGATTTTGATCAACCTACAACCTTTGCATAAGATATTCAATCAAGCCATCTAACAACATCCCTGGAGATTACCGCTATATTCGTTTACCGTAAGACAATCCAGGAATTTAAGCTGTCATAATAAATTAATGTTAAGTGTTGTAAGTAAGTTCAGGACTGTATGTTTTACTTTTAAGTTCAATTCACTAAAAGGAATCTTAGACCAAATTAACCTCTATATAACAACCCTCATTGTAACAAATTATTTGATATAACGAATATTTTATAACCTTCAGGTTTGTCATAGCAAGGTTGACACTGTGTTTGCGCATTTGTTGTTTAAAGCCGAAATACGACTGTTTCATATCGTTTCGCTTGCAGTAAAAAACGCTATATCATATTGGCCGCACTTACCGCTTAGGCTTCTTCAGGCAACGCAGACACTCAGACTGGTTCAGGATTGTATCGTTTTTGTTGAAGCGGTGTTCACCATCACCCATCACCAATTCAGAGTTTGGTGGAAAATCGTTGCTGTAGAATATAGTAAATTATAAACCTGATTTTAGTCGTGGCATGAACAAAGAAAATTCTCTTTTCTTTTACCATATCCCAATTAATTGGGGTCGGCACAATATGTCTTTTCCTTCAACACTACTATTCTGACATACATCTTCTGTCATACCGTATATCATCATATTATCCTTCACACAATCCATCCATCCATCTTTTTTTGGGCTACCTTTACATTTGTACATTTCCATCTTGGGATAAAACTATCGTCCAATAATAATAGTAAAAAAAAACTTTGAAAAAGCTCTAAGTCTTGTATTTCTAGAAGCTCTGAAGTATTTAGTTTTTTGGATTCTTATATACAAAAACACAACTAGACCAAAATTTATTCTTTAAACTAAATCAGCCAATGGTTTTAAATTATTTGTGGAAATCCAGAGAAGGTTTAAAATGTAAGTAAATATGAAAAAAATGCTTGGAATATAGTAAAAACAACAATTTCGCTTTCCCTTAGAAACTATTCCTACCTGTCAAACATTTTATTTTCGGCCCGTCGTTCAGTAATCAATGTTTTGTATTTATTGCTTCTACGATTATAAATGAGAAAGTTTGGATGGCTGTTTGTTTCTTGATCACGACAGAACGGCTTTGGATGAAATTTGGCACCGGGAGAGATTATAGTGTGGAAAAGATAGTAATGTAATACATAAGCACAGGGGTCGAGGTTAAAAAAAAATAAAGAGAAAAAAATCGGGATACACGATTCTTAGGACAAGCAGATTCCGGAAATGCAAGTTTTAATTTTTTTGTCTATTCTCAGAGCATCACGTGAAAACTAGTAAACGGATCTAAATGACTCTCGACATTTAGCTAGCTTATATCTCGGGTTAAGACTTAGGATACTTTTTATCCCGTTCAATGACGTCGTGGGATAAAAGAAAAAAAAACATAAATGTGTCGTTTTTACATGCCGCGATTGCGATTCCCGCGAAAATTTATCTTCTAGGAAATAACAGGTTAAACAGTTTTACGCAACTAATCATTCCTCCCGATGTACCTGCGCAGTAGTTACCTAGTAGTGCGCGTGACAGTGTACGAATCCTGTAAGTGGAACAGAGCTAAGAATGCATAGAAGGCAACACGCAGCAATTTCTCTTGCTTGCGAATTAAGTTCAATATAGATTAATTACAAGTCGGAAACCGGTTTTCACTTTTCTGCTCAGACAAATACTGTAAAATACATCCCTTTTCAACAATGTACGACAAAATATAATCTTGTGTAGGGCGTGTCTAAAAATATTTCTTTATGCGTTAAATAAATATACAGAATGCCAATCATAGCACGGTGTTAACAATATAAGTATAGGTCAGGAGTCTACAACCTGCGGCTCGCGAGCCACATGTGGCTCTTTGGATGTAGTGCTGCGGCTCTTTAGTTATACATCGGGGGCTTCATACCAAATGGGCGTACAGACAAAACTGCAGTTTTACACAAAGGGATAAAATTGTGAATAAAACAAAACTAGTTGATCGTATAAGGCTGAAATCCGGAATACCCTTCTTAGGTACACTTGCATAAAGCTAAGATTTTATATGTTATGAAGCTCTTGATATGTAAAAAAAGACATAGTTTCCATTGAGGTTGTTTGCCCAATTGTTTGTTATTGAAGGACAAGTTAGTCTTGTAAGTTAACAAGTCAATTGTTTTCATTTTTGTATTTAATAATAAGTAATTAATAATTATCTATTAATGTCACATAAATATTCTCTTTTTTTTGTGAAAAACACTACTTATATATGAATAAATAGATTTGTTTGTTATTATCAAACACTTAATTTATGCAAGTAATATTTATTATTGGCAAGAAAAAAATTGTGGCTCTTTGAAAACTTTGAAATTTCGTAAATTGTATTTTTGACTCTTCCGACTCAAAAGGTTGCCGACACCTGGTATAGATAGTTTACGCGAATATAGTTTTTAATTTTAGTTACTCTTCTGAGGTTCTTACTTAGAGAAGATATCGGTGATGTAAGCGCCGGCCGTGGAGAGTTGCGCGTGCGCCTGTTTGTAGTCCAGAACTTTGACGTCCTTCGGAGACGCCTCCAGGTCTTTCATGTCCATGTTAGGCGACAAATGGACCATATACACTCTAGAAACATAAAACAGTTTTATAAATGGCAAAAAGGTCAACCCAGTACAGAGAATCGGCCCAGGATGAAAAATGTGTTGTATAAATAAGTAATTAAATATACTATATATATATTAATCTGTGTAAATAGCCCTAACACGTAGTATACAGGCTATGATGAACCATCGTTCGAGTCCGAAATTTAATACGGTGATATAAAACCAAAGTATGCGATGCCGTGTAATCAAAATAAACTCATACGACAACCACTGGAGCGGCTATGAAAATATGCCCACTCACCTTATCAGTTATGTAGTACGTTTACCACACCTTCTTCGCCACAACACCAGATACAATGAGAAGCCGGCCGGCTTATCATAATCTATTCCCAGTCCTTCCATATGATGCAACACTTATCAGTCTTTATGTATTTGATTAAGGGCCGATTTTGCAATCACCAGAGAGTAGTTATTCGATAAGGTTTATTGGTGGCAGTTGCTTCTTTATTTTGGAAATTAAACTCGATTTTACTGGACTGTGTAATTATTGAACTTTTTACATACATAATATAAGTACAGAGCGTAAGTATTATGCTATCACACATGAGAGCGATGTGAGAAATGAAGTGTAGAGTAGTAGTAGTATCTTAGCTTGCTAAGGCCGCTCCTTTAATGCCGCATCCCGCCCGACGCCTAATTGCTATTTGTGCCCTCTCAGGGCGCCGGCGGTATGCGGGGCGCGGGGAGTAGGTGTGCTCCTGCGGGCGGGTCAGGGGGGTGCTCTCTGTCCGCAACAAGGTTCTAAATATTATTTATTGACGTGCGCCTGATCTAGTACAGCAGTGACTAACGACGACGCGACAAGTGCGATACAAAAGAGTTGGAAGAGAAGGTAAATAGAAGACAGTGACGAGTTAGTGACAAGATTAGTGGACAGTTAAGTGAAGGAGGAGTTTAGTGTAGTTCGAGAGACGAGCCAGAAGCGAGCTACACGCGGTAATATCGAAGGTGAGCCCTGAAGTAGAAGGAGGTGGTCTACGCAATCTCGGCGACGGTATTGAGGGTGTGACAACTTATCGTCGGGACTATGCATCGTTAGTCGTGCGTATAGGGGCAACCCTGCGGAGTGGTATTGCGTGCGGTTGTGTAAGTCAATAAAAGCGTTTAGTTAAAAACTGGTGTTTTCATCCAACCCATAAGAGCGTACTACCGCTCGCACGTAACAGTATGTAACGTACGAAAATTCAAAAATCTAGGCACCATTTTCTGGCGAGTGGGCTGCCGCAGTGACGTATGAACTGAAGTTATTTATAAACTATCCAACATCGCTAGATGGCGTCACCATATACCTTTTGGAAAAATAAGAATAGTTTCTAAATGAATTACGAATCTTAAAATACAAAAGCTTTTGTGATTGTATTAAAAATGAACAGTGCCATCTGGTTTTAAATTTTATAACTGTGATGTTTGAAAGAAATTAATGAATGTAGATGAAGCAAAGGATGTATGTCATTATCGTAGCATCTACCTTTTAGTATTAAAAGCTTATTGTATATTTTCTCTGTAATGTGGGTGTACAATAAAAAGTATTGTATTGTTGCAAGTGGAGATCCGTCGTCTCTGTCTAGCCCTACGGGAAACAGGCGTGATAACATGTATGTATGATGTTTCTAGACTACTGCTAAACAAGGTGGAGGCTATCGTAAGGAGATACTTTATATTACAAGCTTTTATTTTACTTTTTTCTTCCCGGTTTCCGATTGAGCTGAAATTTTGCGTGCATATGTATATCGCGTGACAATGCAATAGTATGGTACCATGGAGCTGATCTGATCATGGAGTCGGAAGGTGGCTATAGGAACTCCTGTGCTAAACAAGATAGACCCGTCGTAACTTACTAAAACCCGCCTTTCTGTGATCACATTCAGGCAGATTTAATATTGAATTCATGTCTATAACATCATTTTGTTTTGTTACTTACCGATAACAACATATGGGGCCATTTCTTTCAGACATCCTTGGCAGAACAACTTTGAATAGATATTTGTCATTTTCCAATACCTAAAAACAAGAGTATCGTTGATTTCTTTTTATGTACACACTATACAGCGTGAATTCTTCAAGTGGGCCTTCCGAGCTATATCCTAAACTATACGGAATACGTGAGTCCTAGTGTGCTCTTAAAAAACTAGCATGAGGTGTTGACAACACCAACAAACAATTTAAATTTGATTTTTGGTCACATAAAAATTCTACAAATTCCTACAAATGGTGTAAATTTTGTGTATTAATAAAATATCTCTCGCAGTGGTATTTTTCCTTCCTTAATAGTTTGATTTGAGAAAATGAGGCACCTGTTGCCTGGTACATGCTGAACCTATTTGTATCATCGCGAGGCTTTTTTTTATATATCTACATCGTTTAATTCATTGCCATGTGTCAAGAAGTACCAAATAAATGTTTTCGAAGTGAAACTTCTATATAGACGGGGGGGGGTCTTAGAATTTTTCTGTAACGAAAAAGCGTTACGGCCGCGTGGAGGAGCGGCATAAATTTAGACTAGACGTGGTGAGAGGTGGCATAATTATAGAGTAGCCTATGGATGCGTGTTGTGGTTCCGGATCGAATTCAGCTTTTTTGTTTCATAAAATAAAATATTTTTAAATAAAAAACGCATTCATTAAAATGTAACCTAACCTAATCATAATTTGCAGTAAACCTGCGAAAAATCTAAATGTGTTCTGGAACACGTAGTAGAAGTGAAACTTCAACGGACAAGTGGAAAAACGAATCGCAACCAAATTTTAACTTGAAGTTTTACAGACAGGTTTTCTTTCTTTCAAATAATAAAAATTAGACAAAGAAGTCTCAGGCCCGACGAAAACTAGTGGCATCTCCATTTTTGGAATATCAATTACCCTTGTCAAAAATAGAATCGACTAATTTTGAAAAAAAAAACCAAATGTATACATACACCTAGGCCGCGTTCCACATAAGGTCCACAACGACCACGCCCTCGACCGCTATTGTTTCCCTTCCACTCGCTTGCGATTGCGAGCGTTTACAATCATAATAAGTTGAAACGGATTATGGAGCATTGAAGTCGTTAACGACGAAATACAAAAATGCCAGAGATGGATGTATGGCCGATTTGAAAATCGCGCCCATTATAAACGTATGTTAATGCGTGATCGAACATTATGCCGTCACTGGTAACGTTTTCGCCATAACGACCGAGGTCGTTGTGTGGAACGGCTAACGGAGCATTTTGGGCGTTGTGAGCTACTTATGGAACAACCTGTTTGGGTAATTTTTTTAATAGCTTTAATGTACGTAGACGGTATTTTTAGAATTTTATAATATTTTATAATATTATAGATATATGAAGATTTTATAGTTTACGGATATAACAACATAACCTACTAACCTAGCTTAAATGAATATGTAACGAACACCATGAACCATGACATGCAAGCATAAACCCATAGAATAATAAAACAAAAAACAAATTACCGTGACAGGTTTTAAAAAAGGTATAGATTTCAGATCGGATTCTGTATATTGAATAAAAATTATTTTAAAAAAATATTAGTAGGGGCAACTATACTATTGTTGGCACCTTAGCACAAAGATTGGAACTCTATTATTTTATTCAAAACCTTTTTTTTAACCTGCTATAAGACAAATGAGCGATCGGTGAGAATTGGAATAGGCCATGGATTCAAATTCAAATTCAAAAGTTTTTATTTAAGTTAAGTTCCACTGGAGAACACTTTTTGAAGGTCATACATATAGGTTAAAATTTAATTTCACTTTCTAGTCTATGTACACCGCTTCGCAACGTGTTATTGCTGTTCAGGAGAAGAAGCGGCAAGAAACTCCCCAGCAACACGTGTAGATAATTGTTGTTTTTTTTTTCTTGTTCTATTTATATCTCAAGTTTTAAAAAAAGTTTCATACAGAAGTATGTTAGAGAATGACTTTTGAAGAATTAATGCAGTTGTAGCAAACAATGCATATTCAATAAGACAGAGACACAATAAAAGGATAGAAAAACATTATTATAGTTATAAACTAGTTTCTGCCCGCGACTTTGTTCGCATACAATAGTTATGGGCTATTTATAACTGAAAAAAAAAATGCAAATCAGACCAGTAGTTCCTGAGATTAGCGCGTTCAAGCAAACAAACTTATCAGCTTTATATATTATAAGATAAAACTCTCTCACCGACACCACACCCTGTCAAAATCTCCGCTTCTATTATGTTACGTTGCAGAAAATTACTTTCAGTTTTTTATTAGCTGTTTAAGTAATTAAAACTTTTTTGACTATCCCACGGGAACTCTTTAATATTTCGGGATCAAAAGTATCCTATATGTTGACCAGGGATATAATCTATCACCATACGATTAGCCAGTACAAACAGAGAAACAAAAAATTCGAATAAAATCTAAATTAGTTCAATTTCACTTCTTACATCCCCCTGACTCGGTTTTTAGCACTTTTTTTCATTGTACGCAAATTCGACCTTGACAATTTTATTATATGTATAGATATCTCGAGTATGAGGTGCCAACAACGGTGGGGTTCACCCTGCGGGCAGCACTGACCTTCCGCCAGCGGGGCCGCGGCGGCACGTCCGGCGGCGCGGGCTCCGTCCAGCAGGAGGCGCTCTGCTCCTCCCCCCTGCGCCTCGTGCGCGTCATCGCGCTTATACGGACCGTGTAGTTCGTATTCGGTTGCAAATCAGTGAAACTGGAAAGGGCAAAGGCGATAGCTTGGGTTGTGAGCTAGCAGTGTTGTGAACACTAGAGGTGAACGTGACCTATTTAGGCAAATTTTTTAATAATTCGAGTGCCTAAATAGGCCTTTCGGTTAACACTCTGATTTTCATTTTGAATATGGGAAAAGTAAGTGAAGAGTGGTTAGTTAAACAAACAACTACTTCTGTAATGAAGTCAGGCGTTAAATCCATATTTAAGTGACCAGACTAAAACCATCACATAAGTCACATAGACCACGTTCCATTAGGGACTCACAATGAACACATTCAAGACCGCGATTTACCCGTTCCACTTGCTTGCCGGCGTTACAATCGTAAACCCAAGTGGAACGGCTATTTGACCCACCTCTTAATATGGGTCGTTGTGAGCGTTGTGTGATCGAAAATGATGATGTTATTAGTGACGTTTTCGCCACGACCACAACGACCGCGATCGCCAAGTGGAATGGCTAACTGAGCATTTTGGACGTTGTGACCTACTAATGGAACGCCCTGATAGAAACGTCAAGGCCTATAGACTATTGTGTATTGTATAATCCCTTAGGGCCTATTGTTGTATTGTGATCACTGTCAGGTGTCTCGTATTTAAAATACAAGCTGGTTCTAAGAAATCCTCGAAGCGGTCGAGTATTGTGTCGAGACATATTTGACAGTATAAAGCAATGACTCAACTGGGGGGTGCGGCAGTCTAACGATAATCACAAGCTAGAAAAGACGTGTGTACGTCCGATAATCTATATAGTGACAGACTTTGCGCGTGTTACTGAATCGTGTAATACGTTTGTACCGGTTGTGTCCAGTTATATTTGTACCTGTGTTATACATGTTTGTATCGTTCTAATAAAGTAATAATACGTTTGTGAACACTATCATTCGTCCGTTGCCAGCCATTCCCAGTCCAGTCTCGTGGACTGCCAACCTCCTTAAGTCGGCCCCACTCATCCCTGTCCTCTGACTTCCTCATCCAGCGCGTACCGGCGACCTCGCACAGGTTATTGGTCCATTAGGCTGGAGGGCGTCCGACACTACGTTTACTGAGACGCGGTCTCCACACCAGCACTCGTCTGCTCACTCGGTATATATATCCTCATTTCTAATTATATCCATAAGAGATACACCCAACATAGTTCGCTCCATAGCCCGTTGAGTGACCTGGAACTTGTGGACCAAGCTTGCCATTAGTGTCTATGTCTCGGCTCCACAGGCCAGGACAGTAGGTTAACACTGTCATTCCCAGATATATAATACCTAAGCCGTATAGTATTATTAAATACATGAATAAAACCGGTAATATAATTTACAGTTATTCAATAGGTAGGTACCAACTTTTCATGACGGGTGCAGCTGTTGGTTGGATGTAAATTTTATGCTACAAAAGATGTTGTACACATAGTGTATTGAAAAATTTAAACTGTCTTACCGAACACTTGTGGACACATTAGTTGTGAACTTAGAGAGAGGTCCCCAAGTTGCGTTGCTCATTGCACCGGTGCGATCTCTAAACGTTGCATGTCCAGTTAACTCCATCTGTAAAACAAAACAGCCTTTTCCAATCATAACAGCCATTACACCTCCCATTGCTGGGCTCAGGCCTTCCAGTTATAGGGGGACGAACAGCATTCCCACCACACTTGTCCAAGGCGGATTTAACACAGTAGTTATCTCGATGTGCACGTTTCATCGCGATGTTTTCCTTCACCGTTGTTAGTACGTGGTAATTGTAACAACACATACATTAGGTCAGAAAACTGCTTATATGGTGCTTATTTCTCCTGATACTACAACCTGGGCGTCTTCATGTCTCGTGTAAATAATGTGAATAGTACCTTTCTGCTAAATTGTCCACAATTGTCTTCGCCTAGCACCAGGTGACATCATGGTCAAACGTACACCTTATTTTGTTTTTTAATTGCTCGAGACAGAAGAACGGCCCACCTGATGGAAAGCGATTACCATCGCTTATGGACATTTGTAACGAAGAAAGCGATCAAAATCGGTTCCATGTCTTGTTATTTAATACAAGACCGAATTTAGCAAGAAACATAGGTAACGCCATCTCTTGACCATCTATCTGTTACACTACACAGCCTTTGTAAAGTTTAAAGTATAAAAGGCTAAGTCAATATAAGGCCAAAACATAACTTACAGTGTATCCCTTTATCTCAGCATTAGGTTTCAGAGGTGGCCCCCAAGTCAAATTCATCAAATCAGAAGTGCAATGGGCCACCACATTGTGCGGTTTCCCTGGTGTACCGTCAAGAGTGGCTGCTTCCATTTCCTCGGACCAATCGCCACATTTCTGGGTGTAATCGGAACAAGCACGAACCTGTAAAGAGTAGATACTTATTTTTATTGCCGCCTGATGGAAGTTGTTACCGCCGCTTACAGACATCTGCACCACAAGGGACGAAGCCAACGCTAACTTCTTATGTGAGGTTACACCGCTTCGTTACGTAACGCGTTACGGCACCAGTTTGGTTAGGCTTCCCTTTCTCTCACGCATACCGCAACGGTAGGCAGGCTCCTCCTCTCACTCTAACCCACAGCGCTAGCCGTATTTCGGTAACTACATTTAAAAAATTAATGATGTAATGTAGTTGAAATCATTTATTCAAGATTATTGTTACATTAAACATATATATACGAGTACATCAGTACATACATAAATCAAGAAAACTAAATTAACACGGAACGCATTCGCGCGGGCGCCGAAGTCGGGACGCGCGAACGTCATGAACGGTGTCATGAGTACGACTGACTTGCCACTCCTGCGGCTTGCGCATCCTTTGGGGAGCGTGGGCCCCTGCGCACCAGATGGGAGCGGCGTGAGACGCGGAGGGGACGCGGCAGGCGACGACTCCCGTACATGTCTGAACCCGTCGTAATATCTTCGCGTTACATCCCCCCCCTACAACTCGGATAGGGTGTCCTCGCATCCGAGTTGATAAATTTATAGGCTGGTCAAGCTGTGCTCGCTGATTGGCGGTCAGCTTTACTCCATCGCCGTTTTCAAGAGTAAATTCCGTCGTTTCGACGTGTAGCAACTCACAGTCGCTAGGGGACATTGAAGCGTCCCATTCCTCTTTGTTTACAAAGGAGTGTTTTATGTTGGGCTCATCTGAAAAGTTCCAGGTACCCTTTTGCAAATCCATAACAATACCGGCCTGTTTCATAAAATCTCTGCCTAGTAGAGTTTTTGTAGAACTCCCAGGGAATATCAAGAAGGACGTCGATACACTGCGACCCCACATTGCTACAGGTACGGTACATTTTAGCGTAGTATTTGCCTGTGTTCCATCGGCAAGAGTAACGGTCTGACTCGACTCCTCAAACTTAACATTCATCTTTCGCAACATGCGGTGCACATGGGGGCTCGCGATAGAGTGCGTGGCTCCGGTATCCAATATGGCCAACGTCGGGGTACCTAAAATCTCTACGCATACAATAGGGTCGTCGGAACACGTCATATGTGCACTTCGAATGTCAGCCCTACTGCTGGTGGACGCACCCTTACAATTGCCACACTTTGAATATACGACCCCTGCTAGACCGCATCCGTAACAACGAATACCGCTAAAAGTTTCTTCTTTATCTGTCATATCATCAGTCTTAATCCCGGTCGTTTCCCTTTGTTCGAACGTCTGGGCTTTTTTCCGACATTGGTCCGTATTATGTCCGAACATCCGACAATGCTTACATTTAGGTCGAACTCGAATGGGTTTAAACTCATCACGGGATGACACCTTATCATCAGTAAACAACGAGTTTACTGTTTTGGTTGCGGGGGGATTATTATCACTCACAATATTTTTCCCATCGGCACTGGACGGGTTGTGGCCGTTCGCGGGGTTAAGTTTAATCTGATAATGATCGCTAACCTCGGCTAAAGATTCCTCAGCGACTCTTACCAATTCTATTAGACGGTCAAGTCCGTTCACTGAATCACGAGGCACGCGTTTCCGGATTCGCCTATTTAATAAACCGTAAATCATATCGGTTTTCATCACATCACTTATCTCATACGATAACGTGGTTAACAAAGCGCGCACACGCGAGACGAACTGGTCGGAACGTTCATTAGGATTTTGAACCGTCGCGAATAATTCGGTGAACACTTTATACGCCGGACGAGGTGCACCATACATGGCGCGCAGTCTCTGCAGCGCTTCGTTCCAGGAGTTGACGGTGGACCTGACGCCTCGCCACCACACGGCGGCGTCGCCTGTCAGCAGCATCGGGAGGCCCTTCAGCGCATGCTCCTCGCTCACGCTGGCACACTCCCGGTATACTTCCACGGCATCTATGAAAGCTTCCAGCTCCTCCTTGGTACGAGATGCACCGTCGAAACGTGCGGTACACTTCACGAAATTTCCTCCCGCCGCTAATGGGGTGGGGGTATTGTTCCCAGGACCCGGTGATGATGACATCCGAGCCATCATTTCCATGAGGGTGCGACTGGTTTCGGCTTGTCCTCTGGTGATGCTTTCAACCAGGGTTGACAACTGGTGATTCGTCATAACGAAGCTGGTACTACTGGTGCGTAGCTCTTCGGCTTCGTCTTGACTAGCTCCGTCGTCGCTCATCTCGCTGTTTGGCGGTTGCTTCCTTCTCGGCATTTTCACGAGAGGTATATCTTTGACACGCGAATTCACTTTTTGGCACAAGCGATTATTGTGTTATGAATTCGTGCCACTAGTTGGGCGCCATTGTAATGTAGTTATTAACATCATTTATTCAAGATGTTGTTACATACATAAATCATGAAAACTATTTCTACGACGATACGTATTCGCGCGGGCGCCGGTGTCGGGACGCGCGAGCGTCTAGTATTGCGTCATAAGTGCGACTGACTTGCCACTCCTGCGGCTTGCGCATCCTTTGGGGAGCGTGGGCCCCTGCGCACCAGATGGGAGCGGCGTGAGACGCGGAGGGGACGCGGCAGGCGACGACTCCCGTACATGTCTGAGCCCGTCGTAATATCTTCGTGTTACAATGATAATAATATGTACATGCACAAAATTCTAATGTGAATATTCCAGAATTGTATCTAAGAATTAAATATATTTTATAATCAATATTAATAAATAACCTTTCCTTATATTATCATATTAACAGAATTATAATTTAAGTTAGAACCTAAGCTTTTCTAAGTTAAACAGTTTCAATTTTAAATAGTTCAACTTAGTTATCACTTCTGTCCGGCGTCCCGAGACGCACACGTTTTTTTAACATGCGACAGAGGGGATAGGATTGTAAGGATGGGATAGAGATCAGACTGGAGCGATGGAATAAGGGACAAGGAAGTGGACTATGGGCACTCTCACTAATAGCTAAAATACTTCATTTCA
This sequence comes from Dendrolimus punctatus, assembly GCA_012273795.1. NCBI lineage: Eukaryota > Metazoa > Arthropoda > Insecta > Lepidoptera > Lasiocampidae > Dendrolimus > Dendrolimus punctatus. The sequence goes on from CM022550.1 coordinate 13,752,784, forward strand.
CATCAAAGTGGTCAAATTGCGTCCTCAGACAAACGCAACCCTAAATGTAAAATTTCAAGGGCGTGATATTATTTAAACATTTGTTACATTTGTGTATATTTCTGTATAAAATGTATCAGACTATAAGTAGAATTATTGTCTCCGTGCAGTTTGGGTCATAAATAATCGGATCAGTGAAGCGAGTATTTCGCTCTCTTCCACTCACGGGCCCTATGGGCAGGCATATTGATATGCATTATTGTTGTCGATAAGCGTTATCGATAGTGTATTTAGTTTTGTCATTTTGTGGGTTAGTTACATAAATTAAAGAAAAAAATAGATAAAACAACGTAATTTATTAAAATAAGAATAATAATGATTTAAAATAAATTATTAATTAGGTATTTATGTATTAAAAAACTATAAGTACAAAAGTTGAGAATGTAACAAGTTATATTAAAAATAAATATAAATACTTATATCTAAGTTTAAAATTAACAGCAAAAAAGATAATAATGATTTTTATAAGAATGATAATCTTTCTTTGATAAGAATGAGTTTTTATCGTTAATGGCGTTGCGCCCGCGCAACATGCTCTTCGCCCTAACCGGGCTGAGGCTGAGTTTGATTTATGACCCAAACTGCACGGAGAAAATAATTCTACAATAGATAAACATATAAACATTGTATTATTTATTATGCCATAGATAATATTTGAACTATAGATGTTTATTGTTGTTAGTAATTAAGTCAAATTGTTTTAAATTTGATTTATAAGGGTAATAAGAAGTTATTTGCTTAGGTCACTTGTGATGTGATGGATGCTGGTACTGAAAATCAGCCCTGTGTCAGTTCTTGACACAGCATAACGCTGAGTTAACAGCTTTATTGCCGTGAGTGTTATGAGGAATGAGGTAGAACGGGAGATTAGATTAAGTAATGTCAACTGTCAAATCAATTGGATTATCTTTATAGACTGACACCACGTCGCGTCCTCATAGATTTTATTCGAACTATTTATGTCATAAGTAGGTTCAAGTAAAATGAGTCAAATAGCGCATTAATATTATGATATTTTAAGTTAGATGATACAACGTTAATGCCTCATCTTTTACGAGTATATTGGATTTTTTTGTAACACATGTTCACTTCTCTATTATGAAGTGCAGAATTAAGTAGGACCGCCTCTGTGTATGAAAAGATGTCTGTAAAGGGCATTAAAATAAGACGAAGGGCTTTATTGCAGTTTTTTTTATACAGAATTGATTTATTAGCAATGATTAGAAGAGCTTTTTGTGTCAACTTTTCAAGCACGACAATTTGAATTTAATTTACCTGAAATACGTAAGTGCTGTGTGGCTCTAAATTATCAAACATGTACGGCAGGTTCCTATCGCCTTGCTGAACTGCCGAAAGGACTGTATTATTTACGTCCTTTTTCCTCGCTTTGAGTTCATAATAATGGATCAAGGGTTCTATATCATTAGGCGGAGGCGCCTTACCAATCGTGACTGACGTAGCTGAGAAACCATTGATCGATATATTCGGTAGAAATATTGGTTCCTTTTCCAACGTTTTCCCGACTCCATCAATCGGAGGACTCCAACCATACCTAGTCCGAACTTGTAATCTTATACGATATTCAGTCGAACTATTTAATCCATCTAGAATAAACGACGTGTTGTCTGTTCCAATTCTCTTTTCACCATACCTAAAAGTTTCTTTGGGTTTATTTATTGCGTATGATAACTGGTATTCCTCTATTGGTAAATTGTAATTTTTAACTGTCCAATTTAGATACAACTGGGTTGTGTTCACTCCTATTACTTTGTCTATATGCACTGTTGGTGAAGCATAGACAAATATATCAACCGTCCCAATCATTTTTGTAGAGCTCACAGAATCATCCATCTCGCAAATATACGTTCCGTTGTCATCGTCAGCGTTTTGGATTGGTAAGAAGTAGGTGCTGACAACTTGTTTTGGATTTAATGGTTTCAGTGGTTTCACTTCTACGGTTGTATGGTTCTTTTTTCCTATTTTGTACCACTTGACTTCAATTGGTTTGTAAACTGAAAAAAATACAAAAATAATGTGTAAAACGGAATAGGGGAAACTACTGGAAACAGCCAGTTGGGACTTCACAGTGACTGGCACCCTGTCAATTTATTCAAGATAAGTCTTGCGGTTAGCGGAGACAACAGGCCGTCACCCGTATCCAAAGCCACCGAGTAGGGAATGCGTACTCCCCAAAGTCTTCGTCCGGCGGGGCGTCCGCAAATGGATTTACCCTTGTAAAAAAAGCTAAGGTAACTTAATATTTTAGAGCCATACAACAATAATAATATTTTTTATTGCATGGCTGGCAAAGGGCACCTTATGATAAGTGGATACTATCACTTATAGGAGTTAGCAACTCCAGGCATGTGTTACCAACTTTTACGATGGCTTAGAAAGGATAGGATAGGAGCAATGGGACAGAGAGATTAGGACAGAAGGAATGGTACAAGGTGGGATAGGAGAATGGAATAGGGAAGATAGGATTTGGGAACGAGGAAGTTTTGTTGTATGAACCAGATACCCTGTGAGAGCTTGGTATCACATCCGAGGCGACTCAGCGAGCTGTAATCAACATAATGATTTCAGCATAGATTATCTGACGTTTTTGAAGTTTTTTATATTGTTGGATTACAGGCCACCACCTGATGAAAAGTGGTTATCATTGCTTGTGAACATTTGCAAACGGTGCTGTCAGCTGTCAGCTGTGTTGTCAGTCTCGAACGAGGTGCTGGAACCTGGCGACTACTGCCAGGACACGATTTTCACATTATTATAGTGGCATACTTTAAATCATATAATAGGTGATAGCCATCCAGACGGATAAATACCTTACCACCAGGTAATGTTATGACATATTGCACAAAATTTTAAGAATAAAAAAGCTCATCACAATTTATGGAAGAACTTTGTTATTTATAAATTAAATAAACTAAACTATACTATACATAAAGCTATAGGTACTTACAAAATAACATAAATCTATAAATAAAAAATTGACTTCAAATCACTGTCGGCGGAGCGTGCCCGGAATGCTGGCCACATTTCCGAGTTGGATGGCAAAGCTGATTCGCTGCCCTAGGTGCAAGCCAGCATTTAAGTCACGCGAGACCTCAATTAGACGCGTTGAGAGGTCTCGATAGAGGTGATGAGCTCCAGGCCCCACGGCCCCAGGGTCGCGACACCCAAAGCAACAAATACTTACCCACTACCAATGGACACATACTTACGACTTTTGAATTTTGATATAGACAACGCAATTCCGAAAATGTTCTGATACGTGTTCCTAATTGTGTCAAACTTACCTTCAAAGATGCACGACAAAGTGACATTGGGATGTTCTGAGATGTTTAAATAGATCGGACTTTCTGTCACATTCAATAGTTTCCCTTTATACGTCAGATTTAATAAAACAGCTCTCGTCTGCACCTCGTCATCCAGTTTCACGTTACAGGAATAATCACCGGAGTCGTCAGACGTGACATTATCGATGCGAAGAGATGATGTTTTGAATTTCTTCTGATTGCCATCCAGGTCACTTTCGGATAAGTTCCCTATAGTTTCAGTCACATTTATCCTGTTAAAAAGTTATATATTTATTTATATATGTGAACTAGCTGCGCCCCGCGGTCTCTCCCGCGTGGTGATTGAAAATCGTCATAAATCCAAAATTAAAGATTCTTTCTAAAACAAAAGTAGCCAAGTTACTCCTTATTACATCAGCTACTTGCCAATGAAAGTCCCGTCAAAATCGGTCCACCCATTTCAGGGATTAGCCGGAACAAACAGACAGACAAAAATGGTAATAAATGTTATTTTGGTGTATGTACCGTATATATATTCATATACATGTAGTAAAAAGAGGTTAATTCAATATTACAAACAGACACTCCAATTTTATTTAATGTATAGATAATTCCGGGAAAAGTTTATTTCAAATAGAACGGTACAGCTGACACATACATGACATGTAAGTTGTAGCGTTAAGCGTAAGCTTGCCTACGTAATAAATATTAATTTAATAATAAATATATAATACACATATAAATATTTACTTATTTATCTATTGTAATATATTTTAATATAAAATACTTGTCACATATAATGTTTATAAATATATTTGTTTAGAGAATTTCTATATGTATTGATATACTATTACTTTCATTTCTTTACTGAACCTGTATACCTACATGTTGTTTTCAAATGTAGTCAAATAATTGTTTTCGAAATTGTTTGATGAAAAGAGAAACAATAAAAAAGTCAACCACATAAAATAATAAGGAACCTCTGCCTTGTCCAATAACAGAGGAGGATGGCAATAAAAAAAAAAAACATATTCTTACAATAGTGATTCAGACATGTTATAATAAAATCAAATATTATTTATTACATATAAAAGAACAAACGTTAAAATTATATCTTATCATTTTACTTTTAAAATAACATGACAGAAATACTTTTTTAATAAAATAAAATTAATGCGTTATTTGACTTTTATTGACTTGCACCTACTTATGACTTACTTATTTTATTTTTATTGCAGGAGTTCAGCAGACATGCAGACTGCCCACCTGATGGAAAGTTACTTTTTATTATGGTTACCATCGCCTATGGACATTGGCAGCACCAAAAGTGCTACAAACGCGTTGCTGCTCTCTTAAGGGGCACTGGTACCTAGTCACTAAAGCTGGAACACAACTCAGGGTTGTTATGGCGCCATACTCTAGACCAGGGGTGGTAGCCACCCAAACGGGCAAATACCCTACCTCCTGGCTGTGGGTTGTATTGCCGCCTCTTACGACAGACCGCCCGGCCGCAGGAAACTGTATTCCTAGGGCGCGATCCCACTATGTCGTAACGATTAGTTTATCGTTGGATGACTGTCGTCTCTAGCTGTTCCCATTAGATCGCGACGACCTTTTATCGTTTCACGGCAGTCGCTTTGTCGTTTACATATCGTTAGCGAGGGGGGTGTAAACACGTGTAAACGACGAGAATATATTTGCATCGTGGCTACGATAGATTTGCCTTCACGATTTAGTCGTAAAGATTTTTTATCATTTTACGACTGTCGTGCTAGCCGTTCCCACTGTCATGACAAACTGTCGTCACTGCAAAAAATGTAGACGACAGTAAATCGTGTCGTTTTATATATATACACCTCCATTTAAATATATAAGCCACGACACTTAAAACTACACGATTATCTCTCGTCACGACAAAGTGGGAACGCGCCCTAACGGAGTATGCGGAAAACAGGTACTTAGGTAAGTGTAGCCTTTTTACCGCACATTCCGTTGTATGGCGCAAATTTTTAACTTTAGGACAATATATACGTGCTTCGTAAATGCATTTTTTTGGGAAATGTGTTGAAAAGGTGGTTTGGACATGTTGAGAGAATGAATGAGAGCAGAATCATGAAACAAGTATATGACAGCAATGTGGGTGATTAAGTTGGTATCGGTAGACCGCGACGTAATCACCATGATCAAATTGAAGATATTGTGAAGAAAGGTCCGGTAAAAAGTACTTTAAATAAACGTGTATGTATGATTGAATGACGAAGCGAAAATTATTTGTATTGATCGCAGAAGGTGTATGTTCATCGTCTCTGCCTACCCAGAGGGAATCAGACGTGATAATATGTATGTATGCATTAGGATCGCGCAAAAACTCCGATTTTTTTTTAGTTTCCATTGAAAAATTGACAGTTTTTGATGTTTTAAGAACTTCCTCCACAGGACAGCAAAAAAATATTTTAAAGATCGCTTCAAATTTTTTAAGATTTCAAAAATCGTTAAATACTGAATTTTTTTGTAGATTTTTTATGCATTGCTTTAGATTTTTACGAGCGAGTAATGCACTAGTAATTTTTAAAACATTATGAGTGACAAGGTATTATTTTTTGGTCTATAAAATTATACCGTAACGAGGTAAAAAAATTGAATAAAAAAATTTAGTTATTTGAAATCTTAAAAAATTTGGAGCGACCTCTTTAATTTTTTTGTGCTGTCCTTTGGAGGGAGTTCTTAAAACATCAAAAACTAATGTTTTTCAGTCGAGACTAAAAAAACTCGGTTTTTTTACGCCACGCATGCATGTATGAAACCGCGAAAAAGTACAGACTAACTATGGCCGCTATACATATAAATTAGGCTTGCATTATTTTTCAGGGTACAAGCCGTCCTTAGCGAAAATCATTATCCACCCCCTATATACTTGTGTAAATTGAAATATTAAAATAAAACAAGGTACAAAATATTAACTTCTGTGGTATTCAGAACTTATGTATATCTATTTAACATATCGGTAACATGATAAGCAGTGTCACATATCACAGACAACCGTCTTTAATGAACTTATTGCTCCGTATTCTCACTTACATACAATGGATCAAATCGACGGTGAACCCATGAGGTTAAAATCGCCTGGTAAAACACTTTCGTTAACAGCGCAAGGACACGCACACAAGAAAAACATCACTTTTAAAGGGGCAGGGTTTTATTTTAACCTGATTCGAGTTTTACAATAGGGCAATAAAATCGAAGTGTGTAAACGAGAGCAGAGTACAAAAGAAAAAGGGCGTCGTCCATCGGTAAAGTGCATATTGGAATTAAGCACGAGTATTTTTTCCTTTAGTTTAAAAATTTAAGAAACGTCCTGAATGGTGTATCTGAAATTTGAAAGTGTGTGCGTGGACATCAAATCTTTCAAGTCATTCAAAGTAAAATGTAAGAGAACTGATTAACCTTTTAAGACGGAACTACCACAAATTTGTTGCCGAATTGTCATACACGGCTCACAAATTTGTGGTCGATTAGTGTTAAGAAGGAATTTGACCGATCGTACAAACCATCTGCAAAACACTAGGAAACAAATTGTCTTGTGTTTTTGCTTTAATTCGAATCCAGTTGGAAGCAGAATCTTGAGATTCAACCATAATTTAGGAAAATATGATCGGACGACGACGGACAGATACTATAATTTCATATGACTTCGGTTTTTTGGCAAAACGGCTATACAGAACCTCACAAAAATGCCATAGTCGCTATTTAAACTGACGATTAACCGATTCTGAATGCCGCATTTAGTACTAATACCTTACCTTTCACCCAATGTGATATTTTTGTTTTGGAATTTCCATTCAACTGTTGCCGTTTCTGGAGACACTGTGCAGTTTATCAAAGCGTCTTTGCCCACTTCGCCTATCGCCTGTGTGTCGCTTATGTTCAATTTTTGACCTGAAACAACAATCAAGAATTTTATAAATAGGATCAACTTCGAACATGGCTAAAATTGATACAGATAACCGGTGACATGCGACAAACTAATACTATATATTATAATACCGAACCCCCGTGACCTCATCCACCGGGATTAGGACGATGTTCGAGAGGTCGCGAAAATCTCTTCCACGCCGCAGAAAGGCCACCAGGACACCTAACCTAATCACACGAGCTTAAGGAAATGGGAGTCAATATCCCGTCGATGGCGAGCGATGCGTTTGTAAAAATGAGACGTTGGCACCAGATCAAACAATTCAGGGAACACAAGAACACTCCCCGTTGTACAGACGATAGAATGCGCTGAAACGCAGTCTCTCTGAAGGCTGAGCGATTGTAAACTGCCTGTTAGTACGGGATCGTCAGCTATACGAAAGGCGCGACGGTGGACGGAGTCGGGGAGTATCAGTTTGGTAAGCGGATACCCAGGCTCATAGGTGTGAGCAGTACTCCATATGCGGACTTTGCGTTTTATAAAGGGCAAGTCTTTATCGCGAGGTGAAGTACTACTTGGATCGGTTTAGGTTTAGAACTTACATCTATAGTTAAGAAGGTTTAAAAATTGTTTAAACCTTCAAAACTATACTATAAATGTAACATCCATGGATCATACTTAAAACGAATGCATCCTCTATCTTTGGGATGTACATGGTCAGCTACTACCTATTTCAATAATGATAGCATGGACGATATGTCCATAAAACGTAGCTTGTAGCATTACCATAAACTAGACTTGCAAATAAATATTGATTTTAATGATATGTTTTTCTATTGCTGAAATACAGCAGAAAAGTTGACAGCTTACATGATGGAAAGTGGTTACTATAGCCTATGTGGATACATGTCTGTGGTGCTACCGATGTGCTGTTGACTTCAAAGGAGGACTCATGCCGGCCGGAACGCGGGGACTGGATCCACTCATGCCGGAAGCAATTCGAGATTGGTATGGTGGAATACTCTAGACTAGAGGCCAGCCAGACTGGCAAGGCAAATGTTCAACCACCTGTCCGAGGGTATCCCTGTTTCGTCGCCTTTTACGACAGGCTGCCTGATAGCAGGTATTAGGATTATATCTAATTATGTGGGTATTTAATAATGTCGTACTTTAATTCGCGATGTTTGTTTCTTTAATTAGATAATTTCACCAAGACCCTAAGGGCGCGTTCCCACTATGCCGTAACAATTAATTTACCGTTTGACGACTGTCGTCTCTAGCTGTTCCCATTATAACGATTGTTTGTCGTCAAAATTTTTATCGTTTAACGACTATCGTATCTAGCTGTTCGCGCCATTGGATCGCGACGTCATTTTATCGTTTCACGGCAGTCGCTTTGTCGTTTACAAATCATTAGCGAGAGGGTGTAAACGACGACATGATATTTCTATTGTGGCTACGATAGATTTTCCGTCACGATTTGTCGTAACGATCTTTTATCGTTTTACGACTATCGTGCTAGCCGTTCCCACTGTCAAACACAATCTGTCGTCACTGCAAAAAATGTCGTAGACAGTAAGTAGTGTCGTTCTATATGTGAACATCTCCATTTAAACATATAAGCCACGACACTTAAAACTACACGATTATCTGTCGTCACGACAGTGGGAACGCGCCCTAACACGCACAAAATAGGTAGACCGGGCCCCGTGCTTTCGGAGTGAAGTCAACTAATGGAAGCCCATCGCGCCACAGTATATATAATACGGCCGGCATAACTTGGCAAATTTGAACATAGGCTCTGCGAACTTTAGAGCATGTACACTCGTGTGATGAGTGGACATACGACTCGTCAGTGAATACAATTGGTCGCCCTTCATCCCTGTATTTTTTCATTGCTTTGTACTAGTTGGTCACTGTATTTTTTTCACGAATTTACATGCGCTAAAGTTCGCAGAGCCTGTGTTCACATTCGCCAAGTTACGCCGGCCGTATTATACGTTACGAGAACTTAGTACAAAATAATGATAAGTACGTGCAAAGGTGGAAGTCGTGGTAGTGTAATGGCGTAACGCACGCGTTCCAAACTCACGCGTGGGTTCGATCCTGGCCGAAACGCATGCACCGCTTAGGCTCTTTTCTGACCTAATGTGCATATCGTTACAATTACCCCATGCTGACAACGGTGAAGGAAAACATCGTGATGCAACCTGCACATCGAGATGACCGATATGTCAAACCTGCCACGCCTCCTCGGACAAGCGTTGTGGGTATACATATATGGGCTGTTATTATTATTATATGTATGTCTTTCAAGACCACGGGCCATAAAAATGGCCCGGATTTTTGGAGGGCTTGCGTGGGGCCATGGGGAGGCCAACACGTAGAGGCCCCTTGACAAATTTAATGTAAATATGTGGCGTGACACTGACCGGCGATTATCCCTGTCTACACCATATAATAATGCACCCAAGGACAAGCCCCGGCCAGTGTAGGACTATTGTGGGAAATGAGGACAAAAAGTACCGGGCTATTGGGATGAACTGTTAGTGGTACTAGCGGTCTGGGAATATGGGGACTATGGCGTCTGCTCGTCGCAATGTTCAGGGAACATAGAAGAATGGGCAGACGGTGACTCGCCACTCCCTGCATGGGCCCCTAAAAATGCCGTAAAAGGCAGGGGCAACATGGGTGTGAGTGGCTAAGGGGTGTAGAGAGGTGGGCTGCAGGTTCACCGAAGCTACTTCCGACGTTAGGCCATTTATCACTTCCACCCCTGGAGCTTGAGTCTTAGCTCTAGCGATCTCCACTCCGTGCCGGCTGGTTAAGGCAAGCACGGAGGCGGGGGCCTTGTCTTGGCCCCCGGAGTCAGGTACGAGGTGTCGCCACTCACCTAAGGCTTCGCCACAAAGCCCCCCTGCGGGCTTATTATTATTACTATTATTATATAAAAGTGAAATGTTTCTAGTGCATACATTATTAATCTTGAGGATGGAAACCGCGAGTATAATACATAAATTTACGCATATCAAGTTTAAAAAAAAAGACTACAATTTATTTGACGATTTTGTTCACTTAGGCTCCGTGCCTAGTTGAAATCGACTATAGTAGGCAATAATTACTCATAAACGTACTTCAACACATACAAAGTTGTGATAAGTAATATTTATAACCTTCTGTAAATAATTTATACTGTTCCATAACTTAAATGGAGATCTTCCTTGGCAAATATGTCGTTGGTATTTTAGTCATCAATTAAATAATAGAGACCCAACATTGTAAGGCAAGTATACTAACTTCCTCCTTCATATCTCTTGCTCGGAACGAATGAACCTTGACTTTTGGCCTTCACTCTTATTTTTTCGATGAGTAATAGTTTTTATAGCAAAAAAGAAACCAGACTGGAAGTGTAACTAAATAGTAAAAAATTAAAAATTTTCTACATCTTGAGGTCAGTGCGAAGTAAACCATAAAAATTGATATATTTTGAAAATTTGTTGTTTTTTTTATTTACTTGGCACCAACTTCAAGATGCTGTAGAAAATAGAGAGATATCTCTTTAAAACAGACCATATTTACAATATTTTCTAGGCGATACAATAGGTGGCCTTATCACTCAAAGCGATCTCTTACAGGCAACCTAAATCAAAAACAAATTTGAATCAGGTGATGTATGTGTTGCAGGAAAAAGGCAATGTACACAAATACTCAAACTAATTTATCAAATAAATATACAAATACATACATATGTATACATAGTCATAAATATAATATAATATATTACAAAATACATATGTTATTATAATAAATGTATTAGCATGATTATATTGTGTTAATCAGACATAGCTATTTATGGCCAAATAGTGTTTTCTGAGTAAACTTCTAAATGTTGGTAAGGATTTGGCCTCTCTGACAGTAAGAGGCAGCATATTCCAAAGTTTGACAGCCTGCACTGTAAAAGAATTATCTTAATAGGATGAAGTGTGTGCAGGTGTCATAAGTTTAAGAAAATATTATTTATTTTGCTATTTAATAATGTATATGTTATCCATTATCAGTGATATTTATGCGAAAGTATGCTGGAGCTGTATAAATCCAATGCTGAAAGATATGGCTGAACAATTTTTATATTTTTAAGAAGTGAATATCTATATTAAAATAGAACATTTCCATTAATTAAATAGTTTTTATTTTATTCACATATTTATTTCCTATCAAATTAATTACATTTTTCTTTCAACACTATATAAAATCACATATATTAAAAAAAAAAAAAAAAACCGATGTCCGCCAGCAGCGGGTCCTAGGGTCCAAGCTAGGGGTGGTTAAGGGTCCAAACATAGGAACCACCATACAATAGGTTCATATCTAACAGGGCTGCCTTCTGCGTCCGACCCTTCGCTCAGATACCGGACGAGAGCCTATCAAGGCGGTGTCAAGGCTCTTCGCTTCTAGTCCATTCACTGACAACACACACATTATTTTATTTATTACTAGTGTAAGCCCGTGACTTCATCTACGTTCGAATTGATATTCCCGCGGGATTCTCGGAACATAAAAACCGCAGCATTTCAACAAGAATATAAGCTATTGTTTTAGTGACAACTATGTTGGAATAAGCTATAGTCTACATTAGAATATAAATCAGGCTTAAGAGGCACTAAGAAATGTCCTTATGGTACAATAAGATTCATATCTTATATATATTAAATAATTCTTCTGTTTGTATGTAGGTCACTAATTGCCTCCTAAATTGTTCAACCGATTTTGAGGATTTTCTTTGTGTGTGTTCAAGTTGGTTTTAAAGTTTACAATTGGTCCCTTGGGTTCAAGGGTTAAGACAATTTTTTTGTTTATTTGTATAGCTGTAGTGTTTATTTGAGTTACCTAGAGACAATGTGCCAACCATAAAATACGATTGAAAATATCACATCTGATTATAGCTCCTGGCTTTTGATACAAATGAATAAAGACAAAAAATGAGTGGATTCCTCAGTTGTTTAAATCCACAATTGAGCCCAGTAGGTGACACTGCAATAGGGACTCAAATATTTATTTCTAAGAGAAGGACAATATCTTTTTAGAAATGACACAGAATTTGAACCACTACAACAAATTTCCATATTAAGCTTGATCTGCATTTACATTAGTTAAGTAGTTAGATAATTTGTTAATAAGTGCTTAGCATTGTTTGGAAAGACATTTATTTAATTAACATCTTACTACTTAACTGAAAAACAATTGTTCAGATAAGGGCTAAGATTTGCAAGTTAACTAATTAACAATAAATTACAATATGGACTTGGATGAAACTTCGCTCCGGTTTTCCCTCTGCACTATGATAAGGTGGTCATTTAAAAAGGGTGACACAGACAACATGTGGGCAGCACTCCTGGTGTTAGTGATACGTGGATGTGATCAGGCTTGTGTTCTGTTTGAGAGTTTTTGGTAATGAAAAAATAACTTCTAATGCAAATATAAATAAAGCTTAGTAAAACAAGCCTATATTACCAGTGTTAGACATGTTTGTGCATGACATATTTCATAATATTTCAATTGTATGACACTGTTTTCCTTAACAAAATTAACTTATTATCATAGTTATAATTTAACAATAACTTTCCTTAAGAGACTAATGAAAATAGTTTTCCTATGGTTTATTATGTTATCCTTTGTATTTAACAAAATATAACTTAACCAGAGTAACACTATCCAGGGTAGATTGGAGACAATATCATAACCATAAGATTTCTCTCTAAAGGATATCGACTATGTGACTAAAACCTAAGCCACCTCCCTTGCCCAGTGACCAAGAGTGGTATTTTCAAGACCTCCCTCGGCCTTGAATTTGTCACATAGTGAGGATACATTTCCGCATGTCCATTCTCAATATTGAAATTACATATATATCATAACTTCAGTTAAATAGATACAGTACTTACTCTGTGAAAGTGTATCAAACAGATAAAATTACTTTCACATTGGTAATATTATTAAGCATAGTGTACAAGATTTACTTCATTTGTGCGTAGGCCATTGTTTTACTTTAAATAAAATTGTATGGAGTGTATGTAAAAAATTAAGTAAAGTATGTTTAACAAAGTCAATTTAATTAAATTGAACTGTTTTCATATTCCAACGCTCTATAGGTACCTTCTATGTTGTTTAGAAGATGAACAATGAAACAACAATTTTTTTAGAACAATATTATAAGTACTACACAGACTGTTTTCTAGTTGGATTTTAAAATATAAAACAAGTACAATTTCATAAACTATAAAAGTACGATATCTATTAAACACCCAGTGATGTATCAGTTAGATCATATATGGTATAAAGCATCCAGTATCATCAAATCAAGGCAAAAAGTTTTACATAAAGTTGAATTCTAAAGTGATACATAGTATGTTTGTTGTAGATACTTGAAAATCGAACAGGAATGCGTTCAACGGGTGCATTTAGTCACATCCGTTGACCGCAAATTTTGAGGAAACAAGCCAATTGAAAAAAATGCGCGTATATAAAGACCTAAAACTGCTTGTTATCTGTTTTGTATAAAAACTCCCGGCTCACAGATATATCTAAGAATGTTCTGTTATAAATTACTTATAAGACTATGAAATGGACAGTTGTTTATTACTCACCTAAAACTGTGTACCAAAATCCGAAACACATAAAACATAGTACAAGCGCTGCGGAACAATTTCCGACTGGAGGGCTCATTGTCATGGCGGAAGCACCAGCTTTTTACACACAGTAAACGCAGTACCGTGATAATATACACATGTCACGAGAATTAAACCATCTTCTATTCACCTGTGGGACGATACCACTGATTATTTCTATAATTATCACACAAAATATGAAGCGGCTGACACCCAACGCCGAACAAACAATCGTACTAATGAGTGTTGCTAGTTTTTAAAGATCCTCCACAATTGGTAACTGATTCAGTTTTTAGTATTATAAATTAGCCTAATTTTTACTATATTAAATGTATTATTTAACGAAACTAGAACCGAATTTTATGAATTGCATCCACTGGGGCCATTCAACTTAAAGACTACCTTTTGATTATTCATCGACCGACGTGAGGCGTGTTCGTCCCTAGAATTTAATTGATAGGAGTGATAATGCCATCAGCATTATCACAATAAATTTGCCCGGAAACTTCAAGTTAAAATTGTTGCGATTCGTTTTTCCACTTGTCAGTTGAAGTTTTTCTACTTATCCGTTGCCATTAGTTTTTCTACTTGTCCTTTTTTTTAAACACTTATATTAGTGCTTATTCTGTAACATTGATTAGTGTAGCTTGAAAAAATGATCCACAATATTTGTCTTAGGACCTTAACTGTTCAGGGACACGTATCCCAACATGTTACGAAGTGCCCGATATTACTGTATTAAAGGCTTTTGTAATATTGATATTATTAGCCTCTAAAGATTTATATCCAGCGACAGAAAAGCTTGAGTCTTCAATGATTAAGAAGTGACATTACGTTTGACTTTACGAATGTGACAGCGACAGACGTCGGGTCTTGCTGGATGAGTGTTGCCAATTCAGTGGATTTTTCCACTAGCAGGCCGTTCTATTAGGGACTCACAACGACCACGTTCACAACCGCGATTTTTCCCATTCCACTTGCTTGCGGACGTTATAATCATAAATAGTAGTGGAACGGGTTATGGAGCGTTGATCTCTAGCTCTAAAGCCGAACTGCTGGTGGGGGATAAGATTATTGCTGAAGGCAAAATCACTAGTGTAACGCGTTAGCGCACTTATTAATAGTTGCTTTATCTCGCTCGCATAATATCCGTCCCGCTCACACATTGTATTATACAAAATCACTCGGAGAAATCTAAAAGAAAGAAAGAAAGAAAGAATTTATTTGAAGAAATCTCTTTCTCTGAGTGATTTTCCCTATTTGAAAGAAAGAAAGAAAAAAACGTTTATTTGGTCTTCACATAGCGAGTCACATGGCGATGACCTACATGGTTTAATTCATCGCCAAATGACTAATATCTTTTCAAAGTTGTTCAGCCAAGGATGTCTGAAAGAAATGGTCCGATATGTTATTATAGATAAGTAACAAAACATTATAATGTTGAATTCAATATTTAATCTGCCTGAATGTGATGCCAGAAAGACAGGTTTTATAGTAAGTTGCTAAAATGTCAAATTCAAAATTAAATAGATAGATAACACTTTATTGTACACCAATACAAAAATAAACTTAAAGACTAAAATAATATCTAGTTATGTATTATACAATGGGCGGTTTTATTGCTAAAAAGCGATTTCGACCAACTAACCCCAGGAATGAATGGATGATAATGGCGATGGTGATACACGTAACATAATTATAGTACGAACTGCTTACATTTTCATAATAAATACGTCAATGATATATTATATATATGTAGAAATTTTATACAATACATATATATATATGTCGGAGAAGGCCTCGTCCTCGCGGTATGTTCTTTATTGGTTATAGATTTAGTGGGCGTCATCAGGATACAATGCGAGCATAAAACACAATGGCCACGGTTTATACACTTTTAATTTAGATTTAAACAAAATTTTGACATAGTTTAGACCGAGCAGCGTGTTCAAGGCACCGCTCATACTTCTAACCAGTAACCAGTGTCATAACAGTCAGTACAATTTATTCTTAAAGATTTTTTGCGTTCTATTAGTAGGTACGTATTGCAGTAGATGTCACTGTTCTCAAACTTAACACCAATTGCAAGAAAACAATAGGTTTCGTTATACGCAGTTGTTTTAATACTTGTTTAAGAAAATATTTGATATGTTTTTGTTTTTGCAAGCCATATCAGCTAATAAATATATTTTAAAGTGTGTAAATTATATTCCTCACCTTTTTCAAATTATAAAGCTCTTATTAACTTTAATTACTCGATTTTTGATGAATTGTCGATTTACCAAAAACTTTATTAAAGATGTCTATTATGTCAAAACCAAAAAGACATTCCGATCGATACGAGTCACACTCGTGAATGTATGTACTTTGTTTGTGTTTTGATTATTTTTCGATAACTTTGTTTGATTCCTGGACTCCTAAGACATCGCTTATCACGTTTACTAGTGTTCTGTGATCACGTTGGACTTACGCATGTACCCTGAACACCGATTTGCCTAACGATTTGTTCTCTGATGACTTGGATTATGGCTTCTTCTGAAAGAGAAACTTGTAAGTAAATCATCGGAACGGCACCAGATTAGATGTGGATACAAATGATGTTATGAAAATGTATGTCTTTGAATATTTTAATAAAAGGAAACATAATAAATCACGCTACCGCTAAATTGTTGTTTTATTTAATAAAAAATAAACATTTTTTGGAAAGACTTGGGAATTGCAGGAGTTAAATTACTAACTCCCGCAATTTCCAAAAGTCTAATATAAAAATCAAAATAATACTACTAGACTCCCTGGACGGTTTTTGCCGTTGAATAGTGTCGTACACCGATAGAGTGCGTTAGTATATACATTATGACTGTTGACTCTATACCAGTATATATAAAGTACTCTGTGCTTCTAACTTCAACACTTTCTTTGAAATTCTAATCGGTCCAACTCGACGCGTTGCCCTCACTCAAATGTACCCGTATATTAATATAAAGTACTCTGTGCTCAAATGTGCCACAAAAAGTCCTCCGTCTACTCAGGTAGATACTACTCAAGTATAGATGGCGAATTGACTCCGCTCAAGACATATTATTATGCTCTGCTCTAATTGGTTGTTTATTAAATTACAATATTCATAACTTTTATTAGGTTAGAACGATCTTTAAGTTATAGAAACATTTAACAAATCAAATAAAATTAAATTAAGAATTTTAAAAGTAATTAAAATGTAAACAAATAATATTGTGCGTTATACATCCAAACAACAATCAATCCGATTCATAGTTTCCCTCCGACACGGCCGTCCTGATGTATCACACGCCCTCGTGTGATGTTGTAGGCCGCGCATTATCATTATATGCACAAAAATAAGAAATATTCTGATACTAGTTGACCCGGCGAACTTCGTACCGCCATATTTTCTGAATTCCTAAAAGACTTTGTTTTATGACACAAAAACTAAATCACCATAATCGGTCCAGGTGATTAAGAGGATTCTAGAACCCAATCTCAGCGCCATCTACCGGTTCCAATTCTAAACCATCCCGGAACCCACTCGAACATACACACAAAATTTCATCAAAATCGGTAAAGTCGTTCTCAAGTTATGCGCTTACCAACACATTTTGCGATTCGTTTTTATATATAAGATTAGCTTCTGCCCGCGACTTCGTTCGCGTGGAAAGGAAGTTAAAAAACACCCGCGATTTTGAAACATTCTTCATTGGTGCTCCGGTTCTATTGCTCTTAGCGTGATGGTTTATAACCCGTAACCTTCTTCAATAAATGGGCTATCTAACACTGAAAAAATTTCAAATCAGACCAGTAGTTCCTGAGATTAGCGCGTTCAAGCAAACAAACAAAGAAACAAACTTATCTGCTTTATACAGCGTGTTTCAGACCTTACGACAATAAATCAGACCACGTTTTCTTCATGACGTACTCTGCCCAAATACAACAACGAATCAAGGTAGCTTCTTTGGTTTAGCCACAGGACCTCATTTTTCATTTCAGAATTTTACAACAACATGTATCTGTTATTGTGACTAAATCGGTAGGTTACAGTGGAGTCATTTTAATAGGTAACATTTGACAATTCATCAAAATTCAACAACGTAACCTTGTAACGGCGGACATAAAATAATATATTTTTTCGGTTTGTTAGAATTGCACAATTGCTTAACTTTTTTCAATTACGATTACATATTTATTGTAAGAATGACCGATACGAGTAATTTTGCGATTTGCTTTCACTTATAAACCATTCTAAACATAACAAACAATTTCTGATCTAAAGAACTGAACGTCGTTACAATGTTGCGTCAGTTAACCTTTTTTCTTTTTAAACACTAGTGATGTTAGTCTAAAAATCGAAAGCTGATAAGTAGAATCGAATGCAATGTATCCTTGTGAAGAAATATCACCATAAATTAATAACCAAGTTGTGATTATAATAAAACATAATTATATTTGAGTTCGTTAAAAGACGCAGGCTTATTTTTTGGCGGTAAATCTTCTCTATAAGTAAGGTTTTGAAATCGATTGGCTTTAGATTTTAAAAATCTGACAAGCGGAAAATCCTGCTAAAACGCTTCTATATTATTTTGAAGAGAATAACATTCTTCTACGTCAAGTAAATAAAATTACAGATTGGGACAATATCGTGTTTATTGACGAAACGTGGTTGAATGCGAAACATACGAGTTCGTGACATGGACCGATGATACAGCGGCCTCCACCTCAAAAGTTCCATCGGAAAAAGGAGCCCGACTTATTATATGTCACCCGGGATCAGCTTCTCAAGGTTTTATTTCAGACTACCTCCTCGCATTCGCCTCTAAAACTACAAGTGATTACCATGAGGAAAAGAACTTTGAGGTTTTTAAAGAGCGGTTTGAGTGTTGACAATGCACCGTATCATTCTCTGTACAAGTTGATAAACCACCAACTCAAGCAAAATATATCAAGAAAATGTCTCGTGGCTGGTAAGAAATGGTGTTAACTCTGATAAAAGCAACTAAGCCGTTCAAGCTCCGCTATATAATCGATGAACTAGCCCTAGGTCATGGACACGAAGTTATTCGATTGCCTCCCTACCATTGCCAGTATAACGCCATCGAGCTTATTTGGGCACAAATAAAGGATCATGCAGCGCGGAACAATACTGAACCACCCTTCAGTACTGCTAAAATGATGACTGCTACACACTGTGTGTGCAGAAGTCACTACAGAAGACTGCAGAAAAGTCGAAGAGAAAACAAAGAAAATAATTATACAAGATTTTGAACGAGATGTGAGAATAAATAATATTATTGAAAATGAATTAATAATATCTCTTAGTGCTGACAGCAGTAATAAAGATGACAATACTAATAAGAGTTCTGATAGTTCAACTGAATAAATGCAATTTTTTTGTTAAATTATGTACTTGTCTTATTTTGCTCCTTAAATTTACGAAAGAAAAAATAATAATGGGACAGGGATTCGCCTGATGATTTTCAAATTCACATATGTTTCAAGTCCGTATCGATTCATTCACTTTAATCGATGTTTTTAAGCAGATCACCTCACTATGAAGATAAAACTGACAGACGTCAAATGTTACCTATTAAAATGACTCCACTATAGTGACCACATGTATCATGTTGCCAGCTCGTCTCTTCATCATTAAACGCGGAAGTTGTTCATTCTTACGCTCTCTCTCGCTCATTACAATAAAAAAATAATAAGTGCGAAAGGGACAAATACTTTTCTTTTTGTCAAAATCTGCGCATCAAACAAATGCCGCAACACGTGCGCCGTCAAGTTAGTACTAATTAGTGCTGTACTAGTTCACATCGTCGTGTTTATCGATTTTGGTCTCGCAACACTTCAGTTAAATTTACACTTCATAGTCTATTAAAATAACTTAGGAATAATTTTTAATTTACAAAACTAAAACAGGTAACGAGGATAATTTCGACAGAGACGTCAAAAACTGCAAAAATTTCAAAAACCCCTGTTAAAAAATTACAGAATAGATAATACGAAAGGACTTGATAACGATGTTCCAATGAAAAGAAAGGTTTTATTACAGAAGTTAAAGAAACCAGCGTTGTATTTTATTTTATAGTGAATAAAATATTATTTTGAATGAAATTTCTTAAATTGTGTAAAATACTAAAATTAAATTAATTATTTTAAATCTGGCATGTATGTAATATTTTTTGTTACACACACAATTAAAAGTAAGTAAATCATATATTTAGCAAACCATAGCATGGATACATGTCGTTAGATACAAGTTGCTAGCCCCAGCATTTTTAGGTGGATTTTATTGGATAGTTTATTTGCACGCTATAAGGTTTTAAAGAAGCGTTCAAACTTACTCTGTCTATGAATAAGACCGATA
The DNA here is from genome assembly GCA_012273795.1 of Dendrolimus punctatus. Lineage (NCBI taxonomy): Eukaryota > Metazoa > Arthropoda > Insecta > Lepidoptera > Lasiocampidae > Dendrolimus > Dendrolimus punctatus. The sequence goes on from CM022550.1 coordinate 13,773,082, forward strand.
TTCTATATATTGCATGCTTAGGTATGGAATTCCACCATGAATTCCAACTGTATTTTAAATAAAACTTCATATTATTTAAAAATTGCATATAATTTTCATTAATAAATTTCACTGCACATCGAGTTTAGTGTTGATATAAAAATCCAATAGTAGGCTTGCTCGGTCGATTTAAACAGATTCACAGTTCACATAGTTAATCAGTAACTTCGATATCCAGCACAGAGTACTTTATATATAGAAGCAGTTTTGCATTTTTACACTAACTACATTGATAAGTATTGACACATTCGTTATGTGGCACTTATTTTTCCAATAACCCCATTTACTTTGGTTAGTTATAAAAGAGTCTTAATTAATTGGATTTAAAAATATATCAAAAGATATTTATTTATTATAAATATTTATGTATTTTAGAAACATTTACTTACATAATAATAACTTAGAAAACAAATTTATGAGAAGCAAAATCTTTGGGTGCTAACAGTGCTATCTGTCATGTACAATAATAATTCTACGAATAACCTAAGTAAACTAAAAAGGCCGAAAGATTTAAAAAAAAAAGATCCGTCTCATTTGTTCTAAGCTTAAAGTGCATGGTTTGTCCTACGGGTAGCTCTGGCTTCTGCAAGAGTGGGCGCGGGGTCCGTCCAGCAGGAGGCGCTCTGCTCCTCCCCCCTACGCCTGGTCCGCGTCATCGCGCTTATACGGACCGTGTAGTTCGTATTTGGTTGCAAATTAGTGAAACTGGAAAGAACAAAGTCATAGTCACATAGTATCTAATAGCTCAGTGTTTTGGGTTGTGAGCTAGCAGAGTGTAAATAATAATAATATACGAAAATGGTTAATAAGAGGTAGATATGGAAGTAAGCCGACAAAGAGTTGGAGACCAAAGACGAGCTATAGTAAGGAGAAACTTGATTGCATCACATAAAATAGAACAAATTTATGAAGAAGTACGAAGTCAACTGAATAATATAGGTACAACTATTCAATGCACTCAGTCAACAACTCAAGCAGAACACACGAACACCCAAAACAACTTTACACAACAGCCTATTCATAATAATGCAAAACAAAGAATGAGATGGAGAAATGCAATAAATGAAGAAATAATGAGGATATACTAAGAGATCACAAACTTAGAAACAAATTTTGCAGCATACCGAAAACAACTACATGAGAAGTTCATTCAAAACTTTCCTCATCTAGATCATCTTACGGAACAACGAATCTCAGATCAACGAAGAGCAATAGTAAATAACAAAATGATTAGAGAAGACAGGCTTCTGCAAATAACAGAAGAGGTGGAAACTCAAATCCTAAATTTTAACACATACATAGTAAATGATAACGTAATTACACAAGATACATATACAGAAAACACCGAATTTGCATCTTCGTTTCAGTCAACCCCAGAAATTCTATCTACTTCTGCAGACTTAACTTTGACACAAAGTAATAATACATTATATCAACGAAATAGCAATTTTAATGACATAAATATAGAAGGGATACTACTAAACAAACTTGATAAAAATATTGAAAAATACTCTTTCATAGACCCCATGAAGAGACCTCGTTTACCTAAAATCCGTCCTTCTAAGAAACTCGCCGAAATTATCACAATATTTAACAGGTCAATATTGCCAACCAAAATTCCCTCACTAGATAACATTACAAAAACCACACACTTTAATATACTGTACCGCGATAACAATCTTAGAACATTTCAAAATAAAAATAGACATACCTAATACACCGCATACATATAATAAACCTAAATGGCAAGAAAGATTACAAAACCATATTGAAAATCTAAGAAAAGATATACGAAGATTGTATCAGTATAAAAATGGAAATAGAAGTAGGAAACTAGTTAATAAAGTCCAAAACATTATGGAAAGAACATTGTGTCACAATAGGCATGAAAACATTAACAAAACTGTAGATGATTTTTTAGACACACTTAAACAAAAGTTAGCAGTAAAAAGTAATAGAATACAAAGGTACAAAAAGGCACAAACAAGAAGGGAAAGTAATAAATTATTTAGTGTAAATGAAAAACTTTTTTACAGAAAACTACAATTTTCTAATATAGTAAAAAAATCTGCGTCAGAAAACTGTCTCATAGAGTTTTGGTCAGATATTTGGTCACAAAAAGTTGAACATAATTATAGGGCTGAGTGGATACAAAATGAAATAGAAAGAATGAAAAATGTTAAAGAAATGGACTTTGATAATATAGATATTGATGAATTGCAAAGTGTTATAAATAGAACACAAAATTGGAAAGCCTCGGGTGCAGATGGCATACATAACTATTGGTTTAAAAAGCTAGTTAGCTTGCAAGAAGTATTAACAAAGCAGATATCCCAAATCATTAAAGGGACTGACACACTACCAGAATTTCTGACAAAAGGTCTTACATTTATGTTACCAAAAATTAATAATTCGGTAGATCCATCCCATTTCCGCCCAATAACATGTCTTCCCACATTATATAAAATTATTACCGCTTGTATAGCAAACAAAATAAATAGCCACATAGAGAACAACAATATTCTTTCTGAAGAACAAAAGGGATGTAGACGTTTTCATATGAGTTGCAAAGAACAATTAACTATAGACTCCATCGCTCTAAAATACGCTCAGAAAAATAAACAAGACTTATACATTAGATACATAGATTACAAAAAGGCTTTTGATAGTGATGGTTGACCCAAGTATTAGAAATATATAAAATTAATCCTGCAATTATAAATTTTCTCTAAGCTATAATGAATAATTGGAAAACTTCCCTTCGTTTACATACCGACTCGATTTGTGTCACAACCCGAGAAATTGCTATCAAACGAGGTATATTTCAGAGAGATTCATTAAATCCTCTCTGGTTTTATCTAGCTTTAAACCCATTATCACAAGAACTAAATATATCTCAACTAGGTTTTGACATTCAGTTAAATAGATGTAGTCTATCACAAATTACCCACTTACTATACATAGATGACCTTAAACTTTACTCTGACAGTAACAGAAATATAACAGCTTTACTTGACAAAACTAAGACTTTTTCACAAGACAGGATGGATTTTGGTTTAGACAAGTGTCGTAGGTTAAATATACGAAAAGGAAAGAATGAAGATGGTAATTATATTTTAAATGAAACTGAAGACATACTAGCAATGAAAGAACAAGAAGTATATAAATATTTAGGATATGCACAAAATAGGCTTATTGACCATAGTAAAATTAAGGAACAACTGAGAAAAGAAGTCGTAAACAGATTATACAACCTGAGCAAATCATATTTGTCTAGTAAAAACTTATTTAAAGCTATAAATATATATGCCATACCAGTCCTCACATACTCTTTTGGTATAATTAAATAGTCTAAGACAGATTTACAGAAATTCGTTCATTATCCCAAATCATCAAAAGAAAGGCTTACTATAAAAAGGAAAAAAGGGGGAAGTTCGTTCGTCATTCGTTTTTTCACTTGTCCGTTGCGATTCGTTTTTCCACACGTTGAAGTTTCACTTTTAATATGTGTCCCAGCACACATTTCGATTTTTCGCAGGTTTACTGCAAATTATGATTCGGTTAGGTTAGGTACATTTTAGTTAATGCATTTTTAATGTAAACATATTTTATTTTATCAAACAAAAACTGAATTCGATCCGGAACTAAAAAAACATCCATAGACTACTCTAAAATTATACACATACAACGAAACATTAACAAACGCGCATCTTTCGTCATCAATCTTCATTCGAACCTCAAATTATGTTAACAGAAAAATATTTCCAAAAAAAAAAATTCAAAAATACTTCGTTTGCTCAGTTTTTATGAAGAGGCTCCGAAACTACTGAATCGATTTGAAAAATTCTTTCACTGTTGGCAAGTTACGCTATTCCCGGGTGGCATAGGCTATATTATATTCACAAAAAATTAGGGATCCTTACTAATACTACTAATACTCCAATAATGATACCCAAAGTGATTTTTTTTCCTTAAATCGCTTGTGCTGCGAAAACTATTGATGACAGCATAAAATAATGTACTAAGACTTTGTAGAACACCACATTATTTACAAAAAGTGTCGGGACAGCATGTGTCTAACTATTATAGTTATGCCACAATAAGTGTTCTTTTATTTTAGAAATTTAATTAAAATGCCGCCGCCGCTAGAAAAGGCTCTTTATTTGTATCTTGATATTAATCTTTATCAAAACAAATTACTTCATATTCAAGACTGCTTTAATATCTTTATATAACTTTTTGAATTATTCAATTCGGAAATCAAATCCCATTCGAAAGATATCAATCAAAATCGTAAGACCCCCTCTATATAGAAGTTTCACTTAAAAAAAAGAACAATAATCTCTGTAAAACTTCAATGATTTAGTCTATATAACACAAAAATAAATGGAACTTACAATGGAAAATGCACTTAAATATAAAAAAGCAAATAAAGTTCTAAAACGAAAACAAACGACGAAAGATGTTTGAGAGTAAGCCCTCTGATCTTGAAAGCGTCTATAGGTGATATTTACTTTTCATTAGATGGCCAATTTCGCAATAAAAATACTAATAAAAGGATCGGTTAGGTAGCTTGGACCCCAGGCCCCGCTGCGGTAGTTTGGACCCCAGGCTCTTTTGCCGACACACCTCAAGATTTTATATTTTTTAATGATTATTTTACTTTAGACGATTTTTTATAAAAAAAAATTAAGACCTTGAAATCATTATATTAATACGTGTAGCAAAAACTTTGTACCCCTTTTTACGAAAATTGCGCGAACGGGGGAGTATGAAATTTCGGACACTTATACTTTATATAGAGAAGAACCGACGAATGCTAATATTTTTTAAGAATTATGCGTAAAAAAACATTACACACACTACACCATGTATACACACGCATATATATGTACTTTTTTGTTTATTGTTATAGTCAAATTAACAGTGTAGCCTTGGCGAAATCTGCGATTACAGCAGCACTAGTTTCCCCGCGGCTGCGTCGCTGGTCAACCTCTGGTGCATATCTTTTGTTTAAAGAGCAAGCGGTACAGGTTACATTGTATTAAATTTTTATAGATTTGCCCCCGAAAGATTTACTTAATTTTATATCGCAAACTATACCATACCCCGTCTAACTGTAAACTACATAAATTACAAAATAGATAACATGGACCAAGTGGACCAAGTAGGCTCAGTGGTCCAAGTGGACCAGGTTGACCAACTGCACCCAGTGGTCCAAGTGGACCCAACGATCCACGCGTACCAAGTGCACCCAGTTGACAAAGTGGTGCCAGCGGACCAAGTCTCAAAACCTATCCTAGTGTCCGGGATAACCTTTACATAAATCTATCCCAAACTGTATCCCATTATCCAGGATAAAAAGTATGAAAACGGAAGAGACAGAGAGAGTTACTTTCGCATTTATAATATAAATAGGGATAGTCTTTGACAACAGAACCTTAATGATGTTCAAACTTATAATTTAAATTAATTATTATGGTCGAATTTCGACCTCGGGCGACCACTAGTATCAATAAATACATGAATAAAAAAAGGACTGTTCAAATAATTTATTGTTATCCGATAGGTAGATACCAACTTTTCATGACCGGTGCAACTGTTGGTTGGTTGTAAAGTTTATGCTACAGAAGACGTTGTATAAATGATTTATTGAACAATTTAAAATGTCTTACCGAAAATTTGTGGAGACATCACTTGTGAACGTCAAGGGAGGTCCCCAAGTTACGTTGCTCATTGCACCGGTGCGATCTCTAAACGTTGCATGTCCAGTTAACTCTATCTGTAAGAAAAACAGCCTTTTACAATAATAACAGCCAATAAACGTCCCATTGCTGGGCTCAGGTCTCTCAGTATGGGGGGGGGGGGGGGGGGCGCGCACAGCATTCCCACCACACTTGTCCAAGGCGGATTTAACACAGTAGTTATCTCGATGTGCACGTTTCATCGCAATGTTTTCCTTCACCGTTGTTAGTACGTGGCAATTGTAATAACATGCACATTACGTCAGAAAACTGCCTATATGGTGCTTATTTTTCCTGATACTACAACCTAGGCGTCTTCAAGTCTCGTGTAAATAATGTAAATAGAAAGTACCATACTAGTAAATTGTCCACAATTGTCTTCGCCTAGCGCCAGGTGAGATCATGGTCAAATGTAAACCGTTTTTTTTTAATTACTCGAGTTCAGCAGACAGGCAGAAGGGCCTACCTGATGGAAAACGATTACCATCGCCTCTGGACATTTCTAACGAAGAAAGCGATCAAAACCTGTTCCATGTCTTGTTAGTTAGTACTAGACCGAATTTAGAAAGAGACATATGTGTTTATGTAGGTTGTCGCGTAACGCCGTCTCTTGACCAACTATCTGTTACACTGCACATCCTTTGTAAGGTTTAAATTATAAAAGGCTAAAACCAATATAAGGCCAAAACATAACTTACAGTGTATCCCTTTATATCAGCATTAGGTTTCAGAGGTGGCTCCCAAGTCAAATTCATCAAATCAGAAGTGCAATGGGCCACCACATTGCGCGGTTTCCCTGGTGTACCATCAAGAGTGGTGGCTTCCACTTCCTCGGACCAATCGCTACATGTCAGGGTGTAATCGGAACAGGCACGTACCTGTAAAAAGTTGATAATTATTTTTTATTGCCGCATGATAGAAGTTGTTACCGTGTCGCCTATAGGCATTGCACCACTAGGGGCGAAACTAAAGCGTTGACATTTTTGAAGTGATAACTTCTTATGGGAGGTAAACCGCTTCATTTCGTAACGCGTTACGGCACCAGTCTCTCTGGCTTCCCTTTCTGTCACTCATACGGCAGCGGTAGGCAGGCTCCTCCTCTCTCACTCTAATGCACAGCTAGCCGTATTTCGGTCATTAGATTAAATAATGATACTAATAATGTACATACACAAAATTCTAATGTACATATTCAAGAATTGTAACTAATAATAAAATATATTTTATAATCAATAAAAGATTTTATTAATAAATAATCTTTCCTTACATTATCATATTAATATAAAATTTAATTAATAACCTAAGCTTTTCTCAAGTTACATTTAAATATTAAATAGTAAAGATAATATATTATATAGGTATAGACATAAGGCACACACTGCACATTCCCCCAGGGGGTGCCGCCCTGGACTTCTCCCCCCCGTCCAGGTAGCGGCACAAGGGGATGCGTCCCCGGGGCCCCGAGCGGCCACTGTCACATTCCCCTTTTCACTCCGTGATAGTGGTGTCCCACCTTTCCGCCTCCAAATCCCAATGCCTGCCCTTCCTTACCAAACCTCCTCCCCAAATACCCCTCCTTTCCGATGCGACCGCCAGCGTCGAGGTGTTCTCCGCTGGCTGTCAAGGACGGCGGTGGTGATGTCCACCCCACCACCGCCCTCCTGACAGGCGACCTATCCTCCCCGACCCCGTCTGCCAACGCTGCTGTGTGCGCGAGGCGACGGGAAAAGGGGAGGAAGGAGAGAGGGGAGGGGTGTTGGCGCAGGAGCAATCCTTCGCAGCCTCCCCCTCCCCCCATCGCGAAGCCCCCCCCCCGCCGCTGACGCTGCCGATTGCGCGAGGCGGTGGGGGGGCGGTGTGGAAGAAGAGGGGGGAGGGGTGTTGGCGCAGGAGCAATCCTTCGCAGCCTCCCCCTCCCCCCGCCGCGAAGCCCCCCCCGCCGCTGACGCTGCTACGAGCGCGAGGCGGCAGAGGGGGAGAAAGGAGAGGGAGGGGTGATGGCGCAGGAGAAATCCTCCGCAGCCTCCCCCTCCCCCCCCCATCGCGAAGACACTCCCCCCCGCCGCTGACGCTGCTGAGTGCGCGAGGCGGCGGGGGGAGGAGGAAGGAGAGGGAGGGGTGATGGCGCAGGAGTATTCCTTGCAGCCTCCCCCTCCCGGCGGCAGCGGGCGTCGAGGTCTGGGGGATCAACATAGACCTCCGCCCGCACTAATGCCGCGAGAGGGCGCGAGAGGTAGCCGCGCGTCCCTCTCAGGGCCGGGGACCACCATCTCCCCCGGCTCGCACACAGGAGAGGCCGCCTCTGTTTACGAGGCGGCCGGCCGCTGCCGGGGTTGCGGGTTAAGCTCACGCATGTACCGCGACCCCGGCGCTAGGCGGAAGGAAGGCTCCCATGGGGTTTTAGTGGGTATACCGGCAGCCGATCGTATTGAACCGGCGTCGGGGAGCCCCACACACCGGCCGCGCATGATCCCCCGCGCGGCTGACGGTGCGGCAACGCATTTCCCCATGTAAAAAAAAAAAAAAAACACACTGCACATGCACTCTCTCACAACACCAGCTTGTAACGGATACACTCTACATTAGTATAAGTTTAGTATTTAAATTAGAAAAAAATATTATATAAGTTATTCTTAAGGTACACAACACAACATAAAAACAACAAAATTAATGTCACACACAATAACAAAAATTAACATTAAGCGTGTATGAAATCGAAAAACTGTAACAGAAATCAAGTTGTTAAAAGTGTACGGACCTCGAGTCCGCAGTATTGTTGTTAAAAAAAATAATTATTAAATAGTTCAACTTAGATTAGTTTAAGTTATCACATCTGTCGGGCGTCCCAAGACGCATACTTTTTTGTAGCATGCGATAGAGGGGATAGGATGGTAGGGATGGGATAGAGAGATCAAAAAGGAGCAACGGGATAGATGAGATAGGGGACAGGGAAATGGACCATCGGCAATCTCACTAATCGCACGAAACACGATTAGGTCCATGCTAATAGTTTCATTTATAATAGCTCTGCGGATTCAACTAGTTGAGTCCTTAGTTTTATCTGGTCTAAACTATGCTGACGTAGTTATTGGTCCTCGTCTGCTGGCCAGAACTCAGCGCGAAGGGATGAGATAAGAGGAATGAGGTAGAAGGGAGATCAGATAGGTGGAGGGGAAAGTGCGCCACCGAAAATCACGGACGAAAGGACTAATGTAATGGAACCAATAGGGGAACGAATTGTCAATTCCATTGGCTTATCTTTATAAACTGACACAACGTCGCGTCCTCATAGATTTCGTTCGAACTATTTATGACGTCATAAGTAGGTACAAGTAAAATGAGTCATATAGCGCATTAAAATTATGTTATTTTAAGTTAGATGATAAAACGTTAACGCCTGATCTTTACGAGTATATTCGAATTTTTTGTAACATGTGTCCGCTGCTCTATCATGAAGTTCAGAATTAAGTAGGACCGCCTCTGTGTATGAAAAGGTGTCTGTAAAGGGCATTAGAATATGACGACGGGCTTTACTGCAGTTTTTTTTATACAGAGTTGATTTATTTGCAATGATTAGAAGAGCTTTTTGTGTCAACTTTTCAAGCACGACAATTTGAATTTCATTTACCTGAAATACGTAAGTGCTGTGTGGCTCTAAATTATCAAACATGTACGGCAGGTTCCTATCGACTTGCTGAACAGCCGAAAGTGCTGTATTATTTACGTCCTTTTTCCTCACTTTGAGTTCATAATAATGGATCAAGGGTTCTATATCATTAGACGGAGGCGCCGTAACAATCGTGACTGACGTAGCTGAGAAACCATTGATCGATATATTCGGTAGAAATATTGGTTCCTTTTCCAACGTTTTCCCGACTCCATCAATCGGAGGACTCCAACCATACCTAGTCCGAACTTGTAATCTTATACGATATTCAGTCGAACTATTTAATCCATCTAGAATAAACGACGTGTTGTCTGTTCCAATTCTCTTTTCACCATACCTAAAAGTTTCTTTGGGTTTATTTATTGCGTATGATAACTGGTATTCCTCTATTGGTAAATTGTAATTTTTAACTGTCCAATTTAGATACAACTGGGTTGTGTTCACTCCTATTACTTTGTCTATATGCACTGTTGGTGAAGCATAGACAAATATATCAACCGTCCCAATCATTTTTGTAGAGCTCACAGAATCATCCATCTCGCAAATATACGTTCCGTTGTCATCGTCAGCGTTTTGGATTGGTAAGAAGTAAGTGCTGACAACTTGTTTTGGATTCAATGGTTTAGGTTTCACATCTATAGATGTTTGGTTCTCTTTTCCTACTTTGTACCACTTGACTTCAGTTGGTTTGTAAACTGAAAAAAATACAAAAATAATTTGTAAAACGGAATAGGGGAAACTACTGGAAACAGCCAGTTAGGACTTCACAGTGACTGGCACCCCGTCAATTTATTCAAGATAAGAAGTCTTGCGGTTAGCGGAGACAACAGGCCGTCACCTGTATCCAAGGCCACCGAGTAGGGAACGCGTCGGTGTCCCGTGCGCACCCTTCTCATCTTTGAGTCAGGAGAGGCCTGCCCGATGGGGCGGACTCTCGCCAGCCGAGTAAAGTTCACGTACATCCCGTGACCCTAGCATATGGTGACAGGTAGGGATTCTAGTGGGTATACCGGCACAGCTGGCCGACGAGTCCCGCACTACCCCCCAAAGTCTTCGTCCGGCGGGGCGTCCGCAAATGGATTCACCCTTGTAAAAAAAGCTAAGATAACTTAATATTTAGAGCCATACAATAATAATACTATTTTTTATTGCATGACTGGCAAAGGGCACCTTATGATAAGTGGATACTATCACTTATAGGAGTTAGCAAACTCGCTGAAACTCCAGGCAATGTGTTACCAACTTTTACGAAGGCTTAGAGCGGAGAGGATAGGATAGAAGCAATGGGACAGAGAGATTAGGACAGGAGGAATGGTACAAGGTGGGATAGGAGAATGGAATAGGGAAGATAGGATTTGGGAACGAGGAAGTAGGCCATAGGAACTCTGATTCATTGTAGGAACAAGATACCCTGTAAGAGCTTGGTATCACATCAGTCAGTCTCGAGCGCGGTGCTGGAACCTGACGACTACTGCCAGGACACGATTTTCACATTGTTATAGTGATTAATACCTTACCACCAGGTAAAGCTATGATATATTGCACAATATTTTAAGAATTAAAAAGCTCATCACAATTTATGGAAATCTTTGTTATTTATAAATTTAATAAACTAAGCTATACTATACATAAAGCTATAAGTATTTACAAAATAACATAAATCTATAAATAAAAAATTGACTTCAAATCACTGTCGGCGGAGCGTGCCCGGAATGCTGGCCACATTTCCGAGTTGGATGGCAAAGCTGATTCGCTGCCCTAGGTGCAAGCCAGCATTTAAGTCACGCGAGACCTCAATTAGACGCGTTGAGAGGTCTTGATAGAGGCGATGAGCTCCAGGCCCCCACGGCCCCAGGATCTCGACCCCGAAAGCCACAAATACGTACCCACTGACACATACTTGCGACTTTTGAATTTTGATATAGACAACGCAATTCCGAAATATTCTGATACGTGTTCTTAATTGCGTCAAACTTACCTTCAAAGATGCACGACAAAGTGACATTGGGATGCTCTGAGATGTTTAAATAGATCGGACTTTCTGTCACATTCAATAGTTTCCCTTTATACGTCAGATTTAATAAAACAGATCTCGTCTGCACCTCGTCATCCAGTTTCACGTTACAGGAATAATCACCGGAGTCGTCAGACGTGACATTATCGATGTGAAGAGATGATGTTTTGAATTTCTTCTGATTGCCATCCAGGTCACTTTCGGATAAGTTCCCTATAGTTTCAGTCACGTTTACCCTGTTAAAAAGTTATATATTTATTTTTATATGTGAATACTGCCAGGAAAAATCTATTTAAAATAGAACGGTATGGCTGACACATACATACATAAAACGTTATTTGTAGCGTTAAAAAAACTGCATCACGCGGACGAAGTCGCGGGCAGAAGCTAGTGTTATCTATATCTGTACTAAATTAAAAAGAATAAAAAATTGTATTTTTGTATGTTGCGTAACAAATAAACTCAGAAACTACAGAACCGATTTCAACAATTCTTTCATCATTAGAATTGTCAACAACGTCTGTTGGGACCGCTAATGGATAATATATAGCGGACTCCTCCAAGGCCGATTCCAGACACAAGGATGCCAAGCCTGTAACTTTCACATAAAAAACCGCGTCAGTGCGAGTCGAGATCCATTCAACTAACGATAGCCACCTATCCGCAGTCTCTAAAGTTCATATTGAATAAAGTCTCTACCAGAATCGTCTAGTTACGATTCCAATTCGATTCCATTGGCAATATGAGTTATAGACTCGGGTCCTGGACTATGGTCTAGAAATAATGGGAAGTTCTTTTACGAAATTCACCAAACCAGAAATCGAACCTTGAACTTCTGCGTTTTAGTGAGATCAGCCTGCAAAGCCCGTGATCTTCAATCTTTATATTAGGATTCCGTAACCATTTTGGCAAAGGGAAAGAGGCGTGACAATATGTATATGTGCATTAGGGTGGCGCAAAAAAAAGTTTTATTTTTATTTTTGATGCTCAAGTGAAAAGATGTTACTTTTGGATGTTTTAAGAACTCCCTCCAAAAGAAAGTTCAAAAAAATATTTTAAGAGGTCGCTCCAATCTTTTTAAGATTTCAAAAATTCTTTATAATCAATTCAATCAATCAATTCAAAAAACTTCTATATAGGTTTTCAAATTGGACAAGTACATTAACAATCTGCCCGTAACACTTCAAGTTAAAAAAATTTTACGATTCATTTTGTCACTTTTCAGTTGAAGATTTTCCACTTATACTTTGCGATTCGTTTTTCCACTTGTCCGTTCCGATTTATTTTTCCACTTATCCGTTGCCAGTCGTTTTTTCACTTGTCCATTGCGATTCGTTTTTCCACTTGTCCGTTGAAGTTTCACTTCTAATATGTGTCCCAGCACACATTTCGAATTTTTATTCATTACACTCAAGAAAACATTTAAGAAACGTCCTGATTGGTGTATTTGAAATTTGAAAGTGTGTGCGTAAATATCGAAACATTAAGTAATCGAAGTAAAATGTTAGAGAACTGATTATGAAGGAATTTGACCGATCGTACATGCATACCATCTGCAAAACACCAAGAAACAAATTATATTAGGATTCCGCTTTCATCAGAGACCAGATGGAAGCAGCATCTTGAAATTCAATCAGAATTTACACTATCATAGAACATTATCATAGGACGACGGACACATACGATGATTTCATAAGAGTTCGGTTTTTGGCAAAACGGCTACAGAAGCCCACAAACTGGGAAATTTAACAGTCGCTATTCAAACTTAGTGGACCATTAACCAACTCTGAATGCGGTATTTAGTATTAATAGACAAAATACCTCACCTTTCACCCAAAATGATAGGTTTGTTTCGGAATTTCCATTCAACTGTTGCCGTTTCTGGATATACTGTGCAATTTAACAAAGCGTCTTTGCCTACTTCGCCTATCGCCTGTGTGTCGCTAATGTTAAGTTTTTGACCTGAAATAACATTCAAGAATTTTATAATTAGGATCAACTTCAAACATGGCTAAAATGGATACAGATAACCGATGTGATATGCGACAAACTAAAGCCACATACTACTGACCCCCGTGACCTTATTCCCAGGGATCAGGGTAATGTTTGAGAGGTCGCGAAAATCTCCTCCACGGGGCAGAAAGGCTCGAGATGGCCATCGGACGCCGCAGATTGCCCGACGCGAGCCGCCGATATTCCATATTATCAGGCGGCTTCTGTATCACGTCACCAAGGGGTAGTTATCCTCTGCGATTCATACTGGGGCGTGGCTCGACGCCTCAGACCGACTGTGTCAACACACAGGCAGAAATGATGACCCTACTCTCAAACAGATGCCACTCATACTATAAGATTAGATATATAAATCTGTCATACGACCGGTCATAATTATACGGGCCCGAATGTTGGGTTACTAAAGTGATACACCACAAACATCTCCACTCAGCTGAGATGAGAATGTTGAGATGGAGTGCGGCGTTAGAAGAATGGATAAGGTACGTAATGCGTATATAAGAACTGAAAAGTTGAGAGGAAGAAGACAAACGCAGCATGGGCATGTAATGAGGAGAGATAAAAGTCACGTGGTAGTGAATATAAAAGCAGACCAAAAAAGAAATGGATGGATTGTATGAAGGATGACATAATGACTTGAGGTGTGACAGAGGATGTATATAAATATATATCAGAATAGACATGATAGATATGGAAGGAAAATATGTCTTTTCTTTTATCGACCCCAAAAAAAAGGAAGAAGGCTTCTAACCGTAACCGTATTACAAATACAATAAAATTTATTAATAAATTGTAGTCCATGCTAAGTTTGACGAGATGGCTGAATGGATGAAAATTAATAAGGTGTGGTGCATCTCACCAACCACTACACAATGGTGTAGATCTATATCACTACACCAACAGAGTAATGAGAGTCCAGTAAATTGTGACATAAAACACCGGATCCTCCTAAATTTTGTACGAAAATAGTAAGATTCGACGTCACAATTAAACGAGTCAAATAGCGTATTATTATTTTTATTGCTTCAGCTAGGCAAACAAGAAACGGCCCGGCTAGTTTAGTCGGTAGAGCATAATCTCAGAGTCGTGGATTCGTGCCCCACGTTGGGCGCCACTGTTATTTATATAAAGTTTCAGTTGTTAATTATACAACATACTGTTATTTATAGAAAAGTTTGTTAGGAACTATTATTTAAAAAGAGTAGTTGTGAAAGTGGTTACCGTGAACTATGGACATTAGCAATACCAGAGGTGTTGCCAATGAGCTGCCGACCTTGAAGGAGAAAATGTAACCTGGCCACTGGCGGGAACACAACTCAAATTTGTATAGCAGCATACTCTAGACCAGGGGTGTTAGCCATCCAGTCGGGCTATTTCTCTACCAGCTGGCCGTGGGTTCTTTTGTCGCCTATTACGTCAGGCCGCCCGGCCGCAGGAATTTGTATTCTTTCGCTGCTGCTCTCTTAAGGGGGACTCTTTTAAGAGAGCAGCAGCGCATTTGTCGCACCTTTGGTGTTGCAAAAGTCCAAAGGCGATGGTAACCGCTTTCTATCAAGTGGGTCGTCTGCCTGTCTGCTGAACTCCTGCAATAAAAAATAAATAAAGGCGAAAAGTTTCAATGGAAACATTATTAATCATAAAGATGTATCTACATAAATTTATACTACATAAATTAACGCATTTATAAGTTTTGAAAAAATACTACAATTTATTTGACGATTTTCGTATTTGCCCGAACGCGAAAACTTTTGACAAAGCGATTTTGTGTCATCACAGTTTTTATAGCAAAAAAGAAACCAGACTTCAAGTGTAAATAAATAGCAAAAAATAAATATTTTCTACATCTTGAAGTCGGGACCTATGGCATACAGTTGTGGGGCTGTATCACACCAATCAACATAGAAATAATACGATTCCAAAACAAAGTACTGAAAGGCATTGTGGACGCGCCATGGTACATTAGATCGAGCAACCTCGTTCGGGACCTGAAAGTGGAGTTTGTTACTACACTACATTATCAGAAAGTACTCGGAAGCTCACGAGCATCGGCTTCACCATCATGTGAATCTGGAGGCGATCCAGCTCCTCGACAACACAGATGTAATGAGAAGGCTCAAAAGGACAAAATCGTTTGAACTAGTGCTATAAAAAAAAAACTGAAGTGTAGGTTACTGTGCTAACTTATTAAAGAACACATGAACAAAGTGTCCTCCCCTTAATAGAGACAATAAAAAAGTGCTAATGGACACTTTCAATACTTTTAGTTAATTTAGGTTATATTATAAATAAATAACAATAAATTATTTATTAATCTTATTAGATTAGATTGTAATATTAATGTGAAATTTTAAATAAACCAATCTCGCCGTTTTAAGTTTTAAATCATTCTCATAAAAATTCCCGGGATAAAAAGTAGCGCAGATTTTAAGTCTAAGAATTTTCTGTCGATAATCGAAACCCGCTTCGAAATCGGCCAAGTAGTTTTTACTTGAACCCCGAACAAACCGACAGAGAAATCTAAAGAAGGATTCATTGTGTTCTCCGTCGTTTATGTAGTCTACTTTAGTTGTCTTTTTTTAATAGCTTCATTGTACAGACACAGCATGGCATGTTTATTATTTTATACATTTATCCTACAGTATTTCCATAGATTTAAAAGCGAAACAATACAGTATATAATAATGTTCGAATACACTTGAAGTTCAAATAATGAAATATTTTGAACCAATTATGATGTAGGAAAAAACAGAAATATATATAGTGAGGTAAATACTCTAAAATTAATTATTCAATATACCATAATATCGTTACATTTTAGAGGGATAAACTACAAATAAATGATTAAATCTAAATAGGTATAAACATTACTTTACTGTTGAAGCCTATCAATAAATTTAATAACAACTAATCAGTTAAATAAATGTTTAAAAGAATTAAAACATTAATAGAAGTTAGCTAGATAAACTTAAATTAAATCCTTGTCAAATTGGTAGACATTTTCTGAGAGCTCTCGAAATTTCTAATCGACTCTTTATGTAGTCAGAGAGCTGGTGCCTACCTCAGACAATAGATCAGAGGGCCTAAAGAGTTTGGTTTCACAGATTCATAGAATGGGCATGACAGTATCAATATTAAGTGGAACTTTATGGTATGTCTTACAACTAATAATTAAGAAAAGGCTGAAACTGATTTCTTACAACCTGTTACCATTCAAAGATGCAGAAGAACTTTATAATTTATTTACTAGTTAAAATTACCGACTGTCATTTGAAAATAGTTTCTTTGATCACTTACGCCTACACAGACGCGCGCGCGCACACACACACACACACACACACACACACACACGCACGCACGCACGCACGCACGCACGCACACACGCACGCACGCACACACACACACACACACACAGAAAAGCATATGGTTATTACTAACATCTTTGAATATTAAATTGTAATTCTTAATTTAACAATGGAAACATTTTTTAAGAACAACAAGGTACACAAAGACATTGCATTAATGAATGTCCTATCATCAATAATAAGAATTATAAGACCGAAGCGAATGCTAATGTGGTACACCACACAGGCTCTAAGGAGAGACCTAGCGCGGGAAATAGAGTTTCCTTTGGGACGCCATTTGTACTGTTCTCTGTATTTTAGTCATTTTATATGTACCCTGTACTACTTACTTACATGCTAATAAATTTCATTTCTTTATAAGAGCTGAAGACTGGCTCTCATCTAGCCCAGACCTTAACCCTTTAGAGTTCAAATTATGGTCAGTTTTAGAGGACATGGCCTGCTCTAAACGACATGGAGACATTGAGTCTCTTAAAAAATCTTCGGAGCAAGCAATGGCGAAATTTCTGTTGGTAACAGTGCGTAAATCCATAAATTCGTGGCCAAACAGATTAAAGGCTGTATAAAAGCCAAAGGTGGCCAATTCGAATATAATTTTTTTGCTGACACTAATATATATGTAGGTATAAATTTTAATAATATTACATTACTTCATTGAAAAGAAATGCATTTTCATATAATTCTTTTATTTTATTTTATCGTATCGCTGGAGGGATAGAGTGGAAGCTAACCTGACTGCACTGTAAGCCCACAATTGGCAGGACAGAGGGAAATGGCGTGTTCTCGTTTCGGAGGCCAGGAATCACTTTGGGTCGTTGAGCCAACGGAGTTAGTTAGTTTTGTTTGTGTGTAGGTCACTGAATGCCTCCTAAACTGTTGAACCAATTTTTGGGGATTCTATTTGTGGTAAACATCTCTTTAGAATGACATATTTTATGATTTGAACTATTACAACAAAGTCCCTGAATCAAATCAAATGAAATCAAATTTAATCATCATTTATTGCATAAAAAATGATACATAAAAAAAGAAGGTAGGATTATTTTATCGTTTCACATGTTTTTGCCTCTAGGGCGTGCAAAATGTTGTACATAATGTATTTTACAAATTTTATTGATTATTTCATTATTACAAAATACATTAATAAAAACAAATCATTCATAATAATAATAAATTAACCATAATCTTTAAATTTAGTCACTCTTTAAAATAAATGTCATAAAAAATTAAAATTTATCCATTAGTATGTAATTATACACACTAATGGATAAATAAATTGTAAATGTAAAATACTACCTCAGTAAATCAAAGTCTATCATTAAAATATTCATTAACACTGTAATACGATTTGTCAATTAGAAATGTCTTTATACTTACAATGATTGGTGTTGTGAATGTCAATTTTGTAGGTGACTATAGAACCTAGGAGCCATACACAACACGCTACTACTTAGCAGAGTTGTTCGACTCTTAGGACATATTGTTTTATGTGCTTGGCGTTCTCTTTTAAAAGTATTGAATAAATTTTTATTGTTTCGAAGGAAAATTATGATCTCGTGTATATAAAGCGAAGTAACTGTAAAATTTTTAAAACTTTTAAAGTATGGTTTACAGCTCTCCCTGTCATTTAATCGACAAATTGCTCTAATACATCGTTTTTGTGCCTTGAATACAGTTACTCTTTCACTATTATTACCCCAGAATATGATACCGTAACGAAGGAGTGATGCAACATATCCATGGTAGGCTGTAACTACAGTGCTTTCAGTTTTTGATAACATGTGTAAGGCATAAGAACATCTATTAATTTTCAAACACAACTTTTCACAATGGGATTTCCAGTTTAAACTGCAGTCAATATTTAATCCTAGAAAGTTTGTGGTCACTACATTTTCAATATCATGTATATGGCAGTTGATTTTTATGTCGTCTAACAAATTTATTCTATTTTTAAAAATCATAATTTTAGTTTTATCTAAATTGATTTTCAAATTATTCTCTGTTAGCCATTTTATTGTATTATTTAGAGTAGTATTTATTTCTTTTTCTACACATTCGTTATCTTTACCAGTAAAAATTATCGTGCTATCGTCTGCAAACAAAATTGTGGGATAATCTATAGTTCTAGGAAAATCGTTTATATAAATAATAAATAGTAACGGGCCGAGGACGCTCCCCTGAGGAACACCATAAGATACTGTTTTATAGTTAGATGTATATGTTAATTCTTTTTTAAATTTAGAACACATTTTTTGCACCTGTGTTACTTGTTTGCGATCTGTAAATACGATTGGACAAGATTATATATGTTACCTCTAACTCCATAGGCATGTAATTTTTTAACAGCAGAGCATGATCGACAAAATCAAATGCTTTAGATAAGTCCATAAAGAGTCCGCAAACTAGTGTTTTATTATCAACACTTGTCAATACCTTGTTAACCAAATCGTATATTGCAACATTTATTGTTTTGTTTTTCCGGAAACCTATTTGTTCACTGGCAAAGAGGTTGTTGAATTCAAAGAAGTTATAAATACTCTCGTATATCACTTTCTCAAAAAAATTTGAAAATATCAGTACTAATGCTATTGGACGATAACAACTCATGTCATGTTTATTATCTTTTTTAAACAGTGGCTTGATAACAGTAACTTTAAGCTTCTCAGGAAAGATTCCATGGAGTATACATGTATTTATAATATGGCTTAACACGTATGACAGTTTGTTGCCTACTTGTTTAATTATTCGTGTAGATATACCATTATAGCCGGTACTATTGGTGTTCCTTAGTGACATTATGATTTTGTTAATATCTTGTGGTATGGTTGGATTCATAAAAATGGATTTGCTTTCTCTTAAAATGTTATCAATTTTATGAATATTTACAGTAAGCTTTGTGATTTGGTCAATATAGAAGTTGTTAAATGATTCAGCAATTATTTGTGGGTCATCTATCAGTTTACCATTAATGTCTAATACAGTATCTTCTTTTGGTCTATTATTGCCTTTACCTTTTATAACAGACCAAGTGGCCTTATTTTTATTTTATTGCCGTTTTTATGTAATTGTCATTTTGGCATTTTTGAGTTAATTTAATAAAAAAATTTAAGTCTGTATGATATAGTTTTGAAATTGTGTTTATTTATACTACTTCTGTTTTTTCGGTATAGCCAAAGTAATTCCCGTTTTCTTTTACAAAATTTTTTAATACCATTTGTAATTAATGAGCTTGATCTGCACTTACATTACTTAAGTAGTTAGTCACTTTGCAAATAAGTGCTTAGCATTGTTTGGAAAGACATTTAATTAACATCTTACTACTTAACTGAAAAAATATTGTTCAGATGACAATAAGGGCAAGTTTCGCAAGTTAACTAATTAACAACAAACTACAATATGGACTTGGATGGAACTTTCCACCAGTTTTTCTTCTGCAGTACGATAAGGTGGTCATTTAGGGTGAGGCAGACAACGCGTTGGCAGCACTCCTGGTGCTAAAAGTCATAGGTAGAGGTGACCACTTTCCATCAGGCGTATGTTCTGTTTGCGAGTTTTTGGTAATAAATAAATTACTTTTAATGCAAATATAAATAAAGCTTAGTAATACAAGTAGTTACCAGTGTTGGGCATGTTTGTGCATGCCAATTTTATGATACTGTTTTCCTTAACAAAATTAATAAGTTTTGTTAAGGAAAACGAAAACAAATTTCATTAATTTTGTTAAGGAAAACGGTATCATAAAATTGTTAAATTATAACTATTTTAATAAATGTATTATAATAGTTATAATTTAACAATAACTTCCCTCAAGAGACTAATGTAAATAGTTTTCCTATGATATATTACTTTATCCTTTGTATTTAATAAAATATAAGTTAACCAGGGTAGATTGGAGACAGTCCTCATAAATCCAAAATTTTTATATGAAATAATAATGAAGTTAAAGGAAAGCAACTTTTTAGTCTAAGATGCCGTATACAACGATCTTCACCGATATGTTTATTTGATGAAACCTATGTTATATTTAATTTAATGTGTCAGTTAATAAATTGCATACGGGTTGCCTAACAAATTTCAGTCCAGTATATGATTAATTAATAATTAAAAAAAATTAACCTTTCACCGGTTTGTTTATTAAACAAATTCTATACCAATCGAAAGAATGAAGCCCATAGAATATGCAAATGTTTGGTTGCCTATTCTTTTCCAGTCACAACTCTCGGGTAGCCAGATATAAACAGGTAAATCGGTACTAGCATTTTGCACCGGTCTGATTATTGAATTAAAATTAAATGAAAATAAAGATTATTTCATTATGAACACGGTGGTATAGGGTTGCCTGCGAAAACTCAGTCCCGAATACCGGTTATCGAATTTTGAAAAGTGAAATATTGCTGCGAGAGAATGTGTGCGGCTGAGAGATCCCAACCAACCATATCCCATGCGATAGAAGAGGACACAGCATAGCAGCTGTGTGAAGTCCGTCCATTTAAAGTGCGCATGCTATTCTGAATTTGGAACTGATTTTTCGCAGGCAACCCTATATCAACGTGCTCATAATGAAATAATCTTTATTTTCATTTAATTTTAATTCAATAATTTTATGAAATTAATGTTTTTTAATTAATTAATGTTTATACCTGGCTACCCGACAGTTGTGACCGGAAAAGAATAGGCAACCTAACATTGCATATTCTATGGGCTTCATACTTTCGATTGGTATAGAATTGGTAAAATAAACACCCGGTGAAATGTTAAAAACATTTTTGAAGTGAAACTTCTATATAGACTGGGTCTTACGAATTTTCGCTCACGAAAAAGCGTCACGTACCCGTGTTCTATTTCTTACATTTTTAAACTCGTGATATCTTTCGAATGGAATGTCCGAATTGAATAGTTCAATAGTATAGAATAGAAAGTAGTAGTATATAAAGGTATTGAAGCAGTCTTGAATATGAAGTAATTTATTTTGATAAGGATGAAAAACGAGATACAAATAAAGAGCCTTTTCCAGCGGCGACATTTTAATTATTTTTTTAAAATAAAAGAACACTTACTGTGGCCTAACTATAATAGTAAGACATATACTTTTTGTAAATAATGATGTGTTCTGCAAAGCCGTAGTACATTATTTTATTCTATCATCAATAGTTTTCACACCGCACGCGATTTTAGGTATTTTTTTACAACTTGGGTTACATTATTGGAGTTTTAGTAAGGATCCCTAACACTTTTGTAAATATAATATAGCCTATACCACCCAGGGATAGTGTAGCTTGCCAACAGTGGAAGAATTTTTCAAATCGGTTCAGTAGCTTCAGAGCCTCTTCAATGCAAACAAACAATCTAATCTTTCCTCTTTATAATATTAGTACATATATATATTAGATTGATCCAAAAAAAAATTTTTTTTTTCCAAACAGGCTCAAAAGTTTCTTTTGGGTGTAAAAATTTCTGTGAAAAGATGAGCCCTTAATATTAATATTAAGATTGTCCTCATCGCATTTTTTTAATTCCCATAAGAATAACTTTTTTTTGCTTCTTCTGATTTTTGTACCGTTCAAACGACTGGTTGACTGATAAATCGCTGTTCCAATCTTTATAGAGAATTGAACGTTCTACAAAAAAGGTCTGATAACATTTTTTGATTTGTCCACGTGTTCAAAAGTTATTCAAGATCGAAGTTCAATTGTTCAAAAGTTTGATCGAATTTTATAAATTACACCGAAACTGTTGGTTTCAGTGTCAAAATAAGGATCATTTTTTTTGTCAAATATAATACAGTTCAGAAGGATTTATTTGAAGGCAAGCAGCGAGCGCGAAAACTAGCGTTTGTACACGAGCACGTATGTCGTGCGTTCGTGTTGAAGGCGTGAGTCGGACTGTAGCCGAAAATAAAAAATCGACAAATCAAAAAATGTTATCAGACCTTTTTTGTAGAGCGTTCAATTCTCTATAAAGGTTGGAACAGCGATTTATCAGTCAACCAGTCGTTTGAACGGTACAAAAATCAGAAGAAGCAAAAAACAATTTTCCTGTGTTAATTCTTATGAGAATTAAAAAAATGCGATGAGGACAATCTTGTGACGGTACGCATCATCATGAATTTAATTTTTTTTCTTTTATTAATGTTTATTTATTTATAAAGGAATGGCTGTTCTCCATATAATGTATTCCCTCCTTTATTTCGCATAATATGTGTATTTATTATTATTCTCTTTGTATGATATAATTGAATTTTTCTTTGTTTGAAAATTTGACAGAGAAGAGAGGCGACTTGAATATGAGTGTTTGACAGAACAAGACATGAAAAAAATTATTCTCGGAAAATTTTGTGTTTTATAATATTACAGATGGAGAAAAAGCTATTTGAGGACAAAATGATCAATACTAACAATAAATAACTATATCTTCGATATGTGCGCTACAGACTTCGGTGCTATGGATTTCACCAAAGGGCTAGTTCACATCTTCAAGTCACCAATTAATACATTAATAATTTTACTAATCATGTAGATTTGTCCGATATCTTGCTTGTTGTGTTTATCTATGTTTCAGATGTTCTCCTGGACTGTTGTAATATATAACTACTAATACCTATATACTAATAATCTACTAACATTAATCTATTCCGTGTTTGTTGCTTTTATTTCTGTTCACAGATGATCCAGAGGCTGTTTTATGTTTGTATGTTATTAATTATATATCTAATTATGTGTTTTAACCTAATCTGTTTATTGAACATGTATTCTATAACTAATTATGTGTTGTTGATATTTTCCTTGTGTACTAATTACATTATTTTGCAGACAAATCTAATGTTCTTTTCTTGCAGAGATGTTACTAATAATATTGTATTAATAATTTAAATTTTAGGAATTATGGAATATTTGCATTTAATGCGTGTCTGTATGTATAAACCTGGGATTATCTTCAAAAACTTAACTAATGATGTGTAGTTAGTTACAGCAGCATATATTAATTAGTTAGCATTGACTATGGTATACTTTGGTGTTAGTCTTTAGACATATTGGGACCCGTGGATCCACCTATACAGACTTTTAATTCAATAGAGACGTTCCTTTGACTTATATGGACATATATGCTAACATACATAACTATTTACTGTGGAGACCTACATGATCATATGTAATAAAAGACAGACTTGTATACTATCTATTACTGACCTTCTTGTTTTAGAACTTAACTAATTATTGTCCTTGATTTGTATATTATATGGAGAATGAGCTATACAATATTAAATTAATTTTGATGTAAGTCTTGATTGACTTGTGCGTTATTATAAGATAAGAATTGTTTATACATTGTTATAATTTCATAGTTAACTAAATTATTAAGGATTAATTGTAAAGCCTGAGTGTGTCAATATATTATTTGGGAGCTATGGACATATAGTCTTGCGGATAAAAATCCTAATTTATTGAATTTAATTTAAGGGGTTCTGAGATATAACTTTGGTTTTAGAAACTGAATTAAATAACATTACTACTTCATAGTCGGAAGCTACTAAGGGGTTCTGATGATTCTTTTAGGCAATATAATTATTTATTAATCTGTTAAGGGAGATTAATTGTACGTCAATGGAACTTATTTATAGGAGTTCTTGTCTTGTTGTTGCATACATGTTGTTGTATCTGACTGCGGTCACTTACTTGATAGGGGTGTTGATTGTTAATGTCTATCTGCTCTTGTCGCATTGAACTTAAAGTCAGACGTCGTATTGAGTCTTGATTGTTTTGAACATAGGCAGGGTTATTATAGACCTAGATCTGTGAGGTCATATCTTGTTTTATTATCTATTATTTAGTCTATTCATATATGTGTATATATTTAAGTATATTTTATAACACTACATTATTACATTACACTATACAACAATCATGCATTCTATGTGGGAAGGCTTAACTGACTTTAGAAAATTTAAAGTTTATTTGGCTTATTGGATTTTTTTATGTTTTAAATACTTTCCTGTTGAGAAAGCTTGCCTTGGCATTTGGCTTTGTTTGGCACAAAGGAGTTGCTTATTATAATCCAAATTTTGCTAAAGGTTTTCTTCAGGTTTACTATACTTCCTTAACCAAACAACTCTGCTGTTGCTAAATGTGTATAAAATAGGCATTCAATTAATATTACAAAATAATGAGAAGGGGGTGAAAGCACATATTGATTGTTTCTATATTAACTTTGATTAAGGACGCGGTTTATGGTCTTTGTAACCTTGGACAAATGACGTCGCAAACCATTTGTTTATTGGGACAATCTAATCTACCTAGGATAGTTTCGTCAATTATCCAGGTTTTCTCGCGTGCTGTTTTTAGGCAACCTAGTTTGTTTTGGTTATAATATGTGCCTTCATGAGACTAGGTTGATTTCACATATTGAGTTTAACTGAATGAGTAACTGAGGGATTGGAGACTGTTAAATCGCGGATCAGCTTGGAGGCGAAGTTGAGGGCCCCGGAGGCCAGCTACTGGCTATTGCAAGCGGATCATTCACGTCAAAATCTACATCTTTCACAATATGTGATTTCACAAGAGTCTTAGAAGTAGGTAGGCCTGGTAAAGCTTGACTGAATTGGAAAGGGTGATTAATAAAAACTACTTATGAGCAGTGTTACTGATGTTGACATCTTTGATGCTGAGTATCACCAATTCACATCTAATTTAATCTTAAATCATTACCTTACGGTGCTATGCTCTCATCTCAAGGGTTAGGGTCATTAGACAGGTGTAGGGTCCATCACTTTACTTAAACTTTAAACTTTCAATTTCATTTTCACGATGGATCCAGAAATCTGTCTTTGACAAGGGGATACATAATACAAGTGAAGGTGTCTCTCGCCTAATTTTAATTTAAAGTTTACTTACAATTCATAGAGAGACATTCTGAAACTTTTACTTTAACAATTTAGGAAAGGGAATTTCATGGGATGTAGAGAGTATCACTACTTAAACTTTATTTAAATTTTATTTTTAATTCACTGTGATATTCTACTTGCATCAGGGGAGGTCGCTGAGGTGATATTCCTCATAATTACAAATTTATTTGATATTTTGGAAGGGTGACTCTGAGATGAAATGTTCACTCAAGTCTTTTGGCCTTTCCAACTCATTTTACACAAAGGCACTCCAAATGTGTTTTCTAAATTGATAGGACGTACTGCTAGTGAGTTTCTTGTCGGCTCTTCTCACCAGCGATAGTACGTTGTGAACCGACGCTAGTTTTAGATAATGTTTATGATCAATTCAATAAATTCTAATTAAAAGATTGGAGGTTCTTCTTTTATTCTGATATGAGCTCTTTTACTGATAGCTAAAGAATGCGGTGGCATAATATCAGAGAGGTGGTTAGGTGGGGTGCCTACACAAAATTATATAATTTGTTATGAAATGTACATTAAAATTCCTTTTGGCTAATAAAGGCACGGCGTACTCAGGTGATGAGCTTATGTCATGAGTCGATACATTTGTCATTATTCATAAAACGCATGACATTTTACACTTACAACTTATACTACAAAACTGTTATTTATATAGATATATATTATACACCGATCCTTGAGTCTTCCTGTTCCTTGATCAACACTCCTATATAACCTACCTTGTGAACATAGGGTTAACGGTATTATGACGAGGGTTCTTATTACTAGATGATCACGATTTATGGCCAAAGTAAGTTTATTTACTTAATAAATGTTATTAATTTTCACTTTATAACTTCTTTTATTTCTCATTCTATGCTTCGGCTTGAGTTTGTCATTCCATGGCTCTTTGAGGGCGGGGTGGACGTTACAATTTGGGGTACTTGAACTGGCTTCATAGTTTGTTTCTTGATTTGCCAACTGGTCTTCGCCTTGTTATTACTATTATTATTATTCTGTTCATGTGATGATGCAGGTACCCGCAGTGTAGTATTCAGCACTTCACCTCTGTTAACATTGTCTAGCTTCCTCAGGAACTCCGACGCTTCAATAATCGTTCTGCTCTGACTCGTAGACCACGCATATTGCACATCTTTAGGAAAGTGATGCATGATATCATTTATGAGTTGCGTCTCCTGTATTGGGTAGGTGAGCATCTTCGCTTGCCCACATAAAGTGATAAAGTAATTCAGCATACTAGCGCCAGAGCGATTCCATGTGCCATGAACTATTTTCTTGCGAAACTCTCCCTGCTCAGCTTCTCCCCAGTATGTTTCTAGAAAATCTCGTTTAAAATCTTCAAAATTGGTCCAACGCTCTCGGTATACACGAGCCCAACTCCTGGAACCTCCATCCAAACATTCAATAATGAGATCAATCTCATTGCTAAACCCTATAGGTATTCGCTTCAAATATGCACATAAATCTTCTATGAAGGCAACTGGATGTTGTTTTTGTGTTGGAAATTTCGGCTTCTCTAAATTATTAACTGGCATTGTAGGATAACATGCCAACGGCATATGCCTCTCAACAGTATCTGTTTGTGAATAGCCTGTCTTCATAGTACTCGGTTGTGTAATATTGTTCTCAACTGGTCTAAATCCCGCTGAACCACCTGCCACTGGTTCAATATTCTCCATAACTCCTCGAGGGTTGACTCTCCCAGAAGCCAATGTCATTTCACTATCCATTTGGTCTAGCCTCAAGACCACAGGCCTCTGTGAACTGACCTCCCCACTATTTGAAGTCAAACTGTTTTCTAATTGGTTATTCCTTGTAAGCACAGGGTTCAATGTCTGATCCAACATCCTCTTCATAATCCTCAAAAATCTCAGGTTTCCCCCTTGGGCGGCAGCCGTAGGCCTGGTACTCTCCGCACCCCTCGCAGCCCTCCTCTTTTCTCCTCTTGTAGCCATCCCAGGTTTCCGAACTTCCTTTGGCATTTTCCTTCACTCAATAAATTTCTTCAAATTATTAAATATTTATTCTCCAAATATAATGGTAGCAAGATATTAACAACTCTTCAGCATCAAATGATATGCACTAATCTTCAATTAATATTAATAGAATAGCTCCTTTGCTTATATAAGAGCGCTTCTGCTCTTTGCTTTTGTAGCAATTAGATAATACCTCTTGATTTATTATAACTAGCAGTGAACTAGCACTGTTACATCTCTTGGTTCATCCTGAAATATTAGAATTCCATTCTTCAATTACTTCATTCAAATATTTACACAGCACTAGCAAGCTATATGTAATCATAACCTATCTAAGTTATGTATATAATATAATTTAAATTATTAAATATTATTCCTAAGTTCATGCTTCATAACAACATCTGACTCCACCATAGTAAATAATTATTAGCCTAACTCCTATTTATTACACAAGACTGACTAACAGTTAATAAACTTCCTCAACTCTGTTATGAAAAATAAAATTAATAAAGTCCTCATTAAAATTTCATAAAATAATTATTAATATTTCATTTAATTGAAAATATACACCCCATTAAATTAAATTTGCCTCGCTATGTAATTAATCAACAAGACCAAAGAATATCAACAAAGTCATTGTGGCGCCCCCATCGGCAAAGTGATGAACTAATTCAATACAAGAAATAAAATTTTCTAAGTCCCTTGCAACGCCCGTAGTGACAAAAGGATGAACTAATTTGGACGCTAGAATTAAAAATTCAAAGTCACTGCAGCGCCCGTAGTGACAAGGTGTCGAAGTAATTTGAACGCGAGTATTAAAATTTCAAAATCACCATGGCGCCCTCTAACGAGAAAATACCGAATTAATTTGAACATGAGAATAAAAATTCCAAAAACACCATGGCGCCCTCTAACGAGAAGATACCGAATTAATTTGAACATGAGAATAAAAATTCCAAGGTCACAAAGGGGCCCTCTAACGAGAAGATACCGAATCAAATTGGAGATCAATGTGGCGCCTTTACTAGTACACTGATGAACCAATTTTGTGGCCACTGCAGCGCCCTCTAATGGTAAGATGTTGAACTAAATTGGCACAATATTTAAAATTGAACTGTCTCTGTGGCTCCCCCAGCGATAAACTGACAAACTAGATCTCACACATAATGAAAATTTGCAACGCCACTGCGATGCCCTCTAACGGTAAAATGCTGAACTAAGTTAAGCACGAAAATTAAAATTATACCGCCACTACGATGCCTTCTAACGGTAAAATGCTGAAATAAATTAGACATGAGAATTAAGATTATAACGCCACTGCGACGCCCCCTAGCGACAACCTTGTGAACTAGAATTAAAAAGTTTCCACAATAACTAAATCATTTACCTATAAAATCAAACTGTTAATTATTACACCACCCACCGATCACCCTATCAACTCTGAAATAAACAACAACCCTTCTATAACCTTTGAAACCTTGCTCCGCCTCACAAGCAACAAATTGTGTATCTTTCAGATACACTAGGATAAAGTAATTCAGCCTGACAGTAGAACTAGTTCTCTAACATCAATCCAGACACCTTGGATGCAACACCTAATGTAATTTTGGACTCGCGCGTCGAAACTGCGAGATCCAGGATAAGATACAACTGTCCTAGACCCACTCCACATCATGCCGCAGCAGCCGATTCTTGAATCCTGGGAACGCGCACCAAATTGTAACGTCCACCCCGCCCTCAAAGAGCCATGGAATGACAAACTCAAGCCGAAGCATAGAATGAGAAATAAAAGAAGTTATAAAGTGAAAATTAATAACATTTATTAAGTAAATAAACTTACTTTGGCCATAAATCGTGATCATCTAGTAATAAGAACCCTCGTCATAATACCGTTAACCCTATGTTCACAAGGTAGGTTATATAGGAGTGTTGATCAAGGAACAGGAAGACTCAAGGATCGGTGTATAATATATATCTATATAAATAACAGTTTTGTAGTATAAGTTGTAAGTGTAAAATGTCATGCGTTTTATGAATAATGACAAATGTATCGACTCATGACATAAGCTCATCACCTGAGTACGCCGTGCCTTTATTAGCCAAAAGGAATTTTAATGTACATTTCATAACAAATTATATAATTTTGTGTAGGCACCCCACCTAACCACCTCTCTGATATTATGCCACCGCATTCTTTAGCTATCAGTAAAAGAGCTCATATCAGAATAAAAGAAGAACCTCCAATCTTTTAATTAGAATTTATTGAATTGATCATAAACATTATCTAAAACTAGCGTCGGTTCACAACGTACTATCGCTGGTGAGAAGAGCCGACAAGAAACTCACTAGCAGTACGTCCTATCAATTTAGAAAACACATTTGGAGTGCCTTTGTGTAAAATGAGTTGGAAAGGCCAAAAGACTTGAGTGAACATTTCATCTCAGAGTCACCCTTCCAAAATATCAAATAAATTTGTAATTATGAGGAATATCACCTCAGCGACCTCCCCTGATGCAAGTAGAATATCACAGTGAATTAAAAATAAAATTTAAATAAAGTTTAAGTAGTGATACTCTCTACATCCCATGAAATTCCCTTTCCTAAATTGTTAAAGTAAAAGTTTCAGAATGTCTCTCTATGAATTGTAAGTAAACTTTAAATTAAAATTAGGCGAGAGACACCTTCACTTGTATTATGTATCCCCTTGTCAAAGACAGATTTCTGGATCCATCGTGAAAATGAAATTGAAAGTTTAAAGTTTAAGTAAAGTGATGGACCCTACACCTGTCTAATGACCCTAACCCTTGAGATGAGAGCATAGCACCGTAAGGTAATGATTTAAGATTAAATTAGATGTGAATTGGTGATACTCAGCATCAAAGATGTCAACATCAGTAACACTGCTCATAAGTAGTTTTTATTAATCACCCTTTCCAATTCAGTCAAGCTTTACCAGGCCTACCTACTTCTAAGACTCTTGTGAAATCACATATTGTGAAAGATGTAGATTTTGACGTGAATGATCCGCTTGCAATAGCCAGTAGCTGGCCTCCGGGGCCCTCAACTTCGCCTCCAAGCTGATCCGCGATTTAACAGTCTCCAATCCCTCAGTTACTCATTCAGTTAAACTCAATATGTGAAATCAACCTAGTCTCATGAAGGCACATATTATAACCAAAACAAACTAGGTTGCCTAAAAACAGCACGCGAGAAAACCTGGATAATTGACGAAACTATCCTAGGTAGATTAGATTGTCCCAATAAACAAATGGTTTGCGACGTCATTTGTCCAAGGTTACAAAGACCATAAACCGCGTCCTTAATCAAAGTTAATATAGAAACAATCAATATGTGCTTTCACCCCCTTCTCATTATTTTGTAATATTAATTGAATGCCTATTTTATACACATTTAGCAACAGCAGAGTTGTTTGGTTAAGGAAGTATAGTAAACCTGAAGAAAACCTTTAGCAAAATTTGGATTATAATAAGCAACTCCTTTGTGCCAAACAAAGCCAAATGCCAAGGCAAGCTTTCTCAACAGGAAAGTATTTAAAACATAAAAAAATCCAATAAGCCAAATAAACTTTAAATTTTCTAAAGTCAGTTAAGCCTTCCCACATAGAATGCATGATTGTTGTATAGTGTAATGTAATAATGTAGTGTTATAAAATATACTTAAATATATACACATATATGAATAGACTAAATAATAGATAATAAAACAAGATATGACCTCACAGATCTAGGTCTATAATAACCCTGCCTATGTTCAAAACAATCAAGACTCAATACGACGTCTGACTTTAAGTTCAATGCGACAAGAGCAGATAGACATTAACAATCAACACCCCTATCAAGTAAGTGACCGCAGTCAGATACAACAACATGTATGCAACAACAAGACAAGAACTCCTATAAATAAGTTCCATTGACGTACAATTAATCTCCCTTAACAGATTAATAAATAATTATATTGCCTAAAAGAATCATC
The DNA here is from genome assembly GCA_012273795.1 of Dendrolimus punctatus. Classification (NCBI taxonomy): domain Eukaryota; kingdom Metazoa; phylum Arthropoda; class Insecta; order Lepidoptera; family Lasiocampidae; genus Dendrolimus; species Dendrolimus punctatus. Next base: position 13,804,792 of record CM022550.1, read on the forward strand.
AGAACCCCTTAGTAGCTTCCGACTATGAAGTAGTAATGTTATTTAATTCAGTTTCTAAAACCAAAGTTATATCTCAGAACCCCTTAAATTAAATTCAATAAATTAGGATTTTTATCCGCAAGACTATATGTCCATAGCTCCCAAATAATATATTGACACACTCAGGCTTTACAATTAATCCTTAATAATTTAGTTAACTATGAAATTATAACAATGTATAAACAATTCTTATCTTATAATAACGCACAAGTCAATCAAGACTTACATCAAAATTAATTTAATATTGTATAGCTCATTCTCCATATAATATACAAATCAAGGACAATAATTAGTTAAGTTCTAAAACAAGAAGGTCAGTAATAGATAGTATACAAGTCTGTCTTTTATTACATATGATCATGTAGGTCTCCACAGTAAATAGTTATGTATGTTAGCATATATGTCCATATAAGTCAAAGGAACGTCTCTATTGAATTAAAAGTCTGTATAGGTGGATCCACGGGTCCCAATATGTCTAAAGACTAACACCAAAGTATACCATAGTCAATGCTAACTAATTAATATATGCTGCTGTAACTAACTACACATCATTAGTTAAGTTTTTGAAGATAATCCCAGGTTTATACATACAGACACGCATTAAATGCAAATATTCCATAATTCCTAAAATTTAAATTATTAATACAATATTATTAGTAACATCTCTGCAAGAAAAGAACATTAGATTTGTCTGCAAAATAATGTAATTAGTACACAAGGAAAATATCAACAACACATAATTAGTTATAGAATACATGTTCAATAAACAGATTAGGTTAAAACACATAATTAGATATATAATTAATAACATACAAACATAAAACAGCCTCTGGATCATCTGTGAACAGAAATAAAAGCAACAAACACGGAATAGATTAATGTTAGTAGATTATTAGTATATAGGTATTAGTAGTTATATATTACAACAGTCCAGGAGAACATCTGAAACATAGATAAACACAACAAGCAAGATATCGGACAAATCTACATGATTAGTAAAATTATTAATGTATTAATTGGTGACTTGAAGATGTGAACTAGCCCTTTGGTGAAATCCATAGCACCGAAGTCTGTAGCGCACATATCGAAGATATAGTTATTTATTGTTAGTATTGATCATTTTGTCCTCAAATAGCTTTTTCTCCATCTGTAATATTATAAAACACAAAATTTTCCGAGAATAATTTTTTTCATGTCTTGTTCTGTCAAACACTCATATTCAAGTCGCCTCTCTTCTCTGTCAAATTTTCAAACAAAGAAAAATTCAATTATATCATACAAAGAGAATAATAATAAATACACATATTATGCGAAATAAAGGAGGGAATACATTATATGGAGAACAGCCATTCCTTTATAAATAAATAAACATTAATAAAAGAAAAAAAATTAAATTCATGATGATGCGTACCGTCACAATCTTAATATTAATATTAAGGGCCCATCTTTTCACAGAATTTTTTTTACACCCAAAAGAAACTTTTGAGCCTGTTTGGAAAAAAAGTATTTTTTTTTTGGGTCACCCTAATATATATAGATATTCATATATATTTATTATTAAATTAATTAGATATTTGCTTATTATAAAAAGCGGAAGACTGCGCTGGAAATGGTTTAATAAAATTGGGATTTGGGTTGCCCTAAAAAACGCTATATCTACCTCCGAAAGCGCTAAGTTGAAAGCTCTGGTGGGCCAAGCGCCGGAGAAGTCCTGTAAACGAGAAAGCGAGCGAGAGAGCGAGTGAGGATATACCTCGTCCTCCGACGACCTCGTCCCTCTAATACCTAAAATCGTGTTCAGCGCATTGGAAAGTGCGATTTACGGAGTCGCAATTAAAGGAGGCAAACTTAAGTTTGCATAGAACTATACCTCTGATAATATTTGCTTCAGTTTTCGCGCCTTGTATACATAATAAAACTACGTTTATTACCGCCCTTAAAACCGTTAAAACGTAGTTTTATTATCTATACCTCTGCTCTCCACGTGGCAGGGCATCACTGCCTCTATTTGTGGTCTAAGTAAAAAAATATAAATAAATAAATAGAAAGTGCGTTAAGGAAACTAATTAACAACAAGAAAACTTTCCCAATGGTTCAGTTTTTCGAAAGTCACAACAAAATTGAACGACAACGAACGGCAAGTGTTGACGTAAAACAATGGTCAGTGGGTGTGTAGCGTATTACACCATTAAAATGTACCTAACTTAACCAAATCATAATTCGCAGTAAACCTGCAAAAAATCGAAATGTGTGCTGGGACACATATAAGAAGTGAAACTTAAACGGAAAAGTGGAAAAACAAATTGCAACGGACAAGTGGAAAAACGAACTGCAACGGATAAGTGGAAAAACGAATCGCAACGGACAAGTAGAAAAACGAATCGCAACAGACAAGTGGAAAATCTTCAACTGACAAGTGACAAAATTAATAGCAACAAAATTTTAACTTGAAGTTTTACGGGCAGTTTTTCAAATTGGACAAGTACATTAACAATTTGCCCGTACTGTTTTCTAATTGGATTTTAAAATATAAAACAAGTACAATTTTATAAACTGTAAAAGTACCATATCTATCAAACACCCACCCAGTGATGTATCAGTTAGATCATGTATGGTATAAAGTATCCAATATCATCAAATTAAGGCAAAAAGTTTTACATAAAGTTGAATTCTAAAGTGATACATAGTATGTTGTAGATACTTGAAAACCGGACAGGAATGCGTCTAACGGGTGAATTTAATCACATTCGTTGACTGCAAATTTTGAGGAAACAAACCAATTGAAAAAAATGCGCGTATATAAAGACCTAAAACAGCTTGTTATCTGTTTTGTATAAAATCTCCGGGCTAACACATATATCTTAGAATGTTCTGTTATAAATTACTTTAAGACTATGAAGTGGACAGTTGTTTATTACTCACCTAAAACTGTGTACCAAAATCCGAAACACATAAAACATAGTACAAGCGCTGCGGAACAATTTCCGACTGGAGGGCTCATTGTCATGGCGGAAGCACCAGCTTTTGACACACAGTAAACGCAGTACCGTGACAATCAACACATGTCACGAAAATCAATCCATCTTCTGTTAACCTGTTGGACAATACCACTGATTATTTCTATTCTATTTTTGGCGATTTGGCTTCAACGCTACTGGCGCTGATTCGGCCAATGTCACAGTAACAGAGAATCTCAGGTGTGGGTTACTGGCAATAGTTCGAAAAAGTTTTAATCGGTTTGGTTTCCAATTGTAACTTCTGTGAACCTAGGGACAACACAACATAAACAGAGTTAATCTACTACTACTATATATAATACTATATAATACTACTACCTTATAAATAAATGCTATTTAATATTAAACTTACATAATATGTTAACAGATTATTTATTGGCCAGTGCTAAAAGAAAATTTATTTGGACAGGGCGAGGGAAATCTCCTGGTAAAATATCGTAGAGAGGAGTGATAATTTTTTGGGCAGTGAAACAAGACGTGCTTCAAAGTGCTCTCGTCTAAGCCGTACTCACAAAGAGAATGGTCACGGACTCTAATTTTCGCCAAAAAAACCGGTGTGCAGATATGGCCGGACCTGAGACGAATTATGGTAGAAACCACTTTTTTAGGGAGCTTGCGGTATAGATAAAACCATGGTTTGGAGTGGAGAATAGGTAAGAGGTTGCCGAAATGTCTTCCTACGTTTTGTGGAGAAGCTTGCCATTGGAGTTTTCAAGAGTTTAGCGAGAGCTCTGATCAGATCAGATCCCGAGGAAATACCTTGTCATATTTGTTCACACCAGAGGAGACGGCTTTCTTTGCACAGTGATCAGCCATCTCATTACCGCTAATTCCGCTATGGCTGGGAATCCAGCCGAGGATAACTTCAAGGCCGGCAATGTCACATCTCAGTAGGACCTATTTGCTTTAAATGTTACGGGAAAATTCTCTTTAAAATGAAAAGGAAATTTAATTAAATCTTGGAGACTACTTAATGAGTCAGAAAAAATAATGGATCTTTTAATGTTATGTGACTCAATATAAAGAGCAGCTTCCAATAGGACTAGGGCTTCACCTGTAAAAACAGAAGAATGAGGGGGAATTTAGGAATTTAAAATAATTTTGAATTTAGGTTCAGCACCAACCTGATCGGTCGGTGGTAGTTTAGAAGCGTCAGTGTAGAATTGCAGATGATCTGGCCATTGCTCTTCAATTTTTTTAAGTAAAAGTTTTTCTGCGCTCGGAGAATTCTTATTTAAACCAAGATCCAAAATAACTTTAGGTCGAAAAAGGAGACTATTAATATTGGATTCAAAAACTAGAATTTTAGAGGTTTTTAAGATGCCTGAAGAGATTTCTAATGAACTAGGAATGGGAAGACTGAACAAGAGGAGGTAAGTTTTTGTGTTGCCAGTACCTATAGTAGAATTATTTTGTCCGTGGAGTTTGAGTCATAAATAATCGGAATATTTCGCTCTCTCTTCCACTCACGGGCCTTATGGGCGGGCATAGTGATTGCGCATTATTGTTGTCGATAAGCGTTATCGATAGTGTATTTGGTTTTGTCATTTTGTGGGTTAGTGATAAAAATGAAAGAAAAAAAATAGATAAAACAATGTATGTATTAAAATAAGAATAATAATGATTTAAAATAAATTATTAATTAGGTATCTATATATTAAAAAAACTATAAGTACAAAAGTTAAGAATGTAACAAGTTATATTAAAAATAAATATAAATATTTATATCTAAGTTTAAAATTAACAGCAAAAAAGATATGAGAATGATAATCTTTCTTTGATAAGAATGAGTTTTTATCGATAATGGCGTTGCGCCCGCGCAACATGCTCACCGCCCTAGCCGGGCTGAGGCCGAGTTTGATTTATGACCCAAACTGCACACACAAAATAATTCTACTATAGAAGTTTGAGTAAGTTGATAAAGTCGTTTAAGTAATTCTGTTAAAGGATGGGAGAAAAGAGCAACTATTTTGTAAAAGAATCTATCTGCCAGAAACTGTCTTCGTTAGGTTAGTGGAGGTTCTTAGCACTCTACTTGTAGGGCATTGATAGGAGATGATTTCATGGCACCTGAAATGATTCTAAAGCACTTGGATTGGATACGGTCTAGCTTAGAAAGTGAGGTTTTGTTACATTGCTCTAAAAGGAAGGATCCATAATCAAAATTACTTCTTACAATAGCATTATAGAGAAACTTCTGTCAGTATGGATGTGAATCCTATTTAACCCCATACAATATAATGCGCGGATGATATTAATACTTTTCCACAGATATAGTTAGATGGTGCACACCAGAAAGTTTAGAGTCAAGGAAGATACATAAAAATCTGACAGAAATAGGATTATTACCAATTTGTATACTTGGATCAGGAATGTTTCTTTTTCGGGAAAAGATCACCACAGTACTTTTAGAGGCAGAAAGGGATAAGCCGTGTTCTGAAAGCCACGAATTGAGGTAAAATAAAGCATAATTTAAAAGGTTAGATGCTTCAGAAAACATTATGCTTCAGAACTGAACCTTAAGGAAGATCTTTCCAAATGGTATGGGGAGAAAGAACATTACCTGAAACTCGGATACAAATAGATCTCTCCATAAACATATTATAAATAATATTTACGATCTTCGGCAGAATACTTAGATAAAGCAATTTTTGCCTAAGTATAGGAAGGTCGACATTGTCATACGCCGAGGTTATGTACAGAAAGACACATACGACGTGATGGTTTCGTGAGAAAGCGAGGCGAATGGCTGACGTAAGTCCACTCAAGCTGTCTAAAGTATCTAGGCCTCTACGAAAACCATAATAACTGCTTGGAAGGAGATTTCTATTTTCTATTATCCATTCGAGATTATTTTTTATCAAATGTTACATAATTTTGGACAATACAGAGGAAAGGGCAATTGGTCTATAGGAATTAGGGTCAGAAGGGTCTTTGCCTGCTTTCAGAATTGGAATAATCAACTGATTTTTCCAGGAATCTGGGACAGAACTTGACAAGATGTGATTTAGGATTTTAAGAAGAAACATTTTTGAAGCATCGGAAGAGTCAATGATGAAGGAATAAGTGATGCCATCTATGCCTGGCGTTGAAACCCACAGATAATCGAGAGCACAGCAAAGTTCTGTAAAGGAGAATATGGAGTCTATGGGATCAGGGGTTGAACTAAGAGAAGACGCTGGAGGACGCGGTTCTGGGGGGATGAAAGGAGGGGATAATTTTGAAACGAAGTCAGAAAGCCAAGAAGATTCATTAGAGTTAATGTTAGCGTCAATTTGTGATTTCCGAAAAGCCTTAATTTTTTTCCACACAATGGAAGCAGGAGTTCTGGGTCTGTGTTTTCTTTTTCCGTAATAGTCTTTCATCAACCCCAGACACTTTTCCATTGTGAATAGTTTGAGCAATTTTGAGTGTACGCATGCGAATTAGAGGATGGTGAAGAATGAAGATTTGAACGAGTAACATGTACTTCGAAAGGGCCACAGTTAGACTCGCGTGTATTTGAGGTCCGAATTATCCTCATAACCAGGACGAGTCTAGATGTGTTGAACTGAAGCCGCGGCTGTAGAAGAGGGGCCAATTATTTTTAGTACGCTTTTATTAGCTTCATACATATGTTAGTATGTTAGTAGTAGGTATGTATGTTAATTTTTCAAGTTAAATTTGATTGACTTCCCGGTTTCCGATTGAGCTGAAATTTTGCATGAATATTTATATCGAGTGACAATGCAATAATATGGTACCAAGGAGCTGATATGATGATGGAGTCGGAAAGTGGCCATAGGAACTCCTGTACTAAACAAATGTGTATATCGCGTGACAATGCAGTAATATGGTACCATGGAGCTGGTCTGATAATAGAGTCGAAAGGTGGCCATTGGAACTCCTATACTAAACGAGATAGACCCGTCGTGTTTGGGCTCATATGTGTATATCGCGTGACAATGTAATAATATGGTACCATGGAGCTGATATGATGATGGAGTCGAAAGGTGGCCATTGGAACTCCTATACTAAACAAGATAGACCCGTCGTGTTTGGGCTCATATGTGTATATCGCGTGACAATGTAATAATTTGGTACCATGGAGCTGATCTGATGATGGAGTCGGAAGGTGGTTGTCGTGTTTGGGCTCGTTTTACTTGTCTTGGCTAGCACTCTGCTGCTACATGATATGCAGGATCTCAAAAGTTATATTGAAAAATGATTACAAAAAAATCAACTAAAAAATGAAAAATAAATAATAGTTTAAAAAACCTAAAAAATACACTTTTTTGGAAAATCCAACTAAAAAGTAGAAAATAAATTGTAATATTTGAATTAAAAATAGTGTAAGAAAAAAATATTTTATTGGAAAATAGCGTGGGGTGCATGGTATGAATAGTTATAAATATTTTACGAACAGATATGAGTAGAAGGGTTATTTTGATAATATCCTGAAAAGCACCCCACGCTTTTTTTTACAATACAATCATTTTTTCTTACACTATTTTTAATTCAAATTTATCATAGTTTATTTTCTATTTTTTAGTTGGATTTTCCATAAAAGCGTATTTTTTTAGTTTTTTTAACTATTATTTATTTCTGGAATATTCTGACGACTTTTCAAGCAGTCTGCAGAGCGTTTTGTCCTCAATTTCTCTGTAGTAGTAGTAGTAGGGGTATTCGAGAATGCAGACAATTTTTCCATCGCGACATCCAGGGATTTCCTCCCCCTGTTAGGCGGAACTTTTTCACCCACCGAGTAAGACATATTTAGAATAAAAAGACTTACCACTAGTTAGAGACTTAAACTATACTACCCCCAATACAAAATAGGACAGCACAAGTTGTAGAATCACAGAAAATATGGAAAAGCCGAAAAAATGCTCCAAACACGTGTGACTCTACTTATGGGACCTGTTAAACTGGAATTATTTCTATAATTAAGTTAACACACAAAATATGAACTGGCTTAAGGGCGTCACACACGGCGAAGATACTATAATATTTTATGTTAAGATAAAATATCGCGCACTATACAGTTTGTATGAACTATCACACACGGATAAGATACTATATATTTTGATATTATATTTAATTTGATATATTAAGCTATCGAGCAATATGGAAATTTTAAGTTGAGATGCCGAGCGATATAACGATGTCATCTTAAGATGGGAAATATGTCCTTATATACTATCTTAAGATACAAAATATATCGCAATCCTTATACACGTGTGCACTTAATATCCAATGCAAAATGGAATGAAATATATTTTAGTTATTCAACTACTTTTTCTTTCGAATTTTTGTTATTACTCGATGTACTTTTTGTTAATATTATGTTGATAAAATGACTTGTTCAGCTTTTTACGTACAAACATACATATCGTCTCGCCTGTTTCCCATGGTTTAGTTTTCTAGTTGTATTTTTATTCTTATAAACATCAGGAGATATGAATCAAGTAATCGATATTTAAACAATGATATAAAAGAGGTATATACGTTACTAGCACACCGATGAGGAACAGCACAAGAGGACACAAACATGTGTTCTTGTCATTGCAAGTCTAATCTGCCGTGGTCAAATAGCTACAAAAACCAGTTGTCATTTAGTATGGCATAGCCAGTGCAGCGTACTTGTATTATAGAGGTCAGTGGGGTATAAAATATCCATATTAATTGTAATAAATCTAATAGTAAGGCCGCATTATTCATATTATATCACGCTGTGTATAGATTTAGTGGCGAAATATATGTGTAATCCCAAAGGCTTGACCTTTGATAGAATAATTCGAACGGATATATTATCGTAAGTTAACAGTGTGCGATACCTTAAGATACTATAATATTTTATATTCAGGCATCTTAACATAAAATACTATAGTATCTTTGCCGTGTGTGACGCCCTTTATATGAAGCGGCTGACACCCAGGGTTGGATTTGGGTAAGCTGAAAACGATAGGATTAAAATTTTTAAAAAGATAGTATTTGTAAAAAAATATAGTGCACTTTATTATTTTGAATTAAAAATACCTAAATATTCCAAGTTTATCAGTTCTTTAATATTAGTTTCATCCTCAGAAATCTTAGAATTTAATCTTATTAAATTATCCTCAGTAGGAATAAAATCAGTACACGATTATTGTCATTTATCAGTTTTGAATTTTTGAATATTGAATGCAAAATGAGATTATGGCCGTACCATAAAAATAATAATTAGACGTACTATGAGACGCCTATGAACTTTATTACTTACCTCATAGAGAGCATTATGCAAACTTACTGTTCGAACAATCAGAATGTCAGAAGAAAAAGTATAATTCACGGGAAATCCCCGTAAATAGTTCATGGATGACGATTTATAATCTGTATTCTTCGACTACAGATTAGACAACGTGATTACATTTGTAGGAACATTTTTTTAAATGTTGGGTTAGCACCGAATGGTATTTAAATACTACTTATATTAGTCATATAAGCAAGGTATTGAAATTATAGTATTTTTTTGTACTATCGTTAGATATGGATAGTATGTAGCACGAAGCATGAAATTGTAGTACAAATACTATAATTATAGTACGAAATCCAACCCTGCTCACACCCGACGCCGAACTAGGGATGCTCGATGATCATCGATATTAAAACATACAACATCGATGTTTTAACATCGATATTGCATTATATAAATATCGTAACATCGAGGTCACGGACACATATCGGAATTTGGTCCCATACATAATAATCTCAATCTATGACCGCTTTCACAGAGTATTTATAAAATAAATTTTGAACCTAGCAAAAATACAAAAAAATCTCTGTCGTTAGTTCGTTCTAATCTGTGGACTGTGCTAGTGTGCTGTGCTCTGTGCTGTCTGACTTATTTATGTGTGACGTGTGTACCGGTCATCCCATGCGTTGAAATTAAAGTAAGTAAGTAGTAAGTATTACTTTATTAAAGTAATAACTAAGTAATAATAATTACTTGGTTATTATTAACAACATGTAAGTAAATAGACATTATAACCATTTGTCATAACAATTAATGCACATGTATCACAATAAATTGCAAACTGTCACACGACTTTTTTTATTCTTAGGTTATGCTTAATTTCTAAAGAAACTGGTTGTAGATTCCGCTTGGGTAGTGGTTGGACTGCGCTTTCCAAGTTATTATTTTTACAGTCAATTGACAAAAAGTATTGGAACTTATAACGTGTCCCTATGCCCTGATATCTTCAATTTATTTTTAATTTTGGTGAATTATAAAAACGTGATTTTATGGTTGTTTTATTAATTGATCAATGTTTGCAAAAAACATTGATCTTGGCTGACATCGATGTTTTTTGCTTAATAAACATTGAGAATCGATGTTATGCTATCTATGTAATTATCGATGCCATCATCGATGTTTTTTCAACATCGAAGATCCCTACGCCGAATAAACAATCGTACTAATGAATGGAGTTTTTGGCGGGAACTAAAAGGAGACGTTGTGCTGTGCAGTTTTATTTTCTAAAAATGTGTAAAATTACTCTAAAATGAACAATAGTTGTAGGGTATTGATAGTTTTTGAGTATTAATTATGGGTTTTATGAGAAATGTGAACTGTATAGTCAAATGTGGCCTTTTGAGTTGTCACAAGAACTCCGCTGAATGGCACTAGCTGATTACCTACAGGTCAGCTGTGCTACACACAGGCTAAGAAAATGAAGAAGCTATATTGTAAACAAAGATCTGGGTTAAAGGCCTAGTTGCCAAGCCATAAACCTAAACAAATAAAAATACTAATGAATGTTGCTAGTTATTAAAAATCCTTCGCAATCGGTAACTGATTAATATTTTAGTATTAAAGATGAGCCAATTTTTTACTATTTTAAATGTATTTAATATTGAAACTAGAAGCCATAAAAATAGTCCCGATTATATAGAAGGCGGATTTCATGAAGTGCAGTTACTGGGGACATTCAACTTACATACATACATACATACATAACTTCACGCCAGGTCCCTTGCGGGGTAGGCACGAACAACAGAGCGCCATTTAGGCTTATTCTTACACACCTCACTTGCTTCTTTGACATTCATAGTTCTTGTCATGCACGCTCGTCTGTTCTTAAGGCTCCTGACATCACCTTCTGCTAGTACACGATCAATTTGATCATGGAAGGTGTGTCGTGGCCTTCCGCAACTTCTGCATCCATCCACTTTTGCATTGTATATCTGTTTAGTCATTCTTTCATCATACATTCTTTCCACATGCCCGAACCACCGGAGCATTCCTTTCCTTACCTTCACCCCGACACTCTCTTTCAGACCAACTCTCTTTCTTACTTCGGTATTACGAACGCGGTCCGCGAGCGTCACTCCGCAGACTTTGCGCAGTGCTCGCATCTCGACCGCGTTTACTCTACTTTCATGCTCTCTATTCCATACCCAACTCTCGCTTCCATACGTGAGCGTAGGTACCAGCACCGCGTTGTGTATGGCAAGCTGGGCCTTCTGGCTGAGGTTCTTAGCGCCTGGAAGTTTACCTAACGCTCCATTCACACTATTCCCCAAATTCACTCTTCTTTCTATATCAGCGGTGTACCTCTTCCATCCCTACTAAAAAAACATCCGAGATATATGTACAAACTCATTCACTTGTTCCAGCATAAGATTCCAACATTCAACTTAAGGACCACTTTTTGATTATTCACCGACCAGCGCAAGGTGGGATCTTCCCTGTGCATTGATTGATTGATGGCATCATCACTCCTAAAGAAGTATAATTATAATGAGAATGCCCCCTAAAACCCCTTGGTATTCCTTCCTTGGCCTTATGTCAGGGATATAGGAAAGGTGGAAGCTCGATCTTCTCCAAATATATTAGCAGGTGGGGGCGCTAGTGCCACATCTACTTCCAGGGGGGATAATATAGCCCCAGCATCGTCCCTTTCAATATATGGAAGAAGATACGAGAGCGCGCTGCATACTATGCACCTCTCGACGGCACCATTGGCCGGTGGGAACCTTTACCCAGGGGGGGTACCCATGAGTGGGGACCCATGCTGCCGGCCCACGGTGGCCGAAGGTCGAAAGACGTCCTACAGAATTGGCACATTCTCTTTTAGCAAGCATTACGCTGTCGCAAAAGGAGGAAACCGCGTACTATTCGGGTTCACTCTCGACCGTGGCTCGGACTACGGCCGGGAGGTAAAACATAATTATATTTTACCTGTTGACACAAATCCTTAATACATTCCATGAATACTTAAAATAGTCATTATTCTTTCTCGTTATAATAAGGAACCCACCACTTTCATTTTAGTTTCTTTTACGAAATATAAATTAGCACTTCTTCAGAGGTTTCGTAACAGTAAGTTTTTCCGTAAACAGGCTGTTAACCCGTTGCAGAAGGAAGTTGAAGAAGGACACATCAGTGTCCAAAATTATCTCAAGTACAGTGCTGCCCTACATAAGGTGTTAGTGTTCAGGCTCCTAAGCAGGAAAACCAAAATTCACGTCTACAAAACTGTCATTAGACCAATTTTGATGTACGGCTGTGAGGCCTGGACACTGAACTGAAGGAGGAGAATTAATTGTTGGTCACAGAGAGGAAGGTTCTCCGAAAAATCTTGGACCCAATAATAAAAGAAGATGGCAGCTGGAGGGTCCGAACCTACTCTGAAATAGAAGACCTCATGGCCGCGCCTAACACATTGGGGAGATAAAAAAGCACAGGACAGGAGGGAAGTGGCGTGTTCTCGTTTCGGAGGCCAAAACGCACTTTGGGTCGCTGAGCCAACGGAGTTAGTTAGTTACTTCCTCAGAGGACATTTTTTTAAACACTTATATAGTCTGACCAACGAAAGTTGACCCTGGAAAATGGCGGCAAATTTAAATAATATATGTATGGCAACATCAAAATTATTAGGATTAACCTATTTTGATACTTGTTAGTTACTTAATTATTTATATTGTGTATTTTATGTGTGACAATAGATACATCATACTCGTTTCTAACGATAATATTATAAATACTAAAGTTTGTGAGATGTGTTTGTTACTCATTCACGCCAAAAGTACTGAACGGATTTTTTTGAAATTTGGAATACTTGTTATTACTAACCCTTATATCTCGAATCTAGAGTGACCTACAATAGAATATAGACTATCTACTTTTAATTCCGGTAGATAGCAGGAAATCAGTAGTCATTACATTTTTCGAAAAATAAACTGCAATATTCGGTAAAAACTTGGTTTTATCCGCTTTAATCTAAATCAGATTTCGTCACGGCCCCCTAGTCTCGACCCGAAAGCCACATACGTACCCACTACCAATGGACACATATTTGCAACATTTCAGGGCCTCCTGGTGTCCGGCAGCAGCCCCGGCTGTCAAGGCAGTGTCCGGAAGATGGGACTCTGCCAAAGTATCAACACAGGCAAATCCACTCACAACCAAACGAAAACCGCCATCTTGTTTGTCAAAATTGACGTTGACATTCGTATTAGAGTTGCCATGTAAAAAGTTTGCAAATAATTCCAGGTTCAACTTTCGATAGCCAGACTATAGGTGTGTTTATCCTGTAACATTGATTAGTGTGGCCTGCAAAATGGTCCATAATATTTGTCTCAGAATCTTAGGTGTTTAGGGACATGTATCCCAATGTTACGAAATACCCCATGTTAGTATTATTGACATTATCAGCCTCTAAAGACTTATATCCACCGACAGTAAAGCCATAGCCTTCAATGATTAAAAAGTGACATTCAGTTTGACATTATGAATTTATGACAGACGGCGGGGTCTTGCTCGATGGCATCTTGATTGAAACAATTTACGAATCAAATGACTTGTTAAAGAGATTATTTCCGCTTTTGGCCGATAACATAGTGAAAATGTGGTTTATAAGTATTATTTAAGTTATACACTTGTGTTTCTAACGTGCTTAGTGCGGTTTTAAAATGTATATCCATTACACGTTAGGAGCCATTTTTATTATATTTATTTTGTGCGTTCATTGTGATAATGCTGCTTCCGACAACGAAATCAAAGAGATATACGGTGAGTTCTGTTTCTTGTTATCTTGTGTTATTTCTGATGCGCACGCTTTATGTTAAGGGTTTTCTGTAAGGCTCAAAAATAATCAGGATAGCTTCTGCAATAGACCGCCCACGATTTCAATTTATGAATAGGGTTCGAACCTTTTGCGTTCAATGAAAACAGTAATTTTAGTTTATACTTTATTCTTTAATTACAGTTTTCTAGAAGTGACTATTCCATCATTTTGATGATTTCCTATTAATTTTAATTGACATAAGCAATTACTGTCTTGAATTTGTGGCTCTTCTGTTTGTGATAAGTTTTCTCGAAGTCAACAAATTTATAGTTTGACATAATGTAATTATTGTAATTGAACTATGTAAATAGTTTGGTATTATTACATTTTACTATTTAACTATTCTACAATGGATAAGCTTGATTGCAAGTATGCTGTTCGAAGGCCACTCCTATGTTCCAACAATGATCTTATTATCTCATGGCTTTATTTACTTTGTTCTGTATAGGTATGACTTACCACATCAAACTGAAATTACAGTAAAACCTCTGTAAATCGAGCTTGAAGTGACACACCAAAAAGTTTAAGTTATTGAGTTTTCAACATATGGAGGAATTTGATTTTAGCAAATTTTCTAAGGAAATAGTTGGTCTATAGGAATTTTCTCCATGCAGATATGGAAAAGAATGCTAATTCCTGCTGCAGGGTGGCCTGTTGTAAGAGGCAACAAAAGAACCCTCAACCAGGCAGTAGGGCATTTGCCATAATGGGCGGCTACCACTGCTGGTCAAGAAAATGCCATCATAACAACTTTGAGTTGTGTACTGGCATTAGTGGCCAGATTCCAGTTTCTCCTTTGAGACCTTTGGTATTACTAATGTCAATAGGGGACAGTAACCAAATCCCATCACAGTTGGGCTGCCAGCCAGTCTGCAGTGCTTCAGCAATAAATAAAAATTTGACTTGCAGAGGTGAAGATTTATTTTATTTATTTATTTAGGTTTATGGCTTGGCAACTAGGCCTTTAAGCCAGATCTTAGTTTACAATACAGTTTCTTCATTTTCTTAAGCCTATGTGTAGCACAGCTGAACTGTAGGTAATCAGCTAGTGCCATTTAACGGAGTTCTAGTGACAACTCAAAAGGCCACATTTCACTATACAGTTCACATTTCTCACAATACACATAATTACTACTCAAAAACTATCAATATCCTACAACTATTTTTCATTTTAAAGTAATTTTACACATTTATAGAAAATAAAACTGCACAGCACAACATCTCCTTTCAGTTCCCACCAAAAACTCTGTTAAGATTTGTTCCAACTGATTTTGAGTTAGAGAGGATAAATAAAGACATACAGAGATCTAATTTATTTTGTCAAGTTGTAGAGAGAAAATTTGAATTTGTCTATAGGGACTCGCAAATTATTTTGATTTATAGATGGTTTAGATTTCAAGCAACAGAGGTTTTGGGGCTTGTAGGGACGGGAACACTAAAAATTTTAGAGTTTGGGAAATTTTGGACTTTTGAGGTTCAACTCAAAGAGGTTCTACTGTAGTTATTGATATTTTTATGATTACTTTGTATAGAAAGAACATAAAAGAGTTTATTTATTTATCATTACATATCATCACACAACTCAATTTTAACTCTAATCTAGAATATCAAATGACCATTTTGCTGCTACTCAGATATCCAGTACACCAAATTTTAGTAGTGGGTGAGTGGAGCAGGTATTGAGGAAGGTGAGACCCTTTCTGCAACCCCTAGTGTCCGAAGTTCATGGAATATTAATTTTTGATAAACATAACCTCGCCTATTTTTTAACAAATATTATTGAAATGGGTGGTGAAAAATTGTGACCAGGATAGCTTCCGACCAAAGTGCATGAGCTAAGTGAGGGCAGCAAGTGTGCTGCTGTAGTGGACAGTGAGTTCCAGAACCGACTGGTGTTTTATATTTATTGCATTTTAACTTAAATTGTTTATAGCTGTCTGCTAATATTCTCAAGGTACATAAGTAATCAATAATGTAGCTATGATACCATATGATATGGTATCATAGCTACATTATCTATCATATCCTATTACCTGTGGCCGTGATGTCGATTTTGAAACATTCTTCCCTGGTGCTCTGCTCCTATTGGTCTTAGCGTGATGATGTATAGCCTTCCTCAATTAATGGGCTATCTAACACTGAAAGAATTTTTCAAATCAGACCAGTAGTTCCTGAGATCAGTGTGTTCAATAAAACAAACAAGCTCTTCAGCTTTATATATACTATAATTATAGTTGTAGATTATATCCACTAGACAAAAGGGTACAGCAGAGATATGTCTCATAATTGTATGTTGTGACCTATGGCCATAGGTCATCCCTATATACATATTAAGCTTTTGAACTTTTGTTTGAAGTTGAATTAGACTATTTGAAAGTACATACATACATACATATATAACTTCACGCCAGGTCCCTTGCGGGGTAGGCACGAACAACAGAGTGCCATACAGGCTTATTCTTACACACCTCACTTGCTTCTTTGACATTCATAGCTCTGTTGCTCTCAGCTATTTGAAAGTAGCTGTCTTGATATCCAGTAGTGCATCATTATTTTACTAAAATATAGTAGGGCCATGCTCCATGATCCTAATTCTGTAGCTATCTACCAGGCAGTGCTGCTGTCAGGTGACGAAGAACCATAGGACTATGCTTCATTAGAGGTTTGTTATCCATAGTAGTTGATTGTGTAAGAATTTTAAAGTTGATTACTTGTACTAGTATACTTATATTTATTTTAACACTCCCATTTTGTGCTTTCAAAATCTTGCATAAGGTGGTTTTCCTGAGAGCTAGCCAACTTGGCTCCTAACCGTGGAGTCTCCAAAGATTTATACCTGGAATTTCATAGTGGATGCTGTGTAAGCTTCAAGAAATTATTATAATTATGTCAGATAGGCTGATATTATATTGTTTCAAGTGGTCGAAATTCCAATTAATAATATAAATGCAAAAGTAACTCTGTGTGTCTATTCTGTTTTCATGGAAAGACTTGGACTGATTTGGCTGAAATTCGGTACATATGTAATTTTAATACCGAGGGTGGCCACGGGATACTATTCATCCTGGATGGGATAGATTTATGTAAAGCTTATCCTGGAAACTTACCCTGTGTTTGTGATTTTTGTTTCATCTGATTCATCCACTTGGTCCATTTCATCCAAGTTGTCATTTATGTAGTTTACAGATAGACGGGGGATGGATCATAGGTATATCATAAATAAACATACTTATTTAAGTTTATAAATTAAATACATATGAATATAAATTTATACACATATATATTAAATAGTCTATAGTAGAAGAATTAGGCATAATTATTTAAGAAAAAGTAGTGTTTTCCGAGTGCGTTCTTAAATGTGGGCAATGTTTTGGTCTCTCTGACAGTAAGAGGCAGCGCATTCCAAAGTTTCTCGTAAGTTAAATACCAGGAGCGATAAAACATACTCCATTAGGAGCTAAGTAAGAACGTTAAATGCGTCATGTCGTTTGACCGGCGATGGTCCATGCTGGCGTGACAATAACACGTGTTATAACCATATGCCCATTTAGTTTTACCAGGGGAAGACTGATGGACTTTACCACAAGCCGCGCGAGGGGGGAAGTCGCAGCCCGTTTATGGGATTCGGCTCGTCGGGGTGGCACTAGTATTCTCGTAAGAATGCTATTGCCACGCCCCGGTTTGGGATACCCACTAAAATCCCTGGCCGCTCCTCGAGTAGTATGTTATACATGTATATGTTATTATACCCATTCACATAAAAATACATATTACTTCTAGACGATTTCTAGCTCCATTATGAAACATAGCAATGGAGTGTTAAACGCAATGCTTTTTTAAATTAAATTTAATTAAAAATGAATTATGACAAATATACCTTTAATTAGACTTAAAATTAAACTTGAATGTAATATTGCAGTAATTAACCTTCAAAATGATTCTTTTTTTCTCTCAATTTTCGAAATTTAAACGTACGTAACGTACATAATCAGTTTTCATGTCTCACTTTTAGAAATATTTTTTTTAAACACAATTTTTACGCACTGTTCGATTATAAGAACAAATTTAATCTAACTGTTAGTTAAAGTTGAAATGTATTAACTGTTTGATACCAAAATAAAAGATATTTTTTTATTTATTGTTATTTTGTAATGATTTTTTTAAATATTTTTCTAATCCAATTATGAAACTTAAAAGGCCATTAAACGTCGTGCAGTTGTTTATATATCTGTATTTGCCAATTTGAACGTGGATAATGTCCTTCGAAGTAGTACACGTACATACCCCATGGTTTCTCAAATCTGCAAAGACCCATTGTCTTATGAACCAGTGTTTCCACTGTAAAATTACTTTGGTATCCGAGTCGAAAGTGTTTACAGGTATAACATACTCCAATATAACTGAAATCGGAAACTTCAACCTTCTCTTAGTGTTCGGTTTCACGTGAACATGCTATGTTAAATTTTAACCGATAGTAAGGCAAAGTCGTTAAGATATAGGACCCGGCCATGAGTGAGATATTACGCAAAATATGATAACAACTAATAACTAGTAGTAAATCACTTATGTTTTATCTGTGCTCGTGCTATTGACTCATTCAATGGAAACGACCTTCCTCCGACGCGCGTTTCCTACACCCTCCTGCAGTGCACTTTTTATTATTTTTATTCCAACACTTATCTGATGCGGGGCCCGCAAATAGTCTGATGACGAATAAATGCACCGGATCCCTGACTTCCAGTCTTTTTGAACGGAGTCACTTTTAGCGACATAGTTGCTTTACTATTTGAATACATTTTATCGAGTACAACAAAGGCAGTATTGTATACATAATTATGTAAAGTTGTTATAAATATAATTTCTATCAAGCTTCAGAACCATTAAGAAAGGTATTTTACGACCGTTTGCGTAATTTTATATTTATGCTAGAGTTTATCCTCTAGTATGTATCTCTTGTTTAACGAGCAGGCGATACAGGTTACATTGTATTATGTGTATTTTAATGTGCCCCCAGGAAGTTTCACTTCATTTTTCTTATATCGTAAACTGTACCATCCCCCGTCTATCTGTAAACTACATAAGTGACAAAACTTGACAAAAACGACAAAAGTGGACCAAATGTACCAATGGGACCAACGGGACCAATAGGACCAATGGGACCAACGCGATGAACGGGACCAATGGGACCAACGGACCAACGGGAGCAATGTGTCCAACGGGATGAACGGGACAAACGGTACCAAGTGGATGAAATGGACAAAATCACAAAACCTATCCTAGGTTCCGGGATAACTTTTACATAAATCTATCCGAGTATCCCTTGGACACCCTCGGTAAAAATTACATATGTACCGAGTTTCATTTAAATCGGTTCAATAGTCTTTCCATTCAAGGATAACAAACCGAGATATAAATATATTTTTATCCCGGAAACAAATTTTTCGGGATAAAAAGTATTCTATGTTCATTCTCGGCATCGAAAGTATATATATATACTGAGTTTCAGCCAAATCGGTCCAGTAGTTTTTGCGTGAAAACGGAACAGACACAGGCAGAGTTACTTTCACATTTATAATATTAATAAGGATTTTTCGCCTAGCTGTGACTTTAACACTTTAACAAGATATCTAAATGAAATATTATATGGAAATCTATAACATTACAAAATTATAAACATGCCATATCTGTACATTGAAGCTATTAGAAATAAAACCGGAGTAGACACTTCTTGTCTGTTTATTCAGAATTCACGTAAAAACAACGGCGCCGATTTCGATGCGGTTTTCGCTGATCGACAGCAAATTCTTAGATTTAAAATCTCCGCTACTGGTCATCCTGGGTCTCCCGCAGGAATTCTTCCGGGAGCGGTTTGTAGTTGTTCCGGTGCATACTATTAGCTTATTTTGACAGTTCCACTAAAAGAAAGAAAGAAAAGATTTATTGTCGTAAATGTATGTACAGACATAAAACGGAATACGTGTTGTAAGACGTTGTACATTTAAATAAAACATATACAATTGTACTTTACAAAACACAAAAATGCACAAAAAAACGCAACTCAGCATTATGCTGCCACAAGGTCTGACGCAGCGCTGATTTTCAGTTCCAGCCTTTATACAAATAAAACAATGATCCAAACAAAATAAATAATGTAAAACGATAGCTTACCTTATTTTTTAAATACTGCGATACTTTGTGTCCCAGGAATTCGGTGAGAATTTCAAATCAAGCTCAAACGAAGTCGCGGACTATCCTAGTTTAAAATTAAATTCCTGACTTTATTTCGTAAAATTTCATCGACATCCATTTAGTCGTTTTGGGACCTATTGAAGACAAACTTTACGATAGGCATAGTTTTTTTCGTAATCACGGCTCCTCAAAGTGGCCGAAACGTTGGACTAAAAATCAATTAAAATACAGCGCTTAAATCCGTTACAACGTAGTTTTATAATTGTTTGTAGTAGTGTTTGTAGCCGGCAAATCCCCCCGATCCCCGTTTTATTATCCCCGCAAATTGCTAATGCGCTGGAACCTTGTCAAATTAACATTCACGTGACGTCATCAGGAACTCGATATGTACGCGTAGTCGCCGGCCATTGATGCTTACGGTACTGAGTGTTCGGCTACGGTTACGTCACCAAAATGCCGGTCAGGCTCATTACCAATTTTCGGGGATAATACCAGCTAGTGCATTCATGTAATCACAATTTATACTTAATAGATATAGAGGCAACTAGACCCAGCACTTGTAAACAAATCCTTGAATGTTTGAAAAACAAGTAAACCACTATCCTTATCAAGTGTTTCTGGCGATTAGCGTCCTCCTTGCGGCTGGTTGCAGGCATTCGGTGTGATCTTGGCTCCGGCTCTGCGTTCTGGTGAGGTCTAACCTTTCTTCTTTTGTTTTTCTCCTTTTTAGAAGGTTTTCTTTTTCCTCTCTTTTGCTTTGACTTACAGTAGCTAATATAATTTCAATTACTTAATATGTGGCAAATGATGTTGGTATTGAATTAAGTAGAACTACTTATGTATAAGATTCATAATAGGTATTAAATTCTGTACAATATTGTTTTTTTGTCCAAATAAATTTAGAAAAAATAACCTCGCTACTAACTAAAGAATATTATTTCAAAAGCGGTTAATTTTGAACCGGTAGCGTCGTCTAGCCGTACGGAAGTCCGTAGATTTCTTCAATAAAAAAAAAATCATTTCCGAGTATCATACATATTCACACAACAAATTCAAAACCAGCTTATTATATCATCATTCTTCACGCTAACGAGCCATTATGTTATGTTAATTTAATAATCTGACAATTACGCAGTCCAAACGAGACGTGAACTTGAGAGGATAGCATCTATCTTACAGCATGTGTCACCTTGTTAATTGATGTACAATGCCATGCCAGACCATTTGAGTACACCGTTGTGTTATTTATGTATAAGGATATATTATTATTTCGTAATAATAATATATCCTTATATCCTCCCGCCCTCGTGTGCGGGACTCGAATTAAAATGCCGTTGGAATTACTATAGAATTTATTAGAACTATACAAACACGTATTACACGGGTACAACTAGAACTAGACACTACTGGTATCAACTGCACGATTCAATAACACGCGCAAAGTCCGTCACTATATCGCTCATCGAATCTACGTCTTGCTCGTATCGTAAGCCCAACCCCTCCGTTCGGGCATTGTTTTATAGTAAGCTGTATACTACAACAATCGACGGCGTGGATTGAGTTTTCGAAGAAAACGTAATCTGCACACCTGCTGCCATAGACAAGTACAATAACAATAGGATGTTTTTCTTAATTACAAATTTTAAACACTAAGTAAACAAAATAAGTCAAAATGCGGGGAAAGGTAATAAACTACAGGTGTGCATTCACTTTGTCGGCGTGTAACATTATTATTATCGGTGCAGGAGCGGAGAAGGAATACAATTTCCTGCGGCCGAGCGGCCTGTCGTAAGTGGCGATAAAACAACCCACAGCCAGGTTGTAGGATATTTGTCCGTCTGGATGGATACCACTCCTGCTCTAGAGTAAGCCGCCATAACAACCTTGAGTTGTGTTCGAGTATTAGTGGCCAGGTTCCAGTCTCCCTTAAGAGCAGCAGCGCAGTTGTAGCACCTTTGATGTTACAAATGTCTATAGGCGATGGTAACCGCTTCCCATCAGGTGGACTGTTTGCTTGTCTGCTAACCTCATGCAACAAAAAAAATATTAGACCTCAAACGGCCCACTGCTGGGCTTGGGCCTTGCAATTTTAGGGAAGTAGTACGGTGCAGTTTCTTGCCGCTTTTTCTCCTTAAACAGCGATAACACTTTGTGAAGCGGTGTATATAGAAAGCGGTAATAGATATAAATTTTATTCTATAATAATAAGCTTCTGTTTTTCTCTTTTTTTGTCAATAATTAAGTGTATTGTATTTTATTAATATTTTTTAGTATAATTGTATAATTGTATGTAGTACTAAGTACTAATATTATAGACGAGAAAGTTTGTAAGAATCTATGGATGTATGTTTGTTACTCCTTCACGCAAAAAATACTGAATGGATTTTGATAAAACTTTACAATAATATAGCCTACCCATCAAAATAACACATAGACTATAATTTATAAAGATATAGTGTGAATTATCCAATGTATAAAGATTTTTCATCACGCGAGTAGTATGTTTATGTATTTTAAATAGAATCTTTCGTATAACATTTATAAACCATGCTTCTACCACCGTTCCTAAAGCGATAATGTAAATGACAAAGTAAATAATTTAATTGATAAAACAGCAAACAACACATGAATGGATAATGCAATTGATTAAATACCGGAATCTATTTCAGTCTTACATATTGCAATAGATAAAGATAAAAACAATCTTATCACAGAAACGGAAAGTAATTAAACGGGCGTACATAATGCTATTGTAAGACATTGACCTCTTACTCAACTATTGTTTCTAGTTCTAATAATTAGTTATGCTATAAACTATGCATTTTTTGTTCGCTCGTAAAAGCATTATTAAGTTTATCAAAATATTGGAGTTTCGTCCTCTTGTTAATGATTATGAATGACTGAATGAATTTTTTGTATTGAATCTCTTTTACTTACTTATTAAAATGATCTATGTATTAATACCTAAAGCAAAAACTTTGTACCCCTTTTTTACGAAAATTGTGCAGTGGGAGGAAATGTTTTTTGTGCAAATATTTTTTAAAATTTATTATTTAATCTAATATATAAAATTGTCGTGTCGTGGTGTTTGTAGTTAAACTCCTCCGAAGCGGCTTGACCGATTCTCATGAAATTTGTGTGCATATTGGGTAGGTCTGAAAATCGGACATTATCTATTTTTGATCCCCTTAAATGTTAAGGGTAGTCCACACCTAATTTTTTTTAGTTTTTAGATAAATGTTTTAATTTTTTTATGATATAGCATTAAAAAATACATACAACCTTAAATTTTCAACCCTCTACGATCAACCCCTATTTTTTATTTGTTAATTATGAACTTTAATGATGTCGGCATATCGATTGAAGCTTTTCGGGGCAGAACGACCTCTGCCGGGACATCTAGTAATTTATTATAAAAAATAAATTAAATCAATAAAAAAAAAACATTACACACACTAAAATGTATTTGACAAATACAAATACTCTTTTGTTTATTGTATTGCAGAGCCACCTATCGCGTACAATTGTGAATCTAAACCATCGCGGGACCCACTCAAAGACACACAAAATTTCATCAAGATTGGTCATGCCGTTTTTGAGTTTTAGCCACACTAACGAACAGCATTTTTTTATAATATAAAAATCAATTGCTTTGATTAAATTTTGTGTGTATTCGAGTGCGTGCCGGGATGGTTTAGTTTCACAATTGGACCCGGTAGGTGGCGGTGCAATTATATAAGATATTCTTACATAAAAAGAAGATTGAACATTATTTTTTATTTATTGAAAAAAAAACATCAAATATAAAAATCGATGTTTAAAAACAATGAAACAGTGATATATCGTCTGCATCTGTAGTGCCCTATTCAGGCTTTGAAGTAAGTGGTGACGGATGTTAATACTCATATCTCTGTCTGATGTCTCCTGCAGTCGTTGAACGTCACTCAGCTCCTTCTGCTTGTGCGGTAGGAGGTCAGGTAGAAGGCGTCTTCTCCAGTCATACTCTTTTTTTTAGCCAGGAGAAATCCGTTTGAGAATTAAGCCACGACAGGCACAGAAGTCTGGGGAGATAATTCGCGACCCGTATGTGGGATTCACTAGATCGGGGGCGGCACTAGCAAGCCCAGTCAGAACTGGTGCCATGCTATTGAGGGAGGGATTAGGTTAGGGATACCCACTAAAATCCCTGGGTGTTTCGTTCCCAGCTCCGCGTACCCTGGCAGGCATGGGCCACTCCCGTCATGCCCCTGGATTAACGAAGTTTACCATTATTGGTAATACTTCAAATTGTACTTACCATTACGTATTTGTCACACGCCTTTGTGTCTATTATTACATACTAAAAGGTCAGCCAAGTACTGTCCCTCATTTGTGTTGGCCTTTAATTGTCTTACTTAATTACTCATTTTTCATTATTTTCATACAGAACAGGTGTTCGGTAATCAACTCTAAACTTAAATGTTATGGTCGAAAATTGTATGTGTTTATATTGTGTATTGGAGTCATTGACTGCGTGGCCTCCTTCAGCTTTTCTAAACATACTATTAGCATTAATTTTGTTTGTATATGTAAGTAGCTAATGAAGTAATGACCTTACTGTTTTACGCTTGGATTCGTAATTCGACCATTTTAAATTTCTGGCCTGTTTGTAGGTGAATGGGTTGAGCGTGTGTGAGAAGTCGTAACATTTAGGCCGTTGTCATAAACGCTATAAACGCGCTATTGGTTAGAAACATGAAATACCACGGGAAAAGTCCACTAGTAATGCCAATCGACCATTAAAAACTAACTGTGACAAAGCTCCTAGATGCTATACTTCTGAAGAATGCAAGTCATTCTTCTAATGTGTTTTTAAAAACTAGCTGTACCCGCGAATTCGGCCGCGTGGATTTTTTCGATCTAATAAAAGTAAAAGTAGCCTAAGTTACTCCTAATAACATCAGTTATTTGTCACTGAAAGTCCCATCAAAATCGGTTTAGCCGTTGCAGAGATTAGCCGGAACATAACAAGAGTATATGTTTCTACTATATCGAATATTTACTAAATTAGCTTTATTAACCTAAACAAGTATGTACATTAAACGCTTACTTATAGCTTTATAACTTGCCCAGTTCTGGTGATTTCATTACAAGAATAACTTATTTTTTACGTCGTTTCAATGAATAGAAGCGTGGGTCGGTTTTCATGAAAAACCTATAATAATATTTAAAGGTTCATTGTGAAGCTTTCATCCCTATCGATTTATGTGTAGGTGTGAATTTTATTTTTAAATATGTAGCAGTTTGACAAGGTACAGCTAATTGTAGTCTCATATTTTTCAAGATCCCGAATCGGATTAAAATGTTTTCGTTTATTGCCAAATTCTAATTGAAAAGAACATTAATAATTTGTAGGCTATCTCAAAAGAATTTTACTACATACTTTTACTGTAATATTTGCAACGATATTAAGTAGGTAGCTTTTATCGCATGCTATTGGTACATGAGATGTTTTGTAGCGTGTTAATTGACAATTCATTTTAGACCAGACCCAATCGCGTTACGGGATGTAAAATCAAGACGTTTCATTTACATTGGGTTCCTGACCTAGTAGTTATCTTCATATGTCGGACTTATTGACGTGACGATATTTAAAGCGTATGTATCTCTTGTTCACAGTTCCGTCCGCTCCACAAATCCTCACCGCCAAAAATGTGACAGCTAACGAGATCCATCTATTGTGGGCCCCGCCACTGACTTTCACATTACACGCTCTCCCCAATCCTGTGACGCCCGCCGTTAATGTCCAACATGAGCCTAGCCTGCCTGACAATGGAAAGAAACCTCAAAATGACGAGCCAGACAATGACGTCATAGCCGCAGATTCCATTACCCCAGAAGGACTAAAAGACACATCGTATAATTGGTTTAAGAATGATAAACAAAAATACAGCGATGAATATTCAAACTTGGAATTACTTTCAGACTCTTACAGAATCGGACGTGACTTAAGTTTTAAAAGGCACAGAAAGAGAAGGCACGATAGTGCTAATGATACTAAAAACTTGAATCTAGAAAATTTCGAATACGTAGAGACACATCAAGCGTTCGAGTTTCCTGTAGTGGTTGTTAAGAAATCGTCCCCTGCAATCAAACAGCACAAGGATTCAACCCAAGTTGCCTATGTTTTGTATTATGAGCAGGGTGTCCCAAGGTATGATCTCAATACGGTCAATGGGGTCCAAACTTCGCCAGATGTGAAGAAGAAAAATGTGTTCCCGAGCGATTTGGGAATGGAGGAATATTCGAGGGCGACGAAAAATTTGACTCTGTTAAATACGTCTGGGAAGGTGACGAAGGTCGTGTTTTTCCGACTAAAGAATTTGAGTAAGTGGTTATTGATTATTTATAATCCGATAAACGTAATTTGTTCAAATCATAATGGGGATTGTTCACAAAAAATTACCCTCTGATTTTATATTTTTATTTCATAAAATAGGGTATTTTAAGATACTAATTTGAATATTTTTGTATTTTAAGCGTTAGTTTTTTTATAATTCGATTTTAAAATTATTTCTCCGATGACGTCATAAGGGACAAGTTTACATTGATTGCTTTGCCTAGAAAACAAGAATAATAAAAGTAAGTTTTATCTATATTAATCATAGTAATCTGTTCTACTATTTAAATGTCACTGTCATTACTCATTACGTAACGTAATCATTTTAGTGTTTTTTTGTCGCTACGCTTATAATTTTTCGTGTTCGACCATTATTATTTTCTAAAGTTATCGTTAATTTTTTTAAAGTGGTCTTTAGGGATCCACCATAATCCACGTTATAGAACTTAAATCAAATAATGTACAGCTAGATTTTTTTTTACACCTGAAGCAGGCAAAAAGGCACACCTGATTGGATTTAGTAAGGTCAAATAAAGGTCAAACGCATTTCTTACAAAATACACGAAGATCGTACGTTTTTTGGAATTTTAACTAGACAGAAATGATTAGGGACACTATTACTCGAAATGGTTTTTCAAAAAGCTAAAATGAAAAAAAGTGAACAATCCCAAATGCGTTTGGAGCGTTTGCATCGAAGCCTACTTTTTCTTTTCCACTTCGCGCCATCTTCAGTATTCCTTGTTTTGAAACCATTGGAACACATGTCATCTTTTCACGAGTAAAACATCTAATGATAAATAGTTATCTTTTCACACGGGCTGTACTACTAGAGATGAACCTGATGCTGTGGACTTGTACTCGATTTTTGAGGGGTTTAACGAAATTTGTGCAGCAGTATGGAAACAGATAAGAGATTAAATATACTAAAATACTGTACGAGTGCTTGTTTAGCTACTAGCGACTTTTGTAGTCCTGGTATTCCAGCCAATTTTCTTGGTTTTATGTAGCAATTTTGTTCAATAAAGTATAATCGCTATCGCTATAGGAGCCTATCTCTTAAGTAGTATGTATAGTACGGGTTAGGCATTCGTGATTCTCATCCATTCACTTGCATTGAAGTAGATTCGAATTCTGACGCATGTTACCGATTCCAGCAGAAGGACGTTTATACCTTGATACTAGGCTATTTAATAATAGTAATATTATTAAATAGCCTAGTATCATAGATGTAGTAAATTGTAAAAGTAATTAAAACTTTTTGGGATATGTAGTAAAAGTTTGGGGAGGTCAAACATGGTGAATACGTCATTCATTACATGACGATATGTTATTATATGTTTTTGCCCTTTCAGGCATGCAAATGGTAATTAAAAACTTCTTAAAAATAATTTAGTTAACAAAACTAATGTATGCATACATCTATAGACTATATGTACATGTTGATCTATATCAACTAATTCACAATAAATTGAGCAAATTTTCTTGATATATAAAAATGAATGTTTGTATGTCCTTTATAGAATTGTAAACTATACATTTGATCATGTGATGATCTTTAGCAAAGATGTTGTGCATGAGCCAAAGAAGGTTTCTGAGTTGGTGCACAATTAGACCCGGTGGGCAGCGCTGCTGTCGGCATATCGATTGAAGCTTCTCCGGGCAGGACGAAGGCTGCCAGGACAGCTACTTTCTAATAAAAATTTTCATTTTCAGTACCCTTCACGCCTTACAAGATTTGGGTGCGTGCGTTCTACAATTTCCCACTGGAGAACGTCAGTTCTTCCGATCTTCTCCAAAGGCTCGGCCCCAAATCCGATCCGTTGTACGTGTTGACTGATGTCTCGCCACCTTCAGCGCCGATTATAGTGAATTTGACATGTGACCGGCCTAAACGTAAGTATATATAGTTTCTTGCACAGTTCCAGAGCTCGCTTTTCTTTCCGATCCTTGCCCTGGTTTGGACGTCGATACCGTACGAGGTGTCTTAGTTGTATGTTATTCAAAGCATAGTATGCCATTAATTTTTTGCTGAAGTGAGGATTCGGCATGTCCTACTGTCTAAGTGTAAAATGCATGTAAACATATTTAATATCAAATTTTTCATTTCAATTCATTTATGGTTTCTTACATACATATTATGAGGCCTGTTTCCCATGGGGGTAGGCAGAGACTATAAATGTCAACTTGCGATCATCCTGACAAACAACTTTCGCTTCATCTACTTTCATTACCCTCTTCATACATGCACGTTTATTTGATATGCTTTTTACCTGACCTCGTTTTATCACGGCTTCTACGTCGTGGTCTACCGGTACTAACTCTACCATTCATAATACTGTCATACACTTGTTTTGTGATTCTACTTTTATCCATTTTCTCTACATGTCCAAACCATCTTAACATTCCTTTTTCAACTCTTGTCATTAAATTTTATTTCAATTCACAACATATTCCTTTAGGATAGTTTATCGGGTTTTAAAATTAATTTTGTACTCTTTTGATTTATAACTGGGTTTGAGTAGGTTTATTTAAAAGTTCAAGTACTGTCTCATTTTGTGTACCATCTACCTCGCTAGAAAAATGTAAAATTTGCCTGAAAGATATTGTAAAAAGTCACGTTATTTCTTATTACAAAAATAGCACATGCGTCTTTGTAATACTTTGTTTGGTGACTAATAAAGTATTCAGGAATATCCGGGTTAAAGAATTATATTTCTCATAAAAGAATTTTTACAATTCACTTTAACTATGAGAACCTTTATCATTGAGCATATATATTTATCTAACTGATTTTGTTTTATATTTCATTTTTTAAGGTACACTCCATCTACAATGGCGTCAGCCCCTCGAATACAACAACTCTATCGACCAATATGTCGTCACCCTGAGGAAACTCCCAGAGCAACAACCTCGCACAAGATTGACCCTACCCACAAACAAGAACGACATAGAAACTATTATGAATATGGTAAGATAAAAAAACCCTAAAAAATGTGTAATTTATTCTTTTCTTTTTATTGCAGGAGTTCAGCAGACAGGCCCACTTGATGGAAAGTGGTTACCATCGCCTGTGGACATTTGCAACAAAGAAGGTGCTGCACAAATGCGCTGCTGATCTCTTAAGGAAATCCTATAATTGTTACCGTTATATCCGTGCAGGGATAGAGAAAGAATATAATTTCCTGCGGCCGGGTGGCCTGTCGCAAGAGGCGACAAAACAGCCCACAGCCAGGTGGTAGGGCCTTTGCCCGACTAGATGGCTACCATCCCTGGTCTAGACTAGTCTAGAGTATACTGCCATAACAACTTTGAGTTGTGTTCCGGCATCAGTGGCCAGGTTCCAGTTTCTCCTTCAATCCTGGCAGCACATTGGCACCTTTGGTATTGCTAATTTTCTTAGGCAACGGTAACCACCTTAAACTCATAAACTCATTTACTCGTAACTATGTTACACGTCAGGGTTATATATATATATAATTATTACAAAATCTTTAGTTATTTGTCGAATTTGTCGACTGACATTGTTTCTCGTCAATCTTTATAATCCATAAATTCCTTCAAGCTATAGAAGGTGTGCTCGATTAGCCACTTCTTTAGCCAACAAGTGAATGCATTTAAACTGCCGGAAAGTGTGATTTTATCCGGTAGTTTATTATAAATAGTCGGACCCATAACATGCGTTAGCGTGTTAGATTTTTCCAATTGCCTCGGCAACGGTGCAATCCTATCTCTATTCCGAGTTCGATGTGAATGTATGTCGCTATGCTTTGCATACATGAACACATGGACTCATGGACTCTGACGTATGGGGCTACTTGAAGTACCAATATACACTTTCCATTACAGTTGGGCCGAGCCTGTTTGTCGTGCTTGAGCAATAAAAATAAATAAATTCGTGACTACTATTTTCGAGCCACTAGTAGCGAGGAACTAAACTGCAGTCTCCCGAGCGTCATATCCCTAATGAGCAAGGGGAAAGCTCACCGTAAGGTTGTTCTTAGTCTGGCCAGCAAACAAATCCCGCGGGAACTAGACCCTAGTCTAGACCCTAGTAGTAAGACATCCTTTCCTGTAATATTTTCTTAAGTTTTCGCGACTTGTAAACATAATAAAACTACGTTTTAACGATTTTAAGCGCGGTAGTTTATTTGATTTTGTTATTCCGTTTCGGCCGCCTTTCAGTGGCCGTGATTACGGAAGACAAAGATGTCAAGTCTCAACGAGTATTGTTAAAGTTTTATTTAGCTTACCGCCAATTTGTTCTATAATAACTAAATAATTAATTAATTTAATAATTATTATTTAGTATTAATTTTGTTTGTGGTTATGTTTACCTCTATGGGAGGCTAATCTAATTTAACACCGCTTCGTGACATGTTAAAACGTAGTTTTATTATGTATACCAGTCGCGAAAACGTAGAAAATATAATAAAAAAAACTTGAGAGGTGTCAAGGGACACCCCGATAGAACGAAATTCCTTTCGATTAATTAGTGAAGGAATTATAATATGTTTTTTTAAAGTTATAATAATATAATAGAAATACGAAACGAAAATAACTGGCTTGCTTTCTATGAGAGAGACAGACAGACAGAGAAACACGCGCACGCCGCACTGCTTACAACTATACCAAAAAGTGTCGTTACAACTTTTGGTTTTAATTTTTTACGTCTAGCCCCCTTTTGCAGCGCGCGATAAGGAACTTCGTTTCAAAACCCTTTACTAGTAGCGAGGAACTAAACTGTAGTGTGCAAAGGTCACCGTAGGGTGGTTCTTGGTCTGGCCAGCATACAAATTCCGCGGGAACTTAGAACCTATCACTTATTCTAATCATCTCTAGACACATAGGTACATAGAAATGCTGCAGGACGTTTGTTCTTTTGTCTTAAAACCCATTTAACCTTCTATTGTATACAAGCCACGCGTATCAATTAATTTTAATTATGAAATAAAAACTGCTATTTAATAATAACTCTACACATAGGATCACTGTTCATTAATTTATGGAATTTTATATTTGATTAGGAAGTGGAACTCTGGAACGTGACACGCTACGAAGTCAAGATATATGCTGTAACAAAATCCGTGACCAAGCAGGATGGTGCGATAGTTGGAGCGGAATCACCACCAAAGGTTTGAAATAACTTTTAAGATCATATTGCTATGTATAAAAAGCTCTATTATAGTCTAATAATAATGGTCAGATAGAAGAATCTGTAATGCGACCAGGCATATGCGGTTCCTAATGTTGGGTCACTTAGGTGGTGGACGAAAAACGTTATCACTCAGCTCAGGTGAGAATGTTGAGATGCATGTGTGGCATTACAGTAATGGATAAGCTGAGAAATGAGTACGTAAGGGGATCTTTGAAAGTCGCACCTGTGACTGACAGAATGAGAGGAATAAAATTCTCGTGTCGCAGTTTTTAACACGCTTTTATTAGCTTCACCTGTATGTATGTATGTTTGTAAGCGACCCCTTTGAGCTCGATTTTGTCCTACTTTGAACGATCAGATTTAATTCAAATTTTGCACACCTGTCAAAGGTCGATGACAATGCAATAATATGGTACCATGGAGCTGATCTGATGATAGAGTTGGAAGGTGGCCATAGGAACTCCTGTACTAAACAAGATAGACCCGTCGTGTTTGGGCTCGTTTTACTTGTCTTGGCTAGCACTCTGCTGCTACATGATATGCAGGATCTCAAAAGCTTGTATTTAAAAACATTAAAAAAAATCAACTAAAAAATGAAAAAGAAATAACAGTTTAAAAAAAACTAAAAAACACGCTTTCATAAAAAATCCAACGAATGACAGAAAATAAAATTTAAAAAATTTGGTTTCTGATGAACGGGGTCTTAAAAACAAGCGTGTGGTGTATTCAAGGCGCTTTTTAAGATATTAAAGAAGAAGAACTTTTTCTTCTTCTATTTTATTTTATTATTTTAAATTTTATTTTCTGTTTTTTAGTTGGATTTTTATGAAACCGTGTTTTTTAGTATTTTTTATTGTAGGTAAACTCCTCTGAAACGGCTTGATTGATGCTCGTGAAATTATGTGTGCATATTGGGTAGGTCTGAGAATCGGACAACATCTATTTTTCATTCCCCTAAATGTTAAGGGTAGTCCATCCCAAGTTTTTTTTATGATACAGCACTAAAAAGTACATACAACCCTAAATTTTCAACCCTCTACGATCAATCCCTATTTTTTCATATCGATATTAGTACTGTAATCATTTAATATGCTTAAATTTACTAAAAATAATTTAAAAGACAAAACAACGTTTACCGGGTCTGCTAGTAATAAATCAATAAATTCTGTTTTGTGTGAATAAATTTTCATTTTTGCAAGTGACTACTGATAAA
Source organism: Dendrolimus punctatus (assembly GCA_012273795.1). NCBI lineage: Eukaryota > Metazoa > Arthropoda > Insecta > Lepidoptera > Lasiocampidae > Dendrolimus > Dendrolimus punctatus. Next base: position 13,837,874 of record CM022550.1, read on the forward strand.
TGTTAATGATTTAATTGAATAGGAAATATCCAGCGAATGGTGTGCAGCGCATTCGGAGGCGATGTCCCCGGCGGACGTGCCGCACACGCCGCACGGCGCCAGCACTGCGGCCTTGTTGGCAATACTGCCTTTGGCCCTGTTGGCCGCCGTTGGAATCGCCCTTTTGTACTGGAGGTAAAACATTAAATGGTATAGAATAAGGCCTTGAAATCTATATATATATATATATATATATAAGCAAAGTTTGTTTTCTTTGTCCGAGGTAAACTTGAAAACTACTGGACCGATCAGCATGAAACCACAACCATTCGACGCGGAATTAATCGTAGATGGTTATAGGCTATATATTTTTCAAATTCTATGAGCCCTTTGCCATGTTTTCTCTATTTGTTTGTTTATTAATTTATTTGCTCCCATAAAACAAAAGACAGGCATTTATCCTTGGTTCATTTGTTTTCTAGCCCATAAAAGAGGAACATGATTTAACATAACCTCTATGTTAGAAACAACATGATTTTCACTTATAACAAACCGTGATCCGTTTAAAAAAATCTATAATGTCATTGCCAGGCGAAGCGGGCGGGAACGGCTAGTATATGCATATACTTACTTAATATGTAAATCTGAAGGGTTTGTTTTTTGTTTGGACGCAGTAAATCTCAGGAACTACTGGTCTGATTTGAAAAATTATTTCAGTGTTAGATAGCCTATATGCCTACCCAGCAAGGACCTGGCGTGAAGTTATGTATGTATGTATGTATATATGTTAGATAGCCCATTTAACGAAGAAGGCTATAGGCTATATATCATCACATAAGACCAATAATAGCGGACCACCAATGAAGAATGTTTCAAAATCGGGGTTTTTTTTTTTAAACTTTTCCACGCGAACGAAGTCGCGGGCAGAAGCTAGTAGTTCATATGGTCTTATTTGAAAAATTCAGTGTTAGATAGCCCATTTATCGAAGTAGGCTATAGGCTATATATCATCACATTAGACCAATAATAGCGGACCACCAATAAAGAATGTTTCAAAATCGGAGGTTTTTTTAAAACTTTTCCACGCGGACGAAGTCGCAGGCAGAAGCTAATACTTATTCATATTTTATTTATTGCCTATTTCGATATGCAATTTATTTAAATGCTACCGCCTTAGGAAAAGGAATGCTAGGAATAGTAATGGTCTGATAAACCATGTAGCCTTGAATATGCGCCTAAAAGCTTGCCAAATAGATTTGCCTGAATCTTAATATTATGACTAGAGTAACTTTGGTACTTATTAGTAGTCCTTAGATAGGGGCATGAAAAAAAACAAAATGGCAGATTTAGGCCGCGAAATAGTAATATCTTAAATAACAAAAAAAAATCAAACCTGTCGAGTAGGGTATCAAAATAGAGGAAATTAAAAGCGGATTACAATAAAATATCTTCCACGATACATATGAGTAAAAATTTAAACTTTTTAGGTGCAGATCTCGTCTTAGCAAATGTATCAGCGCGGCCTATAACTATTTGGAGGAGGGCGGCGAAAGAGCGGCCAGAGCGCCGCTCAACAAGAAACCGGGTGAGTTGCCATCAATGCACTTTTATGGAAAGGGAGGGTAGAGTGTTGCCAGTTCAGGTAAAAAATATCAGGTTTTGTCGATGTATGGATCCCAGTGAAAATTATAAATGGCACGCCACATTGTCACGGGAAACTTATAGAACATTCTCTTGTACTTTTCTCGCGCGAATGTGTAGTCGTTTTTTTTTATTTTTTGTCTTTTTTTACAGAATCTTATTTTTTGATATATGAATTTCGATACTGCTTATTAATCATGTTTGTTTGATATATTTTAGAAAATGTATAAATCACACAATTTCGAAAACAATTATTTGACTGCATCTTAAAATGATATGTATTTTCACAGGTTCAGTAAAGTATGTGATCCATATTTTCCGGCTGGAATTCGTACCGGCGTCCTTTGGGTTTGGGACGCGAGTTCGCTAACCACTAAGCCACCACGGCTCGTAGTGCTAAATATGTGACCGATGTTTTTTTCAGTGAAATGCACCCCGCTCCGCGCGTGCGCAACGGGCGGGGCTGAAGTGGAGGGCGAAGGGCTCGGGGAGGGGGAGCCCCCCTCGAAACCCCCCCGGATGGCCACCAAGCACCATCCCGCTGTACCGAGGACGGATTTCCCCCAGCACGTTGCAGCTTTGCATGCTGACGGAGATATTGGGTTTAGGTAAATATCACCACAATTTTTTTTATATATACATTTTTTTTTATTCTCCTTCCTGACACACATGACCTCAGGAAGGGGAGAGGGGGTTTTATTTACTTTTTGTATATATTTTTTTTATTAATTTTTACTTTGTGATTACTTATCTAATTACACTCTTACTTCTATTATGTAAATATTTACTAATATAATAACAATATTCTTATTACTTATTTATATTTTACTATTTTTCTTATTACTATTTATGCTTATTCGTTTTATTAGTTTCTACTATTTATTTAATAATTTTAATACAAAAATTCACTATGATGTTCATCTATACTATGTAATAATACACTAAAATTATAAAGGTGAAAGTTTGGATGCATGTGTGTTAATTAATTACACCAGAACACCTAACACCTGAACGCATCTGGATGAAAGGCACACACAGATAGATTATTTATCGAGCGAAGTCGTGGGTAAGAGCTAGTTTTGTATAACGGTTGTATTTTATTTTTAGTCATATTAATAATTATGCATTGTACGGAATTAAAGCTATATAAAGTATATATCACTCTAACAAATGTGAGCATGTTTTTTTACTAAAGTAACAATAAGAAAATATTGAGCGATTTTCAGTCTTACAGTAATTTTCTTCCCTGTTTGTTACTAAAAGATCAACATACGTCATATTTGAATTGCAGCAGAGAATACGAGATCGTTGTGGCACAGTCCAACGCTTTGGGCCACACCAGTCACCACAGCCATCGGCCTGAGAACAGACTGAAGAATAGATACCTCAACATTACAGCATGTAAGTATATGACTTGGCTGGTGTGAAGTTTGGGCTCTAATACTTGAATATTTGGTGAATAATAAAGTGTTTCCATTCATTAATTTCTTCGTCATTACTCGCTATACTATCGCTGACGATGATTCGGGCGTCTGTCTCACAGCAATTGGTAACTTCCCACTAAAAAGTGGTTTTATTTTTATAGTATATAACTAGAGGCTTTTCCACGGATCGGACCAAGATCAACCTCTAGTCCGTGCTTTTTGTTTAAAGAGCAGGCATTAATACAGGTGACACTGTACAAAAAAAAAATTAGTGCTATTTGCATTCGGAAGATTAATTTCATTTTATATCGCAAACTATTCCATCTCCCGGGATGTAAAGTATTGTATTAAAACTACATTTAAACAGAATTACAGCAACACCGATCCATTACTTTTAGTAGTTTTTTTGTGAAAGCTTAACAGATAGACGGCCCGAATCACTATCGCATCTTTATAGATGATGAATGTTATATCTATAAACTTGAAATGATTGATCTCCCATACAAACGGTCATCTTTATTTCAACCAGTTCTAGTTTTATTTTTGTGGTAAAAGTAGTAGACTGTATGTGCAAGTCTCGTCTATCATCTGTATACTACAAAAATGAGACAAATGAGGAAAATGATAAAACTGTCGAAAATGATGAAAATGATTGAACGACGTAACTGACGAATGATCACAATAAATAAAATAACCAAAATGACGAAAACGACCAAAACGACAGACTTACTTTTGCATTTATAATATTTATTTCAGTCTCGTCTCGGCAGGCGAACGAAACGGTCGACTGTCGGTCGTTAATACGCGACTAACACGTTTGTAATCGAGTTTTTGCAACTACCTACTTTTATTGTGCTTGAACTTTATAACGCGTGGCCGCCTGCGACGGGCGAGCCGTGCAATGAGTAATGATAGTTGTTTAGTGGTTTTTGACGATTGTATAGATGAACAACTTTTGGAGGAAAATAATATGGAAGATGTGGAATGTTTGGACGGACAAATTTTTGAAGAAAATGGTGGGAGTGATGGAAAGATTTATGAGATTGAGAATTTAACTCAGGCGGCAGACGGGACGGTGGAAGTGTCAATAGGTCCTGGTAAGAAAAGGAAACTGATTTTCAGTAAAAGAGGCAAACAACAAGCGATGCAGACAGAAGAAGAATGGATTGAGGTAAGAGGGAAAGATAAAAAGAATCGCACCCACAAAGAGAATGAAACGCACGCAATAATCGTCACTGCTAAAAATATATTACCAAAACAGTTTGCGTTGGCTCGTATACTGAGTCTTCACAAAGTAATGGGCATTATCAACACAAGATATTTGAGCCCATATCGTGTAAAAATTGAATTTGATTCGGAAGTACATGCTTCTTCAATTATGAAATGTCAAGAGCTTCTAAATTTAGGCTGGAGATTCCATGCAGCGTCAGAAGTAGGCATCTCTTACGGGATTATAAAAGACGTAGAATTAGACTTGTCAGAGGAAGAAATGTTAAAAGACATTATTTGTCCGGATTCGGTGGTACTTTACTCTATAAAAAGGCTTGATCGCCGCCATACAGAGAACGGTTCTTGGGTGCCATCAGAAACCGTACGTCTTGGTTTTAAGGGTCCTTTTATTCCTACACACGTTAAAATTAATCACATTAATGTTGTAGTGTACCCCTACGTGCACAGAGTCTCCCAATGTTCCAGATGCTGGAGGCTTGGCCACACCCATAAGACTTGTTCTGCGAAAAAAATAGTATGCCCAAAATGTGGTGGAGACCATGATAATTGTACTACAACAAACTTTAAATGTGTTAACTGTCGTGGGAAGCATATGTCGCTATCAAAAATATGCCCTATGTTTATAAAGGAAAAGACTCTAAGGGACATTATGTCCAAACAGAATTGCACTTATAGTCGAGCAATAGAGATTTATAATGCGCCAGCGACAACAACATATAATAAATCATATCAATTGGATCAAAATGTAGAAATAACAAGTTATGTGAGAGAAACTGACTTAGAAGACGGATTATCGCTTAACCTTGATAGAGGTGACACTTATGCTTCTGTGACAAAAAAACCAAGAGGAAAAACGGGTAAGAAGTCTAAGTTAGAGAAAACAAGTACTGGAAGGAAAGACAATAATGAAAAGGAGGATTATAATATGTTTGAACATGGTGACTCTTGTAGTGATAATGATAGTATTATGAATGTAGAAACGGACTTCAATGATGAGAATAGACCCAGAATGAAAAAACAAATTGCGTGGCAAATATTATTTAACAAGTTGAAGAAAATACTTTTGGGAAAATCACTCAGTTCTTGGGAGGACAAAATAAAGGAATGCGGAAGTATTATACTAGAAGAGATTTTATCATTTATCGGGGAATTTATTACTGGTCAATTGGTAACTTAATAAAACAATTATGGATATCAATGACCAAATAAATATATTGCAGTGGAATGCACAAAGTATTCGTCAAAAAGGTTTGGACTTAGAAGTTTTGTTGAATCGGGAGAAGATACATATTGCCATTATTAGCGAGACCTGGCTGGATAAAGACAAAGACTTTCGTATAAATGGATATAATATTTTCAGATTGGATCGCTGTGACGGATATGGTGGGGTGGCAATTTTAACTCATAAATCAATAAAGGCTATGCAATATAATGATAAACTACTCAATGCGCAGATAGAAATAGTTCATGTCAAGATATTGAACTGTGATAAATTAGAAAATGTGTACTCTATATACTGCCCTCCTTCTGCTAATACTTCCTTAAGAGATTGGAATCAAGTCTTTAGTTTAGCCGGAAGAAAAACTATAATCGCAGGAGACCTTAATGGCCACCATACTAATTGGTCCAGTAAAACTAATTTAAGGGGTGACCAAATTTTCGACTCTTTAGTAGATAATAACTTTATCACTTTAAATGACGGGACCCCTACAAGAGTCAAATTGGTTAATGGCACAGTACAAAAATCTTCCCCTGACTTATCAACAGCTTCTGCAGACATAGCTTTGAAATTTAATTGGAGGGTCTTAAATGAAACTCTAGGAAGCGATCATCTAATAATTAAAATGAATGTAGATTGTGTTGTACCCTATTCACGAGCACGTAAGCGAAATTTCAAGAGAGCTAACTGGGTACATTACAAGACTGTCATTGAAAAAGAGCTTGGTAATTTGACTCTTTCAGAGGACCTTCAGTCTGCGTATGATACTTTTATCGGTTTAATTAACAAAGCTGCTGATGAATCTATCCCTTACATTAAAATTTGTGACCATCCTTTGCGTCAAAAAAAGTTTACGCCTAAACCGTATTGGAATCAAGAAATATCTAAAGCTATTGCTGAACGTCGCCGCGCTCTTGCTATTTTCAGGAAAAACCCTACACCAACTAATTTAGAAGTGCTACAAAACAAAATAAGAATTGCACAAAAAATGATTCGCTCTGCTAAAAGTCAGGCATGGAAAACCTTTTGTGATGGAATGGACGTTACAACATCTTTAAGTGAAATGTGGGCTAAGATGAAATGGCTCAAAGGATGTAAATTTGCTAGAAATAGTATAGATCGAGAGACGGCCGAATCTTTATTATGTAGTTTAGCACCTGACTCTTCAGTGCCCGCGGAGCCTATATTTTGTAGCAAAAATCTTCAACTTTGTTCACCAATTTCAATACAGGAACTAACTAACAACATCAAAGACTCGGACACAGCACCAGGGGTGGATGGGATATCATATTCTATGTTTAAAAATCTCCCAGATAAAGCCAAAAAAGTTCTGGTGTATTTATACAATAGATTCTTATTTTCTAGTTTTGTTCCAAGTCAGTGGAAGGAAATTAAAATAGTTCCTATACCTAAAGCTAATAATAACGTCAGTTCTGCACCAAATATAAGACCTATTTCTTTGTTATCTTGTTCATGCAAGATATTTCATTTAATTATAACGCGTAGAATAGAATGGTATTTAGAGAAAAACGACTGTTTTTCTGAAGATACTGTAGGTTTTCGAAGATTCCGATCTTGTATGGACAATTTAACTAGATTAGTGTCACGAATACAAAGCGGGTTTAGCAGGGGTCAGGTCACAGTGGCATGCTTCTTGGATATCAATAACGCCTACAATAACGTGAATGTAATTAGCCTTCTAAACACTTTGGACAATCTGGGGGTAGGAAGATTATTATGCAAATATCTTTGGCAATTTTTACACGACAGGCAATTAATTCTGGAATTAGATAATAGCGAGCTCATTTGTAGAACCACTGGAACGGGCATAGCTCAAGGGGATCCTTTATCCCCACTCTTATTTAATGTAGCTACTATTCATATCTGTAAACAGTTAAATTCAATATTCATATCGCAGTACGCTGATGATTTTGTTCTTTATACCAGTTTTGACAATATTGATGACGGTATATCTGTCATTCAAGAATCTTTGTTAATATTTGAAACTCTAATCACAAGAATTGGTTTAGATATTTCTTACAGGAAAACTAAATTTTGTGTATTCACAAAAGGAACTAGAAATACAAATAGAATGAGTATAAATTTATTCATAAATAATGAAAGAATCCAACAAACTCAGAGTATTAAATATTTAGGCATGTGGTTCGACAGTAACTTAAAATGGGGTCGTCATATAAATGAAATAAGGGAAAAAGTTCTTAAATTTTTAAATATATTTAAAATTTTAGCAGGTTCGAAATGGGGTATCCATCCAAAATATTTAAGGTTACTTTATATATCTATAATTAGAAGCAGACTTGACTATGGTTCTTTTTTGTATGATAGTAGTGCGAAAACTCATTTGTATAAGCTAGATAAAGTGCAAAATCAAGCGATGAGAATAATAGGCGGTTTTATAAGGACTACGCCCATTCACGTCATGGAGAGCGAGTTGTGTCTTCAGCCGCTTTTTATTCGAAGGCGATACCTGGCTGCTAAATTTTGGCTTAGATCTAAATCAATTAAGAATAACAACACGTTACATGTAGTAGACGAATTAAATAGTTTATGTCGGAATGAGCTTTGGGTGAGAAAGAAGCTGCCACTGCTGGTTGAGACTCGCCAGACTTACAGTAATTATTCTGTAGATTGTCATACTAAGCCGTTAATTTTTTCTCTTAAAGATTGGATTACGAAATATGATATATCTTTAAATATAAAGACTGCAATTGATAAAGTGATATGTGCCAAAAGACATTTCAATGTTGTCAAATTACATGATTTATGTTGTGAATATGTTAATCGGGTATACAATACACATTATAAGATTTACACGGATGGATCAAAGGATGAGTTGGGCTGTGGATCTGCTTTTGTGGACCCACAGGCCAACGTATGCGCACGGTTTAAATTAAATGCACAGGTTTCAATATTACACTGTGAATTGATACCGGTATTCGAAGCTCTATCATATGCTGGTACTTTGGAAGTCAGTAAAATTGTAATTTTATCGGATTCCAAAAGCGCCCTTATGCATTTGGCTCGGTTACCCTCGACTTTTCGAGGTCTCCCGATAGCCTACAACATCCTAAAATCCATCCGTGAACTTCATGCTGCAAAAAAGGAAGTGGTCTTCCAGTGGATACCCTCCCACGTAGGCGTCATGGGTAACGAGGAAGCCGACAAAGCAGCGAGGCAGGCCACCACTGAGGGCATCTTGTATCACTGTTCCGCAACCCACACAGAAACATTGAGTTGCGTTAAAATGCATATCAGAGAGCAGTGGCAAGAGTATTTTGATGAACGATCACTTTCGAAGGGCATATGGTACAAGACCATCCAGTGTCGGCTCCCTCGATGTCCGTGGTTCGCTTTGACATCCATGGAATTGGACAGGAAAACTATTGTAGCTCTACTAAGACTTCGCTCCGGGCACATTCCTTCAAATAAGTTTAAATATATGATGAAGGTTTCGAGTTCACCAAACTGCTCTGAATGCCAAAAAATTGAAGATATTTATCACGTGTTGGCGGAGTGTGTCCGGGGCGAGGCGTTGCGGCGTCAGCTTCCGGTCGATTACAATGTCGGTAACTGGACGAGTATTCTGTCTTCTCCATTTTCTGGGGAGGCCAGAGTGCTCGTTCAGTTATTATATCAGTGTATTTAGAGTTTAAGGAAGGAGATATTATTGTAAGATTGGACTGGGTGACATTATCACAAAGTGACAAAACCCCATATAATAAAGATTAAAAAAAAAAAAAAATATTTATTTATTTATGGAATACCTACAGCTAAAAACATTTGGTTAGATATCTAAAATTAATACAAGAAAGCCAATGACACAGGTTTTCACGGATAAGATATAGCTTAAAAGTAATCAACATAAAAAAAGGTACCGAGATGTCTAATCACTGTTGAAAAATTTAAGGCTTAGACACCGTTTGGCTCTTGAAATACTGATTGAAAATGGGTCGGTATCATCTTTGCTGAACAATACAGCGTTTCCATTCTTTTATTCATTTTTTGTGACTGGATTCAACGATTTTCGACTATTTTCGTATTTATTGTTGGTGAACGATTCGACTGTCGCAGACGACCACTCGCGCGTGTGCGTGTCTGCCGGCGGCAAGTGCGGCGCGTCCGGGTGCGTGGGCGGGGGCGCGGGCGCGGGCCGCGGCGCCGCCTGCGACTACGTGAACGCGAACTTCATCGACGGCATGCTGCCGCACTTGCAGCCGCAGCACGTCGCCGCCATCAGGCGGAAGCTCGACAGACGGAACAGGCCGCACAGGTGCGTCCGTCATCACGACTATAATATTGTTACGTGCGAGCGGGGGTACGCACTTATGGATTGGAAGAAAACACCAGTTTTCAACTATAGTAGAATTATTTTCTCCGTGCAGTTTGGATCATAAATAATCGGAGCGGTGAAGCGAATATTTCGCTCTCTTTTCCACTCACTGGCCTTATGGGCAGGCATAGTGATACGCATTATTGTTGTCGATAAACGTTATCGATAATGTATATAGTTTAGTCATTTTGTAGGTTAGTGATATAAATAAAAAAAAAATAGATAAAACAACGTATTTATTAAAATAAGAATAATAATGATTTAAAATAAATTATTAATTAGGTGTATGTATTTAAAAACTAAAAGTACAAAAGTTTAGAATGTAACAAATTATATGTAATAAATATAAATACTTATATCTAAGTTTAAAATTAACAGCAAAAAAGATAATAATGATTTTTGTAAGAATGATAATCTGTCTTTGAGGAGAATGAGTTTTTATCGATAATGGCGTTGCGCCCGCGCAACATGCTCACCGCCTTAGCGGGCTGAGGCCGAGCTTTGATTTATGACCCAAACTGCACGGAGAACATAATTCTACTATAAACGCTTTAATTGACTTACACAGCCGCACGCGATACTTCTCCACAGGGTTGCCCCTATACGCACGACTAACGATGCACAGTCCCGACGATAAGGTGTCTCGCTCACAATACCGTCGCCGATATTGCGTTGACTACCTCCTGCTACTGCAGCGCTCACCTCCGATATTACCGCGTGCAGTTCGCTTCTGGCTCGTCTCTCGAACTACGCTACACTCTTCCTTCACTTAACTGTCCACTAATCTTGTCGCTAAATTCACTACTTAACTCGTCACTGTCTTCTATTGACCTTCTCTTTCAACTCTTTAGTATCGCACTTGTCGCTTCATCGTCTTGAATTCAACTCAACTCTTTAAAACTGCCAGATAGGCGCTTTACGCTGTTTATATAGCCGGAAGAATTTTCTGGAACCCATCTATATCTATTTCTTCCTTTCCGAACCTTCTGTTCGGGAACTTTCGTTTATACATCTATCCCTTTCTAATATCTATCTATTTCTTTCGTTTATACATCTATCCCTTTCTAACATCTATCTATCTCTGTCTTTCGTTCATCGTCTATCCCTTTCTAAAATATATCCGTCCTTGTCTTTTCCTTCCAGAATTTTCTGCCTTTTTCCAAAAGCCTTGCGACTGGTTTACGCTGCCGGAAAGTTCTACCCTCGTCACAATATCAATCAATATAAAGTCTATTTTTATGTTTCAAAATCAAGTTATCATATATTGCATAAAACATGGTACATAAAAAAGATGGAGGGTTATTTTATCGTTTTACATGTTTTTGCCTCTAGGGCGTGCAAAATGTTGTACATATTATATTTTACAATTCGCATTGATTCTGTCATTATAACAAAATACATTAATAAAAACAAATCATTAATAATAATAATAAATTAAACAAAATCATTAAATTTAGTCACTCTTTAAAGTAAATGTCATAAAAAATTTAAATTTATCCATTAGTCTGTATAATAATAAATTGTAAATGTAAAATACTACCTCAGTAAATCAAAGTCGTATCATTAAAATATTCATTAATTGTTTTGAATGTTTCATTCAAATTATTTATATTGCATTCACACCACAAGCTAACTGCAAACGGATAATACGCGCGCACGACCCATTCATTCAACTCTTGTCTACACCACTGTCATCTATCTTAATATATATAAATTACGTGTCACGTTGTTTGTCCGCGATGGACTCCCAAACTACTTAACCGATTTTAGTCAAATTTGCACACCGTGTGCAGTTTGATTCAACTTAAAAGATAGGATAGCTTATATATCTTAATACGAAGTTCAACGGGTCACCTAGTAATATTATAAAATTCTAGACATGCTAAGTCTGTACATTGAAGCTATTTAAAAAAAAACAACTGTAATAGATTACACTTTTTTTTGGATTTCTTGTCTTTTTGTTCGGCATTCATTTAAAAACTACTAAGCTGATTTCGATGTGGTTCGCTGATCGATAGCCAATTCTTAGATTTAAAATCCCGCGGGATTATTTCTGGGAATTATTTAAAATTTCAAAATGAAAAAAAAAGGAATTTCAAAGTGATTTCTTTTACTGATTGATAGCAAATTTAATGTAATAAAATATGTGATATTTTTATCCTTGTAATCTCGCGGGAATTTTCCTGGAGCGGTTTGAAGTTGTTCGGATGCATAAAAATTAGCTTATTCCGACAGTTTTCACTAAAACGATAGTTTGCTTTTTTATTAAAATCCTGCGATACTTTGTGTCCCGTGAATCCCGTGGGAGTTTTAAGTCAAGCGTGGACGTTGTCGCGGGGATATCTTAGTGTTTTAATAGTTTTCTTAGTGTAAGGGGTTGCCTAGAACTGATATTTAATTTTATTGTACAGTTTTTGCACAACTGACAATTCCTCCCGATGTTGAACGAATGGTTCGACTAATAAATGTTATTTGTTTTTTTTTTCAGACAACCATCAGTAAAACCGGCGAAACCACCCCCTAACTTGGCAGAGGGCATAGAGTCGGCGTTCTTGAACATAGAGTTCAGTGGCATCGTGGAGTCCGACGAGCAGAACGAGGACTCCGACAGCGAGAGGAGCGACGACGACTGCGAGTTGGATGACGTCTATGTCGATATAGGTAATAAAGTTACTACTACATTTGGCTAATGATAGCTCATTAGCCTGCTGAGAAACCTTTTGGTGTTTTTTTCGAAACTGAAGAAAGATATCCCTTTGTACATAACTAGATAACATTTCAGTCTTTAAGTTCATTTTTGTAATGGTGTGGTGGGAACATAGAATCACCGTTTGATTATGAGGTGTTTGTGGACTGTAGATTTGGTTCAATGTTGGGAGTGGAAGGGACTCACCGGATGCAGCTGCTCTTGGTTCTTTTCTTCTGCCCCAGGTCAGCAACAGGTCCGAAGAGTTTTAATTTATGAATTTATTTAAATTTATATTATCACTTCCCGAGATGTGCGCACAGTCTTAATTGTTGCAGCGGTTTTTTTTATAACGGCGGAGCGGTGAAATTTATGCGTGTGGTGCGAGCGACGCACTGAGACGAAAAATGGGTGGTTGCAGCCCTTGTCGTGCATTTATAATATAATTTGTGATGCGGCGAGAATAGGTTTAATAGGATGGAAGGTATAAAATTAAAAATGCGTATAGTGCATAAAGTGTTACTATCTATTTTACTCATGAGGAACCTCTGATTGACTCATATTACAGGTATATTATACCTAGTTTGAGAGTCAGAGTCAACTAATATTGTATAGTGTTTTTAGCCTCCTAAATATGTTTTATTCAACATTAATTTCATTTTTGTACTTTGTTTTTCTTAAGGCTTAATAAAGATATTTTGTATGTATATACTACATTTATATTTACTATCTTTGTTTTCAAATTTCTGTTACCTACACGGCTGTTTACATGCTGTTTTTAATTCGAATTCAATTTTTTTTTACTGCGTTATATACCTACGCTATGTATCTGTCAATGTGTGTATGTGTGCAAGTATATACTAATTTCATTTAAATATATTATCCGCTTTATTATCAAATCGGAATTAAACACTAGAACGATGATATCCCCTACGCGCCTCTGCTCCCATTTATTAAAATAAAAATATTGTGTACACGACTCCCTGCGGCACGAATAAACCCATGAGGGTTCTGTGCCACAGTTTAAATGTGATTGTAATGTATATAAATGTAAGCATATTGGATAATAAATTAAATATTTATATTTATTGCATTTTTAAACTAAAGTAATTTTAATGGTAACATTTGCTCATAATTAAATTACAAAATCCTTTTATTAGCCCCCTACTTTATAAGTATTTCTTTTTGTATTATTGATTTGCGCTGTTTGTTTCATTTCCAATAAATAAATAATGGTGACGTCAGTTACGTTATTTGGCCGTCGGAGGATGTTTTAAAAATACAAAATATTTTAATTCATTTATTAATTAATTACAATTAAGTACTTGATTATTACTTAATATATAACGTCTAAACTTCTCCACGATGGAGCATCAAAAGACGACGCTGGTACGTCCCGAGGACCCTTTATGGGTTTATGTGATGTTTCGACATCGTTCTTGAAAGATCGATGTTTCATGTCGACCTTTTGTCAATATAATGTGGAGACCGAGGGTGGAACTGCCCAGCAGCGTAAATCAGTTTTAGAAAGAACTAGAAATTTCTGGAAGGAAAAGACAAGGACGGATATATTTAGAAAAGGATAGACGATAAACGAAAGAGAGAAATAGATATTTGTTAGAAAGGGATAGATGTATAAACGAACTTTCCCGAACAGAAGGTTCGGGGGAAAGAAAACACAGAGAAGGTTAAAAGAGGACAGAGACGAACTAAGTGGTGAATTTAGTGACAAGTTTGGTGGACAGATACGCGAAGGAGGTGTGTAGCGTAGTTCGATAGAGGAATCAGAAGCGAGCTACACGCGATAACATTGGAGGTGGTCCGCGCAATATCGGCGACGGTAGAGGGTGTGTCACACCCTTATCGTCGGGACTGTGCATCGTTGGCTGTGCGTATAGGGGCAACCCTGCAGAAAGGTACTGCGTGCGGCTGTGTAAGTCAATAAAAGCTTTCAAATTAAAAACTGGTGTTTTCTTCCAATCCATAAGTGCGCACCCCCGCTCGTACGTAACAATAACATTGTTTTTTGTTTTTCGTAAATGTGAAAGAGGGCGTCCCGACGCGCGTGAAGCTGGAGTGGCTGGTGTGGCGGCGCCGCTACATCGCGACGCAGGGCCCGACGCCGGCGACGCTCGACGCCTTCTGGCGGATGATATGGCAGCACCGCGTCCACACCATCGTCATGATCACCAATCTGGTCGAGAGGGGCAGGGTGTGTTAACATCACATTATTATTACAAGCTTTTATTTTACTCGCAATGGACGTACCTATGTATGTATGTAAGTAAATAAGGTCATAAAGAAATTTCACTTCTTACGTGATTACGCTAGTACTATGCGATTCAAATGAGAATAGGATCGCCTTGGCGCCATATTGTTTCTTTAAATAACTTTAAACAATTAAATATTATATTAAGACACTTTATTACTAATTTAACCTTTTTATTTAAATATGATGTAACATTATTTATTATCGATATACAAATAAGTTTTTGCAAACCATACTTTTCGAGTGAGATTTGACAGATAGAGGTCATTCACATTCCTATTCTTATTTGGATCACATAGCACACATTTTTTTTACTATACTGATATTTATTAGTCTGTAAGTCTTCCTAAAATTAAATAAATAAATAAACAAGCTGTCTGTCTTTTTATTTATATGACTGTTGTTATCGTGTGCAGCGCAAGTGCGACATGTACTGGCCGGCGGGCGGGCGCGGCAGCTCCGCGGAGTTCGGCGGCGTGCACGTGACGCTGCTGCACGAGGACGTGCGCGCCGCCTACACGGTGCGGCACATGCGCGCCAGGAACACGCGCCCCGAGAACGACTCGGTGAGTACGGAGGGGAGGGGGGGGGGTTACATCACAGTTATTAAAAAAAACGACAGGACTCGAACAGAAACGCCGTTGGAATTACTATACACTTTGTTGGAACTGTTTATTTATTTATTTTTATTAATTAATCTACTGACTCTGGCTCCGTACCCTTTTTTACGACTTAATTATTGTTTTTTGAATTCATACACGCTTATTGTTTATCTGTTATTATGTGTGACATTAATTTTGTTATTTTTATGTTGTGTTGTGTACCTTAAGAATAACTTTTTTTTTCTAATTTTAATACTTAACTTATACTAATGTAGAGTGTATCTGTTACATGCTGGTGTTGTGAGATATTCGAACTGTACAAACACGTATAGAACTGGCACAACATATGACTGGACACAGTGAAAGAAATTGCACGTTTCAATTACACGCGATAATACTGTCACTACAACGCTAATCGAATGTACTAAACACGTCTTGCTACTATCGTAATCGTCGCTTGACTGCGCCACCCTTCCGTTCGGGCATTGTTTTGTACAGTACAAACAATCGACCGCGTGCACTGAAGTTTCCGAGAAATGGTAATTTGCATACATGGCTGATTATGCCTGCGAACGGCCAACAAAGTCGGAAACAATGACAGTGGGCTATTGTCTAATTGCGAATTTTAAATACGAAGTAAACAGAAGAACTCCGAATGCGGGAGGGGCAATAAACCAGGTGCGCGGCATTACTTTGTCGGTATGTAACAATAGGTATGCAGTTGGCCCAACTTGTAACAATATTAACCACGTAGAACAAGATGCATTTTTTTTTCTTATGTGTTTGTTTGTTCGGGATTCACGTAAAAACTACTAGGCCGATATCGATGCGGTTTACGCTGATCGAGGTATTCAGCAGACAGGCACGTCCCACCTGATGGAAAGCGATTATCTTCGCCTATAGACACTTGCAACACCAAAGGTGCTACATATGTGCTGATGCTCTCTAAGAGGAACCTGTTTTTTATGGTGGCATGCGCTAGACCAAGAGTGGTAGCAATCCAGACGAGCAGATTTCTTTCTCCGTTCTTGCACGGATAAAACGGATCCCTGCATGTATCACCATCACCCTAGTAATAACTTGATTGAACTAAATTATACCTAACATCTTTTCGATACTATTTTTTTTATTAAAAATTTATTATTTTAAAATTTATTAAATAGCATCCTTAGAACATCTTATAGGTGACAGTAACTATTGATGACAGGATAAAATACTAATAAAACTTTGCAGAACACATCATTATCTACAAATAGTGTCGCGATAGTGCATGTCTAACTATTATAGTTATGCCACAAGAAGTGTTTTTTATTTTAAAAATGCAATTAAAATACCGCTGCTAGAAAAAGTTCTTTATTTGTATCTTGGTATTAATCATTATCGAAATAAATTACTTCATATTGAAGACTGCTTCAATACCTTCATATAGCTTTTTGAATTATTCAATTCCGACATTCCATTCGAAAGATATCACTAGTTTAAAAATGTAAATATGAGATCACGTGACCGTGACGTTTTTTCGTGAGCGAAAAATCGTAAGACCCTGTCTATATAGAAGTGTCACTTTAAAAATGTTTACATAGTATCCGTTCCAATCTTGTAGGGAAGCGAGTCAACCAGCCCCGACAGCGAGGCTGGCAACCCCCTGGGCCGCAGCGTGGTGCAGTACCACTACACGGTGTGGCCAGACCACGGCACCCCCCGCCACCCGCTCGCGGTGTTACCATTCGTGCACGCTGCGGCGCAACACCCCGACACTGTCCTCGTGCATTGCAGGTAACATTGGAACTGTCAACCGAAGACAATCAAAATGGCCGACACCATTATCTATACCAATAGAATTTAAGTGCCTGATATTTAAACATAAGTACCTACTAGTATTTAAATGAAAACTGCTATTAGTAGATTATTGTACTATATCTTACTATTCATTCACTTGCCTTAACTTGTATGAAGCTTATGTCAAATTTTAACCGATTAGTTGTAATTGCTTGTCGGCTCGTTTCGTCCTCCTTGGGACATAAAAACGAGCGGATCTAGCGACAGACAGTCTCACTTCGGCTTTGGTCCGATGCACATGTCGAAGTAGCGCTTAAACGAATGGCATTTTATTTCTCTTATTATCTTAGCATACCTGTGTTCGGCTGTTACTATATGTCTATATATACAGGTATGATGTGTAAGTATGTGTGACAGTTAGTCTAGGATAGGATAGCAAAACAGCTCATTGAATTTCAATGAATATTAAAATATTTTTTTTTTATCCTAAACGAGTGTAACAGCTTTGCAGAGATTCAGCTTTTGATGTGACTATTCACACTGCACAGTAAGCCATGAACACGGTCTACACGCCATTACGCCTTTTATACGAAAATGCTACCCTACAAAGCAATAACATTGCATCATTGATAAAAATAGCATTTACATCATAATGTTGCCAGGAGCGCAAAAACCATTATAATAATTAGTTACTGATGCACTATCTAGACAATAATTTAGTGGGCTTATAAAATTAACTAACCGGTAGAAACTGGTAATTTAATTATAAATGGACTAATAATCTATGAAGATTGTCTATGTGATATTAATATACACTATGGTTCTCATAACTACTGTGGTGGACATCTTGTAACACTAGTTACGCTTAGTCATGTTTTACACTCGCTCCATATTAGGTATTTCCGAATTTCCCATATCTGTGGTAACTTTAGAATAAAAAGTATATAAAAAAAACTATTGATATATTTGTTTTGCAGTGCTGGTGTAGGCAGAACCGGCACGTATATAGTACTAGACGCACAACTGAACCAGTTAAAACTAACTGGCACGTTATCCCCACTCGGCTTCCTTTGTCGTGCGCGCACGCAGCGGAACCATTTAGTACAAACCGAGGAGCAGTACGTGTTCGTGCACGACGCGTTACTAGAACATGTCAGATCTGGAGACACCGAAGTGCACTTCACTAAAACACGAGACTACTTGACCAAACTTCTCGAGCCCATAACTGAAGACGAGCTCGCGGTGTTAGACCTCACCCCACCGAGGCGTAAGAGTGTCAACGACTTGAACGGGGTCGAAAATGGAGAGGGCTCGAGTTTGAAGTCGAGTCAGATCTGTAGTGCCTCGGCGGAGGCGGTGGAGAACGGGTCTCAAGTGTCGATAAAGACTGACGACTTGAACAGTGAGATGAGTAAGAGTTCGGCGAACAACGAGACCCAGGACGATCAGAAGGTGTTGACTAACGGAGAGGAGTCTGAGGGAGTGTATGATCTAGCACCGAGGTCCACCGACACGTACACGAAGAAGATGGCCGCGTACAACAATATGAGTGACGAAGAGAAAGAAGAGATAAGACGGTAAGTCAGATTTCAATTATCTATTTTTGAAGTTATACTTCTTTAGGCGCGTTAGGGAAAAATGATGATAGTAAATTTTTACGATGCGCGCGCACACCGTCACACGAAAAACCTACACCATGAAGTTACCTATAATCAACCGACACCCTGAAGTTAGCTATAGTCAACCCACACCTTGAAGTTAGCAATAGACACCGTTTTAGTGTTCTATTGTTAGTGTCGTTTTTTCTAAAAACATAGAATAAGGAAAAAGATAAAATTTTGGAAAGATTTTTATCTTGACGCGCCAAAGAAGTATAACTTCTAACTCGTGTACATAAGGACACATACACAAATTTTTTTTTTAAATAATAATTTATTTATTTCAGACACAGATCCATAGTAACAGTTTAAAGAATTAAATTCAATATTAGAAATTAAAATTAGTAAAAATGTCAATAAGTCAGTTCATAATTTGAGAATTTCATTTACATATATTTTACACTAGCTGCGCCTTGCGGTTTCAACCGCGTGGTGATGGAAAGTCGTTATATTTTGGATAATTCACTTTATATCATTAGAAGCTATAGCCTATGTGTTATTCTGATATGTAAGTTATATTATTGTAAAGTTTCATCAAAATACATTCAGTAGTTTTTGCTTGAAAAAGTAACAAATATACATCTATAAAAATTCTTACAAACTTTCGCGTTTATACTATTAGTAGAAGTAGGTAAGTACAATTTCCTACGGCCGGGTGGCCTGTCGTAAGAGGCGACAAAACAATCCATAGCCAGGTGGTAGGGCATTTGCCCGACTGGATGGCTACCACCCCTGGTCTAAAGTATGTCGCCATAACAACCTTGTGTTGTGTTCCGGCATTAGTGACCAGGTTCCAGTCTCCCTTAAGAGAGCAACAGCGCATTTGTAGCACCTTTGGTGTTGCAAATGTCCATAGGCGATGGTAACCGCTTTCCATCGAGCGGGCCGTCTGTCTGTCTCCTGAACTCCTGCAATTAAAAAAAGTTGGAATGCTATGGGAGAACCTGAGCTGAGAACTCCAAATCATGTAAGCGCGTAAGATAAACTTTTTTGAAAATCTGTCTGAGGCTTTGGAGGGTGAGCAATAGCTGAGCAGTTGTATTAAAAAACAAATTATAATATTGGTTAATAGTGAGATAGAGTTGTAGGATACTGATTATTTTTCAAAAATGAAAAAATATAAGATTAAAATTTCAACTGTCTAATAAAATGTGTAAATTTTTCGCAAATATTTTTTAAAACTGGAAGCAGTTAAACTATATACTCTTTACTTTTATAGAGTGAATAGGGCTGAGAACTACGCGTTATTAGAGCGCATGAGATCTTTAGCAAATCGTCATCACACATACCAGGGACCACCGCCTTCGAATCTACTAGAAAAACAGTTCCAGGTTTGTGGCCTTTTCTTTATTTATTTATTTATTTTATAATTTCAAACAATCAACTTTGTTTATGTTGCCAAATACTGGAGATACTTTACGCTTTACAGTGTATTTGTGCAAAACCAAGATCACAATAAAGAGTTTGTTTATGTTAAGCTCTCATATAAATGTAGTATATTTGTTATTTATAACATGTACGAACTTCAAGGACGCATTTAAGTTTTGCTTGTGTTTACTAAAAATTATTTTCTGATATTAATTATTTTTAAACTTACCAGTACATGGATTAACTTACACTAAAAAGATCTAAGTTCTAGTTCAGATAAGCGTGAGGTATTTCTAGTAGAGTTAAACATTTTATTGTATCAACAAATATGTACTTTACCAAGAGCTGATTAAGGGTAGTTTTTTTTAGAAATATATTCAAAAATTTGATTTTTAAACCGTTGTAAAATGGAACTATCAAACAGTTCTTTTCTCCCATAGTTAATAACTCGTTCGTGCGTCGACGCGAGCGTATGCGCGCGCGCACCGCACAATGCGGAAAAGAATCGCGTCGGTGGCGTCCTACCCTCGGATACAGCGAGGGTCATGCTTGTTCCTAAACCAGGTGTTGAAGGTAATTAATAGTATAAAAAAATGTAGGTTTTAAATACCCTTTTTTGAAATCACTTCATACGAGTGTAAAAGAAATAATGAAGCAACTTTTCTACGAAAATATTATTTTTCCACGACGAAAGTTTTTCTAGACGACAGTACCGAATGAGAATAATGAGATCGCTACCTCTTGGTAGAGATTCAGTAATTAATCTTGCAAATTACTTTCCACTAGTTCAGAATACATATTTAAAAAAACCGAATATGATATGTAAGTAAATAATAGTTATGAAGGGGAAATATGTCGCTGGGGAGGTCGTTGAGCTGCTTCTTCTCCTATAACATTGATTAAAATTGCTTTGGAAGTGATAGTAAATTGAATAACTTTCGACATGTCTTTCTAGGTGGTGGTTTTTTTTATGTGAACAAGAAAAATAAAAATCAATATAAACTGCCTTTTCCACATTTGACATTGGCAGTAATGGTCGTTGGCTAAACAAACGAACGTATCGCCAAAAAACGAAGGAAAGAAAGAAGTAATTTATAAGATTCCATTTTGACATGAATAAATCAAGCCGGTAAAGGCTTGATTTATTCATGCCATTTTATCGTAAGCGACCTTTGGAGCTAGTATATTTTTGGTTGTGCATGTGTTTTAAATTATTATTTTGTTTTAAGACTTTCAGCTTTTGATTCAGTGGGGTCTAAGCTAACTAAAACTGGAAATGTTAAAACTATAAAATACCTTTTGCAAAACCAAAATATACTTAGTTAATAGTTAGTTAAAGAATACAATTTCCTGCGGCCGGGCGGCCTGTCGTAAGAGGCGACAAAAGAACCCACAGCCACAGGTAGAGCATTTGCCCGTCTGTATGGCTACCACCCCTGGTCTAGAGTATGCCGCCATAACAACCTTGGGTTGTGTTCCGGCATTAATGACCAGGATCCAGTTGCTCTTAAGAGAGCAGCAGCGCATTTGTAGAACCTTCGGTGTCGCAAATGTCCATAGACGATGGTAACCGCTTTCCATCAAGTGGGCCGTCTGCCTGTCTGCTGATCTCCTGCAACAAAAAAATCAAATGCCGGTAAAGGCTGGATAGTCCTTTTCATTTTTGATAATTTGTGTATACGCCAATTACCACGAGATGCATACTCCATGTGGAAAGTCCTAGTAAGTGAAATTTTCTAAAAGGCAGCGAATACGTGAACGCGTCGTGGGTGTGCGGACGCCGGCGGTTGCGCGAGTACGCAGTGGCCCAGCACCCCATCGCCGAAAGTGCTGCGGACTTGTGGAGGTTGCTATGGGATCATACCGCACAACTGGTTTTGCTACTCTCTGATACTGCGGACCCGGTAAGAGAATATTGTTACACGCCCGCAAAGGTGAAGGCAGTTGGACATCTTTTGTTTACTTTGTGTTTAAAATTTATAACTAAGAAAATCATCCTATTGTATTACGCGTACCGCAGGCATAATTACGCGGGTGTGCGCATTATGTTTTCTGGGGAATTGCGTCGAAGCTTGCCAGGTATGGCATCTGTGCATTATAATAGTATAGGATCCCGATATACAACGGCCTTCACCAAGACGTTTATTTGATGATACGTATTTTATATTTAATTTAATGTGTCAATAAATGTGCATATGGGTTGCCTAACAAATTTCAGTCCAGGATATGATTAATTAATAATTTTTTTTAAACATTTCACCGGTTTGTTTATTAGACAAATTCTATACCAATCGAAAGTATGAAGCCCATAGAATATGCAAATGTTAGGTTCTGTCATGCTTGGTTCTGACTGGTGGTGCTTCCACCATGTAACGGTGGCGCAGTCCGGTCTGTCTGGTTCTCTGATGGTAAAAAGGGGATGGAGGAATCAGCTCATGCAATTCTAAGGAACACTCCCCGAAATATATCCGATAGAAGACGGTCAGCCCCGCGACCTTGCGTCTATGCTCTAGAATCTGAAGTCGACCATCAAAAAGACGATCATCGCCGACCAGCGAATGACGACAAATAATGTCAATCTTAATAACTGAAAATCAATAATACAAATATAACCCTGACGTGTAACACAGTAACGAATAAATGAGTTTATAAAGCCTAATATTTTTACACATAAAATACAGTCATCAAATTGCCAGCTACTCATATCTAACTTTAAAAAACCGTCATTGACATAATTACTTATTAAACAATAATGAATCCTATTTGACTCCTTTTACTTGTAAGTAAGTATGCTCGTACAAAATTTATGAGGATCAGTTGATTTGAAGTCCGCTCCCTTATTGTCACATTTAATAGCGCAAGTATTATAAATTAATGCCAAATGTAATAAAAGTTAATAATGACGCAATTTTATTTCAGGAATGTGAAATATTCTGGCCGACGGAGGATGAGAAAGAGTTATTCGTTGCCAACTTCCGTGCGAGTTTCGTGTCAAAAGATACGTATGTCGCCTATCGGAAATCAGAAAAGAAATCTCCTATGCAAACCCCAGCAGAACCCGAAACAAACGGCTATAGAAGACAGGAGAGCGAATGTGCCGATGACGAAAGACTGATACCTGAAAATAGTTCACCGATTAAGAGCGCAGAACCAGCCTACAGGTTCGATCGTACAGAATTAAGATTGGAGCGGTTAAGTTCAGGGAATAGGGACTTATCTGCTCGCAAATCGATAGCGAACGGTGATTTATTTTCATCGCTATCAGAACCAAAGAAGAATGGCCCGAAATCCCCAAGAAGTCCATCGAAAATGTCTCTGAAGAATTTCAAACTTAGTTCACCGACTAAGTTTAAGTTTCCAGAGTGGGGTTCTAGAGTGGCTGGGTCGCCACCGGATACAGCCCCACCACCTCCTCCAGTGGCTCCTTCGTTATCCGTGGAAGAAGAAACAGAACTACGTCGACCGTGTTATAGATTTGATAAAGTGACCTCCGTACCAGATAATGTGCCATCGGACAGAGTGATAGAAGTGACAAATGTCAGTGTGCATTCATTGCAAGACGACTATCAGTTAAGTGTGAAGTTCATAAAGTGCAGTGGTTGGTTAGACGGTGATACAACCGAGTATACGATAGGGAAACCGGACGAAAATGTATATGTTAAGGCTTTGAGGGCAGCTAGTACGGATTCGGAGAGGCAAGAGGCTCTTGATAGGCTCACAGAGCCATATCAGGACTCGTTTGCGTTAATAGAATATGTTGCTGGATGTCAGATGGAGTACAAGAACGGACCGGTCGTTGTTGTTGACAAGTAAGTGAAATATTTGTTGATTTAAAACTCGTGGGCTTCATAACAAATGGATATACAGACAAATGTGCAGTTTTACACAAGGGCCAAAATTTTGAATAAAAGACAAGTAGTTATTGTGTAAGGCTGAAATTTGGAATACCCTACTATTTAGGTACACTTGCACACTGGTAAGACTTTCTAAATTGTAACAGGCATAGATTTTAGTAAACAACAAAAAGTGGCATTTTTGCTTATACGCCCATTTGTTATGAAGCCCTCGAACTTTATTCAGGCACAAAATGATGTCAATGTAAAATTGGATTTTAACCTTAGACTACGAATCATATTTTACAAACGTAATATACTAATCATGAGTCATTTTGACTATATACGAATAAGTTCATAAATTAAACATCAAATACTATTTTATGTTTATATTTTTATTTAATATAGGTATTCGCTATATCGACACAGGTATTAAAGAAAAAAAAGTTTATACATAGGGAACATTTATTACCAAAAGAAAAGTTTTACTCTCATCGGACATTTTTTGAGATCACAATCATCAGTCTTACATAAAAACCACAAAAATGATAAAATATTCAGTCTTTAAACTTAATCTACTATAAAAATTTAAATTATATTAATTTGTCACAGTTAACACATATTTCAATCTTATTTTCCCCATAGATGTTTTTTTCGCAAAGATTAATTAGTCGTTCTGACACTGAGATACATCGTATTTACAAAATGGCGGCACTTAGCTACATAACGCTGTCACTCTCGTAAAGGTTTAACCCGCGACTGAGCTGGTTTAAAGAATCACGACGATCCATGCTTTCGTTAGAGAGAGATAACAAGAAATATTTGTGGTGCGAGTCAAAATGACTCTGATTCTAGGGTTAAAATGATATTCATAACTTGTTCATGACTGCGTGAATCGTAGACCACTGTACCCTTTAAGATTTCACACATTCAAGGTAATTAAACTGACAAACTTGATAATTTTTCATTATCCTTAAAAGTTACATTCACATTCATTGAACTCGTGACCCTAAGTAACAAGAATAATATAGTATCTATCTATATTTAATTTAACAGGAACAGGTTGTCCTATTTTTTTAATGAAATGTTTTTTCTGACCATACATGGCAGCTAACAGAACATAAAACGTACCATTGTTATGTTATGAAAATTTGGAGTGCAATTAAGTTATGTTTAATTAAAAAAACGAAAAACATAAGTTTTTTTGCTAAACCATACATAACGACAGCTTGATTGTGCTAAAAAATTAGAGGCTGTTTGCTGAGCAAGTATGAGTACTGATATGTATGTGGCATATTAAGATGCATATGTAATAAATAAATAAATATGACAGTTTGAACCACTGATACTGCAAAGTTATGGCCATTGCTGGCTCATACTATTAAAACTATATGAAAATTCAGAGCGCAACATGCTCCCATAAATTTTACTACATATTAATTGACGGCCTCCGTGGTTGAACGGGCTAAGCCTAAGCTGGCTGAACTCGCTGGAATGCAGAGGCTCAGAAACAAACTTTCTGTTATTTACTATAGTCTTGGTGTCTGGGATTGATGAGTGCTCCGTTGTATATCATCCATAACACAAGTGTAATTTGCTAAGCTTTGTTATATACAATGTGTGTGTTTGTCTGCCGATTAGATATTTATTATTATACTAGCTGATGCCCACGACTTCGTTCGCGTGGTGCGGTTTTTTTAAGTATCCCACGGGAACTCTTTAATTTTTCGGGATCAAAAGTATCCTATATGTTGACCGGGGATATAAGCTACCACCATACAAAATTTCATTTAAAACGATCCAGTAGTTTCGGAGATTAGCCGGTACAAACAGACAAACCGACAAGCAGACAAACAGAGAAACAAAAAATTTGAATAAATCTAAATTTGTTCAATTTCACTTCTTACATCCCCCTGACTCGGTTTTTAGCATTTTTTTTCATTGTGCAGAAATTAGATCTCTACAATTTTATTATATGTATAGATAATTGATACATGATAATTAGAACATACCGATTTGATAGGTACGGCGGTTGGAAAGCGATGTCCTTCTGCACACTGTCAGCGGCGTGCGGCGGGGTCCGGGACCCGGCCCAGCCGGACCCGTGCGCCCAGTTCAGACCTCCGTCCGACGACACGGCCTCACTGTACTGCTGGGGGGCCCTGGGGGCCCACGCGAGGTGTGCCAGGGACAGGGACTCCGATACAGGGGTGCATTCACACTCGGCTCTGTTGGCCCAGTACTGTGCGTTGGCCAATTACGGCCAAGCACTGCAAATCAGAGCTGACAGGTGAACCAGGTGGGTTTCCATAGTTTGTAAACAATAGGCAATCATGTATTGTGTATTTTATCAATCGTCAAGTACAGTGAAGTAGACTGGTAAACAAGTGCCTTTTGGACCAACTTTTTTCAGCAGTCTCCGAAAATTATAAATGAGGTGTCTAAAATTATAAATATTGATCGTACAGTTTCGGGAGTTAAGACTTTTTTTAGGAAATTTCCTCCTCTTTTCGAATCTTTTTATAAATTTAAAAAATCTTTATTACTTTTTGAGATATTTGCAAAACACTAAACCCCCCCCCCCTTTTTTTTAGTTAATTGTTAATAACTTTTACAATTTTTGCAAGGGGAACTTCATTTTTTTTCCGAATCGAATGACACCTCATTTATAATTTTCAGAGACTGCTGAAAAAAGTTGGTCCAAAAGGCACTTGTTTACCAGTCTAAAGTGCAATTTTGAAACAATATGGAAAATGCCTATGTTATAATTTTTTAATTGTCGATTATTTATATTACCCTCCAGTAGAATTTATAAGCAATAGGAATAATGTGTGTACTATGATATTTAACCGACTTCAAAAAGGGGAGGTTCTGAACTTGATAAGTATTATTTTTATGTATGTACACCGATTACTCCGAGATGTATGATCCAATTTACGTGATTCTACTTTAGTTTGATGCGGAATAGTTGCCTTTTGGTTCCCTAAATATTTAACATATTTTGGCCCAGTAGTTTTTATTTTATGAACATTTTTCATGTAAAAAATTTTCACTCCGTTCCATATGTACACCAATTACTCTGAGATTTATGATCCGATTTACATGATTATTTTTTAGTTTGATGTAGAATAGCTGCCATTTAGTCCCCTAAAAATTTAACACAGTTTGGTTCAGTAGTTTACATGTTACGAACATTTTTTGTTCCCAATTCTTGGACCTATATTTTTTAAGGAGCGCGTCACCTTTCGTAGGTCCTACCCATACATAGCTAGACACTAAAAAATAACAAATAAAAAAAACTTCGTTTAAAAAAACCGACTTCAAAAACAAAAACACAAAAAAACTAAAAAGTTTAAAACAACTTATTTCTAAAGCTATTATTATTAATATATATTATCTAAAACATCTAGCAGTAAAACATAAAAATCACTAGGTATATTTTGAAAATTACTAAGCACCAACCTTAAGATGTTTAAGATAATATATATTAATAATAATATCTTTAGAATTAAGTTATTTTATTTTTAAATTTAATCACTTACTTGTATTTCCGTTCATTGTAGTTTCTACACATTAGTGGAGATTATTATAATTTACTTTACTCGATTATTCAAATCGCCTTACAGTGGAGTTTTTTAACATTGTTAACTTGCATGTGAAATATTTTGTCTTTATCGATTGCGATGTCACTTAAAATGCCATATGTAGTGCGATTTATAAATAATAAAGAAATGTATTCAAGTGTCGTGAAATCGTTACGTTTTGTTTTAGGTTTATCGACCAATCTGAATCAGAGTCTCGGTAAATAGTTACTCAAGTAATAGATGGTGTTATACTCGGAGCGTTGTGTGGCCGGACGCGTGGACGCGGCCGACATCTGCACGGCACTGGACCGTTGGAGTTTCATAATATATTGTCGTATACATTAGACTTATAATATATCGAATTCTTTGATTAGTTCTGGCGGGTGAATATAATTTTTTTTAATTTTTTTTTCCTGTTTATTTATTTTTTTATTTATAAATTAATTTATAGAATAAATATAAACCTAAATATAAACTACAAAGCATATTATATGTACTAAATAAATAAAAACTAAATAAAAAAAAGGGGGAAATCGTCTAAAGATGGGTTAATGGTCCCAAACCACTAATTTATTTTTATTTATTGTATTTCTCATATTTAACCTGAAATTGTGTTTGGTAGCTAAACGAGAAATCTAGTTTGAATATTACACTCGTTAGAATGTTATAGGTGTTCTGCGTCTTGCTAAATTAGCTTGCTGTGTTTCAAATTAAAGGTTGGTAAGATTTAAATACTTAATTTGTTAATATATTTTAGTAATATCGGATGAAAAATTATTCCACTGCAGGTTGGTATATACCGAATCTGTATAATATATTGTGTAACAGATATTTTACCATAATACGTTCGTATATTATTCAATTATCTTTATATTATTTTATTTTGTTATTTTTAAATAATTGAACAATTATTGAAAAATTGACCTCACTTGGAACGAATATTTTTCGCATTATTTACATGCTGACGGTACTTTGCGTAAATACCTGAAGTAAGTACATGATTAATTGCTAGAAGAAGACTGCACATTAAAACATATGCATGCATAAGAGACAAGTACAAACAGATTTCGTGTAATGAAACTTTTATAAATTCGAATATATGAATCGAGACTTGAAATACTATTTGTTTTAAGCGACATTTTGTGATAAACTTAAAGATGATCATTTTTATTCATAATTATATCTTAAACATAAGGACATATAAAGACTGTAGTTTCCGAATAAATTTCACAGAACTATACGTTTTTATATTTCTTTTTTCATACAAGAAATTATAAGTATGTTGGCATTCCCTCATTGGCACTATTAATTTATTCAAAATATTAAAAAATATAGTCAAGTTTAGAGGGAAGAGGACGCCAAGTGTCCGAGTTATAGGATGCTTAAAACCTGGAATGTCGGCGACACAACCGCCTGTTGTTGCTCAATGTTGGGCACATCTTACGTTCCCTGTGAAATATAATGAAGAATTCAACTGAGAAGTGATTCGTTTTTTTTAAATATATTTTTTATGGCTTGTCTCATTTTACGAAAATAAGCCCTGAATTCTAGGGGAACAGAACTGACTTGCAGTATATTTAAATTAAAAGACAATAAATGAAGATATTAATTAAAATGATCTTTACCTAATCTTCTTAATCAAGATCGAAGCTATCCGTTCGCCCGGTAGCCCAGAGTGGTCTTATCAACGGTAAATCGTCTGTAATAAGACGTTAGGCTCGGCCACGTATTAGTATATTATCTATGGGATCGATCGAGGAATACAGAAATATTTGCTTTCTATTTTGTAGACATACCATGATGATAATGATATTAACGTATGACTATAAACATTATAATATTAAGTTTTTTTTAATATCTTAAATAATTGGTTGCCAATCATTGGGTGGAATGCCTACAATGGTATAGTTTAAACTAGTTTATTATTGACATGTTTTTGGGTTTGGGTTGACATGTGTTTGAAATGTTTAACTCTTCTCTCGGCCGTTTTGACAAATGCCGCTTGAAACATATAGCATTCATCCTTCGATATATGTAATTGTATTTCATTATAATCTTTCTGTATTAACTACACTCTTAATATGTTATCTTTGTTTGAAAGTTTTATTCGCTCGCCATAGCTGATAATGTAGTCTTGAAGCTTAGTCATGATATTGCAAGTGACAGTAACTTACTGTTTTATTTTCTTAATAATAATAATAAAATCCCATCAATGTCCCACTGCTGGGCTCAGACTTTCCACCTTTACGGGGGATTTCAGTTTCTTTTTGACTTCTCCATTTCACAATCGTTAAACACAGTCTGCGGCAAAATTTTATGGCATCGGAGGCAGATGTATGTAAACAAATTTTGTGAATGCAAGAATATTGAACTCTTGGTTGTGTGTTAACAGATATATCAAAATATCTTTATATCTAGAATTCATCATGTCAAAAAAAAAACAGAAATAGTCGACACACGATGGGTTTGAAATATTTACATTTGCATGTCAATAGAAGAGTGTGTTTTGAACAAATTAGGAAGTATAATAAAATTTAAATTACTGTTGTTTTCTGCAATCATGACTTGATCAAAGCGTTTGCATTTATTATTTATAGATAAATATTGTCCTTTTGCGCCCTCTATACCATGGAATGCTCAAAAATTGAATACAATAATGTAGTGGATACATTTTTATGTGTATTGAACATAGAAGTTAGAATACTAGGGAACTACAATAGCCCAGTAGAAAGTTTAGCTCTGAAAAACTTCTACATACTACATAGCTAGATGGCGCCACTGGTTATGCTTTTATAACATATTATATTTTATTCTACGGACGGTGTGCAACAAACATTCAACCTATGGCTGAAATAAAATGGTTATTCACAGGAATATGTCCACTTCATCGTACTCTAATCTAACTTACTCTACATAGATATAGAATTTAATTGTTATTTTTTATTTTGACATTATTGTTTTCGATTAAAATGTTATATTCACAGAACAATTATAAAATTACATATAATCGAATACAATGCAAGAAACTTAACTTATTTGTATTGTATTCTACCCATAGTCCCTCAAGACTATAAGTAGACTCCAATTAAACCCCACCCAGCCCTTGAGATATTTCTAATATAGGCTTAGAGAGAATTGTTTGAATGGCGCCAATATCCATAGGATTCAGACTGAAGTCTCTCATCAGTGCCTGTCTTTCCCTTTTGTTTCTGACACAATTCATCAGCAAATGTTGGATATCTTCTAAATGACCGCAAGTAGGGCAGTTTGGTGGATCTACTTTCGTCATGAGATTGCATAATTTGCTGATGGATATTGACCAGAACGTAGTCGTAACATCGACTTAATATGAGATCTGTTTAAAAAAAATGTGTTATCTTGCAAATTGAAAATTTAGAGGAGTGTTTAACTTTCAAAAAATATTTGTGTTGAAACTAATTAATGTTTTTACTCTCTATCCACAATTCATTACAAGAAATAAAACAGAAAAGACGTTTAATTGTCAAATTAAAAATATTTTTTACGTGATAAAACAGCAGAAAATCGAAAAAAGTACTGTAGTGCCATTTATGTAGAATTTAGGAGTTTTACCTTCACTGGGCGATGGTTATTTCTAGTATTCATCTTCCATCGTTCGGAATCATAAATCGCATTATTTTATGTTTTGTTTAAGCTTCGACTCTTATGAAATAAGATGTGGTTGTGTGCATAATTCGACTGTATTAAAACTTATTCGATAGATAACTGAATTTTTAAGATTTTTCTAGCATTTTTTATAAATAACACTTTGCGATATACAAATAGGCGCAAAACTTATCTGCGTGTCGATTGAAGTTAGCTTCAGTCAAGTGTTACGTTTCTTTCACCTGACGAAGTGCGATGCGAAAGAGATGGCATACGAGTCTGATGATGAGAGAGCGGGAGTGCAACATTTAGTGCAGCTATGTATTTTACCACCTGTCAACATTATTATTCTGTGTTGCGGAATGGCGTGAATGAACTTCAGGAACGTATATAAGTTTTGCTCGCACCATAAAATACAACTGTGATTGCGTATGCAATTATTTTCTATATCTATTTTTGTTTACGGTTCTTTTCTTAAATATTTTTGGTGACTGAATGCGGTTGTTTATGTTTTGAGTTTTTCCTATTGTATTTAAATTTCTATCAGCAGCCATTTGGCTCTTGTATAAACACAATTTCTGCGACCGTATTTAATAAATACTTACATTCGCATTGACATTATGTATTCACAGGTGTAGTTTAGTTCACTCAAGATAGTGTATTAGCCACAGTCAAATAGTAGATCGATTTTTTGTACGCCATGAAATGAGAAAATATTTTTAATATCGTTTTCTTTATTAGATTGTAGTACACTATCGACTTTTAATTGTTGCACACAGTTACACAGCGAAGGTTTCTATTAATTCCGCTGTCCAAAATCAAAATCTAGCAACTGAAGTTGTTTCAAATGAATGCTGGTATATTCATTGTTTTGGTACGCATTTGTAGATGTGTTGTGTTTACCAAAATATGTGAAGACTGTATTAAAATCAAGTAGGCCGTCTGCTTGTCTGCTAACCTCATGCAATAAACTAAAAAAAAACAGCAAATATCTTGTAGTCACAAGGGCCAGAACCGATGCCGACGATAAATACATAAAGCCTTATTGAAAGTCGATAATGTCAATGTATCCCTTTAGGGAGAGTATTAGTGCTGTACTGTATGCAAAATATTTTATCGATATGTCGATAATACATTTTTTCTAATTAAAATATACATAAACGTAAAAATTATTTATAGCCTGTTTTGGTGGGGCCGACCTATCTGTACTGATATTTTTATTGATGTGGAATGGTTATTTTATTCGTAGAGATGTGAATAGTCCTTTAATTATATAATTGGCAGCTATTAGTTTAATAATAATATGATATCTAGGTAGGAAAATCTGTGACTATTGCTTCAAATATTCTAAATCTTGTTGGGTTAATATACGGCCTATACAACGTTATAATAAGGACATCTTGTAGATGGAATTAAATGAATTTAATTAAACAGATTAATTCTAAATATTGAAATGCATGAAAATTCAGAACTTTCAAATTATTGAAACTACATTTTAACTGTTTGAGCTCGGAATTTTATTTCATTTTTAATTTGACATTTCGGTCAGTTTTTAGTAGCACCGATAAAGGAAGAAGTCTTCTGAAAAGTGTCCGAAACGTGGAAATAAAAATCAAATACTCGCGAAAACTTAACAATATACTTTCAAATGAATCCTAAATCCAATGTAATATTCTGTGTTTATAAAAAATATAAACCATCGTCAAGACGATATATAAGGCTCAAATTTTAAATAAATAAATATAAAAATTATCATGTCCACGTCGGTAGAATACGTTGTGAAGTCGGCACGCCAAAATCATTTCTAATTCCTATTAAATGAAGTTTATGGTCCAGTATTTTTATTGTAATAATGATTAAAAAAATGTAATCTTAATGGTCTAGTTGTTATTCGATATGATTGTGAAGACTGTTTTATTAGTGGTTCGTCAATTAATGATGTAACAGGTTCCGTTTGAAAAGGACACGGTAAAGTTTTATCGATAAGATTTCTATCGATAATCCGACAACACTAAAATAATTATGTAACTTTATGTATAAAATAGATTTTAGTTTTGTCTTTTTATTAAAGATTTGAGTGAATTTTATTTTGTATTTGAACTCAACTAAGGACTTTTATTTTGATAAAATTTTACTGTGTTGTAAAACATGTTTATAATTAAATTATCGAGATATAAGAACGATACACTTATGTTTTGGTAGATGTACCTAAACTTTGTTTTTCAAAACTATCAATTTGAAGCAGTTAATGCGTTACTAATTAAAACTCATCTCACAGTGGATCCAGGGTTCGAACTGGTGATAAAATAATATACAATATTCTTTGAAAAAAAAAAACATTTAAAATACAATATTTGATAAAATATATTATTATTATATTGCGTGTAGAGACCACGTACCATAAATATGGTCCGGACTTTTGGAAGGCTTGCGATGCCACTTGATTAATGTAAATGTGGCGTGACACTGATCGGCGATTATCTCTGTCTACACCATATTTATTATTATTATTATCATTGTATGGCTGCAAGAAGATAATAAGATTAAAGTTTTGTATAAAATAATAGTGTGCCAGTCATTATGTATGTATATAGTAATGTCATTATGACTAATTAAAGACGTGAGTGGATGAAGGTGATATGACGCATATTCGGTTTTTTGCTTTTTTTGCGTAGATGAAGGTTATAAGTCGATACCAAATGACTACAGACCTTAGACCGTAGATATAAGGCATATCTAAAAAATAAAGAGTTGAAAAAGATGTTAAGATCAGTTAAATTTAATATAAAAGTAAAACTTTTATCTCGATTTACTCAGAATTGGAATTATGCGACTTATCACCTTCATCCACTCATGTCTTCAATTGACATTGACATTAGTGTTTCGATTTATTTATTTGAGGAATAACATTTACTCTTTCGTATACTTTAATGTTTAATCGATTCTGGTATCTCGATGATTTAATTAAACGATTCGATGTGAGTGGCGAATTATCATATAGTGGAAGGGATGGAGGCGGGTTATGTTTGTGCGACAGCTCTCGCGCCGTGCCATGCGTTTTTATATACTCGTATCGTACAATAAATTAGTTCAAATTTAAATTAATTATTCTGCATAAAATATAGTCTTCAGGGTGTACATCAGATATGATTATAATCGGCAGACCAACTCGTACATTTTATATCCCCAAGTTCGCTAGTGTTATAGGTAATACGGACCACTCTGGGACCGATGCCAGACACCTAGACCATATTAAATTAAGAAAAGTTCGTTTACAAAATGTTCTATGCCAGGAATCAAACCTGGAGCCTCTGCGTTGTAGAGAAGTCAGACGGCTAAGGCTTAGACCGCTCAACCGCAGAGACCATCAATTTATTATAAGTACTTAGTACACGTGCTTTTGCCACACTGGGAAAATCTTTAAAAAGCTCCTGCAGATAAAGATTTTTTTTTACATAATATGTCAAATTTACAATAATCAAATAATAAATACAGCAAATATTATGAAAATTCTAGTAATATGATTATCATTATTCAATATGAATTATATTTTATCATTTATCATGTGTTCATTTATATTATTATAACATTTATTAGCATTTTTCTTTCTTTATGATTCATTTTATATTTAGGCCAAAATTTGATTGACTTGCTACTTCACGTTTAATATAGTAGTTTATAATTTGCAACAATTAAAATAGCAAACATAATTTAATATTATCGATTGACAAATCTTTTAGTATCAAAAAGTTATATTTACATGATTTAGAACAACCACCAGCCGTTTGAGTTTGGACATTTATATTGGGTGCAAAATGTTAAAAAAATTAATTTATATAATTTTTATATCCTTTGCAAAATTTTAAGTGCACAATTTTTTTAAATATACAAGTTAGTAAGTAGGCTTCAATGAATTTCTTTACAGCAATAATTTATATTTTCCTTTATCTGTATTAATTGAATCGATTATATTTTATATATTTATACTTTTGGTCTTCATCTGGAATCAATAATGTCGTAAAATATTTACTTGGACTCTTCACATCTAGGTCATATTTTGGAATAAGCGTGATGTAACTCCTGTCTTATTATATTCTTGTCAGTTTTTATTCGATAGTAAGGTTAGTAAGATATAGGAACCGGATATTAATGACCAATAAGACCGAGCTCAAATGTGGAAATGCAAAGTTATAAAAATGCCTACATGTAAATTATTAAAAAAATCTCTCATTGTTAACGCCAACCGGTCCCGTCGGGAAGAGAGGAGCGACGCGAGCTACGCAGTCCGCCACACATCGTCTGGCGAGGCATACATTTGTCACATACAATTAATTATATTGAAATAAAGAGAATCATACTACAACAGTCCACTAATCATTGAAACACCTTACCATCATCAAGACACAACCAGGAGGAGCTAGACATGATTAACATCCATAGGTCGCTGGTTTAAATCCGGCTCGAAGGACCAAGTCTAGGCTCCTCCTGATTGTTTCTTGATGATGGTAACGTGTTTCAATGATTAGTGGACTGTTGTAGCATGGATTATCTTTATCACAATATAATTAATTACACGTGTGTGACAAATATATGCGCCGCCGGACGATATGTGGCGGGCGGAACCGGTTGGCACACATATACATTGCGCACAAACATCTCCCGCCTGTACGTGTAGAACCAAAGAATCGCGTCGGTGTATATTGTACGGTGAATAGGTAGTGAACGTAGGCAAAAATGGGTGTGGCAGTTATTATAAACTAAAAAAACTTATGTTTTAGTGTAAGAAAAAAACGTGTACTTTGTAATTAATTGTAATAATCGGTGTACGTGGTGGCTTGGGTTTGGGATCGGAATGTATTAGAATTCTCAACATATGAAAACAGTATTTTTACTTTTAGTCGAGTTTTCCAATAAATACAGTGTTAGTCAGAAATATTGGTCGCGTATGTTAAGTCGTGGCAGAAGAATACCAGGAATAAAAATTGTACAATAAATAAGGCCACTCACCAAAAAACACATAAAACCCGTAGGATGATATGTCTAACGAGTTAAAAATCATTCTTCACTTGCGTTTTGGTATAATAAAAAATCACTTTACTTTTGACCAACATTTTATTATTTAAAATAATTAAGTCTAATTATGTAATATTTTTAACATTCAAAATATTTGAAATATATGTGTAATATATTTCAAATATTTATAGTGTTGATTGAAAGTGAAGCGGTGTTTTTGGAATGACATGTCGCGCCCTCTATAAAACTAATATTTAGCGTTAAATTAATTAAAAATTGAAATTATGTTTTTCAGTACAAAGATATGCTGTTAAAATTTATAAAATCGATAATTAATGCTGACAAAGATCGTAAAAAAACCGATTTGGACCTTTATTTTTTAAGTAATGAATTGTAATATATTGATGTTTTCTAATATATTTGGACCTCAAATTTCGCCACAGAAACTAATGCATCTATGACCTTATATTGATTAGGTACTAATAAATATTTAGCTCAATCTCATATTTAAACGACTTGAAAACTAAGTCTTAAGCGGACGATGAAGTCTTTTTAACAGTTTATTAATACACAATTACGTGTACCAATGTATTTGGCTTGTAGTGTACGATTATATTTAGCGACTGCAAGTTACGTATGTTTCAAACGAAGTTTTAAAAGATTTCAGTGTTTTAGTTTTTTTAACTATCTACCGTAGTTGTGTTGATTAAAATTTATCGGGCGGTTCCTATGTCTTATCAACCGTTTATTTGCCCTACTGTCGATAAAAATTGGACATGAGCTCTATACAAGTGAAGTTAAATTTCTATCGATGGTAAGGTAAGTGAAAGAGTAGGAAGATATAGTAATTGGCCATTAGTAAACATGTCCACACTTTAAAAGTGAAAAATTAAACACTAGCATAAATTCATTCGTCGTATATCTCAATCATTCTCGGTTATTTGTCGAAATTTTCATTCATGTTTGTCATTTATTCGTAGATCTCATTCATGTTCCTTCATTTTTTTAAATTCATTTTTTAAATTCATTTATTTGCTTAAAACATGGTACATAAATTTGAGGTGACATTGGAGTACTAGGTTCACATGTTTTGCCTATAAGGCGTGCAAATGTTCTTTA
This sequence comes from Dendrolimus punctatus, assembly GCA_012273795.1. NCBI lineage: Eukaryota > Metazoa > Arthropoda > Insecta > Lepidoptera > Lasiocampidae > Dendrolimus > Dendrolimus punctatus. The sequence goes on from CM022550.1 coordinate 13,875,253, forward strand.
AGATTACTAAAAACACATCATCACAATTATTATAATAAAATTAACAAGGACCAAAAATATACATTAATGTCAATCATAATTAAATTGTCAAAAAAATTATCCTAAAAATTCGTTAATAGAGTAAAAACATTTATCCAACAAACATTTATGTAGTCTTTGTTTAAAAAGATTTACATACATACATAACTTCACGCCAGGTCCCTTGCGGGGTAGGCACGAACAACAGAGCGCCACATAGGCCCATTCTTACACACCTCACTTGCTTCTTTGACATTCATAGTTCTTGCCATGCACGCTCGTCTGTTCCTGAGGCTCCTGACATCAACTTCTAGTACACGATCAATTTGATCATGGAAGGTGTGTCGTGGCCTTCCGCGACTTCTGCATCCATCCACTTTTGCATTGTATATCTGCAAATATTTAAAATCTTCTGGAAGTTTGTTATAAACCTTCATTCGTCGTACCATCTTATTCATTTTCTTTCATTAGTCGTTCATTTTTGCCAATTACATCTAATTTTATATGTATGTATTTATCCTACACTTACATGTAAATACTTAAGAGACTATGTATGTGAATATTCTGTGTTTTAATGGTTAATTCACTATAAATTTCTTGAGTATGATCATAGTATAGACCGTGCCAAACTAGAAGCGGTCATAAAACCATTTGACCGCTCTGAATACGAACAAATAGCTGCGCAGTAGACTCTTTATACAAAATCACGCATTGCGCAGTGTTCTGCGGATAATTCGGATATGCCATAAAGTTTGGCGCGATATATACTCGTGCACATCGCGATTAAAAGACTACATCGTCCGTTATATAACTTTTAACTTGTCAGTCAGCTTTTATTACTCAAAGCCGTGTTTATATTTTCACAAATGTTTTTAATGTTAGATCTAAATCAGGGTACTGTAATGCAATCATGGAATATAAGTATCATGCGACATTAATTTTTTTCAACGTTGAATAATCTTGGTAAATTGTAGGGCGCCGTGTAGACAGACAAGTTAATGCCAGCTCTAAAGGAATATAAAGAAAATGTATGATTGTGACAATACTTAGCGTAACGGTATGTCATTGTAATACATTTTCTATTCTATGCGTTTAACGCTTATGCCACTTTTCATCAGGGCCTATAAAGATACAGTAAGTGCGGAATCTGCGAGCGGATGTAGTAAGCGTGTAATTCCTTTTGTATGAAAACATTGTCAGTAGTGTTGCGAACGCGCTTTGTGAAATCTTAAAAAGCGCTAGATTAGAATGACCTCTATAAAATATAATATAAATAACATTATTATAATTACTTGTCTCTTGACGATTACATTATGCCTATACAAGTGAAGATTACAGTAAAGAATAACATAATTTTAAAAGCGCAAAATATGGCTCTGTGCTTTTTTTTGGGCGCCTTAAGCGTTGGCGACAGTGTCAAAGTCAGGGTACTGGGTGCGAGGTATCTAAAGGGCTTCAAACTGAGTTATATTGACCCAGTTATTGATTAGAAATTCGTCGTAAGCCACTGCTCACTTCATACTGGCATCGTGCAAATTGTTCTGAGGTCAGTACATTACTAATCGGCCACTAATCAAAAAACACAAATCGCCCATTAATCATAACTATTATTTTTTATTTCAAACAGAAAAATTAATTCTAATAATTAATTAATATATGTATATACGCATTATTATTGTTCAGATTCGTGGAATACAGATTTGTAAATTTGATTTTAATTTTATATACATTCTATATATACAAATTGCAATAATAAATCTACAACTTTATATAAATAATTTGCATTGCTTAGACTTATGTCTCAAGACTACCCTCACTTATTAATAAATAAATTGGCTGACAAACACACATTATATTTCCCCAAATTATGCAAGTTACGGTTGTGTTATGGGTATTATACAACAGACTACTCAGGGGCCAATACCAGACACCCAGACCATAGTAAATAACATAAATTTCGTTTTGGAAATTTACCATACCAGAAATCGAACTCGGTCCCTCTGAGTTACAGTGAGGTAGGCCGGCAAAGGCTTAGCATGCTCAACAACAGAGGCACTAATAAACTAAAGATCATTCGAAACTAATTAAAATATTAAATATTACAGTAATAAATAGGCACTAATAAGGCAGTTCTGTAAATGAGTTGTAAATTCTTTGAGAAATACTATGTCTTAAACCTTAAATACGTAGGCTACATTATCTCACTGGATTGTCGTTCGCAGTATTCTTTGTCCATATCTAAATATAAACTAAATGTTCCATGTTGTATGTACGCCCTATAGAAAGTGTTGCTATTGTAGCTTGTAAGTTGTAAAAATGTTGCCAGTTTTTTAACGATGATATTAATTAGAAATGCGAAATGTAATGATTTTTACCAGTAAAATACCGCCTTCATAATTATTGTGCCAATTTTTAATACTTCCCCCTACCGATGACGCATTCCAATTTTTTTTTACTTTTTTTGTGTCCATCATGTTTCGAGACTGGATAATATAATATATTGATTCATTTGTTTATTTATAATTCCATTTACTAAAGAAAACAGATTGCGCCAATTTTGACAATCCTTACAGATCAGATACGAAATTCAGTGAAAGTTATTGAGTAACTATCTAACTGAATTTAGTAACAGATGCGTCATATTGGTGCGGACTATATTGGTGCGGTGGGATATACAAGATATCCCAGAAATCTTGCAATTCATCAATTGTAAAAATGTCAAAATATAGCTGAATAATGGACTGGACGTCTTACGAATGTGCCATATATCAAAATAAACTGGAACTTTATACGTATCAGCTCCGTGAAATATACACTTGCAAATTTCACTGAGCAATTCACCAAAAGTGGCCGCTTCAGGCCCTCGTTATATAAAACAAACTTTGAAGAGTTTCAGTTATATAGTATTGTTTTTGTTATATTTGGATAACAGCTGCTCTAGGCTTGCTAAAGCAAATTTTTGATATTTTTAATATTGATAACTAATTGCAGCATAACCGCGATACCGTGTATAAAGTTGCACGACTGATTTTGTATGAACTTTTTTAGTAATTTAATTTCTGGCCGGTTCCTGTATCTTACTATCCATTCGCTTACCTTACTATCAGTTGAATTTTGACATTTATTGTATATGTATAGTGGCAAATGAACGGTTGGTAAGATGTTGCAACGGGCCATTAATAAAGTTCTCCCTTGATATAATATTTTTTTCAATTTTGATGAAATGCCCTAATCTCACCGAACTTAATACTTGAATTAGAATTTTTATATATACGTCTGGTCTCAAAATATTTTTTTTTACAAATACTTTATTTATTATTGATATAGACTAATGTAGTAGGTATTATGGTGGGAACTTTATACCAGGAAGGATATAATGAAGGAGAAAAAGGTATATTAATTTTAGTTGTAAGTAAAAATGCACAGCACATTTGTTTCGTAACAAAACAGATTGTAAGACAGCCTCTCGGCGAGCGCCATATATCGATGCCAGAGACAATGAAATGTTTGATTGCACTCTATGAAATTAATTTATGGTCATTGTCTTCTTCTTTGTTCTTGTGCAATAATTAACAAAAAACCCGTTGCTCCTTTTAGCTGCGCTGTTTTAATCGACAACGTGTCGTTTCGTAAGTTATTTTTTATTTAATATAAAACACTACGAATACTATGATGATCTTATTTTTCTGAAAAACTTTAGGGGCAACAAATCTATGAAGTATTTTTGGAAAAAATTGAAAGTAATTTTTCACAAAATTGCTATACTCTATTAAATAAGCATTACTCGATTTAAATACATACGATACGATAGTCTTTGCAGATGCAAGATTTATTACGCTCTAATTAGGAACAACGAGAGTTTTGTTATGCCTTGTATAGTCGTGGTTGTCCTGAAGGCAAAATTAGGAATGCTTAGTATAGTTTCCTAATTTTTGTTTTTTTGTAACATAGACTGATGGATTCTTTACCCGTAGTTGTTTTTACTGAAGTCACAAATTAGGCATTTATTATAATCTCCTAATGTTTGTCTTTAGTAAAATAGTTTGGTGAATTGTCTTTGTTGTTGATGTGATTGGTGGTGTTTCGGCGTATATTTGATGGTATGAAATTACATTTAAATGTAACGAAATTTTGAACAGACCCAATTGTCATATTTAAGATTTCACTACAGCGTTGTCTAGTGGTACATAAAATACGCCTTCCTGTGAATTTTCATCTAAATAGATCCAGTAGTTTTGGAGAAAAATGACTGGTCTCAGTTTTTATTTTAGTTGCACATTAAAGTGTTTTCCTTATTTTTCATACACAGACATACGGACTTGACGGGTTTGTAAGGGTTTTTATTTTACCAAAACTTTGACACAGATACAAGTAATTTCATATTGTCAATAATATTCCTAAACAACATGAGTATTATTTTTGTTTCTTTGGAGCACAAATGGCCATGTTTCCAAAATTGTGGGATATATTCCTTGATCGGAAATTTTAATGATTAATTGTACAGTTAATTAATTAATATGATATTATGTAGTTAAATGTAATTGTAATCTGTCACTTTGTTTCGTCTTATAACATCACATGACTGACGTATAATGTAAATCGTACGATGACTATTTATTATTTATGTAACCGCCTGTATTATTTCAAGTGTAAAAATATATAAGAAATTATGTATGATGTGAGTTTTATTTGGAAACCTTTTAAAATTGTCGCTTCTGTGAAGAATAATGAATGAAATGTTGGTATTACAAAATGACATCTGGCAACACTAGCCTTCTCTCTGTGGCCTTGTCTATTGTACTGTAAAGCGTTGTTAGCTTACAAAGTAATAAATAATCGTTTATTTTAAAGGGAAGTATTATTTCAAATATATATTCCGACCATTTCCAACATAGATCACTTTTTTCAAGACGGTCATTCAGGATTGACCATCTTTGAATTACCGACTAAGAATGCCTACACACACTACACAGTTTTATGACAAATCTTTCACTGCGCAAGGTTTTGGACTCACTACCTTAAAACATAAAGCAAGCCAAGTCAATGCACAGACTGCACGTTTAACCCCATCCATACCGAGTTTCTGTCCATCCAGAGGTTGTCTGGACGAAATCGCTCCTAGCGATAAGAACGCCCATTACACTTATATTACGATTGTATTTTCGAGTTTATATTGTAACTGTTGGAGTATCCCTGGCATCAGCACCTTCTGCCTATTAGAAGAAAAGTAATGTCACTGTCATACGACGCGACAGCGGCTTATGACGTTTTACGTCCCCCCTTTCTCTTCTCTCTTCTGCCTGTAGAATAAGTGCTGTGTATTTAAATGTCGTATAATAAAATAAAAGTTATCTTGTATAATCACCATAATTTATTGTTCAAAGACATCCTCTCGATCCACAACAGTAACATTGTGTGCAATAGAGTATATTCTATTCTATTATATTATATTCTAAATGATAACATACGGTGTCAGCCAGCTTATTGGTTAGTGCTCTTGCGTTGCAAATCCACAGGGTGCGGATTCGAATCATGGCTGTGAACTGTTAATGAAACTATGGGCGTCGGCCCGTCGCAATGTTTGTTTGCTAATTATTATTAATATACATTATAATGTATATAGGAATGATGATGAATGAATACCCATAGGTATTCTAAAGAATGTCATTTCAAAAACTGGCAACGGATGAAATAATTTTTTTGTGTCGCTTGAAGCAGGCAAACAGGCTGACAGCCCACTTGTCGGAAGGTGGTTACTGTCGCCTATGAACGTTTTCGACACCAGGAGCGTTGCCAACGCGTTGCCGGCTTCTAAGAAATGTTATAATGCCCTTTTTGAATGTCCCCATGTCATAGCGCAGAGGGAAAGCCTCGGCGGAAAGTTCTCTCCAGATTATTGTCGTACGTCGTATAAACGTGCTAGATGACCGTTGCGTAGTACATCACTGCAGTGATCGATTAATGGATTTACACTAGCGGCACTCGGGGCTAGTTCCCAGAGTGGCGAAATTTTTGACGGCGGAAAAATTTGGAATGTCAGTAAAAAAATCAACTTTCTGTTATAACAATCAATGATTTTCAAAAATTGGAAATTGTTGGTTTCACGCCAAATCTTAAAAATCAAGTTCTCATTGGATATTTACGTTTTGAAGTCTAGTTACCGTGCATGGATAATTTTCACGGTGCGCCAAGGCAGCACAGAAAAAAATCGTTGAGTAACTGGCAGACAGCCCAGTTATGAAAAGTGGTTGCTAATAGACGTTCTTAGCACCAAGGCGAAGCCAACTCTTTGCCAGCATTTAGGAAGAGATAGAGGGAATAGACACGAGGAATAGGATACGTCATTGGAACTCTCACTCATCGTACAAAACACAATTAAGCTAACCGTTTACGCCGTTATCCTGTGAGAACGTAGTATAACAGCGATCGAGTTCGCCCTAAGAGCTGTAATCAAGGTGATGATTCCAGCATGGCTGTACCATATTAGAAGTTATTAAGTTGGATATTAAAAACTTTTTCGTTTGAGGTGGGATTAAGTATTAGAGTATTCACGAGCAAGTCCATTTTCTACAGCTTTTGTTTATTGCAGAGTTCAGCAGACAGGTTGATAGCCCACCTGATAGAAAGCGGCTACCATCACATAGGTGATAGGACATTTGCATCAAAACAAAAATTTGGTACAAATGCGCTGCTGCTCTCTAAATGGAGACTGGAACCTGACCACTGATGTTTAAATCAAGGTTATTATGGTAGCATACATGCTAGACCAGGGCCATCCAGTCGGGAAAATACCCTACTACCTGGCCCTGGGTTGCCTTGTCGCCTCTTATAACAGGCCGCCTGACCGCAGGAAATTATATTCTTTCTCCGGATAAAAACTTGTTTAACTAGAAGCCAGTGTACAAACCTAGACTATGGCCAAAACGAAGATTGAGTTTACGTTGTTTGGTTCCCAATAGCTTTTGCCCCAAATCAATCACAATACTAACAATACGAAGTCTGAGAGCTAATCAAACTTTGTTAGAGCGATTCAAACTTTCTTTCAAGTTTGACTGATTTCTTGAACGATTGTGCCAAGTTTGGACTGTATTTATTAGGCCTCAGTTGTTGTGATTTGGTTACTAACCAAGAAACATGGAAAAAGAGAAAATTATGTTTGTATTTACATATACATATACATGTGTGTATATGTAGGTATGTGTTTATTTATTAACTGCACCACTGTCCATATTAAAAATCTTTTAATCCCTGCGGGGGTTGCCAGGATGGCCAGGAAGAAATCGCTCTTTAGCGATTAGGCTGCCCGTTTAACTATCTCTTATCTTTTTCTACTTCTATTTATCTATGCTTTGAATAGAATATACTTTATTGCATAAGATTAAGATACAATTCAAGAAGTTTAAGTACAGAAGACAAGAGGTGGTCTTATCACTAAAAGCAATTCTTCCAGACAGCCTTAGGATGGATTAGAGAAAAATTGTGCAACATGTGGGTTTTGCAATATAAATATATATATATATATATATATAAGATTTTAAAATGGCAAGTATAAATAGACATAGAAATAGGACAAAAATATACATATATTATTATATAGAAATAAAGAATAATCATAGTAATAATATATAGAACTAGGTAAGTAAATATGGGGAAGATGAAGATGTTATTATAGACTTTAGAGCCCGAGGTTATGATCCTTCACGAGTCCGTTGAACGCCTGAAGAGACTGGGCACGCCTGATTTTCACAGGTAGCGCATTCCACAGGGACACTGCATTAACTGTGAAAGACTGGTGTACAATAAAGAATTATTATCTATGTATCTATCTATATATTATATGCAGAGTTAGAAAAAGAATACTACAACAAGAATAATACAACATACCTCTGTTCTTATCAAAAGGGGGTTGTCTGGAAGAAATCGCTAATAGCGATAAGACCGCCTATTGTATTGTAAAATTATATTTTTGTTAACTGTATCTTTAAAACACAATAAAGCATATTCATTCATTCATTTATTCAGTCATTCAATCAATACTAATACTTGCGGCCGGATCGCTTGTCGTGAGACGTGACATAACAACCACCACCCAGGTGATAGGGCATTTGACCGGTGGGGTGCCGCTGTACCAAGGGCCCAACTATATCTTCAAAATTGCTGGACACTATCGTTTCAATCGTGGGTGTTCCTGGTTTCGGCATTCTACGCCACTTTATCGTTATATTAAAGGTGAAGCAAATACCTTCAATCTTGTACTCGTTTTTACGAAAATTATGCGGACAGAGGAGTATAAAATATCACACACTTATAGTTTATATAGAAAAGAAGTACAGTTTATAAAGTTACTAGCGTAATCGAAGCGTAGCGTAAGCAAAATCTTTAAAGTTTGGATAATTGACACTGTACGGTTTAGAACGCGGAATTTGGAAAAGGCCAAATGCACAACCACTTACCTTGCTTGCTGTGCTGCGGGAAACCTTCAATTATAGATTGTAACTCCTCACATTCACTGGCACGATTTCTTGATTGGCTAATTGTATGTATTTGAAAACGAAGTATTGAAAATTGCGAAAAGACAGGAAAGTCTATGCGGCGCGTGCGGTGTAGCAAGTAGCACTGACTGTCCGCGTGAGGGCAGCATCGACGTCGATAGCTCACACGGGGTGGCGATGCATTCGTATTAAATATACCAAAAATTTGGAATTTATAAAATACGCGGAAAAATTGATTATGCTAATACGGAACATACTGCCGGCGTTAAAACCATCCATGGTTTTAAAGGAAAAACAATGAAGTAAATACATGAAAGTTAAAAGATTAGATAGAAAGTAAAGGAAAACTTTAGGAAATTAAATTTGAAAGGAAAATGAATGGAAAGGAATGTTGAATAAAATGTTAATAAGTATAAAATAAAGCATTATTTACAAATATATATTATTAGATATACCCCCACTTTAGCAACCCACTATGCCGAGTAAAACTATAAAAGGCGTGCTACCTGGCGGTGTAGGGTTACTTATGGCCCTGGCAGCGCTTGGTGTGGACGCACTTTGGATTACTCGGTACACGTGAGTTATTTTGGTAATGTTATTCTGTTCCTCTATTGTTCTATATTTAATTGTGAATTGCTTGTTGTTTTCCATTTATTATATTTGGTCTATAATTAGTAGTTGTTTAATTGTAATATTAAAAGAATAGAAGTAAACAAGGTTAGGTAGACACGTGTCGTGTTTTTTTTTATTTAATTCTCACCTCTGGTTGCTAAAATCAGAAGTGGGATCAGAACTCTAAGCTCACAGGCAACAAGTGATTCACGAATACCCTCTTTTTTTATTTGATATTTTGCATTTGGTGTCTTTTACCAAAGAGTGTGATAACTTAGTGCTAAATAATGCCGCGAAGTACGTCACGTGGACGTTCTCGACATCGTCGAAATAACTCACGTATCCGAGAGGTTTCTCGTTCCCGTGACAAACGTTCACGCGCGTACGGCCGTTACCGCAAGAGATCGCGTTCTCAGTCACGAAATTCTTGTGCGAGTAGCTACGATCGTACATCATACAACAGGTCATGCAGTTCTCGTAGTGGTTCATATCGGTCTTATCGTTCGCGTAGTGCGTTGAGTCGTTCAGAACGAAGTATCCGTAAATCATGCCGCTCACGTCGCTCTCGCAATATATCGCGGACCCGTGGCTATCCACGTAGGGTATCTCGTCGCAGTGTTTATGACAAACGTAGACATGACTTAAAATATTACACCCCACCGCCGCGTTCACAAACACCCAACTCCACAATAGTGAGCGCGATGCACTGCTAGGCGTAGTTAGGGAATTCTCGACATATTTAATTACGGGTACTGCCGAAACCACTGTCAAAACGGGTGAAATGGAGATTAAACTAACTAGCTCTACCCCTGTTGTCTATCGACCCTATAAACTCTCTTACTCGGAGAAACTTAAGGTTAGGAAAATAACGGCTGATCTTTTAGAAAAAGGCATCATAAGGCGTTCTACCTCGGAGTACGCCAGTCCGATTATATTGGTAAAGAAGCGCAACGGTTCGGATAGGCTTTGCGTAGATTTTCGTGCCCTTAACCGTATCACAGTCAAAGACAGGTACCCCCTTCCTTTGATAGAAGATCAGATCGATAGGCTAGGGACCCATACCTTTTTTTCAAGTCTGGACATGGCCTCCGGTTTCCACCAGATAAAAATTAAAAAGCAATGTACTTACTTAACCGGTTTCGTAACGCCAGAGGACCATTTTGAATTTCTGAAAATGCCTTTCGGTTTAGCTAATAGTCCCATCGTCTATCAAAGAATTATTAACGACACGCTGCGGGAACACATAAACGCCGGGAACACGTTAGTTTACATCGATGATGTTCTTCTTATGAGTAACAGCGTAGGAGAAGGTATCAAGTTACTCCACAGAGTCCTAAGAACCCTTACAAGCGCGGGATTTTCTGTCAACTTACGAAAATGTTCCTTTTTAGTTACTGAAGTAGAATATCTTGGTCGGATAATTAGCAAAGGTCAGGTGAGGCCGAGCCCACGAAAGGTGGAGGCCTTGGTCAACACAAATGCACCGATAAACGTTAAACAGGTAAGGCAACTGCTAGGTCTTGCTGGTTACTTTCGACGGTACATCAAAAACTATGCCTCGAAAACCGCCCCCATCGCTCGCCTTACACGAAAAGGCTGTGAGTTTATCTGGACGTCCGAACACGAGTCCATTCGTCAAGAACTTATCAGGTACCTGACAAGTGAACCGGTTTAGTCTATTTTTGACCCCAAGTATCCCACCGAGGTCCATACAGACGCCAGCAGTATTGGCTATGGAGCAGTATTGCTACAAATCCATCCAGATAATAAGAAACATGCGATCGCGTATTATAGCAAGGTAACTCAGGGTGCCGAAAGCAAGTACCACTCGTACGAGCTTGAAACACTGGCTGTCGTGAAAGCACTTCAGAATTTTCGCCACTACCTAGTGGGGCTGAAGTTCACCATAGTCACCGACTGTAACGCTTTGAAAGCTACGGAGCGCAAGAAAGATCTGCTACCGCGGGTTGCGAGGTGGTGGATCTACTTGCAAGATTTTGATTTTTCAATTGAGTATAGGAAAGGAGTGCTCATGCCACACGCAGACTACCTCAGCCGAAACCCGGTCGCCCGGATACATCAGATTCAGAGACCGCGCAATTGGGCTCACACTGCTCAGCACAGTGATCAAGACACCCAGGACCTGCTTCAAAAACTGCAGGACGGCGCTCTAGACGCAAAAAGGTATGTTGCACGTAATGATTTGCTTTACTATCGTTACACGCCAGTCGGGGAACAGCCTCGTTTGCTGTGTTACATTCCCAAGGGACACAGGCTTAGTCTCCTACGAATATTCCACGATGAGCACGAGCATATTGGTGCTGATAAAACTCTGGATCTCATCCTCAAGCATTTTTGGTTTCCCGGCTTAAAGCACTTTGTTACTAAGTATATAGCACATTGTTTGACCTGCATGTCTACCAAGCGACAACCTCGAGCACCGCTTCAACCGATCACTTCGTGGGAGAAACCAGACGTTCCGTTCCATACGCTGCACATCGATGCTCTGGGACCACTACCCCTGTCTGGAGAGTACAAATATGTCCTAATCATTGTTGACAGTTTCAGTAAATACTGCATGTTACATCCTATGGTTCGTCAGGATGCTGAAGAACTTAAAAGGGTCGTCACTCAAGTGATCTCGCTGTTCGGTGTACCGAAGCTTATGATCACCGACAAGGGTCGTATGTGTGAGTCAAATGTGTTCGTTAAGTGGGTCAACGACTTGGGCTGCGATCTTCATCACATAACACCCGGAATGCACCATGCTAACGGCCAGGTTGAAAGGTATATGCGCACCGTACTCAACATGATTAGAATAGAGACTAATCATAGGAACGCATCGTGGGCAGACACTCTATGGAAGCTGCAACTCGTTATCAATATAACAAAGCACAAAACCACTCAGTCGTCACCACTTAATCTTCTTATAGGAACTGAAGTAACAACCCCAGTCATTCGCGCCCTGGTGCGAGATGTAGCTGTCGAAAGTTCCTCACCTAATCGAGAGGCACTCAGAGAACTCTCTAGGAACAGAGCTCGTCAACTCCTCGATCAAAATCGGTCCGGACAAGATGAACGTGTGAATCGCCTAAGGCGACCTCCACGGGAGTTCCATAATGGTGACCTTGTGTTTGTAATTAAAACCACTCAGTCCACAGGCAAACTCGATTCGGGTATGCGAGGACCATACAAAGTCGTCAACATTCTGCCTAGCGGCCGGTACGAGCTGAAACTCATCAGCGGGGACTACGGGAAGTTCACGCAAGCTGCGGCTCAGCATATGGTGCTCTGGCGTGGCGAGTGGAGTCCAGAAGCGTGTGCTGTATTTTTTGACCGTGAGTATTATTTGTTCGTAGTGAGTTATCTCGCTAGTCGAACAGAAGCGTTGAAGTACTGTCAAGTCGCTGTCTACTCCGTTCGTAGTGAGTTATCTCGCTAGTCGAACAGAAGCGTTGAAGTACTGTCAAGTCGCTGTCTACTCCGTTCGTAGTGAGTTATCTCGCTAGTCGAACAGAAGCGTTGAAGTACTGTCAAGTCGCTGTCTACTCCGTTCGTAGTGAGTTATCTCGCTAGTCGAACAGAAGCGTTGAAGTACTGTCAAGTCGCTGTTTAGTCCGTTCGTAGTGAGCAGTCTCGCTAGTCGAACGCAGGCGTTGACAAACTGTCAAGTCGCCGTTTACTAACGAATACGTTAGCACACGCGTCCAAGTCGTCCTAATGTTGACAGCTTGTTGTTAAGTCATTGGAGCGTTGGCGCGGTGCTAAGTCGTATTGGCGTTAGTTCGTCAGTCATATGTAGCGTTGGTATTTTATATCAAGTCGTACAGTGACTGAAGTCACCCTCCAATCTGTAGCGTTCGACTCGCTAGTCAGATATGTGGAAAAGAAAAAGGTTGTAGGCTATTAACACCCTCGTTAAAAAAGGGGGAAAGCCCTGCTTCACATTTCAGATGCAGACGATCCTTGGGAGCCCACTCAACCATCAACGTCAACGTCGTCACCAGGCGAACATGACTGCGCTGGTGATGTAGAACCGGTCCTGCCATCTACATATGACGATGGTAACGTCGTCGACTCACCGCCGCCCACGAGCAGCACCGTTGGACAATCGATGCCATTACTAGACTAGGTCACACTCTGTGGCAAGCCCATGTACTCCAGGATCGAGGACGACCTACTGTCAGGAGAGGCCGTATTAGATATACCCCCACTTTAGCAACCCACTATGCCGAGTAAAACTATAAAAGGCGTGCTACCTGGCGGTGTAGGGTTACTTATGGCCCTGGCAGCGCTTGGTGTGGACGCACTTTGGATTACTCGGTACACGTGAGTTATTTTGGTAATGTTATTCTGTTCCTCTATTGTTCTATATTTAATTGTGAATTGCTTGTTGTTTTCCATTTATTATATTTGGTCTATAATTAGTAGTTGTTTAATTGTAATATTAAAAGAATAGAAGTAAACAAGGTTAGGTGGACACGTGTCGTGTTTTTTTTTATTTAATTCTCACCTCTGGTTGCTAAAAATATATATATTATTAAATCAGATAAAATTTAATCGATTGGTAACGGACATATTTTAATTACGGGTCTTGTAAAGAAAGTTCTACCTACACGCAAGGTAACGACCCGAGTAACATTGTCTGAACCCGGATGTAGCTTATGAACGATTGCAAGCTGCCACTGCAAGGGGGGAAGGTTGTCGTTCTTTACAACTACAACAGAACCTTCTACAATAGGAGCATGATGGGGTAAATTTTCGTTCCTAAACCATTTTTGTCGACTTTGCAAACTAGAAAGATATTCAACGCTCCAGCGCTGCCAGAAGTGTTGAATGGCTTGTTGTATAATTTGCCAACGTTTCAAACGATTTGGTTGTTCTTCCAAAAATTATATTCGGGAACAGAAGTAAGGGGAGAACCAACTAGAAAGTGAGCAGGCGTCAACGGGAGTGGATCACTTGGATCATTACTGAGTATACTCAGAGGACGAGAATTAAGAATAGATTCTATTTGACAAAGTATTGTATGAAACTCGTCATAGGTCAAGAAACGGTTACCAATGACGCGATGAAGGTGGGTCTTCATCGATTTAACGACAGCCTCCCAAAGGCCACCGAAATGACTCGCATATGGAGGATTGAAATGCCATTGAATACGATGAGCTAAGAGAAAATTTTGTATAGGAAATTTAACTGAATCTAATTCTAAAAATGAATACAACTCTTTTAAATAACGATTACAGCCAACGAAATTACGCCCGCAATCTGAATATATGTCCGAGCACAAGCCACGACGAGAAACGAATCTGCGTAAGGAATTAAGAAAAGCTTCAGTAGACAGATCTTTTACTAATTCTAGATGTATAGCTTTCGTTGACATACATATGAATACACATACGTATGATTTGAACGTCGACGAATTTCTATAATTATCTCTCTTAGTATCAAATGGGCCGGCCATATCAATTCCTACGTGAAGAAAAGGACGAAGTTCACTTACTCTCGAAGCAGGCAGGGGAGCCATAGGGGGCTTCGGAGCAGAAGGACGTGCACGAAAACACTGCACACATCGATATGTACGGGAACGTACAGCCTTGCGAGCGGATAAGATCCAATATGTTTGGGAAAGAATGTATTGGAGTGTTTGAGGCCCAATATGTAAGTGGATCTTGTGATTATGATCAATAATTAGATCAGTTAAATGATGTTTAGTAGGCAACAAAATTTGATGTTTGGCATCGTAAGAAATATTGGCTCTTTGAATTCTTCCTCCGACACGGAGTAATCCAATGTTATCTACGAATGGTTTAAGCTTTTGAATGGTTTTAGTACAGTTTTTGTGTGATTCGAGTTGAGAGAAAATATAAGAAAATTGAGTTCTCTGGACAATTAAAATTAAACGGTCATGGGAAAACTTTAATTCAGGTATTGTAATTAATTTAGAAGAATAAAATTTAATCCTTTTACATCTATAGTAAAATCTAAATATATAAGAAAATATTCGAAGGACCTTTGTAAATGAAGAAAAACGTTCAATGAACGAAACTGATGACAAGTCAAGTGCTTGTGTTAGAGTGACAATTTTACGCCGTTCTTCATCTGTTGTAAAATCAATTTTTGATACAGGCCACATAAGTTCTGGGTTGCAAAGCCAACTGGGACCGTGAAACCATAAGGTTTGGTCCAGTTTCGATGGGAGAACGCCTCGAGATGCGCAATCAGCGGGGTTCTGTTCGGAACGAATATGTTTCCAGTGAGGTGCTGGGAAAGAACTAGTAATTAGTGTGACTCGATTCGAAACAAAAGTTTTCCATTCAAAAGACGGAGAACGAATCCATGCAAGCGTTATAGAAGAGTCACTCCATGCAAATATATTTTGAAGTGGAATGAATGTTTTATAAACATTATAAACTTTAGTCAGTAGTTTTGTAAGAAGAACGGCTGCCAAAAGCTCTAATCTTGGTAGGGAAAGCCTTTTAAGCGGTGCAACTTTAGTCTTTGCAAAAACCAAATTGACTGAGATTTTATTAGATTCATCTATGACACGAAGATAAACAGATGCCGCATATGCCTTTTCTGAAGCATCTGCAAATCCATGTAATTGGACGTTCGTCTTACCGAACAAAACATATCGAGGAAGTTTTAAATTTTTAAGTAATGGCAATTCTGTTACAAACTGTAACCATTGATCGCAAATTGATTGAGGTGGACTTTCATCCCAATCAATTCCAGCAATCCAAAGAAGTTGGATTAGATATTTAGCGAAAGTTGTGACAGGGCTAAGAAACCCCATTGGGTCAAACATTCTGGCGACTTCGGATAGAATACTCCTTTTGGAACAAATTGTGGAAGGTGATCCTACATTGTAGTGAAATGTATCATATTTAGGGTTCCATTGTAGCCCCAAGACCTTGATGGAGGTATCATCGTTAAGGGAGGAAAGAACCATAGTGTCGTCTTCTACTTGAGTAGTGTCACTAATGGCGTTAAGGAATTCGGTACTATTACTTGACCACTTACGCAATTGGAATGTGCCTGAAAGACATAGAGCTTGAAGCTCCTTCTGGAGGGATATAGCCTGTTCAAGAGTATCTGCACCGGAAATGACGTCGTCAACGAAGACGTCGTGTAACAAGATAGCGGAAGCTTGCGGATAAGTTGAAGCTTCATCTAAGGCAAGTTGACGCAACGTTCGAAGCGCAAGATATGGTGCAGAAGCTACGCCGAAAGTTACAGTGCACAGACGAAAATCTTGTACTGGATCGTCAGTAGAAAATCGCCAAAGGATTCGTTGAAAATCACGATCTTCATGACGAACTTGAATAAAACGGTACATCATTTTGATGTCTGCTGTAAAAACTATTTTATGAAGTCGAAATTTTAAAAGTATGTCACAAATGTCCTTGTGTAATTTTGGACCTGTTAATAAAGTATCGTTCAACGATATACCATTTGATGATTTGGAAGACGCGTTGAAGACTACTCGGACTTTAGTGGTCAGACTAGATGACTTAATCACAGAATGATGTGGAATATAATAAGAATGACAATCATTAATTTTTTCCTTAGGCACAGGTTCCATATGTCCATAATCTAAATATTCTTGTAAGCATTTAGAGTATTCTCTACGTAAAGTCGGATTATTTTCTAGCCGCTTCTCTAACTGAAGTAAGCGTGTGAAGGCAATACCTCGAGATTCTCCCAGAGGTGAAGCGTTTTCTTTAAAGGGAAGGGCTACTATATATTTTCCGGAAATATCACGCGTACATGATCGAGAAAAAATGGCCTCGCAAAGTTCATCCTCCTTTGAAGGAGGTTTTTCATCAGAAATAGATTCAACTTCCCAAAACTTTTGAAGTTGAACATCTAAATTGCACGTGCTAAGATTAACAGATACGTTTCGTGAAAGTGAATGGGAGATTTTACCATTTAATAAGTAGCCGAATATGCTGTTAATGGCAACAGGAGTGCCTTGTGGACCAATAATGTTGTCGTGAAGTAGTATTTTGTCACTGTAATCCGAACCCAACAGAAGTTCAATAGGACGTCTAGAGCGAAGATCTGGATCAGCAAGAGCAATGTTTTTTAAGTGAGGAATATTTTCAAAAGAGTTAGGAATGGATGGTAAATAATTTGTAATGGTCGGAAGGATTAAAGCTTCAATATAAAGTTTAGGTTCAGATTTATTATGAGGAGTTACTTCACAGAACGTGACTCCACGAGGGATTTCTGTGGAGTTACCAATGCCTGAAACAGACATGGTAGGATTGATACGAAAGCGTGGCAGTCTCAAACGTTGAACACATGATTCGGATATAATAGTAGTTTGGCTACCCTGGTCAATAAGAGCACGAGTAAGCTGGGGAATATAAGGTTCGTCAAAAACAGGTCGTAGATTGATTAATGCTGTGGTAAGTAAAACTGTACACTTTTGTTTACTTGAAGAGTCATTTACATCACTTGGAAGTAGTGGTGGAAAAGAGGAAATAGAAATATTGTTACAACTGGAATTTTCTGGAAGAGTAGATTTTATTCGTGGATCCGTATGAGATGTGGAATCAGAGGTAACTTTTATATCATTATGGTCAAATAGATCATTTAAATTAGGTTCATGCAAAGTTGTATGGTGACGTTGTGAACAGGTTCGACAAGAAAACTTAGAGTTACAGTTTTTAACATCATGTCCAACTGATAGGCAATTAATGCATATTTTATTACTTGCAACGATTTTTTTGCGATCTAATAAAGGTAATTGATTAAAATCCTCACATCTGTATAGTGGATGGAAAGTCGACTTGCAATAAAAACATTTATTTATATTTTTAAATGTGAAGGACTAGTAGAGGAAGGGTCATTGCTCTCAAAGTCAATAGCAGTCGCGGCGTGTACATTATACGACCGAGGAGTGGAGGAAGTAAAGCGCGGCGCAACATCGGGGCGCGCGTCGGTGAGTGAACGCGAGAGAGGGATACGGCGTCGCTCGCGCACTTGCGGCTGAGGTACTGTCGCCTGTTTCACCAGGTGCGGCATCGCCCTGCCGGCGCTGGACATTACTTCGAATGCCATCAATTCTTTTTCGAGAAAATCGAGTAATTCCCCAACGGAAGGTATCTCACTAGGTGAGGGAAGGGATGTTTCGAAACGACTTCTTACGGAGTCAGGTAATTTTCGTAATAATATGTTTAAAAGGACGAAATCCCAAGAATGAATAGGGAAACCCAGGGATTTAAGAGCTGTAATATTTTCAAAGTAAATATTAATCAAATTTCTTAAATCATTATGGATGTTTTTGTCATTAAGGTTTTCAAGGTCAATTATACGATCCAAATGTTTAGATGCGACAATACGTTTGTTTTCATATCGATTTATCAATATTTGAACGGCATTGTTGTAATTTTCGTTTGTTACAGGCAAAGATTTGATAAGATTATAGGGTTCACCCTTTACGGAAAGCAACAAATATCTGAACTTTTCAACTTCACTTAAATGTTCATTATTAGTTATCAAAGATTTAAATAAATCATAAAAACTATTCCATTCAGTTGGTTGTCCATCGAAAGTAGGCAGCTGTAAGGGAGGTAGCGGCAATACGCGAGATTGTGGAATCCGAGATAAAGGCGAGTGTACATTCGAAACACTGTGACGAGCTTGTGATTTCATTAAATCGGACGCGGCTTGAACCTCATAAAACATATCGTCAAATTGTTCTCGAATAGTGTATTGTTCATGTTTATCGAATGTTTTTTCCTTTACCAAAATTTTCTCTAACTTAGTTTGAGTTTTAATAAAATCTTTTTTGTAACTGCCTAGCTCTCTCAATCTGCATTTGAATTGAGTTTCACTTTTAGTTGAATAATCTAAAATCTTTTTTAAATTGGCCATCAAAACTTCTCTTTCGAAAAGTAACTGTTCCTTTTCAGCGAGTTCTTTCTCCGAAAGAGACATTTTAAAATTGATTGGTTAGATCAAAAAATCAAAAATAATTAATACAAAAGAAAAGCTTAAAGATTAAGCGTTATAATAAAAAAAAAACTATAGTTATATTGAAAACGTTAACTGATGAAAAGGTATAAAAGTATTAAAGCAAAAGTATGGTATATAAAAGGTATAAAATAAAACTATATTTAAACTGTATTTAAAAGTTAAGATGCAGTTTATAATTAATAAAAAAAATTGTATCTGTGTGCGCCTGCCCTAATGCATTCACTGCGTAGCAACTTGCAGTCGCACGAAAAGAATATCGTAACGTAGGTACTTTGAAATAATTCTAGTAAAGATGAAATTTGATTTTATATTAGTTAGTAAGTATATAAATACAGGTTAGAAATTGGAAGAAAATTAGGAAATTAGCACAATCAATTAATCGTTACCCGGTTCGAATGGAACAAAAAATGTACGGTTTAGAACGCGGAATTTGGAAAAGGCCAAATGCACAACCACTTACCTTGCTTGCTGTGCTGCGGGAAACCTTCAATTATAGATTGTAACTCCTCACATTCACTGGCACGATTTCTTGATTGGCTAATTGTATGTATTTGAAAACGAAGTATTGAAAATTGCGAAAAGACAGGAAAGTCTATGCGGCGCGTGCGGTGTAGCAAGTAGCACTGACTGTCCGCGTGAGGGCAGCATCGACGTCGATAGCTCACACGGGGTGGCGATGCATTCGTATTAAATATACCAAAAATTTGGAATTTATAAAATACGGGGAAAAATTGATTATGCTAATACGGAACAGACACTATAGTTTTATAAATTATATGTGTAATTAATTGCCTATGTGTAATTCTGATGCGTAAGCGTATTGTGAAGTTTTATCAAAATCCATTCACCAGTATATGCGTGAAAGAGTGAAACAAACATACATTCTTACAAACCTTCGCATTTATAATATTGGTAGGGCTGTATTTTTTTATTATTAACTTCATAATAATGTCACATCACAAATAACGCATTAAACCCATCGATACAACTGCATGAAATGGTCAATAACACTAGCATTATCCCAGATGGAGCAATAACATCAGAATAATATAATTGTCTTTTAAGTTTTTTTATATTAACAAAGATGCTAAAGCTATGAGTATTAGGAATCATAGAATTGGATCAGACAATAATAAAATAATTATGCTCAGGAGTATGTAACTATCTTTATTTAAAATAAAACATCAATCAATACACATTTTATAATCTTAATATTATTTTTTATTACAATCGGCCAATTGTTAAACTTGCATAATATCGCTTAGTGATATGATGCCATTAATTTAAAAATATTATTGTCATAATTTTTTTTAAAAATATGCCGATACATTTAATACTCGACATCTAGAAGCTATCGAATGTATTGTAAAATTATAAGCAATGATGTTGTATTTTACTGTTTAATCTGTGGCCTCGTAGTGTTGCCATAAAATGTACGTATAATTACGGTTCAATATCAGGAAAATAATTTCAATGGCTCTAAGGAATACGTTCGACAGCTTTACGTTTTTGTTAAATAATTATCATTGATACCATTTTTTTTACTATTTTCAATAAATTTGATTTCATTAAGCACGTCATGATAAGTAGAGATTATGTCCTCACAAAGATATTGCGAAATTCTACACTTATTACATCTTTCATAATATTTATTTATTTAAACAACTATTTTAATTGTAATACGCATTCAATAAATACTACTCAATGTTTTATTCACTAACTACCTAAATATTAATGACTTTTAAAAGACAATAAAATAATTTGTAAAACTCTACAGAATATTGTTAGAAAATTATTCATATAAATAATAATATTGTATAGATATTCTCGCTAACCGTAATAATGTAGGATGGGACGCGTATTCCGACCGTCGCCTTTAAAAATACAAGAATGAATTCATTGACTCGCTTAAAGCCATCATACATGGTTATATTATATTTTAAAGCCAAATTTTATAGTCTGTGAGGTAATGTCGACTTGTTGCGTCGATTAATAAGTCGATAGTTGATTAGATATATATTATAATAAATATAGTACACAAATAGGTAACAACTTCCTTAGAATTACAGCCTTCAACTTTCAGTGCGTTACTGACGTAATACAGCAAGTGTTTTCCACATAATTGAATTGATGTGGCGGAGGGAATGTCATAGCTTTGATTGACAGTACGATGTGACAGCTGTCACTGTCATCCGTAACTGTCTATTAAAATAGTGTTACACTTCGTCCAACGATTATACTTTTGAAGTTTGCACGTAGTCAATTTCACGTGTCACAGTTATCATTTATAGTTCATTGTTCCAGGCGACGTAATAATGCCGCCTTTGAGCCATCTAACCCATAGACTATTAACTATCATTATCATATCTAAATTTAATCGTAATTAATCGTTTTGAAATAAATGAAATTATTTTAATTACAAGGAAATGACAGGCATTTATTTAGATTTCAAAAGAAATATTTCACTTCTATGTCACTTTTGATTATAAATGTTTGGGTTTTATGTTTTTTTTATTATTATGAAATACTGTAATTTTAGCCAATGACAGGTTTAAATTTATCACTTACAAAGAAACATGATTTTTATATAAAATCGAATCGGTAACTCTTTAGGATATTAATACTTGATCAACCTATCAATTGTAAAACAAACCGTTGGAC
Organism: Dendrolimus punctatus; assembly: GCA_012273795.1. Classification (NCBI taxonomy): domain Eukaryota; kingdom Metazoa; phylum Arthropoda; class Insecta; order Lepidoptera; family Lasiocampidae; genus Dendrolimus; species Dendrolimus punctatus. The sequence continues at coordinate 13,897,023 of CM022550.1, forward strand.
GCAGTATAGTTTTTCAAGACTTTGGTTGTTTATCTTACTATCGTCACACCTTTCAAGAGGCTGCTTCACCTATCTCTAAGATCCAATAATACACGAGTATGATTAGGCCGCACAACGCGCGTCCTTCGCTAATTTACAAACTATGATAAACATGAAACATTTAAATGTAATTAAAGCATTTATCTGTCGGAATTCGGTTGCGTAACCACTTCAAGTTCGAAAATTCATAATTTATTTCCTGCCTTCGCAAAGCCGAAACCGACGTAGCCGTCTTGAAGGCTTTTGAAATATATAATACATGATAACATCATACTTAGCGTCTAATCACAACAATTAATTAATTAAATGCAGAGCTGCCAGGATTCAGATAAACAGATATGCGAGCAATCAGTTCGAGAGCATGATATAAATCATATTGGATAATTCTAATTTTATATGTTCATTATTCGTAATTAAATAGTCTCCAGCCTTAGAGACACAAAAAAATATTAATTGTTCACTATTTTTAATTATTGTAAAATCTGGCAACTCTGTGAGTTCATGCGTCCAATAACATTTTGTGTTTTGGTATATTTGAATTTACTGGTAATTGGCCATATATAGTGGCAATATTGGAAATTTTGCAACTGTGACTAGAATAAAATTGATCACCGCGTAGCCATAAAAGACAAATAATGATTTAAAAAATATAAATTGAAATGATAATCTCTGGTCATCAACTACGCTACTTTTTAAGCCATGGTGTTTAATCAATACCTACGAATACAAATATAATTAGGTAAAATGGAATATATTTAACACCAATATTAATCTAATTCTAAATATTGTTAAACAGATAATAATAAACATGTATAAAATTAGTTAAGTACTAAATATATGAATACACGGGGCCAAAAGACTAGGAACTAAGAAATAAATTCTCGACTTGAGGTCGTCGGGCTCGGACTGTACCTCAGAAAAAAACATTTCGAATTAAGAAATGCATGGAATTTTCGCAAACTTTTTTACTTTTAATATCGCTGTATAAAAAGGAAATTACTCTTAGTTCAAAAGAAACTTATCGGAGCGAAAACAAGGCGATATCTTCCAGGCGGCTACATACCGCCATTAAAAGCAATATAACATTAAAACCTTAACATTATAAAGGAATTTTTTGACTCTTAAATTCTACCAAACATCGAGTAAAACACTCATTTATTGTCAGATTATTATTTTATTGTCATTATACATTAAAATTATTGGGAATTGACGGCAATGTTAAATAATTGCTCGTAATTGTATACGTGATTTTTTTATTGTCAATTTTGGAAGTAAAACCATGGAAGGAATGCCAATCGCCAATTAAAAACGTAACTCAGGATATTCAAATCCTTCACGATTAAAAGACGTAAGTGGGCCTAAACCGGCCCCGTTTGAAGAATCGTATGCCCCATTCCTTACTGTTGGTTACAATTTGACATAAGCTCGATCCAAGTAATGTCAAAATTCAACCGATGTTAAGGCAAAAGGGAATAAATAATTGAAAAGTGAGATATGGGGACCAGCCATTAGTGAAATTCACACATACCTACATAAATTGGTAGGAATAATATACAAGATAAAGTTCCATATTATTTTGATATGTTGCATTCGTAATATGAATCTATGAACCGGCCAATTTAGGCAGTTTAGGTCTCTACCGTTTTTGAAGTTTTATTTCGAAAATTTTTTTAGTTCAAATAATTTTAAAAATTAAAGTCTACTTACGTTTCTTTTGCAACTTGTGCAACTAACGTTGTTTATTTTGCGATTGCCACTCCTAATATCCTTTCTCCATGGTAAAATATACTTATACCTATAGAAAAATACGATTATTTAAAAAGGGGGTATATTAGTTGCATATCTACACAGTAAAGTCAATAATTATTTTTATTATAAAAATATTGGAAGTAAACGCAGAGAAAGCTCGAATTTTTAAGACGAGAGTCTTGCTAAGCAGAGGATATGCTCCCGATATGATTGTTTAATATTGATATATTAAAGCCCGCAATGTGTTTGTACATTCAAGGGTATTTCCCGACAGTGCTAGAAACATCTGGAAGAGTCCGGAGTTGCTTTACGGTTCAGTACGCGAAAGGGACGTAATCGGGCACGGCGTAATCCATGTACGGGTGGTAGAAAGTGCGGCGTGCCGGTGGCAGCATCACGTCGGAGTAGCGGGAGAACTGGGACACTTGACGGCTGTTCGCTGGGGGTTTCCTGGAATATTCATAGAGATTAGCTGCATACGTCTTGTCGTCGCAGCGGACAACACACTACTTACTAACGCAGTGCGGGAGCGCAGTTTTTAATAGTTGCTCTATCTCACTCGCACATCATCCGTCCCGCTCACACACTGTGGTATACATTGTACTAGCAATACGACTTGTTAACATTTGTACTGTTACTGTTTCCAAAATAAATCAGTTCACATCAACACACGACAGTGAATAGTACTCTCTTCCATCGGAAGTATTATCTAACTTCTACCATCGCTGCTACAAACAATAGTCTCGGATGTCGGATGATTTTTGGGGAGTGTTCCTAAGAATTGCCCGAGCTGGTTCCGCCATCCCCATTTTACCATCAGACAACCACATGCACTGGTTTGCGCCACCGTTACATGATGGAAAAACCGTCAGTGAAAACAAAACGCTTCGCTTCATCTTTTCTGGTGCGCACTGCTGAAGAATGGAATAATTTTCCGGAGTCTGTTTTTCCTGACAAATACAATGAAGTCGTCCAGTCACAAGTGAATAGGTACTTCTAGGTAAGCGTGCTCCATCCTAGACTGCGTCTTCACTCAACATCAGGTGACACAGTGGTCAAACACAAACCTATACATCCATTCATCCAACATCCAACCAAGTCTACGTAACCGATTTTTTCACACAGAATTACGAACATTTCAACTTGGGGGTTTCCAATCGACTTCCAAAAGGAAGAGGTTCCAAGTAGGTGTTTCCAGCCCAAACGAACACGATTTCACTATTCTTAAATATTTGGAAGATTGCCTATTTACATTGCCTAAGATCTTTACATTGCCTATTTAAATATGTAAGTTACTTACTAAAAAATAAATAAATTTAAAGATGTCCCGTTCCGCTCTTCTCGCTATTTAAGTTTTAAAAAAACTCTTATAGTGAAATCTGGATCGATAGTAGTACAGTAATTAGCCACATAAGTGTGTTATTTTCATATCACAGTAAAGATTGGAAACAGTGTATACATACATACTTTATGCAAAAGTATATATTAAAAATAAAGTAAATACTACTCCCAGCTTCGCAATTTAAAAAATTGATATGTTAGTATAGTTAGTACAAATGTCTTTACTTGCTATGCCGGAATGAAGTTTCGTCGGGGTATTCCACCTGCACTGGCTGGAGACCTCTGGGCTCTTGTTCACCGTAGGTTGCATAAACGTAGTCATCATTTCTGAAAAGAAAAATAAAGACCGATCTTAAAGGAGAAAGAGAGATAGAAAGCTTGCGTTATAATAAAATGGCAACATAAACCACGGTAATGGCGTACGTGTCACGGGACCGGTAATATATCTGGGAAGTTTCTTTCGCCGCTTCTTATCTCCCAGCCATAACATATAAAACGGCAGTAAGATAGCGTAGGCCGCCGCGAACCGCCGATCCCGGTCCGCCGGGATCCTTCTTCTCGGGCTTTATATTAGCCGTCACCCAGGCGGGCATCATCAGATTCATCCCCCTCTCATGGCAACAGTCCAGCCGAGGTAAAACAACCTAGGGAGCTCCCTCAAGCAAGTTGCCCCCGGGCTCGCCCCAAAAACCCCGGTAAAGTTGTGAGGTCTTCGGACCAACAACATAAAGTCAAGTCGAAGTCAAGTTATGAGTTTGCGGGACTCGACTTAAAATGCCGCTAGAATGATTATAGAGTTTATAAGAACTATACAAACATGTAGAACACAGGTACAAATATAACCGAACGTAACAAATCCAAACCAAATGCAGAAGGTCGTAATTCAATAAAACGCGCAAAGTGCATCACTGTTAGATTCCCAAATGTACACACGTCACGTCTATATCGTAGTTGTAGCTCAACTGCCTCCCCTCTCAATCAGGTCGTCGTTTTATACAATAGGATAATAGGCTGTTCTCCACAACAAATAGAAACGTATACCAATAAATAAGTGAACAAAAGAAGACGACCATAAAAGGATTACAATGAAATGTGCTTTTACAGATCTGTACGTGGAACTTGTCTTTGTTGGGGCTTAAGTTGTAACAATACGCTAAAACTGATAGACATACATACAAGTATGCGTACTCATGACTCTACGACTTTCTGCTTTCTTGTGGTAACACATGGACGAAACAATATTGAGATCTCTTTGGGACACCTGGTTGGAACGAAATTCGAAGACCATCGGAAACGATAGGAGGCCATCAAAGACCACCAACGAATTTTTATAGTAATACGGGCAATTAAAAGACCTTCAAGATTTTCAAAACAGCGTATATTACACTAATGTATTTTATTTTTGATCTTAAAATGTTATATCAGTAATATATAGGTTTAAAGAATTTATTTCTCATAACACATGCAATTCACTTACAATGAGATTAAAATATATAATAAACTTTGCATTAAAGTATAAAATTGTATAATAATATATAGTGCACAGCATTTTTCTTCTGCTAAGAGTTTTTTTGTCTAGCCCCTATCTGCCGAGTAACGTGCGATAAGGAACTTTGTTCGCTTGCAGTACGAGCATAACGTTACAACAAATAAGTAAAAACAAAAGAAGGCGACCATAATAGAATTACAATAGATTCAATGTTGTTAGTAATTATTTCAAATGCCGACGGGTAATAAATGTGCTTCTACAAATCTGTACGTGGAATTTGTCTCTGTCGGCGTTTAGGTTGTAACAATACTATAAACTGTACTTGTAATATTCTTAAAAGATATATTAAATAAAACCACAATTGAAGACGTGAGTGGATGAAGGTGATATGTCACATATTCGGTTTTTTGCTTTTTTGCGTAGATGAAGGTCATAAGTCGATACCAAATGACTACAGACCTTGAACCATAGATATAAAGCATATTTAAAAAATAAAAAGTTGAAAAAGGTGTTAAGTTCAGTTCAGTTTAAAATAAAAGTAAAGCTTTTATCTCGATTTACTCAGAATTGGAATTATGCGACTTATCACCTTCATCTACTCATGTCTTCAATTCACTAATCATAGTGTACATAATAACCTCCATGTATTTTCAACGACCCTCACTCACAGTGTTGCCATATCTCTATCTAAAATACCCTAAAACACTCTCAACTGTATATACTATAGTTTAGTAGTTGATAATTAAAATTAATTAGCGTTTACGTATCGGCACCTTAATTTTCGAGATGAGAAACCTACGCCTTGAAACCTCACTCCGTTACTACAGTAATTCGTTTATGCTCGAACTATATTGTACATTAATTACGTCCTTGCTTTATTCTAGTGGTGTAAACTCCTTTAATTAATTTGAGTACCAACTTTAGCTTCGTACGCTCATGATAGTTATACCACTTTGCAATGCTCGGTTTTAATGTACGGCTCGCTATTAACTAGCTTTGAAAGTCAAATATATACATGTAGTATGTGCGTATGTAAACGGTGTACGGTATGTTTCAGTTTCATTATACTCAGTAATTAATGAGAGTGGTACTTAAATGTATTAAGAGACTGTAAAGTACCTACTTAAGAGCATGTTAAAGAGCTACCTAAAAGATATCCGAGCAGGAACGGAGGAAGAGTACAATTTCCTGATACCTTTTGATAAAAGGCGACATTTTTTTTATAATTTACTTTAAAAATAAGTGAATGAAATTTTTCCCAAAATATCAAATTAATATTATTGTTACACGCCGACAAAGTGAATGGATACCTGTAGTTTATTACCTTTCCAGCATTTGGACTTCTTTTGTTTACTTTGTGTTTAAAATTTGTAATGAAGAAAACATTCTATTGTTATTGTCCTCGTTTATGGTTGCAGGTGTGCAGATTATGTTTTCTTGGAAAATTCAGTCCATGCAGTCGATTGTTGTATTGTACACCTTAGTATACTAGTATACAACAATGCCCGAACGGGGGGAGGCAGTCAAGCGACGATTGTGCTGGTTGTGTCCAGGTTTATTTGTACCTGTGTTATACGTGTTTGTATAGTTCTAATAAATTCTATAATAATTCCAACGGCATTTTAACAATTTTAATCCCGCACTCGTAACATTAGTATAATTAAAAATACTAGCATGCTTATTTTTATAGGCAACCAAGCAATATATAATTAATTAAGAAATCGACGAAGAATCGAGAAGTCGACCGCGAACTTATAATGTAAAAAAAATAAAAATAAAACCTTAACCGTAGGGGAGGACTTCAGGGGGCCAAGGCAAGGCCCCCACCTCCGTGCTTGCCTTAACCATCCGAATGGAGATCGCTAGAGCTAAGACTCAAGCTCCAAAGGTGGAAGTGATAAATGATATGTCAGAATTAGCTTCGGTGAATCTGCAGGTCATCTCTCCACACCCCTTAATCACTCACACCCATGTTGCCACTCGCCAAAATTGTAAGGCATTTTTAGGGACCATGCAGTGAGTCGCGAGACACCGTCTGCCCATTTTATCTATATTCCCCGCACATTGCAACGGGCAGACGCTATAGTCCCAGATCCCTAGTTCCACTAGCAGTTCATCCCAATAGCCCTGTATCTCATTCTCATGCGTTGTTCTCATTCCCTACAATAGTCCTATACTAATAGGGGGTTGTCCTTGGGTGCATTTTTATATACTGTCCAGATAATCGCCGGTCAGTGTCACGCCACATTTACATTATTTTTGGCCTTCCCATAGTCTGACGCTCCAGAAATCCGGGTCATTTTATGGCTCATGGTATGTAGAGACATACCAATAATACTAACATTTATAAGTTCGAAGCGGAAAATACAAAAGCAGGTATTGCCTTGAGCGAGATATTGTTCATATTTATAACAAACTAGCTGTCCCGGCAGACGTCGTCCCGCCCGGAAAAGCTTCAATCGATATGCCGACAGCAGCGACATCTACCGGGTCCAATTGTGAACCAACTCAGAAACCTTTTCTGGCCAATGCACAACAACTTTGCAAAATATCATCACATGATCAAATGTGTACTTTACGATTCTATAAAGGACATACAGACATACATTCATTTTAATATATATAGTTAATAAAAATGTTGTATCATAGTTGATTAAAATAAAAACCTGTTTAGAAATAATATATATATGCTATTAGGTACTGAAAAGAAACCGACAAATCAATTTAGGGATGGCCGGATTACGTTTCCCTCTGTCGGCGTATTTAATTTTTGTAAAAAGCTGAAAGGGAAAAATGTCGGGCTTCAACATTGGTTACGTTGAGTTTATACAAATTGGAATATGAGGTTCTATATATAATCAAAGGAGTTCGCATTACTGTGTCTTGTTTTTTATAGGTATAAATTTCTATTTATAATTGTTCGCGCGGTGTAAAGAGCCTATCTGGACAGGCCAACGGGGAGGCGACCAGTTGGTCGGCCCAAATATCGCTGGAAGTTGATCTTTTATTTTATTAAATTGTTTAATATATAGTTTATAAACTAAAAAATACTGGTTTATAAACTACCGAATTTAGTTGTTCTTCTCATACTCTATCCAAAAGTTGACTGGAAGACACCACCGTAGGCGATAAGACCGCCAATTATAATTGAATATTAGTTTCGTACAATAAAGTATATTATACATACATACATACATAACTTCACGCCAGGTCCCTTGCGGGGTAGGCAGAACAACAGAGCACCATTTAGGCTTATTCTTACACACCTCACTTGCTTCTTTGACATTCATAGTTCTTGTCATGCACGCTCGTCTGTTCTTAAGGCTCCTGACAAATATATTATACAAAGTATATTATATTCTACTAGCTGTCCCGGCAGACGACGTCCTGCCCGGTAAAAAAAAAAAATTAGGGGGATGAAAAATAGATGTTGTCCTATTCTCAGACCTACCCAATATGCACACAAAGTTTCGTGAGAATCGGTCAAGCCGTTTCGGAGGAGTATGGCAACGAAAACTGTGACACGAGAATTTTATATATTAGATTTTAAACACTAAAAATAAGTAAATATAAAGTATATCTCAAAATTGTCAGTAAATTATTTTTCCTTTCATTTTTGTTATATTCTCTTCCTTTTCCAATGGGTTTCGTCCTACAATTTTTTTAACTTTTTACCATTTTCAAAGGCTTTAGTACTGGTCTATTGGTTTTTTTTCCGTTTCATTCCTTAAAAATTATAGGGGCTGTGAGGGAGACTTAATTTTCATAGACATAATATACATAGACAACACTTTATTGATCACCAAAAAATGCCCAACAAGACGATAGTTAGGTACTTGGTAAAACAAAAGGCGGCCAAATCGCTAAAAACGGTCTCTTTCAGGCAACCTAGGAAATTCTCTCTCTCTATATATATATCTAATATATAAAATTCTCGTGTCACAGTTTTCGTTGCCATACTCCTCCGAAACGGCTTGACCGATTTTGATGAAATTTTTTGTGCTTATCCGGTATCTATGAGAATCGCCCAACATCTATTTTTCATCCCCCTAAATGTTAGGGGTAGTCCACCCCTAAATTTTTTTATTTATTTTTTATACAAAATTTTTAATTTCTATTTTTTTATGATACAACATACAAAAATACATACAACCCTAAATTATTAACCCTCTGCGACAAACCCCTATTTTTATCGGGCAGGACGACGTCTGCCGGGACAGCTAGTATATATATATATATGTTCGATACATATACATAAATATGTATAAATAAAGAACTATATACTTATATATACAGATATACATACATAATAATATATAGAACTTTATTTATATTTTATTTATAATACACCACCAAAAATCTTATATTTAAATTTCGTTCAAAATCTCCTGACACTGGGTTTCCTGGAAGAGATCGCTATAAGCGATAAGGCCGCCCATTGTTCTTATACAAATGTATCCATATCAATTGTCTAGATTTAAGTTTACGGTGAACAATAGAGAGTTTTCATTCATTCATTCAATGATGATAAAGGTGTTGCCAGGATAGAACAATAAATTCTTACCCGCGCCCTGATATGATGTCCTTGAGTTCTTGCTTTTGCTCGGTCTCATATTTCCTCTGCAACTCACGCTCATGCTCCTGCCGTATCAGTTTCTTCAGGGTTTCAAACCTGCACCAATTTTTATACCCAGTGAGAAGTGGAGTGAATAAATTCAAATGTAAAATCTTTATTCAGAGTTTTGGTTAAAAATGTTTTTTGAAAGTCATAAATACAAATTAAAAATTAAATCTTCTACTCTACTCTCTTCTACGGGGAGTGCTCTGGTGAGCTAATTGATTTGGTGCCTATGTCGCCCTTCTACCATCGCACCACTCGCCGGCGATTGGGTTCATCCACACTTCCTAGACACTTGGAAGTCCTCCACGGTACGTGGCGGACGCTCCTTAATGCCACATGTGTCCAAGTTATGGAATGAACACCCTTCCGCGGGTTTCCCAGAGCGCTACAAAATAGGGCTTTTCAAAAAGGGCGTGAACAGATACCCAAAGCCTCAACCAGGTAGCCAACGCATCGGCTCCCATGGTGTTGAATATGCCCATGGGCGACGGTAGCCACCTATCACCAGGTGGTCCGTTTGCCATTTTGCCTACTAGGAAACATAAATCTACTCCTACTTACTTTTGGTGTTCTCCACTCTCTGACTTTTGAAAACGTCTAAAAAACTTTTATGTACGTAGATCTTCAAAAATCCTTTAATACAATAATAAAATATTTTAATCGAAAATTTCTCTGAACAGTAGCATTCGAGACATTTTTGAGATATGAGTTATTTTGATTAAATGCTTTCTATATAGTTCTGTAGCTAAATGAGGTATATATACAGCGGAGGTTTGTCACCTCTATAAGGAACAGAGTAACAACTAGAGGACAGCTACAGACTTGCTTGATTTTAATTAGTCCATAGATTGTCAATTGTAAAAAGGGCTGCATGTCTATGGCGGCGTGCTGTCCACGCAGGAACGGAAAAAACTAAAAATTCCTGAGGCGAGGCGGCCTGTCAGAAGAGGCGACACAACAACGTACAGCCAAGTAGTAGAGCAGTTGCCCATCTGGAAGGCTACCACCCCTGTTCAAAAGTATACTGCTATAACAACCTTGAGTTGTGTTCTGACATTAGTGACCAGGTTCCAGTCCCCCTTAAGAGAGCAGCAGAGCAATTGTAGCACCTTTGGTTTTGCAAATGTCCATAGACGATGGTAATCACTTTCCATGAAGTGGGCGGTCTGCTGGTCTGCTGAACTCCTGCAAAAAAATATCGATATGCTGTGAAATAACATCGCTTATGTAGACTTTCTTTTTTTATAGATGTATAAGTTTGCGTTTGACCACTGTTTCACCTGATGTTTAGTGAGTATGCGGCATAACAACCTTGAGTGTACCGGAATTAGTGGCCAGGTTCTGGTCCCCCATTCGAGGCTGGCCAGCACATTGGGAGCGCCTTTTCTGTTGAAAATATCCATGGGCGAGGATGACCACTTTCCATCAGCCTGCTTGCTGTAGTCCAGCAATAAAAGATACAAGTTATCGATTCGGAATCTAAAAAAGTCCAATAAAATAAAAATTACCTGTCTCTTTGTGGTGGCACCATGAACGTGGACGCGCCTCGTGGTCTCGATGGCCCTGGGTATCTCAGGATCTTGCCCGACGTGTGGGGTATGTTGAGCATGCCAAACATCTACGGCAACAAAATAAATACCTAAGTTTTGACATACCTTGTGATATACCGTCTTTTTAATTGTCGGTATTCTTTAGCAATTAGGGACGCCATCCATTCTAGCGTCCATAATATTATATTGAATTCAATTCATTTTTTTTTATTCAAAAAAAGTTCCACTGGAGAACATTTTTAGAAGGTCATATATATAAGTTAAAATTTAATTTTACTTCCTAGTCTATTTGCACCGCTTCGCAACGTGTTATTGCTGTTTGGGAGAATAAGCCGCAAGAAACTCCCCAGCAACACGTCTAGCTGAAATTTGTTTTTCTTCTTATTTATCTAACTTAAACCTCTTTTTATTACTAGCTTTTATGTAACTTGCAATGGATGTACCTATGTATGTATGTAAGTTCGGGTGGAATCTTGTAAGTTAAATTTGACCAACTTCCCGGTTTCCGATTGAGCTGAAATTTTGCACGTATATGTAATATCACGTGACAATGCAATAATATGGTACCATGGAGTTGATCTGATGATGGAGTCGAAAGGTGGCCATAGGAACTTCAGTATTAAAGAAGATTGACCCGGCGTGTTTGGGCTCGTTTTACTTGTCTTGGCTAGCACTCTGCTGCTACACGATATCCAGTATCTAAAGCTTGTATTTAAAAAGATTTTAAAAAAGCATATTTTAAATACATTTTATACATACATATCATACATTTTTTAAATACATATAGGCTAGTGCCTACCTCGGCCAACGGATCAGTATGGCGATCCAGCGAGGAAACGTAGCCAGCCTTCGGGCACCTTACCCATAGAAGACGGTGATCTGGGCTCAGTATTCTACTTATAGTCTTGAGGGACTATGGGTAGAATACAATACAAATAAGTTAAGTTTTCTTACATTGTATTCAATAGTATGTAATTTATATTTAATCAAATTAATACATATTATATGTTACATAATTACTTTTGGAAGAGTTGACGTAGTTGTAGCAAGCAGTGCACACTCAGTAAGACAAAGACACAATAAAAGGATTCCTTACATACTTGGCAAGATAAAAACGTTACACAAAAGTTAATATAAGGGGCTGGAGCTAATATAGTATATTATGATAATTTTGGATCTACCTCCGATAGATACCGAGTTTCTGTCCATCCAAACTTAAGGTTGTCTGGAAGTCCAGCGATAAGATCCCTTATTGCACGTATCATTAGGATTGTATGTATGAGTTTATTTTGTAATATTGTATGCAACAAAGAATATTCTATTATATAATAATATTATATGGAATATTATATTCTTTTCTAGCTTTATTAGGTTTTGAGATAATCAACTGCGTCAGAGCGGGGGCACACGATGCGTTGCGGCGCCGCCGGCCTCCCGAGCAGCGTTGGACAGTCGCTTAATAAAAATGGATAGTAAAAGACGTCTGTTGCTGGCCCTACTATGTGTCCGTGCGTGTGACGCATAAAAACTGAGCGGTGCCGCTCCGACGTCGCAACGCATTCACCCCTCCCCGCCTCGTGTCGGTGGTTGTGAATCCGGTGCGGCGCCGCAGCGCATCGTGTGCATGCCTCAGATATTTCTATGTAAAATGACGCAGCGACACCGCTCCGGTGCCGCACCGCCGCCGCAACGCATCGTGTGCCCCCGCTCTCAGACAGACCGTTAGCGGAGTGGGGTCATTTTCACTTTTGCCTATCGGAACATAAAAACGATTTTTATTGTTACTTGGGTAACATTGTAAATGTCGAAAGAATACAACCAGAGTGCCCAGGACTACACGCAGGCATTTTAATGAATGTATGCCATTAAGCGTGGGTTGTATGAACTAGTGATGTGATTGATATCACTGAGATAATGTAAGTCAGTGAAACAAGTCATTTTGTCAATCGAGTTCTAATTCACTTAAAAAATGTTTATGTTTTTACCAAAATAAGTTTTACTGACGGAAATAGTTTAAAAGTCATAATACACACACACACACACACACACACACACACACACACACACACACATATATATATATATATATATATATATATATATATACAGCGTGTTTCAGACCTTACGACAATAAATCGGACCACGTTTGCTTCATGACGTACTTTGCCCAAATAAAAAAACGAATCAAGGTAGCTTCTTTGGATTAGCCACAGGACCTCATTTTTCATTTCAGAATTTTACAACAACATGTATCTGTTATTGTGACTAAATCGGTAGGTTAGTGACCAATGTATCATGTTGCCAGCTCGTCTCTTCATCATTAAACGCGGAAGTTGTTCATTCTTACGGTCTCGCTCGCGAATCAATATTTACAAGTGTTCTGTTTTTATTCCGTTTTTATCGTAATTAATTTGTTCGGAAATTGCTTTTTTTTAAATTTTGACTTTACGGTTGATTTAATAGTACCAAAAAATTTGTATGGAGTACGACCGCTAAAATTATAATTTATTGTCATTTGAAATGAAACACGCTGTATATATGTATGCTAGTCTATGTCACAAAACACAGAAACACGATGTGCATCTATAAATACGCCCTTACCGGCGGCGAACTTCTTTGTTCTGTAGTCTATTTTACTTTATTTATTTACCGATTCGTAACATAGATATTTTTGGGGCTTAGGTTTATTTATTTATTAAGTTACAGCTATTAGATCATAAAGTTAAATAGAGGCAATTTTAAAAATATAACACAAAATAGAAATGTCATTAAGTGTTTTATTTTTCAATTTTACAATTATTTTGCTTTTGTCATTCTATAAGTTCAGCCAATAGAGAGACGGTACACCCGACGGAAAGCGGTAATCATCGCCAATCGACATTTGTTACACCGAAGGTGCTGCCAACGCGCTGCCGCTCTTGGAAACTGGTTCACCAATGCCAGAACAAAATTAGAGGTGGTAATGGTGGAATATTCCACTAGCTTAGTGCGAAGTTTTCTTACTACTTGACCACGTCCAAGTCAACGCAATTTTATTTCCTTTCACGTTAGAAACGAGATTGTTCTGAATAATTTCTATACAAAATTGCGTTAACTTGAACGTGATCGAGTACTAAAAAGTTGCACTACGCACACAGGAGTTGGTAGTAGCCATTTAGACCAGCAAATACCTACCACCCGGCTGTGAGTTGTTTTGTCGCCTTTTACGACAGTAATGGCCGCAGGAAACTGCATTCTTTCTCCTTCCATGGAGAAAAAGTAATAAAATATAATAATCCTCTGAATTGTATATTATCGTTGTCACTCCTGTTCCTAATTTTGTCAATTAGTTGGCATCTACATATTTGCATAAGAAGTGGCATAAAACTCCCATGAAACCCCCACACAATCTCCAGAACTCCTAGCAAATAGAGTTTTGTTTTCTGCTAAGAAACGCTTGGTTTATCAAGACACTACTTTAACATTTGTGTTATAAATATGGTTTAGGAATTTCAAATAGTCACTTGAGATATTTGATGAAAACTTATTCGTGTCGCATCACTAATTGCGGTCATAGGGCAAATAATGTAGGTTATTAAGGAAAGGACATTTTGACCATTACTTTACAGAAACGTTACATGATTAATAGAAGTCCAAAAAGTAATTATAAGTTAAATATAAACACAGATTTTATTCACCATTATTTCCCCCTGTTCATCCTTTCTGCTAACTTACCCATCCATCCATCCACTCTCTTTCTAATGAATTTCCTTTACACTCTCGTTTTCATTATGTTGGGGCTTCATATTGCCGAATATACTACGAGTACGACAATGCGCAGTCTTGCGCGATGAGCGATAAAAGAACACTAGTGCTTTCTTTAGGCTTAAATTATACAGCGTGTTTCATTTCAAATGACAATAAATCATAATTTTAGCGGTCGTACTCCATACAAATTTTTTGGTACTATTAAATCAACCGTAATGTCAAAATTAAAAAAAAAGCAATTTCCGAACAAATTAATTACGATAAAAAGGGAATAAAAACAGAACACTTGTAAATATTGGTTCGCTAGCGAGAGCGTAAGAATGAACAACTTCCGCGTTTAATGATGAAGAGACGAGCTGGCAACATGATACATTCTTCACTAACCTGCCGATTTAGACACAATAACTGATACATGTTTTTGTCATATTCTGAAATGAAAAATGAAGTCCTGTGGCTAAACCAAAGTAGCTACCTTGATTTGTTTTTGTATTTGGGCAGAGTACATCATGAAGAAAACGTGGTCTGATTTGTTGTCGTAAGGTCTGAAACACGTCGGTCTCTTGTCACCGCCGGTGCACCTGGTATTCTCGAAACGAATGGGCTGTGCCGCGACGATGGCAAGAGACTAGATCCAATCTAGTTGGTGCCATGGAAGATGGGACGCCCCTTAGTATGGGACACAACTTGTGTTGATACTTTGGCGGCTTCCCATCTCCCAGTTACAGCTGTGTCAGCCGGGGCCGCTGCCGCCAACCAGGAGGCCTTGAAACGCCGCAAATATGTGTCCATTGGTAACGGGTACATATATGTGGCTTTCGGGGTTGAAATCCTGGGGCCGTGGAGGCCTGGAGCTCATCCCCTCTATCGAGACCTCTCAACGCGTCTAATTGAGGTCTCGCGTGACCAAAAGGCTGGCTTGCACCTAGCGCTAATAGCATTGCAATTCAACGTGGAAATGCGGCCAGCATTTTGGGTACTCTCCCCGCCGACAGCGACCTGGAGTCTATTTTTTACTGTTTTTAATGGGTTTTATTTGTAAGTCTAGTTATATTTATGTTTTAGTTGATATTCATTTATAATTAATTTCATTAAATACTAAGTTACTAACATTATTTACATATTAAAAATGACGCGTTACCATCCTATTATGTAAATACTAAAATATAGTCCACAATTATCTAAAAAAACCTAGTGCTTCCGCATGAGACAGTGGTCTGGGACAAATATATTATTAGTGATGTTCTATATAAAATTGTATATAATATAAATTACATACAAATGATATACCAATTAAATGAATGTAGAAATTTATAAGTAAAAAACTTATGCCAAATCGTTGTATTGTTGCATGTTTATTCTTATTAATAAAAAAATTGTGAATTAAAACAAAATAACCAGACGACCCTGCCAGGATTCGAACCTGGAATCTTCTGATCCGTAGTCAGACGCGTTATCCGTTGCGCCACAGGGCCACAACAGACGTTGCCAAAATAATGTATTTTTACGACAACGTATGTCATTTGGTGGGTTTATATTATATTTCATACAACATTAGTTGTGCTAGCCACTTAAAACGGGGAAATGTAGCGTGGTCACCTATGTATTTAGGTTCTTGTAAAACGTAAGACTTTTACTATTAATGTCCATTCAATCCCCAAACTTGGGGAGGCCTACGTCCAGCAGTGAGTGGAAATTGGCTGAAGAAGAAGAAGTCTATTCTATTCAATTTCTTTTATTTTACTCCATAATATAATACTTGTATGCAAAACTTCGACAACTCTGAATTTTGTATATCGGGCATGATGGAAACATAGCAAGATTTATTTAATCGCAATTGCATAAAATCCATTCTTCAAGGCGTTCTCTCACTGCTGAAGACGCCTGAGGATTGTTAATAAGTGATCTCCTCCACCGAGATCAATTTTGAGCAGGTGGAGGGCCGAGCTTATCGATATGTCCAGCTGGGTAGCAACCTGGTCAATACACCTATTTGAAGATCTACCACGAGGTCTCTTGCCTTCATCTTTCCCCGGTACCTCAAGTCTCTCCATTTTATCTAAAGCCAAAGTACTTACTTTAGTGTGCGTTTTCGGAATAGATACTGCTGATAACCGTTTGTGCATTGCATGCATGCACTGTGTAGTTGACATATGTATCACATTGTTTTGATTGAATTCGTCCATAATCTTTATATATACAAATGAATGTTTGTCTGTATGTCCTTTATAGAATCGTAAACACATACATACATACATACATGCAGTATACAATACATCAGATTTTTCTGTGTGTTTGAGTGGGTCCCGGAATGGTTTCGATTCACAATTGGAACCAGTAGGTGGTGCTGAGATCGTGTTGTAGAATCCTCCTAATCACCTGGAGCGATTTTGGTGATTTTGTTTTTGTGTCATGAAACAAAGTCTTTTAGGAATTCAGAAAATAGACGGTTCGAAGTTTGCCGGGTCAGCTAGTAATATTAAAATCTTATCAAATATATAGTAGATTTTGGGAAATATGGGGAACAGACATATTATTTTATGCAGATATAGTATTATAGATAGACTAATTTTATACCATTAAAAGTTAGTTATCAAATCCTGTGATTCAATAACGGGTCATTGTCATCGGGATCTTTGTAATTCTACTAGTGGTCGCCCGTGGTCGAAATTCGACCATAATAATTAATTTAAATTATGAGTTTGAACATTATTAAGGTTCTGTTATCGAAGACTATAATACTACTATAATCACAGATTTCGCCAAGGCTACACTGTTAATATGACTTTAATAATAAACAAAAGAGTATATACGCGCGTGTGTGTCAAGTACATGTTAGTGTGTGTAATGTTTATTTTATTGATTTAAAGTAATTTTTAAAGCATAATTTAACAAAAAATATTAGAATTCTGCACCCCTTCTCTATATAAACTATAAGTGTGCAAAATTTCATACTCCTCCGACAGCGCAATTTTCGTAGTTTTTGCTTCAGGTATCAATATAGATAGATAACACTTTATTGCACACCAAATATACAATTTCAAAATACACGATTACAATATTGTCATGGTTGAAACAAAAGGCGGCCTTATCGCTGTAGTAATGTCCCAAAATTAAACTGAAAATCAGTGCTATATCGGGATTTTAAAAAATTTCGATACAGCACAACGCTGAGTTGTCAATCTCGTTGCCTAAAAAACGTCGACGTACGAACTGTAATGGCAACGTTTTTGTGCAGCGCTGGAGAGATGGTAAGGCACGTTGGCAGCGAGTAAGTCAAAGCCTTGGAGTTAGTTTTTATCACTTTTTATTAATAAGATATATAGTTTAACTTGTTACTTGTGGAGTGAGTCCAGTATATTGATCACTATTGATATTTTACACTTTGTAATATTAGTTTTATTTAACTTACTTAATTTCGACACAAGGTCTTCTGCGGACAGAATTATTTTAGTGAACTTTACTGATAACTCTTTAACTTGTTAATTTAATATAACTTATAACTGCTCACTCTTGGATATATGTTATAACTGTTCACTTCTAAATGTAACTTATAACCGACTGTTTAATTGTGATGTATCTGCTTATAAAGGTGTTACGTGTTCGTGTGGACGAACCCTTAACTCACATCGTTTGCTTCACACGATACGACTCATCGATCTTCCACGAAGATCATACGATGTCGTATCGCACAAACCAATAAAGGGCTCCTCGGGACATACCAGCGTCGACTTTTGGTGCTCCATCGCGGAGAAGTCCAGACATTAATATTAAGTTATAATTAAGTACCTAATTGTAATTAATTAATAAATGTATTAAAATATATCTTATTTTTTAAAACATCCTCCGACGGCCAAAGAACGTAACTAAGGTCTACTTGTTTACATGCTAATGCCCAAATCAACGATAACAACTCATTAGTTAGTTGTGTTCTCTTGAGAATCGCAAACAATCATTTGCTTCATTTTTTCTAATATTTATGGCTTGGCAACTAGACCTTTAAGCCAGTCATTTCCTTCATTATATTATTTGTCACAGATATCATAATCCAAGTGATTTGTATGTTCCTTCATTAGATAATTACTGAGTT
Source organism: Dendrolimus punctatus (assembly GCA_012273795.1). Taxonomy (NCBI): domain Eukaryota; kingdom Metazoa; phylum Arthropoda; class Insecta; order Lepidoptera; family Lasiocampidae; genus Dendrolimus; species Dendrolimus punctatus. The sequence continues at coordinate 13,915,646 of CM022550.1, forward strand.
TGCGTTGGTGACCAATATCCGGTACATTACAGAGCCTTTATTTATTTATTTATTATGTATGTATGTTTTGTGTAAAAAATTGACAATGTATCGTTTTCTTTTTCTTTTATGTATAGCGTCGTATTTTTTAAGTCAATAATCTTTTTCTTTCTTCTTTCTTTCTTTCTATTAAAAAAAATATGCAAACTGTTTTCAAAATAATGGCTGGTTATATATATTTTCTTACTTAGCTCTCATTTGAAAAAAGAAAAAATCTGTCAGTTATTTTTTCATTGATTTGTTCTTGTTTAACATAATGCGAAGTGTATTCTGAGCTCTCCAGATATCAGTTTGAACCTATATTCCACAGAATATATAATATAATAGGAGACCGTAGTCAGGGCGCAGAGAGGAAACTACATTTATTTACAGTTATGTAAGGTATTTAATGTTAAAATTCTTCAATTTTTCAACTTTTCATAGTTGACATGAAATCTGAAAAAAGTGCTCTTTGTTATGTTTCTACTTTAAGTTTAGACTCCACATTTATCACATTAATTGTGCCGGTTTGTGTATTTAGACAATTCAAAGTAAACAAATTTACACATTCACACAAACATATAAAAATGATGGAAACATTAAAACCCTTTTTCAGGACTGTGAAGTGCTGAATATCCAAAACAGGCTTAAAGATCTAGATACTAAGCCATAAAATAAAAAAAAGTTTTTCAGGAAACTTGTTACAATATCCGAACGCGTAGAGTATGACGTCACGCCTTTGACTCCGCGGCCATTATTGTCATACCGTTTCGCGTCTTTTGTTACCGATTCACTGAACCGGGGCGGATTTAAAAACGTTCGTGAATGGCCCTTTCAGGATTTTAAGTGGTTATTATTGTTCTATATTTAGTAAGTTTGTAAATATATTTTAGGGCTGTTTTTGTTGACTTTTGCGTCCAATATTTTTGGGGTTCTGTGGCCAAATAAAAATCGGACAAATGTGTATCTCTCCATTAACTATAAAGGTGACAAGCGTGCAGTGGTTTCGTTATCTGACTACGGAAATCAGTGGCGGATCTACCTACAGGCTGAATAGGCTGTAGCCTAGGGTGGCAGATTTTAGAGGCGGCAAATTCTGAATTATCTGTTGAAATATCCTAATCTCATTAGTTTTCTTTATGTTATTGTTTCCTTGTTTATGTGTTTCTTTTTTCTATTTTTCTGTGATCTGTGGAGGCTTATCAATAGCTTCTTCTTATCCAATTTGTCGTCTAGTTGCTATTATTCAACGACGGCATCTGTGGTTGAGCAGATTCAGCCTTTGTCGGCTGCCCTCACTACAATGCAGAGGATCCGGATTCGATTCCTGGTATGGTAAATTTCGTAAACGAACTTTCCATTATTTGCTGGGGATTACTGGGTCTGGGTGTCTGATACCCTAGAATGTCCGTTGCGTATTACCCATAACACAAGCGTACCTTGCTTAATATGGGGATATACAACATGTGTGTGTATTTGCCGATTATTACGTTATTATTTCATTGTGTGCATTGCAGCTTTTCAATCTTATCCTGCCGTCTCCCTTTTATCATCTGACAACCAGAGGCACTGGCATGCGGCACCGCTATATGGTGGATATATCACATATACGAATAAAACGCTTTGAGTCCACCTTCATTATGCGCACCGCAAAGGAGTTAAACTCACTGCCGGAGTCTATTTTTCTTGAAACCTACAACCTGGGTGTCTTTAGGTCTTGTGAATAGGTACCTTCTAGGTAAGCCTGCTCGGTCTTAGACCATATCTTCGCTAAGCGAGATAATGGTCAAACGCGATCCTATACGTGATAAAATAAACTTTATATTTATTCCTTATTTTCTATGCTTTGTAATATATTTATTTATTTATTATGGACCATCAACAGGAGATATATCAAAAACTTCCGACTTAAATATAAACAATGCTCATGATAAATATACTCCCTATTATAGGTGGTCACATCATGCATTATGTCGTATTTTACAAAATGTCAAATAAAAAGTTAATTAAAGGATAAAATAATAACATAAAAAAATCATAAGTAAAAAATAGCGATAATAGAACATACTTAATCTGTTTGGGATACTATTTTAAAGAATGTATGAGGACTGTCATTAAATATATCGACGTGATATTCTTGCTATGGGTGAATATTTTCCAAGATTAGTTTTAAAACGTTTTGTCTTAAATGTTGGACAGGGGTGACGAGGACGCCTGCCAGGAACATTAAAATCAAATCGTTCTAATAGTCGAGGACTGTCTATGTCATTGTGTAATAGTTTATAAAGAAATTTAATATTATATACTAAAAACACATTTAAAAAATTAAAAAGTCGACTACGCTCACACATTGTGCTATATATTGTACTTACTAGTTGTACGACTTGTTAATATTTGTACTTGAGGTTACCGTTTCCAAAATAAGTTAGTTTATTTCAGTTCAGATCATCACTCGACAATGAATACTACTCTCTGCCATCTGAAATATCATTTGACTTCCACCTCTCATTGTTTATCATACCACAATAACTTTCTGTGGAAAAACGTTGTCTAGAATACTACGCGCACTGATAATAATAATAAAATATTTTTTTATTTCCTCCTTAAGTACACAGTGAAACTTAAAACTAGTAACAACATTAACTAAGAGGCGGGTGTTTGAATTAGGTTAAAAAGAAACCTGTACAAGGTCACCAGGATCAACCCGTTGACCTTGATAGTTGGCTAATGAAGAAAAAAATACTAGTATAATTATATGAATATATCAAGTGCTTAGGTGCTTAAGTTAGGTGCAGACAATACATCATGTCTGTGTATCTGTAAGTTCTCATAGAAGATGTAAGAATAAGCATGTGTGATTGAGCGAGAGTCAGAAAATGTTAAGATCCATATGTTGTATAAGAAGTGTCAAGGAATCATGGAGGGGATTAGGAAATAACGTTGATAGTGGAAAACAGCGTAGTCATTTAGAAATATACGAGAGGTCTTCGGTGAACTGATAGTCAAGATTTCTTAAGAAGTTAGTAATTTTTGCTTAGCAAGTAAATTTTTTTATGCGGATATATGTATATTTAAAAGATGGGCATAACGAGAATATATAGGTTTCATTTTCCCAAAACTACTACGAATCCTTAAAACATAGAAAGAACAACCCTAGATTTGCTTTAGTGATATCTTAATGTCGCTTTTTAAGTGGCTGAAACAGTGAGGAGCACTCAAGTTAAAATACTCCAAGGTGCTTTCTCGGAAATTTTGTAATGTAAATAATAATTGTGGCAAAGATTCACAAAATACCCGACAAATGATGATGTTATGTTGAAGCTAGATTAAGTGAGCCCTTATAGGCCCTTCTATCTTATAGATCTTGTCTTCGTGGATTTTAAAGTTTAAATTAATCTTTTGAGTTGATAAATGAGGGAAACAAATAAAGTAACAGCAACTTTAATTTATAAGTATTTAAATTTTCATATACAAATTCAAATGTTTTAACTCAAAATAAGTTTTAAGAGAACAATTTTTGAAGGTCATAAATATAAGTTAAAATTTGATTTTTCTTCCCATTCTGTGTACGCTGCTTCGTGACGGGTTATTGCTGTTAGGGAGGAGAAGCGGTAAGAATCTCCCCAGCAATACGTCTAGCTAAAAATGGTTTTTATTTTTATTTCTGATTCTTTTTATATCTCAAGTTCTTCTATAAGTTTTATACAGAAGTATGTTATAGAATTACTTTGTGAAGAATTGATAGAGTTGTAGCAAACAGTGCCTCAATAAGACCAAGACACAATAAAGGGAAAGAAAAATATTATATTTACATCCTCGAAGTAGCCATGTTTGTTAGCAAGTTGTGTGTTAACACAAAAACGTTTTCAAAATAAGTGTAATGGTGTCCATACACCATGCTGCTTATAGTATATAGTCCTATCGGCATGACGCTGTCGATTGGATCAAGTAGTGAGTAGTACTGATAGTTGGTGGCCATGAATTGGCATGACAGTTATACTTGACAGAATAATCGAAATTCAATTCTTTTGGCTTGATCATGCCGATTGGACCGTGTATGACCGTCGCTATATTATGTTCAGTTGGAGAAAGATTTTTTGTTTCGTTTACTACGAGTAAAATGCTTAAGAGGGTTAAAACGTCGTCCTCCGTCACTGACGACGAGGAGAGGGGCGACGTTGGCTTCAACTGCCGAAGGAACAGTTTAAATTGATCCTGTGTGGTGTAAATAAACGAACTGCAGATTGGAACATCACACGGCTCCTCTTATTTATAACTCTTTGCCAACTAATATTATAAATGTACCCTCAAGAAAATTCACTGTAGTCTGAAAAGTGTCTGATTAAGGCGCGTTTCTATACTGTAGATGATTTTCTTAAAAAAGTGCTTGTCGTTATTGTTTATACGGAAAATCTTAGTGATCTGTTATTTTTTCTCTTGACATTAATTGTTTTAATATTATCAAAAAATATCACTTTTTTAAATTAGAATATTTATGTAAATTATAATTTTTATTTTATTATGATTTTTATTTTACACTATAAGGTAGAATGTACTGTGCATCTACAATCGTATAACATCTGTATAAACTATATTCTGGCAAGTAAAGATATTGTTACATACCGACAAAGAACGCACACCTGTCTGTCGTAAAACGCAGTTTATTGCCTTTCCTGCATTCGGAGTTCTTTTGTTTACTTCGTGTTTAAAATTTAAAAATCCTCCTATTGTTATCGTACTTATTTTATGACCGTCATTAGTGCTGAACTAATCCTTGTTTTAATTGCATTGCGTCGAAGCTTGCCAGATGTGCGGATTAACTCAGTGAATGCGGCGCGGCCCCTTTGTCGGTATTATACAGTTTAGTATAAAACAATGCCCGAACGGAGGAGTGTGGCAGTCAGTCGAGGATTACGATACTAGCAAGACGTCTGTAGTATAGATTCGACAAGCGATAAAGTGACGGACTTTGCGCGTGTTATTGAATTGTGCATTACATTGGAACTTATTGCGTCTAGTTATATTTGTACCTATGCTATACGTGTTGGTATAGTTTTAATAAATTGTATTGTAATTCCAACGGCATTTTAATTCTAGTCCTGTAGCTCGTAATATCATTAATTGATTGAACAAACCTGAAGCATAATGCCGTTCGGACGATAGGCAGCATAGTGTATGGCCACCTTTGTACACGTACGGTTCCCTACTTTCAGTGTGCTTAAAAATTGATACATTACTCAATTCTTGATGTCGATTGAAAATGGGGTCACGTTTCCCATTCGCAATTTCTCAAACTTTTACTTTAGTAATGTTTTCTTACTGAAATTGGATTACACGGGTTTCTGAGATCCCAAAGTATTGCAAAAGTTTGAAGAGTTGCCAAGTATTTATTTGCTTTATTGATAATTTCGAAATTCGGATTTTTGTAAGGCTTTCAAAGTAATTTAATTGGATAAATCGTTTTTTGCGAAACTTGTTTAGGAATATGTACGATTTAAGTCGGTTGTAAGTTTGTGTAACTTGATATTTTGTTTCTATAATTTCATTGACCATTGCGAGGTTATGGACTTGTGTTTAATTAATTAATTAATTAATTGTAATTCAAGATCATCATAGTACATACCTGTTTAGTATTTATTATGTACATTTATTTACATCAAAATATACACGTAGGCTAAGGACGGCCAATGACCGAGAATAACACAATAATTATCAGCCAGGTGTTGGAGTTTTTGCTGGACTAGATGGCGACCACCCCTGACCTAGAGTATGTCGCCATAACAACCTTGTATTGTGTTTCGGCATTAGTGATCAGGTTCCAGTCTCCCATTAGATACCAGTAGGGCATTTGTGTTGGTGTTGCAAATGTCCATAGGCGATGTTAACCGCTTTTCATCAAGTGGTACGTCTGCTTGTCTGCTGAACACACGCAATAAAAAAATCTGCAATATTAATCAAGTTTATTTTACTAGAATTATTACAATTACAATATTAAATATTAGGACAACTCCCGGAGTTCCATACATGTCTATCAAGTGTCGAGCAGCAATTTGCCCTAAAAGAATACTGCGATTATCGACCACAATATATTATGCGCTCCTTGTCCAAAACTACTTCAGAATACCCGTGTAGACTGCTCATGTAAGTTGTTGTTGGACTACTGGTTGTAGACAAAGGTCCTTGTGGGGCCCCGCAGTGATACCATCGGGCACTGCTTTGGCGCCACTTCAGTTTTTTCATAAAACTTACAACCCCACGTTACTTCCCGTTCCGATATTGGTTAGGTTGATAGTAAATGCTTCTACGTTGATATATAACCGGTTATATGACTTCCGATTACAACATCAAAGAATACTAACAGTACGTACGAGCAGGGGTACGCACTTAGGATTGGGAGAAAACACCAGTTTTCTAACTAAACGCTTTTGTTAACTTAGCCGTAAGAGATACTTATCCGCAGGGTTGTCCCTACACGCACAACTAACGACGCACTGTCCCAACGATAAGATGTCTGACTCACAATACCGTCGCCGATATAGCGTACACCACCTACTGCTACTGCAGTGCTCACCTCCGAGTTTACCGCGTGTAGCTCGTTTCTGGATCTCTTCTTAAATCGTACCCTCTCCTTTGAACTGCCCACTAAACTTTGCACTAAACTCGTCACTGTCTTCTACTTAACTCTTCTTCCAACTCTCTCGTATCTCACTTGTCGCTTTGCTGTCTTCAACTGAATTAATTGGTAAGCGCGCCTTACGCTGCTTATATATACGGAAGACTCGTCTGGAACCGATAATTTCGATCTTCTTTTCGTTATTTTTTTATTTACCTTTCTAAACATTTCTCTATCTCTGTCCTTTACTTCCTGAACCCTCTATTCTAGAATTATTTATCCCTTTCTAAATGTATCTGTCCTTGTCTTTTCCTTCCAGAATATTCCATCTTTTTCTAAAAGTCTTGAGGCCGGCTTACGCTTTCACAAACTTCTACCTTGTGGCCACGGGGTCCAGAAGCACATCAACTTTATCAAGAACTACCTACACGGTTAAACGCGATCAAAACGCTGGCCTGTATTTTGGGTAACGTATGTTAAGCGGCCAGAGTTTTTGGAACGTTCCCAAATGACAGCGATATGAGATCTACTTATTTAGAAAAATAAGCTGGAGGATAGAGTAATTGTATATTTTGATTTAAAGTTTTTTTTATTATATTATATACTACGTATATCACCTCTGATGGTGTACACAAAGGCGTTATCTATGGATCGATCCATTTATCTTACTTACCTCATCGTAATCGGGTGTGCGGACGACGTTTGGAGGTGCCTTCGTCACAACCCTGCCGTACGCCTCGCGTGGTACCGTGGGATATTGATATCTGAACCTAAAACAAATTTTCACTTGTATGTAAATATGAGCTCAGACGACCAAATGAGTAGATAGAGTCCGAAGCTCTTAGAGTGATGCTGGTCAAAGGAAGCCCGTTTTGCATCGTAGTGGCGAGAATTCATTATAATACAATCGTATTAGTATGGATAAAGGTGCAATAGTTCTCAGTCGATACATTACTAAATCACGTCGACGTCACGAGAGTCGTTGCCCATCGAGTTGAAACAAGAGAAAAAAGGTTTTTCATAGGGTTCTCACCCAACATCCTGTTCCTCGTCCTCCTGTCTACCCTGGGCGCGTCCTGTTCTACGCGCGCTCACCTCTCCTCCCGTGGATAAGATGGGGATAAAAGTAGTTCCTCTGTGGACGTGGCATTAGAGAGCTATTTCCATCGCCTATGAACACGTGCAACACCAAAGGTGCTAAACATGCGCCACTGCTCTCTTAAGGGCGACTTGAACCTGGTCACTAATGCCGGAACACAACTCAAGGTTGTTATGGCGGCATACTCTCGACCAGGTCAGTCATCTAGTCGGGCAAATACCCTACCGTGGGTTGTTTTGTCGCCTCATACGACAGGCTGCCCGGCCGCAAGAACTTGTATTCTTTCTCCGTTCCTGCACGGATAAAATGGCTTTCTCGTAGCCTTGGCATAAGGCGCAGGAAGGAACATACGGGGGTTTTAGTGAGTATCCCTAACTGTGGAGTGGCAATAGCATCTTTAGTTTCCCGACGGATCGCAACTTATCCCGTTTCGCGTGCCCTATGATCCTCAATCGGATATACTGTGGCTAAAAAAAGGGAAAAAGAGTTTTAACTCGACGCCTCAACCAACTCTACACAAAGAAGCTGAAGACCTGACGACAACGGAAATATTTGTTGTGCCCGTGAGATCTAGTAATATATAAATATATTATTAATACATTAATGAATTCTCACCTGGGTGCAGCTCTGGGTATTGGTGTGTACACAGGCCATTCATTGTACATCAGCGGATCACGGTACGAACTCACTTCGTTCATGATTTCGGGAGCCCGAGCTTGCCTCTTCGAAAATCTGACAAAGAAATAATCGGATTAACATCCTATCTAATAATAGGTACATTTATTTTTAGATGGAACTACCTGTTGAGTTATATATACATTTAGGTATAACACGAATTTTATTAGGTATTATTGCGAAAGCAGAATGCATAAAACATAATAGATTCCAAAGCCGTCATCCGCCGACATATGTCGGCAACTTTTTGTCGATAGGTTAGTTGGCGGCTTCTCTCATTGCAAGTCGGAAAACTTTGTGAGCAACATGTCGGCGGCTTGAAATGAGGAACAAAGAATACAACCCGTCACTACAGCTTGAGTGTCGCCCTGACTGAGTGCTTACGTATGCAAGCGGCCTATATGTCGGCGGGCAGCACGCGCGGGCACATGTTGCCGACATGATTCTTTTCATATAGATAGACCGCCAGGTTGTGTCGGCGGGTCGACGGCTTTGGTTCATACGGCGCTTAAGAATGACAAATGTGTAGTAAAACAAGTAACTCTGTTGTTTTTATAGAAAATTTCAATTAAAACTTTCAATCACTCTTATTACTCAAAACGTATTTTTAAAATAGAAATTAGTTAAAACATTAAAGTCCTATTGGGTTCCTTTTCCATTTCATGAAATTTTCGAAGTTCTACATTGTTTTTCGTAGAAGATCATTTTTATATATTACAAAAAGGTTTTCTGCAATGAATTACGCTATTTAGGTTTAGGCAATTTAAACCACATCTAAAGTTAGATATTAAAGTAGAAAGTTTTTTATATTAATCATCTAATGACACAATTAAAATAAAATTTTAACCAAAAAACTATCTTATCAGAAAAAAAGAACATATAAAGAAGAGAAAGAATTAAGGTAGTATGAGTATGTAATAAGAACGGATGAAAGTTATGTTATCAAAAGTATATTAGTCTGGAAAATTAACTGTTACAAGGGTAAAGGTAGACCAAAAAAGACTTGTGTGAAGAATGTCATCATTATTTGTGGTGTGACAGCGGATGTATGTCAGAATAGATTAGTATGGAAAAAATAACACATGGTGCCGATCCCAATGGGGACAAGGTGAAGGGAGAATTAGTCCAGTGGTAATATCCGCAAGAGAAGAGAGTCTAATAACTCCTCATGCATGATGGGCGATAGGAAACCTTCCCAATTCCTTCGCCACTTACAAACATTAGCAGGGCGGAGTGTACACAAGACATTCATGGGCAATTGGCCAAAATATGGTCAAACCATCTCCGCGCAACCATACATACTATAATAGCTCACAGCCTAACTTAACAATCGAATCTGTTGGAGATTTAGCAGACTGGGTCCACTAATGAATGAATGAATGAAAACACTTTATTGTTCAATTAAAATTAAAACTAAGTTCTTAAAACTAAGTACAATATACATGTTGAACAAAGGGCCGCCTTATCGCTTAAAGCGATATCTTCCAGGCAACCCCATAAACTAAGGAAGACATTAAGACAACAGTGGCGGTGAAAACAATAAATAATAATAAACATACCAAGAGTAAGTAAATAAATAAATAATAATACTTTATATACTCTACAAAAATAAGACATATCATACTATATATAAGATCAGCAGCATGTTTTAGACTTGCGAGGACCAAAAATATTTAGTAACCATTAGTTTAAAAGACAATATAGATTTAGCTTGTCTGAAGTTGAGTGGCAGGGAGTTCCATAAACGGACAGCCTGTACCGTGAAAGAGTTATCAACAAAGGAAGAAGTGTGTACAGGTGTCATTAAGGAGAGGATAACCTCTCCTTAATGACACCTGTACACACGCTCTAGTAATAATACTAGAGCGCAAATAACGGGAATGAGAAAGATGTAGGAAATCAAAACGTTCCTTTAAATACGGAGGGGTACGAGGATCAAAAAGGATATTGTACAAAAGAGAGAGTAAGTGAACATTCCGGCGAAGGCGAATAGGTAACCATTTAGGCTTCTTGCGATATTCGGAAACATGGTCATATTTGCGCAACCCAAATATAAACCGTATACAGACGTTTTGAAGTCGATCGAGCTTGTTTAGTTGTTCTTGTGTTAAGTCGATATAACTGGCATCAGCATAATCAAGTATGGGTAATAACAGAGATTGAGCGAGCAAGCATTACTTTAGTAGCAGTAGGGAGGAAATTTTTAAATCTTCTAAGCGAAGCTGCCGACGCAAATATTCTTCGGCTGAGATTGGTCAAGTGAGGCCTCCAAGACAGTTCACTAAATTGCGGCACAAATGCCTACAGTTGCTAGCACACTCTTTTATTGACCTCTGTTGTCCATGAGGAATAGGTACCCACCTCCACATAGCCTTGAGCTGGTCGCAGGTGGGCTCGTCAGTTTTGCTGATGTCGCGGTCCCGTACTCTCGCCGGCCGCGGCGACATGATCGCATCTTGATCGATGCGTTGCGAGACCACAGCGTAAGCGCACATTAACACGCTACACGCGCGCCACCACGACCACATACTGCTGGCAATAAAAGAAAATAATTATTAGATTTATTTTAGTTTAATAATTATATCCTATTATATTTATACTTATAACGTTATTTTTAAGAGGCATGAAAGTACTATAAACGCAGTTGAAATGAGAATTTTGAGAAGGATATGTAAGGTAAGTGACATAATAAGAAACAATGTGATAAAGGAAAGTTGTGGATTGAAAAGAGGAAGTGATTTTTGACAAGAGTTAAACATGGAATATTAATATAGTAGCATTGTGTCTGATATAATCCCGGCACAGTAATAAAGTGGGTTTCAGGAAACAAGGCTTAGCCTTGTTTGCTGAAAATGCAGTGCTCAAATTCTGAAAATATGCCTAAGTCATTTAAGTCAACAGGTAAGGCTCCCAGAAGCCTTCCGTTACGTCCATGGATCGTCATACTTATTCGTTGTCCCCGGTAGGAACCAATTCTTCTGATCACCCGAAGAAATCAATGAATCGTTTTGAAAGATAAAGACAAAAATATTGTTTTTATTAGAAACATACTTTCCTGTTAAACCATACAATACATACACATGCATATCGTAAGAACCTTGAACAAGTTATAAGCACCGGATAATCCGGAGAGGGGTATTGACGACAGATGCCGATATGTTATAAAGTTGTTCCATTATAATGTTGAATACTTAGCATCCGGCTGAAAGAGGGAGCGGAAGCAGAAAACCGCTCTGCAAGATTTACAAGAAAATTAAAAAATCTAGTGTTTAGAGGGCTTAATTTCAATCATCTTTGGTCGTTTATTTTAATTTTAGAACGTTTCATGTATGTTTGCTTTTATAATAACTGCATTTTCCATTGTATGGTCCATATTGTTTTGTGTTAGATAATCTATATTATTGTTACGAGTTTGCGGGAGTCGAATTAAAATGCCGTTAGAATTATTATAGAGTTTAATAGAACTATACCAACACGTATAACACAGTTTACTTCACAAATGAAAATGTGCCCGCCCGGCAACGTCGACACAATTTCCTAGAATTAGCTTGTACTTGTAATCCGCAACGCATGGTTAATGATGCTCCCGAACGAGTACAATAGGACAATACGCTGCTCTCCACAATAACTAGAAACGTATGCTAATAAATAACCGAACAAAAGAAGATGATCATAAAAGGATTACAATTAGTTCAAATATCGACGGGTAATAAAATGCCCCCCCCCCCCTTTGCTAGATCTGTCAACGCCAAGTTGTAACACTATTGTAATTTTAAAGAAAATTTTCTTCTATTTAAAATTTCATTAACTCTTTTGGGCTGGTTGGACGGGTATCACGACGAAAAGCGTGTGAGAGTAAGACCTCAGTAGCAATTTCCCAAAAAAGAAACTTTACGGCCAAGCCACAGCCTTGTTATTGTAAGCGATAGCCAAGCGTCATGCGACCGGCCACAAAAACAAAAAAATGATATTTTTGTTTTGAGTCATCTGCATTAGCAGTTCACATACTTGTTTCACAAATTTTGTGATTTACGCCATTTTAAATTCAAATCCAGCAAATATGTAATAATACAAATGTTGATTTACGTCAATTATTTTGTTGAGCTATTGTTAGTATTGTTTTCCAAAGTTCACTGTGGAAGTGGAAGGACGTAGCGAGATCACAATGGGATGTTGTGAACGATTGTTTACAGTACAAAACTAATATGTTTATTGTGGTAAAATTTATGTTTGTTTAGTTCATACGCTATAATAGTGATTGTCGCATAGACAACCCACGCTGAAAACAAGTTTCCATTATAGGGAACGTACTCGTCGGAGACTAAAGTTTTCTTGGCCTCAAGAATGCTATTACAATCGTATGGGAAAGAAAGAAAAATGATATTCATTTCGCAAATAGATGCACACATATAAAGTACAAGGATTTTTAGTAATAAACAGACATTTAATAAAAATCTGACATAAAATTCACAGCAACGATGCTGGAAAGTCAGCATAATGCTGTATTCGGAGCTTACAGCGCTGATTTTCAGTCCCCAGACTAAATTAAACTGGAATGGTACAATAATAATTGTTTTTGCATAAAAAAGTATTTAGATTAGCTTCCTTTTACGCGCGGCCTTCGACTTTCGAGGGTCCTGAGGAGCGACTTCAACAGTGACTTCACACGCTTAGCGGGGACCGATGTCTCTCTACATCGTCACAAACTCACAAACTCCCCAAAGCCATAGGCCAACCGAAACCACCGAGCCAACTAAAGTCGGAGATGGCTATCAGACGCTGCCTACTGAAGGCCGCAAGGGCTCGTTGTGTAGCCTACAGCACAAGGAAAGGCTTCCTTGGGCTCCAAGACCAAGTCACCACAAGGTCGGTGCCCCCTGAGTTAAACCCGGGGGAAAGAGTCTTAACGTAATATCTCAACTAACTACACTCAAAAGAGCTGAGGACCTGAAAGCAACTTGCGGGGTTTCTTTAACCAAGTACATTCAAACAGAGCGTGCTCAGATGGTGTCAATGTGGCATAATAATAGATATTGACTTTTTACGTAATCAATTATACTGAATGAAGATATTAAAGTAATATTTAGTCTTAAAATCTATTACTAAACTTCTAAAAGCACTAAAAAATCAATGCAAAATAGACGCACATGATGATAAACGACAAAAACAAGTGCTAAGTTATAAGTACTTTATTTAAATATGAAACTGAAAAGGAAGTTGTAAAAATTAAAAAAAATATATTTTGTTTGTTTGTTGTAAATAATTTTAAGAAATAAACCGTAACAAAAACGAGAATAATGACCAGTTTGTTCCATCTATTAGGCACCAATTATCAATATTATATATGTAGGAGAATTAATAGTAGGTAGTTTCATAATAAAATATAATTTTAATACCAACATTAAATGGAATAGGTAAGTAATCAAATTAAAAAGTTAAGTGTATATACACATCACTTAAGATAAGTACTTTTATAGAACCATTATTCAACATAAACCATAAAAATAAAAACTAAGAAATAAATGCCTTTCTAATGCTGCGGCTTCATCTGGGATAATGCAAGGTTTAATGCGTTATTCAAGGTGCAATATTGTTAATTAGGTTAAATATTGAGAGATTACGTATGTACAATTATATGTTATACATATATGGCGTTATTTTTTAACACTTTGAATAAAACACATTCAGCCATCCAATAATGTTAATAGTGGATAAAACCCAACATTAGAAAAACATTTATTTCTTACTTTCCAGTTGGTTCATTTTGAAGTCTCGTTCAACAAATGTACTTATCCTAAGTAGTTCTTATCTAAACTTCAATTTAAATACGTTTACTGTAAAGATTATTTATGTATGAGAAAACGACTACGTTAAATTTATAATGAAAGACGAAATACATTAAATTTAATTACGTTAATAGAGTGTAACGTTCCACTTACAATATTAAAAAAACATAGACATAGCCTATGACTTTGCTAATGTCAAACAATGCCACTGTCAGGAGAGTTTAAAAAAAACTGCGTCGGCGGTTAAGTTTTACTCTCGCTTGAAATTCAAAAATATCAGCTGACCATAATTCTTTCATAAATATTATTCCATACGTTTCAAAACTTCCTTTAACGTTATTAAATTAATTACGTGTTCCCGCTGAGATGAGTTCCTATCTATAGATGTGAAATATAACTGTTCTACTACTTTAAACTAAATATAATTGAGCTGATTTAACTTTCTGTCAGAGGACATTGTCAAACCTAATGTCTATTCTTCGTTATCTGATTCCAAAACCAAGGCTACCCTTACTTTGCCTAAGAAGACCTGTACAGCCAAGCCAACATATATTAGACGCAGGTAATTACCGATCTAGCGAATGTTATAGCTGTGGAAATACTTGACTCGAAGAGTTTCCAAGGCTTCGACAGGCCAGTGTACTCTTTTGTGAGAAGTCCACCGGTTGTCTCGGAACATATTAAATACATTATATACTACATTATTATCTTGTATAGTACATTAACCCACCTAAACCTATTCTGTGGCCAAGGAGAAGGATGCGACTCCTCCCTTCACGTCACAAGAGAAATAAACATCGTGATTCTAGGTTTAAGTTTATTATTAAATTTCAGGATTTAATATATTTTTATGTAATTAAAACTTATATTTATTATAGGAAAGTACAGTAACACTACAAATTACGTTTTATGAATGATTTGGCCAGATTGTCCTATTTGATCCACAATTGACGGAGAAATCGAGTAACGGACATAAAAAAAACGTACAGACGAATTGAGAACCTCGTCCTTTTGGAAGTCGGTTAAAAACGACTCTGCGTTGACGCTGCGACGACGCCACGCAACGCACTATTGTAGCTTCTCTATCAATAAGACTTATTTTGTTTTAAGCGCAATTCACACCAAAGCCACCGACACAGTTTGCCAACACAGTCCGGCGGTCTATATGAAAAGAACCATGTCGGTAACATTTGCCTGCGCGTGTTGCGCTCCGACATGTAGTCGGCATGTCGGCGGCTAACGTACACAAGCGCTCAGTTGCCTGTCGATATTCAAGCTGTAGTGACGTACTGTATCTTTGCTAAATGGAGTTGGGATAGCGAAACGAAATGATTCTGTACAATCAAGTCGTCTGCCTTCAAATCTCTTAATTTTTCACTATTACTGTAGCAATTGCAACTTAATAAACTAGGTCTATCCCAACAGCTTCGATCTGTTTGCACGGATTTAGTAACAATATTTGCAAAAGTTGCTATCCAAAGATCACTGTCGTCGTCCATATTTAATTATTATCTTCTTTATCCTAGAGTTATCACACACGCGTTGCGAGATTCGAATAAAATGCCGTTGGAATTATTATAGAGTTTATTAGAACTATACAAACTCGTATAACACAGACACAAACATAACCGAATACAACAAATCCAAACGTAATGCAGGAGGTCGTGATTCAATAAAACGCGCAAAGTCCGTCACTTTTTAGACTCCCAATTGTAGTACACACGTCTTGCTTCGCTCGTGGTTATCGCTCGACTGCCTCCCTCTCCATCAGGTCATCGTTTTATACTTCACATGTGCAAAAGAATCAGGAACAGCTGGTTAATGATGCTAATGAGCGACTACAATAGGCTATTCTCCACGATAATTAGAAATGTATGCCCATAAATAAGTGAACAAAAGAAGACGATCGTAAAAGGATTACAATGATTTCAAATGCCAACGTGTAATAAAATGTGCTTCTATAGATCTGTACGTGGAATTTGTCTTTATCGGCCCCAAGGTTGTAACAATATGATAGAATTGTCTTTCGACACGCGGCAATCACGAGCTGCCAATAAAAAAGTTCCCCATCTCGAGCAAACGACAAACTTCATCCCCATTCACCTCATCTCGACAAAGATTTGCGACATGCAATAAGTGAAGCCGACAACTAGTGCGCCGACAAAAAGTTGCCGACAGAGGTCGGCGGGTCGGCGGCTCTAGTGTGAATTACGCTTTAGACAGCCATTTGCGTAATTTGGGATCGTTTTAATGAGCTGCCTCGAACTGATCTAAAACTTCAAACTTTAGTAACACAAATGAATTATAATTTTAATATCAGACGTTCTCTGAATAAGGGCGTTTAAATAAAGGAAAATCTATATTAAGTTGGCATACTTCCCAGAATAGAATTTAAGCGGTTATTCTACTCGTAAAGTCTATTTTTAGTTGGGACGTAGCTTATAGACGTGGAGGTTTGATAAAAATTAAATATTGATACTGGAAGTGACTAACGTGAAGATTATTAGAAGAAAGAAGAAAATCTGTTTATTGACGTATGCAGTGTAGGTAACGTATAAAGAAGAAAGAGTGAATGTAGTCCTAAATTGTTCAAAATTAATTGTACAATTATATTGAAATTATTTTATTTTATTAACCATAATCCATGTGTGGAGCTTTCTTTGCAAGTTATTGAAATACTGCCACATAAATCATGTTTGTATAAACGAAAATTGAAAGGAAAAATCCCGTTTCAATCCCTTCAGTTTTGATTGAAATACGTTAGCCATTTCGAAGCCTACAGTAGACTGTTTTTATCCGTGCAGGAACGGCGAAAGAATACAACTTCCTGCGCCCGGGCGGCCTGTCGTAAGAGGCGACAAAACAACCCACAGCCAGGGCATTTGCCCGACTGGATGGCTACCAGCCTTGGCCTAAAGTATGTCGCCATAACAACCTTGAGTTATGTTCCGGCATTAGTGACCAGGTTTCAGTCTCCCTAAGAGAGCAGCAGCGCATTTGTAGCACATTTGGAGTTGCAAATGTCCATAGTCGATGGTAACCGCTTTCCATTAGGCGGGCCGTCTGCCTGTGTGCTGAACTCCTGCAATAAAAAAAGACAAAGTTTCAGACCGTCAAAAAAAACACCGAAGTTACTTATCGGCAGCAGTTCTGCCCTTGTCGTGGCCAATGGTCCTTAATCAGATTATGTGGCGCCGTCGGTATCTATGTATCTATATAAAAGAAACTGGGTTTAAATACTTCAATATAAGCTTTATTTTATTACAAGCATTTTATTGCTACCAATCTCAAAGAAACACATGAACCATTAAAAAATACCCGCATCGCTTCCATAAACTTTAGCTCTCAAATACTGCTTACTTTGTTATAAAAGGATTTGATTTATGGTTAGGTTGGACGCGGTCCACTAACAATGTTTGTGGCTGGAGTTTATTGTTTAACTCATTCAGAAAGTAAACGAATGTACTGTGAAATTGTATTTGATTTTGACATAAGTATTGCAAATGGTATTAATGGATCGTAGTCTTGTTGAGGTTCTGCAATCATATCTATACATCTATAATAAAACTGTAGAGGTCGAATTTCTGTACAATGAAAACAAGGGTGTGGTTTACATATATGTCCCCGAAATCATAAGTAATGAGCGGGGAATGGGGGAGGAGGGGGGGGGGGAAGGAAAACTCACCCCTTCTGCAACTCCTATGTGTCGGAAATGTGTAGTTCCTGAGTTATTAATGTTTTTGTCAATCTAACCTCACTTCTGTTTTTCACTAATATAAAAGATAAATAGTGAATGGTTACCAGTCGCTTTGGTACCTAACCTAACCGACTGTTTAAAACTCCACATATTTAAATTTTTGGATACATACAGTCTCCTATTTCGATAAATCCCGTCAAAAAACGTAAAAAAACGTCTCGGCGACAAAATTACCAGATCATTGTCGTGAATTTCAAACTTCGATAATTAATTGAATATGTATTTTTTCCATTCAAACCCAATTTCAGTTGTTATAAATAAGTCTTAAATATATTCCTAAACACATTAACCATTAAAATCAACAAGGAAATCATCCGGGGACATATATGTAAACCCAACCCGAAAAAAAAGGCTAGAAACCCAGTCAGAGGGATGTAAGAAGTGAAATAGAACAAATTTAGATTTTTTTCAATTTTTTGTTTCTCTGTTTGCCTGTATGTCTGTTTATACCGGCTAATCTCCGAGACGACTGGACCGATTTACATGAAATTTTGTATGGGGGTAGCTTATATCCCTGGGCAACATATAGGATACTTTTGATCCCGAAAAATTTAAGAGTTCCCGTGGGATATTTAGAAAGCCTTTAATTACTTAAACAGGTTATAACAGACTGAAACTAATTTCTCTGCAACGTAACATAATAGAAGCGAAGATTTTGTCAGGGTGTGGTCTCGGTGAGAGAGTTTTATCTTATATATATAATATATAATGCTGTTAAGTTTGTTTCTTTGTTTGTTTGCTTGAACGCGCTAATCTTAGGAACTACTGGTCGAATTTGAAAAAAAAAACAGCGTTAGATAGCCCATTTATCGAGGAAGGTTATAGGCTATATACCATCACGCTAAGACCAAAAGAAGCGGAGCACCAACGATGAATGTTACAAAATCGCGGGGTTTTTTACTTGCTTTTTTATAATTAAGTATTCTACGCGAACGAAGTCGCGTGCAGAAGCTAGTTGGTATTTTAAATCGTCGTGTTTATTTTGTAGGTATTAATGAACTTTGTCGTTTCTTCACTGAAATTGACACTTGCAAGCTACACTTTGATTTTGAATAGTCAATCAATCAATAACTCTTTATTGTACCTTAATACAAGAAAAGACTATTTTCTTAAGTTTTCGTGACTTGCATACATAATAAAACTACGTTTTGACTGTTTTAAGCGTTACGTTTCGGCCGCTTTTCAGTTTCAGCTTCACGAATGTGACCAGCTGTGACAAGGACGGGGGAGGGGTCAAAAATCATTAAAATCGTGTGACGTCATTTATGTTTCGCCCCCCTATGCGTGGAATGCCAAGCACTTATTAATTAGTCATAATTGGCCATGAAAGCGTTTTTAAGTTCTTTAAAAGTTTAGAATATTTGCAACTTCCTATATATAAAATAAAGATACAAATAATACAAAAGTCCCAAACACTCTCTGCACAAACGCCACCTATTTATTTTATGTCTTAACCCATTTAGAAATTATACGGACGATTTAGGCCACATATTTACTTTGAAATACAAGTAAAATAAAGGATTTGTTGCATGAAATGGTACAGCTCCGCCCACAGATTCAGCACGCTTCATAACTCTCCTCTTAGGACATTGACAAATAATGTAAAAGGGTCTTTATTTCTTTACTTAGGGATCACATACGAGATCTTTATTTTAGACACGAGATTCGTGCCCTTATTATTTTAGATACTGTATCCATTTCATATATATACTGTAAGTGGAGGATTTATACAGCAAGATACAGAACTATTTAATTCTACTTCGAAATGAAGAATTCCGAACGAAAGAAAAATCTTAATATATATAAATTAAGTGTCACGTTGTTTGCCCGCGATGGACTCCTAAACTACTTAACAGATTTTAATCAAGTTTGCACACCGTGTGCAGTTTGATCCCACTTGAAAGATAGGATAGTTTTTATCTCACAATTGGATCCAGTAGGTGGCTCTGCAATCGGGTTTTAAATTTGGTTTTTCAGGCAGGCAAACGTCTGCCGGGACAGCTAGTTAGTTATTAGTTATGATTGTCGCACAATAATGTTAAGAGTGCGGGACTCGAGTTAAAATGCCGTTGGAATTAATTGAAGAATTTATTAGAACTATACAAACACGTATAACACAGTTACAAATATATCTGGATACAACCAGTGCAAATTACACGATTCAATTACACGCGCAAAGTCCGTCATTATATAGCTTATTGAATGCACACGTCTTGCTCGTATCGTAATCCTAGTTTGACTGTCTCACCCCTCCGTTCGGGCATTGTTTTATGCTAAACTGTCGACACAACAATCGACTACGTTGACAAAATCTTCCTAGAAAACGTAATCTGCTCACCTTCAGCCATAAACGAGTACAATAACAATACGATGTTTTTCTTAAATATAACATTTATACACAAAGTAAACAAAAGAAGTCAAAATGCGGGAAAGGTAATAAAGTACAAGTTTCCATTCACTGTGTCGGCGTGTAACAATAATTTACCATCCTAGAGTGCTATGACGTGTGCATCTGACCAAAGTCGAAGTGAGAATCTGAGAATGATCTTTCGTCACGACGCCCGCTCGCTTTTTACCACGTAAGAGATAAGAAAGTACATGTTTGGATGCGATGAGTTAATTCACTGTTAGTGCGGCGTAGCGTAGTATTTATTACCCATGTCTGTTACGAAACCCAAGAAATAAAATATCTTAGTCTAGAATATATACAGAATCGAAATACCCGATACAAATAGATATTATATGTCTCGCACGTTACATGAAGTGTAAATTGTGGGAGGATATTGGACTCCCGGCCGCGGGATGAGTTCATTTCAATATGTCTGTTCGATAAATGGGGTCTACCGTTGACAACACCCAGTAGCTATTCAAGTATACTCGCAATAATGTTATTTTTAGACGGTTTTAATATATTTCTTTTTTAATATAGCATGTTTGACCTTTTGTTTAAGAGAAACCGAAATTCTGATTACCGGGGAGCGTACTACTCGACATTTAATTTCGTTAAGGTGGGTGTTGACGATAGAATCCGTTGGATGAACGGCCCGCTCGGTGTTGCCTATATAGGTATATATAATTAATATTAGATAAGCCTATAACTATGTTAATAAATAATATAAACATATAAAATAAATATACACATATTTTTTTTATTTTTTTTTTATTGCAGGAGATCAGCAGACAGGCAGACGGCCCACTTGATGGACAGCGGTTACCATCGCCTATGGACATTTGCAACACCAAAGGTGCTACGAATGCGCTGCTGCTCTCTTTAGCCTGGAAGGGAAAGGAGCCTGGAACCTGGTCACTAATGCCGGAACACAACTCAAGGTTGTTATGGCGACATACTCTAGACCAGGGGTGGTAGCCATCCAGTCGGGCAAATGCCCTACCACCTGGCTGTGGGTTGTTTTGTCGCCTCTTACGACAGGCCGCCGGGCCGCAGGAAATTGTATTCTTTCTCCGTTCCTGCACGGATAAGATATTTTAAAATATTTCTGTATTTATCTGGTTATGTAATAAGTAAAAGTAAAAGCCAATTGATTGCCTAGAGTATAAGCGAATGCACGAACTTCATTCGGGAACGACCCGAGTTAGTTGCCCGCGACCACCGACCGATACATACGTGCTCTGCATTTCATTCTCTAGAAAATCAACGGCTAGCTATTCAAACCCTTAAAACCTTGTTTTTATTTTCTCCTTCGCACAATTGGACGTTATATCCGTAACAGTGGGCATGTTCTATTACAATATAGAGAGACTAGAGATTGCCCCGGGGCTATGCCGCGTGTCAAGCCCTTCTGGTATGAGCGGGTGTTGCTCGTAGTTTTGAGGTGGTTAAAGTATTAAAACTACATTGTCCTAATGTGTTTGATATCTTTATTACTCTCACGTTTAACAAAATTAAAGGGAAATCTATAGCATTCTAGTCTAGAAATTTTAAGTAGCGGGGTGGCGAAGTGGGGAGGGGGGAGGCATACTTACCTTTACTACAACCCCTAAGGTTCGAAGATGTAAAAAAAAACTTATCTCTTTTTTCGCTAATATTCCACTTCTATCTTTAGTTCAAAGTTAAAAAATCGTTTCAAAGTCCACAAAAAATGCCAGTAATCAATATAAAAAGTAACCAAAATACCAAAAAACCAATTTAATTGGAAAAAAGTGAAGAAAAACATAATAGAGCACATTCACATACACTACAAGAGTAACTTAAAAAAATAAATATTTTAAGACCTCCGGACTTATGGGGTTGTAGTAAGGGTAAATATACCTCCCCCCACTACACCCACCCACTACCTAAAATTCCTGGACCGGATTGTACGTTGCAGCCAAATTAAAGCCTTATATACTACATTTGTGCAATGCTGGATTACGGATCCCACACAGCTTCCCTGGTTCTAGTAATTGGTTTGTGGATTAGGTTATATTTGAGAGTGAGAAGTATGCCAAATCTTGCACAAATAGCAATGGTGTAATAAGCACCACTTACCTCGGAATCCACCTGAAATGGGGCAGTTGGACAGCTCCTGAAAGTGCACGGGACTAACAAGTCCTCGGATGACACTTACACCAAAGAGCAAGAACGGGGTGTATTTAGTTCAATAAGATATCGAAGGATGGGATATGAAACATTTACTTGCACGGAGAAAATGAAACGTCCGAACTGACCTCGCGTGCGTTGGAGACTGCTTCGCCACCACGCAATAGCGGCGAAATCGAAGGCCATCGGCACTTACAAAACTACCCACATCAGTATAATTGGTGAGGATCCAACAACATTTATGCTACGTGGGCAAAGTCTTAATTATTGTACTCTGGCCCCCACCCCCATAGAATGGACAAAACAAATGCTTACAAACTACATATAGTATGAAGTATTAATGTTAAAAAGAAGAAAAAAATACTGTAATAATAAAAAAGTTTGCCTGGAAGAGATTGCTTATAGCAATAAGGCCGCCCATTGTACTACCTTTTAGTAAGTAAGATTTTTTGTGTATCTGTATTATAACTTTTTCCATGTAATGTTCGTGTACAATAAAGAATCTTGTAATGTATTGTATTGTATACTACTTGTTTTTTTTTGTACAAACTACTTTTACATATTTTATATATCTTTCCTTAAAGAAAAAAATACCCCTTACAATTAATAATACAAATGCTTACATACTAGGCAGTAATTTAATTTTATTTACACAAAATTTTAATTCGATTTTTATTTATACATTTATGTTATTTTGTAAGTATAGCTTTATTTATAGTATAGTTTTTTTTCAGGTTTATTTGTATGTATGTTTAGCATATAAATTATAATAAAATTCGGTCTTTTACTTATAATAATAACAAAGAAACTAAGGCCATATAGTCTAGAGAAATGCCCAGCAAAATATAGAGGTGAGTCGAAGCCAACCTGATTTGAAGTACCTAATACAACGAATGACATGTTGTTTATGATAAGAGTTTTTGCCGGGAACGGAAAGGGGATGTTGTGTTGTTTTATTTTCTAAAAATGTATTAAAATACTCTAAAATGAACAATAGATGTAGGATATTCGTAGTTTTTGAGTAGTGATTATGTGTTTTTGTGAGAAATGTAAACTGTATAGTCAAATGTGGCCTTTCGAGTTTTCACAAGAACTCCGTTGAATGCCGTCGGTTGTAGCCTACAATATAACTGCGCTACTATACGAAGACTTATACATAAGAATTGGCTGTATGCACTAAAATTCCTTTGCCTGCCTTTGTGGCGAATTGTAGAAGTACTACAACTACTGTTTATGATAACATAGGTATTTGTTAGGGAATTGAAAAAATGCGATTGAAGCGCTATCTATTTAGCTAATCCGTGTTTTCTATGAAAATGACATAATTTATCGCGATAAAAATTATCTATAAAATATACAATTATTTTTTATATAAATTAATATATAAGTGTTGATCGGGATATAAGCCAGCTCTGTTTACGCCATTTATATTAGTTACAAACTAAATTGATATTAAAGTTAAAATCCACAATTAATACATTCGATATGTATAATTATGGTAGTATAATACATAAACCTTCGCCACATTATTTAACTAAAATAACATCACTTGAGTGCATGACGTCTAATTGTCCATCCCATTCTTTCCTACATAATTCCCTATATTTGAGCCAATATTGCTTGCTCACTGGGTGAGAAGAAATCGACGGAAAGAAAGGACGTAGTGTAGTAGTCAATTGTGCCATGTGCGTTACTCGAAATAAAGTGAAATAATAATCACAAAATGCTTGAGGTAAATCGTGTAGTGATATAAATACTCTAAATATTAACACAATATAATCATGTTAATACATTTATTATAATAACATATGTGTTTTGTAATATATTATTGTATACGTGTATTATTGTATATTATATTTATAACTAACTATGTATATATGTATGTATTTGTATATTTATTTGTTAAATAAGTTTGAGTATTTATGTGTCCATTGCCTTTTTCCTGCACCACCTACATTTGGTTGCCTGGAAGAGATCGCTTTGAGCGATAAGGCCGCCTATTGTATCGCTTAGAAAATATTGTAAATATTGTCTGTTTTGAAATTGTATGTTTTGGTGTGCAATAAAGAGTTATCTATCTATCTATCTAAATATTTATCAGACTTAATAATAGTGGCCATAAGATCTAATGACATAGAAGAACTGTGCCGTATAACCATTTGAAAAAGATCCGGTGAGTTATCTTTGTGTTCTCTCAATTTTGATACACTGCTTGTGCTCCAAACTTTGTTTATAAAAATTGAATCAAAGCGTAAACAAGTTTTGTGTCAAGTTTCATTCATATTGTCAGTTTCATTTTATTTAGTTTAGTAGTTTTCAAAAACGATGCGATCACAGCGCCATCTTTTTCGATATTCTCGTCTATCCCGTGGAAACGACATCAGTTATTGGAATAAAAAGTATTTTAAGTTAAGCTGCGGTATGTAAGCTGGCTTTATGTCGTGTTTCCTTAAATCCGTTTTTACGTGATGCTCCAACAGACAGACATAAAAATTCTAAAAACTGCATTTTCGGAATCTTCTGGTCCGAATTACCTTCCTGATGACAACTTCAGGTCGTTATGGGGGCATACGCTAGACCAGAGGTGGTAGCTATACAGACGGGTAAACACCCTACCACCAGACTGTGGGTTGTTTTGTCACCTCTTACGACGAGCAGCATGGCCGCAGGAAATTGTATTCTTTCTCCGTTCAATTGTCAAATAAAGCCAACCGCTGGACATTACGAAAATATTTTACACATGTCTCTGCCACCGTGCCTTGCTATTTCGAGAATAATCCTTCAAAGAATCTCCGAGATTTGTTCTTGTTACCACTTAATTGAATAAAACCCTATTTGAAACTCCTATCCCTGTCACACGTAGGCGACCCAGTTCAAGTCAAACACAAAGTCCGCAGAACCCTAATTCAAGTGATTAACGACCAGCTACTTGTTGCATACCTTATTTACATTATACGACCAAAATAACCATGGCTGTGCCGAATATAAAGGTCAAATGTCAACGTTTACAGATTACCTATTTCTTGTTGTGAAATAGCAATGCTTTAACATCCTCGACACTTGGAAGTCATCCACTGTATGTAGTGTAAGCTCTTTCATGCCATACATGAGCAAAATTTTGGAATGAACTCCTTGAGGTTTTCCTAGGGTGTTACAATAAGAAGGATTCTGTGGTAGAGCAGGCTAAGCCTTTGCCGACCTACCTTACTGCAACGCAGAGGTTCCAGAATTCCTGGTATAGTAAATTTCAGAAACGAATTTTCTCAGTTATTTGCCATGGCTTGGGTGTTTGGGATAGGCCCCAGAGCAGTCTGTTGTATATTACCCTAACACAAGCGTAACTTGTTCAATTTGGGGATATGCAATGTTTATTTGCGGGTTAATGCATGTCTTTGGAGACTACAGGCCATAATAATACCTAGACGTTTGGAGGGTTTGCGTGGGGCCATGGGAAGGCCAACACGTATAGGCTCCTTGACAAATTTAGTGTGGCGTGACACTGACAGGTCATCCTTGTCTACATCAAATAAAAATGCATCCAAGGCAAGCTCCGGTCAGTATAGGACTATTGCAGGAAATGAGAACAAAGGTACCGGGCTATTGGGAAGAACTGCTAGCAGAACTAGAGATCTGGGATTATGAGGACTATGGTCTCTGCCCGTCGCAATGTTCGGGAAACATAGAATAAAATGAGCAGGCTGTGACGCGCCACTTCTTGTATGGGCTCTAAAAAAATCAGTGTAAGGTTGGCGAGGGGCATAGGTATGAGTGACTCGTCCTGTGGTCGAGCTACTTCCGACGTTACGACATTTATCACTTCCACCCCTGGACCTGTCCAGGAGTGGAAGTGATAGTGAGTGATGACTTTGTGACGAAGCCTTAAGTGAGTTGCGACACCTCGTACCCGCCTTTATGCTTGCCTTAGCCAGCCAGTACGGAGTGAAGATCGCTAGGGTTAAGACTCAAAAGAGTCTTAGGCTAAGGCTTTAGAGAGTTTTGAACTAAGATTTAAGAGATCATCTTCACCTTTATTTATAAGAACTGACTTTTGATAAATAAAGCTGATACCACAGAGCACACTAATGTAATAGGAGAGGCTGATTCATAAACCCATGAATCATTCCTTTATATCTTGCAAGATTATTTGACTTGCACCATGCATACGAGTAATGTGCCACGTAAAAGCGAAGGCATCACAACCACTTAGCATAACGAAGGAAGGCTGTCGTGTTAAATCCACACCGAGGTGTCCCCCTCTCAGAGATACGACGCAATATAGGTACACATTTGCCTTTGTCATAACAGTGAAAGTCAGTTCTTTTTATGTTGAATTTTTATCAGCATTCCTTATGTCAGTTATTTTTGAAATTTGAAAAAATAATATATAAACGCTTTTATGATTTCATAGGGTAAATCTTGGACCGCCTGGTTCATTGCCATGCAGAAGCCCTAACCATTTTTTTTGTTTTATTGCATGAGTTTAACAGGCAGGCAGAGGGTCGATGCCATGAAAAGCGGTTACCATCCCTTATTCATTACACTAAAGTTGTCACCAATTTATTAAAAGGGAGATTAATAATTTCGATAATTGTCAAAGTAATAATTTAAAAATTATGAAAGATATAAGTTATATTCAAGAATAATCTGAATGCTTTTGATCCACAAAGCGTATTATTTAGTACGAATACATGCAAAATAAATTAAATATTTTGACATTATTTTTATTGCAGACATATCTACCACTTTCTGACACTATTATTTTTATAATGTAGTCTTTCAAGACGGGGCCCTAAAAATGGCCCGGACTTTTGGAGGGCTCGCGTGGGGCCATGGGGAGGCCAACACGTAGAGGCTCCTTGACAAATTTAATCTAAATGTAGCGTGACACTGACCGATTATTTTTATTATTATTATTATTTTTTATAATGGGAGTTCAGCAGACAGGCATATAATCCACCTGATGGAAAGCGGTTTCCATCGTCTATGAACATTTGTAACACCTTTGGTGTTTGGTGCTGCCGCTCTCTAAAGGGAGGCTGGAACCTGGTGACTAATGCCGGAATACAAATAAGGCTGTTATGATAGCATACTCAACTCAACTCAAGATCAGGGGTGGTAGCCATCCAGACAGGCAATCCCTACCACCTGGCTGTGGATAGTATTGGCGCCTCTTACGACAGGTCACCCGGCCGCGGGAAATTGTATCTTTCTCTGTTCATACACGGATTTTATATCCCACTTTCAAGGCTACTCGTTCGATTCGCCACTAATGTTGCAAATGTCTATAGGCGACAGTAATCGCCTATAGACATTTGCAACACCAAAGGTGCTACTACTAATGCAAGAATACAACAATTTTTTAATTCTTATATTTTAAAGGGGCTTTGAACCTAAACGGTTATATCAGCCCCGTCGTACCTTTTATTAATTTATTCTACTACTACTACTATTACATAAAATTAACATTAAACTGATATGAATAATGATAATGATAATAATATGACTGGTGTACATACCATATTTGTGATCAGTTCCTCGCGGATAAGGAACTCATCACAAACTTGTACATGGATCTAGCTTCTTGAGAAGCAGAGGAGGCCAAAATATTAAATATTTTGCACAAGTCCAATCTCTCCAGACTTAACTCCGCGCACAACTTAATTCTGGATGCCTCGTTTCGAACACATTCCATAAGAATGTGGGTTACATCTTCAACCATATCGCAAAACAATTTTCGGAATCAGACTTTTTCATTAAGTACCCAAACTTTCTCAATGGAATGTGTCCGGAACGTAACCTATGTGCAACTTTAATTTGATGCCTGCTTATGGTGTTATGCATGTACCATGGAACCCGAGGAGGCTGATAAACCATAACCACAGTCCTTTTTCCAACGATCGTCTGTCAAAATACTCTTTCCATTCCTTTCCATGTTACTGCTTTGGATGGTTATTTGCAATACATGAAATGTAGGTACTTTTGAATAAAGCAGTTGTAAACGTTTTAGCGTTGTTTCAATATATAACATGGTGGCAGCGGTGATTATAAAACAAAAATAGTTTGAACTACAGGCGGCATACTTACAGTGATAGTAGTCATCCAGACTTCTAGCTGACAGTGTATTGTTTTATCGACTCTTATGACAAACATAATGACATTTTATGGCACATACCGGTTGTGAAAAATCAAAGAAATTGTGTCATACAGAAGAAAAAACGTAACTTGCAGACATTCGCGATTTTCGCTTGTTAAGGCTCCGCATTCGTTTGAAGCAAATTTAGCTGTTTTAGCAGTTTCAATGATCTCAGTGAGTTAGCGCGCTAAGGTCGCCGTATCTCGGATTTGCAGTGCCTTTCGAGGGGATTAGGTATTTTTAGAACCTCCATTTACAGCAACCCTCATTATACGTTGCTTTATTTTTTTCTCGGCGAGAAAATGTACCCTAGTACGAAAGTCTGGTGTAGCTTTTTAGTTTTAGTTTCTTCAATTTCAGATTAAATACTTGAGTTGTGTATGTTATTAATTAATGATTGTAATTAATAAAAAATAAAATTGATAATATTCAACAAATCTATACCTTTAACTTGTAGTCCGTGGTCGAAATTCGACCATAATAATTAATGTCAAATACAGGGTGTCCGGTGGCAGATTTATGATTTCAAACGCTAATAAAACAAAAAGTTGTCATGTTATAATTTTATTATATAATATAAAAGATGAAGGAAACGTGCGGATTTTAATTTTTAAAATAATTTCATCCGAATGCTGGCCATTCAGTTCCACACACTGTTGAAAACGTTCCATCGTGTTCCGTCCGACGCGCTGTAGCAAGCTCGGCTGAATTTGTTGAATCTCAAGGCGGATATTTTCCTTCAACTGCATGACAGTCCGAGGATTATTGGCGTACACTTTACTTTTGAGATACCCCCATAGAAAAAAATCCATGGGAGTTAAATCTGGTGACCTCGGTGGCCACGCGATGTCCCCAAAACGGCTTATCAATTTTTGGGGAAAATTTTGGCGAAGCAGCTCCATTGACTTGACATTGACACTCTGGCTGTGTGTGGAGTCGCCCCATCTTGTTGAAACCACGTATGCGTCGAGTAGGAGGAATGTGCTCGCAAGTTTGGTAAAAAATAGTCGGTAATCATGCGTCCATAGTTTTCACTGTTGACGTCTATTGCTTCTTCCCTTGAATTTTCAAAAAAATAGGGCCCGATAATTCCGTTAGTCGACAACTCACACCAGACTGTAACTTTTGGGGAATGTAAAGGTCGTTGATGTTTTTGTCGAGGATTACACCTTCGTGGGGCCCAGTAGCGACAGTTTTGTTTATTTACATGGCCATTCAGATGAAATTGGGCTTCATCACTCCAAAAAATGCAGTTAACAGTGCGAAATCTTTCCAACATCCGTTCACAGAAGTTTTTTCGTAAAACAAAGTCGGTTTCTTTAAGTTCTTGGACTAATTGGATCTTGAAAGGATGGAATTTCAAATCTTTTTTCATAATTTCATGAACAATCGTTTTTGGTAGGGCTAAAACGGCCGCTCTTTTTCTCACTGAGAGCCGCGGATTTTCACGCAAACTTCTTTCAACTTCTTCAATATTCTTGACAGTCCTTGATGTCCTGCTGGGCCCTGGCTGAGGGATATTTAGAGCAGAAGATGTCTGGCGGAACTTCTCCACCCACGACCGTATCAAATTTACACTTGGTGCGTCGCTCAAACGCCGAATATTGTAATGGAAACAAAATTTTCGGCGCGCCATTACGTCAGAGTCATCACTCTTAAAAAACGCCTCAATGGCGTACGCTCGATGTTGTCCTGACCACTGCGGCATTGTGACTGTCAATCCGCACTCTCGGAGCGTCGGATGGCGCCGCCCTCCCCACCCACCGTTTATAACTTTTCGTGATATTTGCTTTTTAAAACATAAATCTCCCACCGGACACCCTGTACTATGCTTCTATAATCACAGATTTTGTCAAGGCTACACTGTTAATTTCACTTTTTAACAGTAAACAAAATAGTATATATGCGCGTGTGTCAATTACATGGTATAATAGTTTTTATTTTTTTATTTTTATGTATAATATACAAAAATATTAGCATTCGTCGCTTCTTCTCTATATAAACTATAAGTCTGCAAAATTAAATACTCCTCCGTCTGCGCAATTTTCGTAAATAGGGGTACAAAGTTCCTGCTTCACGTATTAATATATAGATAAAGAAAATCAACAGTTTGTTTGTCTTAATCGGTTTATGCCAAAAACAATTAATAAAATGAACTTTACACAATAATATATAGGGCCTCTACCGCCCTTTAGTTGTAAGTGACATTTGGACCTAAGTACATTTTTTGTTGCAAAGGACATTTTAAGTATTTTTTTATTGTTTAACTAATCAGTTTTATCATTCCATTTTATTCATTGTAATTACTATAAATAAAACTAATTTATTATAAGTTACTAGGTGACGCGGTAAACTTCGTACCGCCTCAGAATCAAATAAAAAAGCTGAATGATAATTGCAGAATGTTTCAACTTTAGTAAAAAACGTGGTCAAAACTTAACCGGAACGAATATCAATCGTTTGACGTTCAAACCAAAAAAATGAAAGAAAACTTCACTTTGAAATTTAATTTGATTTCTGAACGACTTTTAAATTTAATTGATTTCTAAACGACCGGACGAACATCAAACGTTTGACAGGTAAGAATAGGTTCTAAGGGAAAGCGAAATTGTTGTTTTTACTATATTCCAAGCATTTTTTTATATTTACTTACCTTTTAAACCTTTCCTGGACTTCCATAAATGATTCAAAATCAAAATTAGTCATACTCCTTCGAAACGGCTTCACTGATTCTCATGAAATTTTGTGTGCATATTGGCTAGGTCTGAGAATCGGCCAACATCTATTTTTCACCCCCCTAAACGTTAAGGGTAGTCCACCCCTAAATTTTTTTTTTTAATTTTTTTAATTTTTTTTTATTTTTTTATGATACAGAATTAAAAAATGTATACAACCCTAAATTTTCAACTCTCTACGATCAACCCTTATTTTTTAATAGCGATATTACTTTTTTTATAATTTCTACTGGGGGTTATTTTGATTTTAATTTGAACCAGGTAAATGGGATACCAGAATGGAGGTGTTCTTTTTGTTGTTGTACATGTTGAAGTTTGTCCCGGAATGGTTTAAATAAATGATTTGACCCAGTAGGTGGCGCCGCGATACTCCTCCTAAACTCTGGGCCTGATTTTGATGACATTTTTTGTTTGTTCAAGTGGATTTGAGAATAGTTTAGATTAACATTTGGTCCCGGTAGATGACGCTGGAATCGGGTTCTAGATTTTCATTTTTTAAAGGCAGGACAACGTCTGCCGGGTACGAGTTTTACGTTACGTTGTCATAGGAAACAAGTCATGCATTGTATTACTTCAAATCAGGTTGGCTTCGACCAATTTCTTTGTTTTGCTGGGAAGCTTATTAGACAATATGTACTTAGTTTCTTTGTTATTGTTGTAAATTGAACAAAATACTATGAAGTTTTATGTCTAATATATAAAAACAATTTAATTTAGTTTTAATGTGAGTAACATATAGCTACACTACCTAGGGTTTTTAGGCGGCGTTGTCGCGACAAAAACTCTGCTATATAAATAAATGAATACTTCTTACTGTTTAAAAGTGATATCATAATTAAATTCACATTTTTTTCTCTTTATTTATGTAAATTTCATGTAATATATTATTATTTATTTGACGATTTAAAATTACCTCTGAAAAACTTTTCACTACTCTCAATGCCCTAAATACATAACGTTACGTAATTAGTTGTCAAATACTCAATTACGCAACGGTTCTTTAGAAAATTTATACCGCATAGAAAAATGATCTGCGGGGAGCTTCCCGCCCAGTTTTCAGTGTGCACTACGACATGGGGTTGTTTAAGAAGGCCGTTATAAAATTCCTTTACTTCCGGAATGCGTTGGTAACCCTTGTATAGCGAACGTAAATACGGTAACCACTTTTCAACACTTTGCCTGATTCAGACAATTTATATAATTATATGTTGGTACATATAATTATATAAATTATTGTTAGATATATTAGATTATAAATAAAATGTAATCCTGAAATTCAGCAAATAGAAAGAGGCATAAATACTGTATAATTAAATAAAAAAAGATCAGTGTAGAACTGTATAATATACATAAATAGGATATATATATATTAAAGTTGTAGTAGGAAATAAGGAAACTTAGGAATAAGAGTGGAATTTATAAGAAAAATAGATATAAAAATATTTTAAAATAAAATGCAGCATGTTTCATATTCAAGCTAATATAAGCAAGATGTCTTCCACTTCATCATAATTAAGGGTAAGGAGCCATTCGGTCAGATTTTTCTTACACTCATATAGTCGCATGGGGTAAATGTTAAGAATGCGATTTATTTTATTATAAACACGGGCTCGAGCTACATGTTGCCGACTAGCAAAGACTGAACTTAATATAATATTGTGAACTTGTAAGTAAGAAATTGTAATAGAAACTAAAGTTGAAAAAAAAAAGTCTCCCCCATTTATTTTACCAAAAATGGCACTAAAAGAAAGAAAAAATATAAACGATAAAAATAATAAAGGCCCGACAAAAGTGATAACTTAAACTAATCTAAGTTGAAATATTTAATATTGAAATCGTTTAATTTGAGAAAAGCTTAGTTTCCATATTATGTATATTAATATTATAATGTAAGGTTATTTATTAATAATAGATCCTAGCTACCGCTGCTGTAGGTGTGAGAGAAAGGCAAGCCAGACAGACTGGCACCGTAACGCGTTACGTAACGAGCCAATTTACCTTTCCATTTTTTAATAAAAAAAATATTGCAGGAGTTCATCAGACAGGCAGACGGCCTAATTGATGGAAAGCGGTTACCATCGCCTATGGACATTCGCAAGACCAAAGGTGCTAATGCTAAATGCGCTGCTGCCCTCTTAAGAATGATTGGAGTCTGCTCACTAATGCCGGAAAATGCGTTATGGCGACATATTTTAGACCAGGAGTGGTAGCCATCCAGTTGGGCAAATGCTAGGGCAGCCACCTGGCTGTGGGTTGTTTTGTCGCCTCTTACGACAGGCCGCCCGGCCGCAAAAAAATGTATTCTTTCTCCGTTCCTGCACTGATAGAAGTATCCCATCCCATAACAAGTTATCACTTTAAAAAACAACTTGACGGAGGAGATAGGCGATTTAAAAAAAAGTCTGCCGGGACCTTTAGTAAAAATTAATAATTGACTTGGAGGTACATATTTGTCTAATACGGGTACACGAAGTGAAAGTAGGGCGTTGTTTGACATCGATTTGCATAATGTTCTCGGAATACGGATAAAATGAACGGTTATAACTCAATCCGAGTCCCCACGAAACAGGTAAATGACAGGTTTGTTTAGCAGAATCCCTTTTATCAGGGTTCCGTGGTCCTTTTTTCAAATACGTTCAAGTCTATAATAGCATCTTCATCTCCCCCATATTGACGTAATTCTATACATTAATGATTATTATTTATTTATGTATATCAATAAATGTATATTTTTGTCTTATTTCCATGTCTATTTATACTTGCCATCTCAAAATTCTATTCATATTGCAAAACTCACATGTTACACAATAAGACCGCCTATTGTCTTCTGTACTTGGACTTCTTGAATTGTATTTTAATGTTATGTTATTCTATTCTATTCTACGGAGTTCTTATCTTTTCGTCATACCGTCCGACAAACTATCGTGCTTCTTTGTGTACAAACATTTTTTTCGGAATCTATTGGGAGTATACATATAGCACAGAAAATCGATAAGCATCTTTGTGTTCTGGGTGTAAGTAATTATTGGATGAAATCATTAATATTAATACGTGAAGCAAAAACTTTGTACCCCTTTTTAGGAAAATTGCGCCGACGGAGGAGTATGAAATTTCGTACACTTATAGTTTAGTAGAAAGAGTGCAGAAAGCTAATGTGTTTTGTTTAATTATGCATAAAAAATACATTAAATAAAAAAACAACATTACGCATACTACCATGTATTTGACACACACATGCATATATGCACTTTTGTTTATTGTTAAGGCCTAATTAACAGTGAAGCCTTGGCGGAATCTGTGATTATAGAAGTACTAGCTGTCCCGGCAGACGTCGTCCTGCCCGGTAAAAAATAGGGGTTTATCGTAGAAGGGTGAAAATTGAGGATTGTATGTATTTTTGTATGTTGTATCATAAAAAAATAGAAATTAAAATTTTTGTCTAAAATATAAATAAAAAAATTTAGGGGTGGACTACCCCTAACATTTAGGGGGATGAAAAATAGATGTTGGCCGATTTTCAGACCTACCCAATATGCATACAAAATTTCATGAGAATCGGTCAAGCCGTTTCGGAGGAGTATGGCAACGAAAACTGTGACACGAGAATTTTATATATTAGAGATAGTCTTTGACAACAGAGCCTTAATTAAGGCTCTGTTGTCAAATTAATTTGAATTATAACTTTGAACATAATTATGTTCAAAGTTATAATTCAAATTAATTATGGTCGAATTGCGACCACTGGGCGACCACTACTATGATTTATTGGATAAAATTAAACATGGTAGTGTAGTCTATATATTGCTACGGAATAGCATTTTGCAATGTCGTGTATGAATAATTTAAAAAAAATAGTTTTTTTTTTTAATTTGATAATGGTCAATATAACAGTAGCCTCCAAAGTGGTAAAAGTAAAACTTTCTAACTACGGACTTATGGAGTGGAATATTTTGAAGAAAATAATGTAGATTACCAAAAATACTTTTAAACAAAAACTGTCTCAAACAATATCCTTTTGAGTAGTTTGCGAGACGAACAGCTTATTTTAATAATTCAAAACACGGTTTCGAATGATTCAAATAGTATTTTCATGGAACCCGTCATAGTGCGTGTCCTGTCAAGCACTTCCCAGTTTATTCATAGTCAATATTGATCTAAATACTTCAAGTTCTTAAATAATTAGGTTCTTAAATAAAATAATAATAAACATTCATTCCCAATTTTTATATTTTAATAACAGATGCAGCTCGTTAGATGATGAATCTTTATTCATGAGCAAAAATACTCAAATCCTATTTTTAAGCGAAAGTAGTTATCGATTCATACGAAAGAATGTTAATTACTGCGTTACATCAGAGGAAATTTACAATAAAATACTGCGGTAACCTCAGACTAAATTTGTAACTAAAAGGGATAATTACGTAACATTCGCTCCTGTACTTCGTGGAAAATCTCTTCGTCGAGTAGTTTTAATTATCATGAAAACTCGCCCAATTTCGTGTTAAAAACTTGGAAAAATAAAAATAGTAGTACCTAATCTGGTTAAAATAGTACCTCTAGAAACCGCCGAAATTTTCTGTTTTTTTATTACATGAGTTCATCAAACAGACAGAAGGTACATCAGATGAAAAATGGTAATCATCACCAATGGACATTTGTAAGACGAAAGATGCTACTAGTGCGCTGTCGCTCTATAAATGGGGATCTGGCCACTAATGCCGGAACACAACTCAAGGTTACTATGGCGGCATACTCTAGACCAGGAGTGGTAGTCTCCTAAAGGCAAAGTGCTAATCTGGCTGTGAGTTATTTGATCGCTTATTACGACAGGCCCCCCGGCCGCAGGAAATCGTATTCTTCCTCCATTCCTGCACGGATAATACAGGTTACCATTACCTATGGAAATTTGTAAGACCAAAGGTGCCGCCACTCTCTAAAGGGGGACTAGAGCCTGGTCACTAATGCCGCAACATAACTCTAGGTTGTTCTTTATTCTTTATTGTACACAAAACAGTTGCAAATAAAATTATAAAACAATGGTGATTTACAAAGGCGAGCTTAATCCTAAAAAGAGTTTTCTTCCAGAAAACTTATGGGTCTAGCGAGAGTGGGAGGAGAAGAGGCAGGGTTGTGTAAATGAAAGTTATTACATAAAATTACTTATTGAAAGTAAATATTACATTATAATGAGGTTTATAAACCACATACAGATATACATACGTAATCTAACATACCTAGTATATACATATATAAAATACATATGCATGTATTATATTAAATAATTCGATGCAAGTTGTTACAGGAGTATTTATTTTGATTTTAAAGTAACGTATTTATTGTTGTTTTTATTAAAATGTATTTATTTATTTTACGTATTAAAGTATGATTATTATGTATCACATAAGTAGAATTAGTTTTATTAATTATTATTTTATTAACCAAATTGGGTCGTTCTCGTTTTAAACTAAAAAGAGGGTTTGAAACTGAAAATCAGCGTTGTGTCAAATACAATTCCGGCACAGCAATATGTTGAGTGCAAACTTTGTTTGTTGAAAATGCAGCGTACAAATTTTCAAAATATGCTCTGTGTATAAAAATGTATAAGAAATGTAATTACGTCGCTAGTTTTGCAAATAAAGATTTTCTTTCTTTCTTTCTTTTCTTATATATCAGTTAATTAGGATATATAGTATTGTTGTAATGACGGCATACTCTAGACCAGGGGTGGTACCCATCCAGATGGGCAAATATTCTCCAATCTGGCTGTGCGTTGCTTTGTCGCCTCTTACGACAGTGCCTACACTGTCGTAACCACTTCGAATCAGTATTCTTTCTCCGTTCCTGCATAGATAAAAACTTAGCCGATTCATATAAATAAACTTGAAACCTTGTACGTGGGGAGAACCTCTTATCTATTTGTATAGGCATAAGGACAAAATAAACGACGTCAAACCCCCAGTAGGGTCATATGCGTAGGGATCGGTAAACATTTGTTTGTTATAAAAAAGGCCCTTTGAGGCTATATTGGAGCTCATTTCTAGGATATATGTATGATGTGCTGAAGCTGAGAGGATTTTTGTAGTCTATATCACAATATATACATACATGTTGTTACATAATATGTTTAACAAAAATTGGTTTGAACAAGCCCGATGAACAGTTTGAGATATAAAGCACTTTCGATAAAACTTGTTTTTTGCTTTTACTTGTAAATATTATTTAATTAGCTGACCCGGAGAACTTCGTACCGTCCATTTTCTGAATTCCTAAAAGAGTGTTCCATGACACAAAAGCAAAATCACCAAAATCGGTCTAGGTGATTAGGAGAATTCTACAACAAGATCTCAGCGCCACCTACCGGTTCTAATTGCAAATGTAAACCATCCGGGAACCCACTCAAACACACAGACAAAATTTCATCAAAATCGGATGTATAGTTTACGATACTATAAAGGACATACAAACAATCATTTCTTTATATCAAGATTATTTTTAAACTATCGCTCCAAGGTTCCTCCGAAAATCGGCGCTTATTACAAGCTTTCTATTAACTTGCAATGGATGTGCTCGTATTTAAGTTCGGGTGGAATCTTGCAAGTTAAATTTAACCAACTTACCGGTTTCAGATTGAGCCGAAATTTTGCACGTATATGTATATCGCATGACAATGCAATGATATGGTACCATGGAGCTGATTTGAACATGGAGTCGGAAGGTCGCCATAGGAACTCCTATACTAAACAAGACAGACCCGTCGTGTTTGGGCTCGTTTTACTTGTCTTGGATAGTATTCTGCTGCTACATGATATCCAGGATCCCAAAAGCTTGTATTTAAAAACCTTTTTAAAAAAGCTTATTTTGAAATCAGGCTTATTCTGGGTTTTTCTGTATTTAATTGAAATTGTTATAATTTTTTATTCAGGACAAAACCATTAAATAAATTCTGTCAGAAAAGTATCGGGAATGGATGATTTGTTTATGGTTCCAATTTCATTTTTTTGTTTTTTATTTGTCTGTGAAAAGTAATTATTTCTTATAACAAAAGTATTTTAGGTAAAACAATTTGCAATAAAAGAA
This sequence comes from Dendrolimus punctatus, assembly GCA_012273795.1. Classification (NCBI taxonomy): domain Eukaryota; kingdom Metazoa; phylum Arthropoda; class Insecta; order Lepidoptera; family Lasiocampidae; genus Dendrolimus; species Dendrolimus punctatus. Next base: position 13,954,079 of record CM022550.1, read on the forward strand.
AAATAAACATTTGTTCGATGAAAACATATAAGGGTAAGCGTTAGGGGTGGAAAATAAGGGAAGTTCTGACAATAGGACAGCATCCGCTATCCCGGCTCACGGAAAAGCGGCTTGACACGACCTATTGCGATTTTCTTTTTCATTTATCAAAGAAAATGCTAGAGTAGACACAATTGTATTTCGGTTATATTAGTGGGCTTCGAATGAACGTGTAATCAATATCTCTGTTGATTCTTAGGTTTTTCCTCGGGTAAATGAGATTTTTTTTTTTTCAAAAATGTATATATTATTAGGTGAAACAAAAACGTTGTACCCATTTTTATGAAAATTGAACGGACGGAGGAGTATGAAATTTCGTACTCTTATAGTTTACATAGAGAAGGAGGGCAAAATGCTAACATTAAAAAAAATATGTACAAAAAATAAATTAAATCGATTAAAAAACATTACACACACTATAATGATGGTCTATTTGACACACGCACCTATATATACTTTTTGTTTATTGTTAAAGTGCAATTAACAGTGTAACCTTCGTGAAATCTGTGTTTATAGAAATCTTTGACATTTAATTTTATTATTATGGTCGAATTTCGCCCACGGGCGACACCTGGTGTAGATAAATTGTTTAAAAGTACACAATTTTTAGTTGTTGGATATCGATTATTGTAAAAGAAGATTTGTATGTGTGTGCTTAAAATCTTGATTGTTTATTCAAATGTGTCATTTTAAGCGGCTAGAAGAACTCCCTCGTTTAGTCCCAGTAAAAGGTATTATTTGGTTGTATAAATTTATTTAATAAAAGAAGACATGGCTTTTTTACAATCAATAACAATGTGACCTATAGTTGTATTGTGATCACTGCCAGGTGTTTCGGATGCAAAAGTACAAACTGATTCTAGGAAATTCGGTTCACGCGGCCGTGCAGCCATATTGCATTAGTGCGCAATATCAAATCAAATCAATAAAGTGCAGTATAAAGCAATGCCCCAATTGAGAAATCAGTCAGTCGAGCGATAACCACGAGCGAAGCAAGACTTGTGTACATTCGGTATTTAGTGACGGACTTATATTATATTTGTATCTGTGTTATACGTGTTTGTATAGTTCTAATAAACTCTATAATATTTCCAACGGCATTTTGATTCGAGTCCTGCGACTCGTAACAATACTTTAAATATAAATTGCAAAATTCAAAACGTAGCACTTGTACAGTCGTAGCAGGGTTGTAGTCATATGAGTCGTAGCAGTTTAATAGTCGTAGCTTGCCGTAACAGCTGTCGGCAAATATCATAATCAGATAATCATCATGCTTATGTACTTCTTTTATTAACAAGGTATAGAGAGCCCTTCCACCACACAGCTACTGGTTAGAAAATAAACAATATATCACCCACTATTCATATTACGGTCTGAAACGAAACCTCGAGTATCTCATGAAGTCTCTATCCGTAAATACTAATGTCTCAAGGGATTGGTAGATATGTAGATTTGTATCTGCGACCTTCTACACCTCCAGATAAACTGGAAAGCCATTTGAATCGATAGCAACAGACATAGTATTGTATATTTGAGTTCATTTCATGCATATTGATTCATTGGTACGTACTTACTTACGTATTGCAGATGCGATTTTTACGAAAATTTCGCGGATGGAGGAGTATGAAATTTGGCACACTAATAGTTTATATAGAGGAGTGCAGAATGCTTATATTTTTTAAAACTATGCATATAAAATACATTAAGTCAATCAAAAGAACATTACACACGTTACAATGTGTTTGACACACACGCATATATACTATTTTGTTTATAGTTTAAGTCAAATTAACAGTGTAGCCTTGACGAAATCTGTGATTATAGAAGTACAATCTTTGACAACAGAACCTTAACAATGTTCAAACTTATAATTTGAATAAGTATTATGGTCGAATTTCGCCCACGGGCAACTTACTATTATGATTTTAATCTTTAATTTGTATGTTTGTGAGTCTGTTATGTGTTTGTGTCTGTCTGTATGTTTTTTCTTTTCATATAACCACCCTTATATGTCTGCATTCGACCGCTGTCACCACGCACGTGCAATCTTGATATATAAAAATGCATGTTTGCATTTTTGACCTGGTAAGTGGCGCTAATGTCGGCATATCGACTGAAGCTTTTCCGGTCAGGACGGGACAGCTAGTGTATTAATAAAGCTGGATACTTGTCTATTCAGTTTGTTAGTTAAAAGTCATGAAACATTACTCGCCTACGCAGTAACTTTACTAAAAATTAAATTAACTTTGAAATTCTGTTTTACAACTTCGTGATTTATTATACGACATAGAACTTTAATATTTATTTTGATGTTGATAAAGTTTAAAATTAGTTTCTGCTTTGGAAAGTTCTATAAATACCTTGGAACATAAAAATAAATGGCGTTTCCAATTTTATGGCTCAAGTAAGTTAGGGTTTAAAGCGGACCGCTTCATTTTATTAAAATTACTCGAGAATAACTTGTGGTGCTCTTCAAGTTATAGTTCGTATACAATTTTATGATAGGTATAAACAGGTGGTTTTGCTTCGGATGATTTTTACATAGTTGTATATAATTTATAATAACTACTGGTCGCCCGTGCTCGAAATTCGACCACAATAATTAATATCAAAGACTATATATCGCCAAGATTTCGCCAAGGCTACACTGTTAATTTGACTTGAACAGTAAACAAAAGAGTATATCGCTTCTTTGCTTCAATAACGTGGTATCTTGAAAAACCCAAATTTACAGTACGCCACTTTTAACATTTCAAAAAAGATTTTACCCAAACATATTTTACACTTTTTTTGTATATTTTTTACAATTAAATTTAGTGTCAATTTACTAAGCTTTTTGAAATATATGAGAAAATCGTGATAATATGATAAATTTAGCAAAATATTGTGAGTTAGTGAAATAAGTGAGTATTGGGATATGTCACGTTATTGAAGCAAAGAAGCGATATGTGCGTGTGTGTCAAATACATGGTAGTTTGTGTAATGTTTTTTTCATTGATTTAATGTATTTTTTATTTATGTAATTAAAAAAAATATTAGCATTCGTCGCTTCTTCTCTATATAAAATATAAGTGTGCGAAATTGTACACCCCTCCGTCGGCGCAATTTTTGTAAAAAAGGGGTGCAAAGTTTTTGCTTCACGTATTATATAGTATTATAGCACTTAAACATCCTTTGTGATTTCTTAAAATCTGACTGAGGACATCCTACAGGATTCCTGAAGGATGTACACCGAAAAAAATCAACTTTTGCTTTTTTATCTTTAACTTTTGTTAGATTAGATCTTCTCTCTAATATATAAAATTCTCGCGTCACAGTTTTCGTTGCCATACTCCTCCGAAATGGCTTGACCGATTTTGATGAAATTTTTTGTGCTTATCCGGTATCTATGAGAATCGGCCAACATCTATTTTTCATCCCCCTAAATGTTAGGGGTAGTCCAACCCTAAATTTTTTATTTTATTTTTTAGCCAAAATTTTTAATTTCTATTTTTTTATGATACAGCATTAAAAGATACATACAACCCTAAATTTTCAACCCTCTACGATCAACCCCTATTTTTTACCGGGCAGGACGACGTCTGCCGGGACAGCTAGTATTACTATAAAATTATATCTGTATGGATTCAATAGTTTTATATAAAATAGATTAGGGTATTTAGAGAAAGACAAGAGGACATGATGAAAACAAACGGACCACATCTCCATTCATTTCGAAACTAGTAATTTCTGGGATGAATGACTGTGTCATATAAAGACAAACAAGGGGACATGACGAAGACGTCAGAGTTCCTTGGTCCAAGTGGCTACTAAACTCTAAAGATAAAATTATCCGTTCCATCTGAACCAACAGTTTCCGAAAAGAATGAGTATGGCATACAAAGATAGACAAGAGGACGTGACGAAAAGGTAAGAATTCCTTGGACCAAGTGGCTTTGAAACTCTAAAGATCACATTCTCCATTAATTTCGAATAAATGTCATGGTATTGTGATTAAAATGAGTAGGCCGAGCCCTCCTTTAATTTCTCGCGTTCAACACAAAGGATTGAAGTCGGTACGAGAATTCGCTTTGATCGCATCCCCGTGACTGATTAAGCCGCAAGTGTTCGCGTTCTCGAACGAAGGCATTGCGATGGTTATTACATTCTAGCTGATATATAATAGAATATACTTTTCATTTCTCACATTCTAAAAGTACGGGCAGCAGGGATGAAAACAGCACTTTTCGTCCCTGGGAAACAATTCTCCCTGCTGTCAAAAAATTTAGAAAACTATGTGATCCATAGATTATATATGCGACTCATGTTTTTTTTACAGCCATCGTTAGTGACGTAATAAGATTTCGATTTGGATTTAACGCCTGATTTTATTAGCGAAGTAGTTGTTTCAAATTAGTTTTTATTTACTTTTCTCATATCCGAAATGAAAAGTAGAGTGTTAACTTTGGGTGAAATGCCTATTTAGACACTCGACTTATTAGCGCCCTCGCTACGCACAATCTCAAGCCTAAATAGGTTACTTTGACTTCTTGTGTAACAATCTTCTATTATTGTATAACATTAAGATACAGTTTAAGTAGTTTAAGCACAGAAAATAATGGGCGTTATTATCACAAAAAGCAATTACTTCGAGACAACCTTACGATTGTAAAGAAATTATATATATATATATACCTATTAGGGTGGTCGTTAAATATAGTTTAAATCGTTAAATAAATTATAGTTTCAGAAAAAAATTAAAATTCTTCGTGATTCAAGCTTATCTTTCAATTTTTCTTATATTTTTAGTTTTAACTTGAATCGTCTTGAGGCACGTGTTGTCTTGACTTGAAATAATCATAAAAAAAATCCCAGTGTTTTTTCATTAAAAGGAAGCTTTTTAGGGGGCGTCGCAAGAAATTTAATTTTTAACGACCACCCTAATATATATATATATAAATATAACCGATATAACGACACCGTTTATAACGACAGATCGCTAATAACATTATTAGTCTATTTTTCATACCATTATGCAAGTAGACCAAATAGCGCAGGACATTGCTTTTATTTAATTTTTTCCAAAGTATGCCATGATTTATAGTATAGTAGTAGTAGTAGTTCCCATACCAGTCTACTGACCACGCTGGAAGAGAGACTCGTAAGTTAGCACTTGCGTTAAATCTCACTCAGTTGGTCCAAGAAGCCACAAGGGTTCCAGATGTTGAAGGCCATACAGCCAACTGCTTAGACCTTCTGTTGACTAATGAGCCAGACCAATACTCAGTATCGGTATCTTCTCCATTAGGTAGCTCCGACCACTGTCTGGTGAAAGCAGTATCCGCTCACTGCCCGTCTAAGACCACACCAAATGGTACCCGACGGGAATGGCGTTACAAGTCAGCAGACTGGGACCAGATGCGTTCCTTTTTTGCATGTTATCCTTGGCAGCGAGTTCGCTTCTCTTCTAATGACCCTTCGGTTTGCGCTGATGCAATAGCTGACGTGATACGGCAAGGTATGGAATACTATATTCCTTACTCTGACAAAATCGCGTCAGTGCAAGCTCGACCCTGGTTCAGTGCAGAGTGCAAACGTGCTGAATTGCATAAACACAAAGCGTACCTAGCTTGGGTCGATGCTCGCAACCGCAAAGCCAAAGATGTAAAGTTGAAGAAGAAAGCATTCAATAAGGTTGCCAAATCATGCAAAAAGATTTTACGGAAGGCTCGTTTCGACCACATTTCGCGGATCGGGAACAAACTTGCCTCATACCCAGCCGGCAGTAAGGCATTTTGGTCCCTGGCGAAAGCGATTGAATCGAACTTCTGCCGCCCCTCACTTCCTCCACTGCTGAGACCTGATGGGTCACTAGCTCACACTGCAGAAGAAAAAGCAAATCTGCTTGCAACTCTTTTCGCAGAATCTTCTCGTTTAGATACTAACGGTGCAATACCTCCACATCTGTCTTATAGTGGTACCTCCATGGTTGAGATACATATTCGACAGACAGAGGTACGAAAGACACTGAAAGCTCTAGACGTGAACAAAGCTAGCGGCCCATATGGAATCCCAGCTATAGTTCTTAAAACTTGTGCGCCTGAACTGACTCCAATACTGACACGCCTCTACCGTCTATCTCTAAAAACAGGACTGGTTCCAAAATCTTGGAAGCAAGCTAATGTGCAACCTGTGCCCAAAAAGGGTAGTCGTGCTGACCCTGTCAACTACAGGCCCATTTCAATAACATCCATACTCTGTAAGAGCATGGAGAGAATATTGAACGTCAGGCTTTTGACGTACCTAGAAGCAAACGACCTGCTTAGTGACCGTCAATACGGTTTTCGCCGAAATCGCTCAACGGGTGATCTTCTAGCCTACGCCACACACATCTGTGGTGAAGCTATCGAGAAGAATGGAGAGGCGCTTGCCTTTTCTCTAGATATCTCGAAGGCATTTGACAGGGTCTGGCATGACAGCCTTATTAGCAAACTTCCAGCATACGGATTGCCAAACAATCTCTGTGTTTGGATATCTGATTTCTTGAGGGTACGATCGATAAGAGTGGTTGTAGATGGCTACTCTTCCGATCACATGGCAATCAGTGCCGGAGTCCCTCAGGGATCTGTTCTCTCCGCAACTCTTTTTGTGCTGCATATTAACGATCTTCTTCAACCCGGGGTTTTTGGCTACGCAGACGACAGCACGGTTGTGGAGAGATATATGTCCAATGCGCGAGACAATAGAGCCCAGATCCAGTTGCACAGAGAGATGATGGTCGAACGGCTGAACGTATCCTTGCAAGCGGTCTCTGAATGGGGTGACGCAAACTTGGTTACGTTCAACGCCTCCAAAACCCAGGCGTGTCTATTCTCTGTAAAACTGAGTCAATTTGACCTGACTCCCACTTTCAGGGGTGTGTCCATTACATTGACAGACAGACTCCAGCTTCTGGGCATCTCTTTGACTCCAACACTCAATTTTGGCACGTACATAGAGTCTTTAGCGCAAGTGGCGGCCAAAAAGCTGGGTGTACTCGCAAAGGTGAGACGGTACTTCACGTCGGAACAACTGCTGAACCTATACCAAGCACAAGTTCGATCCTGCATGGAGTACTGTTCTCATCTTTGGGACAGGTCAGCCAAATACCAGTTGGAGGCGTTGGAATCAATTGAGAAAAGAGCCAGGAAGCTGGTCGGCGATGATCGTCTTTTTGATGCTCGACTCCAGAGTCTAGAGCATAGACGCAAGGTCGCGGGGCTGACTGTGTTCTATCGGATACATTTCGGGGAGTGTTCCTCAGAATTACACGAGCTGATTCCTCCATCCCCTTTTTACCATCGGACAACCAGACGGACCGGTTTACGCCACCGTTACATGGTGGAAACACCACCAGTCAGAACTAAGCGTTTCGCCTCTTGTTTTCTGGTGCGCACTGCCGAAGATTGGAATAATTTGCCGGAGTCTGTTTTTCCTGGCAAATACAATCTTGAAGCCTTCAAGTCACGAGTGAATAGGTATCTTCTAGGTAAGCGTGCTCCATCCTAGACTGCGTCATCACTCAACATCAGGTGAGGCAGTGGTCAAAGGCAAACCTATACTTCCATAAAAAAAAAGTATCAAAAGCGCGGCTTAGATCATGAAAACAAGCATACACACTTGTATTTTGATCAAAATAATAATAAACTATCTGTTTCAAGGAAAAAATTCCGTATCAGTTCGGACTTGTGGACGAAATCCAAATTTATTCGTGCAGGAACGGAGAAAGAATACAATTTACTGCAGCCAGGCGGCCTGTCATAATGGCGGCAATACCAACCACACCCAGGTGGCAGGGTATTTTCCCGACTGGGTGGCTACCACTCCTGGTTTAGAGTATGCCGCCACTACAATCTGAGTTGTTTTCCGGCATTAGTGACCAGGTTCCAGTCTCCCTTAAGAGAGCAGCAGCGCATTTAATGTTGCGAATGTCCATAGGGGATGGTAACCACGTTCCATCAACTGTTGAACTCACGCAATAAAAAAAAGAAATCCAAACTGCCCATCATCTATGTGTAAGTAAGGTGAAATCTTATCTTGCATTATACGATCAAAATACTTTGGCTATCACAGTCGCCAAATAATTGTCCTGAAATTGAGCTTGCTCGAGATATTACCGGTTTTACTTTTGACAATAGTTAGAATAAGATCATCTGGTTATAGCTTAAGAGTCAGTGATCGGCTACCTGTATGTATTTGACCAGACCTGAGGTTTTGTACATTGAAGCACCTATACCTACCATGCATGGTACTGGGACTCACTAAGCTCTAAGTGGTGGACGCGACGAGCGCTGAGGTAAGACAGTATCGATTTTTGACGAATTTTAAATCCATTTGACCAGGGCTGCCGTTTTGATATTTGAAAATATAGGCTTATTATTATCGGAAAATAAGAATGGCAGACCATTATCACGCGGTTAACTTTGTGGAAGACCATTTTGAAAATGATAAAAAAAATTGAAAGTAATTGACCAGATCTGCCATTGATATATTTTGTTTATTATAGTCTTAAAAACGTATATTGATCGCGGCAGACGTCTACTTTGCCTATACACATCAATAAATAATAAAATATTAGCTACTACCCAGTGAGATGTATATGTTTTCCGTTCGCTGTTTTACATCAATATAATTTACTTGCGATTTACTTTATCACCATATTTACAGAAATTAATGTTTTTTTTATATTCTATATACTTAACCTCATTAGTTAGATAATGAAGTTATTTCATGACACGGCCCCTTTAGTATGAAGAAATATTTCGCGACCGTCCCCCCCAACCCGTTGCTCTTTTGTCGTTGCTTGTTTGTGTTTTTTGTATTTTATTTTGTGTCATCAATATTCAATCCAACATATTTATTCATTTTCATACTTAGGATTCGAATAAATACATAATTAAATACGTAAAAAACATTTTTTTTAAATCGAATACGCGCATATGTACGTGTAATGATAAGGCCCCCTGTTGTTTTGCCAAGAAGTGATGTAATTATGCATTTTGTTTTTATTTGCTTTTTTGGTGAGCAATAAAGTGTTATCTATCTATCTAAGGCCGATGCCGGCCGCCCCGCCCCCATTCCACGTAAATGAGAAAGCGTTGCTGGCTAGTTATCGAGCAGCTCTTCCTATAAAGCAGGAAAACCTCATACTATTGCCGAAAATTTGATTTTATCAGCGGCTTTAGATATGGCGGAGATTATGTTTGGCAAACGAGAGATCGAAAAACCCCAAAGTATACCTCTCTCTGACAACACCATTCAACGGGGAATAAGCGATATGGCGGCTGATGTTTGTGATCAAGTCAAGTAAAAAATAAAAGAAAGTACTTTTGTATCCCTGCAATTTGATGAATTCATGGATATTGCAGATTTTACTGCATTAGCTTGCACAAGCTTTTGCAACTTCGTTATAGAAGCTTCGCGTCTCCCTTAAAGAGGCTCCACGACCCTCAGGGGGTCGTGACCCACACGTTGAAAAACACTGACGTAAAGAACTTGTGGCGAAACAAGCCTTTTCGCCCATTGACAATAATTGTTATGACACATTACATACAGAGAAAAGTTGTCATTGAAATGTACACATTTTAATCGTTTTAAATCCATTCATATATATATATATATATATAATTTCTTTTGGCTATGTAAATATTATTTACCAAATTACATATTTTCTTAATTCTTTCTATAGTATGTAATTTATATTTTAGTTTATTAATATCAAAATATATATTCTTTCTTGTACACACAAAGTAACATACAAAACATTTTCAAATAGTGGTGATGTACAAAGGCGAGCTTAACCCTAAAAGAGGTTTCTTCCAGAAAACCTATGAGTCTAGCGAGAAGAGGAAAAGCAAAAGTCAGGCTTGTGTACATTAAGACATTTTACGATATAACATATAATATAAACAGATTAACAAAAATAAATTATATACAAAATACTCTTAAGATATATACATATAGTTACATACATACATATATAATGTAAAATTAGATACAAGGATAATTTAAGATAGATAGTGCTCTTTGACTTTATTCAAACTGCTCTCCGATGAGCTATCTCGGATCGTATATATTTATATTTTACAAATGAACCTAACCTGCTATTTATTCTTGCAAGGACCCGTCAAATTTACACCGTGATGGGAGACCTCCGGCGGCACAATGTTTTTTTATAAAAACGGATGGTTTTATTACAAATACGTTAGTTGTCGCAAAAATAGCTACGGAATGCAAAAAAACATCAAAAAAGAAAGATCTAAGTGAAACAATAAAAACAATAGAATTCTGCGTAAAACGACATTACGACTCTCTTTGTTTAACGCCGTAACAGTCCTTCAAACAATATGGCTTCTCAATCGAATTGAGGCACGATCAATCATGAGCAGCCATTCGTTTTTAAACTGAAATTGAATTTCGATGGGATACCGTAAGAATGAAAACGAGTTTTGGCGTGATAAATTTATATTATCGAGGTTTAAAAGTAGCTTTTGTTTTCGCCCAACAAATAAGCATCGCTATACAGCGCGGCAACGCAGCCAGCCTTCCGGGCATGCTCCCATCTGGCAGCGATTTGTTACAAAGTCTTTAATCGCTTTTACTATTTATAACTTAGTAATTTTTTAGTTTTTAATTGTACCAATGAAGGAATGAATGAATGAATGAATGGACACTTTGTTAAAACTACGTTCTTAAAAACTGCCTTATCGCTTTTAGCGATCTCTTCCAGGCAAACCCTTAAATTAAGGAAAATATTAAAACATGACAGTGGCGGTTTAGACAATAAATAATATAAAATAAGCAAAATATTTAAAATAAGTAAATAAAATTAAAATCTTTATTATTATATACAGAATAAGTAGCACTGTTACACCTGAGTACACCAAAAATAATTAAAAACCATGATTTTAATAGAGGATACTGGCGTAGCTTGTCTGATGTTGAGTGGCAGTGAGTTCCATAAACGGACAGCCTGTACTGTGAAGGAGTTGTCAACGAATGAAGAATGAAGAAGTATGTAAAGTTGTCATTAAGGAGAGATTATTACTAGAGCGCAAATAACGGGAATGAGAAAGATGTATGAAGTCAAAACGTTTCTTTAAATAACGAGGAGAACGAGGATCAAAAATTGTATTATTATATAGTATTATATAGATTCCTAAAAAGCTAAAAACACGATAGACCCGTCGTGTTTGGGCTCGTTTTATTTGTCTTAGCTAGTACTTTGCTGCTACATGATATCCAGCATTTCAAAAGCTTGTATTTAAAACCTTTTAAAAAAATAAATTGTTTGATCTCATTTTATACTTGTCGCTATCAATCTAGCACTTTAACATTATTATTGTCACGTGACTTTCGTCCCTCCTCTTTACAAGTACTGTTTTGTAATACCTAAGTCACAGCGTAGGTTTCTTTGAATTTATTTCCTTCGCGACTGAAACCTTTGAAGAAGTTTGAACTTTTCAACTTTTATACAAAGCTCGAAAACTTTCCTCAAATATTACTTAACACACAGACATAAGAAAATGTTATGACATACTTGATTTGATAATAATGTTTTTAAGGTTACGTAGACATTTGGCAAAAAAGGACTGTTACATACGTTATAATCGTCACGTCCCAGTGGTACCTATGATATAGGCGTTGGAGCGAAGGAAGTCTTCAATGAATCATCCTTTGCTTGAATAATGCGTGTATTGGAACGAAGTTCCTTATTGCGCGTTGCGAAAGGGGGCTAGACGGAAAAAATTAAGACCAAAAGTTGTAACGACACTTTTTGCTATAGTTGTAAGCCGTACGGCGTGCGCGTGTTTCTCTGTCTGTCTCTCTCTATCTCATAGAAAGCAAGCCAGTTATTTTCGTTTCGTCTTTCTATTATAATATTATAAGTTAAAATAAATTATTACAATTCCTTCACTAATTAATCGAATGGAACTTCGTTCCATCCGGGTGTCCCTTGACACCTCTCAGGTTTTTTTTATTTTTTGCGATTTTAAAATAATTTTTGTTGTGCGTGCAATTGCTAATCTTGTTTCGTAGCGAATTTTCGAATATTGGCGGTTGGCCGTAGACTAGAGTGACTGTCATAGGCAATTTAGGTTATTGCGCGTATACACTGGCGCGAGCGTACTGGCTTATACCCGGCTGGATCAGTGTGTACTTTTTTGGTAAATCGTGCGGCGACAGGCGTTATTGTTAAAAACTTTGAAGCTTTATGTGAGTAGCGACACAATGCACCCCACTCCGGGGGTCAAGGCAGAGTTAATAACCTCCGTCGTTAGAATTAATAATCAAGCACCACGGGTGGAAGTGATTACAAGCCTAACGTTACAAGTAGCTTCGATGAACCTGCAGCCATCTCCCTACACCCCTTAGCCCCTCATACGCATGTTGCCCCTCACCAATCTTGTACGGAAATTGTCAGGAGAGTCGCAATAACGAGTCTGACGACTCAGATATTTACAGACCATGAAGGGTTCTCTGAATATTTGAACCGCTTCAAATTGAAGGAATTGAATATACTCCGCGTCGACATCACAAAGGAGAACATCCAAGAACTGTTAGGCAAAACACTGCTCGACGGGTTTATAAAGTGCGCGCAACAAGTAGTAAATAAGGTGGTCAAGAAAAACAGGTCAGTAAATAGTACTGTAAGCATATAGTACATGAACTTTTTAATACCGTAAAGAGATAAATATTTTCGAATCCTTTGAGACAGTTTCTGTTGTTTACCAAAGACCAAATTAATGAGGTACTTACTTGTTTACTCAGTACTGAGACTGCACCTACGACTTGCAAACAAACAGTGAAGGTAATCTTCATGTGGGTCGCCTCTTTCGCCCTACTCAGACTTTACCCACGTCTTTCCTTGAATACATAAACATATTGCTATTGTACATACTAGCTATGCTCAATATTTCGTTCGCGTGGCATGTGGATCTTGTATTGTGTATCTTCTGAATGTTCATAAACATACTGACGGTGTATTAAAAGCAGACTTCTACTTTACCAATTAGTGTTAAATCCAAACCTAAGCATAGGTACCAGGCTAAAAGTACCAATACGAACCTTCGCCCTAATACACCCCAACTCTTCAATATAATGTCGTGAGGAGTACCCGAATCTTTATTTACCCTCTTTCCTAATCACAAAACTATAAGTTACAGAAGATAAACGAAGCAAAAAGTATTGTTGCAGATGTAATCTTGGTACAAGTCGGTCAAATGAATACACTTAATACATTCATTTTATTATAGATCCTTTCTCTTAGATTGCTGTTTGACATTCCTTCACAGAAATCGATCCTTAGAAGCTACACTATGATTTGGTATAATAAGCCTCTCATTCCTGACTAGTGTAAATATTTTTTCAAAAATCTAATGATATTACCTTAGTTTTCGTCAAAATCGGTTCCGAGACTCCTTTGATTGCTTGTCGCTATTTTGTATAGTTCAGAATGCGGTCCTAAAGACCTGCTTTAAAAATTCACCCGTTTATTCTTATTACCTTTATTTTGTTTATAGCACGTATAGGCATTTAAGAATGCGAATCCTGGATGAATGAAGTAGGGCATGGGAGTGAATTAACTATATAAATCATTATTTTACTGTGCTCAAGATCTTGCATGTAGTACAGTTCTCAAGATCTTGCATGAAGTACAGTTCTCACCTCTCACCTTTGGGATGGTTCAGTCAATTATCAGCTTGAAGCGCTAGAGTCAATTGACAGAAGAGCGAAGAGGTTGATTAGTAGTGACCAGCTAGTCAATACAAATCTTCAAAGCCTAGAGCATAGCCGGGTTGCTAGTCTTTCGGTTTTTTATAGGATTCATTTCGGAGAGTGTGGGGCTGAACTGTTCGACCTGATTTCCCCTATACCATTCCATCTTCGGACCACAAGGCGCTCTGATATGGCGTATACCAGAGCGCCTTTTGGTCCGAAGATGTCGAGATCGTTTCACAGTGAAAGCGCTACCAGTGCGTATTGAGCGTTTCGCCTCCATGTTCCTTCTACGTACGGCAGAATTGTGGAATGCGCTACAAGAAATCGTGTTTCCCGAAAAGTACAATTCCGATATCTTCAAGCCTCGCGTGAATAAGTACTATCGAAGTATCATCGTCCGGCATTGGATGAGATCGTGGTCAAACGATAACCTTGTTAATATAAAAAACCTAACAGTTAAAGACTTGGAAGATATTTCAAGTGGAATAGGTTAAATAGGCAAATCTGAGCAACAGCCGAGACTGATAGGCAAAAAATGAAGATTGATGCATTGATTCACTAGTGAAGATAATATATGTAGACAGATTTCACCACGTAATTGAAACTTACAGGTCTAAATTTTCTACCCTAAAATAACCACAGCATATTGTACCCTTAGCACTGGCCAAGGTCAGTTAGAGTAAGCTTTCTGCACCTTAACGTTTTGTGGTTTTTATTTGCTTTCTACACGTAAATGGAACACTCCAGCATCCCACACTGATATTACGACTATCGCAACATTTTCAGGTTATAGTGCTCTCTGCCGAAATGAGAAAAACGGCAATGTTTTATTTGTTGAAGATTTTCCCTGTTTATTACACGAGTTGATGAGGGTTCTTGAACGTCAAGGTGAACAAGGTTATTTTGCGTGACAGAGAATTTCTTTTAGTCAGAAAAGTTTGTAAAAAGTATTGATAAGCGCAAGAACTGTTTACTGTCTTTGGAATTCTGAATTTCATACCAAGTTGTGACTACACCTTATGACTACTGTGATGATGAAATGAAGTCGAGCCTTTACCATGGCGTTAAAGGCTAAAGAAGTGATAACTTAGATAAAGCTAACGTGAGAGAAAGGGAAGCCAAATAGACTGGCGCCGTAACGCGTTACGTTACGAAGGGGTTCACCCTCCCATAAGAAGTTATCACTACAAAACGATTTTGGTGTCCGAGTATATACCACTGGTGAAGCTGGTCACTCATTCACACAGTCTTTCTAGTAGTCCGTAGCTGGTAAACTTCGAAAGAAGTGTTTCAATTACGACCATTCGTAAATTACAAATTACATAGATAGTTTGTGAAAATTATGACACTCCGTTATTTCTTGAAAGAAACTTGTTTATCATATTTATCGTTATTTAAAACAAAATGACTAAGTATGTGTGCACCACGCATATTCAAATTATTCTGATTAATAAAAGCAGATGAAACAAAATATACATGCCAAAATATAAGTGGAGAATAACTATCTAAGTCTATACTTGAGGGAAACAGGCTTGATAGCTATGTCACTTAATTCCCAGATGGAATTAAAAGCGATAGTGCCACGGTCGTTCTCCTGCATTACCGGGATAACATTGTATCTGTTCCAGCATTATTCCCAGTAGGCAACAATCGAATACAATTCAAACTATTCGCTTTCGCCATTCGTTCGAGGTAATAGAGTTCCCTAGTGGAATATTCCGAGTATTTTCCTGCTGTAAATAAAGAAATTCTACGTCGTATTACGTTTAATTTTGTCATTTCTACTCATTCCTCGTGGTTTGTTTGCAAAACGTGTGTAAATGCGTTATTATTTTATAGGTTTTGGAAGTTTCTCTTTACTGGATATTTAGGTAATAATTAATTTACGGCATTGAAAGTTGGGTATGGCAGAAGCATGAAAGTAGGATAAATGCAGTTCAAATGAGATCTTGGAGATGTATATGTTAAAATGAGGTCGTGCAACTTGGCACTGGCACCTCAGAAGTCATGTTACATCTGAATTATTTTGACACCATATGTTTGGTATAGTCGTCTCTCCTCTTATGTCTTAATTTTTTCAATCGTGTGTTACTAATACATTATAGTATGATAATATCCTTTATTGTGCTTATTTTAGATAGATAGATAACACTTTATTGTACACCATTACATAAAAACTTACAATTTAGTATTATTATAGTAGGGTATAAAGGGCGGTCTTATCGCTAAAAAGCGATCTCTTCCAGACAACCCGTGGCAAGAATATTCCGATTTGAAGTGGCGATGGTGGTATACATAATTATTGTACGATTTACGATTATTTTAATTACACATCCGACCAATGCCGATCCTAATTTATCTACAGTATATGTAAGATTAAAGTAAATGATATAATAAGAAACAATGTGATAAGGGAGCGTTGTGAATTGAGAGAAGACGTAGTGACAAGAGTTGAAACAGGAATGTTAAGGTGGTTTAGGCATGTGGAGAGAATGAATGAAAGCAGAATCACAAAACAAGTATATGACACCAATGTGACTGGTAGACTCGCTGCCGGTAGACCGAGACGTACTCACCGTGATCAAATTGAAGATATTATGAAGAGAGATCAGATAAAAAGCAGTTTGAATAAGCGTGTATGTATGAAGAGATTAATGAAAGTCGATGAAGCGAAAAGTGTTTGTCAGGATCGTAGCAGTTGGAGACCCATCGTCTCTGCCTGCCCCAAAGGGAAACATGCGTTACAATATGTATGTAGTAATATTATCAAAAAAATATGTCTGTGATTTGAATATGAATTCCAAAATAACTGAAATTTGCTATTTATACTATTTGGAATATCGCGAATTTCGTCTTTCAGTTTGTCTTGAATAAGCTCCGAAATGGCTAGGATGTTAATGAATATTTTACCCATTAATATTATCATAAGATTTTTTTATATTTAAAATATTGTATAATCCCAAGCTAAACAAGTTACGCTTATGTGATAGTAATTTACAATGGATCACTGTGGATCGTTTTCGAATTTTACCATTCCAAGAAACGAACCTGAAGCCTCTACGTCGAAGTGAGAAAACAAAGCTTAACCCGCTCAACTACGTAGGCCGTCATACATGAATATAAAATCCAGGTCCTACGTAAACGAAGTAGTGAGCAATAAAATAAAATCGATGTCTTGTTATAACAAAGGGAATACTGATAAATTGAAAGTCAGTACTCATTCATCTGACAAATCCACAAACTGCTTGAAAACTTCCAACTTAGTCGGTTATCTTCAACTCAACAGTCCGGCAAATTAAAACTTGGTCCTGAAAGTTGATGTAATATAATTTTAAACCTCTCTCATTTAAATGAAGAGGAATATGAATAAGGTGGTATATTTATAACAAGAAGACTAGATGGTAAGAAGATAATACCTCGGGGAATACATACAGAACGTGCACAAAAGACAGGTGGAGGTAAAAATTTAAAAAAGCACTAATTAGACATATACTGAGGGACAGACTGACTTCATTAACTTACACATTTTTGTTATATCTATTATTAGAGTCTAAGTAAATAACAGTGAAGAAATTATACTGCAAGCTGTGTTCACCTATAATTAGTTTTTACATTGCATTGTAAACCTTAGTCATAAGTCTGGTAACTGATCCAGTGTACAAAACTATTGGTGATCCTTAATAAAAAACTTCAACGGACAAGTGGAAAAACGAATCGCAACGGACAAGTGGAAAAACGAATCGCAACGTACAATTGGAAAAACTTCAACTGACAATTCGATCCGGAACCAAAAAAAATTCATAGTCTACTCTAAAATTACAGAACATTAGCAAATGCGCATCTTTCGTCAACAACTTCATTCGGACATCAATTTATATTAACAGAAAAATATTTAAAAAAAAAATACAATGAAATTTCGTTTGCTCATGTTTTGATGAAGAGGCTTCGAAACTACTGAACCGATTTGAAAAATTCGTTCACTGTTGGCAAGCTACACTATTCCCGGGTGGCATAGGGTATATCATATTTACAAATAAATTAGGGGTCCTTACTAAAACTCCAATAATGTAACCCAAGGTGTAAAAAAAACCTAAAATCGCGTGCTCTGCGAAAACTATTGATGATAGAATAAAATAATGTACTACGACTTTGCAGAACACATCATTATTTACAAGTGTCGCGACACTATATATCTAACTATTATAGTTATGCCACAATAAGCGTTCTTTTATTTTAAAATTTTAATTAAAATGCCGCCGCTAGAAAAGGCTCTTTATTTGTATCTTGGTATTAATGTTTATCAAAATAAATTACTTCATATTCAAAACTGCTTCATTACCTTTATGTAACTTTTTGAATTATTCAATTTGGACATTCCATTCGAAAGTTATCACGAGTTTAAAAATGTAAGAATTTACACCACGTGACTGTGACACCTTTTCGTGAGCGAAACATCGTAAGACCCCCTCTATATAGAAGTTTCACTTCAATAGAATACAATCCCTTGCGGGGAAAAATCTGCGGAGTGACGCTCGCGGACCGCGTTCGTAATACCGAAGTAAGAAAGAGAGTTGGTCTGAAAGAGAGTGTTGGGGTGAAGGTAAGGAAAGGAATGCTCCTGTGGTTCAGGCATGTGGAACGAATTTATGATGAAAGAATGACTAAACAGATATACAATGCAAAAGTGGATGGATGTAGAAGTCGCGGAAGGCCACGACACACTTTCCATGATCAAATTGATCGTGTATTAGCAGAAGGTGATGTCAGGAGCCTTAAGGATAGACGAGCGTGCATGACAAGAGCTATGAATGTCAAAGAAGCAAGTGAGGTGTGTAAGGAATAAGCCTGTGAATGGCGCTCTGTTGTTCGTGCCTACCCGCAAGGGACCTGGCGTGAAGTTATGCATGTATGTAAAACCCCTTGGTGTAAACATTAATTAAATTTGATCTAACCTTGTAATATTAGTTTAAACTAAGGCTTTCACGATATTATTAATCTCAATAAAACTGTTATCAAAAAGAAGTAATTAATAAATTTAGTTTTAATCACAATACCTTGTGCTAGTAAATAGGATGTTTTGATTAAAACTAAATTCGAGTTTTGATTCTGCTGAAAGTTTGGAAATAATTTTAAGTAATCTACTTTGTTTCTATCGAATATTAATTAATAAACTTGCGAAATTGTGTTTTGAAGACGTTGCCGCAATATGCCGCTAATTAGTGAAGAAACTTTCTTCCATTTTTTTTTTTTTTTTTTTTTTTTATGTTTGCGCATAGGCAAACTGGCAGACGGGTCCACTTGATGGCAAGTGGCTACCGTCGCCCATGGACATCTGCAACACTAAGGGAGCCGATGCGTTGCCTACCTCGTTGAGACTTTAAAAATCTGTTTACGCCCTTTTTGAAGAGCCCCAAATTGTAGCGCTCTGGGAAAACCGCAGGAGGGAGCTCATTCCACAACTTGCTCACATATGGCATAAAAGAGCGAGCGCCACGTACAGTGGATAACTTCCAGGTGTCAAGGAAGTGTGGATGAACTCCCAGTCGCCGGCGAGCAGTGCGGTGGTAAAATGGCGATGTAGGTACCAAACCAAACAGCTCCTCAGAACACTCCCCATTATACAGACGGTAGAACGCGCTGAGAGCGCCTACGTCTCTTCTGAGACTTAAAGGTTCTAAGCCGCCTGTAAGTTCGGGATCGTCGACAATCCGGACCGCTCGGCGCTGCAAGGAGTCAAGTGGGAGCAGCTGGTACTGAGGTGCCCCAACCCAGAGATGGGAGCAGTACTCCACATGGGGACGGACTTGGGCCTTATATAATAGAAGCCTATGTCCCGGTGTGAAGTACCGCTTAGCCCTGTTGAGCACCCCAAGCTTTTTAGAAGCGATTTTCGCTTTGCTCTCCAAATGACCCCGAAATTGCACCTCGCTCGAAATGTCGACGCCTAGGATCCCGATTGAGTTCGAGATCTTGAGGGGAGTGCCCTGGAACTGTGGCGCTAACAAAAATGGGGCTTTTTTAGCGGTGAACGCGCAGACTTGTGTCTTTTTAGGGTTGAAAAGGACGAGATTTCGTCTACCCCATTCCGAGACCTCTTCCAGGGAGGTCTCGATTTCAGACACAAGCCGGATTCTACTTTCCTCAACTTCTGCATGGGGAATGTTTACGCGGCCAGTGTAGAAGGCATCGCCCGTGCTGTCATCTGCATAACAGTGAAGGAGGTTGCTAGTCTGCAACATGTCATTGATATGCAGAATGAACAGCGTGGGCGACAACACTGAGCCTTGGGGTACGCCAGCATTAATAGGCTTCGTCTCCGAGCATACACCGTCAATTAAGACCTTGATGCTCCGCCCATATAAAAAGCTGGCTACCCATGCGCACAACCCCTCGGGGAGTCCGTAGCTGGGAAGCTTCGAAAGAAGTGCCCTATGCCAGACCCGATCGAAGGCTTTTGCAATATCCAGGCTAACCGCCAATGCTTCCCCCTTACTCTCAATGGCGGCTGCCCATCGGTGAGTCAAGTACACTAGAAGATCGCCAGCACTCCGTCCGTAACGAAATCCGTATTGGCGGTCATTTAGAAGCTGGTTCTCCTCTAGGTACCCGAGAAGACGCGTGTTTATAATGCGCTCCATCACCTTGGAGAGTAAGGAGGTTATTGCAATAGGCCTGAAATTGGACGGGTCTGTGCGGTCTCCCTTCTTGGGAATAGGGTGGACATAAGCTACCTTCCCCGAAGCTGGAACTACACCCGCAGAATAGGAAAGCGAGAATAGGCGCGTCAATACTGAAACTAACTCGGGAGCACACGTCTTAAGCACGATCGCGGGTATACCATCAGGTCCACTGGACTTCTTGACGTCGAGGGATTGCAACGCCCGACGCACCGCACGTTGCGTGAAGCGCACTTCAGGCATTTTGTCCGTGCACCGCGGAATGGTCGGTGGTGCCGTTCCCCCGTCGTCAAGAGTAGAGTTCGACGCGAAAAGAGTACACAAGAGATCAGCCTTCTCTTTTGCGGAAGTAGCCAGTGAGCCATCTGATCCGTGTAGAGGTGGTAGGGAAGACCTACAGAAATTGCCTTCTACAGCCTTGGCGAGAGACCAAAAAGCGCGACTCCCAGAAGGGACGCTGATCAATTTGTCGCCGATCTTCTGAATGTGCCGCATCTTAGCCTCGGCTATACACTTCTTGCTGGATCTGACCGCAGTGTTATACTGCTTCTTTAAATCAGGTGTAGCTGGATCCTCACCATTACGCGCTGCAACCCAGGCTCGATAAGTATATTGCTTGCGCTTCAAAGCTTCAGCGCAAGATGCATCAAACCAGGGTCGCGAACGGCCACCTGTACGGACAACACTGTTGGGAATGAAACAGTGCATTCCCGACAGAATTGTGTCCGCTATGGCATCTGCGCAAATGGTGGGATCATCTGATGAGAAGCAGATTTGCAGCCATGGGAAAGAAGCGAAAAATTCTCGCAAGCTGTCCCAATCCGCCGACTTGTAGTGCCATACATGGCGTGTCCCAGAGGGACGGGGACGGCCGTTTTCCACTACAGGGACCACAGAGCGTACCGTGGTCGGAGGATCCCAAGGGGGCTTCGACGGACACCTGGTAACCCTCCGGGTGGGTAGTCAGCAAGAGATCCAGCAGAGAAGGTGTATGGGTCTCAATATCTGGTATCCTGGTAGGATTTGATACCATCTGGGTGAGACCATAAGCTAGGGCAAGGTTTGCGGCACATTTCCCCGCGTGGTCGGTCGTACGCGACCCCAGCCACTCCTTGTGGTGGGCATTAAAATCGCCAAGGACTACAACCTCTGCGGAGGGATGTTGCTGTAGAAGGCTATCTGTGGTTTCTTGGACGTGTCCGAATTTTTATTTATTGAAAGTCTCTTTTAGTGAACTTTTTAACAAAATTAAAACCGATTTCAAAATAAGAAAGAAGCAATAAATATATATTTTCTATAACATCTTGAAGTAGGTGCATTTTGCAATTTTGTTCTCGATTTGTTTTACTTGGTACCTCATTCAAGATTTTATAGAAAACTAGCTTCTGCCCGCGACTTCGTCCGCGTGGAATAGTAAAAAGAATCAAGTTAATAAAACCCCGAATTTGAAACATTCTTCATTGATGTTCCACTCCTATTGGTCTTAGCGCCATAATATATATAGCCTTCCTCGATAAATGGGCTGTCTAATACTGAAATATTTTTTACAAATCAGTCCAGTACTTCCAGACATTAGCGCGTTCAAGCAAACAAACAAACAAACTCTTCAGCTTTATATCTTAGTAATAATTATTGTACTGTATATTGTAGTATAAGATAATTATTGTTTGCCTTTTAGTTTCGTGTTGTTAAAATTAATACTGCTTTTTAGTTGCTTGAATAGCTTTAGAAATAATATAATAAGCGCCTGCAGAAATTGTACTGCTGCCACGCGTATACAAGTTTTACTTTTCGAAGAGTGTAGGCGCTCGGTTAAAAAGGGTTCCTCTCGATTACCCTGGCATCCACTCATCATTATCCTGACTTGGTAACAATGGGGCTACCTCAGGAGTGTACACTTTCGAATAAAAAAATAAATGAAAATCGGCCTTCAATTGACCGAGTAATCGCGTAACAAACATACCGCAGTCTAGTTTAAAACCACCTTTTTGGGTTTCGGTTAAAAACGAAATAACGAACCAAGCCTAATCCATTGAAATCTTACAATTTAAAGACCGAATATTGCATTTTTTAGAGGACGCAATTTTATTTTTGGGACATGTGTAGGGGGTCAATAGAAGCTTAACCTCAAGTTTGTGGGGTCACCAGCCTTGTCCCCTGGCCGCCATCTTGGAAAAAGTGGTGAAAACACTTTTTTCGCGATTTCTCGGAAACTATACGTCTTGCAAAAAATTTGTACAGTCATAATTTGTAGCAAATTGTTTTGCCTACAAATATTTCTATGTAACTTTTTGCCTTAAATTAAAAATTAAAGAAGTTATAAGCAGAAAAGTGAGAATTTTTTTATTCATTCCTCTTTTCTTTACTGTAGAACTTAACAAATTTAACTTAACGAATGTTAAGCAGGTAGAAAAGGTTCCCCGTTTTCTCCGCCACATATGAGGTAGAGTCCGTAGGCGCGTTTTAATACAATAAATATATAGTGAGCGTCTGTCCGAAATACGGCTAGCGCTTGGGTTAGAGTCAGAGAGGAGGAGCTTGCGAACCGCTTCCGTATGCGTGAGAGAAAGAGAAGCTAGATAGAGTGGCACCGTAACGCGTTACGTAACGAAGCGTTTTACCCTCCTATTAGATTTAATCACTTCAATAAAATAGGTATTACACATATGTATGTATACTAGGGTGGTCGTTAAAAATTAAATTTCTTGCGACGCCCCTAAAAAGCTTCCTTTTAATGAACAAACACTGAGATTTTTTTTATAATTTTTTCAAGTCAAGACATCACGTGTCTCAAGACGATTCAAGTTAAAACTAAAAATATAAGAAAAATTGAAAGATAAGCTTGAATCACGAAGAATTTTAAACTTTTACTGAAACTATAATTTGAAATTCATCACTGAGAATGATAATACGGAAGGTATTTCATTGTTAAAAATAATAATATATACATTATAATATTGTTGTGATCCTGATAAAAATATTCAAGAAGCGTATTGTAATATGTGCATATATGAAATGCGTAATTCATATAGGAACCGAACAGTGTTGTAGAGGTGGAAGATTACATATTATCCGTGCAGGAACGGAGAAAGAATACTATTTCTCTCATAAGAGTAACTTCTGCCCTAAAAGTCAAAATCTGTCGTAAGAGGCGACAAAACAACCTACAGTCGGGTGGTAGGGTATTTGCCCTTCTGGATGGCTACCATCCCTGGTCTATAGCATGCCGTGATAATAAACGTGAGTTGTATTTTAACTTTAGGGGCCAGGTTCCAATCTCCCTTTAGAGAGCATCAACACATTGGTGCAATAAATGTCCAAAGGCGATGGTAGCCGCTATCCGTCAGGTGGGACGTCTGTCTGCCTGTCTGCTGAACTTATGCAATAAAAATAAAACATAATATATAAGATACATTATTATTGCTATTTTCTAGTTTCCGTAGCTTAGAGCTACCTCAGAGGTACCAAATTTTTTAAGTGATTGCGAAAAGTGATAATTGCAATCCTGAATGGTACTTTACATCTTGAATACTTGACATATTTTCCATGTTAAAAACTCTCATTTGAAACTAAATTTCATCGTTGCATCGTTGATTCATCCGCCTTTCATGGCAACAGTCCAGCCGAGGTAAAGCTCCCTAGGGAGCTCTCTCGAGCAAGTTGCCTCCGAAAGCCCCGGTAAACTTGTGAGGTCTTCGGACCAACAACATAAAGTCAAGTCCAATAAAAAATATCGTTTCATCGTTTTCCTGAAGTGTGTCGTTGAAGTGTGTGCCTTAGTTTTGAATTTGGTCAAACGACTGATTTCATGTAAATGGCCGAAGTCAGTTCTCAGGCCGAAATCAGTAACTGGATCAATGTAAATAAGGTTTCAATAACATTTGATATTTGTAAAAAGACGCCGTCAATCAATCATAAAAGGAAATTCAGAGATAAAAAATGTTTTGTGTAAAAATTACATTACGTCACTGGCAGATGTACAAGGTCCGTACGTGGGTGTGAGAAAACGGAATTAACGGGGGCGTGGGATGTATATCGTTTTTGTGACAGTGTGCATTTACTCGTATTATCATTGTGTGCTTTGTGACAGCTTTAATTTCAGTGTAGGCGATAAAACATTTTCTCATTTTGTTAATGAAATGTCAGAATTACAACGTGGAGGAAAAACAGGTGACAAAGAATGTAATGCTGAAAGTTAGAGATAATAAAGGGCGGTTTGTGTGAAGAATGCCATGATGATTTGTAGTGTGGGAAGTTATGCTTGATTAAAAGTCTTTTGTATTTTATTGCAAAGCTCGTAAACAGGTTCACAGCACATCTGATGGAAATTGGTGACTGTCACTCGTAGACGTTTGTAACACCAGGAGTGAAGCTAACGCAGTGTTAGCCTTAGAGATGGAACAGAGAGTATGAGATACGAGGATTAGATAAAGAAGATGGGATAGAGGGCTCAGACAGGAGCAATGGGATATAAGAAAATAGGATTGGACCTAGAATCTTTTTGAGGTTCTTTCTTCCGGCTACTAACAGCGGATGCTCCTCCTTAAGTGTTAGGTAGGGTCCAAGTGTCATATCCGTACATAATATTGGGTGTTTAAAAGTTTTATGTATACGTCTCACGGCTAAAATGTTTCGACATTAACAACTTATGAAGCGCCGCGGTACGATTATCGATATAAATGATCTCTGGGGGCGACCAGTTGGTCCATTTTCCATTCACCCATCTCATCCTATTAATCCTATCCCATTACTCCTATCCAACGGGATATGATTCTTTTAAAAGTAATGACTCCTATCCTATTAATCCTATCCCAATAATCCTATCCAATTACTCCTATCCCATTACTCCTATCCCATTACTCCCATGCTAAAGTGTGCAACACGATGGCTTCGTCCTCTGGTGTTACAAACTTCTACAGGCGAAAGTAAGCTCTTTCTCTTACTTAAGTCGTCTGCTGTCTGTCGCAATAAAGAAAAATCTAAAAGTAAAAAATGTATATTATTTTTCATAGAACGTTTGTGAGATCGTGGTAAATAACTTAACCATTGCTGTTAAGAATTTTATTTGTATTTCAACATATTTATGAGACAACTTGAGTAACTTAATTTACTTAGGTTCTCGCTGGAACATAATTTATTAAGACAACTATCGGTCTCTACAGTTAAATTAAAGTATTGTTCAAACTTACTCGGCAATTCCAGTACGCTTGCGTCGGTGTGACCAAACGAGATCAATTAATCTATGACGAACACTCTCATGATAGGAGACCGCTTGAACCGAGTGGCCTCGTACGGAATATCTACATACGAGTATACTCGGATAGCAGTTATGATATAAGGCTCCTAAGCCTAGGGCATTGATCCTGAGTTGTCAGTCTGTCGGTATTTCATAAGAATCATTTCGGAGAGTGTGTGGTTGAACTGTTCGACCTGATTCCTCCTACACCATCCCGTCTTCGGACGATAAGGCGCTCTGTACTCCGCCATCGTATCACAGTGTAAACGAAAGGTTTCGCCTCCACGTTACTTCTGGGTACAGTAGAGCTGTGCAATGTATAACCAGAATCCGTGTTTTCCGAAAAGTATAATCCCAACTGGATTGTACTTCTACAAGCCTTATGTGAATTGGTATTTTTAGGTAAGCATGCTCGATATTCGATCGTCTGATATTAAGCGAGATCTTGGTCAAACGCGAACATTTTATTTATCATAAAAAAATACATTAATCGTAAAGATCTAAAGTGTTTTTGTGGGTCCTTGTTGTGCCTGTGATCAAAAATTGTTTTATAGGCAGATGACATGATTTATTAAAGTCGGGCAAAGAAAAATAAACAACAATAAACTTTCTTTAATTTGAATTGCATTTTGCGTTCATGTCTAGAAAAGCGCTCGTTTTAGGTGTCTTTGTGGGACGTTACGCACCTTCTAAGCCAACTCATTTAAGTGAACTTTTTTATACCTTGTGCATGTATTCGCATTGTCATATCTTATTGTTGGAATAATCGAGTATTTATGTGTCTCAGCATTGGTGGTGAAAGGTTCCTTTATATGGTGCTCTGAAACCGTTGGAGCATTCCTCCAATGTTGAAAACAGGTCAAGAGTTACAGGGACGTCTAATACTTGAAGATATCTCTTTTATCGTTATATTTGTTTCTGACTTGCTTTCATAGGTAAGTCAGTCATTTGTGAGGGTGAGCTTTAACGATCAATTCTTTTGATAACTTCCAGTTGGTTGCAATTGGTTCTGAAGTACAATTCTCAATAAGATTAAGGTATTCGAATCATATTACACAGGAAAACGATTCGACTTATTTTGTGAGTAGACGTCTGGAAAGATTTTACATAGGAGAGGTATATTTTTTTCTGACAATAGATTTTACTTTTTTTATTTTATGAGTTCAGGAGACAGGCAGACGGCACACCTCATGAAAAGCAGTTAAAAAACTTCCCGAGTTTGAAACATTCTTCATTAGTGCTTCGCTCTTATTGGTCTTAGCGTGATGATATAACCTATAGCCTTCCTCCAATATTGGGCTATCTAACACTGAATAAAATTTCACATCAGACCAAGTAGTTCCTGACATTAGCGCGTTCAATCAAATAAACAAACTCCTCAGCTTTATGTATTTCTATTATGTCGGTTAACTCTGCGTCAAATTTGGTTACTCTTAATTAGCAACAAATGGCTCTGAAATATTTTTTTAAAACAAAAATGATTAATACCTAGTCTTCTATTACTTTAAAGCTTATCAAAAACTTATCAGTAGTCGGTTTTATTCGACAGTAATTAATTACTATTTTTAAATGGTTTTAAGCGAGGTGATTTTGTTATTCCGACGTTTCGGCCACCTTTCAGTGGCCGTGGTCACGGACGCCAAATCTCAAATGTGAACGACTATTGTTAAAGTTTTATTTGGCCTACCACCAACTTGTTCGTTTTAATTATTTACTTTTAATTGGTTTTTTTTTCATCATATAACACCTTGTATTTATCCATGTTTCATTCAAATAAAGGTTTAATTTCAACCAGTAGCGCAGTGTTTGACAATTTAGTCGTGGCTATTTTACGTCCAATGTCATTGCGTATACTGAAACTCAAATATTCTACTTAAATGTCAAGCGTTTCAAACCTCTTTCAACGCTAGGCTCCCATTATGTGAAATGTTAATACATGACAGAGGTTATTCTACATAACATGCCCTAAATCAACTACGTTTCCATCACAATACCTTTTTTCCCTAGCCCTTTTATGCTTAAATCTTATCTTAGATTGTTTTCTTAAAACCTAACTTTTCATCCATCCACGCACATGAATATCAAAGGTAGCTTGGCTTAGGAAGCGTTTGCATAATACATATATATAAGATGGTAACACCTCTTCATGTAGTTGTCAGATTTAAGATCTTTATAAAGATTTAAGATATCTAAGATCTTTATTTTTAACCCCGAGTTAAACTCTAGTGAGTACGTACCTCTTGCTTTACAGCTGGCGTTAATACAGGTTGCATTGTATTATTTTTTTATGTCAGTGCTATTTGCCCCAGGAAGATTCACTTCATTTTATATCGCAAACTATACCATCTGCCGGGATGAAAAAACTGCATAAGTACAAAGTTACACCAAATCAACCAGAATGACGAAATCGACCAAAGTAATTAAAATGACGAAAATGACAAATCACAAAAAACAAAACCTATCCTAATTTCTGGGCTAACCTTTACTTACATCTATCTTAAAAGCTATCTATATCCTATTATCGGGGATGAAAAGTTGGGTACTTTATCCACCTTCACTGTTAAAATTACATATATACCGAATATCAGCCAAATCGGTCCTTTACATTTTCCGTAAAGCATAACAAATAGAGAGACAAACCCGTTTTTATCCCGGAAACTATCCCATCTTTTGGGATAAAAAGTATCCTTTCTTTATCGTCGGCTTCAAAAATATATAAAGCGGAAGCAGCTGATGCCCGGTTCCTATATCTTACCGACTGTTCATTGGCCCTAGTATCGGTTAAAATTTGACATAAGTGCCAAACAATGTCAAAATTTAACCTTATAGTAAGGCAAGTGAATAATTAGTAAGATATACTTAAGAAACGGCCATGAATCGCTCAAGCGGGGCAAATATGCAACCCTCAGTGAGAGATATACGTTTGTGCTATTTGCTGTTGAAACGCTTGGACCATGGGGCTCTGAAGCCATGAGCCTGTACAAAAAATTATTGACTCTTCAGGTAATCGTAGGGCTGGTGCATACCTCGGACAACGGATCAGTATGGAGATTCACCGCGGAAACGTAGCCAGCCTTCTGGGCACCTTACCCTTCTAAGACAGGGACCTTATGGGTTCAGTATTTTGCTTATAGCCTTGAGTGATTGTAGGTTGAATACTGTTACGAGTAACGGGACTCGAATTAAAATGCCGTTGGAATTATTATAGGATTTATTAGAACTATACTAACACTTATAACACAGGTGCCAAATATAGCCGAACACAAAAAATCCAAACGGGATGCAAAAAAACGCGCAGTCCGTCACTAAAAGATTCCCAATTGTAGTACACACGTCTCCCCGTCCCCGTGTCTAAGTCGACTTAATCCGTCACACCTGGCTAATGACTCGGCCGCAAACGGTCATAAAAGAGTACAATAAAACAATGGGCTGTTTTCTAATCACAAATTTTAAACACAAAGTAAATAAAAGATGATCACCATAAAAGAATTTAAATATTATTCGTTCAAATGCAGACGGGTAATAAATGTTTTTGTTTCAAATATGCAGGTGGATTTTGTTTTTGCCGGGACCTGAGTTGTAACAATACATCTAATATATAAAATTCTCGTGTCACAGTTTTCGTTGCCATACTCCTCCGAAACGGCTTGACCGATTCTCACGAAACTTTGTGTGCACATTGGGTAGTTCTGAGAATAGGACAACATCTATTTTTCGTCCCCCTAAATGTTAGGGGTAGTCCACCCCTAAATTTTTTTATTTATTTTTTAGACAAAACTTTTAATTTCTATTTTCTTATGATACAACATACAAAAATACATACAACCCTAAATTATTAACCCTCTGCGACAAACCCCTATTTTTACCGGGCAGGACGACGTCTGCCGGGACAGCTAGTTATCGTTATATAATTACGACGACGAGGAGTATGTAATTTCGCACGCTTATACTTTATAGAGAGAAGAAGCGATGAATGCTATTATATTTTAAAATGATGCATAAAAAATACACTTCATTAAACACAAAACCATGTATTCGATACTCTTTTGTTTAATGTTGCCTTGGCGAAACCTGTAATTATAGAAGTATAGTCTTTGACAACGATCTATTATGGTCGAATTTTGATCACGGGCGACCACTTGTATTAAATCTATCATACGAAAACTTTGGTAGCTGCGATGGCCGTATTTTAACGAGTGGTTTAAAAATAAATCAAGGAGGCTTGGAGCTTCGTCGGAACTGGAGACGAGAGGCGAAAGGCTCTTGAGAAAATTACGCGTGTCTACATTTAGAACTCCCGGTGATATTGGATATCTGAATATTGCACAAACTATTTTAACCCATACTAAGGTTGCTAGTCGGGGATACACCGTCCATTTTTGCTACTGATTGCTATCAAGTAGTTTGATTTTGGTGAGACGCCCAACTTTTTCTATAATAAACATTTTCGATTATGGTAGCTATCAGGGGTAGCAGGAATAAAATAAGTCGATTTGGCGATTCTCAAAAATATATTACTATTGGGACTTTTTTATCTCAAGATAATAAATAATTTCTTATGGAGTATCAAGTTAACATCACGACAGAACTGCCAAAACCACTTGTCGCTGTTCTTTGATCAGAATCCCCAAAATTTTTATAGCAATGGGATCACGTCCCTACCTACAACATGGCATTAAGTTATCCAACAAAATGGCACCTACATACTTTAGTCAAATGGAAATAAACTTTATAAAAAAACCTTTTGACTTTTTATATGAAATGCGAAGAAACTTTTTCCCCAACCTAATATATGACTAATATATATACAATTTGATAATACTGTTACATGCCAATAAAAGGAATTTGCACACCTGTCTGCCATAAAGAACAGTTTATTACCTTCTCGCATTTGAACTTCTTTTGTTTACTTTGTGTTAAAAACTTGTAATTAAGAAAAACAGTCTTATTGTGTATTATAATCTTTTATGACAGTAAAGTGTGTAGAACTAATTCTTGGAAATTATTATTTTGCGTCGAGGCATATTGTATTTGTACAGGATAAAAGGAATGCCCGAAGAGAGGGGAGAGGCAGTCAAGTGACGATTACGATACGAGCAAGACGTACATTCGATAAGCTATATAGTGGCGGACTTTGCGCATGTTATTGAATTGTGCAGTTTGTACTGGTTGTGTCCAGTTATATTTGTGCCAGTGTTATACGTTTTTGTATAGTTGCAATAAATTCTATAGTCATTCCAACGGGAATTTAATTCGAGTCCCAAACTCGTAACAATATTATAGATATATGGATTGGTTGACTGAGCAAGATTGAAGAGGGCTAATGATAATTGATACCAACAAGAACGAAAGGGTCATAGTATTAATTCTATTGTATAGTGTATAGAAAACTTGGGAGATAGTGGGTGGATATTCAATATACTTAATGTAACATAAATACGTTGGGGAGTTGTATTAATCCTCGGATTACGAGATTACTACGAGTCGATATCTATTTATAGAGCTGATGGACTTCCAAGAACAGTTTGTAAGTGTGGGAGTAGAAGTAATGTGTGTGGTGCGTCTATGATAGTAGCTCCGTTGAATAGTATAACGCACCGCTGGACGTGAAAGGGTAGAAATACATTGTTTTTTTATTGGGCAGACAGGCAGCCCATATCATGGAAAGCGGTTACCATCGCCTAACATGGGCCATTAATGCCGGAACACAATTTAAGGTTGTTATGACTGTATACTCTAAAGTAGGTGTGGTAGTCATGCAGACGGACAAAAAGCCTACGGACTGGCTGTGGGTTGTTTTGCTGCCTCCTTCGACAGTTCTTCCTCCGTTCCTGCTTGAATAAATGTGTCTGCATCACTGGCCAGAGCCCATTGCTCAGTCGCCTGAGAGGGAGGGAGCACAAAATCAGACGATGATAATAATAATAAAATAAAAATCTGGGAATATGGAGACTCTTTTTTTTTTTATTACAGGAGATCAGCAGACAGGAAGACGGCCCACTTGATGGACAGCGGTTACCATCGCCTATGGACATTTGCAACACCAAAGGTGCTACGAATGTGCTGCTGCTCTCTTTAGGGAGCCTGGAACCTGGTCACTAATGCCGGAACACAACACAAGGTTGTTATGGCGACATACTCTAGACCAGGGGTGGTAGCCATCCAGTCGGGCAAATGCCCTACCACCTGGCTGTGGGTTGTTTTGTCGCCTCTTACGACAGGCCGCTGGGCCGCAGGAAATTGTATTCTTTCTCCGTTCCTGCACGGATAAAAAGACCATATTCCCAGACCCCTAGTAGTACCACTAGTAGTTCACCCCAATAGCCCGGTACATTTTGTCCTCATTCCATAATAGTCCTACACTGGCTGGGTATTGAAACTTTTTAGAATGCATATTTAAATTTATACGTAATATTTTTTCTTTGTCACCTCATTGTATGGTTCTCTATAAAGCCTTTTTACTTTCTCAATTTGATCGAAATGTTCTGACCTCAACATCTGGTTAAAAATAATTCTTGGGTTCATATCTATTCGATCTTTCAGAAAACTCTTAATTGTGTAGAAAACGGCGACCATTAGATATGTAGAGATACATCGAAAAGCTGATCCCGTTCACATCACACAAGTCTTGAGATCCATTAGTGGTTGATAATTTATGTAGTGCGTAATGATTCCATATTTGTCACGGTCGCCAGACGTTACGGATTATATTAAATATTATATATAGCGAAATCTAAATCTAAATTATAAATAAAATAATTAGCTTCGTAATTTATTATATTGACTTGCCTTTACAAATTTTCTCTTACAAGTGACAACTAAAAAAATCAAAGAAAAAATATTACGTCTAAATTTAAATATGCATGCTAAAAAGTTTCAATACCGGGGCTTGTCCGTGGGTACATTACTATATGGTGGAGACAGGGATAATCGCCGGTCAGTGTCACGCCACATTTCCATTAAACTTGTCAAGGGGCCTCTACGTGTTGGCCTTCCCATAGACCCACGCAAGCCCTCCAAAAGTCCGGGCCATTTTTATGGTCCGTGGTCTTACAAAACAATAAAAAATCATAAAATATATAATTGTTGAGATGAGTAGTGGTACTCTTGAATAATATTGTTTTTTTTAATTAGTCCTAATTTAACTAAGACTATATATACAAAAATAAAATCATTTATGTGTTGTGAAGCAATAATTTTTTTTATTAATAATCGACAGGCAAACACACATATTAGTTTAAGAGCCAGTGATCGGCTACCTGTATGTATTTGACCAGACCTGAGGTTTTGTACATTGATGCCCATAGGGGCAGGGTAGGTATAGACCTACCATGCATGGTACGGGGACTCACTAAGCTCAAACTGGTGGACGCGGCGAGTGCTGAGGCAAGACAGGTATCGATTTTTGACGCATTTTAAATCCATTTGACTTGACTATCAGAGTTGCGTTTGTCATGTTCACTGGAGTTGGCCATTGATACCGAACCACAATTTAAGTTCCATAATACCGCGGCCCTCTAGCATCTAGGGGGCAGAGGAGTCTTCTCCCAGTTGACGAAGTGAACTTGCCTTTCCCGGGGCATTCTCAAGCACTGATGCGCTAGGATCAGCGTGGGCGTAACAACGCTCTAAGTCTCACGCTCTTCCTGCCATAAGCGCGGGGCACATGGGAGGAGGGTGGTTTTAGTGGAGTATTGAGTGTCTTCTAGTCTCCACACAAGCCGGCGATTTGAATCTGCTCCATTCGTGGATCAGAGTCACCTCTCGTCGCTTTGGTCTAATCCCTAGTAAAGGACCCGGTCTCAAAAAAATACCATAACTTTAGTTCATAATTATTTCGGTATATATTTTAGACTAAAGATGTAGACAGCTTAATGCTATTTATTATGTCTATATTATTAGGATAATATAACATAATTAACCGCGACGGTTCCATACAGAATAAAGCCTCGTATGTTATCTCGTTACGTCATACATCGCACTACGTGTGAAGGCATGTGACAATGGAATTAGTCGCGTTGTAAACGTATTATCTCCACTTGGATTAATCGTTTAATGAACTAAGAACTGCTATGCGATGTTTAGTTAAGTATTTTTAAGTACAGTAATACCTCGCTTACGCTATCTCGACTGACTTACGCGAATTAGGAGCCACGCTTTTTTAAAATCTCGTTCATTATCTTTTATTGGAGCTTATCATATTTACTCCCTGAGATTATTTTAATATTTATTTTAGAAACGGAATATCTAATTTGCGGAATTCTATTTTAAACTTATAAAATTCTGTTATCGTCGAAAATCATTATATTTTGGATTATTCACACTATATTTAATAATATAAATTATAAACTATGTGTTATTCTGATGTGTGAGCTATATTATTGTAAAGGTTCATCAAAATCCATTCAGTGGTTTTTGCGTCAAAGATTAACAAATATTCATACATCCATATATTCTTACAAACTTTCGCGTTTATAATATTTATAGGATAGGATTATAGGATTAAACCCCGACTTAGCGAATTTGACTTAGGGAAGATATACTATGTGACCTATTTTTAGCCCGCCTCCTCTTCGGTGATCAAGACCCCTCCAGTTTCCAAGTAGTAATCAATCATCATAAATATGATTTTATGTGAATAGAGAGAAAAAATATATAATTACGTTGTTTGTTTAAAAAGCGCGAGATTTCCCTAGAGGATATTGACTGTGTGACAAAAACCTACCCCCTGTAACTAAGCGTGGTATTTTGAAGGACCCCCCTCCCCCCGTGAACTGGTCACGTAACACAATTTCGGCCAAAAAAAGAATTATTGTAACATATATATATATATATATATATATATATATATACAGCGTGTTTCAGACCTTATGATAATAAATCAGACCACGTTTTCTTCATGACGTACTCTGCCCAAATACAAAAACGAATCAAGTTAGCTTTTTTGGTTTAGCCACAGGACCTCATTTTTCATTTCAGAGTTTTACAACAACATGTATCAGTTATTGTGACTAAATCGGTAGGTTAGTGACCGCGGAAGTTCTTCGTTCATTCATTACGCTCTCGCTCGCGAACCAATATTTACAAGATGTTCTGTTTTTATTCCCTTTTTATCGTAATTAATTTGTTCGGAAATTGCTTTTTTAAAATTTGAAATTACTTGGTTAATTGAATAGTACCAAAAAAATTTTATGGGGTACAACCGCTACAATTATGATTTATTGTCATTTTAAATGAAACACGCTGTATATATTTATATTTAAATGTATAAAGTCCTATCAATCCTACCTATCCTACCGTATTATCCTATACTTCCACCTACACATCCACAAGTACCCATCGAACTACTCTCCTATTACTCATTTATCCTTCCATCCATTCATCCATCCAATTCACCTAACCTAAGAACATTCCCGGTATTAATTTTCTATTTACCCATTAGACAAGTAGTAAGTAATATATAGGAAAAAATGTAATGTAATAAGTATAAATAAAAAGTAATTGACTCGGGCACATCTCGTTCGGGCAAAAGAAGGAGAAAAAAACGGGTCAGGTGGTAGTAGTATTGTTCTTTTATTATTAATGTAAACACTTTTATAGTCTTCGTGTTATGTTTAATTTTAAATATTTTACAGAACGTTCCTTATATTTATTTAAGAAACATTAAACGCGTTTAACACCCTTAAATACGATTAGCGTCTTGCGCAACGCAAAACTTGTCACTAAATATGTATAAAGAACTATCAATACATTTTGTGTAAAACGTATTTAGGCAGTTTAATGTGACTAACTAAATTTATTTAAAGGCGATCTTTATGCAAGCGGCTCTTAGTTATTATTTTAACAGATATCTTATATTAGAAATACTTGTAACCGTGTTCGGTTCAGTTATTGGATGGGGGCGAGGAGCTCGATGATCAGTCACTGGTCATAATTGTTTGACATTAATGACAGTGACGTTTGATTATACAGACTAAATACCACTGTTAGTACAATGGGTGCGTTCCCAAAGATTAACCCTGATTAACTCGTGAAAATTAGTAAATTTCGAAACTCTTATCTAAATAGAGTTTGGAAATATATTACTTTTTACAAGCTTTTCTTTAACTTGCAATGGATGTACCGATGTATGTAAGTTCGGGTAATCTTGCAAGTTAAATTTGACCAACTTCCCGGTTTCCGATTGAGCTGAAATTTCGCACGCGATATACACACATATGTATATCGCGTGACAATGCAATAATATGGTACCATGGAGCTGATCTGATGATGGTGTCGGAAGGAGGCCATGGAAACTCCTGTACTAAACAAGATAGACCCGTCGTATTTGGGCTCGTTTTACTTGTCTTGGCTAGCACTCTGCTACTACATGATATCCACGATC
This sequence comes from Dendrolimus punctatus, assembly GCA_012273795.1. Classification (NCBI taxonomy): domain Eukaryota; kingdom Metazoa; phylum Arthropoda; class Insecta; order Lepidoptera; family Lasiocampidae; genus Dendrolimus; species Dendrolimus punctatus. The sequence continues at coordinate 13,990,155 of CM022550.1, forward strand.
TCAAAATCTTGTATTTAAAAACCTTTATATTTTTTTTTTCACGAGTAAATTAGATTTCTGATAGTAATCTTTAAACATTACCATCAGAAACCTACCCACGCCTTAACACGAATAGGAAAACTTCATTAAATGGAAACAAAGGCATGAAGCAGACAGATTTGTCAGAGCTGTCTGTCACTAGCGCTGAATTTCCAGTAGTATTGTTAACAATGAATTGTTTCACGAAAGCAAATGTTTGGATTGGTGTCAAGAAATTAATTATCATTAATAACTATAATGATTGTTCATTTCTTTGTTCGATTTTTCCTAACTGTTATTAAGAGACTTTAAAAAGTTAGGAAAAAAGTCTTTGTGGCACTCGGGGACTGCCGCGGTAAAGCTATTGCATAGCATTTTTTTTATCGACTTATGCAAATATAATTATTTATTTATTTTTTATTTCTGCAGTATTTGTTTTTCTTTGATATTAATTCAAGTTACACTTTTTGAGCGTAGTGACCGATAAGAAAACAAATCACCTATGTATACATATATACCTACATGTATACTTACATGTGGCATTATAAAGATTCTTTATTCTTTATTGTACACAAAAAGTTACATACACAATAATAAAAAAGTGGTGATGTACAAAGGCGAGCTTAACCCTAAAAGAGTTTTCTTCCAGCAAACCTATGAGTCTAGCGAGAAGGGGAGAAGCAGAAGGCAGGGTTGTGTACGCAAAAGATATTTTACGTCAATATAATATAAATAAATAAATTAACAAGAATAAATTATATAAAAGATACTCATAAGATATATACATACATACATACATAATGTAAAATATAGAGATTCGGATAATTAATAAGAGTTACGGATAATAAGATATGATAGATACCTATATACTTTCTCACAAATAGCTGCTAACGTATTCGTCCGATTTCGGAGCAGCTCGTCTCGATCCGTGCGAGCTTCGTACAGTCGTACCATATACATACACGTTAGGCGAACGCTCGGCCGAGCTACATGGTAGTGTGGTGTTGGGTTTTATTTTCGTTACGGAATTTCTTGATTCGCTCGCCAAGCTCAAAGCCCGCGTTAAAAGCTATGCAATAGCTTAAAAAAGAAACCTTTGTCTATGCTGGACTAGAAAAAGAATACAATTCCGGATGGGCAGCCTGTTGTAAGAGGCGAAAAGATGACCCACAGCCAAGTGGTACGGTATTTGCCCAACTACCCCTGGTCTAAAGATCAAAAACGTTGGGCAAAAAGTTATGGCGCCATATTTTAGTATGTCGCCATAACTTTAAGTTGAGCTCGCTCAACCACAGAGGCCGTCAAAGTCAAAGTTACTTTGCTACAATGAAAAATATAGTAATATGTGTGGTATCGCCAAGTAACCTCCTTTCGGCACATATAAACTTTTCTTCTATTAATTTAAATTTTTCCTTTAAATCTGACGGCGCGTTCCCCTTTTTTGCACGTCACGTCATTCATGTCATATCATTAAAATTAAATAAAATCGTTACGCTTTATAAATAAATAAAATACCACAAAATACTTAAAATATACCGCGCCCGCTCTATATTATAAATATAAAATAATCGCTCCGCACCGTAAATATAAAATAAATTAAAATAAACTAAATATAAGTACATAAAATTAAATATTATAATATATATTAAAATACATTAAAGTGAAGTGAAGTGGACTCGGGAACAGAGGAGCAGCTCTATTTCATTCTCATTAATCTGGTAAGTGCGTGCTCGTTCTAGAATTCCCCCTAAAAATTGTCCACACTTCTTTTCAGCAAACTTGATACAGTTCACTTATCACTAAACCCAGCGCCGCCGCAACAATGTGTTTTATTTTTCACTTCAAGATATTGTACAAAATACTTTTTATTCTTTAGTTAACTTGAACTTGATTAACTTTTAAGTAGGTTTACGTTTTTCAATTTTTCTTTGTTGAACCTCGATTGTGAGAACACCGCACTGTGCTTCACTCACTGAACATATATGCTAATATTAGAAAGAGGCAAGATTAGTATTCTGGTATGTTTGTAACGAATAAACTCAAAAACTGCTGGATCGATTTCAAAATGTCTTTCTCTATTCGAATAGTAAATTATCCCTGAGTAACATAGGCTTTATTTTAGAGGTCTCGCTTCAGGTCTTGGTCAGAAACAAGCCATTTCCTCCTTTTGCAAACGCGTAATGCTAGCTAAGGAGCAGGCGGAGCGGAAGTGTAAGCGTGTCAGTCTGCTCCGCGCCCGCCAAAGAAGGACGCATGGGCACCAATGGGCGTTTATCGGCGACTTCAGTCGCCGTTAGCGGACATCGCGGGCTTGGCCCTGGAGAACGGTTCCCACCTATGCCGTCGAGAGTAGGGCGCGCCGTGTTCTGCACGTACTCGTCTCTCTTGGACTTGAGAGGTAATATGTCGGGCGCTATTTTACTGTAGGAACACTGAACAGAACACCAAGGGGGTTTTAGTATACGCGACGCAGGACCTAAAAGTGATGGTGAAAAGATATCAGGGTAAACGGGACCTTATATGATGGCAGATATCTGCTGGTCTATACAAGCCAATTTTCCCGAAGAACGTTATAGAAGAAAATTTTGTAACTAGTGTCTCACACTGAGAATCTCTATAACATAGGCTTTACTAGTTATTTTTAGTTTTATGTCTATATACATTAATTAAACACAAGCAAAACAATTAGTAATACATTTTAATATATATTTAATACCTAATAAGGAATGTAATTTTATGTATTTTTCGTACTTACTGCTTTTTAGCCTAATATGAAAATTAATAATTATAATATTCCAAAATCGTCCATAGTTTCATTAATTGTTGGCATAAAATTATTCAAAACCATTTTAATGTTAAGAGCAACTAAAGCACTATTGACCAGAGTTATGGTTTGAAAAGTAATTATAATTATCTCTCATGATATTTTAAAAGTAATATATGTATACAATGTTAACAACGGTTTTAAAGCTTGCTCTTCTATATGAATATTGTCTAAAATATATTGTAGTGCGTCACCTATCACTTTATCAAACGCAAGGGAAACGGCAGAGGCGTGTGGGAGTCGCCAAGTAGGGGTGGTTATCGGAAGGAAGACGGGGAGTTTAGTGAGTATTCCCGCTGCAGGCTAGCGAGTCTTCACATACCCTAAATAATTTTTCTCCGTTAAAAATTAAGGTAGCACCTCCTAGAAAATGCTATTACCATCCGATTCAGGGTAACCCACTAAAACTTCTCGATGTTCCTTCCTTTGTCTTATTCCAGGGCTACGGTAAATCGAAAACAAGACACACTTTGTGTGCCCTGGCAGATGTGGTAAAGGACCTCATTCGAGGGGAACCTCGGCGTGTTCGCCTCTTAATTCAGCGATGGCACTAGTAGCCCAACCCTTTCCCAGGGCCCCCATCAAAAACAGCGTAGAGGGGATTGCAGGCGATGGTTAGCTCATCTCTCCGGATAACATAGTGGAAGTGAGGGGTCGGAGGACCCTCTCGGCCAGCGACACCCAGTGCCGTGGTGTATTCTGGTAAAAAACGGTACACCCCTTCTTAGCAGTCTGCATAGAGGCTTCACGGCCTCATTATACGAGGCACAGGCTCCGGGTTCGATTTCTGGTGTAGTAAATTTCGGAATCATATTTTCTCCGTTATTTACTATGGTCTGGGATCGGCCCCAGAGTAGTCTGTTGTATATTACTCATAACACAAGCGTAACTTGCTTAATTTGGGGATATACAATATGTCGCACCGTTGGTAGAACAAAGTCGCAAATCATTTTTTTAAATTTCACTATTCGATAAAGGACATTATGACACATATGCTCAACAAGTTTGGAAAAAAATATTCCAATAAATGACGGAGATATCGCAAATTTAGCGAAATGCTAAGTTTTTTTTAAATATTTACTGTATAAATTACGTCAGTTTTGTTTATACTAGGTCATTTATGAAATTTTGCGCTATCAATAAAAGCTTATTATTACTTATACGCCATATAATTGAAAAATACTAACTTACATACTTTTGTCACGATATTTGTTAAATAGATAAACGCGCAAGTCTAGTTACGTATTTCTTCTACTATGTTTTTATCTTTATTTTTTTGAGTAAACGCAATTATGTGTTTACTTAATTAATTAATCTGGTCGGCAAGAATACGTGAGTAAAATTACGATGCTGTAATCCGTGTGAATACCGTAGCAACAAAGTGGTTACTTTACTTATTCTTAAAATCCATAATACCACGACGGGGATTAAAGACGTAACGCATTAATTTTAAATTATCTCGAAAGCTACTCAATATTATGTTAAAGCAAATAGACAGGTATCTGCAGATTAATTTTGTCTATGGAGTCTCCTAAAAACACATTTATCTATGATTTGCCATTTCTCCACAAAACAGTGTTTTGACGTGCATGTAAAGCTCATGGTTTTCACTTGCGTCCTTTTTCTACGAATGGTGCGATGTGTGTTTGTCTGCCAATTATTATATTGCGGAGAGGCGTTGGAAGGTTTAGTGGGTAGTCTGTAGGCCGATGCTTCCTAGTTGCTTGACTGTGACATCGACTGTCGGGAATCCTACTCACCCCTTGGTGACCTCTCCCGGGGCCCGAGGATGCTATTGTCACCTACGGTCGGGGATACCCACTAAAATCCCTGGGCGTTTCTGTGTCCGGGCTGTGGGCTCCCTGACGCATAACCTCCAGCCCGGACGGAACTTCCTCAGGACACCCACCCACGCTGCATCCTACCCAATTTAACTTGCTCACGACTTTCAATTTTTATTGAATTTGTTTATATAAAGAGTTTTTAATGACATCATAATATATTTTATTTATAGTTTCTGTGCCCTGTAAGTTATTAGAACTTATATTCTTTTTCATTGAAATGTTGTTGAGCTTTTAATGAATTTTATCTATTATTTTTATTTATTTTACTTTCAACACTTAACATATCTCAATTCGTCCAAACAAATATTTTTCGTAAGTCTTATGAAGCGTAAAAATTAATCAGAAGCCGTATTCTGATTTAGCGTATTTAATTTATTTTTAAACCATAAACCAAACTATATAAAGGAAAGTAAGAAACATTTTTTAAGAACGTTTCTTTCTCTTCTTCCATTTATTGTTTTATACCAATATAACATTTATTTCAGTCTCTCTAAATTAAATTTCATCTTTTTGCACACAATTTAAAAATTGTAAATATAGGAAAAAATAAATAAATGTTTTCTAAAATAATTTCGTATTTATTTACTTATCCATATTATACTGAAGACGGTATCAATCCAATAAAATGTATTTAATCAATAAATTTTATTTCACTGTGGTACAACATAGTAATCAAAACGAGGCCGAACTTCTATGTGTGTGTGTTTGATAGAGAATTATTATTTCAAAGTGTAATTCATAACAAACGCAAGTTAATCATCCCTAAACTATATTCGTTGTTAATAACATAAACTTTAAAATTAATAACACGATTTACAATTAAAACGTGTAATTAAGTTTACGAAACGTAATGTAAGCTGAAATTTCAACATTGAATAAAAAGTCTTGATAATTTTCATTCAAACTAATCATCAAAATACTACACTCACCTGTTGTTGACGCCGTACGCCGCTTAATACAAATACCGCTCCGACGGCTCAAAGTCTTTAAGTCAGTCTTTATTTTTTTGTGTCAATTCAAAATTGTAATTTACTAAATTCAATACATCAAATACAATATTTTATATAATAACTTCTGATATTCATTAAAATATCATAACTAATTGCGAAATTAAAATCTCGAAGTTCTAAATTTAAATTTCTAAAATTGTTATACATATATTTATTTATATTTTATGTAATATTATTGTCAAACGTGCGTACAGCAGACTTCACGGGATGATACTGACTGAAATGTGGGCTGAAAACAGGGTTTTTAGCTACATAGAATGGGTGGGCTCAGAAGGAGATAGTCATACAAGTTATGCCTTAATGAGTAAAAGGGACAGCGGTATTCGCCGGGGAGCGCTCACGTACGTCGTTCTCGGTAAGGAAGAATTTGTAGGCGTCTTTAATTACTGTACCTCTGATTGAAGATTTCAGAATTTAATAAATGATAGTCTTACATAATGTTACATATTGTCACAGATTTTTAGTTATAACGCAGAACAGTTGATACACTGCTTGCTCCGAAGGGTGCTTGTTTTTCATTTCTGACCTGTTCTATAGCAGCCATGTCCATGAAATGTACCAACTTAACCCCCTAGATTGTATTCAACGTCGACCTTTTTGCGTTGTTTTTTTTATAGCCTTAAGCAGGCAAACAGGTAGACGGCCCACCTGATGAAAAGTGGTTACCGTCGCCTATGGACGTTTGCAACACCAGGGATGTCGCCAACGCGTTGCTGACCTCTAAGAAATTTTATAACGCCGTTCTCAAAGAACCTCATGTCATTATGGAGAACTGCTCACATCTATGGGCCGGAGCACGAGCTTACCAGACTGACCCTCTCGACTCCATCCAGCGTCGCACTGTTCGTATAGTCGACGATTCCATACTAACAGGCGGTTTAAAATCGCTTAGCCTTCGAAGAGACTTTGCGTCCTTCTGCGTATTTTACCGCCTGTACAACGGGGAGTGTTCCAAGGAACTGTTTTATCTGGTGCTAACGCCTCACTTTGAAAACCGCACCGCTCATTTTTTAGAGCTCCCACGCTCAACTACGTAACGGTTCTCTAGAACATTTATTCCGCGTACAACAATGATCTGGATACAACTTCACGCCGCGGTTTTTCCTTTGCGCTATGAAGCCGTCTAGGAGTATGGCATCATCAACATCCAATAGTCGAGATACGCTTGGCCTTAGGAGAGACTTCGCTTCTCTCTGCTTATTCTACCGACTGTATAACGTGGAGTGTTCCGAAGAACGGTTTAGAATGGCGCGTTCGTCCTCTTTCTATCAACGCACCGCTCGCCATCGGTTGGGAGTTCATCCCCACTTCCGTGAGTCGCTTCTCATCTTTCTCATGTATGCAACGTAGGTACTGTAGGACGTTCCTCTTGCGATTTCTTTGAGACTGACAGCGCGTTGGTAATATCTCCGGTGTTGGAAACGTCCATAAGCGACGGTAACCAGGCTCCATCAGGTGGGCCGTCGGCCTGTCTGCTGACCTCCTGCAATAAAAAAAAGATCATAGACCGCTCGTTTTGTAACTTTTTTAATCGGAATTTAACACCGAATATAATTCGAAGACAGAATTCAATGGTGTTGTAGCTTCAATGACTGATTTTTTGTCAAACACGGAAATAATGAGAAGTGTATGGAGGTAGGTCCCCCACAAACGGACTACGCTACCTTGACTATATATGATTTTTTGTATTACATTACAAAAAAAAAATACAAGCGTTCAGCGGACAAAGGCTATGGACATTTGCAACACTAAAGGTACTATAATGCCCTGCTGCTCTTTAAAGGGAGACTGGAACCTGGCCAATAATGTCGGAATACAACTCATGCTTGTTATGGCAGCATACTCTAGACCGGGGTTGGTAGCCATCCAGACGGGAAAATACCCTACCACCTGGCTGTGGGTTGTTTTGTCGCCTCATAGGACAGGCCGCCCGGCCGCAGGAAATTGTAGTATTTTTCCGTTCCTGCACGGATATTGTTAAACACTAAAAAGAATCCACTCCGTGTCCGCATTTCCTTGATCCATTTCGCTTATGTACACAACATTTCTCAAGAACGTTTCTCTTGCGTACCGTGGGGATTTGGAATGAGCTCCCGGGTGTAGTATTCCCACAACCTTAAATTACGACTTCTCCGAGCCCAGCAGCGCGTTCGTTACATCTCTAGTATTGTAAACATCCGTAGGTAGGTAGGTAACCGAATGGGGATTATTCACAAAAAATACCCTGTGATTTTATATTTTTATTACGTAAAATAGGGTATTTTAAGATACTAATTTGAATATTTTTGTATTTCAAGCGTTAGTTTTTTTACAATTCGATTTTAAAATTATTTCTTCGATATACATATACATAATATTTTACATTATACATTGATTTCTTTGCCTAGAAAAGAAAAATAATAAAACGTACTAATCATAGTGCTACTACTATTTAAATGTCACCGTTATTACTCATTACGTATCGTGATCATTTTAATGTTTTTTGTCACTAGGCTTATAATTTTTCGTGTTACGCCATTATTATTTTCTATAGTTATCGTAAATTTTTTAAAGAGATCTTTAGGGAAAAATCCATGCTACAGAACTTAAATCAAACAATGTACAGCTAGATTTTTTTTTACACCTGAAGCAGGCAATTAGGCAGACGGCCCACCCTATTGGATTTAGTAAGGTCAAATAAAGGTCAAACACATTTCTTACAAAATACAAGAAGATCGTACGTTTTTTGGAATTTTAACTAGACAGAAATTATTAGGGACACTATTCCTCGAAATGGTTTTTGAAACAGCTAGATTGAAAAAAGTGAACAATCCCAATTCCGTCAGGAGAGCCGACGACAGCTTGTCTGCTGCACTCCAGCTAAAAAATTTAAACCTGGAATTTGAAGTACTAACGAAAAAGTTCAAAGAATTTCCAACTCTATCTGTTTAGTGTTTGAATGATTAAATTTACTATATTTTATCTAATTGTCTATGTTTATCTCTTTTTAGTGTCGCTTTTTCGTTTGATCGAGTTTCAAACCACAACGATTCTTAAGACGTTTCACTTCAAAAAGAGAAGTTGAGTATTTTATATAACACTTAAATTGTAAAATATTTATTCATAAAAGGGTGATAGTGATAATATTTCCATTCATGAAACGTTGCCGCTGAAAAGATCTGTATCAAAATTGAATTGCCAGCGTAAAACTGAAATTCAATTGGAAACGGCTTGCGAACTTGCCCGTCCCAGCCGTAACAATCCCTAGTATGTAGTATGTTTATACTTTTTATTTCTTCCGAGAACCGTACGGTGGACTGGATACGTTTGTGACAATTTTCATTGATCGTTCATGTATTTTTTATTGCATGTCTTCATTGGTGCTCCGCTCCTATTGGTCTTAACGTGATGACATATAACCTTCCTTGATAAATGGACTATCTAACACTGAAAGACATTTTCAAATCAGACCAGTAGTTCCTGAGATTAGCGCGTTCAAGCAAAAAAACAAACTCTTCAGCTTTATATATTAGTACAAGATACTATGTATTTTATTGCAGGAGCTCAGCAGACAGGCAGACAGCTCACTTGATGAAAAGCGGTTATATCGCCTATAAACATTTGCAACACCAACGGTGCTATAAATGTGCCGCCGCTATCTTGAGGGAGACTGGAACCTGATCACCAATGCCGGAACACAAATCAAGGTTGTTATGGTGACATACTTTAGACCAGGGGTGGTAGCCATCCAGTCGGGCAAATGCCCTACCACCTGGCTGTGGGTTGTTTTGTCGCCTCTTACGACATGCCGCCCAGCCACAGGAAATTATATTTTTTGTCCAATAAAAATTTGGCAAAAAAAGCATGTTCTAGACGTTATGGCCAGGTTATAAGTGTTTACAAACTATCTTCATGATCATTTGAGGCAGAGCTCTTGTAATCTAGAACGTTCTATTAGGACAAAAATAAGTATCATCCACCTTTTTTCAAGATGGTGACAATACTTTTTTACATTATGTACCTAAATGTTCAAAACATACGAAGGCCCTATACAGAATTTCAGGAATCTTGTTATGGAGAGTATGCAAATTATTTTATTTAAAAAATCCATCAATGTTCCAGGAAAGGTAACAAAATGATAGAAGCATTCTTGAAATAACAAATTAAACTAAAGGCGCGTTCACATGCTTGCTTATAAGAGAAATTCTGTATCAAACTTGTCAGGCATGTGACGTTATGGTATATTTAGTTGCTTTGTGTAAAATACAGAAGTGTGAAGCAATAAAATCATATTATTTTTTGATGATGGGTTAAATATTGTCGCGACCGAGCATAGAACTTTCTGGCAGCGTAAGATGGTCTTAAACCTTTAAGAAAAGCTAGAAGATTCAGGACATTTTCTTTCTAATTCTTCTATTCTAACAGAAGGTTCATGAAGGAAAAGACAGAGATATATAGATGTTTAGAAAGGGACAGACAGTAAATAAAAGAATAACGAAAACAAGATCGAAATTATGGGTTCCGGAAGATTCTTCCGGGTAAATACTCTCCTCCTATGGAGGAGTTTAGTTCTAGTCACCGAGTCGACTAGTGTGGTACAAAACAGTTGGAAAAGAAGTTAAATAAAAGACAGTGACCAGTTTAGTGGTGAATTTAGTGAAAAGTTAAAGAGGAGATCTAAAAGCGAAATACTTGTGGTAAATACGGAGGTGTGCACTGCAGTAGCAGGAATGGCCCACGCAATATCGGCGACGGTATTGTGAGTGAGACATCTTATGGTCGGGACAGTGCATCGTTAGTTGTGAGTGTAGGGGCAAACTTGCAAAGAATAATCTGTGTGTGCTGTGAAGTTAATAAAAGCTAGTTAGTTAAAAAACTGGTGTCTTTTCCTCCAATCACAAGTGCGTACTCGCGCTAGTACGTAACAATATTTTCAATACAAAAGTATTATAAGTATACTACACTAATTTAGGGAATTTAAGTCTTGGTACAGAGGGTTGGAATGGGCCTTTTTGTGTTGCATCTTATCGCTGTATGTCAGGACTTCGGGAACCAGGACGTCGTTAGAACACCTGAGGGTCCTGACGGCGCTGGCTCAAAGAACCTCTCCTTTGTAAAGGAGCATATATCTCCCTGTTGTAACCGTAACAGTGGACGCGCGTGTGGAAAAGAACACAGTGCAACTCTATCTCTGGACCATTAATAATATCCCCGTGTCATCCATCGTTTTTAGACCTTGCCGTTCTTAGGACGGAAGAAACTGGTGAAAGTTCCTCCTTCGGCACCTCATTCCATGGCGACGGATCGAGGTTGAGGAAGCTGTGTTATATCGTTCCCGTACAGCCGCCTCTTTGAGCCATATCACCACTTTGCAGAAGGTTTGGACCACCTTCCATAATTCCTTACCATCAGCGGACTACGTTCGGTAATGATAAGTCATTCCCAACTGCGTCCACTAACAAACTGCTTTGCATCTGCCTTCCTTCCAGCAATTTGGCACAGGTATTTTCCGTGGCCCGAAAGTGCTAATGTCAGACGAAAACTAAGGGAGCCATGCCGCCTGTTTAACCACTCTGATGTTCAGAAGCAGGCCTGGGTGGAATACTGTAGTGATATTATGACAAACAAATTTGAAGCAGACTCGTCTCGGCGTGTTTACGACATCATTACAGGTGTTGAGTCCTGGATTTATCGTATTGAGAAAAGAAACGAAGCGCCAGTCGATGGTGTTTCAAAACTAATCAACATCTATCAAAGTGAAGCGATCTAGAATCGGGAAAAGATTTTGATCGCGAGTTTTTTCAATTTGACACCAAGTAACTAACTTGGTTTGGTCCTTTACGGAACCAAAGAAGAATGAACGCTGAATAGTTTACTACCAAAAGCTTGGCAGAAGGTTTGTCTGTTGTGAGCAACAAGTGATCAAACCAGCCTCCGCGGGTTACTGCTCCACTATGACAACGCGCCCACCCATACATATTGCGCTCTAAATCAGGGCCTTCTTAGACATCACGCCGGTCAAACCCTTTGGTTACCCGCTTTAAATATGTGAATGAATAGTAAGATATAGGAACAAGCAAACAATGGAGATTTGTAGATTTAATTGAAGGAGCAAACTTTCTGGGTGAGAGTCTATCGTGAAACTTTACGACAAAGAGCGGGTTACAAATTATAGTGGCTTTTGAACACCAGTAACAGTGGTCGGTGACCCTTTTGTGCGAAGCTTTATACGGATTTCCCGCACTCGCACTCCACGCTCTATAGGAGTGGCCACGATTCGCCACTTGCAGCCAATATAAGCCACATACGTCGCCGATACTACCCCGTTCTTACCCTCACTCAATAAACCGTGAGGTGTCCTACGCATCGCATGTGTCATTATGAAGTATAAAGTGTCAGAAATTTCTTTTATTAAAACGTCATCGAAACTAAAATAATATAAAGTCACTTACTAAGTTTACTGAAGATCGTAGCGCCTGGCGAATGGTAGAAGAACTGTCTGCCTGGCTTCACAAATATTACAAATTTCGTTAGTAAAATTAAATGTTCCCAATCTAAAAAGTTCATACAGTAACTTGTTAATACTTCTTACAAATGCCACCAAAATATTTAGTAAATATGATGATTTCATATTTATTGCATTAAAACATGGTAGTTATACAAATAGGTGTAATGTTTTTATAATGATCATCGTCTGCCTGCCTGCGGAACTCATGCAATAAAAAAAAATGCCGGGTAAGTATACCATTTTTTTAAACTCATCTATTACATACTTATTTCAATATTTCTTTAGTGTTAATTTTTGTTACTAATGTTTCAATCTTATAATTATGCATAATCTTAAATTTACAAAACACTAAACAATACACATCTTAAATTTACATATCTCTAATGACTACTAACTAATCCTTTATTTACTGTAAAAGATTTATAAGCATCTGCCTTAAAATAGCTATTGTTTCGTACTCGTGATTCCTTATATAATCTATTAAATTATGACATTTTTATATAAGCAACAGCTTCATAATATCTGCTATGAACATATTATTTATATTAGTTGCAAAAAATGGGGTTGCTAACAATGGTGTTCTCAACTTTTTTGCTAACAGCAAATATTTAAACCACGTGCATATTGGACGATTAAATGTCCATTGTACGTTTGGGTTGAAAGTGGAAGATGATGACGCCAAAATTTAGTTTTGCAATATTGTACACATTCCAGGTAACGACCTGGATAAATTCTCACCATAGGTTACGATCTACGGTGAGATATTACAGCAAAGAGCAGTTCACATATTCCAGCGGATTCCAAACACCGGTGGCTCGTTTGAGCCCAACCTTAGTGTTATAAATAACCATGGCTGACGGTAACCACCTACAATCAGATGGACCCACAGTCACTTTACCTAAGAGTAAAATTAAAATATATTTATAACAAATTGAATCGTAAGACTGTTTCTTCAAAGGCTTCACATACCTTTTTGATTTTCAGAGATGAAGCAACAATTTTCTAGCAAATAATTACTATAAATGGATGACTAATATGATTCCTGGGGTATTGAAAGAGGTTTATTTATTCGTACCGATAACGTCTTTCTCAAAATAGAATTAATTTAGAAATTACAAGTTAAAATGTACAATCGAATGAGGTATTAAATGTAATAGGTTCTATAATTATTAGTTTATTTCAAAAACATTTCTATTGGAGTTCCGCAAGGAAGTGTTCTGGGCCCGGTGCTATTTACACTATCTATTAATTATATACCTAATTCCACGGAGCATTCAATGAAATTTTTTTGCTGATGACTGTACAGTTTCAAAACCGTGTACAAACAAAGAAACATATCAAAATTATATAATAATAAAACATTGATTACGCATTTATGTCAGTGTTCATTGTCATTATAAAATCTTGACGTAAAATATGATAATAAAAACTATACAATTTTTAGGATTATGGACAAAAAAGTAATTGGAAAGACCAAAAAGAAACGTTAATAACTATAATTAGTAAGTGCCTTTGCTCTATATTCATTGTCAAACATTATAGGCACTGAAGCGGTAATGAATGCTTACTATGGACTAGTAGAATCGGTTCTAAGATATGGAATGGTGTATACTCAGAAATACAAAATTTTTACATTACCATCTTTCTATATATTTGAAATATTGATGTTTGTGAAGCAACGTAAATCTATTTCATCGCTTAGGAGGTATTGTATAATTTTACGACATATACGCACGGCCACGACACACCTTCCATGATCAAATTGATCGTGTACTAGCAGAAGGTGATGTCAGGAGCCTTAAGAACAGACGAGCGTGCATGACAAGAGCTATGAATGTCAAAGAAGCAAGCGAGGTGTGTAAGAATAAGCCTAAATGGCGCTCTGTTGTTCGTGCCTACCCCACAAGGGACCTGGCGTGAAGTTATGTATGGATATACGCACGGAATATCATTAGGAACAAAAATAACTTCTGAATGACTCCTATAATTTCATTCTATACATCCAACAAATCTGCTTTTTCAACTGATCGCAGATTCAAATACAAAAAATCAGATGTGGTTAGTTCTATAAGTGTTGCTGGATTCGTTTCGCCGCCATTAAATGGGGCGAAACCAGTCTCTTACGCAAAAGAGATCATTCCAGACATTCCATGCATTCCGCGGCAAGAACAGGGGCCCAATTCTGCCATTACTAACTCATCAATAGCGCCAGATACTATGTTCTCAATTGCAGTTTTGCTTGATTTCGGAATTAGGATTAGGATTTCTTCGCCTGCAAAGTACATATCTCTGATGCTTCGTGTATGTGTTTAAGATTGAGTATAGGACCCAACAAGCGAAGGGGATACGGCTTAAGAAAATTCTCAATTGCCCCTCAAAAAAAGCTGGCTACACCCATGTCCGTGCCTTTTGAGTTTAGGACGCGAATGAGTAAATCCCTAAACCACACCTTAAATGGGTATGGAATCTATATAATATTATAAAGCTGAAGAGTTTGTTTGCTTGTCTGAACGTGCTAATATCAGGAACCGCAGATCTTTCAGTTTTGGATAGTACATTTATCGAGGAAGGCTATATAGGCTATATTACATTAAAAAATAAATAAATAGGGATTCTTACTAAAAGTCCAATAATGTAACCCAAGGTAAACATACATATATACATACATAACTTCACGCCAGGTCCCTTGCGGGGTATGCACGAACAACAGAGCGCCATTTAGGCTTATTCTTACACACCTCACTTGATTTTTTGACATTCATAGTTCTTATCATGCACGCTCGTCTGCTCTTAAGGCTCCTGGCATCACCTTCTGCTAGTACACGATCAATTTGATCATGGAAAATGTGTCGTGGCCTTCCGCGACTTCTACATCCATCCACTTTTGCATTGTATATCTGTTTAGTCATTCTTTCATCATACATTCGTTCCACATGCCGGAACCACCGGAGTATTGCTTTTCTTACCTTCACCCCGACACTCTCTTTCAGACCAACTCTCTTTCTTACTTCGGTATTACGAACGCGGTCCGCGAGTGTCACTCCGCAGATTTTGCGCAGTGCTCGCATCTCGACCGTGTTTACTCTACTTTCATGCTCTCTGTTCCATACCCAACTCTCTTTACCCAAGGTAAACATGACCTCAACAAATGAAGAATATTTCAAAATCGGGGGGTTTTAAAAACAAACTCCACGCAGACAATGTCGCGGGCACAGCTAGTGCTAAAATAAATATAATGTAACGAAATTAGCGCCGCGAAGTTCAGAATCTCAAATTTTGATTAACAAAGTTGCGAAAAGCCAAACTACATTCCTTTAGAGTACCAGACTAATTTCTGAAATACCATTACAAGACTGCAAAATTCTATCTTAGTGTAGCTATTAGGAATTCAACGATTTCGATGCGAGACTATGCCGCCTGTACATAGTGTATGTTAACTTGATAAAATTATTTTACGGTATCTACTACATTTATATAACTACTCGGGCCATAATAGTTCTTAGAAGTACATATATTTGTGGAGAGCACGTGGAGTGTTTCTAATATTACTGGACGTGAAGTAACACGATAATTTTCTTATAATATTAATATATATTATACAACGATACGGTACAATGCAAGGTTGAACAGAGGGTAAAATAAAAAAAAAACAAAAGAATGTTAACAGTGTCAAAAATATAAAAAATCAAATTATTTAAAAAGGTTGATTCCAACAACATATAAGACCTTTTTGGGAGAAGTTCGATATTCAAATTAAAGCCAATCACACAGTATTTATGCCAACTGTCACTTGTTTTAGTCAGTTAAAAACGCAAAATGATGGATGATAATGTGACTTACGTGCGGTGATAAAATATCTCAGGTAGAAAAAAATGTCTACGAAATAAAAAAAAATCGGACATTTAGCCGACATTAGGGAATGATGTTGTACCCTATTCTACAGTGGCATACTGGGTGGGTGAATTTAAAAAAGGTAGATCAAGCTGTAAAGATGATCCACATTCTAGCTTTCAACCTCCATTAGAGAAAAATGACAAAAAATTGAAAATCTGGTTTTAGAATACAGAAGAATAACTATGAAACATATATAATAAACCTACGTTTTAACGGTTTTAAGCGTGGTAATTTATTTGATTGATCGCTTTAAACGATAAGGACGCCTTTTGTTTTGCGTTTAATTATTGTAATTATTTATTCTGTAATTGTTTGTTTTGGTGAACAATAAAGTGTTTTCTATTCTATTCTATTTTTTTTTATTGCAGGAGATCAGCAGACAGGCAGACGGCCCACTTGATGGACAGCGGTTACCATCGCCTATGGACATTTGCAACACCAAAAGTGCTACGAATGCGCTGCTGCTCTCTTTAGGGAGCCTGGAACCTGGTCACTAATGCCGGAACACAACACAAGGTTGTTATGGCGACATACTCTAGACCAGGGGTGGTAGCCATCCAGTCGGGCAAATGCCCTACCACCTGGCAATATATTATAATTCTATACATAAGGGTGTAGGTTGGTTGATAATTTGCTGTGCAACTGTGGGATGTTACTAAGCAGGTCTTATAATATAATGCTCCCTGTTTAATTTTCATATTTAGTGTGGGGGTATTCGCTTTCAATACCTTTAAATGATTCCTCCCTCTACTCAGTATTATGAAGAATCTGAAAAATAATCAAAGTAACTGAGCTTGAAAAGAATTCTAATGAAATTTTTTTGAGCAAGTATTTTTGATTGAAAATTATTTCACAATTTTAATAAAATATCAAAAATATATTGGGCATTAATAAAATAATCTTTTGCCATGCATGGACTGATGCGTTTAGGCGATTCTATTGTTTTCGCTGTTGTTTGCGATTTACGTAATTTTTGTATCGTTTTACGACTGTCGTGCTAGCCGTTCCCACTGTCATGACAATCTGTCGTCACTGCAAAAAAATGTCGTAGACGACAGTAAGTCGTGTCGTTCTATAAGAGAACACCTCCATTTAAACATAATATAAGCCACGACACTTAAAACTACACGCTTATCTGTCATTCGTCATGTGGGTATATTTATGATATTAACACTGATTACGTTATAATTCACTTTGGTTAAAGCAATGAATCGCAGTTCGTCGAATGCTTGGTGCACTGGCGACCGTTTCCAGAAGAGGTTATATCTTCCTTTCTCTGTCGCCCTGCTTCCGCAGATACGACGCTCCGCGAGAGTGACATTGACAACATAATCACTTTTGACAGTATGACAGTGATGTTTCAGTGAACCGCCTACATATTTATTAAAAAAATACACATTTACCAGTGAGTGGAACAGTGTTAGTAATTACAACAAGTTAATATAATAGTGAGCAAATGAAAAGGACGAGGCACGGGTGTATTTGGACAGACTTTTATCCATTCCCCGTAGTGTTTCCCTTCTAGTAGTTACTTAGTAGGATATTTTATATATTTCCTCTCAAGCGGCGCCCTTTCCCTAAAATACTGACGGATTAGTGTCCCCCCTTGTTCTTATTCCCACCACCGCCGGTTGGAGTACCTGGAAGTACCTAGCAACTTAGTACTAAAATTAACTTGTGGGTTTGGGCCGTCGGGTTACCGATCCCGCCGTGTTACCGGTTAACTATATTTTTAAAGTTAATTGATAACATATTCAAGCAAGCAAATTTCAATTTAATATTGTATTAATAAAACAAAAGCCATAATAAAGAACATATTTTAATTAAGCACTTATTTAAATATATTGAAAGTACAATATTTCATCAAAAACAATAACACCTACTTAATATTAAGGGAGGGTCGTCCAAGGAAATTCTTTTCAAAAAAGCGTAGGCGGGAAATAATAAGGTCACATCAAAATGGAATAAGACCGTTGTAAATTGCAGACAAAAAAGTCATACAATCTTTTTTGCAAAAAAGCATATAGCAGTGGATGTGATATTTTTACGCATTTGTTAATTTAAAATGCCGTTGGACTTATCACAGTTTTTTTATTGTTGTAGGTCAGCAGACAGGCAGACGGCCCACTTGATAAAAGCGGTTACCATCGCCTATGGACATTTGCAACACCAAAGGTACTACAAATGCGCTTCTGTGTTCTTTTAAGGGCCACTGGAACCTGGTCACTAATGCCGGACACAACTCAGGGTTTAGATCAGGGGTGGTAGCAATCCAGTCGAGCAAATGCCCTGGTTGTGGGTTGTTTTGTCGCCTCTTACGACAGGCCGCGCGACCGCAGGAAATTGTATTCTTTCTCCGTTCCTGCACGGATAAAAAAAGTTACTTTGAATGAATCTTAGAAGCTTGATACAATTTTAAAATTGTAATAGCATGGATGCATTCGTTATGTTTACAATCCACTATTTTTAATTATTTTTTTTCAGGGGGATATGCTGTTTACGCACAATACTGGGTCCTGGTAGGGCCGCGCCGCCCCTATGTACGAAGTGTGCGGCGCACACAGGCGCCAAGACAACAGGGGCGCCACCGTCGAAATTATTTTTGTTACACTTACACAACGACATAATTATTCTTTGTAGTGGATTTTAGCAGTAATTGGCAAGCGGAATCGACCTGGTGAGACCATTTATTTCGGTCAAAATTAACAAATAATAAAAAATAAATAAGTTGAAACATGCAGCTTCGGGAAAAAAGAGGCGCTTCATAGATTTCGCATACAGGCGCTGTGAGGGGTCGACGCGACCCTGTGTCCTGGCAAGGGATCAGACCTTCATCAGCCGGGAGCGAGGTTACTGCATGCTATGTAACCCACTCGCGATCGACTCAACAGACTCAAGGATACGCTGCACGGGCAGCGCCTAATACCCACTAAAACCACCCTCCTCCCATGTGCCCCGCGCTTTTGTGTAGGAAAGGCTGAGACTTAGAACAGAGTTACGCCCAGCCCGATGCAGCGCAAAAAGTGCCTGAATGTGCCCCGGGAACACATCCACTTCGTCATACGGGGGTAAGTTTAAAATCCACTAACACTGACTACAGATAACGTACTCTAAATTCGATTTCAAAAGTTTTTATTCAAATTATGTTCAACCTGAGTACATTTTTTGAAAGTCATATAGGTATAAGTTAAAATTTAAATTTACTACCAATTTTATGTACACTGCTTGGCAACGTGTGGCAAGAAACTCCCCAGCAACACGTCCAGTAAAAAATATTTTTCTTCATATTCAACCTATCTTTTTACTTTCATTTCACTTGAAATTGATGTACCTTGAATCTTGTAAGTTAAATTGGACAAACTTCCCGGTTTCCGATTGAGCTGAAATTTTGTACACATATGTATATCGCGTGACAATGTAATAATATGGTACCATGGAGCTGATCTCATGCTGGAGTCGGAAGGTGGCCATAGGAACTCCTGTACTAAACAAGAAAGATCCGTCGTGTTTGGGCTAGTTTTACTTGTCTTGGCTATCACTCTGCTGCTACATGATATCCAGGATCTCAAAAGCTTGTATTTGAAAACCTTTTTGAAAAAGCTTATTTTAAATAACACAGAGCTAAGTTATACAATACCTTTTGTAGCAAACCGAAAATACGTATAAATTACCGTCGTAATAATGAGGAATGCAATATTGTCAGAAGGCAAAACAAATATTTCATATTGTTACGAGTTGCAGGACTCGAATTAAAATGCCTTTGGAATTATTATAGAGTTTATTAGAACTATACAAACACGTATGTATAACATAGGTACAAATATAACTAAACGCAACCAGTTCAAACGTAATGCATGATTCAATAACCACTAACCGCATTTATGCTGCTCGGATGCAATATGTCTGCTCGAACGCGGTCACGCGTTTTTCATAAAATCACACTTGGCTAATGACTGCTATAAAAGATCACAATGCACAATGAGCTGTTTATTTAATCACAAAATTTAAGCACAAAGTAAACAAACGAGGCCCAAATGCCGAAAAGGTAATAAAATATGTTTCTACAGGGATGCAGGTGTGAATTTGCCTTTGTCGGCACCGCGGTCGTAACAATATTCTAAACATGGGCAAGCTGTAAGGGTGGTCAAACTGTAGCCCACAAGCACGTCTATCACCCGCATTAGATGTAAATCAATGTTCGTCACACAAAATGTGCGTCGTTTAGCTTAATCTTAAACAAGGTCCAGTAGGTAATGTTATAATTAACCGGGATAATTAAACAAAAGCCTGAATCAGAGAATGAAAAGAGCTTTAATGGTCCCAGATAATTCTAATATTACGGAGCAGATATGATATTAATAAATTAATTTTGAAATAGACGTTTTTAGGCTGGTGTGCACCGAAATTTAACCAACGGTTAACCAAAATTAATCACTGTTTTTCCATATATTTTTGGCGATCATCAGTTTAAAGTCGGTGCACACCAGCCTTGTTTTCTTTTAGGGTTCTTTAACCATTGTTGCAAAAACAAAACTCTTAAGTTTTCATCTGTCCGTGGTCAGGGTCTTGTGTGTTTGTCCATGTGTTTGCATGCCAGAAGCATCACTTTGAAACTGATGACACTTTTTTTATGATTGTGTAGGTTCGAGTGTGTCCACTGTCCGTCTGTGTTGAGTCCTCCGGTGATAAAATGGGGGAACTAACTCATGCCAGATCTGAGGGACACCATCCGGAATGTATCTGATAGAAGACCGACAGTAACCTTGCGTCTATATGCAAGACTCTGAAGTCGAGCATAACAAAGACGGTCTTTGCCGACCAGCCTTCTATCTCTTTTCTCAATAGACTCTAACGCCTCCAACTGGTATTTGTCTCACACTTTAAAGTTGTATCCCGTGTTTCCCGTAAAGTATAATCGGGATATCTTCAAGTCTCGTGAAGATATCCCGATTCCGAGGTATTGTTACGTGCACGCGGGTGTCACACTTATGGATTGAAAGAAAACACCAGTTTGTAACTAACGCTTTTATTGAATTACACAGCCGCACGCGATACCTCTCCCCAAGGTTGCCCCTATACGCATGACTGCACTGTCCCGACGTTAAGGTGTCTCACTCACAATACCGTCACCGATATTGCGTAGACCACCTCCGATGTTACCGTGTGTAGCTCGCTTCTGGTTCTTCTCTCGAACTACGCTACACACTTCCTTCACCTAACTGTCCACTAACTTCACCACTTTACTCGTCAATGTCTTCTATTAAACTCTTCTTCCAACTCTTTCCTATCGTAATTGAAACTTCACTGTCTTGAACTGAACTCATATATTATTTCTTTCTTTCCTTTCTAAGCCTCTATCTATCTCTGTCTCTTTCTTCCCGAACCTTCTGTTCGACAACTTTCGATATACATCTATCCCTTTCTAACATTTATCTATCTCTGTCTTTTGTTCATCGTCTATCCCTTTCTAAAATATATCCGACCTTGTCTATTCCTTCCAGAATGTCCTAGCTTTTTCTAAAAGTTCTTATACTAACTAGATGGGTCCACCATAATTCGCCGCCACAGTATTATTATCTAGGTAAGTCCGCTCCATCTTTGACCGGATCATCGTCTGACATTAGGCGTGATCGTGGTTAAATTTAAACATATTTCTCATTAAATTAAAATCTAGCGTCTTCAAGAGCGACTAAAAAAGCATAAAATACATATTTTCTATAATATCTTCAGTCGTGTCAAATCTTATACTAATATATAAAGCTGAAGAGTTTGTTTGCTTGAACTTGCTACTCTCAGGAACTAATGGTCTGAATTGTAAAATTCTTTCAATGTTAATTGGCCCATTTATCGAGGAAGGCTATAATAGGTTATATATCATTACGCTAAGACCAAACTTTTTTAAATTATTCCACGCTGACGAAGTGGCGGGCAGAAGGTAGTAAACACAAAGACAAAATGCAGCGCCTCAAAGGGCGCTCAAACTGCCCTCGTGAGCCACGTACACCCTACACACTACAACCTCTTTACCGTTTCAATTTGGTAACACTTACAGCTCGCTGATGAGTACGCTGGACGTCACGAGCTATGGAGGGTAGAGTTAAGGAGGACAATCTAGTTTAAATGCTAATGCCGGATCAGTTGAAAAAGTGTCCACCTACCTGTAAACAGCAAATTATGGTTCGAAAACTCGTCAAAAAAGCGCTGGTGTAGGAAAAGGAAATGATATGAATTTAGCAGTTATGAAAGAAGTGAAGCGTGCTGGGTTGAAAAATTAGTTATAATTTGGAACAGTATTGAGACTTTTTCGTATCGAGATATATGTATATACATTTTTGAAACCTATTTAACTGGTTAAGATAACTAACTAAATTATCTGAAAATTCCACCATGAGGAGACATGCAATAGTTACATTTTCGTAAAATGCGCTGTGACGAAGAGGCACTTTCTTTTCTTCTTTAATCTAGTATCCTACTCTAATTATTTGTGGCGCTATTTTTAAATACTTTCCACTTGCTATTATGGTGCCATCTTTTTGCTGCCCTTCAGTGGACATTTTTTAATATACTGAGCTGGTTCTCCTTACACCTCTAGCCTCCATGTCAAGAGCGAAATTTTTTTTATGTCTAAAAACTAGAGCATTTTGTGGTTCGGTTATAGGTGGCTATTTCGCATAGAAGTACAAGTTGATATTTAATATGGGTACATTTTTTAAGCTACCGCGATTTATATGCATGAAATGTCGTCTTTATTTATCACAGAAAATCTGTTAGGAAAAAACAATTTATCACTTACGTAACTTCACGATAAATGACATCGTTTGGAAAAAAAATTCAGCTCCAACCAAATTAACTGCGCAGCAATACAGCCGCAATTTATTTTCACTTTAAAAAACACCCGTTGCTCAGTACAACTGTTAACGATGTAAATTAATTCGACTAGCCCACAGCCCTCCAGGGACATTGTTCTTAGGGAAAACTTAATTAAATTTTATGTACTCAGGTTACCTGAAATATTTAATTTGGAATTTAACAGACAGATTTTACGGACGTTGATAAACACAAGTCAACTATTTCAACGACTAATATTAAATTATCAATTTATAAGTAATAATTATTACTAAATACTTCTTACAAATTTTATTAAAATACTTAGAAGTGAACACTTTGTCTGCTAAGCAAGTTTTCATGTACTTTCATACTGTGCGTAGCCAGGATGATTGGGCACAGTGGAAGTATATCGACTTATTGTACGATTTCGCCAAGGCTGTAGCCTTGTTAATTTGAATTTAACAATGAACAAAAGAGTATGTCGGTTTCACTCCCGCCGGGAGCGAATGACACTCTGAGTATAATACCATAATAATCTGAAATATGATAATCAAAGTTTATTATACTAGAATTATTACAATTACAATATTAAACACACCACAATAATCCACGAATTATTAGGACAACTCCAAGAGTGGCCTCCACGCTTGTCAGGTGTCGAGCAGCAATATGCCCTCAAAGAATACTGCTTATCGAACAGTAATTATCGACCACAATATATTATGGGCCTTTTGTCCAACAGAGCTTCCGCTGTGTTAAACCGACGAACGTAGAATGACAGTTGTAGACTCGTAGACTGTCTGTTTAAGACTGCCTGTACTAGGGTAACAGCCTTGCAGATACTTGGCTAAGAAAGTACCAAATATACCAAATATTAACTATTTGGGCAGGGTTTCCCCTTTATTGTTCCGCCTTTGGTGTGACCATTCACACCGCACAGTAAGCAATGAACTGCGTCTACACGCCACACCGCCTTTTATACCAAAATACTACGAAAACTACCCTACATAACAATAATATTACATCATTGCTAAAATAGCAATTACTTCATAGTGTTGCCAGGATCATAAAAACAATTACACTAATTATTGACTACTACCGTCATATGATAACTTTATAATAATAAATACTATCCCGACAAGTATATAATATAAGAATATCAAAATATGTTATTTGGCCTGAATTTGATTTGATCTGTATACTTTTGTTTACCACATGTTTCATATATAACATGTGTATATAATAAGTGCTCTATTTATGATACTTTTATTTTTTTAGTTACATATTTTTAGTTTTTTTTTAATGTGTTGATTATCATTTAGTTTTATTTAACTTGCTTTTAGCGTGGGTCACATGACTTTGTAATTAAGGAGGTGGGCACTGAAAATCAGTGCTGTGTCGTAGTATGTTTCGGCACAGCACAAAACCGAGTGCCAACCTCATTTCGCGAATTGCGGCACACAATTTCAATGTTATTATAATTATTTATTATAAATTATTGTTAAAGTGTCGCATTCTTAGAAATAAATATTTTTTCTTCCTTTCTTTAGTATTTATGCGTGTGTAAGCTGAAGCTGACGAATAACAAAATAATAATTTGAAATATTGTAATCAAAGTTTATTACAATAGAATTATCACAATTACAATATTAAATACAGCACCATAATACAAAGACTTATTAAGACAATTGCCTCCACGCTTGCCAGGTGTGGAGCAGCAATCTGCCCTTAAAGAATACTGCGATTATCGAACAGTAATTATCGACCACAATAATATGCAATCCCTGTCCAAGACTGTCGGTTCAAGACTTGATTGTAGACTGTGGTCGGTTGAAGACTGACGGTGGTAGACTGTCGGTTGTAAACTAGTCCCCTCTACCCAAACACCGAGTATTTTTAAGATCCTCGTAGTGCCTCTGCGGTGACACCATCCAGTAATATTTTGGCGACACTTCGTTTTCACTTGCGTCATAACACCAACTTCCGATTACTTCATTTTCGATATCCGTTGGCTTGATAATAAATGCTTCTACGTTGACATCCGGTTATACGACTTCCGATTACTAATACTACTACTACATCAATGAACACTATCCTGTTATTGACTACTTCCGTCGTAAATGGTTACTTTGCAATAACAAATACGATTCTAACACGTGTTTTGTCACATACATGGTAGTGTGTGCAATTTTTTTTTTATTCAGTTAATGTATTTTTTTAAACAAAATTTAAAAAAAAATAGCATCGTCTTCTCTTTATAAACTATATTTTTGCGAAATTTTATACCCTCCGTCCGCACAATTTTCGTAAAAAGGAATTCAAAGTTTTTGCTTCAGGTATTAATATATATATAATTATTTCAATTCAATTGATTTATTCAATGCTTAATGCACATAGACATAATTATACATTAACCCTTTTAGGGGTGCTATATAGCATGGTATTGTAAATTAACACTTACTATTATATATTAGTACTATTATTATTTAATTATTATATAAATGTCAATTATTACTATTATCTATATGATAGGCTTTCATCATAAATATTTAATTTACCTTTAAATTCAGTCATACTTTATGTTTTTAAGAAAAGAAGGAAGTTTGTTACATATTTTTATACCCAAAACAAAAATACTGTAACTGTATGTAAAAAACCGACTTCAAAAACTAAAAAGTATAAAACTAACATTTCTAAAGCTATTTTTAATTAAAATATCTTATTTTTAATATATATTATCTTAAACATCTTAAAGTCGGTGCTTAGTAATTTTCAATATAAAGTAATTTTTATGTTTTACTTTGCACCGACTTCAAGATGTTTTAGATAATATATATTAAAAATAAGATATTATAATTAAAAATAACTTTAGAAATACGTTATTTTATACTTTTAAGTTTTTGAAGTTTTAAGTAGTTGATATTTTTTATTTGTTACTTTTTAGTGTCTAAACACTAAAAAGTAACAAACAAAAAACCTACCTATAGCTAGCTATGGGTAGGCCTACGAAAGGTGCCACGCCCCTTAAAAACTATAGGCCCCAAGAAACGGGAACAAAAAAATAATCGTAAAATGAATACTACTAGGCCAAACTATGTTAAATTTTTAGGGAACCAAATGGCAACTATTCTGCATTGAACTAAAAAAGAATCACGTAAATCGGATCATAAATCTCAGAGTAATCGCTGTACATACATAAAAAGAATTAAATAAAAAAAACATCCGGCCAAATTGAGAACCTTCTCCTTTTGGGAAATCGGTTAAAAATAGACAGAGTTGTAGCAAAGATGGCACAAAAAATAAATGAAGAGGCGATAAATGTAGTATGTAGGTGTTATTAATATATATAGCAAATAACTAGGAAAGGCAGCAGAGGATACGGCAAGAAGTTCTTGGTAACCTCTAGGTCGGCCTAATTAATTCTCGGAGTAAATATTTGACGAAGGACAATCATTATTCGAAAATAAATTTACTACGAACTAGTAATATTTATATTGTAATAAAAATATACAGAATTAATATCCTGTTGTCGCCAAACTTGAAAATATTAGGAGAAATAAATCAGGTAAGTGCGTGACGGTCCACGAAGAGCTCCGAAGAGATAACAAAGGTCTATCATCTTTCGCTCCCGGCCGTGATAAGCACCATGGTCAGGAGCCTATTAGGATGGGACGCCGTCTCCTCAGGTCCAGCCTGAGTCTTGGCGATGGGTGGAGCTCCTTGGGGTACAGGGGTTCTCACTCACCTGCACATGAAATCGAGTTGGGGTGCGGTGTGTTCCGCGCGCGTTCATATCTCCTCCCGTGGAACGTTACATACCGCTCCATGCACAGAGAGCTGGATGATGCCGGGGGATAAAATAAAGACCTCCGGCAGTGGAAGGGGCTTCGTGAGGTACACGTCTGCCAGCGTTGCGGAGAGGCTAGGTGATATACCCGTAAGTCATATATCCTGGCATAAAGCGAAGGACGGAACACCCAGGGGTTTTAGTGGGTATCCCTAACTGGGGAGTGGCAATAGCATGGCTCCAGTTCTGACTGGGCATGCTAGTGCCACAACCGATCTGGTAAATCCCATACACGGGTCGCGAATTATATCCCAAGTTTCGGCCCTTGTCGCGTCTTAGGTCCTTTATCGGATTTCTCCTTGTTAAAAAAGGGTTTATCAAAGACTATATTCTTGAGAAATGTATTACAGAGTCTGCTTGATAAAGGCTGATGATATCTGTGTACCTATGACATATAAAAAACTATTATATATAATTAATAACTAATTTATCTATATACATATATATATGTAATTGTATATTCTATCACAAATATATAATATTATATTGTTTGGCTTTTTATATAAGTATTGTATTATATATTACACATTTTATTTATATGACTAGTTTTTACGCATGTTGTGGTCTCCAGTAACTGAAGGAGCGCATTAATTTAAAGTGTGAGGTTATCTATATTTATAAATTGTTATATGTATCCTTTGTTGGAGATTCTAATAAATCAAATAAAATCATATTATTTATTTGGCTTCAGAATTCTAAAAAGATATACGAGTATATTGGTTGCGCTAATGTTAAATTCTGCCCCCTCTTCCCTACCAAGATATAGATAGATACAAGCAAGCTGTACATGTATTTCACGGGAGGTTAACACTCTGTCTTCCATGCCCATAAATATGAGGAAAGTAGATTTCTGTGGTATTTTACCTGCCAACTACTTTTTATCGTTGATTGATAGTGTTTAATTCAAATTTATGTAAATCTAGTCATAAAATTCTAAACGTACCGGGTCTATTCATTGAAGTTACTTAAAAAAACAACTGGAATAGACTACATAAACAATGGAGAACACGATCCATTTTTTAGATTTCTTGTCTGTTTGTTTGGGATTCACGTAAAACTACTGGGCCGATTTCGATGCGGTTTTCGCTGATCGACAGCAAATTCTTAGTCTTATAGTCTACTTTTATCCTGGGGATCCCGCGAGGGCTTTCCCGGGTGCGGTTTGTAGTTGTTAAGATACATAAAAATTTGCTTATTATGTCACAGGTTCCACTAAAAGGATGCATTCTTTTTTTAAATGCTGCGATACCGTGTCCCGAAAATTCCCGCGGGAATTTCAAGTCAAGCGGGGATGAAGTCGCCAGCATATCCTAATTAAATAATAATTTTGTGAGAAGTAAACAGCTCATAAACGTCCCACTGCTGGGCTTGGGCCTACCACTATTGGGGAACGGACAGTGTACCCGCCACGCTTGTCCAATGCGGATTGACAGGTTTGACATATCGATTACCGCGATGTGCAGGTTTCACCACGATGTCTTCCCTCACCGTTTTTAGCAAGTGGTAACTCTAACAAACTCAAAGAGAATTTAGAATTTATTTTTACAAAATTTGCCAATAACCTGATCGTCCAATTCATCCACCAACTGGCTAATATAGACGAGCTACACATACATATCTAGTAATTATAGGGCAAATCCGACATTATTTTAATCGTGTATCAATTTACTATAATCTTTTAGCTGTGATGATATAGACACATGATATAGATTTATTATTAGTAATCCGCAGAATCTTAAGACGGTTCTGGTAAAGCATTGGTCTGAATATTAAGAAGTCAATAGATTAGTTTTAAAATAATTTATTTTCTCTTTTTTTTTAATTTCCTCCTTTTAATTTATTTTACAGAATTTAACATATTTACTAGCAAGCAATAATATCCATCTTTATGTGGAAACAATTAAAGGTTATAGATATTTAGTAGTCTATACTAAGGGCCTTACTTATAATCGTTTCTTAAATTTAAAGAAACTGCTTAGCAACTGATTAATGAAAATCTCACCCATAAACTCATCTTTCGAGTCGAATATTTTAAATACAACCTACGTTATGCATTCAAATTTCATTCATCTATTCTCCTCATAGGTACACAACATGTAATACACGTTTATAAGTGAAAAAAGAAATATTTATTGATTACGGACTGATTCTGATTCTCTTACTTAAGAGAAGCCTAGTCGTTTCTTAACGAGATTATTATAAGTAAGGCCGTTAGTTGTAAACTGTTTGTTTTCCGAATAAAATAAAACAAAATAAAGATAAAATACACATTTTGGGGAGTTGGGGTCCATCGGCAAAGGGTTTCTTCAAAGAAATTTGTAAGAAACTCTTTGATACCACCCTCGATCAGAAGGCTGGTTCGTATTACACGCAACGAATCAGCACTGCCATACAGCGAGGCAATGCAGCCTGTCTTCTGCATTCTTTACATACATAAAATCACGCCTGTTTCCCATGGGGGTAGGCAGAGACTATGGATCTCCACTTGCGACGATCCTGACAAACAACTTTCGCATCACCTACTTTCATTAACCTCTTCATACATGCGCGTTTATTTGAAATTCTTTTTACCTGACCTTTCTGTAACAATTCTGATATTTGTTCATGGTATGTTCCTCTCGGTCTACCGGCAATAGCTCTTCCATTGACAATACTGTCATATACGGTTTTGTGATTCAACTTTTATCCATTCTCTCTACGTGTCCAAACCACCTACATTCTTTATATTAATTAATTAATTTATAAAGTAGTTTATTTTTAATTATTTAGCTACACATTTGTCGACAACTCTTCAATTTCTTTTTGTACAAAGAGGTTATGATAAATATGTTTGCATCTGGAAAGTAAGATATCGTAAGATTTCATAATCCTATTGATTGGGGCTCGTTCACTTGCGTTACTTTTACTGAATTTGTTCGTAAACAGATCTGTTTCTGGTATTCATTAAAACGTATTTCATATTTGGAATATCATCATGGCCGCCGCCTACGATGTAACGTACATGTTAAAAATACACGTCACATGTTATAGTAAGTTATATATATTCGATTCATTCTGAAGGCACCAGTTGCTCCATGAATGGGCTCATTCAATACTTGTGGTGGTTGTACGCGTGCGCGCAATCGATCCGTCTAAGTGGTATGGGGGAGTGAGAGTGCGTTTTCCACTTGTTAATATTGTGTCGAAAGTAGAGATAAAATATACTAAAAACTCGTATGTTAGCTATTTCGTTCCAGTAGATTTCACTCAACTATCCCACGTACCGGGAAACAACTCACACAACAATAACATCAGGCACTTGTTGATTGTCAATTCTAAAAACTTTTCGTGTTTATGCTAGTATTTTAATTGAGTCTATGAAGATCTACAAGTGGTACAGTCATACAGGTACACACGTATAGGTCTATTAGTAATTTAAAGAATATATTTTAATTTATAAATAACCAGAGTTGGATCGTGGCGTAGCCGCGTGTCAAGTCCGGGCCCGTAGTTTTATTTTACTGAGATAAAAACTTAATTGAATTTTATACATATAACATAATTACATATAATAATTACAAAGAAACTAAGTGTCCATATAGTCTAGAAAACGCCCAACAAAAGTTAGAGAGGTGAGTCGAAGCCTACTTGATTTGAAGTGATACAATGCAATGCAGTAAACAGAGATATAATACAATTTGCCGTGGCCGGAGGGCTTGTCGTAATGGGCGACAAACCAACCCATAGCGAGATGGTAGGGTATTTTCTGGATAGTTCGTTTCGTCTGGATAGTTATCACGCAGTGGTCTAGAGTATGCCGCCATAACAACCTTGAATAGTGTTTTGGCGTCAGTGGCCGGGTTCCAGTCTGCCTTTAGAGAGCGCCAGCGGTGTTACAAATGTCTATAGGCGATGATACCCGCCTTTCATCAGGTGGGCCGTTTGCTGTCTGCTGAACTCATGCAATGAATCTGTGCGTCTCGGGACGCCCGACAGAAGTGATAACTTAAACTGATCTAAGTTAAACAACAAAATATTGAAATTTTGTAACTTGGCAAAAGCTTAGGTTATTACTTAAAGTTATGCCTAATAACATATATATATATATATATATATATATATATATATATATATATATATATATATATATATATATATATAATTATACGTATGTGTCTACGACACGGTGTGCTTGGCATAAAAGTAATATGTTAGTGGCAACACGGAATCGATGTGTGGCAATACCAAATAAAGTCTTCTTCTAATATCCGCATCGGTGTGTGGACATTTTCCTTGGACAACCTAATCCACGAATATATATTAAATCGCACAACTTAGCGAAATAATAACCAAACCAAACAGTATGAGATGATGCATGTATGCATGAGAGGAAGGGAAGCCAGACAGACTGTCGCCGTAACGTATAAAAAGTTGTCACTTTAAATATTCCTCATTCATAATACGTGGTACTAAATAGTGTTATGTCGAAACTATTGTAGAATCGCCTCCATCCGGAATGTTACGTTTTGGGCAAATAGTGCAACCTATATACCTACAAGCTTTATAATAACGTTCTCTATAGAATGTACGGGAGCTATCTTAGTGGCATACCACATTTTAGACGCGGAATATGTGTACATACTTGCCCTATAGGTGTTAGTCTATACATTTCATTATATAAATTAGAATGCTTATAACCATCATGACCGTTTGTTTGTCTAAGTCACAGCTGTTTTTAGCCAACATTCAAAAGGAGGAGATTCTTAATTCGTCTGTATGTTTTTTTGTATACTAGTAGCGCGATTTCAACCTTTCAATTAAAATCTCTATTTTTTTTTATTGCAGGAGTTCAGCAGATAGGCAGACGGTCCACTTGATGGAAGCTGGTTACCATCGCCTATTGATATTTGCAACACCAAAGCTGCTACAAATGCGCTGCTGCTCTCTTAAAGGATACTGCAACCTGGTTACTAATGCCGGAACTCAACTCAAGGTTGGTATTGCGACTTTAGACCAGGGGTGGTAGATCCAGTCGGGCAAATACCCTACCACCTGGCAATTTTTTTTATTTAAACGCTAGCAACGTGGAACGGGAAAATCGCGGTCATGAACGTGGTCGTTATTAATCCCTATTGGCTCGTAGTCATGCTAGACGCTGAGAACAAATAATAATGACAGACCGACGATTCTATAGCGCTTTTGTGAGAATAACTACACAACCTTAAAAAAAGACAAGAGCCGTCCCTACAGCGTATTTTTGTCACCAGCGAACTTGTTGTAAACGCTATACATATTAACGTAGGTTGTAATTAATGTATGTATGTTAGGACCCTTTCTTTGTCATTTACTTGAATCAAGACTCATGCATTTTTCATCTTATCTTGTTGTTCGGAAAAAGTTTGTTACTACTAAAGTCACTCAATTTTTTTCCCAGTTATATATTTTTCACATAGAATCCGAATCTGTAATTAGAAATTAAGAAACTTTCCCGCAAATATGCGTAAGTTAAATTACAAGATGTTGAATAAATAATAAAACTACGTTTTAACGGTTTTAAGCGCGGTAATTTATTTGATTTTGATTTATCCGACGTTTCGACCGCTTTTCAGTGGCCGTGGTCACGGACGACAAGGATGACATTTGTCTAACGTGTATTGTTAAAGTTTTATTTAGCCTACAGCCAACTTGTTCATTTTAATTATTTAGTTGTAATTTTGTTTATGGATATTATTTACTCTATGGGAGCCTAATCTAATTTACCACCGCTTCACAACATGTTATGGCTGAAGAGAAGAAGCGGCGCAAGAAACTCTTCAGCAAACATGCCTAGTTCTAAATTTGTTTATATAATATTTAAATGGGTGGAAGGAAAAAAAAAAAAAAAAAATCTGTCGAGTTGGTTTGTGTTCCGTTGCACGCAGAAAGAGCTCACAGTGTCTTGAGGTCTGGCAGTTGGTTTTTGCTGGGTTTGGGTCTTAATAGTTTTGATGATCGGATCCCAAACAGGTACCTGCCAACCATCTTCTCTATTGAAATTGGGTTGTTTTTTGATTTCAATAGCCTCACGCATCATTCTTGGTATGAAACTGAAGAAAATATTATTATAAGATGTTTTTATACTTGTATAAATTCAGTGAGTGAATAAAGTGCAGAGTGCCAGCTCACCAGAAAGTGCTTATACAAAAAAAGTTCCTGGAGAGTTTGTTGCGCCGCTTTCTCTCTTTGACAATTACTAAAATGGATTTAGAAGTAGTGATAGACTCAGGACTTTCGATAAGTAAACGACTAATTGAAATATGGCCATAAGACCATTTTCCTATAGCTGTGAAATACAATAAGGTTGAATGCAATTCGCCTGAACATAAATTTCCTTGATAACGAATTTGTTATCGTTTTATTAGACATTGACAGTTACTGACTACGTTGTATTAAACAGATCGGAGAGACTCGTCTATACTCGTGTGTAACATCTGACTGTCCATTACTGTTTTATCTAAAACATATCTAGTACAATGATAACAAAGTTTAAAATTGCGTAGTTCTCTGAGCCTAGTGACGCATTTTTATTTATGTTTAAAAAGGCCTAAGTGCAACACCCACGATAAACCTTTACTATTTTGACGGTTTTAAAGGAATTATTAGCAAAGTGGGTCATAATTCAAATGGTCCAATAGTACATTCTTCAGTCACCGATGCTAAAACAATACTGAAGTTTAAGAATCTGCTTAGGAAGCAATAACTTTCCTTAAACAACTATGCCTATATAAAATTCTTTGCACACAAATATTTTTCAGTAAATTATATGTCAAAAGTATATATGTATATATATTCATCCCAAAAATGTAATATATATTGTGGTGACCGAAGGTAGAAGTAGTCACAAGACTTTTAGAAAAGGGTAGAAAATTCTGGAAGGTAAAGACAGGGACAGATACACTTTACAAAGGGATAGACAATGAAGTTCTAAAATAGAATGTTCGGGAAAGAAAAGACAGAGATAGATAGACGATAGAAAGGGATAGATGATGAACGCAATTTCTCGAATAGAAGATTCGGGAAGGAAAAGATAGAGATAGATAGATGTTATGAAAGGGATAGATAAAATAATAATGAAAAGAAGCTCGAAGTTATGGGTTACAGAAGATTCTTCCGGATATATAAGCAGTGTGAGGCGCGCGCCTACCGAGTAGTTCAGTTCAGAACAAGATAGCGAAGCAGCAAGTGCGATACGAAAGAGTTGGAAAAGAAGTTTAATAGAAGACAGTGAGGAGTTTAGTGGTGAATTTAGTGAAAAGTTTAGGGGACAATTCAGTGATGGAGGAGTGTAGCGTAGTTTAAGAGAAGATCTAGAAACGAGCTACACGCAGTAAGCAAGTGAGCACTGCAGTAGCAGGAAGTGGTCAACGCAATATCGGCGACGGTATTGTGAGTGAGACATCTTATCGGCGGAACAATGCGTCGTTAGTTGTTGTGCGTGTAGGGGCAACCCTGAGGAGAGGAATCACGTACGGCTGTGTAAGTCAATAAAAGCGTTTAGTAAAGAAAACTGGTGTTTCCTTCCAATCCAGAGTGCGTAAGCTCGCTCGCACTTAACAAGATTTTAAAAATCTATAAACATCTGAATGTATGTACCATCTACATCGCCAGATTAGTATACATATCCTATAAACTAGGTTGCTCGGAAGAGATCGCTGTAAGCGATAAGGCCGCCTACGAGTGTTGTTTTGCCTAAAGATACTGTTATTAGTTATTGTGTGCTATTTTGATGAGCAATAGAGTGTTATATCAATCTATTCTATGTTGTTTACAGTTTATTAATCAAAGTTTAAAGTTTATATTTTTAAGATTTCGAAGAATTTTAAGATCTTCATGTTTCCGTGGTTATTCGTCACACCGTTTTCTTTCAAAATCTATTTTTTATTTCATGCAGCTGGCAATCAGATATATGACCCTGGTCACCCCTAAATACACTGTTCGAGTTCTGTATAATTTACTGGAGGTAGGTCGGTAGCTCTTTATTGGACACCAAAGCATAGTCAAAAAAGCGAATTTTCAAGGCAGCCCTTAGAAGGGATTAATAGATTTTTAAAATCAACGGTTGTGCAGTCTATAAATAATGATAAGCACACGCAGTGCACATAAGTACAACAACAATATATGTAACTATATATACACATATATATAATAATATAAAAGTATTAGAAATTACAATACACTATGTAAAAAATAATTCTTCTGAACCGAATTTTTAATGTACTATAAGGATTGGACCGCTCTTATAGTAATAAGTACCTCATTCCAGAGACGCACAGCCTGGAGGATAAAAGTGATTATAAAAACAAGATGTGTGTACAGGTGGGTTTATTCTGTATTTAGTCGAGGGGCGCAAACTATAGGAGCTAGATACGTATAGGAATTAGAAGCGAATTAATCTATCAATTCCAATGATGCCAGAAATTACCTTTTTTTCTTTCTAGGCAGGGGGAAATACATTTCTTACACTACCGGGTCCTTTACTGAGATTACACCAAAGCAATGAGAGTTATACACTGAGAGTAGCGTAGATAGCAGAGTCAATTGCCGGCTTGTGTGGAGGCTCAGCAAGGTACCCCTATCAAGGTACTCATGGGCTAATACTCCACTAAAACCCCCTTCCTACTATGTGCCCCGCACTTCTGGTACAAGAAGCGTGAGTCTTAGAATGTAGTTACGCCCACGCTGATCCTAGCGCACCAGTGGTTGAGAATGACCCGGGAAAGGCAAACTCACGTCGTCAACACTGGTTTGATCCTCCGCTCCCTAGATGCTGGAGAACCCCATGACGAAAACTATTATTTTTTGAGGCGGGGGAAATGCATTTCGCACACTACCGGGTTCTTTACTAGAGATTAGACCAAAGCAACGAGAGATGAGACCACGAATGGGCACCAGCGTCAAATCGCCGACTTGTGTGGAGACTCGACTACTCAGTAATTCACTAAAACCACCCATGTGCCCCGTGCTTATGGCAGGAAGAGCGTAAGACTTGACGTTGTTACCCCCACACTGATCCTAGCGTATCAGTGCTTGAGAATTCCCCGGGAAAGGCAAACTCACTTCGTCAACAGGAGTGAAGACTCTCCTGCTCCTTAGATGCTAGAGGGCCTCTCCAGCGGAATTGTGGGAGGAGATCTTGCACATATTTGCGCCTCGACGCCAAAAACTTGCTTATGTCAACCCTAGACCAGCTTTTTCCGAATAAAGTTTATTGAACTGTAGAGAAAATAATTTACTAGAAGAGATCGCTTAAGCCCAGGAGCCGTCGATTGTTTTGCCAATAAAGTATTGTCAATATGGACTTTTTGTAATTGTTTGTTTTGGTGAACAATAAAGAGTTAATTAAACTTTATTTGTATAAAGTCTAGGGTAATATAAAAGTAAATTTGCTTCTTTCATTGCAAACCTAGCAAACGGGCAGACAATCCAGATAATATAATAGTTTGCAATACGCGAACACAACGCGATGCTGATCTTTACCAGACATAATTTCCGTCACGCGTTTTAGAGGGGGTTGACGAACTGTGACATTATGTGACAAAGGGTGTGAGGAGTCCTAAATGTTGTTTTCAAAATCTAATATATTGTTACGAGTTACAGGACTGGAATTGAAATGCCGTTGGAAATACAATAGAATTTATTAAAACTAATACAAACACGTATAACACAGGTACTAATATAACTGGACCAGTACAAATTGCACGATTCAATAACACGCGCAAAGTTCATAACTATATAGCTTATCGAATGTACAGACGTCTTGCTCGTATCGTAATCGTCTCTTGATTGCCGCACCCCTCCGTTCGGGCATTGTTTTATACTAAACCATGCAATATGTCTTGACACAATGCTCGACCGCATTACAATAGAATCTAAAAATCACACCTGGTTAATGATTATCATAAACGATTACAATACACAATAGGATGGTTTTCTTATTACTTAATTTTTTTAAACACAAAGTGAACAAAAGAAATCCAAATGCCGAAAGGTAATAAACTGCAGGTGTGCATTTACTCTGTCGGCGTGTACACACGACACAATATTTAAGCTTTAAAACACGAAATTCGATCTATACACGAAAAACTTCATAATATTACTAACTCTACGTTTATGAGCATATAGTCTCTAAGTTATTGAAAAAATAATTGACACGTTCATAAAACTAATTACGGAAGTGTTGGTTTAATTGAATAATTTGTTGATGTAAAATTGCAAAAGATGTGATGTCACATTAGGAAGGACGGAGTGAGAACGTGACCAGCCGTGACAAGGACAGGGTAAGGGTCGAAAAATCATGAAAATGGGAACGGAATAAGGGGATCAGATAAGAAGTATTTATTACAGGTACAGGAGATGGAATAGGGGGATACAGCGGACTTCGCAATAAGTATTAGCGTCCCTGAAGATGTAAAATTTTGTTTTTTGCGATTTCGTGACTTTACAACATTACACTACATATAACATCCCGTCTTTCATCCCTTTAGATAGGGTATGGAGAAAGATGAAGCTAGAACTATATTAGGCATATATCTGCGATGTATGCTGATCTAGGCACGTCGAAGCCCATACATACACATATTTTGTATAGCGCCAGCCAGACTTTCGTCTCATGATCGAGGCGTATGTCGGCGTATGCATAGTGTAGCCCTGTCTCAGACGTCGGTCGCGTCTTTGCCCGAGCGCTATCTGTCAAATTTAGTTGACGACGAGATGAACTTACGACAGACGTCTTAGACGCGTGTGAAATTTATATTCACACCAATTTTTCACGTGTACAGACATATGCGTCTGTCTAATGTAGAATTACATTACATGCTGGGACATACACAGAAAACACGACAGCCGATCATACGGTTTCATTCGTTCCGTTTCCCAAAATTTCTGCAAAATGATTATGGAACGCTAAGAATACACTGAAGCCGGAAAAGGTAATGAATATAAATAACAAACAGTATTGTGGATATTCTTGTTTATTCCTAGAACTCATGAGGTAAACAACATTACATACACTATTTGCTTTAATAATAGATTTCTTAAAAATCTTGTAATCACATACAAGTCACTATACACTGTTTATGCATACAAACGTACAATGAAATCGATATGGGAAGGGCTTTTCAAAGTATCTATTTTCGGACGGTTTCTAAAACTTTTAATATGACAGAAATTTATAAAAGCTAGGTATAGCTTTTTAAGAATGAAAGTACATCCTATTTCCATTTTTAAAATGGACTGCCTAATATTTTTTTTTATGTTTTTATATTGCTGAAGTGCAACAGACAAGCTGACGGTCCGCCTGATGGAAAGCGGTACCGTCGCCTATGGACGTTTGCAATACTAAAGGTGCTGCCAATGTGTTGACGTTCTCATAAGGGGGATTGGAAGCTGGCCAACGAATACCGGAATATTCTATATAATTTCGTATTAATTTTCACATAACTAGCTGGTCTTGATAGAACGTGGTCGTCAGGCATAAGCGACTCGCTTTGACCTTAGTTTTTGATGAGGGAGGAATTTAACCAAAATAGCCAACCAACTGTTACTTAGTAATTAATGATCTAGCTAATTAACAAACTCAGATGAAATAAAAATGTAGAAGGAGCCTACGTGAGAGCGTCAAATAATGTGAAGTCTGTTTTTAAATATTTGTGTGCTTTATCTTTGTTACAAATTCGATTAATTTAATTTGATTTGATACTAAATTCTTACAACGCACTGAGGTACGATCGGCATCTTTTAGCCGGTTTTACTTTTAGAGTCTGAGATACCGTTTTTCTATAAATGGTTTAAGTCAGCAAAAAAGTTTCAAAACTTCGAGTTTTATATTTTTTCCGTACAAATCTTATACATAAGTATGATAATATTTTGATGTAACCCATCCCATACAGTTGGAATAATATACTGTGGGATTAATTCTACAAAAAATATATTCAAGAAGATTTATGACACACCTAATCTCTTTTAAATTTTAATAAGTTCAACACTCCAAGTCTTGATACTTGTGCATAAAAAATACTGCATTTTATTCTTAATACAAATACCAAAATTAAAGCTACGTACGCTAGAATACATAAATACGCGATTAAATTAGGTTTTTCTACATATAAAAGAGTTGATAAAAACAGAAAACTTTAAGATATACAACTCATTTTTACATTGTAACCGCCTGATTATAAAACTTCAGATAAAAAGTAGACTGCGCTCCGCGACCGAGACAGGCGTCTGAGACACGAGACAGAAGACTGGGATACATCTACTGTGTACGCAATTTTATAAAATACTTTTGCCACAGAGCCCGAACCTGAATCTAGATAATAGAGAGAAACTTGTGG
The DNA here is from genome assembly GCA_012273795.1 of Dendrolimus punctatus. Taxonomy (NCBI): domain Eukaryota; kingdom Metazoa; phylum Arthropoda; class Insecta; order Lepidoptera; family Lasiocampidae; genus Dendrolimus; species Dendrolimus punctatus. Next base: position 14,029,257 of record CM022550.1, read on the forward strand.
TCACTGGGAAAGTTAGAAGTAGAAGATTTCGAGCTAGATATTCAAAAAGGGAGATTGACTAGTTATATGACCAGTTGCCTGACCAAACCGACATTCTGTAAATTCAGCCCTTCATCATGCTCAAAATTGATCTCGATGGAGGAGACAGTTCACTACCTTTTGAAACCTTTTGAAGTTACGATTTCTAGCAGTCACGTAACGACTGAGAAGAGTATTAAGAACATTTAGACTATGAGACAGACACATGTGACTGCGACGAGCGACAGTTATCTGTTTCGTATCTGGGTAGACTGTCTCAGTCACGAATCTATCTTGTGTTAAAAAAAACATATAAATATTAAAGACATTCTATTTTGAAATTAAATATATTAGTGTTACAATACGATATCATATTATTTCAGTGTTACAATGCAAAAATGGTTACAAAAAAGAGAAAACATAAAACGTAAAATTAGATAACAAAACAAAGACAGATAACAACCAATACAGAAACTAAGACTATTGCAATAGACGACTTTAATTTTATTTGTTACCAAATTTTCCAATACAAATTATTTTTGTAAAGGCGTGTTCACAATAACAATTTCTAAACGTGTTTCCAACGACATAATCGGTTAACGTGCTTTACGTCTTTATATAGCGAGCTTGTAGCGCAAGGTTTGCTCTTTGTGCATTCAAGAACATAATGTATTATAACATTTTTGAATAAATAAATATAATAAATAAATGAATTGAAAGCTTTGCCGTAGGCTTTAGTACTGTTTTATAAATAAAAGTATATATTTATGTATTTTAGAGCAAAAACGAAAATTAAAGAAGACAAGACTGACTTGTAATGTGACTATACAATGGGCGAGCTTTTTGATAAAGTGAGATTTCTTCCAGATAACTCTTTGCGAGAATTATATGATTCTGAATAGTGACAATGTTTCAATGTGTGTACACATAAATATGGTAGATGTATTGAAATAAATATAATAATTTAGTTTGTATAAAATAAACAGTATAGAGTTAAAAATATTTTGTTTTGAAAGTAAATAAGGATGGCATAACATAGTTTAATTTACAATAAAAAGATGGATGTGTTGTAATTAATCTAGCTGGAAGCACGTTTATTAATCGCTTCGTTGGAGACACACTCTCGGATCGCTCTTGTGTAAAGACCTTTATGTATATATCGCAAAGATGTTCTACAAATTTTAAACATCAAAATTGTTCAATACTTGAGTCATAGAAGTTGACTATTACTTATGGCACCTACTTTTTGTTCAATGAAGTGAAACGGAAGATAAAGATTTTAATCTAAAAATTCGATTTGAATTAAGCTTTATATTCAATAATAATATTCTACTAAATAAATTTTACATCGCTTACTGATATTGAATAATTTATTTTGTTGAAATAAATGTTTCTTTCTTACTACATTCAGAGACAGATAATGGTTCGTTAACCTCGAATAGTCCTCATAACTATTAAATTATTGATATAGTTATACTTTTCAATAGATATTCTTAGTTTAGAACACATAACTACAATAAAACCACTTTTCATTGAAAATTGCGCATCCAATTTGGAGTGACCATAAAGTTGATTTGAATTACGTTTTTTTATTTCACGTCAGTGACGAACAAGGTGAGGAATACGTCACCTTAGTTACCTACTGTCAAATTTACTTTGCGTTGACACAATCAAAGTATGTACTCGGATTGAGCACACTCGGATAGTGGCTTGCTTTTAACTAAGTTTCTTTATTATAAATCTGTTCATTTTCAAGTGAATTTGAAAGTTTAATGATGTAAAACTAGTTGATGACATTTACCTTTTCTTTTAAGTCATCTGAGTAGACTCGTAAGTTGAGTACAGTTCGAGTGTATACATATCGCCCGCTTTACATTATACAGACCTAAATAACTGAATTTTAATATCTAGTACATAAAAATAAGAACTTGATATTTCTAATTAGGTTTCTATAACTCTAAGTTTGCGATATGTAAGACAGTGGTGTATAAATGCAATGGAATTGCCGATTGTTACGATACGACTAGCGTCTGAGGAGCTATCGGAGTGCACTCGGTCCGAGCGTGTTTTTAGTTATTTTAGCTTTAGTTATTTTCAATCTGATCTCGGTCAGCGGAAGAATAGCCTAATCCATAAATGTATAGTACCAAAGTGACTATTATTTTTTTATGTGTAGATCTTTAAAACCATAATGGCCTAAATTTAGTTGTCGCATTACGAGATGATACAAATTTAAACCACTATGGTTTCAAAGATTTACACAAAGAAACAATACTACCCAATTGGTTAGTGTAAATTTGTTCATTTTGCCATTATTTCCGTTGCGTATATGTGATCTACAAACAACTTGCAATCTTTTAAGGTTATAGACAAATTAACAATTTTACTCTTAAAATTAATTAATTCAAAGTTAATCATCCTTTATCTCTCTGAGTGGGATCTTAATTATCTTAACTAAATGATTTGAATCGAGAAATAAAATTATTATTATTTTAAAAATTATGAGAAATTTATTTCGATATAACTGTATTACGATTAATATATAAAAAAATATTGTACGTAGAAAACATGTAATAGGAACAAATGGACAGCGCTTACGCTACAAATACTGATAAACTCTAGGAATAGGGAAGGAAACACTATTTTGATCACAACATAAAGTGGTTGCGATCGACCACTTTCTAAACACTAAATGGCCACGTGGATGCCAGGAATCAAATTACAGGAATGCAAAAGGTTTTTGAAGGACATTACGGATTGAACAATTATACAGTAATCCATATTCGGCCTCGAATAAGGCATCGCCAATGCATGATGAATGTAAATCATAGAGTTTACACTATTTGCGAGAGCTATTTTTGATGAATAACTCACTTATGTGTGTCATGACCTGATTCATTAGATATTTGTGTCGTTTCGAGATGAAATATTGGCAATTTCGTTTAAGAATTTTGCAAACAATTCTAAAGTAGATCTGGCTCCAACACCTTTGGCTTTATGGATAGTTGCCATCGACAAGAACGACATTCATCATATGTAAACGTCACTTTAACAGTGACAGATCAAATGTCACTTTACTAACTTATGTCACTTCATTACATACGTTCAAATACACCAGCGTAACGATTATTGCGAAAAACCCAAATTATACGACTTAATATGAAAAAACCTATCATTTTGGATATCCTCTGTTACTGCTCTACACCAATCTACAATCTCGATGTTACCATCCTACATTTAGTTTTATGTATACTCTGGGTTTTAATTACTGGACTATAATGACAGCTGCAAACGACCTCTCTTTATGTTGCAAGCTTGGAGCGAGTTTAATCGTGTAGTATTTCTAAAGTAATTCTCTAGTATTCAATTCATACAACTTACTCATAAATAACGAAAAGGTCGATTGTAGCTGTCGTTTCAGTCTAGGTAACTCAAAATCAATGTATAGTCAGATGAAATTTTTAAAATGTATATATCATTAAGTTGATGATTGGTCTTAATTCAAATTTAAGATAAGATAATAAGACATGATATATCTCAGAAGCTATTTTAGTATTTGGTCTTATCTGGAAATGTGTTTTACAATAATAAAATTACAAAAAAATAATAATTTACATAAGTGATTTATTCAAATATATTTAACTCGGAAATAGTTTCAACCGTAGCGTTACTCTCGGAAACATTTACGAAAGTATTTCAAACTAGTCTAGGCCTAAACCTACCAAGTGTTACGGACTACGGAGTGGCCTCAATCGAATTGTTCAAAAAAATACAAAGTGCTAAGAAATAAAGAGAAATTAAAAATACAACTTAAATTTATGAAGTGTTATGGCATTTTATGGCTACCTCATGGATCACAAAATATTAGCACATTTTTTGTCTGTACACTAATGTTTTTCAATGAAATATATTTATACATATTTTTTATACCAATATTATCGTAACAAATACAATTTAAACAAAATGTTTAATATAATAATCTAATCTTATTTACAATTTTTCTTTCATAGAATTGACGATTTTTTTTATTAATTAAATACGTATAATTTTAAATATATATTTTTCGATTGTAATTCTAATATTTCTTGCAATTATTTTTTTGTGTAATCTTCAAAAATAATTGCAAGAGAAACGATATTGTCACGACATTAATATTGGAGGCACAAAATGGTGTTCTCAACCCAGATTTTATTGCCTTCAAGGTTTCACGAAACTCTACATTTAATAATACTATTCGTAAAAATGTCTTTTTCATGGGGAAGTTATAAATATAAATATTTCTTTTATCAACTAAAACCTAAGATTGGTCAGGACATAGGAAATTACACACTTCTATATAATTAATGATTAACATGCATTTATAATATACACACGTCTTCATACATTACTAGGAAAAATATCTAATTACACAATATAAGAACACTTACAAAATTAAAAAAAAATGCATTATAATTTCTAATTTCTTGCATAATTTTTTTTATTTTGTACGCGCGTTTATCATCCTACAAATCAATATTAAAAATTTCATACGTGTCTATTTTCTCTTTTAAATCGTTTCATAATACTCAACAATTGTAAAAAACTACATTATTTTATGTAATTTGGCACATTCATTTGCCACTTTCGGTCCAAGGTCATTGCGTCTAAGGCACGATTTTCGAGGGACTACACATTATTGAATATTTTTTTTTCAATACAAAAAACCTAAATTACTTTAAATCATTTTCATATACATTTGTCGTTTTTGGAAAATTTTACGTAAGAATCTTTAAAATGCAGTAACTGAAGCATTCTCGCAGTTATTTTGAACTTAAACACATTTCGATATAATTGAAATCAATTTATAATCACTGCGCTTTATGTATTAAATAATAAAAGACACATCGAGCGCTTCCTAGCATATAGGCGTATACACAAAAATGATTTTTTTTGTTGTTTACTAAAATTGTGAATTTAGAAAGTTTTACTTAATTTGAGCCTTATAAAATCAACTAGTTTTGTTTTATTCGCAATTTTGTTCCTTGTGTAAAACTGCACTTTTGTCTGTACGCCCATTTGTTATGATGTCTCGATATATATCCCACCATTTTAAGCAAACTGTCACAGTCGTAATATTTCTTTATTTAATTTTTTTTTAAAGTATAACGAATCCAATCATTTAATTAAAATATATTTTAGCAAATATAATTTAAATTGCTTGTTAACTGCAGAAAATGATGACCAAAAATATTTCTTTATATTGCAAACTAATTCGATTGATATAATAGTAATAAACGTTACAATGGATCTATCAAAGGAGTTGCATTATTTCAGCTTTTACACTCTCTTACAATAAAATATAATTTATATACAATTTGTCCTTTAAATATGATTTTTATATACAAAGATCCATGTCAGTTGGTTCCACTGGTAGAGGGTCCAAGATTGGCCTCTTGGTGCTTATATTTGTGCGAGGTCATCTGCGAAAGACCCAGGACTGCGAAACCACATTGCAGACAGTGGTAGTGGGTTTGTTTCTTGCTGTGAATGCACTGGGGCTCGTAACCACAACCTGAAATTTAGAAACAGTTTTTAAGTGCAAGAATTAGAAGAAGAAATAATACAATTTCCTGCGGCCGAGTGGCATGTCGTAAGAGGCGACAATACAACACACAGTCAGGTGGTAGGGTATTTGTCTATTTGGACTGCTACCACCCCTGATCTAGAAGGTTCCAGTGCTACAAATATCCATAGGTGATGGTACAGCATTCCGCCAGATGGGCCGTCGGTCTGTCTGCTGAACTCATTTAATAAAAATGTCCTCAATTTTACTATTAAAATCAAGAAGCTAGTTTATCTGTAATAGTGTCACTCACTAAGATCACTAAATTAGAATTCCGAGTGTAGTGCGGCACTTGAAATTATATGAAATTAATCGCTGCTTATAGAGGGAAAAACGCAATAAAATCAGAAAACTAATTGAATTCATTTCGATCTTTCGCTATAATCAACATTCTAAGTAAGGAGTGATGAGAATTAAATCAGTGTTCATATAGAGTATCGTAATAAAATAAGAAATACTAAGAATTCTGTAATTAATTCAGTTGTTATGATCATCGTTCTAAGCAAGAAGAATAATTTTAGGAATAAGCGCGGGCATATCCTAGTAAATAAATAAATAGATGAATAATGTTATGATACCTTTACTTGGTGGAAACTTTTCGAAGCCTGCAGCCTGTATGGAGTCAAGCTTCTGGTGCTGCCTTCGATGTGCCACCACTTTGTTGGTGTCCGTACAAACGAACTCGCACTTCAAACAGTGGAAGTGCGAAGCTTTGTTTTGTCCAGTACCTGTAATAAACAAATTATTACCACTTATAATATTGTTGGCCTAGTTTCTGAAATTGTCACACAATTTTATAGTTTGCAGTTATTATGTACTAGCATCGGCCCGCGACTTCGTACGCGTGGAATAGTTTAAAGAAGTAACTAAAAAAACCCTCCCGATTTTAAAACATTCTTCATTGGTGCTCCACTCCTATAGGTCTTAGCGTGATGATATATAGCCTAATCGCTTTTTAATGTATAAATCCTTTGACTGTTTTATTGTATGATGATGATGATACCGGCAATATCACTTCTTAATTACCTAATTAAAAAGTGACATTTTTTGAAGCGCTACATATTTTTTGCTTTTAGATGTTTTACCAATTCACTCAAAATCTTGAAAGGTACTTTTTAAGACTTTAATAATAAAACATTAAAAATTGTGATAAATTAGAAGAAGTTTGAGATTTAAGTGGTTTTCAAGAACATTCTTATTAAAAAAAAACTTCATGATTTTCGTTCAATACTGTTTTGCCAAAAGTCTACATATATACCTATTCTAATACATTAGAATCACTTAACTTGCAAAATTTTAAAGAAGATTGCAATAAGGATGAAAAACTTAAGGAATGTAATAGTAACTTTATGAATTCAAATTCAAAAATACTCTAATTGTAATCAGTAACTTACCGAAAGTGGAAGCATGGGGGCAATCCGGCCGCTGGCAGTAAACATTGGCGCGATATTGCTGGAAGTCACCGCCCATTAAAGTATCTAATCTGTAAAAGTGTAATTTTTTGATTAGCTTCGAATTCCAAGAATCTGGAAGACTGAACAAAAGGATATGAACCAAACAAAAAAAATCATCTAATTATTTTTAAGAATAATGTAGACTGAAAGTCACCTTATGAATTAGTATTATAAATAAAGATACATAGCTTGTGTTGTAACCAATTATTATTAAAAATCTCACTAACAAAGTGTCCTAATAAAGAAAAAAATGTGTTAATTACTTGGATGGTGGATGGATGGATGGACAGAATAATTGGATATATGTTCATCTATTCAAGAATCATTATGACTATTGAATGTCATTCTTTGAGAAGAAGCAAACTTCAAAACTCACTGTTATGCCGACATTAGACGGTTCATTCTGGTCTTCCAATTTGAATAAACCAAAAAATGTGTTCCGTGTAAACATAAATTTGAATAATTCAATGTCATTTAATATCGTCCTGCCCTTTTAGTTCCGTGCTGGTAAACCAAAATTGTTAATTTTTCTAATATTGGCATTACCTTTATATCATCTCTAGGATTCTCCTGACTTTAAAGAAGTTTACAAAGTGAAATTTTTACCTTTCATGCCTGGCAGTGTGTTGCACGAATCTGGTCTTGTCGCAGAAAGAGTAACCGCAGTCTTTCCTCGTACAGTGGAAGTGGGTCTGGTGTTCTCTGTAATTTTAAAATTGCATTTTAACAACAACATACATATACACATAATGTCGACGTATAGGAAAGGGGTTTATATCTTATGCATTAATCTATACCGATTCTGAAAAACTCCCTAACGTTGTTTAATATGTAAATGGCAATGTCCTAGTGCGACAGTAATATGAGTATTTATGCGAGTGTGAAAAAATAACTGACAATGCTTCCTCGTATCAAATACTTTCTATAGTGCAATAGAGAGAATTTTTTGAGATATGGTTTTTAGGGAATTAATAAACCCTTGCTATGAGAATAAATATTAATATAATGCTTACCTATATCCACAATGCTGGTAGGCGCAGTCCTCGTTGAATCTAAACCTCAAATAGCCCTTGGGTATCGGTTCATCCTTGATCACTCTCATGTGAGGACCACGCGTAGTGTGAGTTCGCCTGCTAACAAGAGGAACAGTTGATAGAAAAGATATGAAAGTAACTGTACATTCAACAATTAAACAACATCACAGTAATTATAATTCATAATCATAACACGTTCCATTTCTCCCCCATATTTTTTATCAATTTAGAAAAACACGAACCAGCTATTGCAGAAAATAATTCAAACTTACGTCTTGGCGATGAGCTCGGCTTCTTTGTCCATGCCTGGTGGTAGACCGTGTCCTTGAAGAAGGCTTTGTTCCAGCAGCAATTCCGGTGGATACAACATGGTTGGGTAGAGAGGGAATGGTGAACCACTGTGAAAGAAGTAATTGATTAAAAAAATGTAAAGCCGAGCATTCATCTGTGAGCTGTAACCGTAACCGTTGCAGTTACTCTAAAGCAGACCATTGTCGGGTTTTTCCACAAATCAAAGGCCGCAGCAGTCGGCACCGTCAAAGGTCGTTTACAGTTACGGCTCACAGACGAGTATACGGCAAAAGGTGGCTCGTCGGACGTTGCGAGCGAAGTTAGTTTTGAACAACCATCGTTGAACCTCCTGACAATAATGTATTTAATTTAAACATTACTCTGATTCGTATGTATTAAGTTAATTATAGCACTGCAACTGATTTACTTTAGCAAATTCGTAACTTTTATCTGCAACGTGTGAAAGTTTAATCTAAGTGAATATGTAAATGCGAAGAAAGCAAGATTACTCTAGGTTCGTAGCTTATTTTGTTCATCGCATGATTTTTGTTTCTTTTCTAACGTTTCGTAAGCAAATTTGCATTAAATTTGGCGCATTATTCAGCTACTTGCTATTCCTAAACCAAAGCCTTATTACCTAAATATAAGGTGTTATACTGTTATTATATTTACCCTTGTGAGAACAAGGCGACTTGCGCCAATCCTGGTAACCCAGCCAAGGAAGCGGTATATTGCTGCTGCATCTTGAGCTGTTCTTGAAGACTATTTTTACGTCCTCCAGCTAAGTATTGTTGAAGGAGAAGGCTTTGGACTGCTTGAACCTGTAACAAATAATAAGATTCAATATAGTGTTCATATAATTTTAATTATCATTAATGAACATCATTCGGAAGTGCTGTAGTGGTCAATGGCTTTGAGCATTTGATTGTCATTCTAATGACGAAGACAAATAATAATTATAGCAAGAATATAGCCCTCATGAAAAGATTATTAACTACAGAGAAAATCCATCATAATTGAAAGAAAAATACCTGATCAGCAGGATTCGGTGGTCTCTGATTTGGTGAAGGCGCTTGGCTGGTAGATGATGATGACGCAGTCGATGGCAGAATTGAAATCTCCGGATATTCTCTTTCTAAAGTCTCCTGGAAATTATCGATTTATTTATAAAATTGTCTTACAATATTTATTACACTTACAATAGTTTACAATTTATGGCGTATAAGTAGTGGAATTAATCAAATTTAAAGGAATAAAAGTGTTAAAGTAGCTTTATTTTTACAAGTGTTATTTAATTTACATTCATTACTTTTTGAAACTTTGGACTTTTGTCAAAAAATTAAAAAAATGGAGAATTTCAAATCAATAATTTACCTTAGTCGCAGCTAATCCAGTTGGACCAGGATCCATAGCATTACTGTGCTTTTTCAACATATGACTAAATAGCAATTTTAGATCCACATAAGCTTGGCTGCAATGTGGACAATGGTAATGAAGATTCATTCCACCAGCATTCTTATTTAGTGGACAGCATTGGTCGTGACACGACGGAGGTATGGTAGGCCCTTGAATTTTGGGAGGTTCGAATACTTTTTTGTGATCATACTCCATACGAAGTTTCATTTCCTTGGATGGTGATGCGTCATATATACTCCTTGGTGAAGGAGATGACGTGTTGCTTCGGAGATGTGAAGACGGATAAAAGGTTCCCGTCGCTTTTACTACTGAAAATAATATTTTGTATTGTGATTAGTTACAGTACATAATTATATTAAATGGTCCAACAAATTAATAAATTATTTCAAGGTTATAAATATTTGGCTATCTTTAGGAGTACAACTAGGAAGAGTCTGTATTTTTGAATACAGTAGCTAAAAACTTAATTTTATAGTTAACATACATTAAATATCGAAATTTATTTATAATTCACTGATATTAATCTAAAGCAAGTTTTAAAGAGGCAATTATATTTCCTTAGTCTAAGATCTATTTATCACATGCTATTTAAAAAATTACTGATAAAATCAATCAATCAATCTTAACTTATTGATACAAGCACTTACCCGAAACATTGTCCTGTTCTCGTTCAAATTCACTTTTAATAGTGAAATTAGTGGGAGTATACGATTCACTAGGTTCTTTCATAGAACTAATACTGTCCACAGAAGCTCTTTCCTTTAGAGAATAGTCTTTGGCTTCGTCATATTGTTTATCTTGTTCTTCAGTTTTTATAAGTGGTGTACCCCTTCCGTGTTTATGAGTTGCCAAAGCCGAATATTGGGTCAAAATTGCCGGACAGTTATTTCCTTGAGCACAGTGGAAATGTGATCTGAGTTGGTTTTTGAAACAGCTTTTTCCCCCACACTGTTCAAATGATGTGAAATAATCAAAGCCGTCCATAAGTGGTGAAACGGAGTGCGATTCTCTCATATGAGTCTCCATGATTATATGGGACTCGCCAGCGAAACTACAGTTAAAGCAATGCAAGTGTAGTCTTGTCATCCGGAGTTGGCAATTTGGATAAGACTGGCCGCATGTATCAGGAGATGTGTAGACTTCAAAATGTTGAAATTTGATACGCTGCAGAGAACAAAGCATCTCGTTAATTTTGTTACGTTTACAGAATTCATAGCAGAATCACTTTCGCCTGAATTAAATAAAGACAACTATGTGGTCTAAATTGGTCTAAGCTTTAGCCCGTTTCATTAGGAGAAAACTCAGAATTTAACATAGAAACTCTAGATGTTATTAAGTTGAATGAAACGGACTAATGTTTAGCAATTTAGACCACTAATCTGACATTCTTCATTTTTTTAATAGTAGATTAAATATCGGAAGCGGCCAGTACAATATTAGCTTTGTTAGACGTCACTTGGATCGACACCAGATAATTATGTACATACATAACAAGCTTCTCTAGAAATATGCTATATGTGTGTTCGATTAGTAAGGAAAAAAAAGTTTCTTGAACTTACTGGAAATTCTTCGACTGTATTAATCACAGGCGATTGAATTACTGGTGGTAATTGGTTGCTTTTGGGCAATTTAAATGATGTGAATATAGCCTGAGGAGTTACCTGAAATAATTGAAAAAGTTATTTAATTTTATGACGGAATAATTTTAAAAGCACATAATTTTTTTTAATATAGCTTATAGAATATTCGATTAATTGGCAATATTAACAGTTTTAAAATATATACTTACATTGTCAGTCCAGACTTCAACCACTCTGTTCTTAGGAGGCCTTCCTCTCTTTCTGCTAAACATTTCATCTAAGGAACTAGAGGGGTTTACGTGTTGTGGAACTATATTAGGATTTGGACCCATATTCAATTGAGCTTGTAAATTTGGAGTCAATTGGGAGGATAGACTTGGTGCCATTTGAGCTAGCTGTGCCAAGTTTGGTGGCAAACTAGGCATGTTTGGTACTTGACCAAGTTGTGCAGCTACATTGGGATGTAATTGTGCAGATAAGGGAGGGGTAAAATTTGGAGTAAAATTGGTGGCAAATCTTGCTGCTAAGTTTGGAGACATTGGACTCAATATTGCGTGTTGACGATGGTGCTCCAAGCGTCTGAATGGATGATCCTCTGATGAAAGTATTACTACTCCACAATTTTCCTGAAGAAAAGTAAAAATTATGATTAGGGTTTCTAATTATAGCTAAAAATAAATTATTTCTGTGCATTATAAAATAATAATGTTGCAGCTCTAAATAAAACGAAAGTTTATTTAAAAAAGACTTACCCAGGTACAATGGTAATGCGTGATATCCCTAATGTGTTGGCATGCAGAATTTGAACACGGGTTATTCCTGGTATAAGTCACGAAATAAGCTTCAGTCACTTGATTTTGCTGCTCGTGCTCCATTACGTGCTTTACCATTGTTGTGTGACAGCTGAAATAGAAATTACATTATTATTATTATTTTTTTTACTAATTACCTTTTAAAAATAGGAAGCCAACCCGGCACGAATAAAGCAGCTTCGGGTGTATTTGATTCAAAAGTAAACATAAACATATACAAGAGTATTGTTTCCTATACATGTATGTACAAAAAACGTTATTTACCTATGAGCCATTTTGCAGCCATCGGCCAAACAATGATAGTGCTTATTGAAGGCACTGCATTTGTTGCATTTATCTTCAGCTTCTTTACCACCATTAAATGTTTCTATATATTTTCTTGATACGTCTTCTACTAAAGCTGAGTTCTGCAAAAGAAAATATTTCGAACATGTATAACTAAGATAGATGATAATCTAATAAGTATGATATTTAATAACTGATTTGAATTTTCCAGTAATATCTTAATGTTCTTTACTATTATTACTTTGTTTTAATTACGCTGGTTATATTATTATAAAAATATACTTACAAATGGATGTGAATAGTCCGAATCTAGCATAGGATTGGACATGTCATCGTCGATGTGCAGATTGCTTGGGGAGTACATGCTGAGATCTCCGCCTTGCTGCATCAAGGCACTTTGTATTACTGATGTTGGAAGCCTGAAATAAAAGAAATGATTAATCAGAGTGAGTGATATTTATATTTTAAATAACATATTCGATATCCTATTTACTGCTTCTGAAGAATATAATTACTATATATAGATGATCACTTACCCAAAATTCATCTCCTGTTCTTTCCTTTCATGTTTTCTTTTATGAGTGAATATCTGACTGCTAGAGTGCAGCACGTAGTTGCAGTGTGGTCTGATGCAGTGGATGTGGTTGCAGGTTCTACTGAATCTACAATCCCTGTAGGGACAGGCTTCGTTTTTCATGTATTTCTTGAAGCCGTCTTTGGAGAGAGCCTCATCCTTGATGTGATATGTCTTATGTTTTTCTAGAAAAAAATACATAAAATTAGAAAATATCTTTCTTATGATACATGATTTGGTAGTTTATCGGAAATATGAATAACAAAACTAAGTCCAGAACCAATTGTAAGGCCGATTTAGGCAAACCAATTTGTTAAGATTGTTTTAATAACGGCATATAGGCGAGTAGTATATTAAAACTTTTAGACACATCACTATACTTACCCATATCAGCCTTATTCTTAAAGGTATAAGTGCATCCTACTCTTCTGCAGTGGAAGTGAGTGGTTCTTTGGCCGGCGAAGATGCAGTGTGGTGCAGCACAGCTCTCTGTTGCCCTGAACCTTTGGAATCCTTCTTGTAGAATAGCTGAATCTTTTCTATGATAGTTTGCGTGCATTTGCACATCTGATGTTGAAATATATACCTGGAAAAGAAACATTTCATTATTTGTTTAAACCTTATATCTAAATAATCCCAAGAGACCCTTTAGGATGTTTTCGTGTACGTTCCAGTTTTGTTTTCAGCGCCATAAATATTTCTATCGCTAAAGTTTAGAAGGAAGTTTTGCCCTGTATTTTAAGGAACATTTGACAAATAAATACATTATTTCCTAGAAATTCAATCTGGACTGTTTATTTATCATAAAAATCCTTACCTTATCACAACCGTCCTGGATACAGTGGTAGTGAGTCTGACTGCGGTTATGAGGACAATCGCTGAACCTCTCTGAGCAGTCGTCTAATGGAGAGTACCTCATGAAGCCGTGTGCAAGTGACTCATCTCGTTTTTTGTGCCACTGAAAAATATGAAAATGAGGGATTAGAACCTGAATAACAAAATTATTTAACTAACTAAGACTAACTCTTCATTTTTGGCTACCTTGGACTAAACATTGTTTAAGGGGTATCGATGATGTAGGCAATCTTCTGTAAGTCCTTTAATTCCTAATCTTTTTCTATTTATCTTTCTATATATATTTTTCTTCACTGTTGTAATTACAAAATAAAGAGGTTTAATTCTCTGATGTTCTAGATTTACAAAATGCAATAGCCAAATATCACCAGGTAAGAACGAAAAGACTTTACTAATTTGTAGTGTTTTCCCCTTATACACTCCACATAATACTTAATTGGTATGCAAGAGGATTTGCTCGTATTCAATATATTATAGTGATATTGTTAAAAAAATAACCAACCTTAAAATGTCGAATCATTTCCTCTTTCTTGCAGAAGACCCTCGCCGTACAATCCATGCAGTGGAAGTGCTCCCGATAACCCAGGTCTTTGCAGTATGAAGAACCGCATTCCAGGGTTGAGCTGTACCTTTTGACATATCTTGAATAATCTACAGTGGTCTGTAAAGAGTTCTTCCTAGCTTGGTCCAGATGGTTTAACGCTGACAACAAGCCTGAAATAGTAGAACAGTCAAACAATTAATTACCATTCAATATATTAGTGACTTAAATATTAACACTAGGCAAGGATTTTGCATGTAGATGGTGCCACAATATTTTTTTTGTGGGTCCGAAAAAAGATTCAGTTGGTTCTTAAATGTGTGAACACGTTGAAGAGGGCGATATAAAGGGTTGATGAACATGACCTATATATAGCTTTCATTTGGTACAATTCTCAGATATATGGGACCGATTAAAAGCTTTTGAAATAAGGGAAATGGTCTATTACTAACTAGTGGGATACCTGCACTATAAATCCTCGTTGCTAGAAATAGTATTAGTATCGCTGCTGCTAAGACGTAATTACCTCAGACATTCAACAAATAAACCACCGTGTTTAATCTACACGGTTTGATTGGAAAGTGCCATGTTCCATTTACTACCGTCTTACTTAGAAAGAATAAAATTTCCTGCGGCCGGGCGGCCTGTGGTAAGAGCAAATCAAAGCACCTCACAGCCAGGTAAGGCATTTGCCCGCCTGGGTGGCTACCACCTCTGGTCTAGAGTATGCCGCCATAAAAACCTTGTTTCGGTATTTATACTTTACAGAGCGGCAGAACATTAGTCGCACCTTTAATGTTACAATTGTTTGTAAGCGATGGTAACCGTTTTCCATTAGGTGGGCTGTATGCCTGTCTGCTGAACTTGTGCAATAAAAAAACTATCCTACAGAAAAAAATTGAATCACGACAATTTTTCCTTTCAATACCAATAAATAAAATGAACTTCCCACTTTTCTTGATGTCGACTTTCGAATCTTTAAAAGTATGATGTGCCTACCACAGATAGTCTAGATTATGGGAAGAAAAAACTACATTAATCTGTAAAAAGCCTTACAATAACAATATGCTAATATAAAGAAACAATAATAACTAACGATACATTCATCCGTTCTTTCCGTAAACTTATTCTTTTGTTTGGAACTCAAACCATGCATCATATTGTATAGAAAATTAAGTCTCGAAACGAATATCGCTCGGGTTTACGTTGTGTTCGTGGTTAGGAGTTTTTAGGGTTCCGCAATGAAATGCGTAGTAAAAATAAAAACATAATCATTGACAATAAATTTGAGAATTTACCGATTTTAATGAAATATGGCAAGAGAAACAGATCGTAACCTGAAGAATAGAATAGAATAATAAACTATTGCTAGGAATTTATGTATACATAGGTGGTTTCTTGTGGAAATTGTCTCAACACATTTTGCTTTATTAGGCGGGCAACTTTCAAATCTTGTAACTAAAACTAATTTGAATGTAATTTACGATAAGAACGAACTTACAACAAGAAGAACACAGACTGCCATTTGATCTATAAGACGATCTTGAAAAATTTGAAATAGTCGACATCGTCTTATCGACACCATTTATATTATTATGGAATATGTTAGTTGTTAAGTAAACTATAGCTTTATAGTTTGGCCTCAAGAATTTTGTTATTAGGCACCAGTCGTAGCCCTACAGCTAAACTGAGGTTTTGATATGATAGTGGTGATGATTATAGGGTATGTGTGGTTAGATCATGACATATGGTCATATCATAATATCACATGGTCTAGGAATAAGAACTATAATCACTTAGCGTCATTCTGAGAGCTTCTAAATGCATTCAATAACTTTTGATGTATCAGGTATCCAAACTTGTATAAACGTATGATTAGCTTTTTGTTGTGATATTCTTTAAATATTTTTTTTTATATTATATTCTTGTGTTAAATATTATGTTAGAAAAACAACTCATAATATATGATATATATTTATTTAGTTTATTTTTTTAAATACAGTTCGCTATATCTGTACCTATTTTATACATCAGACCTAAAAATTGTAACATGTAACGCCATACAGTCATGTACAGTTTAGGATATTTACAGCGTTAGGTTATTTACTAGAAGAGAGTCACACCCTAGTATTCCTAGCTTCTACTGTTCTCCCAAAAACTCCCAGATAAAAACCTACAGTTTTGCTGAGGATGGATTTTAACAAACGAAATTATGAATCTTCCATATTCAAATTTGTACTGGATCGTCTCTAATAATACACAACTCTCACTTGTCTATGTTTTTTCTTAACACAGCAAAACCTAAACGCGGTTGTGTAACCATATCAAGTTTTGGAGTATCAAATAAATTATTATGGTAATTAATCAATGTTTTCTCCAAGTCACTCCTAGCCCATTGTGAGTGATCGCTGGCTTTAGAAGTACATTCGTATAGTAAAATGTTTTTTGTAAAACCTTTTTTGCTTCAGATCGTATCGTTTATATAGGAACGTATGTTGCCCCAACTCGTTTTGTTGTTTGTGGAAATCGTATTTGTTGGATTGTAGTTACGTGCTTGTGTACCTTGATTCTTAGTTTTAGATTGTTTTATGTTCTTATCTCAATACTTGTGACAATTTTAAAGTTATATATATGCGTCAATGCAAAGTACCAATTTGTAATGGTAATGTACAAAAGGCCTTTTAAGTTTACTTCCAGTAAACCTATGGATTTAAGTCAGGGCAGGAGGGGGGCGTGTATTGTTACAATGACAAAATATTGTGCTTTAAAAACAACGTAGACCTTTAAATTAGTATAAGAATCATACATGGAAACATTCAATGTATGCCCATTTAACGGGGTGACATAGTTTTAGATGTGTTTGTTTCCTTTTATACCTTTATTACGTTAAATAATTTTCATTTCAGAAAATAAATACTGAAAATATCATAAGATGGAAAATACTTTTAACTTAAAAACAACGGTGGTATTTGACGAGGTTGAAACACTGAACTAATGCTATTGAAAACATTCGTTATAAATTGAAAATTTCGCTTTAATAAAAATCGCTTATAAATATAGAAAATAATAATATTAACAAACACAAGCATGTGGATTAAAAACTTACTCCACTATTTAAAAAAAAACATCAAAATAAATTCACTCGATTTCAAATTTCGATTGTTCAAATGGAATACCTCATTACCAAACTGACAGTTACAAATAAAGAACAAAAACAACTTTTCGCCCCGCCTGTACACGTTCTAAATACGAACACATACATACGTAACGAGTATAGAAAAACATTATTTTGTTGTACCGTTTTCGACAGATTAAACTTCAAGTACAGTCATGACGAAATGTCTGTTCTTATTTTTTTTTACAAAATCACTTTTGAAAGACGTATTAATACCAGCATTTATGTAGATTAGATACAACAATGGAGTTTAACTATATGTGATTTTTTCTTAAAATAGGGTTCCGTGAAGGTTTGTTAAATAATTGTATTTTATCAAAATTAAAATATGTGTTCAATTATTAAAACTTGTTTGCATTTAATTAGACAGATCTGTGCAATCTTGTGCCAGTTTATTTATTTTATATTTACAGTATATTATACACTAGCTCCATGTTCCGCAAAGTATGTATCGCGGCACACTGGTGTACCGTGGTCATTAATTGGTGTACCTCGAAAAATAAGGTTATGCTGCAATTCAAACTTAAGGTTTGTTGATTAATAATAAATATTATTTCGATGATTAATAAATAAATGTTGATTAATATTACTTAAAAAATATTTTTATTCATGGTGTACCTCCAAAAATTTTCGTATTCCTAGATGTAGCTTGAACACAAAGTTTGCGGAACATTGCACTAGCTGTTCCTCAAACTTAGTTTACCGCTTGATCACAATGGAACTAAGCTGCCATCGCTTGAGAAATTCGTACATCATGATACCTATCAGACGGCAGTAAAAGTTACAAAATATTTATAATTATATCTTCTGAGCTTTGCAAAATATCTAAATAAATGGAACATCATATATAATCATCATATAATTTTTGTTTTGTTTTAAACTTTAAACATTTTCATTGATTACCGTCAAGCCGATTCGGAGCTTATTTGAGACACCAAACATAAAGTTAAAATTATATAATTAGTTAATAAATAGCAGTTTTTCATTTATTTTTTTGCATTTATTTTAATACATACATACATAACTTCACGCCAGGTCCCTTGCGGGGTTTATTTAATAATAATAATAATTAGTTTTAATTTTAATTTCAGGTAATAGTACTCGTATAGTATGGTGTACTTATATGTCATAATATATTAAAGTAGAATGAGAAATCAAATAGTCTCTAATTCTGATTTAGATGTTACAAATAGCTAGTTCTTGAATATGGGTTTTTCCAGATTATGCTATACTCCCTTCAATATATCATTATTAGACTGTCTCATTTTTGTTCATATGGAAGCCATTTGAGTTGTCAAAACTTATTCGCTGTCATTACAGCGAAGAATTTTCTGAAGATACACATTTCAATTTAATTGAATTTTTTATAGATATAATTAATTATTTTGATACTAATAGTATAAACTTGACTTTTGAAATTTAAATCATACAGAACCTTGCAAAACTTTGTTAAAAACCACTCTTACCAAAATTTATAAAAGTTATGGCTTGTACAAACGTGATTGTATGAACTTTTTTCATTGGAACTTATTATTAATGAACTGTAGAACGCTAAGTTTTGGTTGTTAGACAACTAATGGGTCACGACTCTTGTATAATGGTGTAAATATAAGAAAATTGTGTTACAAAGTGTAGGATAGTATACTCGAACCGTGTTTATTATCTTTAATTTATGAGTAAATAGATACGATTGTGTTTCGCCGATTGATTGCGGACGACTAACTTTCTATTGTTGGGTTGTGTGTCACATGACTTATGTTTGTAATATGTGGTTAACTTTAATGGTCTACTTTCATCTGGAATAATGCTATAGTTATTAAACTGTGGCCATATGCGTCTTTTTTACTTATTTTATATTGCAGGAGTTCAACAGACAGGCAGACGGCCCACTTGATGGAAAGCGGTTACCATCGCCTATAGACATTTGTTAAACCAAAGGTGCTACAAATGAGCTGCTGCTCTCTTAAGGGAGACTGGAACCTGGTCACTAACGCCAGAACTCAACTTAAGGTTGTTATGGCGGCATACTTTAGACCAGAGATGGCCATCCAGTCGGGCAAATACCCTCCCACTCAGCTGTGGGATGTTTTATCGCCTCTTACGACAGGCTGCCCGGCCGCAGAAAATTGTATTCTTTCTCCGTTCCTGCACGGATAAAACTTCTTTTTCTTTCTTATAATTATAATGAAAAAAGTTTTTACATTTGCCTCCACTTAAATATTCGTGCACCCCGATGGGGTAAAACATGCTATACTTTGTCCGTCCGTGTTTTATACAAATAAAGATATTTCAATTCAACCGAAGATATTAGACCTAGTCAGGCGTCTTACTTTATCAGATGTTGACATATGACAGTGTAAAGGAAGTCACACACCCATTTCTCCGAATCATAAGGCTCATTGCGTAGGACTTTCTTGAGCACAATCGTTCCATTGAACGAGTTCGGCCCATTAATGTGCATTATGGTGCCCCATTGTTTCGGATGAATGAGCCGACACAATATCTTACGAAATTTCCTAAAAATTATATAAGGACGTGTGTTAACTGAACGAGTAATCGCTGCGTGGTTCGATCATATGAAATTTAAATCTATAATATAAAAATTTGTAAAGAGCTCGAGTTTGTACAATACGTTTAAACATGTGACAAAATCCATATGATCTCACAAAGCATCATTTTTGTCTGTTTCTTCAAGACTTATGTAAAAACTGCTGAACGGTGTTAAAGGAAACTCGACACATAACTAGCTTATATCTCAGTTCAGAACTCAGGATACTTTTTATCCCGATAAATGACGTCTATATCCCAAACATATTTGATTTTACAACCTTTATAAATATAAATCATAATCTAGTCGATTGTTTCTTTAAAAAATTCGCTAAGTCAAAACCCGCCATAAGTCGAAAACACTATAACTCGAATTTTTTGGCGTCTCCCTTCAAGTTCGACTTTACTGTATTAAAAATCGATCGAAATCGAAAACCCATATTGTTTATTAGGGTGTCACTTAAAAAATTAAAGTTCAAACCCATTTAAGAAAAACCCAATAAAAATGAAAAACATGTGAAATATTTATAAGTGAATATATATAAGCTATTTAAAATTTTGACTTGGAAAACTTTGCCGCTGATGAAGGGCGTTTAAACGCCGAATGTGAGGGAACCCTTAGTATAATTTAATACGTATTTCATATCTGATGCGGTGAGACGTTCGGCCATTGTTTTTGGATTTCTTTGTAAATTTGTTTTTTATGCTAAATACAGTTTATTATCGAGAACAAGATGCTTTTGATTCTTGTGTAGACTGGCAGAAACGGAACTCAACATATCTTGGTCATCATTTTCGTGTTGAACTTTTAAACCAAACTTCTAGTTTCGAATGCTTTATACTTCATTTTAATTTGAAAGTAAGAATTAAGAGTAGGCACTATAGATAGCATATATAAGCATAGCCTAGCCTAGCACGTATTACATCTGTAGCAACCTACAGAATCTAAGCCTTTAAGCATTATCATAGTATTTAAAAGCTTAGCTCTTGTCGGTGAAACCTCTTTCAATCCTCTATTCTCGGCCAGCTGTTTCTTTATACGACATGACACCTTTTTATTTTGTTTTTTTACTTTATATTGCAGGAGTTCAGCAGATGGCCCACCGGATGCCAGGTAACCGCTTTCCATCCGGTGGGTAATCTGCATCACCTATGGATATTTTCAATACCAAAGGTGCTACAAATGCCGCTCTCTTAAGGGAGACTGAAACCTGGTCACTAATGCCGGAACATAACTCAAGGTTGTTATGGCGACATACTCTAGACCAGGAGTGTTAGCCATCCAGTCGAGAAAATACCCACCTGGCTGGAGGATGTTTTGTCGCCTCTTACGACACTCCACTTTGTCTTCTATTATCTTACAGAGAAGGGTGTCGTGTCGTAGTAAATTTCCAAACATTTTTCATCTCCTTTCCTTTATGGATTATTGTAATTGGACACCTTTCTTTGCTCTGGTCAACACCTCTTTATTGAGCTTTTTCAGTCAGTTTTCAGGAAGTATATTTTTTTATTGCAAAGCTGCCAGAGGCAGACTGCCCATGACTGGAAAGTAGTTATTGTCGCCTATGGATGATTGCAACACTAGATGCGAAGCCAATGCGTTGCCAGCCTTTAGGGAGGGAAAGAGGGAATGGGATTTGAGGGATAATATTAAAGACATGGGACTGAACAGAAATAATGTGATATGGAATAGACAAGGCTAGTGTTAAAAAATCGCACTGAAATTATTCCTGGTGCTCGCACGGCGTTAATGACTTATCAAGGTGGTAGACCTTAACAATGACTTTCAAAGAGTTTTTTTTTAAAATATGAGTTACCTATACTAAATATTTTGTAAGGTTAATAACAACGAGCTCCGACACGCACTTGATAGATTTATTGTCGTTTCTAGTATTCTTTCTTTCAAGCTTTTAGTAATACCAGAATCTGCTCGACCTTTTCAGTCTCGACTTTTACATCAGGTAGAGTCAGTGTATTTAATATAATTGTAATAATTTTTATTATCTGACATTTTGTTCCTTTACCACATTTAAAGGTCAGCGAGATTATAAGTGAAGGAATAAACTGAACTGTCACACAAGTTAGGGTTGTCAAAGCTCTATTTTAATTATGACTGGACGATTGATAATTGTACAGTTCAATTGCATTAGAAACAGTTTTATGAATAACATTTCTTTTTTGCCATTTCATCTATATTCATTATATTAATAATAAATTGATCATATAATATTAATTAAGATATAAATTTACTCTCTTTTCCCACTTTCTCCTTCACTCTATCCCAATCCTCCATCCATCCATCCATATTTAAGCAAATACTTAGTATATCATACAAATTGTACGTCTATCACTGCTAAACGAGGGAGTTCTTGTAGCAGCTCGAAAAAGGCATATTTCACTAAACAGTTAATTTTTCAACACAAAGACACAATTTTTGAAAAATATGTAAATAAGTAAACAAAAGTGTTTACTTTTAACTAATATCCTGATATAGTTTTTAAAAATAAACAACATCATTATAATTCTTATCGAAAGATGAAACCGAAAATTTACTAAGTTAAAAAAAATAGCGGGTCAACCCTATTATTGCTGGATCGTGTGAATTCTATCAGAATTTGTTGTTTTTCATAGTAAGCTTTATTCCGAAGTTTTTTACGGATATTTTATAATCGTAAATATATTTTTAATGTATTAACGGTTTAAAATTGATATCACTGTCAAATTCAATTAGTTATACATTGTACGACGTATTCACTAATTAAATTAAATGTAATTGATATTTTTTGATCCGGTTATAATCGAGTCTATATTTCTATCAATGTGATATTTGATTATTTATAAAAAAAATGCACACTTTTAGTTATCTTGGATCATATTTAAATTACTTGTTAGTCACTTTAGATAAGATGGTAATACCAAAGTGGTATGTTTAAATACAACATTAATGAAAAAATGAACTTTTAGGCAATTTTATGTTTTACAATAAAAAAGCCTAAGAAGTGGTATTTTTCGAAAAAAATATTAAAATTTTTAATGAAATTTTGTGTACAAAATATTTCGGAGAAACTTCTATATATCTATTAATTATTTTCTTTTATATATATATATATATATATATATATATATATATATATATATATATATATATATATATATATATATATATATATATATATATATATATATATATATATATATATATATCAATTATTTTCTAGAAAAGATTGAAAAACATTAAAGTTGACACACACTCATAATCATCTGGTTACAAATTTTGCAGTTAACAAAGTACAGTTACAGTTCTTGATTGTCTAAACAGTGATAAGGACTTATTCGCCAGTTAAGAAACTTTTTAACTAATGTAAATTAATCAGGTTTTAAAAATAGTATGAACAATGAATACAACCTCTTTAAATCCTATCCATGCAGTGCCTTTTGTAAGAATTGCGACTGCTAATACGTCGTTGTCATACAACGCGAACGAAGTTTAACTAGCACTAATGGGAAAGAAATAAACATATAGCATCCTACATATATTTAAGTATAATTAAGCACCGTAAGAGCACAAAATCTATGACTAATTGAAATTGAATGTCACTTATGATTTAGATAAACGGATTTGGAGCGATCGGTATTTCGGAGTCATTATTTTCTAGAACGTCCCACGAGGTGGTGGGAACTTAACATTTTTGTTGGACAGCATTTCGGAAATGTCCAGTTGAGTGTACTCGAGGATGAAAAGATTTAACTTGAGAACGTAAGTCTCAAAATGTTACCATGTTGAAACTTTAGTATGTTTTAATTTATTGCAGAAATGGAGAGTAAACCGTGTATTTATTTAGTTTATGAGAACAAAAGCGTTAAATGAAGTAATATGTAGTAAGTCGCTAATATGTAGTAAGTCGGTAATATCTAGTAAGTCGGTAATATATAGTAAGTCGATGATATGTTGTTATGTCTACATCGGAATAGTTTCCGATGATGATGAGGATAGTTCCTACGTTTATCCGTAATAATTTGTTTATTTAATACTTCTCTTAAAGCCGTGTACCCGTTTGCGAGCCGTAACAAGACCCACATCTTGAATTTTTTGCGGAGGGGGGGGGGGGGGGCAAATTGAAAGATGCCGCTCTATATTTTTACCTCAATTATTAACATCATTTCAGCCATCAAAAGTAAATAAGTCAAATTTAATTTGCAAGATTCCACCTGAACTTACATACATTCATAGGTCCATCTATTGCAAGTTAAATAAAAGCTTGTAAAATCGGTTTCTTTTAGCCGTCTTTACTCCGAAAGCTTGGGGTTCTAACTCTCTATTTTGTTACTACTATAAACTTTTATAAATCTTTCAATTTTTTTACATAGCGTTAAAGCAAAGTGGATTGTTTCACTCATATTTATTAACTACTAGCTGTCCCGGCAGACGTCGTCCTGCCCGGTAAAAATAGGGGTTTGTCGCAGAGGGTTAATAATTTAGGGTTGTATGTATTTTTGTATGTTGTATCATAAAAAAATGGAAATTAAAAAATTTGTCTAAAAAATAAAAAATTAAATTTAGGGGTGGACTACCCCTAACATTTAGGGGGATGAAAAATAGATGTTGGCCGATTCTCATAGATACCGGATAAGCACAAAAAATTTCATCAAAATCGGTCAAGCCGTTTCGGAGGAGTATGTCAACGAAAACTGTGACACGAGAATTTTATATATTAGAGATAAACTCATAAACTCATTTATTCGTAACTATGTTACACGTCATGGTTATATATATTATTACAAAATCTTTAGTTAATTGTTTGTCGTCAATCTTTGTAATCCATAAATTCCTTCAAGCTATAGAAGGTGTGCTTGATTAGCCACTTCTTTAGCCGACAAGTGAATGCGTTTAAACTGCCGGAAAGTGTGATTTTGTCCAGTTAACTAACTGTATCGATATCGACGATACTTTTCTTAATATCGGTATCGTATCGAAAGTATTCTCGGAGCATCTCTACATCCAACATGAAATTAGTTCTAAGGCCGATCTGTTTGAAACATGCTCGTTACTAACATAATAGTCTGTGTCTATCAAACGTTTCCAAAGTTCAATAAATGCATCAATCCCTTTACATTGTGCTCTACAGATCAAATTGACATACGAGAGCATCTCGTATGTAAATACGCTTACTAGACGTACCAATTCCAGATACCGACTTATCTTTACTACTATAACATCAAAACCTAAAGCATTCTGAGCTTTATTCCGTTAAAATAAAGTTCTATCAATGAATAAAGGATGTAATGTAGATAATGTAGAAGTAAGACGACCAACTTAACTTGATACGAGTATAAGATTAAATTGTTAAGCATTTTATTGAATGTAAGGATCAAGTGGAAGTGGTAAATGTTTTTAGTACGTTAAGGCATCGTATAGGAGGTAATAAGGCGGGGCATGGGTGTACTTACTTGAGTTTAAGTAACGATACGCCGTACAAAATGTTTATATGTGTGCATATTATTTCGGATACTTTAAGCTTTTTTGAAATGTTCGATTTGCCGCACACTGAGTCAGATAATGAGTCATTAAAATAGCTTTTTTTCACGCCTGGAATGTCGGTCTATTTTTGCGTAAAATGAGGTAAACGATTGTGTGAGATTTAGAGATGGAAAACTGAATAAAAGCAAACTTTGTTAAATACGTGGTTTATTACATGAGACATAAAAAAAAGGGGAAAAAATGACAGATTATAGCCGGGCGACCACCAAGGTCACAATAAGCAGGCAAAGAAACTCATCCATACAGCCACATAAATTAGTTATTGCCAGAACAACGATAAAACCCATTATTTAGAAAAAAAAATCTTTTCAGTAAAATTCTTCGTTTAATTTTGCAGGAAACGTAATCTGTAACAAAATTCGGGATTTTACCATTGCCCAGCAGTGGGCACCCAGTGGGCATAAGGGTAAAAAGTTCACGACGCGGTCGGGTGTGTGTGTCGCCGAAATTTGAGTTTTTAATCCTAGTTACGCTATTTCTTTCGCGTGACTTAGATTTTATATTCATATATGAACCATGCAAGATATCAATATGAAACAAAGGTAAATAATTGACATCGTTGTCTTTTATCACCGCTACTAAAAAGTGGCCTAAACTTCAAAATAAAAATCAAATAAATTCCGCGTTTAAAACCGATACAACGGAGTTTCAAATAAAGTGAACAGTTTTGGAGATATGGGATTTTTTTGACAAAACTCTTTTATAACCTTTCCGTGGTCAAATAACAAAATATGGGACGTAATTTCACCATTGCGGAATAATTCATTTTGGGTGACTTCACACACTAACAAATTTTCGGACTCAGTAACTTCTCCTAGAAAATAACTAATGGCCGGTTCCTATATCTTATTATTCATTCTTTTTCCCTACCATCGGTTGAATTTTGACATTAGGTCTATGGAGCTTATATCAATTTTTAACTGATAGTAATGTAAATGAACGGTCGGTAAGATACAGGAGCGGGGTCTAAATGAGCAGTCCAATTTATCCGAATTAGATTCAGACCGCTATATTATGGCGGCCATAAGTTTGTACCTTAACAAGGTAAACACGATGCTAATAATTTAAAACATGTCAGCACTATTATGGAAGTTCCTGTGTAACTAATTGAATGAAAATTTAAATCTTTTATACCCACGATCATTGGTTAACATGGAATGGATTTGCGTTAATTGAATTATAATAGCTATTTATATTTTGAACATCATTATCCTTAGCGATATGTGGACAATATAACACCAAAAGCCTTCTTACATTGTTCAAACAATATTATTGAATGATAGAGATTTTGTCTAGATTGCGTACTTATTATAAACGAATTGTATATATTCTGAACAAAAGACAGGTAGAAACAATTCAAAATTTAAAAACATACATGCGGTATGAATAGATTAATACAAGTAGATGAAGCATAGTGTGTACAAAATTCGTAACTAGAGGAGATCTATTATCACAGCCAGCTTGTATAGAAAACTGAGGACTTGATGTGAGTTTTTTCATTAATCAATTACGTTCCGGTTAACGCAATTTTACTATGGGAATACTTAGCGACATCTCGTGTCGCGTGAAGGCAAACCATATTGTGCCATACAAAATTTCGTTAACTTGAGCTTGATCGAGTAGTAAAAAACGCGCACTAAGCCTTAGTAGTAGCCAGGAGCCCTAGGAGTAGTAAGATGTCATTTTGAAATGAACAAAGTATAACTAAAAATTTGCAATTACAGAATGACTTGTAAAATTATGACAAAATAGTAGGTAAGTTTCTAAAATAAAAATGAGGTTACCCAAATAGTTATTGAAAAATGTCGATATGAAAATATCAAATCGCACTTCTGAAAAAACTTCATCTAGACCTACAATATATGTATGTATCCACAATGTACCTCGAGAAAAAGCTAAAAGATAAATACAACTGAAGCAACCGTTGGCCTTAAACAAAACAAAAAAATACTGTAAATTTGTCGCCACCGTATCGCCATATACGATGGTTCAAACTGAACCTATACTTTGCCAGATGCAATGACTTGTAATATTCAAATCCCTTCCACGTTGGACCGAGGTTATATATCCCAATTTGTAGAATCAGATGATTCATATCATACCTTATACCATTACGTCAATGTGTATGACGACCAAATTCAATTTGCCGTTAAAATCATCCTTATAATACTTATCATTAAGGAAATATGACTCATGTTCCCATAACAATGACATTGTGGTATGTAAATCTAATTTTGTTAGTTACAAAGCGCTTTTTATTACAATATTTCGGAGATCTTCCAGATAAGGTGAGCGAGCGTGTCTGTGCGTTTTTTCTTTTTTCGATTTAGTATCTTCACGGCTCGGTTATGAAGTGTAAATAGTGGATTTAGTGTTAAAATTACTCCATAAATTGGAAATTTTAGTTATTAACCGACTTCAGAAAAGGGAGGTTCTCAATTTGTCGTATAAATATTTTTATCTATGTTCATAGCCAGCCATATTTTTTTTGTTTCGGAATCTATTTTGATAATTATTTTTGCGCTGGATTTAGTATCAGGATAGTTTCATATAAATATAATAGTTATTGTATAACATATACCTACGTAACTTAAAAGTGAAAAATAAAAAATGTAGCAAACAAGAAACTTCAGACTTCAGAAATACCTAAAAAGCAAAACATAAATATTTTCTACAATATCTTTAAGTTTGTACCAAGTAAATAAAAAACCAACAACTAATTTGCAATATATAGTATTTTTTTATGTTTTATGTGCCCAATACTTCTTTTTTATTTATAGAACTTTGTACTACGAAACATCGAAATAAAATCACGAAGATTAAAGATTTTTTATTTAGGTTTTCATCAGTAGAATTTTCATTGAAATCTGTTCAGCCATTTCTGAACATATTGCAGAAAATTGGCCGAAATGACTGCCTGATGACTGAAATGACCGAAATGGTCCCGTAGTGTTTTCGTGAAAACGGAACAGACAGACAGACATATTTTCGCATTTATAATGTTAATAGGTATGTGTAATTGTATATACATGTAGATAGTAACTAGTAGTTATTTTCGTATTTTTACGAGCTACAGGACTCCAATTAAAATCCCGTTGGAATTACTTTAGTATTTATTAGAACTGTACAAACACATATAAAACAGGTACAAATATAACTGGATACAACCAATACAAACTGCGCGATTTAATAACACTCGCAGAGTCCGTCACTATATCGCTTATCGAATGTACACGTCTTGCTTTGATCGTGGTTCTCGCTAGACTGCCTCACCCCTCCCTTCGGGCATCCCTTTTATTTTATACAAATACAATATGCCTCGACGCAAAACAATAACAACAAGAATTAGTTCGACACAGCTGCTTGATGACGACCATAAAATAAGTACAATAACAATAAAATGTTTTACTTAATTACTAATTCTAAACACAAAGTGAGCAAAAGGAGTCCAAATGTGGGAAAGGTAACTGGGTTTATGGCAGGTAGGTGTGCATTCACCTTTATCGGCATGTAACAGTATGAATAACCAAGAATCATGATTTTTACATGACAGTTTAGATATTTCACAAACACACCTTAGGCTTTGTGCATTCACTTATTGTTACATTTAAAATATTTCCATAGATAAAAAATATTTCTAAACATGTTTTTCCTACATTGTTGTCTAGTGTATGATTGAAATCTTTTTGTCCACACAGAATCTCATTTTAAACGTACTTGTTAAATATTTTTAGTTAAATAAGTTTTTCCTCATGATGGCTTTAAACGATAAGCTAAATCGATATTCATATGATTTATGCTTTTTACGTTTGTTTAGTCGTTTTGTGTTTTTAAGATTAACAGAGTTGGAATTTTAATGTTGAATTGTGTTTCTGTTTTAGCTTTTTGGGGTTGCGTTGCTATTTTGTAAAATAAGTTTTTATTCGGTACATGTGAATGTATTTGTTAGTTGTATGTCGGTTAATTTTTATATAATTAGTATAATATTACGTAAAGCTATATTTTTATTGTGTTTTAACAATTCATTTTATCACTATAATAATAATAATCGGCAGACATACACACATATTGTGTATCCACAAATTAAGTAAGTTACGCTTGTGTTATGGGTAATATACAACGGGCTACTCTAGGGCCGATCCCAGACACCCAGACCATAGTAAATAACAGAGAAAATACCTTTCCGAAATTTACTATATCAGGAATCGAACTCGGAGCCTCTGCGTTGCTGTGAAGTAGGCCGGCAAAGGCTTCGCCCACTCAACCACAGAGGCCGTCTATATCTTACTATATCTTGCATATGTATATAACTTAACTGCATAGTTGTATATATAGTATAGTTATATATTTATTATTAAAATGTAAGTAGTCGGACAATAATTATGAATACCACCATTGCCACTTCTAATCATCAATGTTCTTGCCTTCTTCTTGCTTGCATAGATGTCGCTTTTAGCGATAAGACCGCCCTTTGTACACAATTAAAGTAACAATTGAAAACGACACGGACGACGTCGCGGGCACATCTAGTATTATAAACATGTAATGTGCATCATATGAATATGCGAAAACAATATATTTAGACACTCATATATTATTTTGACAGCTATAATTTGCCGACTTATAGTCAAATAGTTCTGATTTCATTAATTTGCTTGTTAGATTTTTAATAACTTCATTCAAGTCACATCTGGAATACCCATAAATGGTAAACCGCCAACCCATCATAAAATAAAACTGATCTATACATGGCTACGCTTTTTCAATCGGTACCTTTTACAGAATGTTAATGTTAAACATAAGGTGTCAAATACACTTAACCCGTTCGTTGCAACATTGTAATTTTATTCCCAAGTTAATGAAGCAAAGTTTGTATTATGGTATAGAAGAAGAATGTGGCCAATGTCAATTGCCTAGTAAATAATAAAGCTTGTAAATGGTTTTAATTGTTACATTACTATTTTTATGATTAAATACTAGCTTTAAAAAAAATGCAGGAGTTCAGCAGACAGGCAGAGGGCCCTTTGCAACACCAAAGGTGCTACAAATGCGCTGCTGCTCTCTTAAGAGAGACTGGAACCTGGTCACTAATTCCGGAACACAACTTTAGTTTGTTATGGCGACATACTTTAGACTAGGGGTGGTAGCCATCGGGTCGGGCAAATGCTTACGACAGGCCGCCCCAACGCAGGAAATTCTATTTTGTCTCCGTTCCTGAACGGATCATGTGCCAGCGAAACTTGAGGGCAAGTAAACACTTGATCGCAGCGCCACATTTTGGATATAGTCGTTTATCCCATAAAGACGACCTCATTTATCGGGATGAAATGTATCCTAAATTTTTACCCGGGATATAAGCTAGCTCTGTGTCGAGTTGCATCTAAATCAGTTTTGTAATTTTCACGTGTTCCAACAGTCACTGACAAAAATTTTGAAAGTCGAATTTTTGAAATTTGCTGGTTTGAATTAGTCGTTATTTAACGAGTCAACTTGATGGCAAGTGGCTACCATCAACCATATACATCTGCAACACTAAATGAGTCGATGCATTACATAACTCGTCGCGACTTAAATATCTGTTTGCGCTATTTTTGAAGAGTTTCATATTGTAGCTTGCTCATGTACGGCATAAAGAAGCGAGCGCCACCTACAATGGATGAACTTCCAGGTGTCAAGAAGGTGTGGATTAATTCCGGGTCGCCGGCGAGCAGTGCGGTGTTAAAATGGCGACGTAGACACCAAATAGCATCAGAACACGTTCTATTGTACAGACGGCAGGACACACTTAGACTCTTTACTCAATCTGACCTTATATTATTCAAGCAGCAACGAACGTGTTAATCTATTGCAAAAATGTCACTTGCCGCCTTAATAAGGTTTGTATTGCATCACATGCAATGTATACGAAGTATGACAAGTATTTATGATAACCAGAATATATCGAGGACTTCATATAGATTTAATTGAGATATTTAAAAAACTATAAGTAATATAAAATAACCTAAAGGGGTTACCGAAATGGAATTCACTATCTCGCTAGCACATTATCACTTTTTTTGAAGATGTAAGTTAACAGAATCAAGGAACTTGTTACTTGCAAGTACAAAAAAATAAAACCAAACTACCTTCAATGTTAGTATTTCTGCTTTCAATGTTGTTTGTCGTTGTAATTTATTTACTTTTTTCACTAGCCTATATTTTTATAGTCATATAAAAGTTGTTCATCGAGTGATACACAACATGAATAAATTCAAAATTACAGTTGCGTGAATAAAACTGTGGAGCCGTTTCACTTTTACTTTTAGTCAGATTATAATTTATTCGAATGATAATTATTATCTGACGATTGAAAAATCAGCTCTAATGAGTTATGTGTCACTTTTTCCCTGTTGAATCCTTTTAAGTATAATTTCGTTTTCTGAATAATAATAATAACTTTTTAATTCAACGTAAGTTTTGTTTTATTGTTAAACAGACAGGTTCCCGAAGCACAAGGCTCCAAACTTCAAAAATGCAATATCTCAACATCAATGTTGTTTGACGAGTTGGTCTTTTTCGCTAAGTTTTCTTAGCGTCTAGTGGCGTTAATTACCAGTTCTAGTAATATTTTCCTCTCTTTTATTTATCTACATTGTAATAGCGACAGAAATCACGGCAAAGACTTTAAGAAAAATACAATCAACTCAATAAATACATAATGTAACGGGTCTGTTAAATACAAAATACAGTTCAAGTCCATCTGCTGTAAATAATTATATGTCTTTGTAATGTTGTTAATTGTCTGCATTAAACTATGTTGAGATAGTCATTAATTACTTGGCTATAACACGGGGTATGTGTGGTGAGAGGGGATAGCACACGAAAACGGCGGAGCGCGGGGGAATTGCACTAGGGCTGTCACATATTACTTATGATACGTAATTTTATTCATTTTGAACCGCTATTAACTGTTAGTTACAAAAGAAAACTACGAACCCATATTTGGATTTAATATATCTAACATTAAGGAACTAATTTTAATTTAAGTAAGGAGGTTTACATCTCTGGATCCTTAACTAGTGGTAGCTTGGACCATAGGCCGCTCTTCCAGCGGAGAACATTTTTTTTATAAAATATTATTTATGTATAACACATATATGTTTTATAAAATATACTAAAATGATATGAAGTATATACGTGGATAATAATAATAAATATTTTGTCACACCTCAGATAGTAATATCTTATTAACAGTGACTAAAAGCATTTGATGGTAAATTTTATTTTAAAAAATATTGCAGTTTCTTTGCTATGTCACGTAGATGAAGACTACTATACAATCACAATTTCAGCACACTGTTGAATAGCGGCATGTGTGTTTCCCTATATAGTGTCAATTATTTACAAGTCAAATGGCTTAAACAGACAAATAGACGAACTTAATTAATTTTCAATGGGGAACCATTTTTGACTTGCTATCTGGTTCTTAAACATTACTAGCCTTACTTATAATAATCTCGTTAAGAAAAGATTAGCCATCTCTTAAATAAGAGACTCTTGAGCCCCTAATCAATGGCTGTTTCAAATAAAACTTGCCATCTTGCCTCTTGGCAGTCACTACATCTACATCTTGATATTTGTTATTTTTGACAGTTAGTTATGAGTTGCTTTACCACCACCTCTTATCCATAAGAGGAGTTTATGGGTAAGATTTTCGTTAATCAGTTGTTGAGCAGTTTCTTAAAATTTAACATAGGATTATAAGTAAGGCCATACAATGTTAAGTCTTGAAAATGAACGATATAAAATCTTAAGCAATATTTAATAAAATCTGTATATATATTTAGGCAAAAGAATATTTGATAACAATCGTAACAGAGCAAATTATAATACTATCACAGGAAAAATGATCTTGACTCTTGCAAGGTAGGAATCACAAGTTTACCTTCGCAAAACTAGTTTAATAATGAAAAATCTATTCAGAATGGGTGGTAGCCCTACAACCAAGGGAACGTAAGGGGAAAGGGGTAAAGAAAAGGGAGTAGAGGTAACAAGGCGCACACGCTCGTAAACTGTTGTCGGCGAATGAAAGAGTAAAGGTAATTATGAATGTACGCATACATAGATCAAATCGGGATCCATCGATCGATAAGCGATCTAGATACGTTGCGTCGGCGATCACTCTGGTTTAATTACGTATTCCATTGCTATTGGATGGCGATTCTGTGTCAATACTTTATACTCCTTAAGAGACCGCTTCTAAAAAAATTATAATTTATATAATTTCAAGATATTACATCCGTTTGTTAGTTACAATATTTAATTACATGAATATTAGGACAGACATGAGATAATTCATAGAATAGCTTATTTCCTACTTTCCCTCGACATAATAGAAGAGCAGCGTCACCCAGTGCTTAGTCTCGTTTTATTCGTGAATAGCTCTCAACGTATTCTGCGTTAATATTTCCAATGTCAAAGTGACAATACAAAACTAAGTGAATCTGTAAAAATGTAAAACATTATAAACCAATTTGAAGGAAAATGAAAGAATAATATTCTATTATTATTTGTGCATACGTTCGTGCCTACCCCGCAAGGGACCTGGCGTGAAGTTATGTATGTATGTAATATTCTATTAATCGATGGATTAAAATAAGAGTGTTGAATTAATGTATTATGATCCAAGTCGTAATCAAATGATACGTAAGTACTTTATTTTATTTTTTAAAGATGTTATATGTAACAATGGCGACACGGCAGCTTATAGTGGAAAAAGACAATAAATTATTGTTCCCCAACTACAAATTTTCATTGCAAAGAAGTTCAAACAAAGACTACATGAATGGTTGTAGGATGTTTTTACTCCGTAAACGATTTTTTTTGGGTAATTTTTGAAAACATTTCATATGATTCACACACGAGTAAGTGTATTTTCTTTTGTCA
The DNA here is from genome assembly GCA_012273795.1 of Dendrolimus punctatus. NCBI lineage: Eukaryota > Metazoa > Arthropoda > Insecta > Lepidoptera > Lasiocampidae > Dendrolimus > Dendrolimus punctatus. The sequence goes on from CM022550.1 coordinate 14,063,905, forward strand.
TTTTTGTAATAAGTATTCCTTTTTAATAATCTTAAAGAAGATTTGCACGTCTCACATGCAAAACACATGAGTCTTGCATCCTTATGTCACCTCAAATTTATGTACCATATATTAAACAATTAAATGATTTGAATTTGATAACTAACAAATAATGACATATGTTTTAAGGAAACCATAGGACTTTTTCCAATTATATGGAGCCAGCAAAACAAGCCCTCTATTCCCATACTCCTCTATTTTAGTATACGTCCTCTACCACAGCTCAGCCTCTTCATGTCACCTTTCAACCATCCATCTCTTTTTGTCCTACCTTCATTCTTCAATTTTCATTATAACATTCTTCTATCGACAAAATCTAAAACCGCCGTGGTTGAAATAAATCATTCTACTTGTCATTTGAATTTACTTACCTATGCGTAAAAGTAAGACCGGTAGCTATGAATGAAAATATTTACATGTCCGTGGATTTGCTTCTGGGAAACATTTTTTTAATTACGTATTCAGTACATGCTTTGTATGGCACGCGTCTAACATTGTATTCATTCATGTTTTCTAACACTATTTATTACTCTCTTAGAAATTGTAGCGAGTAAACTTAAGTTTTAGTCGTTTGTAGATTATAATTGTTCGATATATGGTAAATTGTTAAAATATTAATTTGATTATTACCATTAAATGTAGTGTTTATTTAACTTTTAATTTTCGTCTGAGGTTTTCTTCTAGATTATGACGTAAAATTAAATTTGTGATGTTAAATGAAACGTATCCCACATCAAGATTTATCATGTGACAGGGACAAATGATAAAAAGTATGGAAGAATTTTAAAGAGATGAAAAGACAGAGAGTTTTCCTAATAAAAATACCTCTAATACGTAGTTTTAATAGTCTCTCACTAACGCGAAAATCAAAAAATATATTATTGCAAAATTAACTTACTAGAACTATTACTAAAAACTTGCTGTTAAATCATCGCTTTCTGTTTATATATATGGTTATAATGTATGTATGTTGTAATTAATGTATGTTAAATTCCTAAAAGACAATATAGGAATTTTGTTTGCTATCTGTTATAGTCACACGTAATATACTAATATCAATCCATCTTCGGCTTTCTTCGACACAATTCGTTTATAATCGTACAGTCTGCGCGAGCGCAGCGATTGGAGTAAATGATTCGCATGATCACGTTTTGTTTTGCTCTGTTTACTTGGTTTGTCGGAGTTTTCTTTTTTGTAATCAATCAAACTGGTCAATTAGAGTAAGAAACTATCAAGCTTAAGGAGCTACCTAAAGGGAGTTCAGGTTCACTATCTCGCTCGCACACTAACACATTTTCGAAAATATTAATTACTAACGATAAAATCGGCTTTAGACAAAACTTAGCAATAACAATGTACGTTTCATAAAAAATATTTTTAATTCTTACAAAGTTACATTATATTTTATTTTTCACCAAAATATTTTTATATATATAGCAATGCCATTTGAAATCAAAATAAAATATATTTAAATTATTTGCAATTTTATTTTTAAGATTTATTATTTTACTTTTAAGTCTACAGAGTTCTTCGTTATCTAACACGTCCTTACCTAGAGATCCGTGCAGGAACGGAGAAAGAATACAATTTCCTGCGGCCGGGCGGCTTGTCGTAAGAGGCGACAAAACAACCCACAGCCAGCTGGTAGAGTATTCGGTCGACTGGATGGCGACCTAGTCTAGAGTATGTCGCCATAACAATCTTGAGTTGTGTTACGCCATTAGTGACCAGGTTCCAGTCTCCTTTGAGAGAACAGCAGCGCATTTGTAGCACCTTTGGTGTTGCATATGTCTATAGGCGATGGTAACCGCTTTCCATCAGGCTGTCTGCTTGTCTGCTGAACTTAAGGAATAAAAAAAGGACATGCAAATTTATCATAACTGACGTATCTTGAAATTTTAATAGTTGCACATACTATTTACTTGGCCTACTTTTTCTTACTTTTATTACCTCTATATTTGGCTAAAAGCAATATTTGAGTAAGGTTATATAAAACACATTACAAATCCTGTCATGAACGTGAAGACAGCTTGCAACCTCTATTAAATTTATTAATCTACTACCAAATTAACATATTCTAGACTAAACGTGTCTATTATTGAAACATGTTTATTAATAATGTTTCTAATAATTAATAAACTGTTACTCTGTAATTCGGGCGTGACTCTTATTTCAAAATCGTTTAAGTAACGGATATAGTTTTTTGCCATAGATTAGATAGAGGAATATGTATTTAGATTCATAATACACGCAGTACTTAGTCTAATTTCTAACGAAATTTATAGTAAGTACACTGGCGGAATGAAAATGTTCGTCACCTTAAAGTCAACTTTTGCTTGTACGAGTACAAGAAACAATACTGCAACATTTTAATAAATGATACGTTTGCTTAGATACATAAATGTAAAAAAACAATAATGTTGATAATGACAGGCGCTGAATTTATCAATAGTTTTAAAAATCAGACACAAAGAGGATATAATCTCTACGCTTAATATAAACATTAAAACCAATAAAAATGTTTTACACTAAATAATCTTCTTAGACAAGTTACAAAATCAAACAGCTTTGATCTAAGTAATGTTAATCTTTGTTGTCAAAACAAGTTAGACTTTAACATAATTTTCTGTGGAACAGTCTGTTCTGTGATTTAGTTTCAATTAACATTTTCATACTACGACTGTACATGGAGAGAGTGGTTGCTAAGTAGTAGAGAGAGTAGAGATAATGAGGAATGACACTATTTACGAAAAGTTGACGGCTTATTTATAAATTAATGAGGCGCTACTGTCTAAAGAAAGCGCTAAAAGCTTTTATATCTAATATATAAAATTCTCGTGTCACAGTTTTCGTTGCCATACTCCTCCGAAACGGCTTGACCGATTTTGATGAAATTTTTTGTTCTTATCCGGTATCTATGAGAATCGGCCAACATCTATTTTTCATCCCCCTAAATGTTAGGGGTAGTCCACCCCTAAATTTTTTTATTTATTTTTTAGACAAAAAATTTAATTTCTATTTTTTTATGATACAACATACAAAAATACATACAACCCTAGATTTTCAACCCTCTACGATCAACCCCAATTTTTTACCGGGCAGGACGACGTCTGCCGGGACAGCCAGTAGAATATAAAATTATTTAAAAGTATATTTAAAAATACAATCATTTTTTATGATTATATTATTATTTAACTTAAACAATTTCACTCCTTCACCCATTTTGGTCCGTTCTAGAATGGTTATTTACTAGTTTCATCTGGATACTTTCAGTTTGAACCTTACTTTAGCTTATCTACTTGCCTCTGTACTCGTATAGCAGCACCCTTAAGTATGGTATAAAAAGCAGTTGTAACTTTTGGGCTTATATTAAATTTATCACCAGTTATAGTAAAACTGATGCAAAGAAATACTTTATATTGCCAAAGATAGCGTATGATCACCAAATTAATTTGATCACTAAGATTTTGTTATCAATCTTTGAATACAATTTTGAAGTGCAGTCAACACTAAAACCATCTAGAACCATTGATTTTCTTTTTTTGGGACATGTTTGGTTTCATTAGTGTTTAATATATTTTTTGGTAAGAGAGCTCAGGGTCTCAAAATATTCTTTGGGAGTCAAAATATTTGTTTCCCTTAAATGTTGACTTTTATTTTGCAATCACAAATATAGATATTTAAATTGTATTTGTTAATAATATCCATGTGACTTAAAACATAAATATGAGTGTAATCCTTGGTAGATAGACAATGTACGGGTAACTAGATTCGTGAACACTCACGTATTAATGTATCGATGCTTTTAGTCGTAAGCTATCGATACTCCGATCATTAAATTATCGATTCTTTAATCGTGATACAATTCTTTTTGTTCGCAAGCAGGTGATCTGCTGAGTTATGCGCTCATTCGATTTTGTATCGCTAATGTATTTTATGGACTACGATTGTATCGATTTGATATATTTTGTATGGCGGAATACGTATTCTTGATTTAATGAAAGATAATTTTCTGGAATTATTTTTATATTGACTACTGGAAACAATTGGAGTGGACTGGAAATATTTTAAGGTTTTACAAACCGAAAAGGGTTGAAAAACCTTTAAGAATTTAGTTACACCCACAACGATGAGCTAGGTGGGTACTTACATACATTGTATATATCCAAGCTAAGCATGTTATTCTTGTATGTATAATATGAAATTAACAATTTTGACGGCCGGACCCAAATACTTTGACCATAATAAAATAAAGAAAAGTTCAATTAAAAAATTTGTCCTGCTGGGAATCGAACTCGATATCTCTGCAATAAGTTGACACCACAAAGACTATTAAATACACGGCTTACGCGCAAATATGGACAGTTTTAGAATAATTATTACTTTCAGTGTATGACACGCCATCAATTTGTGACATTTTATTTGAATATCGAGTTGTCGATATAGTAAAAAAAAATATCGATATATCGTCTCACGTTTGATCACCAAACTCGTCAGGGTCTAAAAATCTAGTACAAAAATCGAATGTCACACGTTTAACCTTACTTGTCACGATAGTAAAATACTACATTATAAAAGTCACGACAAACACACAAATATCATGTTAGGACAAATGTATGTTGAGTATAAAAATATGAGATACATTATCTCGTAATGCTAAGATTATACGGTTCAATTAAATTGCATTAATTTGGTTGAAAGAATTAAATAGAAAGGATACAACGGTAATCAATGACATTGAATATATATGTATATATAAGTGAATAAAAAAACAAAACAAATTGCATGAGTTCAGCAGACGTGTAGACGACCCACCTGATGGAAAGCGGTACACATCACCAATGGACATTTGTAACACTGCAAGTACTACCAATGTGCTGTCGTTCTCTAAAGGGAGACTGCAACCTAGCCATTAATGCAGGAACACAACCCATGGTTGCTATGGCACCATACTCTAGACCAGGGGTGATAGCCATCCCGGCGAGCAAAAACCCTACCTGGCTGTGGCTTGTTTTATCGCCTCTTATGACAAGCCGCCTGGTCGCAGGAAATTGTATAAGCTGCGCGCAGAAGCTTTATCGATGACTACTTACTATTATTGTATTGTATTACTTACTATTATTTTATATACTTGTGTAAAATATAAACAATAATAAATTTATTGCAACAACTATTTATATAACATTTTTTGTCAACCATACCGACCATCGAAGAGTGTAGTCATCAAGCTATCGGCAAACCTTCTGCGCACGTGAAGTACTCATTCTTAATTCTTGCACGGATAAAATAATTATAATATTACTATTATTATTATAATAATATTTTAATGAACCGTGGTCTTGAAAGACATATATTACTATATAATACTAGCTGTCTCGGCAGACGTTGTCCTGCCCTGAAGAAATAAAATTTTTAACCCGATTGCAGAGCCACCTACTGGATCCAATTGTGAGATAAAAACTATCCTATCTTTTAAGTTGGATCAAACTGCACACGGTGTGCAAATTTGATTGAAATCGGTTGAGTAGTTTAGGAGTCCATCGCGGACAAACATCGTGACACGAGATTTATATATATTAGCTGAGATAAAAACTATCCTATCTTTTAAGTTGGATCAAACTGCACACGGTTTGCAAATTTGATTGAAATCGGTTGAGTAGTTTAGGAGTCCATCGCGGACAAACATCGTGACACGAGATTTATATATATTAGCTGAGATAAAAACTATCCTATCTTTTAAGTTGGATCAAACTGCACACGGTGTGCAAATTTGATTGAAATCGGTTGAGTAGTTTAGGAGTCCATCGCGGACAAACATCGTGACACGAGATTTATATATATTAGATTACCATATTGACAACGCTTATATAAGCCTTATTCTTAAGCCTTAACGCTTATAGCGATCTCTTCCAGGCCATCTAACTTATTAACTACTGTGCTATCGATGTAAGTTTGAGTGGTGTCAATGAAATCTTTATATCTTGATGAATGACAACACAATATAATAGAGTATATATTGTAATTACTAATTATGTATCATACATACATAAATTAGCATAGCTGTAAAGCATTATATGGTCTTTAGTGGCAAATACATGCTATATTGAATGGTAATTGTTGATTATTCATAAATTTTACATTTTAAGAACGTGTCAGTAGTTTATTTGATATTTATTTTACGTGACGACTTCTAGATTATGTGTGAACTTCCGGAATGACTTCAACTTGTTTTTTTATATAGTTTTCATATATTTTATGGCCGATTAGTAGGTTTTCCACATTAATAATTTCGATAGGAAATATTATTCATTCTCACTCTTTCTATCAAAATAGCATGCGGTAATTGTAAAAATATGCGCTTGGAACAAGATACTCCGTGGACGAGCGTGGTGTTTTTTTTCTGGAATACAGAACCCAACAGAGGAATATTTATGGGCTACTAATATTATAATAAAAAAATTTACCATAGTGTACGAATCGGTACGGTACTCACTATCGGTTGAAGTTTGACATTACATGTATGTAGTTAATGGTCAAATCTTATTAGTGAGGTAAATGAGTGTTTAGATATACGAATCGGTCATAAGTCGCGTAAACAAGGTGTAAAACATAAGCAAATGCCTAGAAAAATAACGAACGCACAAATATTTATTTTAAAAAAACCACAGCTTTTAGGTTTTTTTTTTTCTTATTGCAGGAGATCAGCAGACAGGCAGACGGCCCACTTGATGGACAGCGGTTACCATCGCCTATGGACATTTGCAACACCAAGGGTGCTACGAATGCGCTGCTGCTCTCTTTAGGGAGCCTGGAACCTGGTCACTAATGCCGGAACACAACACAAGGTTGTCAGGTTGCCGAATGGTAGATTTTAGATTTTCAAACGTTAGTTTATACATTTTCAAACGGTAGTTTCTAGATTTTCGAACGGTAGTTTCTAGGTTTTCAAACGGTAGTTTCTAGATTTTCGAACGGTAGTTTCTAGATTTTCAAACGGTAGTTTTTAGATTTTCAAACGGTAGTTTATAGGTTTTCAAACGGTAGTTGCTGATAAAGATGATGAGAGCACAGGCGGACATAACGAAAATATAGTGATTCCATCTTTAATCCAACAATATGAATATTTTAATACTGCGCATGGAGCTCTAAGGTCAAATAATGCGTATAATTTTATAAGTACAAAGATGCAAAATGCATATTCCGATGAATATGCAAAACTTACGTGCGTACGCGATTGAGTTATTGTAGTTTTGCGTGTGTGAGATTATCTATCTTTATGGACTTGTGGTCTATGTGTGTTATGGGTTGCCAGGATGGAATTTAATTAAAACCACATATTTCGACGTTTCGGCCACTTTTCAGTTGCCGCGATCACGGAGGACAAGAGTATCAAGTGTCAATGAATAATGTTAATTATTTAAGCTTTCCTCAACTTGTTCATTCACACCATTACAAGCCTTTAGCCATTTTATCGTAAGCGACATTAATTGGACATAAGTATTTTTTTTGTTGCAAAAGGTATTTTAAAGTATTATTTTGTTTTAAGACTTTCAGTTTTAGTTAAATTAGACCTTACTAAGTCAAAGCCTGAACATCTTACTACTTATGTCTTACAATAAAATGGCGGTAATTAATAAATAAATAAATATTAAATATGGTAAATAGATAATAAATTTAATAAGACTGGTTTTAACTTTAAAAATCAAAACAAATATTACTAAGACCTATTGAAGATATTTTAATGAAAACCGTAAAATATATTCAAAATCAATTCAATCTTAAGACAATATAAATTTAAACCCTTATTGAACTAATTTAACGACTCGATACGGAGGATGGGCGTGGCCTAGTTATACATTCCGTATTCTGCTTTTCTTATCTTACCCTTATTTTGAGAAAGCATACCAAAACTGGTTTATACCGGTTTTCTCAAAATGAGTATACATTTTGGGAAAACCGGTATACACTAAGTTTTTTCAAACCTTAGTAGGTAACTCTATGTTACTTACATAAAAGCTTAATAAGGATTTTATATATATCGAGCGAAGCCGCGGGCAGAAGCCAGTATATATATAAACCTTCCTTGAAAAATCATCTAACTGATGGTAAAAACCGCTTAAAATTCCGTCCCATAGGGAGGAGTTAACGGATATACAAACAGACAGACAGTAGAGACGGAAAGAGACTTTGTTTTATACCATGTATAGATTGATAGGGATTTTTTATTTAATATTGCTGGTAACATTAATCACATAAATTAAAAGTGTAAGCCTTTGATAGTGTGCCCATGCGCACACGCACACGCCCGTAAAGAAATGCATATTTTATGACGTCTGCTCACATTCTGCGCGGTGCCACAAAGAAATTATACGGGCATTAAATCCGTGGAGGCGTTAGGTTTTTTTTTCGTATATATATGCCAGAGGTGTGATATTTAAAATTGTAAATGTGATAGTTGTGGGATTTAAACTGCTTTGTTGTTTAATGGATTGCATAGAGCTGAAGCCGTTTTCCATTGGTTTGCATGGTTTAAACATTTAGGGCCTTACTTATAATCGTTTGTTAAATTTTAAGAAACTGCTCAGCAACTGATTAGTGGAAATCTTACTCATAAACTCCTCTTAATGATAACAGGTGGTCAAGTAACTCATAAATAACTGTCAAAAATAACTAACGTGGAGACGTAGTTTAAGTGACTGCTAAGAGGCACGCAAAATGGCAAGTTTTATGTGATACATTCATTGATTAGGGGCTTAAGAGTCTGTTATTTAAGAGATGGCTAATCCTTTCTTAACGAGATTATTATAAGTAAGGCCCTTATTTCAGATGATATTTAAATCCGTCGTCTGTTTTTCTTGAAACATACAATTGAGGTGTCTTCAAGTAAGTGTGTTTCGTTTCAAACTATATTTCCCCTGACATCAGGTACAATATTGGTCAAAAGCGAACGTATGTAGTATATGTAAATATAATGAAATAAAAAATATTTTCACGTAATTTTAACCATATAGCACAGGTAGGGGAGAAGTTACATGACATATTTTATTCAAAACATGTTGTATACGTAATTATCAGCAAACTAATATATTACATTACGTTTCTAGATTTTACTTTAAATTCCTAACTAGTATTAAAGCAAATTATATTATACTAGCTTCTGCCCGCGACTTCGTCCGCGTGGAATTTTTTTCCATAAAAAGTAATACCTCCAAGAATATGTGTACAAAGTGTCATGATGATCGGTTGAGTAGTTTTTGCGTGAAAGCGTAACAAACAAACTTACATTCACCTTTATAATAGTAGGGATAGTGGGGATTTTTGTCATGTTTATTAGTTTCTACGGCATACATAGCGTTCAATATGAAACAATAGTAATGAAATTTGATATATAACAATTTAGAAAACAAAGCATAATTACAAACAATGAATTCAAGTTATATATTATTCATAATTATTGACGTTAACACTTTAATAAACTTAAGTTATTACTTAGTAGGACACTACTAAGTAATATAAATTAATATAAATGGATAAATATAAATTGTTGATATATATTCATATATATGATAATATATCAACAATATATACTTATCATGAACTTAAAAAAGCAATATTATTGCGTTAGAAATATAATACAACTTCTTAATAAATAATGTTTACCTTAACTCATTTTATATAGTTTTTAATCTATTAATATTTTAAATACAAAATTGTTTTGTAAATCAGCTCCATGGCATCTCTTGTTCTATAGGGAGGATACACAAGTCAGGGACTTAGTTAATTAACAAAAGACTGACTTGATGCGAACACCACATGTTCACGACTGGGATGTACACAATGTACACATTCAATGCGATGTACTTGTACCTTTTCCTTTATATGATTATGTGTACAACTGGCTTTATTAACGATTCGATGAATGTAATAAGGACTTGTTTTAATGTTTGAATCTTCGGATCGGAAATGAGCGAGGTATACATTCATAGGTCACTGGCTTATATATTATATATAAACTTCTACATACCTGACAACTATACCCGCGGTAGACAACAACACAACACAAATTGTTTGCAGTATCGGTCAGTAGTGCTAATATGCTTCTACAAGCATCTAACCAGGGCTCTTCAGAGATTGTATCAGATTTGCGAAGTGAACACAGAGACGGTCTCTTGTATCCCTTAAGGTAGTTCAAAGAAAGTGCATTCATGTGTATTACTAACACAATATGCTAAAGAATAAAGTGCTTATATTGTCGCTTTAGTTGTAAGACTGTTATGACATTGTAGTTTAATGAAATAAATAAATATCCGGATCGAAGGACCATGGACGCAAATGAGCGGAATGTGGTGTTTGGTGTACACGTGGGTCCAATAATTGCAATAAACAATTATATATTGATGGATACATGCAGTGCATTATAGGAAGTTTCAATGGGATCTATAATTTAAATATATAGCAATACTTATATAGCTGTGAATGTCAAAGAAGCACGAGCGGTGTGTAAGAATAAGCCTGAATGGCGCTCTGTTGTTCGTGCCTACCCCGCAAGGGACCTGGCATGAAGTTATGTAAAAGTATGTTGTATAGCAATTATTAGGTGTTGATGTTTAGACATATGTAAGGCGAGTGACATGTGTGATTTTTAATAATATAATGTTTTGATGTAATGAGGTTTTATGAAATGAAGAAGTTGCGTTAATAGCAAACAGGCAGGCACTTAATATGAAACTAATAATATTAAACGAAATTAAAATAACAAACCTCGTTTTTACAAGATAAATTGTTAGATAATTTTTTTTGTTAATTTGTGTCTTTAGATGATTAAAAAAATCATTTTGTATTCTAATATCTATCATTAGATGTGGCTTTAATTGTCCAAGACATATAAACATCATTAAATAGTGTAATTATTTTCAAAATCCTGTTTGTAATTTACGAAAGTGATCTTCTAAGGAAAAACATTATAAACAATGGTATAATAAATACATCTGAGCCTGACCCCTTTATTTGGTTACCCATACATAATATCTAAAATCACTTCTTACCAACGGAAGCAAAGACACAAAATATTCATAACATATCCATAAATCGAATGTTAAAAAAAATAGTTATCAAAATTTAATAGAGCGATCATTCGTAAACGTGTAGAGAAACTAATTAAAAGTACAACAACCTAATCTAATAAAATATCGAATAAGTAATTAATCGATTATATCGATAAAATCGTTCTGATCTCGTATTTCTTACAAATTGGTACACATAACTGGATATAATCACATACGTTGTTGTAATGTATTTTTCGAGACACAAATAATCGAGTGAGATGATATTTCGAATATGGGTTCCGTATTTAAAAACTCTTGTTATCATTTAATTTTAATTAATCGAATGAACTATTGTAAATGACAGATGTCATTTAATTAACTATTGTAAATAACAGATGTAATTTAATTAAAAATTGTAAATGACACACGTTACAATGAATTATTTAAATGTCATTTCTTCTTTTGGCTTTTGTCAATTTATTGTTCAACTAAAGTTTTCTCCACATTTACGCCACAGATAATACACGAGGAGGTGCTCTATTACATAAAACTTAATTTTAGTGGAAAATTATCTAACTGATGTATAATGGTGAAAATAGCTTAAAATTCTGATGTGTAGTTTAGAAAGAGTTAGCCAATATACGGAAAGCGACTTATTTTATAGTAGGTATATAAAGATGCTGAAATTTGTTTTTCTCTGATTTTTTTATTATACAATGTCTGATAATTTAATTTAATTTTCCCATTATAAACAAATGTTTATATTCTACACTATCTTAAAAATTAAACTACATTATAATAAAGAAACCTAAAATTAAATTCTAGAACTAAAAAGAGATCATATATTATTCATTATAGATAAAATATTGGTCCCAAACCACTGTCTTACCGGGAACGTTCCCAAAATGTTATCTGTTTTATGTTAAAGGTATATTTTGTTTAATTTTCGGTATTAAGACATATATTTTTGGTTATTTTTAGCATCTTTATATTTACACAGTTTAAAACAAGGTCGTTTTCCGCGTCTGTCTGTCACTATATCGGCTAACTCCACCTAAACCACGCAACGGATTTTCAAGTAGTTTACATATAAATAGAACTTATTTTAAATATTTTTTTATTTAAAATAAGCGAGAAAACGTAGCCAGCCTTCTGGGCACCTTACCCATAGAAGACGGTGACCTCGGCTTAGTATTCTACTTATAGTCTTGTGGGACTATGAGTAGAATACAATACAAATAGGTTACGTTTTGTATGTAATTTTATAATTGTTCAATGTAATGCAAATAAATAATTTGAATTTGAATATATACTAGGTTTTACTCGCGGTTTTGCTCGTGATGTATAAAAACTTAATTAAATTTTCATGCAGTTATGCCCCTAGGAATACTGTGATGTATAAAAATTGCTACATTAAAATAAACTTTTCTAAATCTAAACAATTATGATATTCCATATCTATAGCACAGAACCCTAAAACACAGCCACGAACATTACAAAGCAATCCGTAATCCCTCTCATATTGATAAATATTCCCAAATATATTGTAATAAACATTGGAAACACCGAGGGAGCCCAATTTAATTACTATCATTAAGGAATTTTTACATGAATTATTTTTCTATCGCCTCCGGAGCGCACGGAGTAATCAAATCTATTAGATAGAGAAGCCAAATACTAAATATTGATAAGTAAGAAAGAGACAGATACAGACTATGAAACGAAATAATCAATCGATTTTATCGAACAATCGTGTGTGTCATTTCTTGATAATTTATTTCTACATTGTGTTACATTTAATGTGAACGATCTTTAGACAAAAAATATGTGAAATAGATATAGCAGTTTTTTGTTAGATATGGTTGCTAGCCCGTTCTTAAAAAACCTAGACCATTAGGGGTCACCAACCAATTACGTCACACGAATTTCATATTTTTTTACCTCTCCCCATCCTTGTCACAGGTCACATTCGTGCGACTCTTACTCTTACTCAATATGAATAAGACTGCTAATGTATAGACGCAGTTTACGCAAACAAAAACGTCAAATGAAATGAAGCATTTTTTACGAACTTCTGTACAACCCGCAAGAGTTAACTTGAGACTTCGCTCGGACGACGTAAGCGCGAGGCACTGACGCGGCGTTGGCGAGAGCGGTAAGAAGGCGGGTGTCGGGACGGTAGAGCGCATTCCGCTCAGGTCTCAAGTTAACGCTTGTGGATAGTAGTGCGTCTGCCTACTCGTAATGCATTGAAACGCGATCGGCGATTTAATATACAATAGAACAAGTATTCCAATGTATTCGTTGTAGTTTTTCAGTGATGTGAAATACAATAAATTAATTATCATCATCCGAGCGTTAAATCCCGTTTGCGTTCTGAGCGTTCATTCCGACACCCAGGGTCCGCTTCCCTACTTTTTCTACTCCACATCGAGCGGTCTACAGCATCCCCGGTTTTGAGATCATTGGTACGCATGTCATCCTTCACAACGTAAAGCCAACATTTCTTGGGCCTTGCCCTTCGACCGGGACCTGGCGGAGGCGGCATGGCTAGACATTTGTTCCCCACATAATTAGCCGGTCTCCGTAATACGCGGTCTCACCAGCGTAAGCGACACTCTTCCAGTTTCACGTATATGAAGACTGCCGCGGATGCGGGAGTTCGTGACACTATCTTTCCGCGTCACTCCACACATCCATAAAAAAAAACTATATAACAACTTATAATGCTAATGTATATAATACACACCCACATGGATATTAATCAAGTCAGCACATCGTATAGGTGTCACATATCGCCCAAACTCGAGTTGACCTCACAACATTGTCCTATATATGGCGATATTAAAGCAGTTATTGTACGCTCCCAGGAGTGGGCAATTGACTGAATTCGCCTCTATTGAGTCAGATTAGAGCGGACGAGGTTTCTACAATTATGGTAGGGGGACGCCCGGGTAATCATGTACCTATGTTGACTAAAATCTATACCAATAAATAAAATTGTCTACATAACAATAAGTTCTACTTTTACACGCTTTATATTAGTTTACACTTAGCAAAGACCGATGATAGTACAATAATTTAACATTTTTGTTTTGGATAAAATAGTTAAACAAAAACTAAAAAGCACGATTTTTAGTTAATCGAATTAAAAAGTAGAGAATAATTCTTAATATTAGAATAAGATGATTAACGAGAACATTAATGTCATTATGTACTAATATATAAAGCTGAAGAGTTTGTTTGTTTGATTGAAAGCGCTAATCTCAGGATGGGGGATTTAAAAAAATGCCCGAATATTGCCATCTTTTTAGCTATATACGTCTGATTTGCGGAAACTATGATATCTATCGGGATAAAAAGTATCGTATAACCCGTGCGCGTTAACATGACACCTGGCTCGAACACAACCCTCCTCCCAGATCAGTAGCGTGAGCATCACTATTGTAGTTGTTAAATGACGATATTCAAAAAACTAAAATAACATTCAATTTTTTTGCACAAATAATTTAAATGTAATATATTGATAAGCTAGGTGCCATGTTAATTCGCACGAGTTACAAATGTTGGGGATATAAGTACTAACTCTGTCTCAAGTTTCATTTAAACAGTGACAAAAATTCTAAGTTATAATAAAAAATATATTTTTGGAATCTGTTAGTCCGAATAAGACCCCTGACTTTTTAGATTCATTGTATAAATTCACCTTTCTAGAGAATTATTGTGTTATATATAAGAAAGCTGGTGTTAAAATACAATACCATCATCATGCTTATCTTATTAAAATTCCAACAATTATAATATCGAAAATAAATACTGTATACAATGTTTTACATAACATAAATGTATTGAAAATCGTTTCTACTCTATGTTTTTATAAAATATAGCCTATGTATTATTATTATATGAAAGCTATATTATTTTAAAGTTTTATCAAAATCCTTACAAATTTTCGCGTTTATAGTATTAGTAGAAAAATAGTAATGATTACATAATTGTTACCATGCAAGATATGAGATCTGGTGCTTAATTTATAAAGTTATAAGAAGAGTAAACAAATATTTTATCGTCACTGCAATCAGCAAAAATCATAGTCATTCCTAAACAAGGCGTAAATTGGATCAAACAACGCATCAAATTACCGAAATCACGGACTTTGTTCCTTATGCCATCTCCATGAGACCAACTGGACTAAGGATGTTTGATTACTACCTATGCATATTTATCGATAATATTAATTTTGAAATCATTTTTTATTTATTAGCTAGGCCTTTAAGCCAGATCTTAGATTAGAATATAGTTTCTTAATTTTCTTAAGCCTTCGTATATATAGCTCAGCTGAACTGTATGTTATCAACTAAAGCCAGTCAACGGAGTTCTTGTGACAACTCGAAAGGTCATATTTGACTATACAGTTCACATTTCTCACAAAAGACAAATTAGTACTCAAAAACTATCAATATCCTACAACTATGGTTCATTTTGAAGTAATTTTACAATAAAACTGCACAGCACAACATCTCCTTTCAGTTCCCGCCAAAAACTCCATTTTGAAATCATGAAACTAGTTGGGCGTTTGCTAATTTTGTATGTGCTACAATTGTCTAAGCTATTATTAGGTCCCAGTTTTGCAATAATAAAAATTGAGTTTCTTATTTATTTAATCACATATAACTTTATTCTGTGTATATTCAAATAATATTTATGAAATGTGGCTACTTTTTTTTAAATTGTTACCCCGTTTGGTAATATTGCTGAAGCTTTCAATGTAGTCTCTTCGTTTCCGATTATGTTAGGATTTTATTGCGCCTGTACCATCCAGGATAGTGTAAAGATTTTTACAAAACTGCTTTCATACAACTCAAACAAGTCGTTAAAACAATTATAATTAAGGAAAGAAAGTCATAAAAGTACATTAGCTCTGAATATAGTAGATTCTTCTCTGGAAATATAGATAATAAATAAAGATTGTACAATTTACTTCCCTAACCTATAAGAATGCTACCTTTTTTCAGGATAAGAGTGCTTATTGTATTTTCAAGGACTGTTTTCTAAAAAAATACTAATTCGAGATCATACATCCAAGTTAAAAAGTAAACTTTTGGAATACACCAGTCAAATTTGAGACATTTCAACGTTACAAATTATGAGTAATTTATTTTATCGAGCGGATCATTCAAAAATACGAAACTAAAGTACTGCCAGTACTACAATTATATGACCCTATACATTTCTTAGGTTAAGTTTGTAAGTTATTATATATAAGAATGTCAAAGAAGCAAGTGAGGTGTGTATGAATAAGCATGTATGTATGGCGCTCTGTTGTTCGTGCCTACCCCGCAAGGGACCTGGCGTGAAGTTATGTATGTATGTATGTAAGTTTGTAGGTACAATGTACATAGTGTTAAGCTACTTTCTAAGTTTTTTAAAATGCTTTTTCTTAATTTGATACTCTGTATTGTTTTCTTCTAATTTGGTTTTTTTATTGCATGAGTTCAGTAGACAGGCAGACGGACCATTAAATGGAAAGCGGTTGCCATCGCCTATGGACATTTGCAACACCTAAGGTGCTACAACTGGAACTGGAACCTGGTCACTAATGCCGGAACAAAAATCAAGGTTGTTATGGCAGCATACTCTAGACCAGGGATGGTAGCTATTCAGTCAGACAAATACCCTACCAATAAATGAACAAAAAAATGTAGCTGAAATAAATTTATCGATCGTGAATTAATATCGACAGTTGTAAGTCCCTATCGACCGGCTAGGGAGGGGCACGCATCGTACTCAAATGGCCAAATAGCGTTTCCCATTTACTGTGTAATGGTCTATTCCTACTTCGTCCGGTGTTCAGCCGATTTGCGTTTTATTGGCGTGCGACACAAGTTACGCCACTCCCGATTCGTTTTGTACGGGAACGTGCATGTACTGGGAACTTTGATTTGGTACATTGCTATAGCTAATGCACGGTTACTATATTATTATCCCCGCAAATCGCTATTGCGCCTGGCCGCCATTTTGGTGACGTAACCGTAGCCGAACACTCGGCACTGTTAGCATCACTGACCGGCGAGTACGAGTACATATCGAGTTGCGTCACGTGAATGTTAATTTGACAAGGTTCCAGCGCATTAGCAATTTGCGGGGATAATAATATTCATTGATTTGCCTTAAGTATGGAGCTTGTTTCAAATTTTTACCTACCTTAATATAGGTAAGTAACCTTATAGGTAACCTTAGTAAGGTCATACATATGACCTTCAAAAAATGAATGAATGAAAACACTCTTATTGACCATAAATTAAAACTACATACTAATTCTTAAAAACAAACACACAAACACATACATACATACATATTATCACGCCTTTTTCCCATGGGGCAGGCAGAGACTATGGATCTCCACTTGCGACGATCCTGACAAACAACTGTCGCTTCATCTACTTTCATTAACCTCTTTATACATGCACGTTTATTTGAAATGCTTTTTACCTGACCTCGTTTTAACACTTCTGTTGGGTACAATAAATATTGAACAAAAGGCGGAACAATCGCTTAAAACGATCTTTACTACTACTACTTACTCTCTTCCTAAACTAAGGAAAATATTAAAAAATGACAGTGTTCTCCATCTGGATCTTAATCTGAATAAAAAATGTTACTTATTATGCAATATACATACATATATAAAACTAGCCTCTACCCGCGACTTCGTCAGCGTGGAAAATTTTTTCAACAATCCCATGGGAACTCTTTAGTTTTTCGGGATCAAAAGTATCCTATATGCTGACAAGGGATATAAGCTATCACCATACAATTCATTTAGATCGGTCCAGTCGTTTCGGAGATGAGCCCGTACAAATAGAGGAATAAAATTTTGAAAAAATCTAAATTAATTCTATTTCACTTCTAACATCCCCCCGACTCAGTTTTTAGCATGTTTGTTCATTGTACAGAAATTCGACCTCTACAATTTTATTATATGATGTACACATGTAATGTAAAAATTCATACGTATATACATAAGTATACATATACATGTTTATTTTATTTATAAGTTATGTAGTTTAAGTATGTTTATTTATGATATTTAATGATTTGCACCACCTACATCGCCAGATTAGATTAAGTTATTCCTTAAGTTAGGTTGCCTGGAAGAGATTGCTTTCAGCGATAAGGCCGCCTTTTGTCTCTACCTTGTCATTATTGTTATTGTATATTTTGAAATTGTATATTTGGTGAGCAATAAAGTGTTATCTATCTATCTATGTAGTTATAAAACATACGTACACATACATTTTAATATTGGTTTTTTTTGTAATCTAACTAGTCAAAATGTTAAATTGAAATTAAACTTATAAGTACTTTAAGGGTTGCATAACGTTCCGTAAATTTATTTAAGAAACACTAAACGCATTTAACACCCTTAAATACGATTAGCATCTTGCACAACGCAAAATTTGTCGCTAAATATGTTTAAAGAACTGTCAATACATTTTGTGTAAAACGTATTAGGCAGTTTAATGCGATTAACTTATTTTATTTAAAGGCGATCGTTATGCAAACGACTCTAAATATTTGACTATTATGATTTAAAATTATGTTTTAATATAATTTAAAAAAGGGAAAATTTTGTACGAAGTTGAAGTGAAGGTAAGTGAAACACGTGTACTGTGACCGACATAATGAGATGCGGTCTCACCTCAAACATCATTTAAATAAGTCGTATAACGACCTATCCGACCAATCACTGCCTACTATAGACGACGAATGCTTACAAATTGTCAATACCTGCGTTTTCAAATCAAGCATCAAAGCACGGTATATTTTTATAAAAGTATTTTTATACATTTTTTATTGCTGGAGTTCAGCAGACAAGCAGACGGACCACTAGGCGGTTTCCATGGCCTATGGATATTTTCAACACCAAAGGTGCTACAAATGCGCTGCTGCTCTCTTAAGGGAGACTGGAACCTGGTCACTAATGCCGGAACACAACTCAAGGTTGATATAGCGACATACTTTAGATCACAGCATGGATGGCAGGGTTCTAGCCATCCAGTCGGGCATTTACTTAGATTATTCAAATAGAATAGCATTTCATTATTTTGTCTCCTATCTTGTATAATCTCAACAATAAAACTCTTAAACGTGTATATACGGTTCTTTATTGTTAAGACAATGCTAAACATTGACGTCTCCTAATTAGCAGGAAATAACTAAAGAATGTCTGTTTGACGGCCTGTAGTCTAGTCTAAGTCTATTGCACATAACATGTCTGTTGATAATTAAAAGCCCAAAATAATTGCTTACTATATCTACTCTACAACTTTAGACTGTTGAATTAAAATAATTAAACAAAATACTTCTCACTTTTTTCGTAAACAACTCTTGCAAATAATATCGCGAGGGTCTTATAGACGTATAAAATACTGATATAAGAAATAAAAACAAATACAGTAGTAATTGACGGATAAATAAGTAAGTTGTTCCAAAAACAGAATGCAGACGCCTCCGAAAACAGTTCATGATTATAAGTCGTTCGCAGAAGGTTTGACGATGATAACCCCCCTCCCGCTTCCTACAATCGCGACCCGCAATCGTCTAGTTCTTAGCACTACTTAAACAAGCCCCAATCCCAGTCATAGGAAGCGGGAGGGGTGATCATCGGCAAACCTGCACACGTCAACCTTATACTACGCAATATAATCCGAATTCTAGATTAACATTAAGCATTAAAAATAGTCTAAAATTGACAAGATTTGAAGACACCAGTCGTCTGCATTAGTATACCAACTTAATAAAAATGGTGTTATGGCTTTGTGTCTCCAGAAAACAGTGCATTCTTTACACGTGTCTGTGAAAATTGACACATGCCTAATTTATTCTATGATCAGTTATTTCGTATATTTCTGTCTTAATTATTGATTCTAGCACAAATATTTATTTTCGTGTACGAAGAATTTTGACATTGAAAAGTGGACCACATTTATTGAACAAACTTCGAAGAGAGAGTTGACTTACGAACTATTGAATTAATTATGATGGTAATGAGAGTTTTTAATTAAAAATCACACTGACTTTTAGCTGACAGATTTCAAATGTTTAGAAAAGTTGATTTGTGTTTACACTTTTAGAAAATCGTGTAACTTGTGTAGGTATTATGTATAGTGTTCAATTAATGAGGGTGTCGGTTAAGGTGGTTTGGATATTATACTTTATCACACAAAAATAATACATAAAATCAATAAAATTAATACACAAGTATAACCGGCGGTTTTATCGCCCATGAATTTCTTCCAGACAACCTTTTGGATGGATTATAAGAAGGACAACAAAAGTCGGTAGCTGCTAAACCAGCACTCGTACAGTAATTAAGTTTATAAATAGTATATATGGTTTATAAATAAATAATACATAATTATGTACTACAATATATATCGCGGGCTTCAAGCCAGAGGGGCGTATAAAAAAATGCGTTTTTTTTATTTCGTCTATCATTTATATTTTTATCGATACACCACCCTGTTTTTTTCTTAATAGTAGGTTAATTAAAAAAAAGAGCATTTCACGTAATCAAGGAAGTACTTTTGCAAACATCAGTTATAGAGATACATTGAAAAAAACTTATTAAAATTTTTGTATCTCCTGAAAAGTTGGCTTATACGCCCCTCTTGCTTGAAGCCCGCGATATAGAAATGGATGAAGGAAGACTGACAAAACAAGTGTGTATGTTTGACGGCCTCTGTGGTTGAGCGGGCTAAGCCTTTGCCGGCCTACCTCACTGCAACGCGGAGGCTCCGGGTTCGATTCCCGGTATAGTAAATTTCGGAAACGTATTTTCTCCGTTATTTACCATGGTCTGGGTGTCTGGGATCGGCCCCAGAGTGATCCGTTGTATATTACCCATAACACAAGCGTAACTTGCTTAATTTGGGGATATACAATGTGTGTGTTTGTCTGCCGATTATTATTATTATTTTGTATGCCAGTAGCGTGGATGATAGACTTGGTGCTGGTAGACCGCGAGCTACTTACCACGATGGAAACGCACATGTTTTAAAGAATAGCCAGTTAAAAGCATCTATAGTAACTATGCATGTATGAAGAGCTTAATGAATGTAGATGAAGCCAAAGATATATGACAAGATCGTCGCAAGTGGAAATCTATCATCCCTACCTACCCCCATGAGTAATAAACGTGATAAATATGTAGGATAAATCAAAATGAAAAGTCTATGTGTGATTTGAAAATTTAAGTGCAATAACTAAAGATACTACATTATTGGGTATTACAAGGGCCAACTCTGGGACCATACCCAGATATCCAGAGTCTAGATTACTCTATCATATCATATCATAGTAAATAACAGAAAGTCATTTATAACATTTACAATACTAGAAATTGAACTCAGGACTTCAGTTTTTCGGTGGAGTTAGACTGGCAAAGGTTTAGACCACTAAATACAAACCAGTTAATATCTTAAACACAACTTCGTATAAATAGATTGCGACTGTTTTTTTAAATTATAAATTTCCTATAATTCCCCCAATCATATTATAGTTAGAGCTTTCGTATGTATCAACAATATTTCTCACTACTATTAGATACTGTTTTATTCCCAACTTGTAAAATAGGTTGTCAATGTTGAAAATGTTGCAGTAAATACGTGAAGTGGCACTAATTAGTGGTGTGCTCAGAAATCGTCATATTTAGCTAATAGAACTTATGTCATATTAGTGTTAAAGCGGCCTCGTTACAGTAATTTACGTAAAGGAGCATTTAACATGTTTAATTAAGGTGACCTTTGTAGGAGAAGTGAAATCATAAACTGTTAAGAACTTTTTAGTTACGGAAATATCCCGACAGCTATTCAGCAGATAAATGGAAATTCAAATTCCAAAGTTTTTATTTAGAGTAAGTTTTACCAGAGACTTTTCAAGGTCATCTTGACTGACAAGTAATTGAATTTAACCGTGCTAGAAAATTTTAAAGTAGTGTTTTTTTTGCAAGAAGGAGCACTTCAGCAGAAACTTGACATTACATTAATAGGCTTTATGTCTTTTATGTTGAAGTAAGTAAGACATTGGCATCAACCATAAGTTCGCTGGGAGCAGCTTTGTTTTTTAATTTGATTCATGTTTGTAACAAAACTTGTGAAAGCTTTTGTTTTGGTTTTTCTAAAATTCTCACAGAATCACGTGTTTCAAGAAATTCAAAGTCTGGGAAAATGAGTTTTTGTAACAACTCATTTCAAATTAATTATATAATAATATAATTCAAATATATAATAAAAAAATAGAATATAATCGCAAAATTTAACTGGACTTAATTTAACACTTACCACTGGCTTGTAATTTTCTCTCTTGCGAATCATCAGCGTCCATCGAAGACTGCTTTTGAAAATAACCCTGCAAGTATACAAAATACATAAGAAAGACAAAACTTTGACATCATTGACACTTTATTCAATAAAAATTACAAAAATGCACAACAAGGCAATAGTAACTTGGTAAAACAAAAGGCGGCCTCATCGCTAAAAGCAATCTATTCCAGGCAACCTCACTCAAAGCAAATTCTTAAATTATCTGCAATTATTGAATTATTATTAATTATTAAACATACTCATAACAGAATAAGTGTTAAGTATTATAAAGTTAGGTTCAGATATCTATTCAGATATTAAGTCAGGTTGTCTGGAACATATCGCTTTCAGCAATAAGGGCGTCTTTTGTTTAATCTAATTGTATACTGGTTTTCAAGAACTAAGTTTTGATTTATGGTGAACAATAAAGTTTTAAAATTATTCATTAATTTTATAGAAGCATATTTAAAGACACCTTTATAACAAGTATATATATATATATCTAATATATAAAATTCTCGTGTCACAGTTTTCGTTGCCATACTCCTCCAAAACGGCTTGACCGATTCTCATGAAATTTTGTATGCATATTGGGTAGGTCTGAGAATCGGCCAACATCTATTTTTCATCCCCCTAAATGTTAGGGGTAGTCCACCCCTAAATTTTTATTTTTATTTTTTAGACAAAATTTTTAATTTCTATTTTTTTATGATACAACATAAAAAATACATACAATCCTCAATTTTCACCCTTCTACGATAAACCCCTATTTTTTACCGGGCAGGACGACGTCTGCCGGGACTATATATATATATATATATTTATATATTGGTTTCCGAGAAAAATGGCTATAAGATACACAGACAGCTGAACAAACAAACAAACCAATATGAAAAATGTATTAAGGGGGGTTACTTCACCACGATAGCTACAGAAGCTTTAATAACGAGTAACGCATCTATTGTTCTAGAATACCAAGCCAAATATAATGACTAAGTCGTTACAATACGCAAAAGTGATTCACCAACATACCTGCATTTGTAAATTTGCCAAATCCTCGAGATTTTTCCTCATTAATACGTTTTGTTGGTCAAATTCCGAAACGCTGTTGCCAGCACTCGAGGTCGCCGATTGTTCCTTAACAAAAGGGAAAAAATAATATTCATTGCCAGTCTTCGAACAACACAGCATTCGTTCCAAAATGGAGCAGCCAAAAATTGTACCATAGTAATAAAAACTTTACTAATATTTATAACAGTTTCGTCATAGTACAAAAACTAATATTTGTAGCGAATGAAAATACACACAAACGTATAAAAAGAAATTTTCCCTAGAATTATCATAATACCCACAGAATATGGATTCTAGATTTGTATATCTAACAGAGCACATTAAAATAATGCAAAAATATATATTTAAATAAGTGAAATCGTTATTGATAGATGTAACATTTAACAAGATAGAATGTATGATTACAAATCTTGTATTTAATAGAATAAGTTTTCCTGTAAATGCAAGGGTGTGTTGCATCTCACACAAACCTCATAGGTTTAAGTGGTGCTTTACTACTATTTTATGATGTAAAATTATTATTATACATAAAAAAGTGGTTTTCAATGCTTTTAAAATGTAACAATATTTTTGAAGTCAATACACAGAATATTTCAATATATTTCAGGATACACAGTTATACGCCTTATAATAATCAAAGTCCAATTGGGTTCTATAATTATGATGATTGTATTACACTGTGCAGCAAGAATCCATTTAGTTTTAGTTAAAGAAATCTAAAACTAAAATTATTCTCGTAAATTACCGCATTCTTATTACATATCTTTTTTATACGATTCTCAGTATTGTTTGATAGTTGGATTAAATGAATAGATTGTTTTTTAGAGCTTAACATATTAAGGGCCAGCACAAATTAAGCGTTTTACTACTGACGGTTATTACATACTGCCAGGTTTCTATATCTTAATATCCAATAAAGAGCCATGCTGGAATCATTATCATTATAGCTTTTAGGGCCGGCTCGATCGGTAGGTTACCACGCTCTCACAGAATATCGGCTTCAAACGGTTATCCTTTAACTCATCATGTTCATCGTGGGATGAATGAGAGTTTGACTTCCCCCTTCTCCTATCTAACCTTCTGTATATCCTCCCCCAATTGCATTCTCCTGTTCTTCTATATAAGTAAATGACAAAACTTCTTTTACATATCAGCTTGCTCCAGCCTCTTATACTATCTTCTGTGTAACGTTTTTATCTTGCCAAACATGTTAGGAATATATAGAGTAAGCCTTCAGTACGTCTCGTCATTACCATAATGTTAATAATTATTTTATTTTATTATGTCTTTGTCTTACTGAGGATGCACTGTCTGCTTCAATCCATTAATTCTTCGCCAAAGTAACTGTGCAACATACTTTTGTATGAAATTTATTTAAAAAGAAAGAGAGAAGAAGAAGACATGTTTGTGGGGAGTTTCTTTCCGCTTCTTCTTAATGGCAATAACACATTGCGAAGCAGTGTACATAGAACAGGAAGTAAAGCTAAATTTTAACTTATATGTATAAACTTCAAAGAGTGTTATATAGTAGAACTTATTTTGAATAAAAAATTTTTAATTTGAATAACCCATTCCTTAAGTCTTCTCCCCCCTATTGCATCTCCTCTATCTCAAACTAAAAGTGACAAAATAGAAATTTCTCGTATATAAAGTCAATGTGGGAACTCCATACATCTCTCATTACTTCAACAGCTAGCTCATCAGCTAGCGAAGCTAAGAAACTATTGAATTCGGTCTTCGATTTGAATTGGCGTCAAATTCCGTTTAAAAAGTTAAAAAACGAGCGACGTATGAACTTACCTCATTGACGGGCTTACCTTGAGTATAAGTAAGATGTAGGACATAAAAGAGACAAATATTTTCTTACCTGTCCATCAGTATCCCTCGATACGCTCAAGTCGAGCGTCTGGTCTCCGTCATCAGAGCCACTTCCCTCTTCATCCTGTCCTTGGGAACTGTTGAACAGCCTCACTGACTGCTGGTTTATTATCTGTAGAGCTCTTTGTCTGTGAAAAGAATGAATAATATAATTACAGCCCATAAACGTCTGCTGGGCTTGGCTTTCCACTATAGGAGAACGAACAGTATATTAGCCACGCTTGTCCAATCACGATGTTTTCCTTCACCGTTGTAATTGAAACAATATGCACATTAGATCGAAAAAGTCCCAAGTGGTGCATGTGTTGCGATCAGGGTTCAAACCCAAGCCCTTTGAGTTTGTGATGCGTGCGCTAGCCAAATTACGTAACCAAGACTTTATATAAGAAACAGTTTATTATAATTTTTAATCACAATTCTACATGTGGCTTGCTTTATATGAATTTCGGGATATGGATACTACGCGTATCTTGAAAACTTGTAGATTATAAAAAAAATAAGTTTTATACACAAACATTCTGTTTCAAGCCTTATGGATACAGCATAAACTCATCTTTAAAATGTTACTATTACTTTTCGAATTAACATCTTTTATCTATTATAAAATTGTTATGTCTGTTTGTGAATTCAAAATCAATGACCAAAGTAAAGCAAAAACAGCTATTGATACGAAACCTAAACGCATGTGACCGTTTTAAATAATTTCTTCAGTCTGAAAACATGTCTGGCATAGATCCCGAAATGAGTCATCAATTTTTAATAAAAATTATTGAAAAAAATATACAAACAATACAAATAATACCTCTGAGCTTCAATATCATTGTCAGGTGTTTTCGGTGGTGTAATATTAGTGGAACCCTCGTCTTCAGTCGCTGATGAGGATCTCCGAATACTCCTCTCGGTGCCATCCTCGATGCTAGAATCGTGCCTTCTCTTCAAACTTAATGGCAGTTGGGTGAAAGGTTTACCTAATAGAAAAATTAACACAAGTGTTGATAAGGATATCCATACAGTAAGATAGGAAATATAGGACAAATGCATCACTACACATACAAGATGTTCAGCAGAAATTACTTCCACTATTTTATCATTCGGTTACAGATCCTTAAAATTTTTAATCGTAATAGTACCTCCTCATATTTTAAAAGCTCTTCAACAAATTTCGATCAAACCAATTTTCGTTAAAAGTATTTTTGAAACTCTAAAACCTTAATTATTTCAGATTTTCCATTTGGTATTTCTCTCAATACTGACTTTGAACGCAAATATCTACCCACCAATCGACTTGAAAAAAGTTATTAACGAACATAATGAAATATAAAAAAATACCCTTAGATGGACAGACTGACATAAACATTTTATAGAAGTTCCATTTCTGCTAGTTCGCTAGTTTATGAATTGCACTGAATTTTTTTATTTGTAACGTACCTTGAAGAGCCTCCAGAGCTCTTATTTGTCCACTTATAGCATCAGCAACCTCATTAGACGAGAGTCCGTATAAACTTAAAAGTTCTTTCATAGTATTCATGGCGTAGTCCCTTAGAATTCTATTTGTTGCATTAGAAGCATCGCCATTCTGTTGAACTTCCATCACCTCCATTGGTTCCTGATCCAGTCTTTCGTTTGCATTAATATCCTGACCCTTATCGTCATCAGAATCAGAATCCCTTCTCCTCGGTGGAGAGTTCGTCTTAATTAATTGTGAAATAGCAAAAGAATTTTTGGTACAAAACGTCTTATTTTGTAAATTACTAAAATTCAACACCGTCCTATTTCTCTCCGCTTCTTGGTTAATTTGTAAGCTATGTATATACGAACGTTGAAACGAATCGACATTTTTATCATGGCCTAATCTATTTTCATAATTTGTTTCTATATTTTCATTAGAATCTGTACTTAATCTTCTACTAAGATCTACAGCATCTTCTTTTAGAAGACTAAAATTTTTGACGCCTATTTTTGCGTAGCTACCATCGTTATTGTCATCATCAGCCTCTAATTGGTCAGGAGAGATTCTGTCATTGCCATTAACAGGACTGCCTGGTTCACAGTTAGCTCCATTAGACTCATCAGAGAACGTAGTTGCATTCGGTGCGCATCTAGGTTTGAAGTTCTTTCTTTTATTCCTTTTTGGCATATTATAATA
The DNA here is from genome assembly GCA_012273795.1 of Dendrolimus punctatus. Taxonomy (NCBI): domain Eukaryota; kingdom Metazoa; phylum Arthropoda; class Insecta; order Lepidoptera; family Lasiocampidae; genus Dendrolimus; species Dendrolimus punctatus. Next base: position 14,091,450 of record CM022550.1, read on the forward strand.
CGGAGACATGTCAGTGCTGTGATCCTCCTGATTTTCAGGAGGCTCCGACCAGGCTGTCCCATGGTGAAGGTATAAAGGCTCTTCCGTAGCAGGCTGTAGTCTCTCGTGGATTGATTCTTGGTGTGCAGCCATCGCAGTAGTCATTGCAGTGTTAGGACTCTTTCGGGGAGCACAACCTGAAGAGAGTCCGTCCTGTGAACAATAATAAGACTTTACTAAATTAGTTCGATATCGTTTACGAACTTTTATTAAATTATTTCCATACAAATAAATGCAGCTTAACATAGTATAAACAAGAAAACTTAATTCACGCATATAACATTGTTTGTATTAAACATTGCATTTGATCACTAAAATTGATTAGAGAAGAAATAAAAGTATAAAAATTATATCTCTACTTGTGTTTAATATATTTCATTCCATGGATTCCAGTTTACGAAGTTTTCTATAACATCTAACGCTATCTTAGCTAAAGCACAAAACGATTGATTAAGGACAATTTTCATCAGCTTTACAACGATTTCTACATCCAAATGATTCACTGTATAACACCCTTCATAATTGCAAAAAGAGCCATACCTTTTAATCCACGAACAATATCGTCGTGTCGCAAGTTCGTTTTAGTTATTGAATATAAACAATCAAAATTTAACACAACAGTTTGGTATCGTATCATAACACTGATTCATTTTCATTTTAAATTGAAACAATGTACTAAGACAATAGTCTTTTGTTGGCAATAAGATTAGCTGAATACTGTGGAATGTTTTCAAATTGATTTTCTCTTCATTGTTTTGAAATAATATTGGAAAATAAGAGGAGTCTTTTCGTGATACCTGACCCACGAATTGTTTATTCGTAAGGTTCGATTACAGCAATTAATTTTGGAGATTTAATCTCGATGCACAACACTTTTGTGGCGGTTTCTGTTGAGGCGTTTAGGAGTTCAAACACCATGAGGTTTTGAGAAGAATTGTAAAAACGTACTTTTAAAAAATTGTCTAAGGTACGGTATAGTTATATGGCACATTTATTTATTATTTCAGATATAAAGTAAACTTTGCGTGGTTATTAAAAAAATAAGCACGAAGGTTTCACATCCGTCTTAGCCTTCTAACCCATATTATAAAAAGTTCGGATCTGTTCATAATAAATAATAAAAATATCATATTTCTCCCAACAAATAAGCATCGCCATACAGCGTGGTAATGCAACCAGCCTTCTGGGCACGCTCCCATCTGGCAGCGATTTGTTACTCAGTCTATGCTGAAGCCAGATAGATGGCGACGTAACGCGTTACGTAACGAAGCGGTTTGCTCTCCCATAAGAAGTTATCACTTCAAAAAAAAAGCTAAAGAAGCGCAACAGAGTCATCATCGTAGCGTCATCAAATTATCAAAGTATAGAGTTTTATAATCATCCACAATAAACACATATGGTTATTAAGAAATAATACAATAATAACTAACCTTATAAGCTTCATGGGTATAACATTTCTTAATGTTTTAATAAATATTTTAATATAGTCAGTCTTCGTAATTCAGGCAATGGTTGTACATCATCTGTAACAAATTAAAAAAAACACATAAATATACCTTCTAACTAATCCAAACTAGTTCCAAAATTGTGTGAAATTATATACTACATATAATAAAAATAACAGAACTGCCTTGTCTAGTCTAATATAAAGCTTTGCAACTACTGCAGAGAAGTAGCTATGCGGTAAAATCATACTCGAATAATAAAAAATGACAGTCCGTAAACTATCCAAAAATGGAATTGCCTATTAGAAAAAACAGATTGTATACTCCTTATACAATTTCGACGTGAATTTATGCATACGGTGTTTTAAGCATACGTAACCTTACTATGCAGGTTTCCTTAGTGCATTTGCCTTCAACGTCTACGCGTAGCAATTGTAACCATATACATAGGATAAAAGAACTGCCTGCTGCCATAAGTTCAGCTAAGATCCAGCTAAGATTTTTAGTCAGCAGAATACCATTCAGACGCCTTTTCTTTGTGCTAACAGGATTTTTATTGTAGTTAAAACCATATGTAATTATAATTACATAAATCCATGTAAACTAATACGTAAGTACAAAATATTAATGTGATGTTGTATTGTTGATTGATTAAACCTTCTTACGCTTTTAAATATGGACCGATTTTTATGAAACTTACATAACAGATGCAGTATGCCAAAACATTGTGATTAAGTAAAGATAGTCTTAAAATATCAACCTATTGTTTTACAAAGAAAATATTGTTAATTTATTTTTTTGTAACTATTCATTATCGTGATAGATAGATAGATATCTATCCATGCTATTCAGTTTTAGAAATTATTTTGTTATCGCTTATCATCTTGTGGATGCTTATCTTTAATTCTATATTATTATAGGAATAAAGTGTAATATAATGAATTAATCTAAAAAATATTAGCAAAAAAAGTCAGATTAAATTTGTAACTTCGCGTAAACTAATTTTGTAGCGAAAAAAAAACAGAAAGAGCAATTTAAAAAGTATTAAGTTTGGAGATATGAGAACTTTGTAGAAACTACACAATACGTACATATTTTGTGCTATAATATGAACTTGACAAATAATGGGAATAAAATATTATTAAACAGTTTGCGCCAAACCCTTTGGCATTTCTTGGATTAAATTAAAACAATGGATAAAAGTGGAAGTTATTATTTTTATGTAAAATTAGCTAATGGTCGTGACTTAGTCTACGCTTGACTTGACATTCCCGCGGGATTCCCGGGACACAAAATATCGCAGTGATTAATACAAGACGTAAGCCATCGTTTTAGAGGAAACTGTGTCGGAATAAGGACATTTTTATGCATCTAAAAACTTTAAACCACTCCCAAGAAAATTACCACGGGATGCCCAGGATAAAAAGTAGTGCAGATTTTAAGTCTATAAATTTGCTACCGATCAGCAAAAACCTCATCGAAATCGGCCCATCAGTTTTTATGTGAATCCCGAACAGAGAATAATCCCACAAACAGACAAGAAATCTAAACAAAATGCATCGTGTTCTCTATTTTTCTTTTATATAGTGTATTTTATATTACCAGTTGATTTTTAATACCTTCAATGTACAGACACGGCATGTTTAGAATTGTATAATATTATAGATATACACAAGTTTTTATAGAATGCTTCATTTCATTTGGCGCTTTTGTTCACGTAGGCTCCGTCTATATTTTTTTATTCGTCTGAGGTGCACACCAGAAATTTTAAACATCTAACCTAGTTCCATATTGAAATCCAGTACAATGTACAAACGATCTCGTGTCCGAAGATAAATCGTGAAGATAGTATTAAAAAGATCCGTTTTCTAGAATTGACGTAAGACTTGGTAATTTAAAAATAATGATAGACGAAAAAACTCAAGTAACACGCATCGATCAACCGACTCGGTACGAAATTAATTATATTCAACATATTAGATCTATTTTCGAGAAAACGAGATTGCTTCGAGCGGGGCAAGTGAAAAAAAAACATATAAAATTGGAAACTGACTTGCGACGAGCGTTTTGTTTGCTATATTAATGTAACCTTTTTTAATATATGTTTGTCTTTTGTGGTCTGTTCGAAAAGTAACCGAAACGTCGGAATAAAACGTAGTTTTATTATGTGTAGTAGTCGAGAAAATTTAAGAATATACTATGTAATATTTTTAGTTTTTTCTTCCATAAACGGTATCTTGGGATGAAATATTAGAATTACAATCTGATCTAGGCAATAAGACTAATGAGTAATTTAACTATCGTTAAATAAACAAGTACAACTTTAACTGAAGCTGTGTCCAATAATACGTTGCTTATTATTTTGAATAAAGGGAATACTCTTCGTTCAGGGATTTTTTTAACCTTTATCACGACATTTTGTATTGATTTTCTTAGTGACTAAGTATTTTGTGTTAAGTAGCATCCAATATTATTTACATATAAGAATACTATATAACGCGCAGGACTAAATAGTGGAAAAATATATGTAATTAAGGATATAGTTGCATAATTATATGCATGAATTTATATCAGAGCATAGTAGCAATTGAGGTAATCCGGAGATTAAGGCTCTAGCTATAGTTTATAGTTTATTAATGAATATATATTATTACATTAAAGAAAACATCGACTATCAAAGCTCTTTATTAATTTTGTAGATTGTGTGTAACTGTATTAAATTACAGTCAAAATTAACCCTTTATTCGCGAATGCGATTGTGAAAACTTCTATACTAAAAACTATTTCAACAGTTGATGTTCAACTTTATCTAAAAGCAACTAAGTCTTTGCCTAAAGCATTGGCCTCTAAATTATTGCTTCTATATCAAGAGTGAAATGCATTATTCGTAAAAAGTAGTAAGCCATATAGAAAATCAGTAAATATTTAAGAACAGGCTTTAAAGAATTAATAAAAAAATATCAAAGTATCTCAAATTATATGAAAATTAATTCAAGACTGACTAATGCTGGTGTGCACCGACATTTAACCGAAGGTCGGTGCACAAGTCGGAAAGTCGGTGCCTTATACACTTAATTTCATATCAAACATCAGAATGGTTTGAAGTTCGACGCGAACACAAACGGCAAGATGTTCGTCCGAAGTCAATAACGTGTAACCGTGTCGAAATAGTTACGTGGTTTCGGGTGTACAATTACTTATTAAAAACTAATACAGAGTCGACCTTCACTCGGTCACAATCGATCTCGTTAAAGAAATATTTCCGACCGCAAAATGGTGTGTTTACCCTACTTTTAGTAAAATTGTTCATTACATATAAAATTTATTACCTTAAGAAATAAATATTTTTTACATTATTGGCGGTAGTATTATATTACTTTAACAGTGATATAACTAGGTCATTTTACGCACAGATGAAAATAATGCTTGTCATAAGGTAGTTAGTCAAATGATCCGTATTTTATCCGTGCAGGAACGGAGAAAGAATACAATTTCCTGCGTTGGGGCGGCCTGTCGTAAGAGGCGACAAAACAACCCACACCCAGGTGGTAGGACATTTGCCCGACTGGATGGCTACCACCCCTGTTCTAAAGTAAGTCGCCGTAACAACCTCGAGTTCTGAAATTAGTGATCAGATTCCAGTCTCCCTTAAGAGAGCAGCAGTGCATTTATAGCAGCTTTAGTGTTGCAAATGTCCATAGGTGATGGTAACCATTTTCCATCAAGTGGGCCGTCTGCCTGTCTGCTAAACTACTGCAATAAAATAAAATAAAAACAATTAATGACCTGTTTCTATAGTGTTACGAGCTACTGGACTCGAATAAGAATGCCGTTGGAATTACTATAGAATATATTAGAACTATACAAACACGTAAAACACAGGTAACAAATTTTGTGTAAGAGCTTTTTAGTCATAGATGGAAATAATACTTGATATGAGATACTCACTCAAATCATTTAATGGTCGGTTCCTATATTAAGATGGTAGGGCGAATGGATGAATAGTAAGCTATTCATTCATTCACCCTACCATGGGTAGAATTTGACATTCGTTGCATTGAGTCTAAATTTTAACCGCTCGTAAGACAAATGAACGGTTAATAAGATATAGAAACTGTCCAAAATAAGTGTAATACGTTATTATTACACAAAAAATCATAACTTCAGCACTTGTATATTTTTTAAACTACGGATTCTAGCTCGTCCAATGGAGAAGAAAGAGTAGGAAAGTGGACCCCGAGGTTTGAAGTACAGTGAAACCTGGTTAAGTGAGACATCAAGGGACCTGCAATGTGGTTTCACTTATAGAGATATTCCACTTACCCAGTGTCTCAAATATCCAGGAATAAATAAATATGTCTCATTTACAGAGGGTTCCATTAATATAGGTCAGAATACAGGTTATATCAGTTCTAGAGGTGCGATTATTAAATAAAATAACGTGTATATAGTCTCAAAATTACTAACGTATTTAAGTGCGGAATTTGCGGGTAGAATAAAAATAAGTAAGTAAACGAACAAAACCATGTTATCTCAGTTATAGAGGTAAAAATGATGTTAAATTGAAATAACGAATATAGAGGTTTGCTTCGTCCCACTAACAGGGGCAATTCAGTACATTTCAGTGTTGCGAACTCAGCATGAGTTCCAGTTATGGAGGTGTCTCACTTATTCAGGTCCCACTTAACCAAGTTTCACTGTATAAGCCCTGAACGCAACAGGGATTAAACGAAAGCATGACGATGAATGAGTTAAATTCAATAATATTTAAAGGCACGTTTTTATTAAAGTAGTTGAACACGAAAATCCCGCGTTTAAATTATGCATATTATTTTTTTATTGAAATACTGACTAAAGCACGCGACTGCCCTTGTCATCCGGTTATATCTCCGGTTTCAGCATTTTAATAAAACGAATGATCTAATACAACAGATGTCTGTCCTTATATTTACAGCAAAAACTGTATTCAACGGCCTGTTTAAATCATTAACATGAGATAAATGAGCATATGTTACAATATGAATTATTTTGGATCATTAAGTCATTTTGATTTCGGTGAATAATTTAAACTGGTTACACACAGGTAAGCTCAAGCAAGACTGCGTGTCACAGAGATGAATATGCTGTGGTGGAGGTATGGAGTAATGCGGAAAGACCACGTTGGAAACTCTCGCATCCACTGCAGCCTCCATATCCGTGATATCTACTAATAGTATAAAAAGGTAAAATTTGTGAGTTTGTTTGTAACAAGTAATCTCTTGAACTCCTGAATTAATTTTAAATATTCTTTCAGCAGTAGAAAGCTATTTTATTCCTGAATGACATAGGCTATAGTTGATTCCAACGAAGTAAGTACGGGTCACCTAATAATGGATAAATTGCAATAAATTTCGCCAAGTTGATACGACCATGTTTTACGGAAACTGGATAGTTACGTAGGGAACAAATGTCTAAGCATGCCGTCTCCGCCAAGCTCCGGTCGAAGTGGTAGACCCAAGAAAAGTTGGCTTGACGTTGTAAATGTTCACATGCGTACCGATGGTCTCACAATTAGGCATGCCGAAGACCACGCGAAGTGGAGAAGAAAAAATAGGATTGCGAACCCTGGGCTGCGTGGCAGACGTTCCAAACACGATCGGGATTTAACGCTATGATAATGATGCTGATACCCTTTCTCTAAATTAGAAAAAGAAAAAACATTTCTATTACCACCTCAACGTGGCGGATTCCACACTATCCCACCGCCATTCCCCGCGGTTGTTAGTATAATATAGAATAGTATATTTCAACACATTTGCTCAAAAAATACATTTATGAAGCCTGTATACGTTGTACGAAAATTAAAACTTGTGCACTATACAATGGAACGTGCGGTAAAACAGGTACTCTCTCCTAAGTACCTAATTACCCCGCCATGCACTTGGTACTTACATCAAATAGATGGAAAAAAATATAAGAATTGCATCAAGGAGTTTTACAATACGAGAATAAATAAGCTAAATAATCGAACCTCCTTGGAAGCTCTTTCGATCAATATATTTGTCTCATTTTTATATTAAAGAGAGATTTCTATCATAAACTCAAAATTTAAGGGTGTACAGACTCAACTCGTAGTAGCGTAATGGCTAGCGTAAGCGTCCCAATCTCAAAGGGCGCAGGTTTGATCCTGGCCGGAACGCATGCACCACTTAGTCAGTTTTCTGATCTAATGTGCATATTGTTACAATTTCTACATGCTAATAACGGTGAAAGAAAACATCGTACATCACATCGAGATAACCGATGAGTCAAACCTGCCAAGCCGCCTTGGACGATCGTGGCGGGTGTACTGTCCGTTCCCCCTATAATGGGAGGCCCGAGCCTAACAGTGGGACATATACTACACTACTACTATACTGATCCCAGATTCGGGTTCAGCGCATCGAAGTACATAAAAACAGATGGGTCTGGGCCCACTTTTTTGTGCGACAGTGTAATCAAACTGGTTTTCAAAATCTCAAACAATCTAGCAAACATGCATCGAAAACACATGACAATCACGAAACATGATAAATTTTGTTCTAATCTTTAAAAACCCATTAACGTCACACTTAAGGATAAAACTTTTTTGGTCTGAAACTTAATCTGTTTGGGTATTTAATATTAACCTCCATCATGTTTTTGCTTTTTTTAATATTAAATTATTTATCTGAATGTTCTTAACTTATTACAGTTGTAAGCAAATCATTGCTACCGGATTACAAATGATTAAAGAGAATGTTAAAAAGCATTGAATTATCTTCTTCTTTCTCTTTGTAATTTATCTTTATTCAGACACAATACGCCAATTTAGGTTCTGGCTCCAACACCTTTGGCTTTGTGGATTGTTGCCATCGACAATCACGACATACATAAACGTCACATTAGCAGTGATAGAAGAAACGTCACTTTACGAACTTGAAGTCACTCCATACTTCATTGCTACACGTTTAAAATTTACCAGCGTAACGAATTATTGTAAAAACGAATAATATATATATATATATATATATATATATATATATATATATATATATATATATATACCAGTCAAGATATTTATAATGAAACAATTGATTTCCTCACAAAACATATCCACCTGACTGACCATTCCACAAGTAAACTGCGTACGCCGCCATATTTGTCTGCGATCGATATTAATAATGCGCAAGCGCATGTAATTGTGACCGTTTTATTGTTATTATTGGATATTGTTCCCGATCAAGGCTAAACCAAAACGGACTGTTTCACATTTAAGGAGGTACTTACATCCAATTTTGGTTAAAGTTTGTCAAAAGGAATACACAGTTTATATGGTGACGCCCTTAATAAAGGATTTATGGGATGAGTCAATTGAAATACTTTAGAGTCATGTGAATAATGATTTATTTATTATTTTACAACAGACATCTATGATGTATTTTATTAATTAGTATGGGTATACAAGAAGAAGACTGAATTTGAACATTATACATGAATGTTCCATATTTATTTAATAACTTTCAAAAGCTTCAACCAAATTGTACATCTCGTGACTAACGCCAGATGAGGAACAGGTCTTACGATCCTACAGTCTCATTACCGATGGAGAGCGTCAAGTTTATACTAGAATATTTCCAGTATTATTAATCCATATTAATATCTACTGCACAACACACCTTGTTGCTCGATGGCGGAAGAGCGACTGAGCCAACGCAGCGACTATTAGCCGAGTCTACCCGCAAAGTTTTCTAATTTAAAGCAAATGATGTCAACATCATAATTATAACCATTACTAGTGTTAGTCATTTGACATACTTTTTAAAGCATGACAATAGTTTTACTTAGATAATTGCGATACTTGACCCGCTGCGACCTTTGGCAGTATCAAAAGGGAATTTCGAAAAGTCCAATTAATATTATAATTACTAGACAATACGTGTTACGAATAGGCATTTAACTTTGAACCGACAATACACGCGGGAACAAAAGAAATAACTCACAGCTCAAATATTTGAAAGTTTTTGTTTTGTAACATTTATATCGTTTATTTAATGCCCCGACAATTGCGTTATGAAAGGATCATGAAGATTATGTAAAGAGTTCGAGAAAGGTATGCGAAACTTCGGACTTCAAAGCGGAAAAGTACAGTCAAGGTCAAAGTTTATGCCTTTGAAAGGCCGTTTATTGCGCCATCAAATTCGCTGCTAACTATAGTAATGTGACTTAAAAATGACAGAGTGATGAATGAAAGTTCAAATGGCCACCTCTCCCTCCCTCATTCGATGGAATAGGATAGGGGATTCCCTATCCTATCCCATTTATACCATCCCTCCCATACCATCCCCTCTATTCCATTTTAAAGGCTAGCGAAGTATTGACTTTGTCTCTGCTGTTGCAAATGTCTATAAGCAACGGTAACCATTTTCCATTAGGTGATTTACCTGCCTCCAAGTCAGTCAACGGCCTATGGAGCGAGCTATGTTGGGTGTTTCTCTTATGGATATAATTAGAAATGAGGATATCCGTAAGAGAACCAAAGTAACCGACATAGCTCGCAAAATTAGCAAGTTGAAGTGGCAGTGAGCCGGTCACGTCTGCCGCAGGATCGATGGCCGTTGGAGCAGACGAGTCCTGGAGTGGAGATCGCGTCTCGGTAAACGTAGTGTCGGACGCCCTCCAGCACGATGGACCGACGACCTACGTCAGGTCTCCGGTAGGCGCTGGGTGAGAAAGGCAGCGGACAGGTATGAGTGGCGCCGTCTAGGGGAGGCCTACGTCCAGCAGTGTACTGTGAATGGCTGACGACGACGACGACGATTTACCTGCCTGTTTACCAGTTCCCAATAAAAACAAATAATTTAGGCGCAAATTAGAAATAATTATAGTCGCGCTGCATACTTCCCTCGTCATTGTCCTGCTCGCAACCTTGGAAGGTGGCATAAAGTAAACGAATGATAATATGTATCTGTATTATTGTCAATGGTGTTCTATATTTAAAAACGTTTCTAAAACCTTGACAGATTAAAAAAAAATAATTACCATCGGTTTCTCGATCAGAAAACACCCCGAGGCGTTTTTTAATAAATTAACTTATATAATATAAACATATTGCGTACAAAACTAGTTGTTTCCAAATATTCAAAACATATGGGAAAGGAACGTATCACCCACGTGCACGAGGCGGTCTAATTAAATTATAATATCGACATAAAAACGATGGAGTCGATGTTCAATCGATAATTTAAATTAACGTGGGTTTTATCTTCATTGTTTGAATTTTTATGAGCTCGTTTTGATTAATGTCAAGCGATAGACGATGTGTATAATTTTTACAAAGCTCGAAAATGAAAGGTTCTTAAATCATATTTTTAAATAGTATAATACATTATGTATCAACAAGTTACACTGAGACAATTTAAATCAAACTTTGTTTATTATTTCAGTGTTGAAATTCTTTAGTAATTGATATATTCTAGTACTAGGGGTCTAGAAATTAAGATGTTTGTATCAAAATGGATGGTAACATATCATAAAATTATGTTCTCCAATAATATAAAATTGTCATACATTGAAAAGTTTATCTTATTTTAAAGTTGTAATTTTAGAGCCAGATATCCATATTAATATTAGTCTAAAATATAAAACGATCATAATATCAATTATTATACAAATAAAGCGACTCTATTCTTATCGCCATTTATAAAAGTAATTTTTGATCTTGGCTACAATAAATAACAACGTACTTATAAAACTTTAGTTTTTATTAAAAACATTTAAAACGTTCGCTATGTAATTACGAGCCATTATATTTAAAATATTGTAAAAAAATATGTTTTTACACAGATTATTTATTACGTTAACCACATATTTATTACGACGGAGATATCGGCTGTTAAGATTTAGTGCTTAGTCTGAAAGAATTTTAGTTTTTGATATTAATGTTTATGAGCTTTTTTGAAAAGTTAGTTAGAAATGATTGGATTTTTGAAGCAATTTCACATGAAAATTAAAATTATATTTTTATCACTAGTTTCTATAATGTGTCTGAGTCAATTTTTTTAGATATTAAGATTATGATAAAAGGATTCATGAGTAGGCGAAACAAAATTATACAAACTGCATGTCATTCAAATATAAATAACCATCATATTTAGTTCGCAAGTCGTGGTACCTCAATGACTGACTAATAGAAAGAAAGAAAGAAGAAAGGAAGCAAAATATTTATTTCCAATACATCACACACATACACAAAAAATATATCAGTATCTCAATTTAGTGACGTGGGTTATAAAGTAGCTAGCTAAGTACAAGTATGACGAGTATACCACCACCACCCATTCACTCAGAAATAGGGAGGCCCGAGAGTTTATAGAGAGACGTTTATATGCTTCTATTATTTATCGATTTCGATACATAAAATGACTTAACTACTATTAATTATTAATCTAATTAAATGTGTATATTTATTTAGCCAAAATCGATGTAAAATTGTAAAATAATTATATATTACTGTGAGCTGTGTTAGTGTAAGTGACTGTGTCACGCAGATGTAGCCAAGGATTTAATACGTTATTCGAGATGACACTTGTGATGACAATAGTGTTTAAACATTAACCAGGAAACTCATTTACATATACTCAAGATTATCCGGAATAATGTTAAAGTTATTAGCAGTGGCCAAATTCGTCTTATTAATAACTTTAAAAGTAATGCGATTAACAAATAGTCACATTAGTGTATACACATAGGTTATCTGTCAATATGTAGCGTCCTTAACAAATAAAAACAGTATCGCCACATCTGCCCACAGATGTAGCCAACGCAAAGCCGTGAAGGCCATCGCAGTCGCGGGTTGGCCCGCGCGAGCCGCCGACACCACGGCGGCTCCCCAACACAGATACCGGAGGGTAGTAGCCCTCCGAGCTGCTGCCGGGGTAAAGAGCCTCTCGCTCGAAGCCCCCTCACCGGCACGTCGACCCAATATCGATGTGCTGAAGAAGAAGTGTGCACATCTGCGTGAAACGGCCTATAACTGCAAAATTATCATAGGTGCGGTCCCACCATACCGGTAATAGTTAACGCGTTATTTTTGAAACCTATAAGTAGAAGGCCCATTCGATTTTCGAATTAAATGTCTCCTTTCTATGTGTCGAGAGTAAATAGTAATTCCCTGTTTACAATTGTCGTTCAAAATTTGAAATTGGAACTCGTATACTAATTTCGGTCTCAAGTCAAAGGCGTGTTCGACAAACTGGTGATTATAGGCCGTAAAATAACCAATAAAAACGATTAGCGCCGGATTTAAATATTCAAATAACGAATCGACTGCTTCCAGAAAGTTGAATGAAATTGTTTGATTGGTGAGATTAAAAAGTGTATAGATATGGCAAATAAGAACTAAAATATTTTCTTGCTTATTTTTTTTAATTACTAGAGTATAATTCACGGCACATCTGATGGAAAGTGGTACCGTCATTTATAAACATTTACAACACCAAAGGTGCTACCAATGTTCTGGCGGCTTCAATGGGAAGACTGGAAACTGGCCACTGATTCCGGAATACAACTGACGGTTATTATGTCAGTATGCTCTAGACCACCCCACCACCCCTGGGTGACTTCTCAGAAGAACATATGCCCTACTATTCGGCACAATAAATTAAACAGAAGATACAAAAAATCTTTTATACACTTAAATTTGAACCTTGAACCTGACTTCGTCGAATTCGTTTTTTCTTCCTTTCAACTAGGAGTGCACTATTTATGTATCCAGCCAGTGTTAAGTAAATTCAATTCAATTCATGAAATTTTAAGTTTAAGAATAATCTTCCAGCTAAAGCCTCAGTCAGATTGTAGGCGTTTGATTTTCGCGATACGAGACATTACTTGAAATGAACAGTTCGTTATAGAGTTCGATTTTTAAGAATAAAATACAAATTTTCGTTTAAAATAATGAATATTCTACAAATATTATTCACTTTTAAAAGTCATTAACAAGTTACTACTCAAATAACGCATTAAACTCTTGGCTTTATCTGCGTGATACAGTCACTTATACTAATACTATCCCAGGTGTAACAGGGCCATCATAGGTAAGCTATTTACGATAATACATTGATATACCCAAAAATGTATTGTATAATCATATCTACGTATACGCATTTGAACCAAAATATTGAAAAATTAAAACTGTACTGTGTCTACAAGTTCAAGTCAAAAACTCCCAAACTAGATTCGTGTAAAATTTCAACCCTCTCTCTTTAGGGAACCCTGAATTTATTGAGAATAAAGTTAAGTCTTTGTTTCATTAAAATCTATTCGTATTTCTAGGAGTAATAAAGTGTGTGTTAAGAAGAATGTATTACAAACTTCTCAATTATATTTATATCTCATACATAACTGTAAAATTAGTACAATAAAATATAATCCGGATCAAATACAGCCGTTTTTAAGAATTCAATTAAAATATTTTTAAGGATTATTATTCAGATTATCAAATGTTATGTCGTATGATTAAAGTTTTATTTTGGCAAATACTTATGTATAACTCATTTAACGTTTACAAGGTTAAAATGATGAAATATTAAATTTGTCACCTACGGTCGTAGCACTCTACGCGCTTCGTAGCTCTTTGGCAATTGGAAGCGCGCGCGCAGCTCCCCGATTGGCAACTAATGCTTGTTCTTGTTATGTTTTCCACATTTTTCAAGTAAATTGCAGACATTAACAGTACGTATTTATTAAATCGAAAACATTTTTGTGATCTTTGAAAAATTAAACCCTAGTAATTCTATTTGTATTGTTCACCAGAAATTCAAATATTTATTAGCATGTTCTTATAAAGTATATAAAATTTATGAATTATTAGAATTAAGTATATTTTTATATTTAATTCTTAAATTAGTTTAAGTATTTATTGGCTTTTTCCTGCACTACCTACATCGCCAGATTATAGTTAACAAATTTGTTTAATTTAGGTTGCTTGGAAGACGTCGCCTTCAGCGATCAGGGTGCCTAGAACATATTGCAAATCGAGTATGGTTGGCTTTTGTTATTGTATATTTTGGTGTGCAATAAAGTGTCATTTCTTTCTCTCTCTCTACCCCCTCCCCCCTCTCCCTGTCTATTTAAATTGCCAAACTGGCATACTGGAAGGCAGCCTATGTAATGGAAACTGGTTATGTTCGCCTATAGACAAAGTTGCCAACGCGTTGCCGGTGTTTGGAATGCGATAGAGGGACCAGAAATGGGATAGGGATAGGGGAGATGAGATAGAGGGAAGGGGAAGTGATCGGATGTATTATGAATTTGTGATATTAGACCCTTATTAAACAACACTAATTTAGGACCCCAAAAAAAAAATTAAATAAAAAATTTGATTAAAATTCCCAATCTGGAGACCCTACAAGTGGACCAGTGATGAACATGCGAATAAAATTTTTTGATTTCAATCAATTTTAACATTCGAATAATTAAATAATTGATCGGTCAATGACTGGACTCATTTTGGTGTTTTAATATGTTTACGTGAAATTACGATCAATCGAGTTTATTAAAAGAACGGCTAAGTGCGTGTCGGTCTGTGCAGAAAAAAGGTTCTGTAGAGGCGATAATTTTATTTATTAGTCTAGAAGTCGTGGTAGCTGAGTGGCTAACAAACCCGCATCTTGTCCAAGATGCATGCACCACTTAGGCAATATTTCTAACCTAATTTCCATTGTTATAATTACCACTTGTTGATGATGAAGAAAAACATTGTGTTGAAACCTACACATTAAGTTAAGCGATGTATGAAACCTGCCAATCCGCCTTGGATAAATGTAGCGGATTAGTCCCAATCTCCTAAATATGGTCACGAGTTGCAGAACTCGAATCAAAATGCCGTTAGAATTACTATAGAGTTTATTAGAACTATACAAACACGTATAACACAAGAACAATAAAAATAACGCGCACAACCGTCACTAAATAGATTACACAAGTTTTGCTTCGCTAGTGGTTATCGCCTAAGATGAAAACTAATGGGCCAAACTATGACAAATTTTTAGGGGCCCAAATGGCAGCTATTCCGCGTTGAACAAAAAAGAATCACGTAAATCAGATCATAAATCTCGGAGTAATCGGTGAACATACATAAAAAAATGACAAATTGAGAATCTCCTCCTTTTTTTGAAGTCGGTTAAAAAACATCTATTTGTATTGTACGTATTAAGACTCGTCAATATGTAAATATTTGATACATAATAATATAGTTGACAAATGCACGGGTTGTTTAATTCCACTAACGACCCGTCACTTTCATCTACAATAAAAAATGATCTATCTATTGGTAGGTTATTTGGCGAGATCGTAGTCAATCGCGAACCTATACAACTATAAAAAAAGTCCAAGCTAAATGTAATGAATGTGTCAAGTGATAAATGTAAATTAAAAAAAAAAAAAATTAATGGACACGATTCTTATGTACAAGAACCTTGGGCGTTAACACTCTAACAGTAATGTTTCTTAAAATATTAATCATAAAACGCGCTGTCAATTTGAAAAGTTGAAAATACGAAAACCAGTAGTTATGCTGTTTTGTTAACCCGACCGAAATGAAGGATGGAAAAAATATTAGGCATCCGCTACATTTCCAAGCTATGCTATTTCTATGCTAAGTTATAAAGTTGTTATTCGAGATAGACTGACAATAAATCAAGCAATTTGCAGGAGCGTTAGGCATAGTTGAAATAAAAAGAGTATTTTCGATGGCTCTGATACACTTGGGATAATGTTGCAGTTAATGCCTGTCTTATGACACGGGCCAAGGGTTATTTGAGATGCGATATTGTTAACGGCATTAAACATTGACAAATAACGTATGTATATACACTAATGTAGCTAATCGTTATTTATTTATTATTCTGCAAATATTACACAACTTTACATTATAGATTGATTACAACTAGGCGATACATTGTCGATTGTGTAGACGAAACTTATACAAAGAGAATGAAATAAAAAAATAAAATTTATATTGAAATTATGTCATCACGCGTTATTTTAAACGCTATAAGTAAGATGCATTTACTACCTAGTATTTACTAGTTAATAACACTAACAGCGACCGAAAAATAATTAACTGCTTCCACCAGTTTTTTCGGAGTTATAATACGGCCGGCGTAACTTGGCAAATGTGAACGTAGGCTCTGCGAACTTTAGAGCATGTACACTCGTGTGATGAGTAGGCATACGACTCGTCAGTGAATACAACTGGTCGCCCTTCACCCCTGTATTTTTTCATTGCTTTGTACTAGTTGGTCACTGTATTTTCTTCACGAGTTTACATGCGCTAAAGTTCGCAGAGGCTATGTTCACATTCGCCAAGATACGCCGGCCGTATTATAAATGGTTACAGGCCAAATATATTCTTGGTCTATTTCTTACAATATTTTTGCTTTAAAATATTAAGTTATTTTCATATTAAAATCTATTATAAGGATGTTCAGATATATCATATATAAATACTACTACAAACGCAAAAATTCTCGAAGCTATTTTATTTATAGTTCGTGAATTTTACCACATTTTGTACTTTTAGACTAATGTTTTGACATACAGTTTTATTAAAAAAAACTGTATGTAAAATATGTTAAATGTAATTGTTAAAGGCTATAGTTACATGTTATTATCAGATATTATATCAGAAGCAAGTGAGGTGTGTAAGAATAAGCCTGTATGGCGCTCTGTTGTTCGTGCCTACCCCGCAAGGGACCTGGCGTGAAGTTATGTATGTATGTATTATATCAGAGCGTTGTATAACTGTCCCAACGATCATTCTTGACGTCCTTTTTAAACGACCCCATGTCGGAACGCAGAGATTCCTCCAGATTATTATTGTACGTGCACAGAACCATTAATTAAATATTAATCTTCTATTTCAATGAAATTGGAACAGAACTTAATGGAACTCAACATTTTCCATATCACTATATCTCTCGCCTCGCTTAGCAATAACACTTAAACACTTGCCTCAAACCAAAAAAAATAAAACAAAACTTGAAAAGTCAACGTTCTAAATTCTAAAAAAACGGCGTTCGAATTATGATTTAAAACGTGTTCCGGAGAAACTCGACGTTCTCAAAATGTTACATCTAGCGGCCGTCATTATACATACGGGTAATGAATGGCGCACACTGCAGCGGAGCGGACATCCGGACTCGTGTTCAGTTGTACCTGAAACAAAAATTCACAATATAATTTCTTATTTCATTTCCAAGTATAGTCCATGTTGTATAAGCCAAGTAGTAATTTAAAAAAAAATGACATATTAGTAAGCAAAGAACTAAGTTAGTCCTGAGACGCTGTTTTTTACACGCTTCTGTATTAAAATCAAAAGCAGAAATGTAAAAGGTAAAACATATTATATGTTTGTGTCTTTCATATATTTTCTTTTTAAGACTTCTACGAATTGTGTAGTCACAAAAGTTTCACTAGCTTCAATTCATATCCCGCAAAATCTTATTATTTTTATTTATTGGTATAATATCCTATATTTCGTTCACAAGATATGCTTTATATATTGAAAATACAAACATATCAAAGTGATAATTAAAAAATAATAATGAAATCAATTGAACGCCTATTACTATCACATTTTTCAAACAAAAATATTCTATGTCCCGCCAAATAAGCTCTATAGAAATATCTACATTAAGATAGTGCAGATGTCAAAGTGAAGTTTGGAGCCTACTATAATATTGTTTCTCATTAATGAATATTTTATGTTTCCTCTAATTGTGTTATTTTAAATATATTGCATTTCAAATGTCATCCTCCGTATACACCTAATTTCATGTTAATTGGTTTATTACCAAGGCTGTGAAAAAGGATGAAAGAAACTGAACGTCCATCCAGCTCCATCTTCGACCGCATCATCGTCCGGTATTGGACGTGATCGTGATCAAACGCAAACCTATTTAACATAAAAAAACATCATCAAAATAAAAAATATTACTTTTTACGAAAGTTCTTCCAGATTAGCTGCAGAAGGTTGCGATATATCTGATTGTTTATTAAATGAAAAGTACATACAAAATCTTCAGACTCATCTGTACCTAACTAAATCTGCCATAAAAATTGACATGGAATATTATACAACGCTATTATGGATTACGTACACTTCAGGAGGCTATAACCGTTACTAATCACCAATTGACTAATAAATCATAAAATATATTAATAGATAATAAAAAGCTCAATGTCCGCTTTGCTCCCAAGCAACACGAAGATAGTGTACTTTATAATAATATAATGTTTCAAATATTTCAAGGCTAACCGTTCTCAGCTGTCAATCATAATAAGCTATCTATCTCTTTCTATAGCATAGTAAATGGTATTTATCTATCTCTGTCACAAGCTTGTGCCCGATCGACCGCCGTCGAGTTTATTTGAAAATTTGATTTTAAATTTGGAATGAATAAGCATTACACGAATATGATCGTTATTTTAGTTTTTAATTTCTTATTTCGTGACTACTACGTACTTTTTATGTGTCTACATTTTTATTCAATCATATAATATTATAAACGCGAACATTTGTTTGTTTGTAACAGTTTCACACCTTAAATACTGAACTAGGCATATAAAATATATAGGATAACTTTCATCCAAAAAAATACTATTCACAAAGTATAGAAGAGTTTAGCTAGAAGATGGCGTTGCGATCGCATTTTAATCCAATAAAAAAAATACATTTGACCCAGCAGTCTTACAGTTTAATATTATTTTTATTTAGTATATTTCCTCTCTTTCCAGTCTCGGGTGCAATTTACAAAGAAGGCCTTATGTACTCATTTGTCTCCTTATACAAACTGCATTCGAACGTGTTAGGTATTTAGCCACTGCGCATATTTCTTACACCTTTCCGCTATCGCCAGACGCTTATATGACATTTAAAAATGCACTTAAATGCTTAATCATAACAAACTCGTAGACACATTTTATAAATACCATAAGCGAGATATTATGGTCTCCAGTTACATAAACAAACGTATGATTCAGATGATATGACTGTTCGTGTAGACTGGGTGGGTTAGGTTGCAAGTGCTATAATAGCAGTCCACCGTCGAGCTTGGAATTCATCGTTTTAGAGGAGTTGACGCTATATCTTCCACCAGGGATCCAGGCAAATATTCCCAATATGGAGGAGTGTATTAAGATTTTTTTCCCCAAAAATTAAGATTTGGGATCTAAACAATTTTGGAATAGGTATAAAAAATATTTTCGGAAATTAAAAAATTCGACCCAAGCACTAAAATATCTCTAATAATGACGAGCCTGGATATCCTCTATCTTTTAGTATTATAAATTTATCTATTTGGTATAATGTCCAAAACTCAACCTATAGACGCTTACCCGAGACGGATTAGCGGATTTCACACATTCATAATCTCGATGCGCAGGGTTCCTCACAGTTTCCTTCACGTTGAAAAATCATGGTGTGATTAAATATGTGTTTATTTCACTCTGTTTATTTAACATTATTAGAAGTCCGTTGCAATTTTAGCAAAAATGAGCCCGTCCATCTGTTAGGATGTTTAAGGTCCCTACCGTGTTTTATTTATATAAATAGTTTTAGAATTTTAGACCCAGTTAGTGGCTTTTAATAATATTGTTTAGCAAGTCGGCTATAAGGACACTACACACTAGCATAGTTAGCTCACTACCTCGGAAATAGATGGAAGGCTTGTCTGGTTGAGCGGGCTAAGCCTTTGACGGCTTACCTCACTGCAACATGGAGGCTCCGGGTTCGATTCTTCTGAGGTGGTAAATTTCGGAAACGTATTTTTTCCGTTATTTACTATGGTCTGGGTGTCTGGGTTCGGCCACAGAATAGTCCGTTATATATTACCCATAACACAAGCGTAACTTGCTTAATTTGGGATATACATATTTTGTGTTTTTCAGCCGATTGATAATTATGAATTATAATTAACTATTGATAAACTTTTCTTAAATATCCCGAAATTAACGGTTTTGTTGTCCGACCCTATAAACATAATGAGTGTACTAAACAAATATGAGTAGTAAAGAATCTTTTTTGTAGTCTCTTTTTCTTTGAAATTATCCTTATCTTGTCATGTTTACAAACAAAGTATGATATTACATTACGGTAATATTTATAAGATTTTGCGTGTCTGTCTTTTCAAGGAGGGCTTGGCTTGGTGGTCCTTATCTTACTAGCTGTGTGGTAAATGCAATAGTAAACGACAGACATTTCAATAACTTTTAAAACCCTTTTCATATAAACAGCACGTGCTAAAATACCGTAATAATATCCGCTACTAATATATAAAGCCGAAGAGTTTGTTTGTTTGTTTGATTGAACGCGCTAATCTCAGGAAATACTGATCTGATTTGAAAAATGCTTTCAGTGTTAGATAGTCCATTAATCGAGGAAGGTTATAGGCTATATATCATCACGCTAAGACCAATAGGAGCGGAGCACCAATGAAGAATGTTTCAAAATCGGGGGTTTTTTGACTTACTTTTTTTACCGCGTGGCGGATCGCGGTCGGCCGGTTGGGGGCAGAAGTTAGTAATTAATAGGCTCAGAACCTGAGTAGGTGCAAGTATAGCGCGCTTCAATGCCCTGTTCCTATATCTTATCAACTGTTCAGTTGCCTTACTATCGGTAAACCTTTGACATAAGCTGCATTAGGACAAGTGACCAATCTGCAGTAAGAAAAAGGATTTAAATCCGGTGTGGAATTAATTACTTAGTCTTTCTTAACTTGGTGGTTGGTTGGCGAGCCTTTAATAGAGTTCCATATACTATAAATACGGGAAAAATCGCACGGACATATTAGTAGTGCGCGTTTACGGTTCTTAAAGAAGCGTTCAAACTTACTCTAACTCAATATCTATATTCTATATTCTTTATAATAGTTGTAATTATGCACATTGCGCATGTGAAGTACTAAGTGGAAATTCATATTTTATCAAACCATTATATTTTCCGTAAAACGCAAAAATCTTGCTTACGAACATTCAACATTGACAATAAATACAAAGGCGCATGCGCTGCTTTTAAATGCGCTATTATTTTAAGGAATGATTATGAATAAATGCAGACGAAAACAGACGTTCAAACTTGAATCTAAATCCCACTTAAACAGTTAACGTCTTTGGTACGTGAAAATGCACATTTAAAAAGTTAGAGGTATTAAATCTTAACAAGCGTCTTGAATTCAACCATGTAACTTCCCAAATAGCCATATATTGTTTGTAAAAGTACTTAATAAGCCTAAGAAAAAACATTGTCACTTCAACAATCGTTTATAAATCATCGTCACAGACTAAATAAATAACACCTTTTTTCTTCTAAGAAGTATTCCCACTATCAAAACATTATTGACCACATTAAATTTACCGTTCAATAAAGAATTTATTTATTGAAACTCAACCCTAATGCAAAGATGTTACGGCTCATATAAAATTATGAAATTACTCCCTATAACTGTGCGAAATAAAGATTTGAATTTAAAGAGTATGAAATTGGAACTTGTGCGTTTACAATATTATCATTTGCTGTTGTTAAAATAATTATCAACCGAAGTATGACTTGAAGTATTGTTTTGCAACTGCAAAATTAATTTGTCATACGCAGGTGTCCCTATTGGTTGTTTATTTTATTTTTTTAATCGTTTCACTGTAAGCTTGTGTAGTGCTTTCAGCCAGTATTTTAAACAAATAATGATATTCCTTTTAATGATGACGCATTTGAATTTTTGACACCTTTGTGAGAAAAAAATAAAAAATATATTATCAATATGTAATAATTTGAGATGAAATCTGTACGTAATCAATAATTGGCACGTATTCAAACAAATTGTAGTAGAACACAAGCTTAAAATTTTATGGTCAATTAAAAATTAAAGCCATAAAGAAATATAGGTAGCGGTTATTATAAATCAATTTGAAGAACTCGAAACGTCAAATGATCTAATATATTGCCGCGTATTTTGCACTTGCTAACTTAAAAAGTCATAGGATTTCTTAGAAATAAAGATACATTAACTCTAAAATTTTACGGTCTATGTCACCTATTTACGAGTTTCTCGTCAAAACCTCTTACATCAGCCGTACAATAACGTCAGAACCATTTCCGAAAAAGTCATGGAAATTGTTCATAGGCTCTTGAAATGCCTAAAAAGTAGTAACTACTTGTTAATTAAATTACGAAACTGGCAAGTAACTGCTGTTATCGTTTGAATAGAAAATTTTAAGTTAAGTAATAAGTTGTCGCTTAAGTAGATGTCTGTCTAACAATGAAAATGACGTATTCGCAAGTTAATTAATTATTTAACTAATACAAATGTAAATTAGGCAAGTAAATAGGTACAAAAACGATATCAAACGGTGACTAGCTAGCCTTTCTGCTAAAGTAAGCAATGGAAATTATAAATAAAGGGCACAAACGTGGTTCAAAACCTTTGTAAGAGGCAATCTTATTCAATAAGAATAAATATATAACGGAAAAGACAGACGTAATGTGCTAATTTCAAAGTCTATATAGTACAAAATGGAATGTGAAAAGGACAGAGGCCTTATTTAATATTAAAAGCATCAGTTTTCCATCATTAATCCACCGCCATTTTCCTGTCAACGAAGGCCAGAGTGACAGACGGACACGTTGAAATGCGTTTGACTGTTGCAAACTGTGCATAGAATTATAATGGTATTTATTATATTTAAATAATAGTTGTTCGTGCGCATTACGTATTCATATTGGTGCACACAATGTAAGTTGTATTGTAAGGCACCCACTTACCTAAATAATGTAGGATTGAATACAATGACATAAACAGGCATACCGAGTCGGTAACGTAAGATTTTTGATTTTCGAATGATTTTTCAAATAAACTTGACACTTGAGTTTATGAACGGCGACTTAAGGATAATTAATATGTTTTTTTGCAATTTTATTTAAAAATTAATTAACAGTACTTATTGATTCTTGATCGTTTTATTTTAGAGTTGTATGTTTTTATAGAATACCTTAATTGTGTATTGAAATAAAGCGTTCAGAATTATGACAAGAATATTCTAAGCATCAGTCAAAGGGTTAGCTAAGGATTTCTTTGAAGATTATTTCCCAAACCAAATCTTCTATATTTGATACTGGACAGATACATAAATCGTGCAAAGCTTAGAAGTAGACGAATAACTAATACATCTGATCAATCTGTATACATTTAGGTCCATTGCCTGCCATTGTTGCGAATGAAACAACAATATTAAAAGATTGTTTACATAACCCGTCAAATAAGATGAACAACTGTTATTTGAATCTTGCAATCCATTATATTAAAACCAGTTCAACAAAAATCTCTATTCTATACTCTAAGTAGATTAAATGAGTAGGTATGGTGAAATTAGTTTGATATTATTTCACTTAAGCTGAAATGCGGTTGACAGTGATCGTGCCTTATAGATTAAAATATGAGATAGCTCTTTTGTTTAAATGAAAACTTGATTTTTCACAAATGGCTTGTATATCGTCCACATCATTATTATTTGATCGACCTAATAATAATAATAGGGTAGTTGACAGTAATACTATCAACTGAGATACTTTTTGTCAAAACGCCGAAGCCAACTAGATTTTGTAGCGTAGCAAGTTATTACGTGAAATATCTTTTTAATAATAAAGATAAAGAAAATTATTTTATGCTGATATTTTAAAAATGTGTCTCATCTACCCACAATTGTTGTTTTTTTTTTGTTTTACATTAACCGTCTCATTATTGACGTAAGTAACTTATGGCAGTAGATTTAGGTCAGAACTTAAATGACGATCTTTTGCTGGAACTTGGATGGTACCTACCTTATAAACTGAAGGGTCCCGTAGATGTAATAAACTACCTTCATCTTTTGGCTACGGAATGATAAAAATGCATTCAATCAAAAATACCTCATATTCTCTAGCTGTCAGACGGATTAAAAGTATAAACGAGAGCCTCCATGCACGAAAGCGTTAATGAAATAAGGCATATTTTTTCATTTCTGTGCAAAAGCTTATGAAGTATACACATAGCTTGCGTGTATGTGTGGGTAAATCTTCATTCGTACTTATTCTAATATAATTTTCTTTTAATGTTCCAAGCTCTTAGCTATTGACTAACTGAAACAATGACGAAACTATTTATACATACTTATAAAAAGTTTATAACATTTGGTCCATTTGTCACCGGTCACTTGACTCCTGCAAATGTTTATTTCACATATCAATAATTCCACATTTGTTTATGTTTCTTGATATTTATGAAATCTAAGTGATGTTGTGTTTTAAAATTCGCTTGGTATGTTTGATTAAGTAATTATGTCTTGCGAAATCGAAGTGTTAATATCATTTTTATTGCCGGAAGCAGACGTAAAGGCAGAAGACGCACTTGATGGAAAGTTGTTACCGCCGCTTATAGACGTTTGCAATACCATGGGCGATGCCAATTCGTTGTCAGATTTAAGGATGGGATAGACGAAGGGGGGTGAAATGGAGCTGATGAGATAAAAGGCACCTTATATCGAAAAAAATGAGAAATAATACAACTAAGGATACGTAGATTTATAAATAAACGGAAAGGTTCTATTTGATAAGTTAGTTAGTTTTTGTAATTTATCTTACGAATCTTTGTGTCCTGGAAAACCACGGGCCATAAAAATGACCCAGACTTTTGGAGGGCTTTCGTGGGGCCATGGTAAGGCCCAACACGTAGAGGCCCCTTACAAATTTAATGTAAATGTGGCCTGACACCGACCGGCGATTATCCCTATCTCCACCATATAATAATGTACCCAAGAACAAGCCCCAGCCAGGGTAGGACTATTGTCGGAAATGAGGACAAAAAGTACCGGGCTATTGGGGTGAACTACTAGTGGTACTAGGGGTCTGGGAATATGGGGACTATGGCGTCTGCCCGTCGCAATGTTCAGGGAATATGGAAAAATGGGCAGAAGGTGATTCGCCACTTCCTGCATGGGCCCCAAAAATGCTATAAAAGACAGGGGCTATTATCACACTTATTAGTATATTATTGTATACCATTATAATCTTAGACTGCACGCCAACAAATTATTGTGAATAAGATCCTGGTCCGTTCCCCAAGTCAGTAGCTGGTTCCACCTTGACAATTTTGATTTGATTTGATTTTATTTTGATTTGATTAATTTAAATTTAGTAACTTGTTTGTGTTACATTCTGCTGAGTTACAGTTATGATAATAAAATAAATATATTCTCGTACAATTTGACATTTGATTAAAAGTATCTCAAATGATTCGGTCACATCCTCTTTACTAGTCAATAAACGACTTCCTTTCAACGTATCAAAATGAAGGAAACACGAATATCTATTCAACAACACAATTCAATAAAACAATAATAATATCTTATATATGTATTATTAATAATTATTATTTATTACAGTAACACCAGGAAGACTGTACAATATAGCCTAGCTACCGAGAAATGGTGTCATTAAATTCTTAACAACTTTCTCATTTAAATTCATAAATTTCCGGTAGAGTGTTGTTGGTTTATTGTTAAACTCGACACGTTCGACCGATTGCACAGTCGTACAGACATACACACACATTCCTAGAGACACACATTCTGTATTGTTCCTTTATTATATTAATAATAATGTCACTGGCATTAAGTAACTGTATTTCTTTACGCGAATTATGTAGGTACTTTTACTTTTTGATTAATTGTATGATTGGTCTATCATCAGAAGAGGTCAGTAAACTATTTTGTTGACATGAAAGTGTGTTGATTAAAGCGTTATATTGAATAATATAAATATATGCAAATTTAAAGCTGTTATATAATTTACATTTATTGACTTATTTGAATAAACTAATAAGTAGCCTATGTTCCTGTCAATATCTCACTGTAAAATTATTTATTCAACATTAAAATTAAAAGCATTTTAATTGACCGAGAGTCGTTGCTTCCTGTTTCAATATCGAATTCATAGATAAACTTGATAATTTACATTGAACTCTTTGGGGTTCGCATAACATTTCCTAATTAGAGTGACTTGCGCGCAGGCATCTTTCTCTACTAATTTCATAACCTTACGCCTAATAGTTTAGCAACATAGCCACATGCCTAATTAGGGTAGACAGCAAGGAGGCGGGGCCACAACTCGGTGACACACGGACGCGCACAGTAATGCCCCTTTGTATGCAAACTAGTGAATTATCTAGCCTTACAAAATCATAATCTTAAAACTCGCTCGGAATTTCTTCATCTCTACACATCTGTTTTGTTTAAATTAACAATCGACGACGCCATCTTGGGTGCTTGGGTGTCGTATTCGAAATGCGAATTGTGTGTTCCATTTTTAAATGTAATTAAGCCAAAAGGATTTATTCAATTGTTTTTTTTATATCGAGGATTAGTGTACTTACATCATCTATCCACCACTTGCTATGACTAATTAAATTAAAAATTATATTAATATTTATGCCCCACTGCTGAATTTAGGTTTCACTGTTTGTGATGAACGGCGAGCATTACTTGTCAATATACAAGGTGAATTGATAAGTACTTTTGATAAAACACATGTAAAAGTTTTGGTTTTTAGCTTGGAAATTTGGATATTGTCTCTCGAGATGGGTTACAGGTTTACGCGAGTGTAATCGCATATAAAGCTATAGGTTATTTTAATAGTAATATCTAGGTTATTCGTTTACCAAAGTCACAATATATAGTAATAAAAAAATCATTGCACAGATAAAGATCAATGTTTATTATTTTGAACGACGTATTACACAACTTTCTAAGTTGACTATTGCCAAATATCGACCTACTTAAAGACAACTATTACTATTTTAATGCAAACCAGTAAAATCAATAGTTCTTTTTTCAAGTTTTAAAAGTGTTATTAAAGGAATTTTGCATGTAATCAAGTTTTTAAAACTGGTCCAGATTTTATTGCATTATTTTGTTTTATGGCTCGATTACGCCATTTTGACAGGTGTTTTTTTTCCTAATAATGGTTTTGCGTGGTTATTACATTTATCTAGATAGAAAAAAAGGCGCATGGATGTTGGTTAAAAATTATTTTTAAATAATGGCATCGCAAGGTAATTCGTCGCAAACTAGAGCACATCGGCTTCGCTGTATGTATTTTAGTTATGTACATATATCTTGGAAACGCTTACATTTCTCGCCATAAGAGTAACATTTATGTTAAAAACCTAGACTCATTTTATGTTAAATTCAATGCGAAGTTGTAGATGGATGGTGAGTAATAAGAAAGTCATGGATAAGTATAAATCCATGGTTTTAATTCATAGAAGACTGAAGTACACGCCCAAGGTCTATAAAAAAATAAAAACAACAATGGCCGACCGACTCGCGGTAATTGAAAATAATAATTGAATGTGAAATCAGAATAATACGTTCCTTATTTGAAATTCGCGCGCACGGCCGTGGGGCCTACGCTGCATTATTCTTTAAAAAAAAGTTGAATTTCGAATTTGGAATCGTGTATGCTCTATTGTTTGGCAAATGGAATTCTTTGAAACACAACTTTACATTGACCAGTTTATTTAGACCTATCATTTGCTATTGTTTTGCATCGATTTTATAGGTCTAATATATTTTAGACACTTTCATGGTTAAAGATGACGCAAACTTTTGCAAATTGTTCATCTGGTTGAAATTAGTGAAAGGTTTCGACCTTATTGAATGAATAACAATGGTTGATCTATTTGACCAGTTATTTTATTCAAAACTTTGAATTGTCTGTTATCACTAGGTATTTACAAACCGAACTGCGGTCTCCGAAGCAGATATTATGGACGCAACCAGGATTTAACGCTAGGTTTATAATAGATATCTTATTAAATAGTATTCTATTAGCAAGTATTACATTTGCATCACATTGACATTTTACAATAGCCATTCACTTGATTAATTTTTCATAAATTATGCGTGTTTTTTCTACTGCCAAAAATAGACAATCTCCGAAACAAGCGGCATACAAATTGTCTATTGCCAACGTAATTTGCAATTGCAAAATGAAACTAGAGCGGTTAGTGAAACCATTAATCTTGTATGAACCGAAACTGTCGGTTTGTTTGAAAAATGGCGGGCGATTGCCGAATTCGTGACGTCACATACACCTTCCGGCATTAATTGAGTTAATTAACAAAAATAATAATTTATCTCACTTTTTACGGAATATTAGTGACTTGATATTAATTCGCTGAATAAATGCAAGTGCAAGGTTTGTTTTAAGGATTCATTTGGGAGATGAGTATGTTTTATGTACACCCTCCACACCATATGTAAAAATTCACCCTTATGCAGTGGCGCATAAGGGTGAATTTTTTAAGCGGGCTTTCATAGTCAAATCCTAAACCAAAAACACTGAAATGCGTATCGGGGCCCATTTCGAAGAAGACTAAAGTGGTATCATTAGACTTTTGAAAAATCAATTATACTTGTCAAGAATCGTAACGGCTGATTTTGAAAAAAAAACAACAGTATTACTTATTATACCAAACTATAGTATAGTTTGCAAGAATCAAATTATGTGAAAGAATGTCAACAAATTATATTCAAACTAGAATAAAACACGAAAATAAAAATACTGCCTTAATTGGAGCAGATTTTAACTACCGCCATTAGACGTTTTTTTTTACCTTGGTAAGTAGTATATGTCCGACAGTAGTAGTCGGCTTTAGCTTGCAAATAGGAGAAATAAAGCTGATTTACATTCATCCAGCTACTGAATTGGGGAGTGGACTGAATCGGAAATATTAAAGTCAATCAGACGTGGTAGAGCTGTACGGATTTAATTCTGATTATTTCTAACTTTAAATCACGGTACACGATGCCAGTAAGAAAGCCTATGTAATCTAAAACCTAAAGCTAAAGTAAAGTAAAGCTAAGTCGGGAGCTGGATAAATCAAAATCAGCTTTAATAACAATTGACAATTAAAACTGTCATAGACCTCATGACGTTCGAATAGAATTCCAATTCAAATATTAAAAAAATTGAAAAAGGAACACCAAGAACAGACGCCATGACGGCAAATAGAGCTCTTATTAACAAGACGGGGGAAAAAAGAGTTCAATGACCAGTTCCCAGACACTTGAACGTTTTATAGAGAAAACACTTCAAAACTAATACATATTACTATTTCCATACTTTAATAACCATTTAGAGCAAGTTATATTCATATAACATGGGTTCTGTATTAAATTATTATTAATTTTAATATTTAATTTTAGAACGGGTACCGAGACAAGCAATCGTTGTCCATTACTGTACGTAGACCTCGTCAAGTATACCTACGCTACATATCCCGATACTCCACTGTCCAGTCACCATCGAGCACCAGCCATCAGGTAATTTATGTATTTGATATTTGATTTTTAATTTAGGTAAAGTTTAAAATATACAATGTAAACAACACGTTAGAAAAAAAAAAAGCATCTTTGCAATGATTATAATTTAAAATAATATCCACTAAACGTTTGATATTGTAAATGAAAGCAAAGTTTTAGACGACCATCACTAACTAGCTCTCAACACAAGCGTAACGTTGTAATTTTACTTTTTCCGAACGGAACCCTAATTACGCACTATACATACAGACACAAGTAAAACAGACTTACAGACGTAATTAGTAGATAAACATGTGGCTTTTAAACGAACATTTTTAAGTTGGGATGCTTAAAAAAGATATTACATTACTTTTCCTGTATGAAGTGCAGATGCGTATGGTTAAAAAAAGTTCGAGTTATGAAGAGTTTTTATCTTTTAGTTCCTCTTACATCATTTCGGCCCAATCTCTTTAACATACATAACATACATACGTACATCTAGCAACTAATAAAATGAGCTGCTTCTTACACTTTTCCCAGAGTGCTATAATAAGATGAGGTCTTCAAACAAGAGTGGCAATAACCACTTACCATCATGTCGATTATCGGCCAGTTTGATTACCTGCAACATAAAAAAGTTTCAATTAGTCAAGGTCTGATATTCTTCTATTCTCCCTCCATTTTGCAGTATTCAGCTTTTTTTCATTGCGAGTGTATTTTCCTGTATATGAACTTAACATACATGGACTTGGTGGAGATATCATTTATAAACAATCATCTACTAGAAGTCTTGTATATAAATCCATGAATTACTCAGTGATTAATGTATTTGTTATTAGTAAAGGTAGTATGTAGGCAAATGAGAGGACTCTTAATGTATCTCACACTTATTGTTGGCAATAATACTTCAGACTGTCAGAAATTTTGCTTTTATATAGATATAACTAGCTGTCCCGGCAGACGTCGTCCTGCCCGGTAAAAAATAGGGGTTGATCGTAGAGGGTTGAAAATCTAGGGTTGTATGTATTTTTGTATGTTGTATCATAAAAAAATAGAAATTTAAAATTTTGTCTAAAAAATAAATAAAAAAATTTAGGGGTGGACTACCCCTAACATTTAGGGGGATGAAAAATAGATGTTGGCCGATTCTCATAGATACCGGATAAGCACAAAAAATTTCATTAAAATCGGTCAAGCCGTTTCGGAGGAGTATGGCAACGAAAACTGTGACACGAGAATTTTATATATTAGATACCTACACCTCGTTCACGATAAATTGACGTGTGAGTTACCAAATTCAAAAATTAACATCACTTGATATCATGTTATAAAATAGATTATAAATAGAAATTGTTACAAAAACGTAAATAATAATATTTTTTTATTGTTTTTTTTTAAAGTAATTGTTGCGATTTTAAGTGTTTTAGACTCTAGCTTTAGTTGTTAATATTTTAAACTATTGGTAACTCTGCGCTTCAAGTCATCGTGAACGGGCAATAATATTCTAGTCTAGTCTATGAAACTATGATAGATAGATGACTGAGCGAATTTAAAGCAACTAAGCTCGTAGCACCACTTTAGTAAAGATTGCATTATCATAAATACTAATATGTATTATATGTTAATATTGTCCCCCAACTTAACACAGTATATGATATAATAAAAAAGTAATGTCATTGTAGAAATTTTCTAAAATCAAAATGTCACTGGGTGGCGACACTGGCAACACGTGCCAACAGCGACAGGAAAAAGAAACCCGTTCGAAATTCAAATTTAAATTGTTATAGAATTTGAATAGGTACTATACGATTGTCAACCAATGACAATCAATCATTATGGTTTTTGAAATTCCACGACATACGCTGCGTGTGCGCTCTGTTACAATAAAAGGTTGAATTACATTTATTCGTAAGTAATGATATGAACAAACAAGCACGCTTTAATAAATTATAAAATCTCAAAGTCGACCAGTGAGTTATTTTAAAAATTTGTATTAATCGTAGAAAATTCGATTTAGGAAAATTTATTATTCTATTTATTTTAATATATAGCCATGAGTACTATTTATAATATAAAAAACAAAAAACTAAAAAATGACAAGATAATTTAGAAGCAAATTCTCGTACTGGTGAAATTTCTGATAAGATTCATATCAACAGCTATTGAACATAATTGATTGATAACCTTTGTTTAAATTACGACTAAAATATTTTAAATCAAAATGATATTTTTATTCATGCAGTCTGTATCCTTAACAACAAAGGTTGCTAATTTAATTTATTAGTCAACGGATTTACCATCGTTTCAAAGATCATATACGAATAAATGTAGTGCGACCTTAACTGGAGCAAACTTCTATCTGATCTACGTAGGTATTATTATCATAGACTAAGCTGTTCTTTTTTAATTTCAAATCCTGTTCTCGATGCCGTTTTCTTATTTCGTTTTGTTTTTACGTAATGTATGTAATTGAGAACGCCCTGACGAAATTACTGGTTATTTTGTAGAAATGGCAACAACCAATCTATGTTAAGACTTGTTTTTTTTACGATTTTGACTTAATAATTTTTGTGATTCGATTGAATGTTTGAAGTATATAATTTGTAGGTCCGCATTCTGTTTAACACGAACTACTTGATCTTTTATTTCTTTCTAATTAATATCAGACTTATTAATAAGTATTGTGTTTCGTGCGATAAGTGAGAGTTCCGACAGCTAGTTTCTCCTTCCCCCTAACCTATTCCTATCTATTTCATATCTCATTCTTCTTGTTTGATTCTTCCATCTCATAAAGAAGTGATCCTGAGTTTAGGTAATGTTATAAAAATAGTAATATCTGGAAGACATCGCTGTCAGGATAAGACCGCCATTGGTAACTATTCTAAGCTATTTTTGTGTATTGTTTCATCAATTTTATTATACAATAAAGTATATTCTATTCTATTCTAAAAATAGGAATTATTCGGTTACGGTTTATATTGGGACATTCTTTTTCTGATGGAAAGTAAATAGATCTAAGAGCTGCTACGTTTTGAAACTACGTCACATATGGTCACTTAGGTCGCATATATATATGCGGTTATACCGCAGAGGTCAAAAGTTGAACATTGGCGGCACATTTCACTGCCCCACAGTATGTTTGTACCATCATTGGATGCATGGCGAAATTGGCCATCTAATGACATATAAAACATAATGGGCCTTACTTATCTTAAATTTAAAGACACTGCTCAACAACTGATTAGTGAAAATCTTACCTATAACTTCTCTTTAGCTATATATTTTGGGTACAAACTACGTTAATCCTTCAAATTTCGTTTATCTGTGCTCCTCTTAGGTAAATAACAGGTAATACACGTTTATAAGTGAAAAAAAAAGATATTACTGGATTAGGGCCTGATTCTGATTCTCTTACTTAAGAGACGCCTAATCGTTTCTTAACGAGATTATTATAAGTAATGCCCAATATGTCCAATGTTTGACTCGTGTGGTATTTTTACCTAAGCGACGATATGTGATATATGAATTTGTGCTTCTAAGCGTTTTTTGTTCACATACACATAAAAGTATCCAACTATATTATTCAAAAGGTTTTTCGATCACACTTATCGATATAAAGAAACAATAGTCGCCACGAAACTGCGTAGGTAACGGAAGTCAAGTAGTATTTAAATAATAAACAATTGATTGGTTTCCAACTAAACTTATAAAATAACCGTTGTTTCGTTGTTATTATAATGTATGACTCCACGCCAGAATCTGTGGTTGCTCTTAAGATTGGTTTACACGTATTAAGTACGTAAGTGAATTTTAACAAAATTTTAAACACTTCAAACTCTTTGTACTTATTACTAAGAGAAAGACGAGAGCTGTGGCAGCTCAGTGGTTAGCGCACTTGCGTTTGAAATTTAAAAGGCGTATGTTCGAATCCTGATTGGAAAGCGTCACTTAGGCAATTCTTGTTCTACATATCGAGCGCTTCATAACAAACAGGCGTACAGACAAAAGTGCAGTTTTTCAAAAGGGTACACTTGTTTTTTTGGGTTTTAGCTACACTTGCATATTGGTGAGACTTACTACATTGTAAATATGCGTAGTTTTTAGTAAACAAAAAAAACATTTTTGCGTATACGCCTATATGTTATGAAGCCCTCGATATTGTTACAACTACCAGTATAGCGGTGAAAGAAAACATCGAGGTAACCGATGTGTCTAACTCGCCAATCCGCCCTGGACAAGCGTGGCGGGTATTTCCATTCATTCATGTCCCAACAGTGGACGTTTTTGGGTTGTTATTTTAAATCATCAATATGGAAGAAGTTAGGACGGGACTGGTCAGAATAATTTAAATTTTCTAATAATTCATTTAAATACGAATAAGGCATGAGGTTTCTTTGCTACAAACGAATATGTTTTGTGTAGTATAGGTATGAATTTAAGCATATCGGAAAATAAATAAAATAAACAATAGTTACTTTCTAAGTTAAATTCCCATCGCATTTTATACAAAAAAAAAACAATTTGAAGCACATCTACAATATTGAAAATATTATTTTTCTTAGAAAGTATATTTATTTCGCTCTTAGAGGTATGAGAACAGGCAAACACTTGTGTCAGGCGTAAAAACGTATGCTCCCGTACGGTTTAAGTATTTACATAAAGATTTTTGTATTAGAAATGTACTTGAGGTCTTGTAATCTGTTTAATACTTACGAGATATACTAAAAAGTGAACATTTAGAAACATCATTTAGTGGTTTTTCAATTTTTTTATTTTTAGTTTTTTGAATCTAGTTTTATTAGAATTTTCATTTAATTTGACATTTATAAACGGTATATTAAATTTAAGTATAAAATATTGCACACCTCTCCCAGCAGAATGTAGATGTGCTAAAATTGTGAAGTGATTTATTGTAATATTTTCGGGTAGTTGTGGTCAATAATCGGATATAAAAGCGAGCGGGCGTAGCCACGAAAAATCATTCTCATTTGGACTATAGAGTCGTATGCACATGTCATGGCAGCTCTATAGGACTCCTAATTATTGGGATATTAGCTTAATTTACTTTCGCCATTTTTCGTTCTGAATTCAAATGACACAGTTACAAAAGTTCTAGGTTTTACGTTAAATAAATTCTACACTATACTGTGTTTGTAATAAATAAATCTTAACATTTTTGTCTTAAATAGACGAGACTTGTGTCGAATGCAGTACATAACCACCGTCGAAATATTTGGACCGCTTGTACCGTAAACGCCTCAAGCGCTGACATACACTATAATGCCTTTAATTTAGAATGTACGTACATGTAAAAGTTTCGTATTATAATTAGACTAGCCAAGTAGAGAATTCGTCTTTTATCATATCTTCTTTTTATAAACTTTTTAGTGTACCAATATCTATTAATTATACACTGGCCCGCAAAAAAATGTGGTCTGTACTTGACCAAAGCCATTTTTGAGTATTTCGAGTCGCTGAATCCGAATCTGGGCTCAGTTTGGACTAAAGGCCCTCAAAATTTTGAGGGTGTATGGACCAAACTGAGTCCAGATTTTGTCAAAGTACAGACCACATTTTTTGTGGGCCCTCTATTATCTATATTAATATTATAAAGAGAAAAGATTTTTGTAAGGAATAAACTCAAAAACTACTGGACTGATTTCAAAAGTTCTTTCACCATTGCTACGTTATCCTAGATTAATATAGGCTATATTCATTACTAAAAAACATTAGAGATTCCTACTAACACATCAATAATGTAACCCAAGGTGTAAAAAAAAATGTGTTTGACGGGTATGGTTTAGATACTTTAGATTCACAATTAGACTGGGTAGGTGGCACTAGAATCGGGTTTAGATTTTTATTTTTCAGGGCAAGACAATTGCCGGAACCGTTAGTTTTAATTTAATTCCAATATCTATGTTATGGTTAAAAAAACCTAGTAGTATCATGTACATCACAAATATGTGGTATCGAGTTAGCGAGTTTCTTTGTTTTTATATGGAGAAGCTCGAAGGTGAAAATTCTAATTCAGGTACGGAAATTTTACTAGATAATTTTGTTTGAAAATTATTATTGTTTTTATGTTTAAAATTAGAATATACACATATGTTCCAAAAATAATATTTGACTGATTGATATAATTTGTTTAAAATTTGGTTCAACTCCATGTCTGGTGTTTTATGTACACAATGTAAAAAAAAAACTTTTTTTTAACTATTGTTTAAGAAATCCGAACCTGAGCGATGTTGCCTTAGATTTTAAAAAATCTATACCACGCCCTTGAAATAAAATTGAAAGTCATTAAAATTTTGTCATACGACATATTTGAATAACTTTATATATTTAGTACTTGTTAATTTTGCAATATAAATTTACGTCTGATTGATTTCGTTTAATATCAACAAGCTTGTTTCATTCAAATATTTACATAATTGCAATAAATCCAGTATTAAACTGTTAATTTGAATGTATAAACATAAGCTGATAACTCACGTAACAAACGGCCGTAGCGTTTTATACAAATTTAGACCGCCCGTTTTATTCCCGCCTTAACAAATATATCACCCTCTTAACTAAATCTTTAAAATATTTTCAATGACCGATGTTTTTTTCAAATAATTTACAATTAAATAATATTGTGAATTTTAATAGAAGTAAATTCCTAATTTTGTATTACTCATTTAAACAACTTTTTTTTGTGATTAAGATCCTTGTCCATCCAAAGGTGGCCTGGGAGAGATTGCTTTAAGCAATAAGGCCGCCTATTGTACTACTATCTTCTATTTTGAGATATTTAAATTTGTTACTGTTTTGAGTTAGTGTACAATAAAGAGTATTTTTGTTAAATAATCGCACATTTAACCAGGTTAGATTTTTATAATTAGTATAATTTTAATCAATTTATTAACAGGTCATCAGAAATTTTCCAATCGCACCTAATATAAAAAATTATAATATAGAAAATATCTCAGCATTCAAAGGAAAAATTAGGTATGTTTTCATTCAAATTTAGTCAGCCTCATATTTATTAGGGTCTTCATAAGCCGTTGTGTATTTACCGTTCCATTTAATAAATTCGCTGTTAGCGGCATTTTCAAACATGTGTACCGGCTTTAATATTATGACATTTAATATGCAAATGCTTGCTTTATTCGCTTGTATACCAATTTATATAATTGTGACTGATAAGGTTCATTATCGTTCCAATTTCCTTATGTGTTGACAAAAATCTCTAGCAATATCCACGACAATCGGCAAATTACAATGGTAGCGTTCGCAAACAAATCCTAAATTAGTATATTTTGATTATTATATTAATAATTAAACGCATTGTTTTTAAATTTAACATGATTTTTAAGAGAATTCTATTTACTAACTGAAGTAAATAATATGATTTTTGATTGCGTGAAACAGGTAGATAGGTAGATGGTTGTCAATAAACATTTGTGACACCAACAACAGCATCAATGTCTCGCCGGTCTAGAAAAAAGTTATGACGCCTTTCTTAAACAGACCTATGTTGTAGAGTCGATGGTAAAACAAAGCGGAAAGTTCCTTAGAGACATTTGTGGCAAGCTAAACGAAAATTCTAGAAAATCGTTGTGTAGTGGACAGAGGTAGTTTAACGAAATGAGGGTAACCTCAATCAGTCCTTCCTGGTGTTCTCCTCCTGACCTTCTCTTGTTAGATTGAGGCAGGTTGTGGTTTTGAGCGAAAACTTGGTATTCAGGGTTCCAGTCCGATAACGGGTGAGTCCGCTGGACCTACGTCGATATCTATGGTGTCAACGTTGACACCACATCGACGTTGGCTTATCTCCGGCTTTCTGTGGCCTCCGTGGGCTTCGTGTTGGATGAAGGTCAACTTACCGCCGATAGCGGGCGTTGCAATTGTGGAAGTGAAAGATTGGCATTAGTAGACGATGTTGTAGAGATAATTAATTTAAAGTCTGTCCCCTTACTTAAGAAAGTATTTAATAAAGTATAGAGACAAGTATAAGCAGCAGATATTAGTAGTTACTCAACACAAAGCAATACATCATAACAGTAATCAAGTAAGAAGTAATCTGTAAATGACATTGACGAGTCGGCACGCGCGTAACAGATATAGATGTCTCCGAGACAAAAGGTCGTATCTGCAGATCAGTGCTACCAAATCCCAAAACAAAACCGGATATTGCATTAATTATTTAATGCAATAAGTTTCGGTATCGGCAAGCGATTTAGATGTTGAGATTAGACACTTCATACTTAGATATGAAAAACCTATACGTAATTGTTCAGTTATCTTTGGATTAAATCTAGAAATTTATTGAGACAAACTAAGTCTAATCTCACTCTCACAACTTTTTCAAATAGGAGGTGAGCTTTACAAATCAAAATTACGACTTAGAAACTTAAAATGCTACACAATTATTAATTAGAGATGAATGGAATTAATTCATTTTGTGTTCGAAATTTTTTTCACTATACTAATAATTAATAATTATATTAATGTGATAGTAATTTATTTATTTCTTTTACTTGGTAGCTTAAGACTGAATCGATCATCATAAAACTTTAGTTACAGTAGACGACCTCTGAATACTTTTATACCGACCAAATAAATGAGTAATCACCATCAAAAACAATAACGGTTAAAAATAATTGCTTATTAGTTGATTTCAACTTTTAATTACTATTTGCATGCCTGATAGGGCAAAAACATGTGCAAAAACATCAAAAATTTTTTTTACTTACCATGTTTTTGAGCAAATAAATGATTTGATTTGATTTCATAAACAGTTAGAAACAAATATCAAAAGAGACATCGGAAACAGTGGTAGCGCTGTTACATAATAATTTCCATAAGCCTTTATCATCTAATCTTCGGTGACAATGTCATATGTGCCACATAATTTATCTTATATCAATCAGTCTGGACCAGTACGGTTAACCGAATGAGAGTTCGTAAGTGTTATAAAGGTAGGTTCATACTTTAATGACGTGTGTCATGACGCGCCTGTCACGACGCGTCTGTTATTGGTACTGGTCATCCAGATTGAAATAAAAATGTCAGTACGTATGTCTGGTCAGTTACTATTTATGAGTGTGTTTCTTCCTTCTTCATTCTTGGAAATATTTAACTATAGTTTTTATCAAAAGACTATACTTTTTATGGGCGGAATTACAATGCTAACAACTATGATAAAAATACAATTTGCAGCCAAGCTCGTATAAAATAACTACGTTAAATAGGTGGCCTCAATTTATATATTTTTGTTAGTTATTGTAAATAGTTTCTCACGGATGAAGACAGAGTGAGGATCTTCAATCAATACGATCCTGATGATCCTATTATATCGTTTTTGCAATATAAGATTAAAATAATATTTAACATTAATAAATAAGACAAAATATTAAAGCTAATAACCGTTTCTTGTTTCTTTCTTGATTGCAGATGTAATACAAACTACTATTGTACATCATATATTTATAATATATATGTAAAAATAATTTTTCAATTAGACAAGGTTCCAGATGATATATGCATATGTAACACACCGCATTGTGACAACAGTGTGTATCTAGCCTAAGTGTTTTCTGGTAGCTGCTCTGCTGACCGTACCGGCTTCTTATCTCAGTCGTGCATCAAAGTTAGCATTATTTTGAGAAGTAATTATTAATGTAAAGGCAGTTACCGAATTTCAGTGTAGGGTTGCCATGTAGTAAATATGTTACTATTATTATCGTAATTTGGAAGATTATTATTATCAACAGTTATTTTATAAGAGTGTTGTGTTTAACGTTAATTTACTTTTATTATGTTTTGTGGATTCAAGACTTTTGTCTTAATTTTTGACATTGCTGAAATGTACATACTTTAAGTCCTTAATGTTACGGTCTATTCGATCAAGCAAGAGTGAATTATAGTCTAAGAATAAAAGGAGTAAAAGGATTTTAGCTCTTGCCAACAATTGAACTAGGAATAAGATCGCTATGTGAAAGTATATCATCATACCATGAAATGTTACAGACTAGTGAATATACTCCAAGAGTAAATTGTATTTGTGATGTTTTGCTATCGGACAAATAACCGGCTTTACATCTATAGGCATAGGTTACAGTGTGTGTAGATAGTTTGATCTAAATTTGCGCTGTTTTATATTTTAGACCTTCTTTGTTGTGAAGCTGGGAAACAGGCATCCGGACCACGTACTGGAAAGTGGCTGCCGTCGGCTATAGTTGATCTAATGTGGGGATGAGATATGAGGGGTAGGTTAGGACAATATAAATAATATAAAACAACTAATAAACATAAATCTATTACTTAATAAACTAAAGAAATTAGCAATTAATTATAATATTCCTAATTGACCCGTTATGAATATTATTATTAATTGCTAAAGCAGCATCAAAATTCCAATACTTCCCCGGAATCTCATCACCCTGGCAACCTTGTAATGGTTGCAATACAGTCCAACCAAGCACGCCACAATGAACTAATGAATAATAGAAAACTGGACTGTCCAAGTAGCCGATAACTTTCAAGATAAATGATGAATGCATTTTCGGTAGATGGTTTTTTTTTCTAAAGTAATTATCGATGGAATTTTTGTATGGTACTCCCCAAAGACGGATGGTCGTTCTAATGCTTGTAATTAATGCTTTTTGATGGGATAAATAGATGAGAACAAAACTTATATGAGTTTAGTTTACAATTGGCTACAATTTGACATAAATTCCACGTCGTACATTAATTACACCGTGACAAGAGCAGAACCTTTTGGGAGGATAATTCGCAGGCCGTGTGTGGGATTCACCAGATCGGGGGTGGCATTAGTACCTCAAAAGGGCAGTACTTAAGATGCCATTGCTACTCCCCAGTTAGGAATAGCCACTAAAACCCCTGGATGTTCTGTCTTGAGCCTTATACCAGTGAAAGTAGAAACTATCTCAACTCCGCGTGCCCTGACAGGCGGGGACCACCAGTGGTAATGCTACTTACTACGATATTCAATAGTAAAAATTGAATGGTTGTAACTCTTCTGTGTGTGACCTGACATACATCTGGCCCATTTTTCTTTTATTTATAACCAAATATCCAGTTGAATATTTTGATCGTTTCTCAAAACATCGATATAAAATATCTCGGTGTCCCATAAACGATGTATTTCTGGACATAATAACTGGTTGAAAAACGTAGACAGATGGTTTCGCTAAAGAATCCATCAGTGACTGCCTGCATGAAGGAATTTATCGCCGGCTTCATCTCACATTGATGTTTTGACATTACCGACGTCGTTATTACAGTATTAAAAGCAATATAAGAGAAGAGTCAAAATAGGAAGAGCGGTTTATAGAACGTTTTTTTTTCTACTATACTCTAATTTTAGCAGCGCTTAATAAAAATATAGAAAATACTTATTCTCAAATACGACACACCAAAGAAATAGAATTAGTTGCAGACATAACAAAAGAGTTTTATGCCGCAATTGAACAAATGAAATTTGCACTCAATATTTTACTTGTTGCTTGAACAATACACATAATAATATTCTTTAAGATATCACACCAAACAAACATTTCTGTGAGCGATGGCATGACCACTGCTAAAATATTAAACTTATAAGTGAATATACGTATATGTATAAATAGTTTCTTAAACGACATTTGTAAGAAACTCTTTTATACTACTCGTAGTCAGAACGCTGGCTCCTATTTCGCACAGAAAAGGATTACCATACTTTGTGGCAATAAGGCTAGCTTTCTGGGATTTTTAATGTCCCATTAATCATGCAGGTTCACTTCATGACATCAAATTACCAATAAAAAATATAAAAACACAAAAATTAAGTCAATTTTATTTTGAAATGATAAAAACAAATTGGATTGGAGATGGGATTCGGAGTGCATGGCAATTGCTTGTCCCAACGATATCACAGTGCTTCAATATTTTTCAATGATTAAACTTCCAAAATCTTATTGAAATATGTTTATTATTCATAATAATAAGTTAAATATTATACAGGTATATAAATAACATTAGTTTTCACTAAAAATAAATTCTTATAATAAAATAAGAGACTACACCGGTAAGATCGATCGTTAAAGTTACCCGTGGAGACGTTCTCTAAAGCCTCCTTAAATGTACAACTGGCCTCTCTTTATTCGGAACTCCGGCGTAAATTTGACAAAAGAATTTCATGATCGTATAAATTCGTAATGTCGGTTCCCGCCGTTCGATCAGTAATTTGAAAAGCACACTTGCGACATAATCGTCGGTTATTTCATATACAGAATTTGTTAAACACCTTTTTAAATATTAATTTGTTGTGGTCTGCAAATATTTTAATTGTTAAAGAAAACTGCACGTGCGTGGTATAGTGACGTTAATAGTAATGGAGAGAAAAAAAAGTCTACAGAAAAAAAACATGTATGTTCTAAATTCAAACATTTAGTATATTTGGTGGCCAGTACCATGCCACATCAAATTAATAAAACCGTTTTGTTGCAGATTCAACAAATTAATAAAACGCCATTGCGATTTTTAGTCGCA
Organism: Dendrolimus punctatus; assembly: GCA_012273795.1. Classification (NCBI taxonomy): domain Eukaryota; kingdom Metazoa; phylum Arthropoda; class Insecta; order Lepidoptera; family Lasiocampidae; genus Dendrolimus; species Dendrolimus punctatus. The sequence continues at coordinate 14,133,863 of CM022550.1, forward strand.
TCTTTCAATTATGCTCTTCGGATTAATAATTATAGTAATCGATATCAAGGAATACGTAATTAGATAAAGAAATAATTAAATTTTACGAGTTAAGAAAATACGTAAACCTCAACTTCGTAATTTACTACTGGATCACGCATAATCGAGACTTGATGCTTGCATTATAGCTGGAGCTGGAACATCTTATATAGAGCCTGGAACCTGGTCACTAATGCCGGAACACAACACAAGGTTGTTATGGCGACATACTCTAGACCAGGGGTCGTTGCCATCCAGATGGGCAAATACCACCTGCCTGTGGGTTGTTTTGTCACCTCTTACGACAGGCCGCCCGGGCGCAGGAAATAGTATTAATTCGCTGTTCCTTCATGGATAAAACATTTCTACATTCAATCCATAATCGGGTTTGTACGGCAGAGATCACTAAAAAGCAGCAAGCCGGCACTTGTTTAATATTGTAGGTAACTGTCGCGAACGCGACTTTAACTTAAACACACAAGAAAGACGTTATTTCAATTTTTGAAACACTTGAATACCATCTTCAACCGAAGGCTTTGTAATCTTCCAATAAATAAATTAGTTATTCTCAAAACAATTAGCGCCTATGATTTCCCACTGCGAACTCAGGAAGCTCAAACAGTAACTTATTTAATGTATATGGTGAATAATAAAGAATTACCTATTTATCTGCCTTTGTTCTTTTACAGATAATATGAATTCGGTTTTTTATGTATAAGAGTAGAGAACTCCTTAGTATAGCCAACTCTTTCTATATTTATTTCCATTTCGAGATTACGGACGTTCGAAATTTAAATTTAATATTAGAAAATCGCAGTAGCAAGTGTGTGTTAATCAAACATAGCTCGTATTCTGTGAAATGTCGGCTTTTTGCGCGCGCAGATCTCAACCCGTTCAATTATCAACGAAATTAATGATTGAACACATTTTTAAAGCACATTATTAAACATAAATAGTTAACTAAGTATAATCATATGAAGGTTGGTACACAATAGGATTACACGGCCATAAATGGCCAGAATGGTTCGTAACATAACTGGTTATGAGCGCTTATGATCCTCGTATAGTTGCTTGGGACATTTTTGTACCTTTTGTTTTTGAATGGGCACTCTGTACGCGCATTTTAATTCGGACTTAGCGAGTGTGTTCGTTGCTTTATTTGTACTTTTACAAGGATTGTTTGTATTAAAAATATTATGTATAAATTATTTTTATCATAAGTTAACATTAAATTACAAATAAACGTTTTTGATAATTTTTTAGTTAAAGTTTGTCTTATGTTTGTTATCGGTGCAAAACAAACCATAGCTAGGTGGTAGGGTATTTGCTCATCTGGATGGCTACCACCCCTGGTCTAGAGCATGCCGCCATTACGATCTTCAGTTTTGTTCCGACATTAGTGGCCCGGTTCCAGTGTGTCTTTAGAGAGCAGCACCACCTTACAAACGTCCAAAGGCGATGGTAACCGCTTCCTATCAGGTGGGCTGTCTACTGAACTCACGCAATAAAATAAAAATAAATATTTCAGTGTTTTATTTTGGCATTTATTCATTAACTTATAGAATGTGAATTAGAAAGATTTGATTGGATGTTTATTTGTTCAACATGGTGTTGTAAAATATCAACTTTCGAAGACTGAGATTAATACAGAATACTGTTGTAAGCCCATACTAATCTTTTGCAAGTGTCTTATTATCCATTTGAATTTTAGTGATCTATTGTTCGCGCTAGTCTTTTCGTTCACGCCGCTGTATTACGTCATAAAATCTACTTTCCTCTGTTGGTATTTAATACGAATTCTTTGAAGCCACTAAGCTGACTATTTAACGACTAGTGGGTGACATGTGGCTACAAGGCTGTGTCTAATTTACAAATGGATGAGGGTCGGTCAGTCGCAAAATGCGCCAGTCGTGTCTGACTGCGAACGAAGCGTTACCTAGTGCCATTTCGGAGCAAGTATCTTATAACGACGACCTTTATGAATTACGTGTGTGTACTTCTAATAAGCTCTGTGATAATTCCAACGGCATTTTTTTTGAATTGCATCCTAAAAATCCCCTACAAATTCGTAACAATACTTTTACTAAGGAAGATATGTTAATTTCTTAGTTTATGCGCCCGTAAATATAATTATAATGAAATTATCATGAAATTTGACATATTTGTAGCTTCCTTAACGAGGTTTAATATGGGATGTCATTTATTCAGGACTATGTAATAGTTTCAGAGGTATAAGGATCTAAAGATTGAGTAATAAAGCCACATGGTGATCATAATAGATGTGATTTAATTTTTTGTTAAATTATGAACGATTCTTAATGTGAAGTGTCGTAAACAAAAGTACTAAATTTGACATAAAAATCAAAACTCGATTTCCCGAGCCCTGATTACTCATATCAATCTTTGTTAACATATAAAACTAATCTCGAGACGTTTTAACATTTACTCCCGCTTTATGGATTACGCCGACCAACCCATTAAAACATCAAACGGAAGCTCTATTAGAGAGAATAAATTTTAATAAACCATGTGAAACGAAACGTCAAATAAAATAAAATAAAAAGTTATGAAGCCAACATTATAAAAATTGTAAGCCGGATCGAACGAGCCAATATTTCAAATTAGGAACAATTCAAATCAAATCTTCGAATTCTCGTTAGAGCAGGACGCCCGTAGGGTTGATGACCCGTTGAAATGTCAGCACTCTTCCATCTCATTTTTACATGCAAGAAATATATATTTCCATCCCTTTCACCTATGAGATGTTGATCTTGATACGTCACATTTTTAATAAACGAACTCCGTATGACATGGCGCACGGAAATTCGTTCCAATGATTAATATGGCCGGCTGGGTCGCAGTATAAGAAACTAATACACTTTGTTTTTGAATTGTTATTAGAAATATTGATAGTTTCATGTCACTGGTCGTGTTTGTGATCGGCCGATAATGGACGGATAGAAAGTACGGTGGGCTGCGTAGGTAGCGGACGCAAAAAATGAATGATGTTACCTGTCTGTACGTTTGCAAGTCTTTGTTTGCCGCCGATCTGATAAGCGGGATAATGAAAAATTTGAATGTATTTTTGATTGGAATTGTGCAGTGATGGACTAACTTTGCATAGTTAATTTATCTCGCCAACAATCGTGGACATGAATATTATTTTTTTACAACCTATTTTCGATATAACGAAAACTTATCAAGCTTTGAGAGGTTTACGGGGAAATGTTAAATATATAAGCTATTTTAAAGTCCTCTCCAGGCTCTGGATAAATGTAAAGATGGAGCGAATACACAAACAATAATAAAAACTCAATCCGTCATGAATGTTCTTAATTTGGAATCATTCACCTTTTCGCTTTGTTACGTGTAACCTCGCACATATGCCTGCTTATTTACCTTAATTTTCGCATCATTGCCCACTAATTAGAATGTTCTTGAGCTGCTTCAATAACGTAATAATCTTGTCGCCTGTGGCGTTTTTGGCCATTACTTGGATTCTCTTTTTTTTGACATTATAAGTGTCTAGTGTTTGTGAGTGAGTGTAGAAAAAAGGAAATATAAAGGCGCTATTCCATACGATAGAATAATTATGCTAAATAATGAAGAAGTGTTGGAGTGACAATTAACATCTCAAAGGCATAGGTATATAAATAAACTAATTTTTATTTAAACTGGGACACGCAAAAAATAAACAAATAAAAACTTACTAATTGGTGCAAATAAGATACTCTCATAATTATTATTCAAAGTACTTATTTGTAGGTAACTAAAAACACTATTACGCTTATTACCTTAATCTAAGAAAAATAAAAATATCACTATCATTAGGGTTTCTTTGAAATACATTGTTGTAAGCAAAGCCTCGTATGTACAAGCCTTTAGACATCACGCGGAGTGTTTCATTATTACTTAAATAAAAAAGTTCATATTTGACGTTTAACAAATTGTTACTTTTTCAAATCAACCAATGAGACTATTGTGTTCTCTCCTAATGGCGCGTTCTATTTTCAAATCTCATTCTCTTTTCAAATCTTGCTCGCCTTTCTGATTCATTCGAATTTGGAATGTATGCGATAGGGTTAGTACGGTTCGTAACGTCAAGTTTTCGACATTTCAAGTCGATTATTGTTTCATAAGTAAAAAATCCGAGATAATTATGACGAATTCAACTGAAATAACTTTTTTTGCGTTTTCTTAACTTATGCCTTCATGAATTTATTTAAAGTAACTCGGTAAGTTTAACAAATGCTTCAGTGTCTTAAATGTTTCTCATAATTTAAATGATCTTTAAACTTCTTTTATGAGGAGTAAAGTTTTTTTAACAAGTATTTGAAAATACTAAGAAGAATTTTACTTAAAAAAACAAATATCAGAAAACACTACAATATGTTAAATTGAAGGTTAATTAAAATTGCTTTTCATATTTACACATAGATATTATCATAACTGTTCCCCATAGGAGGTCGTTTAGATAGCAGATTTGAAATTTCGGAGAAATTTACTTATGTTTTCACCAATAGAAAACTTTGTAATTCAAGTATTAACTATAATACATAACTGCCGAAGAAATAAAAATAAAATCTTTATTTCCCATTATCTAAGTTTACATATGTATTATAACATCTGTTTTCTATAGGGGTACGTAGAAACAATTAGATCCACGTGCTACATTCTTTTTTTTTTCTTTTTTTGAAGGGTTCTACATTCTTGAAACATACGTAGTCTCTTCATCTACTTTCATTAGTCTCTTTATAGCATGCTTTTTATATTAATATGAAAACCTTTATAAAAAATTCGGCTTCGTCTTTGTAAATTCGTCTTAACCATACAACACTATGCGTTACAACTCTCGACATTTAAATACAAGTACATTTTCCCACACGACTTTTTCGGGGTTCTTTTTAAATGAGTTGATTAATAGGATGTTGGTTGGATGTGGATTGTTCTTTGCACTTTATGGGCTATTCTAAGTCGGAGTGTGCATTATACAAACGAGCAACGTTGAAGACGCTCGACCAATATTTGTGTAATACAACCAACATTGTAATATCAAAGTATGATAAATACTATAAGTAATGTGTAATTTAGGTGAAATAGAGAGTGCTTAGAGGCAAATTCTAGATTGACACATCGTTTGTGTAGAAATTTAAAGTTTATTCAAAAATGTATGAGTTTTTTCAAAAACTGTATAAATGTATATCGATTTAACGGTTCAGGATATAAAGACTTTTGAGCAAGTTTTATCTAGATTTTTTTGTTACAGCCTAAGATGACTAAGCTACAGTTGTATGTAACAACTGTAGCTTAGTCATCTTCAGTTGGTAAACTTACCATCAGCCAACAACTGTAAGTTTTAGAGTGATATCAAACGACCGAAAGCCTATATATAGTTCTGCTCGAAAACTCGCATTTCGCTAAATAGTTGAAATACAAATATATTTGTATTTCATTTTGAACCAATAATATTTACTTTTTGACAACAAAACTGCGAATCAAATGTTAGCTTTAAGTTCATCCTGAAATTCTTTGTTTATTTGAAGTGTTTATCAATAATCTATTACAATTCCAAATTCTTAGCCAAATATTGGACACTTGCTGTTCCATGCAAAACTCTTATTGGAACAAACATTTGCCATTGAACCGTTGGCCCTTTAGTGCAGGCATGTACAACATCCCAAACGAACATAACTCGAAGAATAATTACTGGCAGGACATGATAGAGAGGGTACATGATCTTGTGAATATCGATATGATGCATTGTCATATATCGACTACGTGTGTGTCGGTGCAGCATTAAATAGGCTGATTTGATGAGTGTATAGTTTTTAGCGGGAACTTTTATTTAAGTGTTTGTCGTGGAAAGTTGTATCAGCCTGGATTTCGCCTGGTGCTTTTTTTTAAAGAATATTTATGAATATCTATGAAAATTAAAATATTTACATATTAGAACGAAATACAGCTTTTATATTATTACCTAATATAAATAGTATTATAGTTTAGTGATCCAAATGTAACACTTCTTAGACTATCAAACAATAAAGTTTGTTAATGTGTTACCCGTTATTTACGCAAAACTTTTAAGTGAAGTTAAGATGAGAATAAATCGAATAAGATTATTCGATTAGACCTTAAACTAAGTAAATGTCATGATTAATATATCGATATAATTCAGTTAAATAAGTAAACAGCACTGATTATAATTTTAAAATTCGAACTCTTTACACCATGTACCGGGACTATGAGAAGTATTGATTTTAAATATGGCCGAATATGGCGTCCATCTCGCAACTATCCCGCGTACACAAACATGCAAAACTTTCACCCCAATTTTGAAACAGTGTTAGTGTCAAATTTTCCATCGGTCCCCGCGTCCACTTAGTCCAACCCTTCCCGTAAAAACACTAAAAATAAAAAAGGTTTTGTGAGGGGACTTTTAAAATCGTTATTATAATCTCGGTGGCCATTTTGGAAGTAGGGACGCGCCCTACAATTTTAAATCTTTTTTTAACAAAAACCCCTTTGATGTTTATGCAATTCGACAATATCTCCCGCTTCGCTAGATATGTTGACGACATTTGGCCATTTCAGGGGATTTCGCCGATGCATATTTGAGATTAAAACTTTAATACTTTTGAGCACCCATATTGTGAGTTGTTCAAATATCCCATCAATCAAGTATTTAGTGACAAAATTTAGAAGTAAGAATAAATATTGCAAACACGATGATGAAACTCAAGTATTCATTGCATCTATATGCTAAACTTGATTTCAAAGTTTTAATAGCCTAAAATTTTAAATGTATTTAATAGAGAAACAGTCAAATAGTATAAATTATCGTTAATTCAAATATAAAATGACATTCCTTTTTCATTGGTATATCTTACATAATCGATTAAAAGATATAAATTAAATTGTAAATCGCATCGAAAATGTAATCGTTGACAAATTAAATGATGAACATGCTTACTTCTTTATGAGCAATTTGCATGCAACATTGTAGAATGACAACGGAGGCGAGGTGATTAAAAATAGTTGTTCAACTTCTTGAGAAATTACAAACATAATAAAAATTACCTGTAGATATATTATATTATTTGAATTATTTAAGTACATTTTGTTTATTATAAAATTGTACGGATCGGTACGGCGATCCAGCGAGGAAAAGTAGCCAGCCTTCTGGGCACCTTACCCATAGAAGACGGTGATCTGGGTTCAGTATTCTACTTATAGTCTTGAGGGACTATGTGTAGAACACAATACAAATAAGTTTTCTTACATTGTATTCAATAGTATGTAATTTTATAATTGTCCATATGTGTAATAAATAATTTTTAAAAAAATGTGTTTCGATGTAATTATGTTTATATTTTACATTGCTATTGTTACTGTCGGAGAGGCCAAAATCTACATTTAGGAAAAAAAATTCAAAACTATATTGTGTTTTGAATAAATTATTAAATTTTTATTTGTCCTGGATTAAGGCTAGGTATATAATAAAGCGTGACAATATTTTTATTTACCGACAAATTCTTTGAATAATAAATGCGAGAACATCTTCTTTGTACCAGCTATTGAATTTTAAAGCGATTCTTACTTCTATTTGTTTATTATTGCGACGTTGCGAGTCTTGATGTTGAATAATAATTCATTTACAGGCTGGCAAAATAAAGAATGTTCAAACTAATAATTAAAATTAATTATGGTCGAATTTCGACCACTGGGCGACCACTAGTGATTATTAATACGAGAACACTTGGTGATAGAGACTAAAAGAAAAACCAAAAAAAAAAAACATGAAACATGCTACGAAACGGAGCATCGCGCGTCGCATCGCTGAACGCAGTGATTCGACCAATTCAATACTTAAATCCTTACCAATTGTCGTCAGACGCTTTTATCAATAAAAATAAAAATCTTCGAGGAAGTCACCAATTTATAACGAACGATTCGAACGCATACAATTGATTTTCAACTCTATTTCAATCGATCCAGGGTTTCAATTGCGACATTGATTGGTTTTGATAGATTGTGAAATCAATTAAATTAGTCCTTTATTCTCGCATTGGTTACAATTAGATGCCGCTACTTGTAACCAATTGGTGATTATGTGATGTTTGGATGAGACTTTTTTAATGTTTTTATTAAAAACTGTTTCCATTTGAGAAATTCTTGGAATATACATAAACATTTTAAAACTACTAGTGCTTATTATACATTTGTTACAAATTAATTCTCTTGAGGACAAATTGGAAGATATGGAAAGAAATCTGAAATCGTCTGCAATAGAAATAAGAAATGTACCAATCCTCAATAATCCCGAAACTAAAAACGACTTGTATAACATTGTACAGAACGTTTGTAAAGCCCTGAACGTTATCGTACCACAAACTTCCATAAGAGATGTGTATAGAGTAAACAAGAGGGCTGGGAAAGGTACTATTATTGCCGATTTTACTTCCGTTCTTCTGAAAAACGAAATTATTAATAGCCTGAAAATATACAATAAAGAGCATCCAACACATCGTCTGAATGCTAACTCAATAGGAATTAAAGGAAATGATTCCCAAATATATCTTTCCGAGTCTCTTACTGCTAAAGGACGACGTTTGTTTTTCCTGGCTAGAGATGCAGCAAAAATTCTTAGCTATGCGTTCTGCTGGACTAGTAAAGGCAGGATCTTTCTCCGAAAAACCTTGGATTCTCCTCATGTAGAAATAAGAAGTGAAAACCAAATAGTTTCTCTGAAAAATCAAAAATGACTACTGCAAGTTTCTAAAAGCTCAGGGAAATATCAACTGTTTAATTATGTTAGTATTTCAGTGTCTCCATATTACAACAGTCTATCAACAACCTCTTATATTAAACCTATTAACTCTTATATTATATATGTAAAAAAAACTTTTATCTTAAGTGTTAAAATCTATTTAAATCCGTGTATTATAAATAATATCTATTTACCAATCATACTTATATCTATCATTATACTACTAATAAAAGAAGGTGCAATTTTAAGAAAGTCAAAAATAAATCATTTTAAAATTCGATTTTATAAACAATAAAAATTTAATGAGCAACCTAGATAAGGTAAAAGCCGGCAATTCCGTGCTTTGCAGACCAGACACATTCAAAACTATCTTACGGGATCTAAAAGCTAATATAAATACAATAAAAATCTTAACACAGAATATAAGAAGCATAAATAAGAATTTTACGGAATTTGAATTACTTTTGACAAGAATAGACATACCATGCGAAATTTATATTCTAACAGAGTCATGGAATCAAAAAGCTTGTAATTTCCCATCAATAAATAATTATGCGACCCATTATACCAAAAATAATTTTAACCAAAATGACGGACTGGTGGCTTATACTAAAGAAAACTTAAATTGCTCTGTAAAAGAGGTTTCTCTCGTTGACGCTACATGTCTAATAATAGATATCGATAAAGATATTGTTGTTATCGGAATATATAGATCACCATCAGTTAGAAATTTAGATCCTTTTTTAAATTCCCTGGATATATTATTAACTACTTATAAAGATTATAAAAATATTGTTGTAATTGGTGACTTGAATATAGATATAAAATCGACAAATAATGATGCATACGCAAATGATTATTTAAACTTGTTATCTATCCATGGCCTACTTCCAGGTCACGAATACACTACAAGAGACCACAGCTGCTTAGATCATTCTATGATTAAATCTGTATTTCCTTCTTTGACTATGGTTTCCGAGGCCCCACTCACAGGTCATTCTACAGTCCTCTCTGCTATCACTTTTAAATTAAAAACCGACTACAATCAACAATGCAGAAGTAGTCAAAAAATTAATTATGATGATTTAATTTCCGACGTAAATGAGAAAACGTTTGACAGCATTTTAAAATCAAACGACGCGAACTGGTCGGCCGAACGATTGACAAATATGTTGCAAGCATCAATTACGAAAAACTCATTAATAATTAATACACCAAAACGCTTGCATTGCCTAAAGCCCTGGATAACTCCCGGATTAATTAGATGCATTAAAAATCGAGATCGAATGCACTTAAGGTGTAAAAAGGACCCTACTAATGTAATACTTAAACTGACTTATAATAGATACAAAAACTTTTGTAACAATTTATTAAAACGTATTAAACAAAATTTCGAAAGGGAACAGATAAATAAATTTGCTAAACATCCTAAACTAAAATGGAAAATAATAGATAAGATAACTAATAGAAACAATACACCAAAGACTCAACCATCAGATCTGCTTAAACTAGGACCATCACCACAAAAATCGTTACAATTAGTCAATGACTTTTTTGTCAATATAGCAAAAAATTTAGCTGATCGGATCCCTAAAACTAGTAACCTATCAGACCTTGAACCAGATTACTCACCTCCTAATTCTTTGGTTATGCTAGCAACAACAGAAGAAGAAATAAAATCTACTATAACTAATCTAAAAACTGATTGCGCAGTGGGTTGGGATGGAATATCTACTAAAATACTTAAATTACTTAAAGACAAGATTACACCACCTCTTGCACATATTATTAACTTATGCATAGAGACCGGTGTATTCCCAAACATTTTCAAAACATCTCTCATTCATCCAATCTACAAATCTGGTAATAAAGACTCCGTAAGCAACTACCGTCCAATTTCAGTATTACCAGCTTTGTCGAAGGTCCTGGAAAAAATCTTAAACAAAAGACTCTTGTCTTACTTGGAAACTAAAGAACTTCTCTCTGTAAATCAATATGGTTTTAGGACAAAGAGATCGACGTCAATGGCAGTTTCACAACTTACAGAATTTATAGCTCAGAGAATTGATAACAAAGAAAAATGCATAGGCGTTTTTCTGGACCTTGCTAAAGCCTTTGATACCGTCTCGATCCCTATTCTATTAAACAAAATGAAAACAATTGGTATTAGGGGAATTCCATTCCAATTGTTTGAAAATTATCTCACTAACAGGTCACAAAAAGTTATCATAGATGGTAACGTTAGTTCCGATGCCCGAATAACACACGGAGTCCCTCAAGGAAGCATTCTTGGTCCTACTATGTTTCTAATATATATAAATAGCCTTTGTAACCTTAAACTCACAAATTGTAAACTATTTACTTTTGCTGACGACACTGCGTTGATATTTCATGGGAGTACATGGGATGAGGCCAAAGAATTTGCTGAAATTGGTCTAAGGAAAGCAGCAAACTGGTTTATCCAAAACAAACTCACTCTAAATAATGCCAAAACCCAATATATTCTCTTTGCAAATACAGAAAAGTCCATGCCATCAGATCATAATTTAAAAATTAAAATACATACCTGTGACAATACAAGTCAAAATACATGTGATTGTGACTACCTAAATGTCACCGAAACAATAAAATATCTAGGTATTCTACTTGATAGCAAACTAACATGGCAACCGCATATTAATCATCTCACAGATAAAACTAGAAAACTAATATACATCTTTAAAAGATTGCGCAGTGTCTCGGACTGGGAATTGCTTAAAACCGTGTATTTTGCCTTAGCTCAGTCTATCCTATCCTATTGTATTACGTCATGGGGCGGTGCCCGTAAAAGTCATTTAATTAAACTTGAAAGAGCACAGCGGGCTTTATTAAAAGTTATTAAAAATAAACCATTCAGGTACCCGACTTCCGACCTTTATCGAGAATGTGATATATTGACAGTTAGACAGTTATTTGTACTAAATGGTGTATTGTGCCAACATAAAAAAATCACTTTCAACGACTCAACAAACGCTAGGCGTACATATAATGTCTGTCAAACTATCATTTCCAAAACTTCTTTTATTAACAAGTTTCTTATTTATCTTGGACCTTACCTATACAACAAACTCAATAAACTTCTACACATATATCCACTTAACATAAACAGATGTAAAATAATATTAATAAAATGGCTAAAAACAAAAACTTACGAAGAAACTGAAAAACTATTAGAAATTCTCAGTTAAATAATAATCAACTTGACAAGTATGTAAATATATACACGTTTATATATATATATATATATATATATATATATATATATATATATATATTTAGTCTACTATATATAAATTCTAAATTATTTAAAGTAATCATAAATATTTTCAAAAGTATATAAGTAATATAAGTAGTATATAAATAATAAAATTTGTACTCACAAGAAAAAATGTTCCTAAGTTCCCAGATTACATAATTCCCGTTCTGTGGGCGATTCAAGGCCGTGTTTAATAAGCTCATTGTCACATTGGTAATCTTGGGACTACCTCATATTTTTTTGTTGTTGTAATTCTTATTTTCTAACATGGAAGTAATTTCTAAAATAAGTTTAGGTTTTATGCCACCGGAAGCAACTAACACCTAGGATACAGGCTTGGCCTAGTCTAGGTGTTAGTATCCATGTAGTCTTTAATTTTAAGGCAAATTCTGTAATATTTTTGGTGATAATAAAATTATTTTTATTTTTTTTTTTTTTTTTTTTTTATATATTATAATGTATTATCTGTTTTTCCTCTTCTTCGTGACATTGGGAATGGTTTAATTGAAATTAAATTCGATACATACATGTACTAGATAACGGAGATGAATATGGGATATTTTTACAAGATTTTATTTAACTTGCAATGGATGTATGTATTATCCCCCAAATTGCTATTGCGCCTGGCCGCCATTTTGTTAACGTAACTGTAGCCGAACACTCAGTACTGTTAGCATCACTGGCCGGCGAGTACGCGTATATATCGAGTTGCGGATGACGTCACGTGAATGTCAACTTGACAAGGTTCCAGCGCATTACCAATTTGCGGAGTTAATATGTATGTAAGTACGGGTGGAATCTTGGAGCTCATCTACCATGGAGCTGATCTGATGATGGAGTCGGAATGTGGCCATAGGAACTCCTGTACTAAATAAGATAAACCCGTCATGTTTGGGCTCGTTTTACTTGTCTTGGCTAGCGGTCTGCTGCTCCATAATATCCAGGATCTCAAAAGTTGTATTTAAAAACCTTTTTAAAGAAGATTATTTATGCTGAATAATGGGTTAGTTTTAATAGTATATGGAGCCGCTTCCGCTCCGCTTTATGAAGCGAATGGTAATTTCTAATATTTAATCTTTGACTATAAACACTAAACAAGCCGTCGTAGCTTAGTGATTAACACACTCGCCTCCCAAATTCAAATATGCGGATTCGAATCCTGGCAGGAATGGCAACTGTTTCAGCAGTTTTTTGACCTTATGTGCAAATTAACATAGTTATCACGTAGGTACTGACTGACTGGTGATTAAACCTGCACATCGATGTAACCGATGTGTCAGACACGCCAATCCACATTACAAAAACCTGGAGGGTATATTGTCCTTTCTTCTATAAATAGAAAGCCAGACTCTGGCAGTTGCGTATTGGCTGCTATTAAAAAAATATTTGCTAGAAAAGCGACAACACAAGAATGTAGAATTTTTAACTCCTTTTCAAGTTATATTTCTTTTGGCGCGTTAGGGAAAAATTATGAGAGTAAATTTTTACGATGCGCGCTCATACCGTTACGAAAAACCGACACCCTGAAGTTAGCTATAGTCAACGTTTTAGTTTTTCTATTGTTAGTTTCGTTTTTTCTACAAACGTAGAATAAGGCGATAGATAATATTTTTGAAAAGATTTATTTGTCACGCCAAAGAAGTATAACTTCTTGCGCGTGTACATAAGTACACACACATTTTTTAAAATAAATACAGAAGTTTGATAAACATTGTCTTTGCGAAGAATTAATGGAGTTGCAGCAAACATAAAGATTCCAACTCTCTTTATCTTTTTACATCACCCTTATTTCAAGAAAGGGGCCAACAATCAGGACAGTGTAACAACTCCTTTATTAACTATCCCACTTAATTTTTTTTTTATTGCTGGAGTTCAGCACACAGGCAAACGGCCCACTTGATGGTAAGCGGTTACCATCGCCTATGGACATTTGCAACACCAAAGGTGCTACAAATGCGCTGCTGCTCTCTTAAGGGAGATTGGAACCTGGCCACTAATACCGGAACACAACTCAAGTTGTTATGGCGTCATACGTATAACTTAATTAAAATAAAAAAGTGGTTCTGTTTATTATTTTACTCGCGCTAGACTAATCCCCTTTAATTTTACGACCAGGAGTCGTGTATTGACATAAATATATTACATATTCATACGCCGTGGCTTTTATTGACAAACGGACGACTTGGGCGACGTCTTGTAGCTATAAGTTGACTATGAAATCGAATCTATAACTTGAATAACATAATTAAAATATCATATCTTTGGTTCTTAAAAGTGATTTGAAAAGCTTTAATATTGTATAATATGAAACTATTTATAAAACAAACTTTTATTTAAATACTTTGAAAATGAAAAAACATTCAAATAGCAAAAACTAATCATTTTTATATACATACTAGCTTATGCCCGCGACTTCGTCCGCGTGCAATACTTAAAAAAAAAGTAATTTAAAAAATATCCCGATTTTGAAACATTGTTCATTGTTGCTCCGCTCCTATTGGTCTTAGCTTGATAATATATAGCCTATAGCTTTCCTCTATAAATGGACTATCTAACACTGAAATAATTTTTCATATCAGACCAGTAGTTCCTGAGATTAGTGCGTTTAAGCAAGCAAACAAACTATTCAGATTCATATATTAGTAGAAGATTATACTATTTTATATATCCTTAAAGCTTGCCACAAGATCTCATTTACAAGGGAAACTCACAAAAAGCTTTTATACAGTAAAAGGATTGTATAATTTAACAAAATTATGAGTTTTATGAACTTCAGACTTTATTTTTTCTTTATTTTTTGTTGTTAAGTTTGTTTTTTAAAATGTTTTGTTTTAATGTATTAATTGTAATTTTTAGTTTTTGCTGGACATTTGTTATTTTCGTTTAAACTATATTTTTTAATTGTTAAAATTTTAATTTATTTTTATTTTCGTGTATTGTTCGTCAACAGAACTCAACAAGTATACCAAATTAAAAAACCATAATTGTAAAGGAAGTTCTGATTCAGTTTTACACACATTGCAAGTAAAATAAACGCTTGTAAAAGGTTATTCACGTACAGGAAATCATCAATGATTTCATCATCATTCATAAAGTCCAGGCTTTGCTTTCTAGTGAACTAGTTGGGCCACCAAATCCAAAAGTTTTTTTCAACATAAGTTCCACTGGAGAACACTTTTTGAAGAGCATGAATATAAATTAAAATTTAATTTTACTTTCTATTCTATGTACACCGCTTCGCAACGTGTTATTGCTATTAAGGAGAAGAATCGGCAAGAAACTCCCCAGCAACACGTCTAACTAAAAATAGTTTTTCTTTATATTTCTTATTATATTTATATCTCAAGTTCTTCTTTTATAAGTTTTATACAAAAGCATGTAATTTTTGAAGAATTAATGCAGTTGCAGCAAACAGTGTATACTCAATAACACCAAGACACAATATAAAAGGAAAGAACAATATTATTATAGTTAACATAATGACATGACGTACTAAAATTTTATGCTGAAATATATCTCCATAAATTCCTTACAAGTTTGGCAAGATAAAAACCGCTTACACTTTTAGACCACATTATTCATCCAGCTCCGTTTTAACCACTAAAGCAACACACAACTTTGACATAAAAATATTTAGAACATATCAAACTTGGAACAAATAACAGAAAACGTATTCCACATCTTCATTTGAAATTTATCGACCTCACAACATCCCTATTAAGGTATGGCCGTGCATTGCATACATGTGTGCATTAAATATTGTTAATGGTATAATGTACTTCATTTTATTGTTTATGGCACATTGATACGCCAAATCTGGCAATAGAAAGTTATAATGACAAATTATATTTGAAATATCACGTAATATTTTCACCGGTACTTTTTATAATTCAACCTCAATTGATTTGAAACTCATTGGTTGACGCACTGTCGTTTCAAATAACGTAAATGCGAATTCTGGCCACAAAGCATGAGCGCGATGTTTTGACTAATTTAACAGACGTTTTTGATGATACTGGCATGTAGGCACATATGTGTTGGAATGGAGCACTAGGGGCGCAGCGGGAACATATCAGGAGCAAGCCGAAAAAGAATAGAACTGCCTGGTCTGGCCATTGTTGCGCCCCCCAGACTCTATCTACTCTATTCCTATTACTACGGAACCGTTCGAATAGGAAAACGCTGTATAAAAATAAATTCATTCGGACCGATATCATTTGAAAATCGAATCACTTGCCAGTCGTACCATTTTCCGTAGAAGTGTTGTTTTATACGTGATCGGCGGGTTGCGCTCGCGTCGTTTGGATGCACGCCGTGCGTATTCGCAGGGTTAACGAGGCGTCCATTACCACACACGCCTGCATAATTGGGATTGCTGAGGTATTTTAGTGTTTGCTTTATGATACGACTTCATCTGCTTAAAGATTTTGACTATGAATATCGGCGTGAAAGCGCTAATCTTGAGCTAATCGTGCTTCGTGCTATAAGTGAGAGATCCGATGGTCCATTTCCCCTTCTCTTTATTCAACCTTTATTCCGTCCCTCCTATCCCATATTTATTCCATCCCTCTTATCCCATCTTTATTCTATCCCTCCTATCTCACCTTTATAGACGAAGATAGGTACCGGTGGCTAAGTTGCTAAAGATAAGAACTTTAGGATTCGTGCAGTGTAGGGATCTGGCCCATTATGCAACAGCCTAGCGAGAGCGTCTTTAAAAACTGTTGAATGAGTTGTGACAGTAAACGGTCATACAGCGAAGAGCAGCTTATTGTTACTCTCAAAAATCATTGTCAAAATTGAAGATACATAATAAGTTCCCGAATTGGTACTCGATAAATGTCATATTTATTGTACGATAAAAAATAGAAACTACAATATTATGGTCATCGATCTAGCGGCCATATTGCTGAGTGTCCATTGTGAAACTCCAATAACGTATGCGTAACCCGCATATTAAAGACCGTCTCATATCAACGTAGTACAAAAGTACAGTGTTGCCATAGAATAGTTATACTTCAAGAAAAGAATTCATTGTCGTACGAAACTCAAATGCATATAGTCTATTGAAAATTAGTAAAAATATACTTTCAAGTGTTCTATTTCCCCAATTATGAATTTTATTTTATATTTTATTATAAGTCATTTCCTTGGTTTTAACGAGACTTCGTGGTTTTAAAAATTGCTTATCAATACATAACTGATCGATGTTTAGAATTTTAGTACTCGATAGCGAAATTCTAGCACAATACTAATAATAGACTAGAAGAAGTAAAGAGAGTAAAAAAAATTCTCAAGTAGAACTTAGTTTACATAAAACTTTTGAATTTGACTAGTGATTTAATCGTTTATAATGGCATTGAAAATTTGATGATATTGTTAGTCATCACCGTCACATGAAACTTTTGCATATATTTTATAACACAACTTTAATATATTCTGGATAGATCACTTTTTAAGAAATGAAACTAAGAAATTTTAAATTTCACTCTTTTTTAAAATATAAATCCAATTTCAATATTTTACTTTTTATTAATTTTGAAACAATGACATAGCAACCCAATCAGAACCAAGTACGAGCGAAAACGGGAAACAATCGGCCGCACCGTTCCATATTTGAAATCGGACTTTTGAATATGGAACTATTTAAAATTTCGAATCCGTTTTGCGTTATCGCCGCGACGTGTTGGCGTTTTCCGATTGTTCTTTTCTTTATTATTTTACATGTTATATGTCGGACACGCGCTCACATATTTTGTCGGACGTCGGATAGTTAAAGGGAATTATTTACATAAGTCGTTAAGTCAGTAGGGCTATAGAGAATAGGCAGCAGTATTTATGGTTATTCCGTTAATGTAATTTTACGTAATGATATTACTTATTCAAGTAGTATTGAATAAATTAAAAGAATAACACATATTCACTTTTATTTCATCTTCTCCCAATTGTTTGGGACCGGCATAATATATCTTTTCCTTCCATACTTCTCTACTTCGACATACGTCTTCTGACACACCACAGTTCATCACGTCATGCTTCACACAATCCATCACTCGTTATATATATAATATGTGGTCTACCATCACATATTATTTACATAATATTATACAGATTTTGTGGTTGAGTGGTCTAAATCTATGCTCGCTTAGCTCACTAAAAGCCCTGGGTTCGATTCCTATCTATATAATTTTCATGAACGAACTGTCAGTTATTTATTTACTATGGTTTGGGATCAGAGATCGACCCCAGAGTTGTCCGTCGTAAATCACCTATGTCATAAGCGTAATTTGGTTAGCTTGAGAGTACATAGCGTGTATGTTTGTCTGGCGATTACCATTTTACAAAAGAACGGAAGTAAGTTGTGTTTATTATGGACAAATACAAAGGACAACTCTAGGGTTGAAATGTTTCACAGCGACTTGGACCCGGTAATTCTGAGTTCCAGTGACCTAGGTTTATATCACTAAACCATAGATACCATGTACTTAAATAAATCAATAATTAATTTGTCATCACACGAACATACCATAAACTAGACGGTCCATATTAGAGAACGGTAATCAAATTTGAATAATTTAAATTTTGAATATGGAATTGATAAAATGTGGATGTCACATGGCCCTATGATGCCTCGAGCATCTGGAAACACTTTTTTATTTGTTTATTCATTTAAAGAATTTTATATAATGATCTATATTCAGGCAGGTATAAAGTATATGGGGTTCTCTGGAAGAGATCGCTTTTTAGCGATAATACGGCCTTTTGTGTACAATTAGGTATAGTTTTAATCTGTTAGTTCATTTTTGTATTGCTGTACAATAAAAAGCTATTTATCCAAGTATATTTGAAAAATCTTAAGGCATTTACATTGGCTGCTAGAAATTAGACGAATTAAAGAATTTGGACGATTTATTATCTGAATATGATTGTTGAACGTGATTAAAATAATACACAACATAGTATAAATATGTTTTTTTATTATATTACTATTTTTACTAGATAAATAGAATTGTGAGGTCGCTTGTTAATATTTGATTTAAAAGTAGGTAACTTATTTCACATTTATTGTGTGCCTTAACATATTATGGTCTTTAGGAGTTGGCAAAGAATATCAGCGTTTTGTGGAACTTTTAATTACATCGATCATTATATTTCCTTCTTTATCAAAGAACTGTCTAAAATTATTAGACCAGTTAATCGATTTATAGATTTTTGGACATTTCCCGTCTCTATTAAATATGACGAAAAGTGATAAAAAAGTCAGGACATTGATAAAAGATTTACGAAGAGCACCAATCGTACTTTATCCGTGTTCGAATTTCGTGACAGTTTCGTAAAATGTTAAAAGATGTTTTATGTAAGCTGCAAAATCTTAAGGACCTGTATGCACTGTTCCGAAAGTCAACGGAAGAAATAAATTTAAAATATTTTCATCAAATCCTTTATTAGGGCAATAAAAAAATCTGATAAAGACATGGCTCAAAAGTTAGAGAGAGGGCACACAATTTTTACCATTTTCAAAGATAATGTCCCACCTGAAATAAAGTCATCGAGCTACATCGTTATGATTTTGACCTGAACACTAATAATCCCATATCATCATGTACATCAAATTAAAATTTACACTCAGTTGAACATACTGTAGCGTATGTGAGGGTAGTATAAAAATCCTTCGTATCATACGAGTCACAGGTGAATCTGTGCTGAGTTAATTGACCAACACCATCGATGGCAGAAGTAAAGAATGGTTCGCTTTTAGAACATCGGACACGATGATCTAAAAGCAAGGCGACACAGTGCACTAATGACATCGTAAGGATAGACGGCATATCTTACACTACCATACTACTTCTTTGAACTGAAATCCGCTTGAGAACTATACACCTAAGGTAAAACGGAGTGGGGGCATGTGAGAGTCAACACGTTCGAGCTGCACCAGTACCAACCCCCTAAAAGAATCTATTACCACCCGGGTCGGAGATACTGACTGAAATCCTTCGCTTATGCGAGCCCGCCATTCCAATCCGGAATCATACTACCCGTAATTTTTTGTTATTTTGCTACCTACGCAATTGTATAACGAATTACACCTTATTGTCAAATATCAGTTATATAGTTCAAGTAATTTATAAAACATAGTAACACCAAAAACAGAAGGACAAACACACGGACATGGCGAAAACATTTTAATAAAATAACCATGGAACCATTTAAATGTGTTTGCCATTTTTATTCACGTATTGTATGGATATTAATTACAACTGGACGTCGAAAAACTTTCTTATCTTTCATTTCTACCCCCATTTTAAGTCACGGCAATGAGCGTAAGCAATATTACCATGTACAGTGTGCAATAAACTTAATTCCCCGAAAGTGTTGCCATGAATAATTCATGTACAACTTTATACACTTCCCTTCGGCAGAGTTTCGCCGCAAAACCATACGTTTTTGGGAATAAATTCATCGAAAAACGCCTTTTATACCGCATTAACATTATTTATTGACGTACCGACGGACAAACGGACATTCAATATAATGTTATTGTCGATTGTCGAAAGTCGCTTATGGATTATGGATTCTTAAAAAAACGCTTAACGTTCGATAAATTCCGAGACGAGTAGTGTTTTATTTGGTTCTGTAAAGTTGCATCTCTAGCTGATCAGTATTAATTTTAGTATATTTTTAAAATATGTTTTCTCCTTCTGTTTTAAACGTGGCTTCGCAAGGTATCGTAAGGTTCGCTAGCTCACCTCGTAATGTTTAATACTTTCTGACAAAATTTTAATCCACATCATTAGGGTGACACGCGAGTGCTTTAGATATCGAGTTACAAAGACAGATTTGCTTATTGGAAAATGGGTGAACAAAGGTCAGGTAAAATCACTTCAAAGGTGTATGTATGAATAAATGAAGCGAAGATTATGTCGCCTATATTTCTATTCATTCTTTTACCTTAAACATCGACAGAAAATTGATATTACTCGTATGGAATTTATATAAATTTTAATCAGTAGTAAGGTATATTAATGTATAGTAAGATTAGGAGCCGGCTGTAGACCAAACTGTATGTTAAATGGGTCTATACCTATGGAAATCAAGTGAGATAATACTTATGTATATCTTATTCCGACGTTTGAAACACTTTTAAGTAGCCGTTATGACGTAAGACAATAATGTCAAGTGTCGATGAGTAATGTTAAACTTTTATTTATTTAAAAAAAAGTAGTTTTAATTACATTTTTTATTTCTTACAATATCTACAAAAAAACCAGGTTGTCACTTCCTCAACCATAAAGCTACACATAACTCCATAAGTTTCGCTCGGTATTAATAGAACTTGACCGTTACAATCGGCTATTGAGTTTTAAAACGGATATAGTTCCTTTGACAATTCATTTCAAATATGGAACGAAAAGTTTCCGTAAACGTTTATCTTTTATGCATTTTGAGGGTACATGCTTTTAGAATACGAACTATTCTTTTGTCACCTACCTAACATTTTTAATATTATCGAGACATTATTTCTTACATAGTAATTTAAAATGTCAAAATGAAATTGGAATTGTATTAAATCACCAGGTAGTACTTTTAGAAATTAGTCATCTATTTTTATAAACAATACTGTTATTGTTTTGAATTATGAGATTATTTAAAATAATTGTATCATAATATATAAATACACAGAAGTTAATATACCACCGGCGTTAGCGTAGGACTTTGTAGCAAAATTTTTTGGTGAAGTTATTTTACTTGACATAATTGTTACTGTTAATAATAGTTAATAATAATAGTCTGATGAAAAAAAATATTTCACCAAAAAATTTAGTTACAAAGTTTGACTCTGACGTCGACGATATAAAACGAAAATAAGGAAACCTTGTAAATAGTTTGCAATAGACCACATTCTACTGTGTTAAAATAAGATTCAAAATTTAAACCGTTTAATCGGATCCATATCTCGATAGTTATTAACGACAATTATGTTTCAAAATTGTGTTCGAAAAAAAAAATACGAATAAGGTGCACAGACAAAGAAAATTATACGCAAGTCATTTCATACGAATCACGGTCTTTGTTTCAGAATAGAGCCTAACAAAAACATCGTTTTCAATATCGATACAAAACGAAATCGATTGTAATTATAATCGAATGTGTAATTATTCGATTATAATTACGATCAAATGAACATTCTAATTAATGTGTCAATGCACTCGAAAGCCTTTTGTTGTAAAAAATGATGGCGGACGAAATTCCAAATTTGAAAAATCAAGGCGGTGTTGTATTTAACGTTTTATTTTTGTTTAACACGCGAGTTTTTATGGACTTTTGGAGATCGATCATTTTTTGTGGTTCTGGTTCTGAATATTTGACAAAGGTCGTATTTTGTTCAGAAAAATGATACTAATGCTTTAAACACAATTTGATGGTTTTTTAACAATTATGCGTATGTTTGTTCTTCTGTTACGTGGTTCTGTTTGAACAGATTTTTATGAAATCTATATTAATATTATAAAGAGGAAGTTTGTGAGTTTGTGACGTTGTAGGTGGTAATCTCTGGATCTGCTAAACCGATTTTGAAAATTCTTTCCCCAGTGGAAAGCTACATTATTCCTGAGTGTCATAAGGTATATTTGATTGTGATCAACAATAAGTATATTTTATGTTTTTCTGCTGCCTAGCGAAGTGGGCACGGGTCAGCTAGCTTTGTATATAAAGGTAATTACTACATATATAGAAATACTAGAAATTTACAGCAGAATAATTATCACGGGATACGAAACCAAAATGTAAATAGTACTTTGCATTTAATTTCATTTTCATCTTTTAACTCTGACAGTTCAGCTAATTACTTGTTGTTTATGTTTATAGTAATTAAAAATACATAACCAACAAGCAGGAAGTTACTTCGTTATATTTCAGACATATGTTACAATTGTGGACATAAGAAAGTATGTAACAAAAGTAATAAAAAAATATGCTGGCAACCATGTATTGTGTACAGCTTTTAACGCCACGCAACTTAGGTCAAAGTTACTTTATAAAACAAATATGACATACGAATAAAGAACATAACCCGCAACAAACTGTAAAGTTTACATTCAATCTATTTAATTTACTTATATTTGATTTGAAATAAGAAAAGTTTAACGTGTTGTTCCATTCTAATAACATTCTTAATGGAATCATAAACAAAAAAAGACACTAAATTACGATGAGCTATAAGTTCATATCTCTAAATCTATGTTAAAACTATACAATTATATTTATCTATCTTCGCTTGGAAACCAGATGAGATTATCGGAAGGGGTGCGTCCACTCGCGTCATCAATTATTTCTGTGAACACACACACACAAAAATGTGCTCGCACACACATTCAGCTTTCCGTTTTTTAAAATAAACTTTAAAACGAGGGGACTGTAATAAAATTACTTTCAGAAACATAGGGGAAATTTTTGAATATGGAACAAAGTTTTCGTTTCATTTCGAAATATGAATTTCTGGAACCCCTTTTTTGTGAGATTGAATAGAAAGTGTTTTATATTTACGTAATAGATTGTTTTAAGAGTCAGGGATGTGTGTTTTTTTGTTTTGCTCTCAACTGATTAATTCTATGGTATCAATAGTTGCTTGTATCTGGTTGACGTTATACGTTGAATATAGACTAAAGCGTTTTAAACGCCCGTCTGGACTGCGCCTTATTTAAGAAAAATATGTTCGCATTACACACAACTTTGTCATAAAATATTGATGAACAAAATACCTCGTGTTCAATGTTATTACATTTCATGCTTTCCAAGAATAGTTCGTGACTTTTGAGTGATTTAATTCACTCCTTTTAAGCTCCAATCTCTAAACATGTCCGGCGAAATACCTGCAACAAAAAATAAAACAAATTCAACGAGTGCAAAACGGGCTTATTCAAATTGTATATTCTAAACGAGCCAAATACAGAAACGCTGTTTAATTTAAATTGCATTTTTTGGAGTTTCCAATGAAGTATCACCGTTTATTGCGATCCAGGCTATCCATCATATATATTTCTAGTGTTTTTGCAGGTAATAAGAAGCTTTACTCTTCCTCCTTCAAATACGCATCCTCGCAAAAGGATGACTTCAGGAACTCTTCCGCGTCAAGTTGTATTTCCGTGATATATGAATGAATAACTTGACTAGTTTCAAGAAAGACTGCAACCCTAATACCACTTACTGCCATCTTATATAGAAACAGGTAAACTATGCATAGAACAAATGACCAGACATTCCGCTACTACATGGAAGGGCAGGCCCAAGAAACTCTAGGTTAACATCGTGATTCTGTTAATGTGGCAATGGTCTCATAGTAAGAAGTGGACAAGTAAAAATCGCTACGCTAACGCTAGAATGATGATGAACTAAAAGTACCCCTGGTACAAAAATCTTAGCGTAATTTGATATTGCCCCAAAGAGTTATCAAAACTAAAACTAATTATTAAATTGGGATTAGTAACTTATCCCTGAAGTTAGTATGTTCAAACATGATTGTCATTTATAGTTACTGCTTTCTTTGTTAGTGATCTGATTCATAGTACCTAAAGATTAGCGCGTCCTAATATGAAATATATTGAATTTATTATGTTAGTGTCATTTATTGTTCAGGGGCATCCAGGATGTTGTACAGGATATGTAAGCCGATGTATGTAACATATTTCAAATCGTTTTTTACTTCGTATATTTTTCGATTAATTGTTTAAACAAAAACGTGATAATTTTCTGAACTGAATAAACTACATTATTTAAATAAAATACTCTTAGGACCGCTTGCATAAGGTTGCTTAAATTTATTTAAGAAACATTTAACACCCTTAAATACGATTAGCGTCTTGCACAACGCAAAATTTGTCGCTTAATATGTTTAAAGAACTGTCAATACGTTTTGTGTAAAACGTATTTAGGCAGTTCAATATGACTAACTAATTTTATTTAAAGGCGATCGTTATGCAATTGACAGTTAGTTATAGTATATGACAATACTTAATAACTGAAAATCGTGAAAAATTCAAATTTCGTATAGAACTCGTTCGAATTTCGAACGCCTTCCAAATTTAAAATCTGATAGGTGGCCGCATCCGTATTGGTGCCGATACAAAGGAATGGAACGAGCATGACGATTCAAATATTTTCGAAAATGGAATATTAAGTGAAGCTATTATACGATCGAATGATTACTATTGGTCGGCTTCGTGTCATTAAAAACTATGCTTTTGGTGCGCGGCAGACGAGCGATTTTCAGTTGTATACAATTTTACGTATGTAATTTAACTACAACCGTTTTAGGATATACACTAAAATAGTCTTCAGTAGATTTAATTGACTATTGTTCTTTTTGATCATAGCTCGGTGCGTGACGTTACATTTTCATTATGAATTGGTAATGTTATGCTGAGATAAAATTCTTTGTAACGAACTTAATTAGTCATTTAATTTTAAATAAGATTTCTTTATTTTATTACTATTGATCATTCGATTTTCAAACTACAGTTGTTATGAACGATCGCTCGTCTGATAACAGTTTCAGTCAATATAATTATCTACGATTATTATTGTATAATCGATAGTCAAAGAATCAACACAACCGAATATTCGATTCTGTTTGTTATACTTGGTACAATATCGATCATAATAAGATGTCCCCATCTGCATATCGGGGTCAACGACTTGCGTATGCTGACTGCGTACGATTCTATGCGTCAAGTGACCCCTTAATACGACTTATTGGTTACTCATGAAGTGCAGTCACAGAATAAAAAGTATCACTCATCTCAATTCCTTAGACTTACCATCTAACAATTGCAGTTATTGGAAATAATTTAGACTGTGACAATCAAGTGATATTGACATGATCAAAAAACGTAGTTGGGAGCCATTATTACATTACGTCACAATTGAGACTTACATCTCCGAACGCTTACACAATAAATCTTCAGCAAAAACAGATCGCCTTGTTCCATTCCACAAAACATCATTATATTCAATATTTCGTTTAAAAAGCACTCCACATATCTCCGCCATTAATCACTAAAACTACCGACCTTCGAGCTTGTACATCGGTATAAAATCGCCAATCGGAATAAAAGCACTTAAAAGCGAAACGTCATTATCGCACAACATAAATAAAAACGGTCCGCGAAAATCGAACGCAAAAATTGAATATCCGACTCGATTTAAAGCAGAATACGAATTTTAAAAATACGAGCGCGACCAACCGGCATTAATTAAAAATTCTCGGTAGAATATTCGAAAATAGAATTCGCGTTCGGGCCAGTGCTGTCCCATGCTCCTTGTACGGTTGTACGGATCCGAAGTTCGGTGCTGGAAGGAACAAAAGGACGCGGGAGCAACCCTTTTAGCGCTGATAATCTGTTCCCCGGCCGTGTTTATTCTTTTTTTATTTGTTTGTCACTTTTTTGTCCGAACCGAGATTGTACACAACATTCTTTACTTCGAAACGGAGCTTTTTAAAACTTGCTCTCTGAAGATTTATTTGTTTTTTATTCGCTTTAATAACGACTCCCCGGCGTTCGGATTTAATTGACGAATGGTCACGAGCGAAATGTTCAGTTTTAGAGGTCAATTTTTAACTTGACATTTTGTTATGCGACCGTTATTAATAATTACTTTTACTTTTGTATTGTGCAATTAGTCGTGGACTACGAAACAATGTGACAATGAATCCGTGCGCAATGACAGATTTAAATTAATTTCGATTGAAATTTACATATCATGTTTTAATGCAGTAAATTGTAATGAAGGTAATTTAAATTCGTGAAAAGTCGAGGTCACTTTATGTGGCACCCGCATCTCCTGGGTTTAATCCTTACTTTAGAGACCTTGTCACAAATTTTCTAGCCAAAAGTGCACATTGTTTTATTTAAAAACATCGCGATGAAAGCACATAGGATCACTAATGTGTGAAACCTGCTAAATCTGCTTGAACAATCGTGGTGGTGGAAATTAGTAACCTAACGTTAATGAAAACAAAAAGATAAACTTTGAACTGAATTGAAAACTATAATTAGTTAATTAATAGTTTACTAGTTCAGACCGAATAAGCTGAAGTGGTAAGTTTGTATATTATTAACTTTTTACGTGTCGTCTAAGGTATTTGACATTAAGTTACGATAAAAAGAGTTAAAACAATATCTATTGTTTAAGTTTTTTCTACAGGTCACGATAAAGAACAAGAATTTAGTAGTTTAGTGGCAGGTGTTAATAAAATAGCATATTAGTATTGAATTTATACATTACTATGTCTATTAATAAACCATTTTTTACATATCTACTCAAAACCACATTAAAATTAAAATTAAGTACATATACAAATGGTTTACTTAAAAAACTATCAAAGTTAGAATGAAATTTTGAATATCGAATATTATGACACACGCAAATACAATAAAAGTGATTCATTAATAATCGTAAACTATCATCTTACAATTATTAATCGAATTTCACATATCGATATTAAAGTTAAACACTATCTATCATATTATTAGAGAAGCGCACATTACTTTCAAGTGAGTTCGAAATATAAAAATTAAAATTAAATTCTTGAAATTTAAAATTTATTTACTAATTCGGAGAAGGGATTTATTTAAAATACCCGTATGTGTGGATTAATGGAATTTACACTAATGTAAATTTGCAAGTAATTATCTCATATCTTTCTTAATTTATTTGTCTTACCATCAGTTGAATTTTGACATTACTTCTTTTTTACCAATAGTAAGACAAATGTGAACGGTTAGTTAGTTGTTAGAGGACCGAGTGGAAGACACAGATACAAATTGACTCATTCAATTCCGTTCGTTCACGATTCGAACTTCGAGATTAAGTTTCGAGAACACAAAACATAAAGAGGTTGGTACACGTTTAATTTGCTTCGAAATATAAAAATTTATAAATAGAACTCAATCCTTCCGCCCTCGGCCGGGCGGTTAGTGCTTTACATGAAATATTATTTTATGGAATCAACATCTGCGGCGGGTCGTGTATGTTTGCGTACGATTAGGGTTGTCTAGACTAGTCCAATATTTTCAATGAACCATATTGGGTTATTTTCTCTTTGATATATCTATAAATACCAGCCTACATATTTATCATTGCTGGCTCGGGCCTCCTAATCATTTAGGAAGAGGCCGAGTTTCATACATTACATGACTCGATGCGCTTGTTCCATCATGATGTTTCTCTTCACCGTCAGCACGTGGTGATTGTAAACAATATGCTCAAAGGTCTGATAAATCTTGAAAATTTTGCATGTTTCCCGGCCAGGATTCGAAACTGTATTCATGAGTTCCGCGTGTGTTTCCCCTTAAAACTCGATTCTACTAAGAACATCAAGTTTTTTTCGCCTTTTATATGTCGTTGGTATTTAAACTCTTTTATCCATTAATCGGTATACTAATTAGAATGTTTTATAATTATGTTCTCATTACCTACCAACGTGTATAAAAACAATACCGATTTACTTAATATCTATCGGGATAGTGGGTGAGATGGGATGGGAAAATGGCATAACAGAAAGGAGAAGTGTACATTGGAACTTACACTCATCGTACGAAACACCATTAATTCAAGGTCAACAGTTTTATGCCAATATTCTGCGAGAGCATGATATCACGCCGATCGTGCCGGCCCTAAGAACTGTAATCAAGATAATGATTTCATCATGGCTCTTACTACTACTAATACTAGATATTAGATATTATGGTCAAGAAAATGCTGTCAACCCTAATATGTATGTGTGTTTCGACTTTTGTGCAATGCATTCGTGTGCGTGCGCGCGTATGCATTATCATTACTTAAAAGTAACGCAGTAACTCGCTCAAGTGGATGGGAACGTTTTCAGAACACCAATTCCTTTTCATGTTTTAAATTTAGAATATCGTGTTTAGCTTTTATTTGTTTACGTATGCGCCTTTAACCGCATTCATAACACTCAAGAAAATTAATTTATTATAACTGTTTACAGATAGCTTAATTGATTCTGTAATGTCGGATTGTTTTGGATTTCTTAATAACTGAAACGAACATGTTTGATACGTAGCTGTTGAGAAATTTCTGAGTTATAGTTTCATATTTACGTACATTTTCTTTTACAACAAAATTAAGTGGATCAATATTAGAGAATCGTATAAGAAACTCATTCGTGGTAGGTAGCCTTCGTGGCCCGTGAGGTAGCAGACAAAGATTTGTAAAATGCGTAGTCTTACCAACGCTGCTATATCTTGGAAAAATGCGTAGATCCAAAAATACTAGCTTTACCATTAGCGATACTAAAAATTATACAAAATTAGGAACAAAATATATGAAACCGTACTCTAGGCTAAATATAGCACTAGCTATAACTTAGATGATGATGATCATCATTAATATAAAGAACCAAATTAAATGAGCTTACCATACTGTTGTATAATTATGCAGTATTAGAATGCAACAAGATCAAACGGTAAATTGTGACGTCGGCGCTCATATTCGAAAAATAAATATTTTAAAAACAAGGGGATCTTTTCCTGCATAACGAAACTCATTCTACAATCGTGCCGAATCGTCAAATCACTCGTCGGTTCGTATTTTTTAAATTTGGAACTAAAAATTGAAACCCTTCCATTTTTAAAATGATCCAGTCATTGCGCTCCCTTTGCCACTATAACAACAACGAAACAAAGAACAACCGTGTTTTTAAAATTTTGAATATAGAATAGTGTGTTCTGAATGAATTAAATTTTGAGAATTTCGTTTACTTTTTACATTTTGTCCTATTCCTTGTATAAATACGCAAGTTCTAAAGATAATAATAATTGTTTTATCCTCTGACCTCTTGGCCTCTTTCTGGCAGTCTTAATAATTGTTGCTACTATTTACTTTTGTAAAGCTACATCATAATTCGAAAGTTAAATCCCAGTGCCGTGCGGAACGTCCGCTTCGGAGTGATGTGAACTTATCAATGTGATTGCTTGGGGTTAACCCTTCTACCGGGAACTACGGTGAGGCGGCATGGCTAGACTTCTTCACTAAATAACTAGCCGTAAAATCTGATAAATACAGCTTCTGCAAACCTATATTGAGAACATATTGAAATCACACAAAGTTCCCATGGAAATCAGTTTCGGAAAATATTCTTTTTTTTTAATTTTCCTCGTAAACTGGAATATGACCAATACTTCCTCCTAATATATAACTCATGTCCCTACACTACTCTAATACGTAGTAGTTCATAGTAATACTAAAGCCTTGCGACTGTAGTAGTTAATGTTTTGTATATGTGTAAAAGCATTTATTGACTACTGAAACTAATTAGTAGTTTAATTAATTGTCAGGAGCCTTAAGAACAGATGAGCGTGCATGACAAGAGCTATGAATGTCAAAGAAGCAAGTGAGGTGTGTAAGAATAAGCCTGTATGGCGCTCTGTTGTTCGTGCCTACCCCGCAAGGGACCTGGCGTGAAGTTATGTATGTATGTGTATGTATGTATGTATGAAACTAATTACGAGAAACCGAAAATAAACCTTTAAAAACATAAAGACCATTACCAGATTCAAAATCTATAATATTATAAAAATCTAAACATGCCGTATCTGTGCATTAAAGTTATTAAAAAAAACAAGTGGAATAGACTATATGGAATGCAATCTTTTTTAGATTTCTTGTCTGTTTGTTGGGGATTCACGTAAAACATACTGGGCTGAATTCGATGCGATTTTCGCTAGTCGACAGCAAATTCGTAGACTTAAAATCGCTGCTTTTTATCCCGGGAATCCCGCGGGAATTTTCTCGCGAGCGGTTTAAAGTTGTTCGGGTGCATAAAAATTAGCTTACTCCAACACAGTTTTTACTAAAACGATAGCTTACATTCTTTTTAAATGCTTCACTTTGTGTCCCGTGAATCCCGTGGAAATGTAAGTCAAGCGTGGATGAAGTCGCGGACATATTCTAGTCTAAAATAAAATTAAAAGGAAGATCCGCTCAGCTGTGTTAGTTTTGGGATTATAACCTTTTTTGTGCGTACCCTCTTTTTAAATTTAACTCTTTTGACTATTTTCAATATTTTTGGAACGCATTCGGTTTAGGGCGAGGGTTGTAGGTGTGTATTAGGGTTCTACAGTGGAATATATATACAGTTTAATACATTATTATTTTAACAAATATAATTTGTTTTGTAAGGTTTTTATATCTCAAAAAAAAGTTTCTCAATCTGATAGGTTCAGTATTCCTAATATTAGATGTAAGGTTAACTACGGAGCCCTCCTTAATTTTTAAATAAACCGAAGACAATTATTGGATGAGCTTCTCACATAAGTAAGTAAAAAGCCTTTGAGTCAGGACTTAAGTGAATAGTTACAACAAGAGCATCATATATGTAAAATTGGCCACGGTCTTTTGTATCGCGGTACAAGTTCTGTCGTAGGCGATAATCACTTGTAGATGATTATATATGTAATCATCAGTTTGTTTCATTCTAATAACAGAAACAATTTAAATTATACAACACAGAACCTTTCCACACGCTTCGCACTCCCTCTTAATCGGTTCTTTTTATTAAAAACGGGGGTATTTATAATTTTAGTAGTGCATGCGGGCTCGTAATATTTTTTGATTTCAATCGAACAATGAAAGGGGTTTTCAATGGCGTTTCGTTATGCGTTTTTGGAGCTTTATTTGGTAGCAGCTGAGGTTTATTCAAATTTAGAATTACTTTTTTTTAATTTTATGGTTTTAATTGCTGTTCTTACTAATCGAATAGTTGACAGCATTTCACAACACTACGTTCGAAATTCATATTTCATGTTTTCGATTGATTCGAAATTCGAATTCGAAATTAGTTATGATACGAATGTTATTATTCATTTTGCTATAATGGCAGACGATAGAACTGAATCTATAAAGCCTTTTCAGAAGTGATAATTATCATTGTCATCTAATTTTTATAACAGCTCGAAAAAAGCACATTTTACTAAATCTTTCACAGAGTACGATTTTCTTAGTTAAGTTAAGTTTAAGTGTAATTTAAATGTAAAAATCCGTGTATCCGTTAAAAAGTTACTTTAATGAATCTGTCGCATTTTATAACATTAATAACGATTATGAAATCGAAAAACGGAAGCGATCGGGTTCTTAGAAAAAAAACCCCTTTGGGGTTAACGACCTTGTCATATTGAAACATGTGGTGCAGGCCACATGTTTCAATATTGTTTTGTTTGTTTTTTTATTCAACGGGAATATTGTTTTGTTTCACATACAACGCGGGTTTTGTTCGGTTATTTGTTAATTTATATAGTGTCGAGTTTGTAATGGATTTTATTTTATTTGCGGGTTGTTCTCAGTTTGGTTTCATGTCTCTCCCTACTTTGTAAACCTTTTTAGTTTTTGTTATCATCAGCCATTATACTGTAAAAACAATGTAAATAAATACCTATCGATTTTTCAGTTTCCATAGCCATTTTGGCGCTAAACAAGCTTTATGCTTTCGTCTGTCAGTCTAGAATTTTGAAAGTTAGGCTAAGCTGTCACGGCATTTATTTATTTTTTGTTTGCAGAAGTTCAGCAACAGGCAAACGACCCACTTGATGGAAAGCGGTTACCATCGCCTATGGATATTTGCAACACCAAAGGTGCTACAAATGCGCTGCTGCTCTCTTAAGGGAGACTGGAACCTGGTCACTAATGCCGGAAAACAACTCAAGGTTGTTATGGCGACATACTTGAGACCAGGGGTTGTAGCCATCCAGTCGGGAAAATGCCGTACCCGGCTATAAATTTCTTCTATCAATTCAATATACAACCATATCAGCCCTTAAATGTCCCACTGCTGGGCTCGGGCCTCTAATTATTGGGGAAACGGACAGATTACCCGCCACGCTTGTCCAAGGCGGCTTAGCAGGTTTACACATCGGTTTTCTCCATGGGCAGGTTGCATCACGATGTTTTTCTTCACCGTTGATAGCACGTGTTAATTGTAACAATATTCACATTAGGTCAGAAAACTGCCTATGTGGTGCATGGGTTCTGGCCAGGATCGAACTCGCGCCCTTTGTGCTTGGGACGCATAAAATAGCCTTTACGCTGCCACGACTTATACATAATTCAATATAGAAGAGAAATATTAAAAGAAAACCCCCCTTACAATGTACCTAGTAGTACGCACATTGAAACGGACAATTCTCATAGTTTATGAGGGTAGTTGTTAATAAAACAGCTGTAAACGCCACTTTATGATTGCGTCCACAATAAACGGTCACTTCCCACTACGTTTTGAAACATCGTTGAGATTTATGACGAGTGTTATTGTACTAAATTAAACCTTATTTCTATACACATAAAACTCATTTTTATTTATTTAAATGTTTCTTATAGTTACTTAGTTTATATTATAGTGTGTTTATATAGTTTTTTTAAAATTCTAAGTAGTGTAAGTATTCAGACAAACAAATTAATCTGATGTTAATTTGTATGTATGCTAAGTAGTTATAGCTTAGTGGCTTAGAAACCCTTATCTCATTCCAACGCCATAGGTTCACATCCTGTTAACAAATACGGCTATTGTGACAATTGGGTACTTTATACATATTACAATGAATTCTAATATAATATTCATATTTTATATTGTTAAAACCTACGTTTTTATATTCAGTACTATCACGAGACTTTTGTTTTAGTATATACCTACATCATTTAATTCATCGCTATGTGAAGACCAAATAAGCGTTTTCGCTTTCTTTCCTATTAATGTAACTTTAATTGACTGTAATCTGTTTGTATGCCATATTATATTAAATTAAAAGATAGCAGTAATTAATAAAACCTTCACAAAGAGCTATCAACACGGGTCATCGACTCTTTGGGTGTTGAGAGGGCTACTGCCTACCGCGGACAAGGGGCGAGGCAACGGAGCCAGCCTGCTGGGCACCTTACCCTTAGAAGACGATGACCTGTGCTCAGTATTCTCCAGTAGCCTACAATATAACTCAGTTTTCTTTATTCTATGAGTTAATAAAAAATATTATATGATGCAGTAATTGTAAAATGTAAATATACAAACGAACAGACGCGAGACGGTCTATTTGCAGAACCGCCTTACGCTATTCTCGAATGTAACAATCCACAGGTTTATTATTACTCATTGCTAGTTGCCATCGACAGTCATTACTCTAGACTTTAGAATAATCTCCAAAGACATTTTTTAAGACTGGTTGGCTAACAAAGGAATAATCCATACACTTTTGTCAGATGTGCTTAGTCAAGTTGTAAGTCTTTGATTGACACCAAACCACAAAGTTAGGAGCTCGTAAAAGCACATCTACAAACAGTCTAGATTTTCAATACAAACACATATCAGCAAACCTAGTCGTCGTCGGCAAACCTTCTGCGCACTTATATAGTCTATTTCATTCAGTGCACATTTAAAAAAATAAAAGTACTAAGCAATATTTACACTGTAAATTCCTTCTTTCCTTGGACGCCGGGTTGCCTGGAAGAGATCGCTATAAGCGATAAGGCCGCCCATTGTTCTAATGGAAATGTATTCATATTAAATTGTCTAAGTTTAAGTTATGGAGAACCATAAAGAGTTTTCATTTAGTCATTCATTCCTGCCAAAAATAAATTTTAAGTGGAATTTTTAAATTACTTAACATTTTTTTCTTGTAGTATATGCGAGGGTAGTAGAGAATATTATTGAGTATATAATGTACACTTATAAGCACATTAGCAGTCGACAAGCAACTTTCAGGGCCAAAGTATATACTTTTTTTTAAATACGCTGGCGCGAGATCTTCGGGATAAAACGGGATACAATACGAGTATACTTTTTTTAAACTAAACACTGTATATAGAATGATTTGCAATACAGAACCAAATTTACATTCAACATGTGCAAATTACGAAAATTTTCCGAAGTATAAATAAATGAAGATCGATAGCATTTGAAATTATGTCATAAATTCGTTGCGGGTATTCGGACAATACAATAAGTTGGGACATGATGTGCATACAAATGGTCCTTACTATCGATTGAAGGTAAAATCCAAAACCTCTCACAAGTCCGGGCTGCGTCCGCGTCGTTTTGGTTCGCGCAGTCACCAAGCAATGCTAGTATAGAACCATAGACAAACTTTGATATTATTTTTGACAAGGAAATTAACTTTTTTGTTAAGTAAAATTTAGGAATCTGTAATCATTTTGATAAAAATGGATTAATCAATCGTTATGTCCGTCTGTCCGTTTTTAACAGTAATTTTGCTATGAATTGTTGGGTCAATATACTTAGATGATATAGTAATAATATAATAGTCTGTGTGGCGCTAAATAGGGTGTAGTGAAACTGTGAAAAAAATTACAATTTTCGGGTAGCCAACAAAGATTATTTGCCAAAAGACTACTAGCCAGAACCAAAACAAAAATACATTGTGACTACATTTATTTTAGAATAATTTATGTGTTGAATTAAATTCGAACTTGATTTTGGAACACTTTATATTCCAAAATCAAATCACAACAAGACACAATGAGCGCTTGCGTGAAACAGTGCAAAGACAGAGTGTACGACAGGTGCATGCGCGAGCGCACCGCATTCCCCACCGTTGTGCGAAACTAGAAACACCGATTAAAATGAAATACGCGACGTTGCGTACAATCCTTAATTAATATTGTACCACTATTTCAGTTCGCTTTGCTGAGATATTAACGTTATTTATGAGTCTGCGTTATTGTTTTGACAAATAGGAAAATCCAAGTTGGATCATTAGATAACTTTGTGATGGATATTTGCAGACTAGTCGACTATTGGTTATTAAATCTATAGTTTAGTCGATATTGAAAAATAAACGCAGAATGGCTCACTGAATCATTGTATAAGATATATTATATTAAGTTTAAAACAATCAGCCCACTCCACAATCTTCCATTGGAAAACAATTATTATTAAATAATAATCATATATGAAGTACGCTAATAAACTTTCTATTATAAAATTATTAATTATTATTAAAAGTTATCTATACGATAGATATCCAACGTTTAATGGAGTCATATCTTCTTGAGCCTAGATCTTACCATAAAGTAATAAATTACTATAATTAAGAAGTATGATTAAACATAACAACCAAAAACGCATTAAAAAGTAAGTGAAAAACGTATCGATGAGTCCGCGATGCATTTTTCGCAAATGCATAAATACCAAACGCACTTATTGAATCTGTACGCAGTACATAATCCTATATCTATCCCTTTCTCACCCAATACACCCGTCCTTGTTTACAACCGCACGCGCCGCTATTGTGTCTGGCGCGACTCCGTGAGTATTCACCATCCCGTTTGTACGCAATAGCGCTGTCCCGGTCTAGCGCGTGTCAATGCAGTTTATTGTCAGACGTTAATGGCTCGAATCAGAAATGTAAATTTTCAGCGCTGGACGGCGTTGGTTGGCTTTTTTCTTATCGATTTCTCTTTGTAGTATTAAATTGTAGCAAAAATTAATCGCCTTGCCTTTATACCCGTGTTATTTTATTTAAAGATGTTTATAAATACAGCCTTTGTAGTGAGTAATATTACACTTACATTGTATTTGAAATGTAATAAGATAATGTAAAAAAATATTATAATAATCCAATGAGTCAATAGTTCTTTTGCAAGGTACTTTTTTCATACCCGTTTCACTTCCATATCACATTTTCCAATTAATTGACATCAAACATTATTATACAATTATGTTTTTTTTTGTATAGAAGTTTTAATTCTTGATTCAATACAAAATGAAAATTCAAAACATTGTGAGAAGAAAGCAGAATATTATAGTTAATAATTTGTTCAGGTGTCGTTAATTTGGTACGCGTTAATTAGGTTTTAGTCAAAATTTTCCTTACGATGATTAACGTGTATCAGGAATAAGAGTTGATGTGTTATTGAAAAGAAACGCTACGCTAATAAATAGAAATAATTCTTCTTTTTTTTAAATATTACTTCGCTTCGCAGTCTGTAGGTCTACCAACAAGTATGGTTCATTAAAAAAGCAATCCAAACTAAAGCACACATGAATGTAACTGGAATGTGTATTTAATTTGGTAAATAGAACACAATTCTTTAAAATTCGAATAAATCATTCGAAATTCAAACTTGAACATCGAACTGTTTATTCGATTTCCAGAAACCACGTTCAAAAATCGTTTACGCACGTAACGGCCAATGAGAGATCAATAAAACAAACACTGGGATAAAATAATGTTCTAGAATTAAATCTATCTAAACTGTTGTGCTCAGCTCGAAATAGGGCGCATTGCAGCAATTATTTTAGTTCTGTCTTTCTGAAAATTGGCAGCCGTTTGAGATCTTTTGCGAATGGTATTCAGTTGAGAAATCCGTTGTGCCGCCGACCAGTCAACTGAGGCCCACGGATGCGTTTCTGATGATAAGAAATGCAGAACGAAGTTGCAACTTCGATGTACCTAATTAGTTTGGATGCATTTTATAAATAAAGTGCCCTGAAATCTGAATAATAGTTAAGACCGTCACTCAGTGCGTTAACACTCTTGTGTTATGTTGCTTTGTTCAATGTATTTGTCGCATAAGCTTGAAGTTTGATATCTATTTTATGTATGTTATATCTCTAAGCCTGAAGTTAAGATTCCCGATGGAATGTGTTTTGACAGGATTGTTAACTTCTTAAATCCTAAATCTAATGCCTAATTCCTAAATCTTATTTTACGAATTTTTGCTCACAATCGTTGGGGCCGCTGTAGCTTGGGGTCCTGTATCTTTGATAGTGCTTATACAGCAGCCGCTATGCTCCTGACTAAAATGGACTTATATTTATAAATAAATGTATCAGTCCCTCCACCTCTTTAATCTCTTTTCATGACAGGGTATATATCTTATTACTATATATTATTTTACCATACCACTGATAAAAAATTAACATTAATATGGTATTAAATTTATTCAATAATATGGAAAATGAATGGGTAGTCAAATATTAATAATCAACACCCGTTTATATATTGAATTTAGAAGACTACCAGATCACGAGAAACTTTATGTAATTACCACGTGACTCTGGCTAGACGCACTAATCGCGCCAAACCCATTTAAGAATAAATAAGAAGAACTTTATGTACATCTATAACATCATTGCTTAACAAGAAACGCCAAAACTGATGTCGACGTGTTCTTAGTAGAGCCTTTATGATATTATTTCACAGAACAGATTATTTACATTAAGATAATTTTAATGGGCATTTGTCTGCGTGACACCTTTCAGAATGAACTAATAGTACTTTATGCTAAATTTGCAACAAGACTATTATTGTTACTGGAACACAAACATTTCGAAGTTCGTTCGTTCTGAACTTGAAATTATTTTTTATCGTAATAGACCTCAATGCGCAATAGAGATGTTCTTTCGAATATGGGGAGTAACTTGTTTGTTCTTCAAAAGAACAGGCAAAAGCTATATAGATCATAGAGCCACATCACTTATCGTGTCGCTTGTGATATGTTTTTGACATTTTTCAATTGATACTAATTCATTCTCACTGTCTCCCGCCACACAAACGCTATACAAACCTAGTTTGAGATCAGATTGACTCGCGACACACTCTATGATACCTACTGATCTTTATATTATTATTGATATATCATAGACATGTACCTTATATTTGTCGTTCTAATAATTTATTATCATAGACAACATAAATTTGTCTTATTTGCTGATTGATTTTATTTATTTTAAATAAACAATAAGCAAGCAGCACCCGCAATAAACCGAGGATATTCCCATTTTTGCATATTGTTCATTTTTATTAATTTACATGTAGTGACTGTTAGCAATCATATTATACCGCCATATTATACCTACATAAACATATAGTACAATGTAATTTTCGTTATTTTTAAACTTAAATTATCATTATTATTATTATTATTTAATTAATTATTATTTATTATTTTAAACTTAAATATAATAAATATTATTATATTAACAAACAACTGCTTAATGCAACCCAATTAAATCATTTACAACAAATTAAATATTTGTAAATGAATGTAAATTTTTGGCACTATTAATATTTGGCAAACATACTCTATGGACAGCAGTTGATGTTTTCTGATTATCCACATTTATCCATCCATCTGCAATCACAATGACACATATAATGCATTTTTGTCATATTTTACCTTCTAAAAATAAAATTCATACTTCAAGCGTAAATCAGTAAGCAGTCATTACTGCATCTATTTTGTTTCGCTGAAAATTACGATTGCTATTCCAATTACGACGGTATAGATGACGAATCCATAAAACGTAGCTTGTAGCGTTGTCATAAACTTGACTTAGAAATAATTATAAATTGTATTTAAAAAAGAAATAATTTAATTATGTTTGTTTTTATAAGATTCAAAAGTAAAATTGTGTGCACATTTTAATCTTTCCGATGAAAACATTTAAAGGTACTCACAGTTGTTTAAAGAGCCATGAACAACAAGTTGTATAAATGTCAACTTTCATATTTAAATAATAAATTGATCAATTAATAAGTCATCTCTAAAAACACGCCAGCGTAGTTATATTATATACAAACCTAGCAGTTTACTTGTAAAAATAAAATACGTTACTCGAAACATAAAGTTGTTAGATTCAATTGTCAAACAATACAAATCTTTGTTAAGTAATACGACTAGTATCCAAACACCTTTTCTAAATTCGAACACAAAGCAACGTTCGAAATACGAAAACGCATCAGCCAATAGCATTAAAGCGTATGCCAAAATGCCAACCGGCGACGAACAATTAGGAATGCGTTCTATTCCAAATTCAAAGACGAGTTCTGCATTTGAATTTAGTGTAAATTATAATTGTAACAACTTATCTGTACGCGACTTGTGTTCATTGTTTGAAAAGTTTGAAATATAACAGAAATTATCTTTATCGCTTTACTATACCATACTCTACAAGGTGGTAGGTAGGTACAGGTACCCTCCCTGGTCTAGAGTATGCCGTCATAACAACCTGGATTTGTGTTCCGGCATTAGTGGTCAAGTCCCAGTCTCCCTTTAGAGAGTGTCAGCACATTGGTAGCTTTGTTGTTACAATTAATGTCCATAGACGATGGTCATCGCTTTCCATAACTGTCTCACTGTTGCTACACTTATGCAATAAAATTTAAAAAAGCATATACCAAAGAGCCACAAAACCATAGGAAATATCAAACATGGGTATACCTTTTGACTGTTGACTCGGTCGAATTTGGAATATTTTATTCGAACAAAAAAGAGACGTTCCAAATCTGCGATTCGTATTATGTCGATTATCAACTATTAATTAAAAGTACTTACCGATGTTTTTGTATAATCTATGTACATTTCATGTCCGGTACATAATTCATAACGACCAGTCACGATTTCATTAACATAGTTCATTTTAAAAACGGTCCTACTCGTTCTAAAGATGGTCGTCAGTTATGATTAGTTTGGCCAACCGAACAAACTTGCTGTGCTTAAACTATTAAACGCAACGTCGGCTCCGGACCGACAGAGATACGTATCATTTACCGAAAATAATACCCGCACCGTAATCTGACATTCATACGTGGGATCTGGTGTTGTGTAGACAGTGGTATGTTTCTCGATATGACGATTATCGATAAATAAGTCATAGCTGGGGAGCAGTAAGCCTGCCAGGTATAAGCTTCACTTCTTGTACCTTTCAAAACTTATCGACGGTGTAAATTATTTGTAAACATTAAAAAATTCCCTGAGTAACCGACTATTTCATTGACCATATCTTACTACTTATACACTTGCCTTACCATCGGTAGAATTTTATAATACTTGTAAAGAGCTTATGTCAAAATAAGTCGTGATGCGGTCAGATATAGGAACCGGTCAATTATGTATTTCAAAAGTATTATCTATCACTTCCTATCTTTACAGTAGAATACGAATAAATAGTTCAAACTGTAAAAACGTGCAAAATAAATTCTCGATAAACAAAATTAAATAGTGGCTTGTGTTTTTCATCAAAGTCAATTTAAAAACTAAGTAATATCACATCGAAGTATTGTATCGATATGAATATACAATCGATACATTATTGACTGCTCCTCACTATCTAACACAGAATAGTTACGTAACCACTTTCCGTGTTCCGAACAACGTACGATGGATTATTTGTTACTCATCAATCTTAAATAGACGCGCAACGCCATTGTTCCCGTGACATTTAAACGTATTTATAAATACCCGACGCTGGATCTGGTAGTTTTTTATTAATTACGTTAATGCTCGTTGCTGTGACGAACAAAATATTTGCTTGTATGGCTACGAAGTACGTAACTCTAGATCTGCCAAACTTCTAACTATCTATCATTGTGTAAAGTTAGTTCAAATTTCAATTTTTTACCAAAGTAAATTCAGAGAATGACAAAAGAATCTGAATATTTTACCCCAAGAAAATTAATTAATGTTTCGCTAATAACGAAAAATCGTTTTAAAAAATCAGAATAACTTATACAACTTATATCCATAGTCGCTTATTCGTATCCGTCTCGAAGGACCAAAAATAAAACACTTCTTTGAATTGTTATTATTTTAATGGTATCGTTATTTTTTACCAATTAAAACTACTCGTCCGTAATATGCCAATTTATAATGTAAGAAGAAAAAAATGATATATTAAAAACAACAAAAAAAACAATGTTATTCTAA
Source organism: Dendrolimus punctatus (assembly GCA_012273795.1). Classification (NCBI taxonomy): domain Eukaryota; kingdom Metazoa; phylum Arthropoda; class Insecta; order Lepidoptera; family Lasiocampidae; genus Dendrolimus; species Dendrolimus punctatus. The sequence continues at coordinate 14,175,679 of CM022550.1, forward strand.
ATTTAAAGAGTACATAAATCATGGCCAGTCTTATTAACATAATGAAAACTTTTTGTTGGAGATTCTATAAACAATTATCGGGTATACAAATAATTACAGCCCTTGATGTACTCAACAGGAAAAGAGTTGTTTAAAAACATAAAAAAGAAATTAGATATTCCATTTTCTAAATAAAAAAATTCTTCATAAAATTTTTGAACTTCGAATCGAGATCGAACATGAAATTTCTTATCCCGTACACAAAGCGCGTTTAAAATTCCAAAAGCATAAATCGCATGGCATTCATCAAAAATAAGAAAATAATTAATACCGGGTGCCTTCGGGGACGGAACGAAACATTTAGAATGGACACAACAATAAAACAATACAGTCGTGGCTCGCACAACCGAAACAAAACACAGAAAAATATGAATTCCGATCGGAACGGGCCGTGGAAACAAAAGATGGTGGATTTAATGAAATGAAATAAAATATAAATACCTTTTACAACGCGAGAATTCTTACATTTTTAATTTGGCACCGCGGTATGGGGGGAAAAACGCAGAGGGCTGCGATGCGCTGATTGAGTGCCGACGACTTTCTCGGATGGACATTATTATTTTTAGGGTCCTGTAACCATTTTGATAAAAACGGAGGCCTCATCTTTTCGTCATTTATTAGTCTGTTCATATCTTAAGAGGCTGATATCGTCACTAGTGACAAAGTTTCTGTGAAAAAAAATAAAGTGTAAAACACCTATGTATCGTACTCGTCTTTCATCTTACAAAATTTTTTCTCCCGAAAGTACTGGGTATATCTAATATATAAAATTCTCGTGTCACAGTTTTCGTTGCCATACTCCTCCGAAACGGCTTGACCGATTTTGATGAAATTTTTTGTGCTTATCCGGTATCTATGAGAATCGGCCAACATCTATTTTTCATCCTCCTAAATGTTAGGGGTAGTCCACCCCTAAAAATTTTTTTTATTTTTTAGACAAAATTTTTAATTTCTATTTTTTTATGATACAACATACAAAAATACATACAACCCTAATTTATCAACCCTCTGCGACAAACCCCTATTTTTACCGGGCAGGACGACGTCTGCCGGGACAGCTAGTCTTCTATATTAATACGTGAAGCAAAAATTTGTACCGCTTTTTACGAAAATTGCGCGGACGGAGTAGTATGAAATTTCGCACACTTATAGTTTATATAGAGAAGAAGCAACGAATGCTATTTTTTTACATAAAAAAATACATTAAATCAATAAAAAAACATTACACACACTACATGTATTTGACACCCAAACGCATATACTCTTTTGTTTCTTATTCAAGTCAAATAAACAGTGTAGCCTTGGCGAAATCTGTGATTAAAGAAGTATATCGTTTGACATTAATTATTATGGTCGAATTTCGACCACGGGCGACTAGTAGTCAGTATAAAATTTCACAAGAAGGTAAAATTTCTATGTACAATGACGTATTGAAATCCCAAAAAAAAAACAGAGGTTAGAAGTGATCATGTTATAGATTTACATAGCCTTATATAAATAACTCAAGATTAAACCAAAATCAGCGTGTCTAGTTATATAGAATATCGTCAGTCAAATTTTTTATGATTTATTAAACAGCATAAGTAGGGGGAGGTATTGCTTTCGTAGTCAAACAAACTACTGACGTTCGTTATCTACAGAACCCTTAATTATTTTTGGATCGCTATGCACTTGGCAGATTTTTAATATTTAATTTATAGTGAGAATTTGAAGAATTTTTCTGAATACTCAGACCTGGACAGGGCTGGACGTAAATATGAAAAAACTGTATCTAACACAATCAAAATACAGAGAAACCCTTCTTCCCAAGCAAAATCCTTGTTTTTCATAAATATATCGTAGAATTGCGAAATTGGTTTGAGGTTTTGAATGATGACATGCGTACCAATTGTCTCAAACCGGGGGTTGCTGAAGACCGTGAGAAGTGAAGTAGAAAAAGTAGGAAAGCGGACCCTGGGCGTCGGAGTGAACGCTCCGAACGCAACCGGGATTTAATGCTCGGATGATGATGATGATGCTCGTAGAATTGCGCAAGCCATTGAAATTGATACCTAGTCAAATACAAATCCCAGTTTCATAAAACGACAGATGACCAAAACATATTATAATACTCGTATCCTATAAGATAGCAGATGTGCTATAATATGAGAAAACGCAGACGCCGCCCGGCACTAGGGTTGGCAGTTCTTCCTATATTTTAAGATAAGACCCCCGTTTTTGAATGGTCTCTAAATCAGTGTAGTGTAACAAAGGTTTAAAGGTTATCTATAACATTCCCAAATATTATTCCTCATTTTGGTCATTTATAAAAAAGTATTAAGAAGAGTAGAACAAAAACAATTTTTGACGTATGATTGTGTACACAACCGTAATTAATAACAGGAAAACAAGAATATTTAAGTGATAATGTTAACGTGAAATACTCGTATAAAAAGAATGTTAAATTGGAATTTAAAAAAAAAATTAACTCTTAAGACGGAACCACCACAAATTTGTTGGCCGAACTGTCACACACGGCTAATTGTGAAGCATGCTCAAATAAAGATAATTGAAATGAACGTTGAACTATTGCTTTCTCCCTCTAACTAAATAGAATTTGTATTAGAATAAAAGGGACGATATAATGCTCTTGGTTTTGGCGTGGCAATTTCGATGGCAACTGGCAGCTTGTGGAAAAAAATAATATTAAATTTGGTCTTAAGTTGGTTATAAGTATAAGGGTAGACCAAAACAGAGATGGATGAATTGTGTGAAGGATGACATTATAATCTGTGGTGTAACAGAGGAGGTAGAGTTGGAAGACAAACATTGTGCCAAACCCAAATAATTGGGAGCAATATAATTTTACCAAAAGAGAAAAAAAGAGCTTTAAAAGAGGGAAAATTTTATTTAAGTTAATCAGAACAGAAAGAACGTTTTGACATTTATTACGACACGAAAACGTCCCTTCTCTGTCATATAATAGAAGGCAAAATGGAAGGCAGTAGAGGGAAGGGAAGAACTAGGAGGGCGTTTATCGACCAAGTAAAGAAAAGGATAGATGTCGTGTCGTATAAAGAAGTGAAACAACTGATTAAAAATAAAGAGGCACCATCGACAAGAGGTAAACTCTTAAATATTATGATGATGATGATGAATCACTCTAATATAATATAGATAGAATTTAATTGTCAATCAAAATAATGTGTAGGCACAGAGAGGCCTCGGGACGCCCGACAGAAGTGATAACTTAAACTAATCTAAGTTGAACTATTTAATCTAGAAATTGTTTAACTTGAGAAAAGCTTAGGTTATTACTTAAATTTTATGTATATTATTATGGTAAGGAAAGGTTATTTATTAATACAATCTTTTATTGAATATAAAATATATTTTATTCTTAGTTATAATATTTGACTATGTACATTAGAATTTTGTGTATGTGCATTATTAGTATCATTATTTAATCTTATTACCGAAATACGGCAAGCGCTTTGGGTTAGAGTGAGAGAGGAGGAGCTTGTCTGCCGTATGCGTGAGAGAAAGGGAAGCCAGACAGACTGACGCCGTATCGCGTTGCGTAACGAAGCTGTTTTCCCTCCCATAAGAAGTTATCAATTCAAAAAGTGTCTTAAGTTTTTTTTTAATGTGTCGCCTGTTTACCCTCGATGTTCTTCGGGGCCTATATAACCTTAATTTTACTATATTCACGTTGGTGTCTTAAGTTCGACTTCATTGAAACATTTTGCTCATAAAATACTATCTTCTGTTCCGCCTGCCAACCCTAGCCGTATATGACTAACTCTTAGCGGGAACTGTTTATTTTACTTTAAGCTTTTATTAGTAAACGATGTCAGATCCAAATACAATTTTTATGTATATATAAGTTATATTATAGTTTGTATTATGTATATGTTTTATTACTACTTTTTAATTAACGTTTGTTTTTCATACATTAATAATAACTGTATATGAGGAACTGACCGCAAAAGTATAAGGTGTACGAGATTTGTTTATCTCGCCAATAGAGCGTGAAGGAAGGATAGGTAGCACGGTAAGGGCGTGATTTTCTATTTCGCTGTGATTTAGCCAGTGTAGATAAATATCGAGCGTTTCGCACCCCAAAGGCGCGGGTTCGATCCTGGCTAGAACGCATGTGCGTATTGTTACAATTACCACGTGCTAACAACGACGAAGGAAAACATCGTAATGCAACCTGCATATCGAGATAACCGATGTGTCAAACTTGCCAAGCCGTCTTGGATAAGCGTGACGAGTATACTGTTCCCCTATAGTGGAAGGCCCGAGTGTTGGTTATGGACCGGGAAATAATACAGAACACATTCTGGATACCAGCAGTTTTTTTTAAGTGAAACTTCTTTATCGGCGTTGGTAAAAAAATTACCGTCACTTTTACGGTTACGCGCCATCTTGTTTTCTTGAATCGACCGTGGTAGGGACTTTATTTATTTAACCAATTTCTGTAAAGTTGCATATAGTAGATCATTTTTCGAAAAATAAGGTCATAAAGAAGTTTCACTTCTTACGTGTGTACACTAGTACACGCGCACATTTTTTTATTCTTGAAAATCATACACTAAGGCTGGTGTGCACCGAAATTTAACCGACGGTTAACCAAAAATAATCACTGTTTTTCCATACATTTTTGGTGACTACTTTATTTTAACCATCGGTTAAAAGTCGGTGACATGACATATTACACTGACATATGACACTATTACATTATAATATAATTTAAATATAGAAGACCCTATTAAAAAGGTTCTTGTTGAAATGACGAGGTTTATTTCAACACCGAGCACAGCAGTAGGACATTTATTTACATATTTATGTTATTATTACTGTCATTTTATCGTAAGTGACATTTGCACCTGTATTTTTTGTCGTTAAAGTTATTTTAAACTATTATTCTGTTTTAAGAACACTGATGAAACCGGCCCAAGTGCTATAATAGAGCTATGATTCAAGCACGGATCTACCACGAAAAAATTATGACACCTATAGACATAGACAACACTTTATTGTTCACCAAAACAAAAATAACACAAATGCAATAGCTACCTAGTAAAACAAAAGGCGACACCTATCGTTTATTTTAAACAAAAAATATCGTTTGAATATATTTTGCAAATAATGTTACAAGAATAATTAAAAGATAAGTTGAGAAATAAGTACATAAGGGATATTTGAAAGTTGCTCCCGTGATTGAAAAGTTGAAAGAAAGAAGACTAAGTTGGGCATATAATGAGGAGGGATGAAAGTCACGTAACAAAAAGAATGCTAAACTACAAGATGGATGGGTACAGATGCAAAGGTAGACCAAAAACAGATGGATGGATTGCGTGAAGGATGATATGATGATTTGTGGTGTAACAGAAGATGTATGTCAGAATAGAGGAGTGTGGAAGGCAAAGACATATTGTGCCAACCCCAATTAATTGGGATATGGTGAAAGAAAAGAGAGATATTTTGCAAATAAATCTGCAAAGCAAAATATCACCGTTCAAGTTTCGCCGAGAAAACCACCAAAATGACTAATATTATGAATGAATTTAGCTAAAAATCATAACCCAAGTCCATCAACATACTTTTGGGTTAAATATATACAGATCTTTTAAAGTATATCGTCTGTTCATTTAAAAACACGGCATCAATATAACTTATCTTACAGCGAACCACTCAAAATATCTATTTTTAAGCGAAAACCCAGCCAGTCTCTGTATGGGTTGCCATGTATTAAAAGATATCTTAACAGTGCGATTTTATTATTTAGTATTACTAAGTTGAAATTTGCCTCAGTTATATTTGGAATGTCAAATGAAAATAATATTTTAAAATGTCTATAAACAAAGTATGAAATGATAACATTGACTTCGATTCGATTTTTTATAAAGAATGCCGTTACATCATTGAAAAAAGAATTAGCAAAAATACCAATTAATCAAAGTGAAACCAATTGACATATTTCGTATGAGATAATATTTCTGAACTGTACATAAAATCTATAATATGTATTTCACAAATAAGTAGTAGTTTAAACGAAAAGCTTTTATTGCGCAATGTTTAAACATTTCCAGTTTAAAAGTTTAATAGAATAAATTAATATCTAAAGTACATTATTTAATAATACAACAACAATAATGACATGGGTAACGTACTAGGGTACCGTTCAAAAATTATAATATGGATTCGACTACTGGTGACAAAATCATTCCCTGCATGATTTCTGATCTAATTAATGTACATAATATATAATTACCAAACGTTGGCGGTAAAATAATCGCAGATATCAAGTTCACTGGTATTTAACCACCACTAATTAATTACCTCTGTACAATATAAGTGGGTATACAGTTCATTCATTTGAAATGGGGCAGTCCAAACCAAGCCGTGAGACATGCAGAGCTCTTACAATTTTAATACTAACAAAAATAAAATTCCGATAATTCCCCGCAAATAAAAGCAGTGTGCAACACTAATTCCGAGGAGGGGCAAATGTAAAAATTCCCATATCTCAGGAACGCGGTTATGTTGAAAATGATTGATTTTATTACAAGCAGTTACTGTATTGATGTTTTAAAATATTCTGTTTTATATGAAGGTATGTTTTTATTTTTTTTATTTTCGACGAATTGAATGTTCATGTTTTTGATTGATTTGTGTTAGTTTAAAAACTATCTCGTACACGTGACTCTGCTTCCTCTAATGAATTAAGATGACCATCCATCCAAAACTTGTCTATATAATAAATTAATAATACACAAATATCCCATTGCTGAGCTCGGGCCTCCCATTATAGGTAAACTGACGGTATACCAACCACGGTTGTCCAAGGCGGCTTGGCAGATTTGATACCTGCACACATCTATATCTTGATGTGTGCAGGTTGCATCACGATGTTTTCCTTCACCATTGTTAGTGTAACAATATGCACATTAGGTCGAAAAACTGCCTAAGCGGTGCATACGGATCGAACCCGCGCCCTTTGAGTTTGGAACGCGTGCGCTACCACGACTTTTAATCTGGTGAAAACTTGTTTTGTCTATGCATTTCTTAAATTTAATTATCTGCTTTCTTAAAATCGCGAATGTGTTCCAACTTCAAGTATCATCTTATAGAATTTATTTCTTATAATCGTCATGTTCTAATTTCAAATGTGAACAAATATGAGAGTTGAATTCTTCTACTCTTCATGTTCTAATTTCAAATATAACAGATAAGAGAGTTAAGTTCTGATAACCCTCAGTGTTCTAATTTCAAATATGAACATGTAAGACAGTTGGTTTGTTATAACCGCCAGTGTTCTAACTTCAACACATAAGAGAGTTGTTTCCGACGTATAATCACCACATACTTTCCTAGGGTCACATCTCGAAGACAATGCTCAATGAAGAGGGGGTAGGTAGGGAGGGGAGGCTGTAATTATTCGCCGCTATCTCGCCGACCACGCCCTCCATTGTCGCACGCGGGCTTTCGTGTCTCCACGAAACTTAAGTCACTTGACGAGTGCTTTTATCTATTAAAAAGTTTTAAAAAGTTGTTGTACGATTTCTTTTTATTACTTTTTGTTGAGTTTACATTATTTTAACTTTCGCAGTATGTATACTAATTTATAATTCAAGCATTCCAAGATCGTGAAGGAAAAAGCAAATACATAACATCTAAAGAAACTTGTTGTAGGTATATGGTGTAGGATTGTAGGTTCTTTTGAACGCACTTGGAAATTACAAGCATCACTAAATAAATACATTATCTTGAGTAGGTAAATCCGCAAGGCACATATACCTAGTGTTACGTATTGTACATGTACTTCGTACACATAAGATTTTCGCAGAAACTTGATTTCTGAAAAATATATATTTAGCAATGTAGATGATTCTCAAATATCTGTTCAATTTGGGCTGAATATTCAAATAAAGAATTCCACTGGAACAATGTAGAGAATTTTGAAATAACATTCGATATTTAAACATTGTTACGCGCAACGGTACGTCTAGACATTTTTTAGTATCCAATAAATTTTTCTATCCATTGTATTGTCATGATTTGTTAACATAAGGGCTGTTCCACACAGATCAATTAATATTTTTTAAGTTTTGTAATAGGGTCATCTTTAATTTTCTTATGTACAAAATCATGAAAATACAGTGGCTATTTATAATTGTTTAGTAAATAAATGTGTGTATTAAAAGGATATCAACATGTTTAAACTATAAGACCGCTCATTGTTTATGTCATCATCTGTTTTAATACCTAAAATTAATGTAAGTTCACCGACGAATGTCACTCTTTATTTGTTTGAGGCTATTTCAGATAACATTTTTCATATGCATGTTGTTGTAGGGATAGTAGAAGAAATATAGGTAGATAGAAAAGTAGGCCGTATGGTATACCTTTTTAACGAAAAAAATCATATAGAAAAAAAAGAGATAGAAGAAACTTAACAGAAAATAGATGTCACTTTATTACTCACCAAAGTAAACAATTGTAAATTTCTTGGCGAAACAATTGGTGGCCTTATCGCTAGAATCAATTTCTTCTAGGTAACCTAATAATTATAGGTTTGCTATTTAAAAATAATGATTTGTGTTATTTGTCACAATCCTCTAGGTGTAGAACAGGAGCCGAGCAACCGAGGCGAGTGAGCGATGACGTCATCGACAGCCTTAGCACAGCCCTACCACAATCGCAATAGAGAAATCAGCGATAGTAGCGTATGCCATCCGCGTACCGTGTTACGTAAGCGCATTGTGAACGCCGGGGTCGGCACGCGCCACCGTCGCGTATCACCTGGCGGGTGGCCGGTGACCATCTCTGTGACGTATTTGATACGCAAAATACACTAACCTTACATGGAATGGCATGCGTACTTTTACATGCCTACTTCTAGCCGATAACTTAATTCGTTTTTTTCTTAAATCGAATATTAAATAATTCGCTATACAGTATGTACTAATGTTTTTTTAACATAATGCAATTATAAACAAATTTATTTTGATATCGAATATCGATTTCGATAATGACACCAATAACTGAGTAGTACTTCACTATTTATTTAAAGTTGAAACAAATTATCTCAACCAACCACGTCACTTGTTCTAAATTCAAAACACACGAAATATAAAAAGTGTAGCAATTGAAAAACGAAACGCTAGTTCATATTTCGAACGTCTGTTCCAAATTCGAATACCTATTCAAATATCGAACGGGCCGAGATGGATTATGACGGGCGACGCGACGGTCGGACGCTGGAATTGAATACATCTTGATAATACGTTACAAATCATTTTTCTTTTATATTAGATACATTTTATGTTTTTTTAATCGAAAGGTGACTAGTTTAGTCACCTGGCTTGGCTTAAAACCAGTTTAGTGGCTATTCCTATCCTCTACTTAACCGATCGTTTATTTTCTTTAATATCGGCTAAAATTTGACATAAACTCCATCCAAATAATCTTAAAATTCAACCGATGATAAGGCAAGTTAATGAATAATATATAAGAACCACGCCATAAATCAGTCGCTCGTAGTGACTAATCTCTTTATGTCTCTAATCTGCTACACCTGATATAATGATAGTGTTACTAACTGTATCACTCAGATATAACCAAGGGTTTAATGCGTTATTTGAAATGCGACATTATTATTACATTTAGCAACAGTCACTAACAAAACGACAGAAAATTACCTTCTATACGTTTTAACATAAAAAAGCTTGCCGTTAAAAAATAAAATTGTTCTATATTTAAAAAATCGTGATAGTTGATTTAATAAATATTGTACAGCCTTCATTCAACTAATTTGGAAATAACCGATTTGAAACAAGTCAAACTACACTGTCAATCAAGCAAATGGATAAAATATTCTGAAATCCATCAAAATGTTATTCCAAGCAGTGGAATATTATTCAAATTTTTAAAATCATAATTTTTTAACTTAACTAGTTTGACGGTCTAATACGATTTCATTGATTGATGTGTGACCGCTACGGGTGGTGTGTCCAGTTTATGTTGACCTCTGCAACCAAAGTAATAGTTAAGAATAATATATCAATGTAAATTGGACTATTACTAGAGTTTAGATCGAGTTCATTTTCGACATCCAGCTTAAAATGACCTATACTGTCATTATAATTAGTAAGAAATTATAGACTCAAAGTAATTTGGTCGTTCATATTTAAGTGCCCATGACTATCTTACAATGACCTCTACGTTCTTACTGTTTGTTAAAAGTTACGTATCAATATAAGCTGGAAATTACTACGAAAGGCATTGAACTATCATTACATACAAATTGTTAGCAACGAAGTTTCAACTTAAACTGGTGACTTTATACGTATGATAATAACCTACATAACTTGACCTTCGTATTCTTAATAAGTTCTTGACAGCAACGTATCAGTACAAATTGGTCGTTATACACTATTGTGATAGAATATCCATTTTATATTGACCCGTCTTGTAGATACATAATGTTAATAATTGGGGCCTAACTTAGATAGTTTTCGTTAAGTCAACGACCTCGTGGCAGCCTAATATTTTTCATTTAATTGAAAAAGTTTTGAATAATTTATAAAGTGTCAGAAATGGCTTAATTTTTTGTGATTACAATGTTGTTATTAATCTTCGCTGATTGTGTGGTCTCTGATTTTAATGAGATTCAAAAGCAAGGCAGAAGTTTCAAAAAATATTTAAAATGTAGATATTTGGCAAAGATGAAACAATCATCACATTATATTTATTAGAAACATTCGGGTTTCTACGAAATATAGAGCTATATGATGCCACACATACATACAAAATGCTGTAGGGAAATTACAAAAAGAAAGAATGGGCATGATCTCAATACATGTGAATGGGAGTTGGTTTTTTTTCATTAAATGTATGTAAGTGGTATTCATAGTCATAGCTTAGTAAATACTACTTTATTTTAATTAACTTAACGAGGTCAGGTAAAGAGCATCTCAAATAATTTATTTGAGATGTGCATGTATGAGGAGGTTAATGAAAATAGATGAAGCGAAAGTTGTTTGTCAGGATCGTTGCAAGTGGAGATCTTTATAGATATAGTCTCTGCCTACCCCCATGGGAAGCAGGCGTGACATGAATAATATAATATGTAAGTATTTGTCGTAAAACACACGCAAAAGTCCGTTTAACCACTTTAAATTATATTTAAAATAGGACCGCTGCCACCATGCAGTAAGACTCACGCTAGTTGGTTGAACACTGTTTTTTTGCAAACTACCCACTTATGTACATATATATTTTATACAACAGTATTTAAGTAAAATGATGACATCTGTCATAGTTGTTAAAATCGTAACCCCCTAAGTCACCCATTACGGTGGTAGACCTTAGAAATATTTGCAAAGAATTGATTAGAATAATGTATGTTCTGAAAGCGGATACCGTCGTCTATAGACATTTGCAACACCAATGGCGAAGTCTACGACTTGCCAGCCTTCAGGCTGGGGTAGAGCAGATGAGATAGCGAGTTGGGATAGGATGGGATGGAAGAATCAGACACGATTATCACAGCTCAGATACTTGTTTAGCATTTCATGACGAAAACACTCTTTATTCATAATCTAACACAGTCATGACTAATTTATTCAAAGTTATGGTACATACCGGTTTGATATTGTAACTTTTAAAAAAAGAACACTCTTTTTAAAAATATTTATTTAATTTCCTGTCGGTGTCACTGTCACATGCAATCTGTCAAAAACGAATGAGTCATATTCTCTTAAATTTTGTAGAAACATTTGTTGGGCAATTCTTTAAATGAAACTAGTTTAAGTCCCGTGATATCGTTTATTTGAATTAACAAATTAACACATCACCGCGTTGACAACTACTTTTTTAAGATTCCGTGTACATTTAGACAGAAAAGGGATATTTGTTATATCCGTACGTTGCGTCCATTTGTCTATTTATGTATGTTTCCGCCATTTTTCTCTAACACTACAAGTTCTTTATGGATGATATTTGGTAAGTAGGCTGTAGTAAAATCGAGGAAAAAAATAAATTTTATATGCGGCTTGTAATTTTTTTTCGGCGTGCACAGGTTGGATATCGTTTAGACAGGTATTTAAAATACACACACACCAGTGTTTTTGTCAGTTTGTTGTGTGTGTATTCCTCATAACTAGATATGAACATAGGATACTGTTCATCCCGAAAAAGCAACAGATGCCGCGAAGTATGTATGTATTCGGATGTAGAGAAAGTCGTTGTATAAATAAGTTCGAAAAACTATCTAAAAAGTGTAAAAAGCCATAGACAAAAATAATTGGTGTTACCGCTACCTATAATAATATTCGTGTAAGGAAACGGAAATAATGTAACTACCCGCATATTATTTAATCGTTTATAATTAAGTAATATGAACTAAATTGCTTAAGCGGCGGCGACTGATCGTGCATTTTTAATGATATAAACAGAAAATATTAATTTGGATAAATTGACGACTTAGACCAAACCAGATAAAAATGAAATTTCTTCATAGGTTTTTTTATTGGGTCTAAGAATATGTTTTAGATCAGTGTTCCGCAAAGTGTGTAATCGCAGCACACTGGTGTACCGCGGTCATTAATTGGTGTGCCTCGGAAAAATAAGGTTATGCTGCAATTTAAACTTTAGATTTGTTGATTAATAATGAATTTGTTACGATGATTAATAAATCAATGCTGATTAATAGTACTTACAAAAATATTTTTATTTGTGGTGTACCTCCAAAAATTTTCGTTTTCCTAGATGTACCTTCAACACAAAAAGTTTTCGGAACTCTGTATTACTCGCATCTAGTTATGTAGAATTTCGAAGTATTTTAGAACTGAGTTTTTCTGGGCGCTGGCCGGTCCATGTTCTTGCATAGTATGACGCACGCAAACTAAAACCAATTTACCCAACACAGATACGCATCTGTAAACTTTCAAATCAATCCGGAAACATCAACTAATAACATAAAGAGCACGTTTCGCATCTACTTGCACAAGTTGGACCCGTTTACTACTTTTTACAAAATCGTTGTACCACTTTTTGTTGGTACGATTGACTTATCACGAACGCTCGGGTACGCAGTGAACTTTTATATCTCATATCGGATTCTAATAAGTCTGTTAGACAGTAATATTATTAGCCCAGAAACGTTTCGCTTCTGGAATTTTTACTTTAAGGAGAACAGACAGTATACCCGTCACGCTTGTTCAAGACATCATCTGATGGGTTTCACATATCGATTGTCTCGATGCATAGGTTTCATATTTTCTTTCTTAAAGAATTTTATTTTCTTTATAAAAATAGCAAGTAACGCCACTCGTCAGAATATCAAACTCTAGGAAACAGAGGTTTTCTAAATATTAATATATTTTTTAGTATGCGTTTTTTTAATAATGCCATCAACAATACATAGGTTTATACACATCATCTATAAATTCAGTATTAGACAAATTAATTCAATCTATTCTGGTTCATAGTTATCATAATATTTATGTTATACATATAATATAAAAAGCTTACTTTATTCTTTATTACTTTGTTTTAAAGTAACAGTCTATACGCCGCGTACAATCAATATAAACGAGCAAATAACATGGCCCAAGTCAATCAGTCTAACATATTCAGATGCGTAATAATGACCAATCTCCGGGCGCTGAACAAAAAAAGCAGAAAGAAAGAAACGAAAGAAAAGGGAATAAAAGATAAAAGAAAGAAAAGAGATCATTCGACGCATTAATGCGTCTACTAAAACTTCAGGGGAATGCTCTTACGCATCCTTAGCGCATTCATATTAAAAACATGAATGTTCCATTTTCAAATGGACGAATCGAATTCAAGGAGCTTTGTGTTTTTGAATATTATTGGTTCTTATTCAAATTTTTATTTGTGGAATATTGTAATGAATATACCTACGTGTTGAATAATTATATATGACACTGGATTTGATGGAATGATTTTGTGTGGCTTAATTATTTTGAAGTCTTATTATACATTTTCTTAATTACTTTACTGTCATGCAACTTATAATTTTTAATCTAAACTATTATAAATATGAAAGTGAGCTTGTTAATTTATTTTACAACTTGGAGAATGTGTCAATTTTATTATGACATGTATAGGTATAGTTACTTTATTATATACATCATAAATATATAGTTACTTATATAAGTATATATTGTGACGGTGAGAGTGAACACAGGCAGTTTTATCTCTAATACAACAAAGTACAGAATAATTATATAAAAATATGAACACAACATATATGTACGAATACTAGTTTGAATATATTGTTTGGATTTAGTGAAGGTAATAACAATATTAGCAATAAAAATCTCATATCTAGTGGTTATAAGCATAGAAAAATATAAAATTACGAAATTTATGAAGCTCGGAAAAAGTATTCAACATCTGAAAGTTATGAAAATAAATATTCAAAACAAAACTTCATGAACTAATCCGAAATAATCTCTAGCTTCTAATAAGACTTGTTCAAATGTTCATATTCAAAAATCGAGCATTCCATTCTTTATTTAAAATGCCAACAAAACGGTCGCCCATCTGTCGGATAGATTAGTGACGTGTCACACGCTTCCAGAAAGCTGAATAGCGCTTATAGGAGTAATTTAAATAGAGCGATCCCTCAATTGGGGTTAATTCTCGTGTTTAAGGAATATGTGGCGTTTAATTATGAGGACGAACACGCGGAGTCACGTCCACGTTTAAAAACAAGAAAATAAACTGTTTATCTTTGAAAATGGAATACAATTTGATGTTTGAATTTTACAAATGGAATGCAATTTGATTTTGAATTTTACAAATGGAATGCATCTTTAATGGTACTAAATGTTACCATGTTTTAGCTTATTTACATTATGTGGTAATGGTCCACTGCCATAAATTAGAAAGTGATAAATAAATAAATCGGCAGGCAGTCACACATATTGCATATTCCCAAATTAAGTGAGTTACGCTTGTGTTATGGGTAATATGCAACGGACTACGCTGGGGCAGCTAGTAAACACCCAGACCATAACCCGGAGCCTTTGTGTTGCTGCTAGGTAGTTCAAAGGCTTAGCCCGCTCAACCACAGAGGCCGTCAAAATGGCGCGGGAAGTGGACAGCGCGAGTATTACATATTAGTGTTTACATACTCTCACTGCCTACTTTCTTGATCGCTGCCGTGGAAGTTTATCTAATGTAAACACAACACAATAGTAGATTGCAATATAATATTGTTGGCTAGTAACAATTTACTCATTATCGTCATCACACTACTGTCAAATCCCGGTTGCATTCGAAGCGTCCTTTTCGAAGCCTGGAGTCTGCTTTACGACTCAAACTAGATTAACTATTAGATTTGTATGGACAAAATCTGAACGAGAAGGCCGTAAAAAACTAAAAAAAGCAATGTGGCCAACCATATATTTGCCTGATTTTTGAACCACTGCCTACCCCACAAAGACGGTAGTAAAGTACATTGAACTATCATCCGTAACAATTAATGGCCTAAGAACCGAAAACATTACTTAATGTTAATCAAATTCTGTCAAATAGACTGGAAGTGATTTAATGTCCACCTATCCATTTTGGAGCCGTGACTAACCGTGAAATATATAATTGAATTACAATAACACCATATAGAGCTATCCACTAATCTTGTAATAACATTTTCTTGTTTTTTAAAATTATTAGTTTTCTTATAAAAAAACGGTGTTAATTAATTTAAAAATTGCATACATAAAAATTTTCATGTTTTGTTCCCTTTGCCAGCCCATTGGGACTTAGTAAAAATGGAAGGTAGGTTATGGTTAGCTAGGAACGTTGTAGATTGAAAGGAGATGATAACAAGAGTTGAGAAACTAATGTTAAAGCAGTTTGGACATATAGAGAGAATGGCTGAAAGGAGACTTACAAAACAAGTGTGATGTGTGAACAATGACTAAAATGTTGTTTGTAGAGTTGGTGCCTAGCATACTTACCTCGACAGCGGCAGATACGAGCAACATACCACGATCAAGTCCAAGATGTTTTGAAGAATGTTCAGGTAAAAAGCACCTAGGTATAAAAGTCAATGAGTTTATTCAATTTTTTTATTGCAGGAGTTCATCACACAGGCAGACGGGCGACTTCATAGAAAGATCTCCTATGGACATTTGCACGTTGCAAACATAGTATTAGATAGAGTAAAAAAAATGTATGTATGGAAATCGCAACGATTGTAATTCTGCTTCCATATTACTATCAAATTCCCACCAATAATACATTTCTTTTTTAGCAGCGGTTAAAACACATTTAACACCAGACCTGTTAGACGCATTTTTACCATAAAAAGCACAGAGAGCAAATTTGGTGAACCAAAATTAATGAATAGTTTTATTGCATAAGGAACAAAGTAATTAATTATGTCTATAAAAATGGCTATAATACCCGAAACTTGTTGTCTATTAAAAAAAACATTAATTACTGAAAGTGGTTCACAAAAAATATTGCTACCAGCTCCTTATTTGACAATATTAGAGATAAACTAATCTATGGATTAGTTTATGGTTCGTGAAATGTATTTCTTGGGGTCTGCTCTAATTTCAATTACAAAAAACAAGTATAACAAATCTTAGTAAAATATAAACAAGCGGTATTAGTGATTTTAGAAACAATAGAAGGCAAAGGTACTTAGTCCATACATTATATATAGTTTCATGTCTTTTAATGACGCCAAACAACGGAGTTTTTTAGCCAGGAGAAATCCGATTGAGGACCAGAACCAGAACAGCAGAACCTTAGGGGGATAGTTCGACCCATGTATGGGTGGTACTAGCACGCCCAGTCAGAACTGGTGCCATGCTATTGCCACTCCCCAGTTAGGATATCGACTAAAACCCCTAGGTGTTCCATCCTGCGCCTCATGCCAGGGCTACGGGTGTATGGCCTAGCCTCTCAGCAGCCTTAGCAGACGTGGGCCTCACAATGCAAGCAACGGAGTTCTTGTGACAAATTGAAAGGCCACATTTGACATAAAAATACTCAAACTCAAAAACTTTTATCCTAAAACTATTGTCATTTATTAAGCAGTGGATAATTAGGTAAAAGTGCACATTTTTAAGTTTCGACTGTTTATTGTATTGTGCTTTTCTAGCTACAAGGATCCCGTTATATGGCGTCACTAACCTACAATTTAGATGATACAGAAAATTAAAACTTGACAAGGGCTGTACGTACTTAGTCCCTTTGCCAGCCAGCGAATTTAACAACAACAACTTATCTTCAGGAGTCTTTGGCGGGAACTTCAAGGCTAATATTTTGCTGTGCAGTATTTTTCAAAAAATGTTTAATACTATTTAAAAGTTAAATAAACAACCAATATCCTACAATGATTGTTCAAGTTGTGGGATATTGATTGTTTATAATGAAAAATACGCATTTGTGTTAAAAATTTCAACTGTTTAGTGAAATGCATCTCCCACAAGAACAACTTTAACTTGAAGATTATTTCAAAATATGAATGATCACTAGTACTCCACAATGACTAAATACACAAATCGTGCATAGTCATATTTAAAGAGAAGATATAGAAGAAAGTATCTTCATTATGTTGCTATAGCCTGTACAATTTCGAAAGGTTCTAATTTCGAAAAAAAAAAACAAAAATCAGCTAATTGTTGCATCTTTCGTCGAACAATTCGATAAGTGTTGTTGTAAGGCGACGTGTGTGTCTTCTAAGAACAGCTAAATGATCGAAAAAGCACATTTTTATCGACATTTTTGGAGTTTTTGACTCGTTTGTGACAACGTTACTAATTTATTACTGACTAAGGATTTCCTGCGACATCACATTCATTACGGGTACGTGTTTTAACTACTTGGATATCATTTACAGACATCTTTTGTATTTCCTTTTTTATAAATAAATTCTTGTCTTTGTTTTTGTTGCTATTTTATCAATAAAGTAAGGCGGTATTTGAAAGGTCATGATTTGTTATAAAGTTTTGTATTTTCAAAATGATTTTAAGTATAATATTAGTTACAAATTGATCATATTAACAAATTATTATTTTATTAATCATTATTATTATTAATGACGATTGAGATATCTTTCTTTTTTTTAGCGCAGAAGTTCAGCAGACAGGCTGACGGCCCACTTAATGGAAAGCGGTTACCATCGCCTAAGGACATTTACAACACCAAAAGTGCTGCAAATGCGCTGCTGCTCTCTTTAAGGAGACTGGAACGTGGTCACTAATACCGGAACACAACTTAAGGTTGTTATGGCGACACACTTTAGACTAAGGGGTGGTAGCCATCCAGACGGGCAAATGCCCTACCACCTGGCTGTGTTAATTTGTTTACCATTTCGACACACAATTAGGGAATTACTGCAAAATAAAAACTAAACTAACTCTAAAATCTAGTACCAGACCACTGCCAGTCGAAAACGTACCCAAAAGACTACAGAGCAGTCTTTTGGTCACGTGAGACGTCTACCAGGCGTTTCGCGATTAAAGTTTGTACGCCTCAGGCCCCCATGATCCCAAGGTCCCGACCCCAAAAGCTGCAAATATGTAACCATTTCCGATGGCGGAATATTTGCGGCATTTTAAGGACTCCTGTTGTGCAGCAGCTATGCTAGTGGCTGAAAGATGGGACGCCGACAGAGTATCGACGCAAGACGCATCCCATCCTCCAGGCCACCAATGACATCGCATCGGGTCTCTTGCCGTCGTCGCGGCACAAGCCGTTCGGTTCTAGAATGGCAAGTACCCCAGCGGTGACAAGAGCCCGACGGATTATGTCATTAAGTGCTGCATGACACAGTAGGACATTAATTACTGAAACAATTCCAATCACGTATAAATTTATCTCATGCCATTAAATAATTAACGTAGGTATAAATATTGCACAAAAATTCCTTCTAAATACCACTACAAAGTCATATTCATCTTTAAAACATTAACGTGCACGCGTTTTAATTCATTTCGAGCTTAGAAAGAAGTTCTTAACACCGCTCTTCCTGTTTTTCAAGTCCGGTTATTAACTTTTTTTGTTTAAACCGGATCGACTAGACTCACATCCGGGACGGTTACATTAATTGACATAAATATTTTTGCATTATTACACTTTTTTTAGAAGTGTTTTATTTTTATGTATCAATTTTTTCGTCCATTCGAAATTTGAATTCAAAGTTACGATTGAATTGACTCAGATGTATTTATTCAATATTTTTAGTTCGTTTGAAATGTCTTTGGATTCACTAGTAACAGTATAATTCGTCACAAAGGCAGGCAAGGTTATCTTAGTCCATACAGCCAATTCTGATGTATAAGTCTTCGTATAGTATAGGTAGGCAGTTGAATTGTAGGCTACAACTGACGCCGTTTAACAAAGTTTTTGTGAAAACTCGAAATGCCACATTTGACTATACAGTTCACATTTCTCACAAAAACACATAATTGATACTCAATAAACCTATTAATATCCTACAAGTAATGTTCATTTTAGAACAATTTTACACATTTTTAGAAAATAGTTTTTATTTTCTATATAGCTTGTCTCTGATGTATTCCACTTTAAAAAAGAACAACTTTCAAAGTCACTATTCCCTTATTACTTTGAGTCTGTCATTAAAAAGTATACCTTAAAATCATTACTTACATATTCTTGATTTAATTTTATTAATTATAAAATGTCCATTTTCATATTTGAATAATGAGATGTAGCTTCTCTTAACCTACTTTTTTATTTGAATATAATTGCTACATTAAAGTAATATAATAGCTGTAGTAATATAAAAGCTTTGTTTTATATTTAATCTGTAATTAAGATCTTATTTCCCTTAACAATTTACAGGCAGATGTTCTCTTCAATCACGAATCAAATTGGATTTTATTTGTATTAGTCATAGGAATTATATTGATTGAAAATATACAAAATTATAAGATTTAAAAACGAATAAAAGAGATGCTGAACAAGATTCAATGCATTCGTTTATGGTATTAATTGCAGTTTTTTTTCTTAATTTTGCGGTGCATCTAATTTTAGCGGGGTTAAGGTTTCGCAAGATTTTTGTGTATTAACAATACTGTTCAGTACAATTATTTTATATTGGGGCTACACCTGCGATAATGTTACAGTTATAAGCCGTTTCAGGGGGTTGTGGTGAAGAGTGTAATGCGTTATTTGTGTTACGAATTTTTTTTAAATTTTCAATGACGTTACACATTTACAGATAATGTATGTACATTAATTATTCGATAATCGTGTCATTTTTAACGCTTTCAATGAGACGTATTCACAATTAATACCTATAACATTATCCTATAATGACAGTGTAAAGTAATATTAAGTTATGTACAATAACAATGTTATACAATATTCCAAAATTAAATTATACCATTATTTATTAAAGCCGTTCCATTTAAAAATAGAATAATTATCTATGGTATGTATTCGACTTTTAAAAAAGATAAACAAAATGTCACTTTACTATCACTCCCACATTTAGCCAATTTCAAACACGACAAACTTGGCTATCGCTCTATTACTATAATGAATTATAAATGAGCATTAATAATATTAAAAGCTCATCAAGTCCAATAAAACTACCCACATATGAACAAGTCAATCATTTTTATAACATATCAAGTTCATAAATAAATACAAATCAACATAATCCAAAAATAGTTAAAATTGTAAATTTGTTGCTTTTAAAATGTTATCTTTAGATAAGTTTTTATTTAAGAGTACACCCTATGCTTTATATTCATGTTGACGATTTATTCATTTTTTCCTGACAATTAGAGACGTAAATGAAATAGTTATGTTACATTTTAAATTATATTTTATAAGAAATGCGTATAAAAGCATACCTATTAGACTTTAAAACAAGCTCTTTGAGCTTTCCTTTAAAGTATCAATAGATGAAGAACTCTTAGACTAAGTTAAGACAAAAATATGACAACCAACCAAATATTTGTTACGTCTTTACTCAAGGTTTACCACATGTATCATGTTTTTATTTGCAACAAAAGTAACTGATGGATGTAAAACTATAACAATAACAAAATACCCTAGCGTTATCATAATGTTACCTAACCATATAATTTGTGTTCATTTGACAAGATTTTTACATGATTTTTACAAACTGTGCCGTCTATCTTTGGGTATAAAAGGTATCGTAAAAACTCCATTAAAAAGCGATAAATTTTACAAATTGCATACATATATGAACATAGTTTTTTGAATCGTGTAATATAATGTACCCAAAGTAGGTAAATTAAGTTTTGGTTCCTTTTTTAAATTACTAATTTACTATACTTAATTGTATATTTTTAATATTCAAGCTCATATATCTTTATAATATTCGTAAACAATCAAATAATCGCTTTATATAGTGATTAGTTGAAATTAAAAGGTATATTTGAATTCAAGATTCGCCAAAGGATCGAGTAATATCTAATTTTACTAAGTACCTATGTATATAAATTTTTCATAAGATAGGATGGACTCTTAAACCACTCAAGTAATATTACTCATGGTCGTAACTTTTGCAGACGGTCTAATTTATTGAAATGGCTTCTAAATTAGTTAAATTAATTAGTTTATAGCTTTGAACCTCATATTTGGAAATAATGTTCAGATTGTACAGACCTTTGAGATTAACAGTTTTTAAGAAATATATCAGTGTTTGTTTAAAATGTATGCTATATTAATTTTATTAGCATGCCATTATACTGAATGCATGCATGATTTTGACTCAAGACTGAATAACGATCTAAAACTGAAAGTATCGGCTCTTTCAAAATTTGAGCTTAGCCTCAAGCGTATGAACTCAGTACCTACATTGAAACAAAACCATGAAATAATTTTCGTGACTCTTCAATACACAAAATACGTATTCTAATAATGTACTTTCAAGTTTTATAGTTAACAAATTTCTATATTTGATTTTTATTTAGGTTTATGGCTTGGCAGCTAGGCCTTTAAGCCAGATCCTAGTTGACAATATTTAGTTTCTTCATTTTCTTAAGCCTATGTGTAGTACAGCTGAACTGTATAGGTTATCAGCTGGTGCCATTCAACGGAGTTCTTATGACAACTCAAAAGGCCACATTTGACTATACAGTTCACATTTCTCACAAAACACATAACAACTACTCAAAAACTATCAATATCCTACAACTGTTGTTCATTTTAGAGTAATTTTACATATTTTTAGAAAATAAAACTGCACAGCATCTTGTTGACACTGACTGAATAGAATATTTAAAAAAAAATATCGAATGAAACATAGTTTAAAAAGAGAACGCGTGTAAAGAATTTTCAGTGTATCTATTTAAAAAAAATAACACATTATACTTTTTAGATTTAAATTAAAAAAGGCCTGTTGTAATCGAATTCGTTTAAGCGTTCGATATTTGAAATTTGAATGAATCACGTCACACGAGTGAGTCAAACTCAATATGGCATTGTTCGCGCCACAATACTTGTACTTGCGTCGACACAAGTAAATTAGGAAATGTGTTTTTTATTGGAAAGGCATTTGGAATTACAATTACGGATAATATTTATGACACACGTTCCTCTTTCCAGGGAATGCCGCGCATCGTGAGACTATTTTCCTGGTTTTATGTGAACTAGCACAATCTTATTGGTAAGTAGATAAAACATAACAACAAAATAGTTCAAAATAGGGATCCAATAAGCAGCTGTAAGAAATGCATTATACTTAGTAGAAATTGTAATTAATTCTGAATATACGATATTCCTCCATAATTATATAGATTATAGAAGACCATAGATTCCAATGCCGGGATATAAATAAAGAATATTAATAAATGAGCGTGCATGACAAGAGCTATGAATGTCAAAGAAGCAAGTGAGGTGTGTAAGAATGGGCCTGTGTGGCGCTCTGTTGTTCGTGCCTACCCCGCAAGGGACCTGGCGTGAAGTTATGTATGTATGTATGTAATATTAATAAATAATTTGGTTAAGCGATTGTAGCATTACATATATAAATAAATACAAATATAGATATAGGCATGCTAAAGAAGACGTTTTCAAATAATTTACATGATAAATATTAAATTAATTTACAATAATTATTTTTTTGCACACAATGAAAATGGTAGAATGTGTAGGACATCAACTTGTCATTGTAACAACTTTTGTACTACATTATGGCAAATAAAGATTGTTATTAGTATTATAGAATGGGATGGAAATAATAGACTAGCCGCCATGCTTATGTAAGGTGGATTCTGGTTAAACTTTGATAAATTGGTTACCGCATTGTGCAGGTCTCACCAAAATGTTTTCCTTCACCCTGAACATGTGGTAAGTAATCTTAACAATATTATTTTAAAAAAGCTGCT
The DNA here is from genome assembly GCA_012273795.1 of Dendrolimus punctatus. Classification (NCBI taxonomy): domain Eukaryota; kingdom Metazoa; phylum Arthropoda; class Insecta; order Lepidoptera; family Lasiocampidae; genus Dendrolimus; species Dendrolimus punctatus. Next base: position 14,199,087 of record CM022550.1, read on the forward strand.
TCAGCTTATGTAAGCTACCACTATTTTATACCATACATATTTCATAGTAAAATAAGCCTTGTAAGAAAGAGAAGCTAAAAATCTCATACTCATATCTTATAATGACCCTAGTATTCTTGATAGATATCGATACTCATACCCAAACTGATGTATGATACGACCATACGTCCTAATTAAAAATAATTAGCGAAGACCCAAGCCGATAAAGAGATGAAATAGTATTTAATTTGAGCGGATTATAATCTACAAGTTTCTCTCTGCATATTAGTATGTACGTAGATTATATTTTATACAGTGATGGTTACCGAGAGGTGAACCATTAACGATATCGCAATATTGTAAGGTTCTTTTTTCAAATCGTTGAATTCGCTTTTTGAAATCTCGCGAATCTGATGTTCTGTTTTTAAATCGAGGTAAAAAACATTCCAGCAAAGAGAGCAAAGCAATCCTTTAAGTGGAAACGTCAAAAATAATTATTTCCATGAACGTGAGTCGGATTAAAACACAAGTAATAAATAAATTGCTTATTTTACAATTGTAATAGCTAATATAGCCCTTATAGGGATGTTACGTGACAGACAGACGGCAAGACAGATATGGATGTTGTTAGACCAGTGTTTTGAGATGAGACCTACGCAATTATTACTTTGTATTTTATATTTAGCCAACTTCTAATCATTGGGAGTAGAATGAAACTTTACCTGCCGCACTCAGAGAGATTAATGAACGTTGAACACAAAGTGCTATTTAAGTTTATAATTAAATTGTTAATAGACATTTTTTATCGCTGAAACACTGCAGACTGGTAATACTGGAGATGTACTATTGCATTGGGTCTAGAAAGATTTTGGCGATTTTTCCACATCGAAAGTTAATGTTCATTCTCTTATATGCCAAGATTTTGTTGAAATAAGATGTCTTTTCCTTAGTTGCTAAATTACGATTGTTTATTTTAGAGAATAAAATACATACATACATACATACATACATAACTTCACGCCAGGTCCCTTGCGGGGTAGGCACGAACAACAGAGCGCCATTTAGGCTTATTAGAATAAAATGTAAAATGGTATTAATTTTCGAGTGTACAATTTAACTTTTGTCTATGATATTTTTCGATTTCTGTAAAAAGCTATAGACTTATTCCAATTTCAAACACAGCTTATAAAAGTGCAATAATAAAGTACACACTCTTAATATCAAAGGTTTTTTGAATAACTATTCATAAAAAAACTATTTAAAAATGGAACGACAATTCGTATTTAAATACATACATACATACATACATAACTTCACGCCAGGTCCCTTGCGGGGTAGGCACGAACAACAGAGCGCCACACATTCTTACACACCTCACTTGCTTCTTTGACATTCATAGCTCTTGTCATGCACGCTCGTCTGTTCTTAAGGCTCCTAACATCACCTGCTAACACATGATCAATTTAATCATGGAAGGTGTGTCGTGGCCTTCCGCGACTTCTGCATCCATCCACTTTTGCATTGTATATCTGTTTAGTCGTATTTAAATAATGCTGATTACCCATAAGAAATAATTTAAACGAGCCGATCTGTTTCTTTCTCTCATTCGAATGAAACAATGTGAAAACGGGATATGTTTTTAATAAACATTGCATTATTTTGAACGTTTAATGTAAATCTCGACAGGAAGTTTTGTTATTTTGTATATTATTCTTTGTTATTTTCACGTTTCATTGAAACGACGCGCTTGTTGATATTAATGAGTATGAAAATTTTATTAATTTTACATTGTTCATTCCGATTGGTTTATTATGTCTTGTGTCCTTTATTTGAAATTCATAGCTCACAATATAATCGCATTTCATATTGGAATTAAATATTCAATTAAAACTAAAAATAAAATAAGTTATAAATAGTACAAGCTATTATAGACTGTGTAACAAATAGCTGCCAGATGGGAGCGTGCCCAGAAGGCTGGCTGCATTGTCTCGCTGTATGGCGATGCTTATTTGTTGGGCGAATTATGAGCCAGCCTTCTGAACACGGGTGGCATTGAAAGTGTCTCTTGCAAATCTCTTTGAAGAAACTCTTTGCCGATGGACCCCACGGACCTATTGTTTCAACTCCAAACGGCACAAATAGGCTAACAACGGAAAACATCGTGATGAAACCTGCACATCGAGATAACCGATGTGTCAGCATGGAGGGCATACTGTACGTTCCTCATAGTGGCAGGCCTGAGCCCAGCAGTAGGACGGTTATGGGCTGTATATTATAACACATTATCACTCTTGTCGCTGTTTTGAAAGCTAAGTAACAATTAATAATCTAGTACCTTTGAATAGTATTGATAAACCATATCTTTTAAGTCTGTATGTAACATAAGTTACAATAATTTTAAGTTATGAAAAAGTAAACTTTACGATTGTAAATTAAATAACAAACTTAAATATTCTAGATATTTATCGTTAAATCCTTTGACTGCGGCACTCAGTATTTTCCTTGAATAAAAACTGGCGTAATATGTAAAGTAAACAAAAAATAATCCCAATTTTTTATTTATAAATCGATCACGTACGCCTTATTGTTCGAATGACGTCACCTCCGCCGCCTGATAAGGGCGGTTTCCGGTCGAAATCCGAACTGAGTGAATGAATGAACGATTCGGACGACGCGACCTTCCCAGCACTATTTAAGATTGCAATTTGCAATGCATTGCTGTGTGGAGGTCAACACTTGTAAAATAAACACCAAGCGTACCGTACCAAAGGGTTCCGTAGAGGTGGGAAACTTCCCCTATTTCAGTTAATTGTTTACGGAACTATCATAAAAAGGAATGAAGAAATATGCTTTATAATGAACAGAAATAAAAATTACAATCAATAAGCGCTCTTATCGCCATTAGCGATTTATTCCATATAACCTTTGGATGGATAACAACTTTAGAGGAACAGTGATATTTTGCATTATTCTCACTTTAACGATTGAGTATCATATAGTAATTAAAAAAGTGTGTGTACTTATGTACACGCGTTAGAAGTTAAACTTCTTTGGCGTAACAAGATAAAAATCTTTTCAAAATTTTATCTTTCGCCTTATTCTACGTTTGTAGAAAAAAACAACACTAACAATAGAAAAACTAAAATGTTGACTATAGCTAACTTCAGGGTGTCAGGGTTTTTCGTGACGGTGTTCGCGCGCATCTTAAAAATTTACTCTCATCATTTTTCCCTAACGCGCCAAAAATTTATAACTTCAATAAATACATAAATATACACATATCAAGAGATCGAAAATCACCATATTGTTTTATTGTTTGTTAACAATGTTATTGATATCAATGACAGAATGTAAATAAAAAATATGTAAATAAAAAATATGACAGAATAAGTTTAATCCTGTGTTATAAAAAAAAGCATTTAAAAGCAATCACATCTTGACTCTTTAGTGTTTGAAATTATAAAATGATATACAATCTCTTTTCTTTCACCATATCTCAATTATTTGGGGTCGGCATAATATATCTTTTCCCTCCACACTCCTCTATTCTGACATACATCTTCTGTCACACCACAAATAATTATATCATCTTTCACACACTTCATCCATCTCATTTTTGGTCCTACCTTTACATGTGTACCCATCCATCTTCCAGTTTAACATTCTTTTTGTCATGTGATTTTCATCCCTCCTCATTATATTATGCCCATAGGTACCAAATTAGTCTTCTTCCTCTCAGTTTTTCAGTCACGGGTGCAACTTTCAAGATCACCTTGTAACACCACACATCCATCTCAACATTCTCATCTCAGCTGAGTGAAGACGTCTGTGGTTTATCACTTTAGTGGCCTAACTTTCGGACCCGTATAGCATGACTGGTCGTATGACTGACTTATATATTTGACCTTCTAGTTTCAGTGATATTAGTTTGTCGCACGTCACACCGGCTGACTCCACTTTAACCATGCTACATTTATTCTTCTTACATCCTTCTCTATATCACAATAATAAAATGGTATACAATAGAGAGTATTATATTTTACTGTATTATATTTCTTCTTTTAGAACCCAAGTAGATTCCAATAAGCCTCAAAGTTCAACCAAAAAATCAAAACAAGATTATCATGATTTATACTTCTGAGTATACAATAAACGTATTAAACAAAAAAAACATACAGTTTTTTTGGTTGTTTCTAAGAAAATTATGTTATGTTAGGATTATTTTTAAGGAAAAAATGCACAGTAACAAACACTGTATCGTCATTAACATAAGTGTGTAAATTATTATGTTTTATCAAAAGTTATAATATTAATGCCATAAGGAAATTTAACCCAACAATACTTATACTTTAATGCAAGTTTATCTTACTAATAGTCTCCTAAGGTGAAGTTACCTATATTTTTAGATATGTCCACAAAGCTGGCAACGTTACCATGTTATTTCTTAATAAATAGTAAGTGATCTGTTGCACGCAGTAATTTATTAATCGTTAAAATTTAAAAGACAATCAATATCAGATTTACTTCAAAAAGAGTTAAGTACACAAATGTTTTGAATGTGAATTTAAAACAAAAACGTGTAACCGAAAAAAAAAATATATATAAGAATGTGTATATTGTTATTTTATCGTATGCAAAACGCATCCATTTCCACTCTATTGTATTCCAGCTATATAAATAAGAAAACTAATGCTGTTAGTAGGAAGTGAGCCCAGGCTATCTGAGTCACACTGTACGGCAATAAGTAGTAACATCAGAATTTGTTACACAGTTCTTTCTATAAACCTTTTGTTGATGGACTGCATAGGTTGTTCTGAATTTACAAATAAATAAGACTAATGACACTTTTATGTTTAACCAATTATAACCAACCTGTTCCTTAGTTTGCCTTTTGACATTCCTTTACCAAAATTGATCGTTACAAACTACACTACAGATTGATGTCATTATTTTTTTCTCCAAAATCAGCCTATTCGATTCCTGACTATGATAATTGGTTTTTCGAAAATCTAATTACACCGCTTTAGTTTTCATCGAAACCGACCCCGAGACGCTTTTGAGTATTTTTCACTATTTTTTGTATACTAGTTTAGGCTGGCTTCGACTCTAAAGCCCCACTTGAAAAATTGATCCTATATTTGCGAATTCGTTATATATCGTCAACTAAACTTTTTAATCATAACAGTTATACGAGGTTTATCGAGTCCTTAAAAAAGTTTTCATAATATTAACGTTTTAACTTCACTTTAATGAACCAGTTAAGTTTGTATAAGGCTTGTATCCCGAGCTTAGAGTTTTAGTTGTGTTCTGGCATTAGTGATCAGGTTCCAGTCTCCCTTAAGAGAGCAGCAGCGCATTTATAGCACCTTTAGTGTTGCATATGTCCATAGGCGATGGTAACCGCTGTCCATCAAGTAGGCCGTCCGCTAGTCTGCTGAACTCCAGCAATAAAAAAATTAACGCTAGTCTCCATTACGAGGCTGGCTCAACATTGGCAGCACCTCTGGTGTTGCAAACGTCCATAGGCGACGGTAACCTCTTTCCATCAAGTGGGCCAGCCTGTCTGCTATTCTGCAGTCATAACAAAAATATTCTTCCACATATATGTCCACACAAATAACAACTCAGTTCTGTTTGAGTTTTTGGCGGGAACTGAAAGGAGATGTTGTGCTGTGCAATTTTATTTTCTAAAAATGTGTAAAACTACTCTAAAATGAACAATAGTTGTAGGATGTTGATAGTTTTTGAGTAGTAAGTATGTGTTTTGTGAGAAATGTGAACTGTATAGTCAAATCTGGCCTTTTGAGTTTTCACAAGAACTCCGTTGAATGGCACTAGCTGATTACCTACAGTTCAGCTGTGCTACACATAGGCTTAAGAAAATGAAGAACTATATTGTAAACTAAGATCTGGCTTAAAGGCCTAGTTGCCAAGCCATAAACCTAAATAAAATAAATAACTCAGTTCTGTCTCTCACTGTACTTATAAGATTCCGTTTTTGTATTAACGTATATTTGTTTGTTAAAAAGCGTGAATTGATAGCAATCAATATTTCAATGGGAATGTCGATATTTTTTATTGTAATTCTATTTGATATTGTATTGGGTACATAAAAATCGATAACTTAGCGCACTTGGAATTGAATTAAGTTATTGAAATTTGAATTAAATTTGGACGGTATATAGGTATAATAAGTAGAAAGAGAAGGACTGTTAAGTAGAACGCAATAGTGCGTTACTGTTTGTTGTTACAAAATGTAATCAATAGTTTTTTTAACTTATTTTGTTTATGGCTATAATTTACTCTATGGGAGCCTAATCTGATTTACCAACGCTACACAACAAAATTAAAACTAAATAATTAAAATAAACAAGTTGGCGGTAGGCTAAATAAAAATTTAACAATACTTGTTGGACAATTGTCATCTTTGTTGTCTATGACCATGGCCACTGAAAAGCGGCCGCAACGTCGGAATAACCAAAATCAAATACCGCGCTTAAAACCGTTAAAACGTAGTTTTATTATGTATACAAGTGGCGAAAACTTAGCACACCAAGTTCCTGTCAGAAGTCTATTAAATAATCTCAAATCACATTAGAAGCGAATGCTCGTTTGCTATGACAGCACCTTAAAATGTAATCAATAAAGCCGTACAAGAATGCAAGGCTTTAATCTAATAACATTTTTTTATTACGTAAAATTACATTTTCTAATTTTATAAAGGTGTAAAGTGGAATTTCAAATTACCGTTTGACCTCCATGCTTTTTGCAATTATACGGACAAGTGCTGCCGATCTAATACATATTTATGGGTTCGTGTATTTGAAGGAGAATTTTGGTTTAGTTTTTAATTTAATTAATATTGATTACAGAGTCTTTTTCTTGAGTGAATGTCAAACTCATAAGTAAATTAATCTGAGTTACTAACAAATTTGGATATGTTAAATTAAAACATGATTTTACATGAGAGACCTAAGTTCCTAATATTAATTAAAAAAAATAGTTTATGATATTCGAAACTTATGGGATTTTCGCTATATACATATACCTAGCTTTTGTCAGCGGCTTCGTTCCCACGGCAACCGTACATTTTCCCGGGATAAAAAGTAGCCTACATGTGCTATGGCAGACTATAATCTACCTCTTAACGAAATTTCATCAAGATCCATTTAGTAGTTCTAGCTTGATTGCACCACACACATCCATTCACACAATAGATATTATTATTTAGAGCATTTCTATTAATAACAAAAAATGCCATTTGAAAATAATAAAATATGAAAGATCGTTTCAAATAATTCAAAATCTATCTTCAATATGTCAATAATAGAATAAAAAGTGATATCACGATTGAATCGGGTTCGAATTCCGAATGGTTTCGGCGTGAGCGTGATCTTTTAACCGCTTGACCTCCGACCTTGGCTAGATGCGCTTCTTATCAGATCTTGATGCTACATGATATTAAAGAAATACATATTCTCGAATTTATAAATGGTAATAAAAGTGAAGACCAAGTCTCGGCAAGCTGAGTCCAAGTTCTTGGCTCTTCAAACTAGATTTTGAATCAAATAAAAAGAGGATTTAAATGATAGTAACTGGAAGGTCCAAATGACTGAAATAGAAAATTTAGTAATGACCCCAAAGTGATAGGAAAGATTAGCACCCCTGCACTACCATCCACTCGCAGGCTTGGTCACATAGAACAGATGGAGGAGCATTGGGTTTTGAGAAAACAAGGAAATAACCTTAAAACAGTAGGTAACAACATTTTGCGAAGCGGTGTACATAAACTAGTAAGTAGATTTAAATTTTAAATTATTCAAACACATGTTCTACAGTTGAATTACTGAATAAAAGTTACTTAATATTATTTTAATAAGTCATAATTGATTGATATCAACAATAAAATTATGAACTATCGTACAATTTAAACATAAAGTAAAAAGCTTGAAGATTAAAAAGTACTTTATACATATTTAAATAATCAAAATATAGTCCAGATCGCTGCAGAGCTAGGTTTGAATAAATTCAAACTTAAAAGTGAAGTTTGAATTTGGAACTAGTCAAGTGATGACTAATCGACTGGTATAAATACTGCTGGAGGGATACGATGGAAGCCTTATCAAGCTTAAGATGGGATGACAGTTAAAGAAGTCATTTTTTATTTTATATATTGAATGAATGAATGAATGAATACCACCATCGCCACTCCTAATCAGAATATTCTTGCCACAGGTTGTCTGGAAGAGATCGCTTTTTAGCGATAAGACCGCCCTTTGTTGATTACAAGAATAATACTAATTCGTAAGTTTTCTGTAATTGTGTACAATAAAGTGTTATCTATCTATCTATCTATCTTTTTGTGATCTTTCAAATTGCCAGACCTCCTAAATTTTGTGCAACAATATCAAGTAATCCCGTCATAATTAAACGGGTCAAATAACCTATTAAATATTGTTTAAGCAGTTACATTAAAATTATTTATGTCATGATGTTTTAAACATAAGGTATAAAATGTCTCCTCTAGCAATTGTTAAGAAACTGGCTTAGTACTTTTGGAGACTAGGGTTTCAAGTCGCTAATCAATAGTTATTGTACACCAATACAAAAAATGAACAAACTGGAGCTATGGTTAGTTATTATTATGCACAAATCGCAGTTTTATTGCTGAAAAGCGATCTCTTCCAGAAGCCCCAAGCTTTGTTAGTTACAGCTCAGTAATCGTAGTGTAAAACCCGTGGTCTTAGACACCTTCAGAGTCCTAGATGAGAAAAGCGTTATATAGGAATATGTAGCTCAGATATTAAAAGATTTGTGTCCAACATTAAACTGCGATTGACTAATGACAAATTCATATAAAAATGATGACGAAATTAATAAAACAGCATACAAACACGTGCATTATGTATTTAAATCTTAGGGTTTTTTATACTTGTGTTATGGTCGTAAAACGTTTCTTTAATAAATTTTTCCTGCCAAAAATCGAACCTAGATACTTTAATATACAGTAAACTAGACGATGCATCCATAGATAATAAATACTTATGTTTCAAAAAGGATAAGTGCCTTTAATTTGTACTGACTTTTCTAATATTAAAAAGTAAACACATAACACATTTTAGTTCATAATAATGGTTTTTATTCTTATTATTATATTGTTGTAAGCCTTTAAAATGACAATTTGAAGAAATATTACTGTTTTTAACCTAAAAGAATAAATTCTAATTATATCACATCATATAAATTAAAATCAAAACGACGATCACTTTAAAAGTTAAACCCTACAATTGCCGTCGATAAAGTTTCATTAAAAATATATAATTTACCTTAATCTAAGACATCCAAAAGATAAATTTGATCGGCAAATAAACAAACAACACAATGTCACTTGGTTTTTGATAACAACAAATCCAATGTCACACAATCCACAGATAATATCCTCGAAAACACAAGTTCAAAATAACACTTTCATATCTACAGAAAAAAGTTCAAAAGTTCCAAAAAAAGTTGCGCGGGAAAAGTCGAAAATAATTCGAACACACGATAGTACTAGCCGCGCGCGATTTACACACGCGACTGAAAAAAATTGCCACATCTGCGTAAGACTCGGAAACTAAATCAAAATACTGGCTAGAAGAGGGACGTTACAACACAAGCTCCACCTTTCCCCCACCACGGGCGCGATACGAAAAACATTCATAAAAAAACACCAAGAGTCGACTCCGCGAAAACAATTGTTTATATCAAAATGCAAAAATGTAGCGACACTTTATTGTAAACAATTAATACAATTGAATACCGAAAAACAATAACGTATTACAATTTGTAACAATAATAAAACACTGTGTGGGATCATACATCACTGGTTTCTGAACCAAAACAATTTTTGTTAAAAGTTAAAACAATTGTTTTGGATAAACAAATTTGAATAATTGGAAAAATGGAATTCGATGTTCGAATTATTTCCCGCGCTTATGGTAATTCGAAGTTTGATTTACGTGTGGCGTCTGCAGCGACTGCCTGCCACAGCCGCTCGACTACGAATACAAAGACGGGCTGGCATTCTCGCGCGCTTTTTTACGCCAAAAAACTTAAGGGCTTTTTTAGGGTTAACTGTCACTTGAGCAAACTTTTTTTTATCGAATAGCGGATCTTGACCTTCAACATATGAAGTTGGTATGCGAATTGTTTTTGTAGTTTGTTTTTTGTTGATCATTAGACAACAAAAAGTTGTTAACTAATACCTTGTTACAATTCATGTTTGATATATTGAGATTTGTGTTCTTTGACATTTTGTATATTTTTTCATTTAGTATGATGTCATATGACAGGAATATTTCTATGGTAGGACAGCAGAGCTCAAGCGTTAATTTGCAATAGCTACCTATGTTAACGGGCGACAGAATGTCTATGATCGAGAATGTTATCTTTCTTAATTGTTAGATTTGTGTTCAGCCAGGATTCGAACTCACGTAAATAATGAAATGAGTGTCAATGAACCACTGATTTTTCTGTAAATATGCTTTAGCACGGATTGTGTACCTCGCCAGTGCCCTTAATATTTAACTTTTAATCATGTCGAACTCACTGTCCTGAATACACAACTTTTATTTAATTTTTAAGCAAATAGGTGCCAGGCGATCGCTGAACTTCTAAATCACAATACACCACTACAATCTCCCCAAATTTGTAGGTCTGACAGATGGTAAACAACGAAGTTCTTGTGACAAGCGAAATGTTCATAATATTTCACATGACAATTGAGATTTTTTACCCAAAAAGCCAATCCTACTACTATTATTTACTCATTACAGACACATCTTATAGAAAAAAATAATTAAAATTGCACAACAAAGCACCATTCTTCCAAGTTGCCATCAAATATTCCATCACCACTTATTGCGAAACAATTGTGTTTTTCCTATCAAGCAAATAATACAAATAATAGACCCCTAGTAAAAAACATAATTTTGAAACGCACCTAAATTCAAGTTAGCTACATGATGCCACAAGATATTCTTTTGTCACTTTTTAACATTTAAACCATATTTTAAGACAAAGCCCGTCAAAAACTGAGCCACAATTTATAAAATAAGTTTCTTTGCAAATTTATGTTTTTACAAAGTATCAATAACTTCTTACATACGTTACGTATATCGTAAAACTACTAAGAATTGATACCAGCAACATCTAACGGACAAGGTGTGACTAACCATCAAAGCAATAGTTCAAAGTATTGGGATGGTTATTCTTAATAAACTTTTTCCTATTTAACAAATTCAAATAAAAACGTAAAAGTATACCTTAAAATAAATTTGTAGGAAAATATATGATGCTATAATGACTAGAAGAAAAAGAACCAGAAGGCTGGTTTATACTTCGCAGAGTAAATTAACCTTGCCACCCTACGTGGCGATGCATCCAGCCTTCTGGGCACATCTCCCTCTGGCAACGATGTGCTTACATAGTCTTTAACTAACTTATAATTAAATAAACAAAATAACTTATTTTTTATGACATGTTACATACAAAAAATTACAATATGCATTGTTGATAACACATTCATTTTTAAAAACTAATCATGCTTACAAATAAACCTTCAAATAAATTAAATACAAAAAATAAATCTAATATATAAAATTCTCGTGTCACAGTTTTCGTTGCCATACTCCTCCGAAACGACTGGACCGATTCTCATGAAATTTTGTGTGCACATTGGGTAGGTCTGAGAATCGGCCAACATCTATTTTTCATCCCCCTAAATGTTAGGGGTAGTCCACCCCTAAATTTTTATTTTTTTATTTTTACCGGGCAGGACGACGTCTGCCGGGACAGCTAGTCATATATACAAATTAAAATTAATAGAGAAAACCAGTGCCAGACCGCTGTAAGAGGCGACAAAATAACTCATAGCCAGGTGGTAAGCTTTTGCTCGTCCGTACCGCCCCTAGTCGTAGTCTTTCTTTTCTTTCACCATATCCCAATTAATTGAGGTCGGCACCCTATGTCTTTCCTTCCACACTTCTCTATTGTGATATACATACATCTTCTGTCACACCGCCAATCATCATATCATCCGTTCATCTCTTCTTCTTTGGTCTTCCTTTACATTTGTACCCATCCATCTTGTAGTTTAACATTCTTTTTGTCACGTGACTTTCATCCCTCCTCATTATATGCCCATACCACCTTAATCTTCCTCTCAATCACGGGTGCAACTTTCAAAGGTATGGCCCTTATGTACTCATTTCTCACCTTATCCATTCTTGTAACACCACACATCCAGCTCAACATTGAACCCCTGGGCTAGAGTATGTCGGCATAAAAACCTAGAGTTACGTTCCGCTATTAGTGACCAGGTTCCAGTCTCCGTTTAGACAGCGGCAGCATATTTGTAGCAGCAATGGTGCTACAAATGTCTATAGGCAATGGTAACGGCTTTCAATCCGGAGGGCCGCCTGCCTTTCTGCTGAACTCATGCAATTAAAAAGTTGGGAAAGTTCCGAAAATACTGGCCGCATTTCCTTTATTGAATAACAACGCTATTGCGTTGCCTGAGGTCTAAACCAGTCTTTTGGTAACGTGAGATTTAAATTAAGTTAAAATTAAAATAGAAAATCTAGTACCAGACTGCTGTCACTGTGTAACGTTCCCAAAGCAGACTGTTCGTTAGTTTTACAAATTAGAAATTAATATACAACTAACAAGCATGTTGAACTTTAGTGTTGGGACACAAAAAATGTGTGTATGTGTTAAAAACACAACTGTTAGTGTTGACACCTGGCGGCAGAATATTGAGCGCTCATGCATTTTTGTAATTATTAGTGTTACAATACTTATAATATATTCAGTTATAAAATACTTGTTAATTACCGTTCTGTCTGTATGTTCGCTAACTCCTCCTTAACCAAGTTAATTGGTTTACACCATCAGTAAGATTCTTTTTAATGAAGTTTTATACATATATACTAGCGTTTGCCTGCGATGTCGCCTGAGATATACAAAACCTAATTAAGTCTTTATTATAAGTAAAATAGAGCTTTATACCTTCGTAGCCACGAGGAACACTAGTTTATTGTGTAACAAATCCGCCACCAAAAATAATTAATCCGAGTTAGCTAATATCAATAAGATTACGCTGTCCGTACGTGTTGAGTGACGCATACAAATAATGTACCACGACGTCACTCGCCAGGCGAAAATAAACTCGTGACATTTCGTCCGCCAGGAATCGAAGTATTCAGTTGTTAGACATCGTAACAACGCTGATGTTGTGTTGTTATTATGCTATGAAAACTAGGCCGGGTCTGGTTTAATTAATTTCTCAGCTTTTGCGGCTTGTTTTGCGTACACTCTGGAAATTATGCTGGTATTATAATAACGCTTTCCAGTACTCTTGTATATAAATCTCAGTTCTGTGTCTTATGCAATCATGATAATACATGATAAAAATAGTTAAAAAAAACTATACTAATACTAGCTGACCCTTGCCCACTTCGCACCCCTCGAGATAAGCTAATATAGTTGCCTATGGGAAAGAATTGCGCACATCCTTGCACCAAGCACTGCGAGTGCTTTCTGCGTTTATGAATTCATTAAAGTTTACAATACTTAATTAAACCTTAATATGCGTGCGTGCATATGTGGTGCAAGTGCATTTTTTAATGACACCCAGCTCAGTGGGCACGGGTCAACTAAATAAAGACCACAAGAATTCCAAGTAAAAGGAGCAGACGTTAAACTCATGCAATATTTAAGTAAGAAAAGGTTGCTACAATTTTTTTTACGATTTCAAAAGCATTTATTTATCTTAACTTAACTATGAGTAAATAAAAGTTACTGAAGAATATAATAAAAAGTTTTCAAAATTTATTTCTAAAAAAAGTGATTGCGACAGACGGAGACGGAGGGATGGATAGACGAAAACAAAAAGGGTCTTCACCCCAAAATGACCATTTTTTCCCGAAATCTACAACCTGGGTGTCTTCAAGTCTCGTGTGAATAGGTACCTTCTAGGTAAGCTTGCTCGCTCGGTCTTAGACCATATCTCCGCTCAGATCGAGCGAGATAATGGTCAAACGCGAACCTATACGTGATAAAAAAATGAATACAGAACCGTAGAAAGAGTGTCGTAAGAATAATGAATAATGCCAAGGCTTGAAGATAATAAGTTGACGTGATAACGGATATTTTACCGACATACAAATAACGTATACTAAGACCAGAACAAAAATTAATTACAGGTCATACAAATATTTTGTTCATAGTGAGGCTAGAATTCAAAGACAATGTAGACAAGGCGACTACCGTAACAACCACTCCAAGCGTGGTGTCATAGTAAAAAGTTCCGATTAACAAAATCAAAGGCATATTCGCTCGAGTTAATAATTCGATATAAATATAATAATGGCCACGTTTCCCGGTGCATCGCGTCCCAGCAACCAGCTCGAATAATAATCTCTGTTAGGCAGATTACATATGACAGATATACTGCATTGCAAACTTACGGACACATTGTGTAGAATCATAGAAAGCAGGTTGTAGTATTTGAATGAATTAATTAATATGCTTTATTATGAGAAAAAAAGTTACAAGAAATAATAATTAACAATGCAATATGCGGTCTTATCACTATTAGCTATTATTTCCAGGCAACAATTGGGTGGATAGAGAGTTTGGTGAAAGCAGTGTTTTGTAGCATTTTCGGCTTTCTAAGGATTTTGTTAGTATTATTCCTAGTCTAGGATAGGAATTAGTAGAGCTATTTCGAATGAATGACGTCAAAAGTCTATTAATACGAACTTGTCTCAGGGATTTAAAAATTATTAAGAAAGAAAATTCGAATTTCGAAAGAATGTCGAAAAGAAGATCGGTGTTGATTTAGTGTTGATTCATTTTATATAATACATAAATATATGATTTCTGTTAGTATCTATTAACTATGCAAACGAAAAATAATTTGTGTAAATAAAAAAAACAGTTAGCATTGGATGATCTACATGTTAGTATCGTATAAAATTATAATTAACTAAAGAGAGCAGTACATGGTGTGAAATTATAGATGTATTCATCGTTTGTTCTGTTCTTTAATAATTTTATAATTTACTTTAAATATATCATCAGTTGTTATGAATCGTTTTTACAACCAAATACGAGTGGTCGCTTATATTAATTATCGTAATAGGTTTGCAACAAGAACTCCATTATTTGCTGTCAGTTAAAGATTTACAATTTCATTAAGTATGGGGTAGGCTTTGTATGGTTTTTACTTTCTGCTGATGCCTTTTTGTTTGAACAATATTTGAAAATTTAATATTCATGACTATATACAAACCATTAATAGCCATTTATACTAAACGGAAGATGCAGTAACATGAAGTGCAATCCCAGAATGGTATTTAGTCCTGTGTCAAACATAGTCATTTCTGTAATGCGTGTCGATCGACAAAACCTCATTTCACAAAAGCACGTGAACATATCAGCATGACGTGTGTCTTTGGCCTAATATCAGTCTGTGTATCACTTTGTATGTGTGCGAAAATGATACTTTCCACACATGAGTTGTTGGTTGTGTTAACAATAAATCATATGAATGTATTTGTGATCGGAGTGCAATGGTAGGGATGGGGTTATAAAATATCGATATCATGTTTAAGTTTGTTGTATTCATGTTGAATACTAGTGGTGATGTGACATCGATATTTTATTAAAATTTAATAAACATTCTTTATTAATTTCTTGAGCGAAGGTTAGATAGATTTTTATTCGTATCTCCTCTCTAATTGACATTTTTAAGACTTAAATTTTTTAGGTATCTATTAAATTTGATAAACGTAGATTTTTTAAATGAAATAATATTAGAATATTTATTGTTTATTTATGAAGTTTCTCTATTTCGTTTGTTTTCTCTCATATTAAAATTAAAAATAGTGTCCTAATTCCTGCAACAGCAAACTTAGTCTAGTGTAACAATTTTCGGTTGATCAACGTAATTATTAATTGTAATATAAGAGAAAGCTGACTCACGACTGCCTGAAATTCAGATAAATTCACTTATTTAATTAGAATCTTATTACTAGGTTTTATTACTTAACTTATTTTATGACCGGTTCCTATGTTTTGCCTACCGTTTATATACCGTATTATTAGTTAAAATTTGATATATGCTCCGTACTAGTAATGCCAATTCAACAAATGGTTTTGTCAAGTGAATAAATAATAAGACAAGAACCGGCTATTAATGATATATTTAATAACTATACTGTTCAAAGGGTCTTGAGTATACTTAAAAAGAAGACTTGATCTACATTATTATAACAGTAGTATATTTATAACACTTTGGTAACAATTGGATCTCCCACCCGATTTTGTTCCCATAATCGCAGCCATACCATATAGAAACATATACTAACGTTCCTATTGAATTTTCCTAGTATACGAATTCTCCAAAACTTTAAAGTAAAAATCCGAAAGTGTGTAAAAGTTGGTAAACTTACTTTAATATATTGATAATTTGAATAATAATATACCTAGTCAAGTAGAATTGCAACACTGTCCATAGTTTTCTAGCATATCGACATAAAAAGAGGACCAAACCATTTTCTCGGATTCCCAATATCAAAGTAAACCATTAAGGACCATTAAGGCAAAAAAGGAATCGTTTTATCTAAAATTGAAATTTTATGATAAATCATTGACAGGTCCAGATTAGTCGCATCCTTACTTATAGTGTTGTAAAGATTCGAGATTTTTCAATAATTTTTATTTCAAAACTCTAAACGAGCATAATATTTTTTTCTCATTTTTATAATGTTCTTAAACAAAAATACGTAAATATTTACCTATTGCAATAAGGTAGATCATAAAATAGCACAATATAGAAAATTTTAACTTACTAAACAGCCAGAATCATTAATATTTTATTCCAGTAGTTTCTTAAAAGTGAAAATAAAATACTGAGGCTATCACCCTTTCTTCGACTAAGGTGCCCAAAAGTCTGGCAATGTTACTTTGTTGGATGACGACAATGCTTAGACTTCTTATTTTTATGCGTTTATAATTAATTATCAAATTATTATTTTGTTTGTCCACTCATTGATTTTTTTATATTGCTATAAGGTTTAAGGTATTTTCAATCAATGTGTATCTCGAATTAGAGTCTCCATTTGAAATTGAAGATTAAAACTTATGACATTACATAAATCTAGCCAGATAATATTTAAATAAATAAATAAATTACTAATGAGCTATAGATAATTATATTATTACATGATGAATGCAAATATATGAATATTGTGAGCTATTAATTGTGTGTAAAACATAAATGTGCTCTTATATATAATTATAGTATTATAAATAATAATATTATAAGTTTATTTCAGAAACTAATTATAATTATTAAATTAGTAAACATTACAAAATCAATATTTATAATCTTCATAATTAATTCTGTGTAACATACTTCTGTATAAAACTTATAAAAACAGAACTTGACATATAAATAGAATAAGAAATATATGTAATATAAAGAAAAATAATTATTAGCTAGACATGTTGCTGGGGAGTTTCTTGCCGCTTCCTCTCCTTGACAGCAAAATAACACGTTGTGAAGCTGTGTACATAGAATTGGAAGTAAAATTAAATTTTAATTTATATATAGTATACATTCAAACAATGTTCTCCAGTGGAACTTATTTTTAATAAAAACTTTTGAATTTGAATTAATAATTCCATTAGGCTAGTCTGGAAGAAATCGACTGTGGTGAAAAGACTGCCCGTAGTATTTTAATGTACATGCAAAATGCCTTTGAGGTTTGAAGATCTGCGGCCTTACTTATAATAATGTAGTTAAGAAACGTTTAGGCATCTCTTAAGTAAGAGAATCAAAATCAGACCCTAATCAATGAATTTTTTCACTTATAAACGTGTATTAACTGGTTTACCTAAGAGGAGCACTGATAGACGAAATTAAAATTTGAATTATTAACGTAGGTGTTACCCAAAATATTCGACTAAAGAGGAGTTTATAGGTAAGATTTTCACTAATCAGTTGCTGTAGTTTCTTAAAATTTAACAAACGATTATTGGTAAGGCCACTAGAGATTTATCATAAACAGTCTTTATTACAAGTCTTGATATTCCCAGCACTAAATGCGAATGTGTGTATTCGATACATATAAAAATATACGCGCGTTGTTGTATTCCTCGTGTAGCATTTCTTTCTCGTATTGTAATTTATTGGTCTGTAACGAAGTTAATTATTGCGATTTTTGTATTAAACGTTGGAAATTATTTTGAGCATCGCATAAGCGAGGCTTAAGATCGGTTTTTGTTGTGAAACGGGCATTTTTCCCTTTTTTTCAATTTTATGTATGATCGGGTATCTTGTTATTGTAAAGTTTTATAGATAATTGATGGGGTTGGGCCTTATATTTTTATTTTGTTTGTTTTGAAGCTTAATTAATCAACTTTCAAGATTAAAGATTGTGTTGTTGGATCGTTTTTGAGTTTTATTTTCTAGGGTTCTGTACCCTATATGGCGATAATGGATCTCTTACACTTTCGTTATGTTTATCCATACGTCTGTCAGCTACCTTTAGTATTACTTTTTCCTATACGTCCGTAGATATTTTTTACAAAAATATTGTGAAATAGACTTCATCAAGATGACTATTTTACGCGTTTTCTTATCATGATTTGATATATTTATCATATAATATACGTCCGCCGAAAGCCAAGCCCAAGGTAATTTTACAGCGTAACTTTGGTGGTATGAATTTAGAAGACCTCTGCAAAGATGCTCGAGAACTGGACTGGTCTGGGGTAGCCAATGCAGGTACTATCGATGAAAAGGTGAATGCATTTAATACAACCTTGATAGGGTTGTATGACTTACATGCACCGATGCGCCAGATCAAACTCAAACATTTCCCTGCACCTTGGCTGACAGACGAAATTAAACATCTCATGAACAAAAAGGTTAAAGCCAAAGCAAAGTTTAAGCGTCGTCCTACAGATATAAACAGGGAAGCGTTTATAGAAGCTCGCAATCGCTGCAATAGAGCATGTAGGAATGCACAACGCCGATATATCCATAGAGCAGTTGAAAATGACAACCCAGCAAAAGTATGGAAATTTCTTAAATCACTGGGGGTTGGAAAATCATCTCATGCCTTAAAATCCAATACTTTAAACTTAAATCTTCTAAATCAGCATTTTGCTACATCTTCCGATTTCAGTCAGACAATCAAGTCAAACACATTGCACGCCATCTCTTCACTTCCAACTCCACAGCATTCTCCATTTCTTCTTTGTCAATTTACTGATTGTGATGTTGTTAGAGCTGTTAAATCCATTGCTTCCAACGCGGTAGGCAGTGACAGTATTAGCCGAAATATGGTCTTGCCCATACTAGATGTCATCAGTCCTATCATCACGCACATCTTAAATTTTTCTATAGCTACTGCTACATTCCCTGCGGCTTGGAAGGAAGCTCAGATAATTCCCTTACCCAAAAAACCTAATCCTATTTTCTTCTCTGAATTCCGACCAATATCCATCCTTCCATTTATGTCTAAAGTCCTTGAACGCTTAGTTCATCAACAACTTACTGTTTTTCTAAACACGAATTGTCTAATGAACCCATACCAATCTGGCTTTCGTCCAGGTCACAGCACAACTACAGCCCTGATCAGAGTGACTGATGACATCCGTCAAGGTATGGATAGGGGTCTTTTGACAATACTGTCACTGCTGGACTTCAGCAGCGCATTTAATAATGTAGATTTTGAGATTCTCTTAGCAATTCTCCGCTCTCTCAACATATCTCCAACAGTTATTGATTGGTTTCATAGTTACCTGTATGGACGTCAGCAGCGGATACGCATTGATGAGACGTACTCGTCATGGCAAAGCCTATCTGCTGGTGTCCCTCAGGGCGGCGTTTTATCTCCACTTCTGTTCGCTATTTTCATCAATACTATTTCCAACAATTTATCTTCATCCTATCATCTCTATGCAGACGATTTGCAAATTTACACTCAAGCACCCAAAGATAAAATCAACGACGCCATTATAACTATCAATGATGACTTGGGCCGCATACTCGACTGGAGTCGAGCACATGGATTGAAAGTAAATCCTAGCAAAACCCAAGCCATCGTAATAGGTAGCTCACGTATGACTTCTAAAATTGATTGGACATTGGTACCAGATTTACTATTTGATGGGACTCGCTTACAGATCAGCGACAAAGTTAAAAATCTTGGTGTAATCATGGATAAGGAACTGTCTTGGTGGCCCCACATCACAGAATTAAGTCGAAAGGTCTTTGCGTCTTCGGCGTCGCTTAGAAGGTTGAAGTTCTTTCTACCGACTGCTACCAAGGTTGTGCTTGCTCAATCGCTCTTATTATCGATCCTTGATTATGCGGACGCCTGTTATCTTGACCTTACTGTAGAACAACTCAATAAACTAGAGCGCCTACAAAACTTTTGTATCAGGTTCATATTTGGTTTAAAGAAATATGACCATGTCACTGAATACCGTAAGAAGCTCAAGTGGTTGTCAATCTCATTTCGCCGGAATGCTCACCTTCTTCATGTATTGTATAGCATACTATTTATTCCCTCTACCCCTTCCTATCTTAAGGAACGTTTTGAATTCCTCCATACTTCTCATACCCATAATTTGCGCTCTTCTGATAATCTTACTTTAAAAATACCTGCACACGCTTCTACATTCTACACCAACTCCTTCGCTGTGCAGGCTGTTCGACTGTGGAACTCATTACCCGAAAACATACGACAGGCAAAATCACTCCAGACTTTCAAAAAATTGGTAAAAGAATATTATCTCTCACTTTAATTAATATTTAATATCAAATTGTTTGTATTTTAATTTCTAAATATATTTATTAATATTGTATATATTATATTAATATATATAATATTGATATATTGTTTTATTGCTATTATTAATATTGTATAGCTAAATTTGTTGCTATACACATATTAATAATGTATATATTTGGATATATATAATATTAATATGTGTTATTGTCTATTTTCTTTTTCGTAATTATATGTATTGTGTCTAATATCTAGGTATCCTATTAATTACATATATTTTATTTGCACACCACCGTCATACACTTTTGATTCCTTTCATACAATCCACAGCCCGGGTTGTCTGGAAGAGATCGCTCTAAAGCGATAAGGCCGCCCTTTGTTTCTGCCTTGACACGAAATTACTGTAAATGATTTACTTTATGTGTATGTGGTGAACAATAAAGTATTTTCTATCTATCTATCTATCTATCTATTTCATATGGATTCAATTTCTGTTATGGTTACGAAATCCTAGAAATTGTTTAATTCACAAACGAAGGAACCCCAATTTTATTTCGATTAAAATTAGTAACGACCCTTGGCTTATAATAAAATAGCTCAGCTATGCCCGCGTCCAAAAAAAACCGCAACCAAGTAGAGCTTATTTAATTTAAGAATAATGTAGCTTTCAACTGGTGGAAGAATTTTCAATATGGGTTCAGTAGTTAGAGATTACTTCCTACAAATAAATTCCAAACTTTGCCTTTTTAGAATGGAATAATATACTTTATCTAATATATAAAATTCTCGTGTCACAGTTTTCGTTGACATACTCCTCCGAAACGGCTTGACCGATTTTGATGAAATTTTTTGTGCTTATCCGGTATCTATGAGAATCGGCCAACATCTATTTTTCATCCCCCTAAATGTTAGGGGTAGTCCACCCCTAAATTTTTTTATTTATTTTTTAGACAAAATTTTTAATTTCTATTTTTTTATGATACAACATACAAAAATACATACAACCCTAAATTATTAACCCTCTGCGACACACCCCTATTTTTACCGGGCAGGACGACGTCTGCCGGGACAGCTAGTTGTATAATAAAATTAATGAAACAATACACAAAAACAGCTTATAATTAGCTACATCTCATCCAAACAACCTTGGAGAGAGAAATATGACACAAAAGCTAGGGCAGGGTTTTATTTAAAAAATATTACAAAAAAAATAGTAATATTATTATATACATCTATTAAAATCAATACATATTACATAATATTTCACTAAGTACGTATAATAACAACGTATATACTTTGAGGTAGTAATGTAGGTCTCTCTTTTCTTTCACCATATTACAATTAATTGGGGTCGGCACAATATGTCTTTTCCTTCCACACTCTTCTATTCTGACATACATATAGTAGTAATGAGGTAGTAATATAGGTTATAGGTTACAAATTGTTTTCGGCGAAGAACTGACTGATGGTCAGATAAACAAGAGCAGCCGGATGGAGACATTTTTAAAAAGATTCCTTTTTGGTATACGGAACCCCAAAGAGACAGAAACATAAATAAAATTAGTAAAATATGTGGTAGTTCATGCAGAGTGCAAAGATTTCGTTCCTAAGGAATCCTTCATACATTTGGACTGCTACGCACTTGTCCGATATTTCGATCTAAAAATGTAATTGTAAATGTCCTATAATATAATATACTTAGACTATTAAAACAATTATTTAACATATATTTATTTTCGTCGAACATCCATATCATCAATATTATAAATGCGAATGTAGCTTTGTCTGTCTGTTACGCTTTCACAGAAAGCTACGAAACCCATTTTGCTGAAATTTTATACGTATGATAGTAAAACCGATAATGTACATAGGATACTTTTTCGCGGAAAATGTCGTAGTTTTCACGGGATGGATCGCAATTTTCTGAGAAGAAATACAAGCTTACTACTACTGTAACATTCTTACTCTCCAAATACTTAGTATGAAATTGGGTAGTATACGGCTTGGAACTTTCCGCAGGCGAAGCCGTGCGTAAAGCTGTAGTGTGTTATATAAATTTTAATAATTAAAAATACCGATTTCATCTTCTCACAAGAATATTTTCCTCTCAATAATCAATAAAAACCATCAATAACAAGAAAAAAACTAAAATAAAAAAAAAGTCTGAAATAACCAGATCGAATTTCAAAATACCAAGGGTTAACCCTTAGTTCACAATGTCGAGACCTCATTGCGAAATGGGGTCAAATATATCCCATAAAAAAAGTTTAAAAATGGAACACTTTTTTGGAAAAAAGACAACACAATATCTAAAGTGATCTATTTTGTATTGAGTTAAGATATAGGGAGAATTAAAAATGGGGTGTTACGTGGGAATTTGAACGGCTCTCATAATTTCGGGGTTCACTCCGCAAAAAAGCAAGGTTAATCTGCATTAAAATCTTTGTGTTTATTGAGATTTATGTATGATTTGTTTGATATCATTTATAAAGAGTAAAGGTGGCAAAATGTTCAAAATTAAGAAAAGGATTGCTGAATTTTCGAATGAATATTCAAAAATAATAATGAATGAGACATCTGCTCTCTATGTTATGTTAAAAATATTCTTCGTAAATGTTTTTGAGCCGTGGTAGCTTAATAGCTAAGGCTTTTCGACCTAATATTATTACAATAACGAAGTGCTGATCATAAAAGAAGACGTTGTGATGAAACGTGTATATCTTCTAGGTAACAGATGTGTCAAACCCACTAGTAGCTTTAGACAAGCCCACGGCAGAATAAGTGTTTAGCAGTTTTACAGGGCTACGTTTTATTCCTAGTATTCCTCATAAGTTATTTCATAGCAAAATCGAAATGCCAGACACCTAAGTGACGCCGAAACTCGAAAGCATTTGGAAATTCATTTTAAATATGTTAAGATTGTGTATTTTTGAAAATTTGTTATAGAAAGAAAAAAAAGGTAGTATTATTTAGTAGTATTTTGTACTACCTTTAATTTACACTATATTTAAGACCTGAGATTTCAAAAATATAGAAATCCCATGGACTTTTTAAAGTCGATATGAAATGCAATAAAATACAATATTTACCTATACAAGCAAATAAAACCTATTCAGAAAACTGATTGAAAATTCTTAACCCTTCAACTGCGTAAACTTAACAATACAAGGTCAAATTGACCTGGGGTCACACAGGTATCACATTACGTAATCACACGTAAAGAATTGCGATTTTTTGGATTCGCAACAATCGCAAAAACGAACACAATGGTTGACCTCAATTCCAAAACAAACCTTATAAAATTGACCCTCGCGTCTTTTTACACAAATCTGACAAAGTAAATGTGACTTGTGACCCCAATGACTTGAATGACCTTTTTGTGCTTCTTTAGGGGTATGTTGGTCAAAAGGGGCATCTCGTCGTCGATTATGTCGGCGTGGACAATGGCTTTTGATTGTAAGACGCGCAAAAACTCACTTTATGAGTTAGTGGTCTTAGAAAAAATGTGAACTTAATAAGTTTGTTTGAATAGAGTAATTTAGTTTTGTATTTATTGATTTCGTACAAACTTTCTTATGTATGTCTCAAAGGGAAAAGGTACTTGAATGTATTAAAATTTTTGCCAATATCATAACTGAAACAGATGGTGTTGTATGTTTTTTTTCCTGAACGGCTTTCGTATTTAATAATCAGCTTAGTATTATTATTATTAGTAGCCCGCTTGGCACATTAGGATTCAGACATTTCAGTAATTAATCCACTAAATTCGGAAACCATATTTTTTATTTACTTCATGCAAGGTGTTACTGTGATTGGACCTAGAATTGTTTCTGGTGGATCAAAGATAAAAGAAGCGTCAATTATTTAGTTAGGGCTGATTTTTCAATCAGCATATAAAAGTTACCAGTCAAATATAACCTGTCTAAATTCAAAAGTGAAACACTTCAACCATTTTATTCATGCAACTATCATTTTTTATTTTGACATATACAGCGTTTTTTCTATAGAATAACTTTTATCTGGAAATTGAAATCGGCCCGTAGTTAAATAAAAATTTATTTAAGCGGCGTTCTAAAAATTAAAAAAAACTTTACCAAAATTTATAATGATAAAGCATTCATTCTCTTTCACCAAAAAACCGTTATTAAATCCATCTTTCCTTCACCTACGACACGCACAGAATCTATAAAAATCTCAAATTACTGCAAACAGTTATAAATCAAAGTGAGAAAAATAGACAAAAAATGAACTATCTCACGGATCTCTAACATCGTTGCGTTGCAAAGGGGTTGAATTTCGCAATTTTCAAAAAGCAACAAAAGAAACGGTACTATCGCAGAATAGGGTGCAAAAAATGCGGAAGACATCAAAATGGGGACTTTTATAACTCTTTCCCATGGGTCTTAACCTTAGTTTAGTTTTTTTATTAAAAAATGAGACACCTTTGCCATCTTTTGGGTTTTTTTATCATTTTTTGTATGTGACGAAAGGCGAGGGGTCGGGCCCTTTTGCCCTTCTTTGTTCGCCTTAAAATTGTGCAGGTGGGTCAGATGTACCCGCTGCGGCGTTTTGGGGTAATAAAGATCTTTTTTAAAGGAAATTAATTGATAAATTATGGCGGCTATTGATTGCGTTAATTTGATTAATTTTATGCTTAGCCCTTAAAACAGCTAAAGAGAAGAGGCAAAATCATTATTAATGACCGTTTAGAGAATTTTGTCTGTCAGTCCGAAAGTTTGCCTCAAATAAGCTCTGATGCAGTTCAGTGGAAATCAATGAAAATATTACTGAATTTAAAAAAAATGGGTGAACGAAGAATATTTTTGATTAAATGAATTAAATTAGATTTGTATACAGGATTCAACAAATGATAATTGGTTATTCAATAAATTAAATTTTTCTTTATTTCATTAATTATTCAAGTTTCATTAACTGAAATAGGGAACAAATGCTCTAGTTTCAATTTGATTTATAAACTTAAAAAAAATCCAACTCTATCTTTATGAGCATAGTGTTTAAATTATAAAATTCACGGTGCCACGCTTTTTAGTTCCCATCGTAATTTAATTTCAAAATTTTGTGCATAATTCTTTTTCATATTTTGTAGGATTTAGAAAAAAATAATATAAAGTCCAAAAGGCAATTACCGGGCAAAGCTAGTTATTGATATACGTACTAATATTATAAATGCGAAAGTAACTCTTTCTGCAAAGCTCAAATGCCTTCGGTACTCAACTGATCATCGTGAAATTTTGGCATATACGTTGTCAGGGGTACCGAAAAGGAGTATTGTTCCTGAAGTATTAAAAAATAACTTTAAAATAATCCTTGTATAAACAGTAGTAGTATAGTTATTTAATCGTATTTGATTGCCTAACTCTACATTAAGTACATAGGTAGTTTTAGCAGATACTGTATTAGCTGCAAAGATATAATTTATACATAGCTTGATTAAGGAATTATTGATAAAACTATAATAAATATAAGCTTAAAAATAAATAGTTTGTAAACTATACTATATAAGAACTATATAAAAAATGTGTGCGTGTACTAGTGTACACAGTACACACGGAAGAACTAAAGAAGTGAAACTTCTTTATGACCTTATTTTTCGAGAAATGATCTACTATATGCAACTTTACAGAATTTGGTTAAATAAAGTTAAATTAGATAAAGTTTAAACAAAAGGCTTTTATTATCATAGACATGAATACAAATAATACAATTATTTCATTTTACCTTATACTAAGATTATTACAGCATTTCATTAATTGTAATTACTCTTCGTTCGAATCGACCGTGGTAGGGTCAAGAAAAAGATGGCGCGTAACGGAAAAAATGTGACGCGTAACCAAAAAATGTGACTTTTTCCCAACGCTGATAAAGAAGTTTCACTTCAAAAAGGGAAAATATCTAAAGAAAGTTCAACTTCCATCACTCACTATGTCAAACCCCATAACTTTGGAGCTAGTGTAATCGAATAGAAGAATTTATTTCTAATAGCACAACCTTGTATGTCTTTCTTCGTGCAATTCTAAGTTTATTAGTGTGCTTTGAAACAAATGATATTCAGACTATTTACGCGAGTGAAACCGCGGACAAAAACCAGTAAACTATAAACGAAAAATCAGTCATCCCAAAATTGTTATTAAAAAAATAAAGTCAAAATATAACAAACAAAATACTTCATCGTTTTGTCTGTCCGCCGTTATTTAATTCTTGCTGGTATTCGGGTTTCGTTGAAAAATGCCATATTTCGAAATATTTGTAATTAAAATTCGCAGTGGGACAAGAAAGAATTTGCGAAACACTGGTTATCGTCGCTTCATGTTTCCCACGGTTTTGCTCGTTCTAATAATTTATGTTTAAAATAGTGTATTGTTTTAATTACATGTTTTAACTAGCATTACAGTTATTTTGTTAAATATGAAATTCCTGTAAAAACTCAGGATAGGTTTTTACAGGTCAGGTCAATTGTTTTGTTAAAGATTTTCGATAAAATCTTTATCTAATCGATATCAGTAAAAATATTACATACATTTGCTATTAAGTATATGTATTTAATTTCTAAAATATGTGGTCCTATAAATCCTAACTATTGGTGCAGGAACGAAGAAAGAATACAATTTCCCGCGGCGGGCGGCCTGTTGTAAGAGGCGACAAAACACCCAAAGCCGGGTTGTAGGAGGGCATTTGCCGGTCTAAATATGTCTCCATAACAACCTTGTGTTCCGGCATTAGTAACCAGGTTCCAGTCTCCCTTAAGAGAGCAGCAGCGCATTTGTAGCACTTTAGGTGTGCAAATGACCATAGGTGATGGTAACCGCTTTCCATCAAGTGAGCTGTCTGCCTGTCTGCTGAACTCCTGCAATAAAAAAAATGTTTAAAAAAACCATCTGTATCATCAGATAAGGTAAAATTATTTCTTAATTTAGGTAGCCTGGAAGAGATTGTTTTAAGCGATAAGGCCGCCCGTTTTCTCTTGTATTTTTCTGTTTATCTATTCTTTGGTGTACAATATCGTGTTGTCTATTTATCTATATAAAAATTAGGGATCCCTACAAAACTTTCAATAATGTGGTTACATGGGTTGATTAATCTTAACAAAAGCGCTTGGCGCTAGAATCGGATTCTACGATTTTGATGAAATTTTGTGTCTGTGAGCGGGTCCCGGGTGGTTTAAATTCACAAATAGACTGGGTAGGTGGCGTTGGAATCGGGTTTTAGTTTTTATTTTTTCAAGACGAAACAACGCCTGGTGAAATCGCTTGTTCCAGATATATGTATTAAATTTGAGTTTCGATTGTGTTGTAAGTGTGAAAAAGATGGATTAACTATTTGTTTCAAAAGAAAGAGACCAAAGTATTTTGAGAGCGACGCTGAAAATGGGTATAAGGCTTATTTATATATTTTTGGATATATTAATTTATGTATGTATTAGTGTATGTATTCAGGCTGGCAACACTGGGTAGTGTTGCCAGCCTTCTAGGCACCCTACCCACCTACAGTGGTTGATTGGGTTGGACCGATTGTAGTTTACAGTGTTTTCTTTTTAGGACTAATTTTTCAATCAAAATACATAGAACAATACACAACATGAGAAAATAAATTATGACAGTTGCTCGAATAAAACCGTTGAATTGTTTCGACTGATTCGGTTGAAAAATTTATCTGGTAATTGAAAAATCGGCCCTTAGTGTAATATTTGTTAGGGATTTATTTATATTATAGTTTATTATTTATTAATAATATTCCTAAATATAATACCTCGTCGCACAGCTGAGTTTGGACTCGATTCAAAATAATCTATACCTAGTTGTAAGATATCGATTGATTTATGTAAGTATTGTGTTTCTGTGGAGTCAAGTAATTTGTGAAATGTGCCTATTGAGTTGACATAGAAATTCTTCTTTTTATGTCAATCAAAGACTTTCAATTTGACTGAGGCTTCTGTTTCTTCTTTTCTTTAAATAAATACTTTTTCTTTTTTTCAAGTGGTGCAGCTTTCGCCATGTACCCATTTTCTTGAAGATTATTTTAAAACTTGAATATTCATGAATACCATATTTAGCTTTGACTAAATGCAAAAATCGGGCAGAGCCATATTAAAAAAGATGATTAGATGGCAGTATACACCAAACGCTTTTGCGACCGAATTGACGATTTATCATAATAGATGTGTATTATTATATGTTAGATTTTCTCACAATGTTTTCCTTCACCAACAGCAAACATATCATCTATCTACAGGATACTTACATCTCACGTAAAAATTCAGAAATCGGCGAACAAATTGACAAATTACTCTTGTGTTATAGGTAACATACGACAGACAGCAGCTCCGTGGCCGATCTGACACATAGACATAGTAAACCACGTACAGTTCGTTCAAATTCAAAAGTTTTACTAAAATAAGTTACACAGGAGAACTCTTTAGAAGATTATATTAAAGTCAAAATTTCATACTATTTCCTTATCTATGTACACCGCTTTGCAAAGAATTAAAGCGTCGAGAAACTCCCCAACAACACGTCTAGCTAATGAATCTTATAATTCATATTTATTTATCTCACGCTCTTTTTTATATTAAATACAGAAGTATTAGATTTTTTTGTAATATTAATAGACTTATTGAAATGTTTACAAAATTTCGTTCATTGAGCCAGGCGGGTAAAAGCTTAGACCACTCAACTACAGAGGCCGTCGACAAATAAGCCCGACCTTGAACTCGATCGACATGCGACATCTTGAGAGGCTATGCTATTGGGTATAGGGTCAGATACCAAAGGCAGCAGTTCTGATGTTAGAGGTTTCTTTCTCTAGAGCCCTAATAACTGGTAGCTTTTTTAATTAATACGAAACTGTAAACAGGGAAACTGCGCCACCTCATGGAAAGTGAACGCCATCTCCTATAGATATTTTTGAATCTAACACGCTGCCAGCCTTTTGGAGTGAATAAAGAGCATGGGAATATAGCGATGGAATGGGGAAAGTGGGGTAGGGTCGAGGGGGAAGTGAGCCACCGGAACACGAACCACGATTAGCACAATGCTAATCGTTTCACGCTAATATTCTGTGAGAGCTTGGAATCACAAGATAATGATTCGAACATGGCCATAGCCGGATGTTTATTAAGATTTTATATGTTTAATCAATATTTTGAGATGCATTCTTTAAAAAAAGATCGTCTTATTGTTATATTTACTAAACAAATGTAAAACATGTGAAAAGAAATAAGTGAAGATTAATAGTATCGTAAAACAAGAAATTAAACTTACACCGTTTTGCCTCAACACCCGTGGATCGGACGCCGGACGCATCGAATTTCCAAAACCGCTACGCTTTTTGCTCTAAACGTAATTTTTGGAAAATCCAGCCGCGCCCCCTCCCCGGCGTCCCTGATTAGTCCATACCGTAATTATACCTATTTCGATCGGATACTTTTTCTCCTTGTCAGACAATTGTCGGGTATATTTAAGGAACGTCGGATATTTTTGTCGGAACATCACTTTTATGTTTTGAGAGCTTTTGAGAAATGCGTTTTTGTTGCATTTATCGTCAATCATCGAGTGTACGATTAGCTTTACTCGTTTCGTGAAATTGCTTTTTGATCTCAAACGTATTACAATATTTGATTTGTTTTCATTTTTATTTTTCTTAATATTCTTTACTTAATCAAGTAGGTTTTTTTTTAATTTTCAGGTTCCGTAGCAAATTTATAAAAACTTTTTGACGTGGTCGAGTTATGCTCGAATCGTTATCTTTATCGAGCATGGCTCTGTAAGGCTCAATGGGTTTGTTACCATGCTCTCACAGAATATCGACGTGAAACTGTTAGTCTTGAGCTAATTGTGTCTCCTACGGTGAGTGAGAATTCTGATGGCAATCTCTATCGAATTCCTCCTCTTTGATCCGCCTTTTTTATTGCGTGAGCTCAGTAGACAGGCAGACAGCCCACCTGATGGAAAATGGCCTCTAAAGGGAAACTAGAACCTGGCCACTAAATCCGGACTACTATATAGGGTTATTATGGCGGCAGGCTCTATATCAATTGTGGTAGCCATTCAGACCGAAAAATGCCACTACCACCTAACTGTGGGTTCTTTTGTCGCCTCTTACAACAGGCCGCCTGGCCGCAGGAAATCAACGTTAAAATTGGAATATAATACATAAATTAGCTTTGTTTATGTTTTATTAAGGTTTATGGCTTGGCAACTAGGCCTTTAAGGCAGATCTTAGTTTACAATATAGTTTCTTCATTTTCTTAAGCCTATGTGTAGCACAACTGAACTGTAGGTAATAAGCTAGTGCCATTCAACGGAGTCCTTGTGACAACTCAAAAGGCCACATTTGACTATCCAGTTAATATTTCTCACAAAACACATAATAACTACTCAAAAACTATTGTTACACGTCGACAAAGTGAATGCACACCTGCAGTTTATTACATGCCCGAATTTTTATTTCTTTTGTTTACTTTGTGTTTAAAATTTATAATTAGAAAAACAGCCTATTGTTATTGCACTCGTTTGTGGCCGCAGGTGTGCGGATTACGTTTTCTTGGAAAATTCAGTCCACGCGGTCGAGTGTTGTATTGTATTGTTTAGTATAAAACAATGCCCGAACGGAGGGGCGAGGCAGTCAAGCGAGCATTACGATACAAGCAAGACGTGAGTCAAAGCGTTAACACAATAGAGGCAACACCTATGTATATTTTAGTGACGGACCTTGCGCGTGTTATTGAATTGTGCATTACATTTGGACTTATTGCGTCCAGTTATATTTGTACCTGTGTTATACGTGTTGGTATAGCTCTAATAAATTCTATAGTAATTCCAACGGCATTTTTAATTCGAGTCCCGCACTCGTAACACTATCAATACTCTACAACTATTGTTCATTTTATAGTATTTTACACATTTTTAGAAAATAAAACTGCACAGGCACTGCACAACATCTCCTTTCAGTTCCCGCCAAAAACTCCTTGTTTGTGATTCATTGACCTTGACTATGTACAGATAAAATAGAATATTGCCAGAAAGCAAAAAAAATCTTTTTCGTTCTAGACGTTATGTTTATACGAACTTCTTACCAAACACATCTTGCACAAGAAATCTGTCTCTATATATTTTTTTGTTAACCCTCACACCAGGCCTGTGTAACATGATTCTCCATTTTGTCAAAATATTTCAATGTAAACTTTTTTTTATTTTACCCCTTTTTGATGCCGCATTCAAAGGGTTGCGACATGTGATATTTTCGCGAGATCCGAGATAACTGTAAATTGTAGCTTTGACAGAATGTTTTTAAGGAAACTTTAACAATCTTTTCTTGTACATAGTTTTTGCGATTCTGTCATTACGAGTATTAAAAGTTAAAACTAATTTGACGGAATATATTTTTTATAGACAGGCCCGCTTGATGGAAAGCGGTTACCATCGCCTATGGACATTTGCAAAATCAAATGTGCTATAAATGCGCTGCTACTCTTAAGGGAGTCTGGAAACTGGTCACTAGCAAGTGGGCCGTCTGCCGATCTGCAAACCTCATGCAAAAAAAAAAACACCGCGGTGAGTTTCACACTTCTTCGCTGACTGTCCCCGAGCAGTAGTAATCGTTTCTATCTTGCAAACAAAGTCCAAGCTAGCACTTATAAACTGTAATTTAACTTTAGTAAAAGAAACGTTATAGTAAATTAGATATATTAAAAAAACCAACCAAAAATTTCAACATCATAAATGCCGCATAATAATCGAACAAAAAGAACTAAAAGTTTTAAAAGATCTCACTGTGAAAAGAATTCTAAAAACAATTTAAACGGTGCGTCTGCGCACATCTTCCCCCTTCACCCGAAGAACGTTCAGTTATTCTAATCCATATTTCGATGAACTGTTCCGAACACGTATTCCATTTTCGAAGCCGTTTCCAAATTCAAAAGAGCCGAGTTCCCATTCTGGCCGCGTCGGTCGCGTTCTAAATATAAAAATAAAAAAACATAAAACTCTTTTTTGTCAAATATGGAAGGGTTAAGTTAAAAACATTCTATTTTCGAATTGTTAAAAAGTCCACATTGTATGGAATACGTCAAAACTTCATACTCGGCTTATGTAGTACAAGTAAAATTATTAGAACACACTGAGTATGCATTCATGTTAATTTTGAATGTATAGAAACATTTGTCCAATTGCTACACACATGAAATATTTTCAAATTACAGATTTCTATGTATTTCTTTGTTGTCAATACCAGCATAAATAAATAACTTGGGACTGTGATGCAAATGCGGTATAGAAAATTATATTACTTTACACTACTTTCGACCAAGAACTCTAAAACTTAACAAAACCTTTCATTATTGTACTAAAACTGTTGAAAATATGTCAAAAGTTTCATAACATATCGATGTCTTCTACGTTTAGTGAGCTGCAACTGCAAAATTCTTATATACAGTAAGTAGGTCACGTCAAAGATAAATTATATGTAACTTTTTTAGTTTTATTAATTGAAGAATGCTTTTTTATTGTTTGTTATTTATAACCACCCAATTTACTAAACGTTTAATTAATTAATATATTTTAATTTGTAATTATTTTAATATACATTATTTGAATCACACTCTCCTTGATTTAACTGTCAACTTACTTATCCTTTATATTTAATGACTAAATATGTTAACAATTAACATAAGAATAGCATATACGAGTATAATGGTTAAGATTATTTCTTAAAATTAATTTGCAAACTGAATTGTTGATATATTTTGATTTTAAATTCGGCAGATTAAAACCAAAAGTAGGAATGTTTCAAATTACCCGAGATTACAAGTACATTTCGTAGCTTATACTTTGCTGTAGCTTGTGCATGTCGTTGTTATGCAACGTATACCGAAATTCTCTAAGTAAATCATTATACGGCGTATGGGTATCATGAAAATGGTAACACACTGTATACGTTGGGTTGTTGGATCTATTCGATTTTTAAGGTTGTCAATTAGGTTGATAAATAAGGTCTTCTAATGACCAATGTCTCAAGAAGTCAAGATAATTAGACTTAAGGAGTAATATTACATAACAAAGTAGTCGTAAATCTGACTAAATCAGTTTTAAGAATACTGAAAGTTGACTGCTGCGCTTTCTATTTTTTGGTATACTTTGTTTCATTTATTTGTTAACATAATTAATTAATTAATTAATAGTATCATTCTGAAACCTTTACATACTCTACAGCAACATTATTCCTTTTTCAAATGATACGAAAGACACAGGAAGCATGAGTTTTTTGTCACTTCCACATCTCGCTTGTACTGATTCAATATCTCTCGCTCTTTCTCACCTAACCATATTCTTTTAGTAAAAAAGAGACAGGTATATAAACGAGGCCTCAGGTGTGTTGACAATAACAGATGTTCGGAAGATGGCGGGACATTACACAATTACAATTCTATTTAATTATATTTTTTCTCGCGTACGTTTTGAGATTTCAGATTGTGGGCGTCAGTTAGTCACTGTCTGTTGGTATATGAAGTTTAACGATTGTTCTCTAGCCCGTTAGATGAGAATTTGACTTGTTAATTCGTTATCTGTAGGTAGTATGGAAACTTTTTTGACAGTGTCGTTCTGGGCGGGGTAATGAGATTTAACAATTTGTCCTAAGATCTTTTTTTTTCAATTATGTTACGAAGCAAATGGCTTCACATAATTTATAACGTTTCACTATTCGGCGTAGCCATTTATATATTACACAGTATAAGACAGTTCTACATTAATCACTAGATGTGCCCAATATATCCTAATAAACATATACGAGAGTTATAAATAAAAATCTCATATTCATCTTTAAAATTTTAATTGAAATCCTTTTAGCCATTGTTAACCACACTTCTAGACAGATCGTCTACAATGCAACACAACAATTTCATATACATTTAAAATAAATAAGGTTCTATCAATAAGAACGCTCGTGTGGTTTAACTTCCATAAAAATTAAAATTAAAAATTATTTAACGCAAACCACAAATTTCAAAATCAAAAATAGTACAAAGACGACGTAACACAATATCTCATTATGTTATATAAAAAAACCTACTATAATGAGAAAATACGAGATTTTTGACCCAAAAAAACATCCCC
The DNA here is from genome assembly GCA_012273795.1 of Dendrolimus punctatus. Taxonomy (NCBI): domain Eukaryota; kingdom Metazoa; phylum Arthropoda; class Insecta; order Lepidoptera; family Lasiocampidae; genus Dendrolimus; species Dendrolimus punctatus. The sequence continues at coordinate 14,234,044 of CM022550.1, forward strand.
TATATTGAACGGGTTAGGTGAGCGAGATAGCAATATTCATATACAGGACGGTTACTAAAATGCATACCAATAGTTCATGTGAGTACGGTTCTTTGGATGTTTGTTTGTTCGTTCCTCATGGGTTTAGCAGTTAAGTTAATATTATGAAGTTTTGTATATTAAGTATTAGGTATGTACTTTCCCCGGAAAATGGAATAGTTAATACAGTTTAACAGGACGGTCTATTGAAATATTAAGTATGATTACTCATAGTATATCCGACACAATACAATACAAAATTAACAGATATTATTATTTGATTTATGATATTAATGTAACAGATATTAAACACTTTTATATTTGAATATATTGCTAATTATAATAAGCCCTGTATTCTAGAGGAACATTCCCTTTTACAGCGATTTTTAAGGTTATTATAGTTATACCAAGAACACTTGACAGCTCGGTGACGGGTCAATTAGTAATTTCCTAATGCGTTACCTACTCGAATTGTTACAAAAACCATTTATAAATAAGTTTTAATCAATTTAATTATTTATATATTTTTCTATTATTTTCAAATCGATGACTTTCGATTTATTTATATATAAGGTGGATGGTTTAATAGTCTATTACGTCACCCCCAATAATAAAGTACGACAATTATGTCTTTTGTTTCATGTGAGATTTACTGTCAAGAAATATGTAACTTAATAGACGTGCACACGTCAAAAGTAAAATTAACGCTTGGAAACAGTATAATGTTAAAATCATGCATTTATAAACATTTTTTAAATTGTATTATTATGCACTTTGAACGTTAATTGGCAGATGTAATAAGTCTAGAATACTCAGTTTAAGAATATCAATAATTCCACTATTGAACTCAGCTCTCCCCATCTTTTTACGAGAACTAACCATATGAGTAATATTAATGTGAATATTTCATTAATGTTCATGTACACTACAGTATCTAATGACAATAGATAATAAAAACCAAACGAGCCTCGATTTGAATTAACACGGGTAATTAACATCTTAGCGACTAAATTGTTACGATTAAGATAAAATATATAATAAAAAAACTGCTAAATAATAATTTTAATAATAACTGAACTAAACTAAACATAAAGTAAATATTTTGTCTGGAGCAATCATCATCTACCAGCGGCGGTTCGAGCAGTGCTGGCCGTTTCGGATGCCAAGGATTTAAATACGCTAGCGGCGATGGCGGACCAGATTGCGTAGAATATGGATGCAACTGTCGCCGGCCGCCAAATTGTCTAAGTCAATTTTTTTAGTTATTGCAATGTCACGTGAAGTATCATTAAAACGGAATAAAATGAAAAAAAAATAACTTCGAATATTTGAACAAAATATAAGTCAGGTGTGAAACGCTTGTTCAATATAAAATGAAACTGCCTAATCACTGCCACATCAATAAAACTGAATGCCGGTACCTTACCACTAATTTCACAAGAACTGTATATCACAATATACGTTACGGCGATTGAATATGTTTATATAACGTATTATGTGTACCACGCTATCGTATTGGTGACAACTGTAATGATAGCGATGTTTGTAAGTTAATACTAACTGCAATCTTTTAAGCGTAATCACAAAGCATTACCTTAAACAAGCATATTATTCAGTTGACGATTATTTTTGTGCTTAAATAATAATATGATTACATAAAAATGGCTTCCTAGTGACATATTTTTGTAAAATTAATAATGTTTATTGTAAATAAGATTTTTTTATAACTGTAATTTTGACTAAGTATTTTTATATTTTAGACAGAAATGTTTTTTTTTGTTAATGAATTAAAATAAAATTACTACGATTTCAAACCAAATGTAACGTATGTAAAATATCACATAATTATGCTCTGACATTTCTAATATAATATTTGTCAAACATCCTGTAGATACAGACTAGGACGACACGTCTACAACCCTTTGACTGCACCTGGACCGGATTTTTTGTTCAATATTTTTTGTGTGTTAAATTTTTAAAAAGTGCAAAATTTCGCTTTGACAGCGTCAATATTGATTTTTGGGGCCAAAATAACTGCTATCCACAATGGGAGTTCGTTAGTTGATATGGTTTAAATGAGGCCATTACTCTTTGACCTCACAAAGGGTTGACAGTTGGATAGATATCGTTATCTGTTTTATAAGAAAAAAAAACAACGAATTCCTAAAAAAAACATTAAATTTTAGTCGATTAATATGGAAGTTGAGATTTTGGAGGGAACTTTAGGCTCATGTTTTGTTATATATGACGACCTTTGTAGTTGAGCGGGATAAGCCTTTGCTGGTCTAACTCACTGGAAATAAGAGGCTCCAGGTTCGATTCCTGGTATGGTAAATTTTAAAAACTAATTGTCTCTGTTATGTACTATGGTCTGAGTGCCTAGGATCGGTCCCAAAGTAGTTATATATTACCCGTAACACAAGCGTAACTTGTTTAATTTGGGGATATGTGTAAAGCTTTATCTTAAAGTAACTTTATATTTATTAAGTACTAGCTGTCCCGGCAGACGTCGTCCTGCCCGGAAAAGCTTCGATCGATATACCGACAGCAGCGCCACCTACCGGGACCAATTGTGAACCAAAGCAGAAACCTTCTCTGGCTCATGCACAACAACTTTGCTTCAGATCATCACATGACCAAATGTATAGTTTACGATTCTATAAAGGACATACAGACAAACATTCAATTTTATATATAAAGATTATTATTATACAGTTTTGAGTAGATATTAGACGGTTCACTTTTGTATTTTAGTTTGGATAAATCACCTAAAGTGATCCACGTAAATATAAACTTGAATCATTCAATGTCATTGAATGTCGTCGTGTCCTTTCAACCAAATTAATTCAATTTAGTTGTTCCGTCTCACGTTATCTATGCGCATTATTTTCATAAAAAATAATAGAACTGAACAATAACTGTAGAATATTCAATTTTTTAAATAATAAATGTATATTTTGTAGCAAATCACACCTGTTTAGTCAAATGTCCTGTTTCAAGCTGTCATCAGAATCCTTAATTTCGTATCAGTCAAATATCTATAAGTTCGCTAACGCTCTTGCTTGAAAACTATTCTACCATTTGAATATTTACCTATGCAAACTTGACACTAGTGTCCATAATTAAACTACTTTTGAACGGTTTTAAGCGCCGTAGTTTATTTGATTTTTATTATTCCGACATTTCGGCCACTTTTCAATTACAACTTACTTAACAATAGTCATTGACACTTGACTCGGCCAGGTGGTAGGGCATTTGCCCGACTGGATGGCTACCACCCCTGGTCTAGAGTATGTCGCCATAACAACCTTGTGTTGTGTTCCGGCATTAGTGACCAGGTTCCAGGCTCCCTAAAGAGAGCAGCAGCGCATTCGTAGCACCTTTGGTGTTGCAAATGTCCATAGGCGATGGTAACCGCTGTCCATCAAGTGGGCCGTCTGCCGGTCTGCTGATCTCCTGCAATAAAAAAAAAGAAAAAAAACATCTTTGTTTTTCGTGATCACGGCTACTGAAAAGAGGCCACAACGTCGGAATAATAAAAATAAAATCGCTTAAAACCGTTAAAACGTAGTTTTATTATGTATAGTAGTCGCAAAATACTTGTATTCATATTTCAAATAAAAAAATGCAAAAAGCCTTTAATCCCTACCTAACCTATATCATTTAGAATAAACGCCTTACCATTAACCTACCAGTATCATATAACTTAAAACAGGCTAATTGCTAAAGCCACAAGAAGCCATATTTAACGAATAAATAATATGTGATTCTTTTTACTCGAATTATAACATACATTTCGCAGCACGATATTAACGTTTTGCTCTAAATTATGAAACATGCAATAAAATTATTATATAGAAACAGTAACTTTCAAATGCACAAAGAAATGTATTTACACTAATTAATTACTAATTTGGAAAGTAAAAAAGCAAAAGGCTTTTATGTACGACTCGGTTTTGACCAAGGAATCCCCTACCACGAGTCTTGCCATGGAATCTTAATAATTTGATATAATATGGTATAGTCAAATCAACTAAAATACTTTTTTAAGGATTTATAAATTTTTTACGAGAAGAACGGAGAAAGAATACTAATTCCTGCTTCCGAGCAGCGTGTCGTAAGAGGCGACAAAACAACCCACAGCCAGGTGATAGGGCATTTGCCCGACTGGGTGGCTACCACTCCGGGTCTGGACCATGTCGCCATAACAGCCTTGTGTTGTGTTCCGGGATTAGTGACAAGGATCCAGTCTTCCTTAAGAGAGCAGCAGCGCGTATGTAGCACCTTTGGTGTTTCATATGTCCATAGGCGATGGTAACCGCTTTCCACAATATGGGACGTCTGCCTGTCTGCTGATCTCATGCGATTTGAAAAACCTACTTGTGACGTCATTAGTAAGTATAAGTAAAAGGAGTCAAATACCGCATTCATTACTGTTTGAAATTTAATTAAAAATTATTTAAATCACAGATTTTACAGCCTTAACTACTTTACTTTATCGTAAGAGACATTTTGATTTGAGTGTAATAATTTCTTATTGCAAAAAGTATTTTAAAAATAATCATTTAAAATATAGGTATTTTAAACTATTATTTTGTTAGAATAATTACAGTTTTACATTTAAATTCTACCCTACTGAATCAAAAACTGAGTCTTAAAACAAAATAGAAAGAGAGAGAGCTAGAGAGTGAGAGACATAACACTATTGCACATCAAAATATTATACAATTACAAAAACTATCGGGCACTATCGTCTCAACCGAAGGTTTGCCTGATATCGGTATTCTGTTAATTCCAGTGGCGTACCCGTGGCACGCCACTCTACTATCATAACTATTTGTAAGCAAAAACTCGCAAAATTAATATTTAAAAGTTTAGCACCTTTTCAATATTTATTTTAGTTGACGGCATTTACTAATGGTAATATCAACTTTTTCTATTATAATTACGCCGTGACGACTTCGAGAAGATATTGTGGATTTAGTAGAATATGAATTTTCAACACTATCGCAATGAAGTAATATTTTAAATGTAAATCGAACTTGAAGGGAGGCTCCAAAATATTCGAGTTTTCAACTTATGGAGGGTTTCGACTTAAGTGAATTTTGTAAGGAAACATTCGCCTTCATGTAATTATAATAAATATTTAATGACAAAGAAATGGCACTATTTAACCTTTTTTACATATAACTCTCACTTCAGGCAATTGAAAAAAACAATTATTGCTATGTTCGAGATACAGAGATCAAATTTATTTATTAGACTTATCGAGGGAAAATAAGTACTAAATTTGCTTATAGGGACTCGATAATTATTTCGTTTTATAAAGGGTTCAGATATCGAACAACGGAGGTTTTAGAATATTTTTATTTTTTTTCGAATTTGGGAGATTTTCGACTTATCGAGGTTCGATTTAAAGAGGTTATACTGTAACAGATTGGGCCTCGATTGTTGCAAAAGTCTATAGCAGATAGTGACCAGTTATACAATGAAGAAGTAGAAGAATAATTGAATTGACTTTTTATTCTGTTAATCCTTGCGTATAATTTTAATATGACTACAATATTAATATCACAATGATTAAAACAATGCATACCGTCTCCCACGCCCACGTACCCGCGGAAAGTTAGTTAGTTTCAAAATGCGTTTATCAGATTGACATTCAATATTGATCATTGGACAAATACTGGCTTTGAAAGTTGTGTGATTGTGTGGCATCCAGTTTGATTGCTGTTTGAGGACACTTACCAACTTTAAAATATGTGTACATTATGTACATATCACAATTAAATAATCTATACATATAATGAAACTGTAGAGGTCGAAATTCTGTACCCTGAAAAAAAAATTGCTAAAAACCGAGTCAGGGAGATCTAAGAAATGAAATAGAACTATTTTTTTTTAAATTTTTGTTTCTCTGTTTGTCTGTTTGTACGGGCTAATCTCCGAAAAGACTGACCGATTTAAATGAAATTCAGTATGGTGGTAGCTTATATCCCTGATCAATATATAAAATACTTTTGATCCCGAAAAATTAACAGTTCATGTGGGATAATATAAAAATACTTATACACGATTAATCGTGGAAGACGCAAGACTATTCATAGGGCGCTGTTTATATAATTTACAAAGCCACTGCGAAAAATCATATTAATATATAAGTTTATAGTACAAAATCGTGATATTTAAGATATGTGGCCGTTTCTGCCATCGCAAGCGTGAATCTACAACTGATACTGGGAATACTAATGAGCTTATTGTTATAATTATCACGCTTTAACGTCAATGGGGGGAAGCGATCGCTGCTAGGCTATTTTACGAGATTCCGTTATTTCTTGTCACTATGAGTGAGGAATTGTCGTTTTGAAGTTTACACCTGCCTGCGACCTGTAACCGTTGCAGCTACTGCAACTAAAAATCCGAAAAAGAAATCCGCTTAAAAATCCGTTACGTGGTCTAGGAGTTAGCAGATATACAGAAAGTCAGACACAGAAAGCAGCTTTGTTTTATGCTTTGCAAAGCTATTGAAAAACAAGTAAGAAGTTTCTAATAAGTAATTCAACTTACAAAAAAAATATTGCATGAGTTCAGCAGACAGGCAGACAGCCCACCTGATGGAAAGCAGTTATCATCGGCTGGTACCGCCATGTAATCCTCCTTTTGACCTATTCATACTTTTCTTCGACATATTTAAATTCTCCTTGAAATGTGACGGCGCGTTCCCCTTTCGCACGTCACTTCAATCACTCATTGTGATATCATAAAATAAGTTAAATAAAATCGCTCCGCATTTTAAATATGTTATATATATATATATATATATATATATATATATATATATATATATATATATATATATATATATATATATATAACATATTACATAACATAACATAACATATACACGATGTATCGCGCCGGCAACCCACTGTAAATAAAACATAATATCTACATTAAATAATTACTACATAGATAATATGAATACCAAATTCATTAAAACCTAAATACATTATAAATATAAATAATATACCAATAAATAAAATAAATAATAAATAGTGATCAGTAAAGTGTATTGAGAAGAGGAGCAGCTGTGTTTCACGTCCATTTATCAGGTGAGTGCGTGCTCCGATTCCCATTCAAAATTGACCCAATCTCATTTTCTTACTTTGAAGCAGTTCACTTCCGTTAAGCCCAGTGCCGCCGCAACACCAGCTATAGATATTTGCAACACCAAACGTGCTTCTAATGCGCTGTTGCTCTCTAAAGTGAGACTGGAGCCTGGCCACTAATGCCGGAACATAAGATTGTTTAGCAGCATACTCTAGGCCAGTGGGGGAGCTATCCAGACGGGCAAATACCCTACCACCTGGCAATAAATATAATAAAACTACCTGTGCCCGCGACATCGTCCGCGTGGAATTGGTTTTCAAAACCCCCGATTTTGAAATATTCTTCATTGGTGCTCCGTTCCTATTGGTCTTAGCGTGGTGATATATAGCCTATAACCTTTCTCGGTAAATGGGCTATCTAACACTGAAAGAATTTTTCAAATCAGACTAGTAGTTCTTGAGATTAGCGCATTCAAACAAACTATTCAGCTTTATATATTAGTAGAAAATTAGTTTTTAGTTTTCAGTTCTATTAACTATATTAGCGTATTTTTTTTAAATATTTTTTTAAATCCTAGTATATGTCAGCGTAATAACGTTCCCATTTCCATGTGTTTCTTAGTGCATTTCTACAGCAGCTTTAAAAATGCCAACACAGTGCCATCTTTTTCAATATGTACGTCCAGTTTGCGATAACTACGACATCTATCGGGATAAAAGTATTGTAAGTGTTGACCGGGATATGAGCTAACTCTGTATCGAGTCAAATCAAATCAGTAGTTCCAGAGATAAGTGCGTTCAATCAAGCAAACTCTTCAGCTTTATATATTAGTATAAGATATTACATCAAGAAAAGTTAAAGAAAAATCTTTCAACGTAGACAATGCTATTTTTTTTCTTTACAATTGAATTCTAAATAAGATTTATTCAAAAAAAATCAATTCAGAATATTTATTATGGTCGTGTATAAATTTATTGTTGTTTTTTCAAATATATCAAAGAAAGTAATTAACAATGGTAGTGGTATTTATAAACGATAAAAATATAAATTAAAATGTCTCAATGCGATACAAAAGCGAGACGAACGAGCAGATAGCCAGGTAAATGCAAAAATGGCAAGCGCTTAAAACAGTGCCGTGGTGGAAAAAAGGTAAAAAATAACATAACACAATCAAATGAGGGATGCACAAAAACTGGAATAAAACGAGAGACAAAAAGCAATATGGCGGATTGTTTTTAATTATCGAGTATCGGCATAAATCGATGCACGTCGCCGCGGGCCCGCCGGCCGGGCTGCGCAGGCGCTTCCGTGGAGACGCCAACAGATTAACAAACATTGACGGCACCCGTCATTGAGAGAGCTAAGCTTTTGCCGGCCTTCTTCACTACAAAGCAGAGTATCGTAAATTTATTAAAAGAACTTTCCGTTATTTACTATGTGGTCTGGGTGTTTGTTACAAAAGCGTTACTCGCTTAGCTTGAGGATATAGTTTGTGTGTTTGTCTGCCAAACATCTATTTATTTATATAATACGTTATATTTCGATAATAATAATAATTATCTCATCCGTGCAGGAACGGAGAAAGAATATAATTTCCTGCGCCCGGGCGGCCTGTCGTAAGAGGCGACAAAACAATCCACAGCCAGGTGGTAGGGCATTTGCTCGATTCGATTGCTACCACCCCTGGTCTATATCGCCATAACAGCCTCGTGTTGTGTTCCGACATTAGTGACCAGGTTCCAGTCTCCCTTAAGAGCAAATGTCCATAGGCTATGGTAACCGCTTTCCATCCAGTGGGTTGTCTGCTTGTTTGCTGAACTCCTGCAATAAACAAAAATAGCTCATAAACTTCCTACTACCGGGATTGAATCTATCCATTTTTCAAAAGGGGAATTAATAATATAGCCTTCAGGATTGTGCTACTTTTGACGGATTGGGCGGTTTGGAAAACCGGTTATTTCCATGTAAAAGTTTCATCACAATTTTCCCATTACTACGTTGAGCACGTTGTAATTGTCACAATATATAGATTAGGTATAACAGACTAGCTATGTCTACGAGGTGAGCCTTTGGCAATACGACGAATGACACGACAATTGATTGGCGAAGTCTGCCACAACTCGCGGTACGGTGTGTTTTATTGCCTTTGTTTATTTTATTAGCTTCGCCTTGCAATTAGCTGTTGCTCATATGGATATGGTCATGACTACGCCGTAAAAGATGCATACTTTCTGACCAGGATATGAATTTACGTCATTTGAAACGGAAGTTTGAGACGTGAGAGCATTAGTAACTAAACATCCATGACTTTCAAATTTAGATGCTTTTCAAATTAGTTTGCTTTCTTTTGGGGACACTTCTTATGTTTAAAACTGAACGTACCCGTTAACTATGAGTTGTTGTTTTAATTCGTTAATTTTTTATTGTAATCGGTTGAGCTGGTTTTAACCGCATTCGAGACAAGCAGACTGAGAGAAGAGCAAGACCAAGAGTGAATAACGGTTAGCTGTTGTTAACAGTGTGCGAAAATCTATAGCAGTCTTTTGCCCACAAAATTGTAAGTTTAGATATATTTAGTGAAATATGCGAGATACATAATTGTGAAATTAATTTGTGCCTTTTTGTGCCTAATTGTGAGATATATACGTTATAACATCTTTATCTAAATGTATTTACCCATTTTCATGAATTTGAAGAAAGACTCCAAGGTTTTCTGTTCGCACGATTCATAAAATTCATATGTATGGGTGAAGGCAATGCAATCGCGCGGATGTTCGATATATTTTACTTATAAATAAGAGTACATTGTTATTCGAATAGGGTCATCAGGCACCTAATCTTTGGTTTAGAATACCGCTAGGGTTTTCCTGCAGATTTACTTACATAAATTCCCCGTCAGCAGAATCAATCCTTCTGTTCGCGCCGCTTAATTTAAAATCCTGTTCTCTCCAATTATTTCCATAAATACCCGCTTTTCCTATCCGCGTTATCCAATCACCTTTTCCCAGCCACTATCTTCCGTCCCATACGACTATCCTTGTCGTACTTACTGCTGTACTAATACTGCTCGTCTTTACGAGTCAGTCTGCTGTCGACCCTTGTACAAAAACCCGCACATTTTTCCGCCACCATTTGCCTATAAGTACAGTTATACTGCACCGCATGTGTGCTTATAATCTCGAAGAGCGCAAGAAGGAGACCAGCCAGAAGATTTGCTGCAAATCTCACTACTTAGTGATCAGCACGCATAGTTAACGTACCCCAAAGGCACACAGGTTAGTCTCCCTTCTCTCCACACCAGCAATCCTACCACCGTCATTTGGCTGGCGCGTTGACAGCTTCCCTATATAGCTTCCTTCCTTCACCATGTACCCAAGACTCGAGGAGTTACAATATTTCTATTTTGTTAATATCAAAACGCGCAATTGACTCGGTGATCAGAGGGTCGGTAGTCACCTCAGACAGTGGATTCATAGGAACATGAACAGATTCTAGTAGGTGATTACATTTTTTTTAGGTAGGTTAGAAGTACATTTAGTTCACTACCGTGTCTTTTACTCAGGATTAAACCAAAGAAAGGACAGTTGTCCACTGATAACCGAGTCGATTGCCGGCTTGTGTAGAGACTACAGTTAGTGTAGTAGGTAGGTAAGGTACCCTAAGGTAACCCATAGGCCGCTACTCCACTAAAACCGCCTTGCTCCCATGTGAAGTGTGAGATACCTTTTTTTGAGTCGGGGGCACCGGGGACCGGGTCCTTAATTAGATCATAGTTATAGCTATAGACACTGAAGATAGCGCAGCTAACAGAGTCAATCGCCGGCATGTGTAGAGACTCAGCAAGGTGCCTGCCTCTATGTGGAGAGGTAACCCATGGGCCAATACTCCACTAAAACCACCCACCTCTCATGTGTCCCGCACTTATGGTAGGAAGAGCGTGAGACTTAGAAAGTAGTTACGCCCACGCTGATCCTGCGCATCAGTGCTTGAGAATGCCCCGGGAAGCAGGACAGCCTCACTTCGTCAACAGGGGGGATGAATTCTCTGCTCCCTAGATGCTAGAGGACCTATTACGACGAATACCTGCGTCTCCGGGGCCCCGACTGAGGTTAGTACCCAGGACGCTTGCGCACCTCTCTCCCTAGTATGGGAATACTTTTAGGTCAATCCTGGGCAGCCCTAAATCCGCGTCACGGGTCGATTCCTCCGTTCGTATGTCCGTACGCCTGTACGCCTGTGCGTTTTAATACGCCTTTGTCATTGCCCCGCGTATTTATAGAACACTTTCCTTGCAGCGTAAATGCTAGTACCCATTTGTGTTACTAAATCCATGCAATGCAGAAATTAAAATCAATATCTGAAAGTACCTATGTCATAGTTCAGCTTGCAAAATTTAACCTCAACAAACTAACCAACTTTTACAAGTTCCATCAAAACTTGTAAAAACTGTCAAGTGCGTGAAAGTGTAAAACAGTGGGTTTTCGTTATTTGACTACGAAACATTGATATATTGAATATTGAATACACCTACCCCATATGCAGATTTACCACGTGCTAACGGTGAAGGAAAACATCGCCATGCAACCTGTACATCGAGATAAGCGATGTGTCAATCCTGCCAAGCCACCTTGTCCACCTTGGACTTGGTGTACTGTCCGTTCCCCTATAGTGGGAGCCCCGAGCCTAGTGGGACATGTATGGGCTGTTATTATATATTATAATTATTTATACGCCATATCTAAGAACATTGTATTGTTTAAATTTAATCTATGTTCACAAAAAAAATGGTTTTTTCTAAGTTTTAAAATACAAGCTTTTGAGATCCTGAATATCATGTAATAGCACGAGAGTGCCTAGCCATGACAAGTAAAACGAGCTCAAAACACTACGGGTCTCAATTTTTTCAGAATGATCTTAATTTATCATTATTAATTATAAAAAAATAGTAATCCATATTTGGTTACTTTCCTCTGTAGTTAATATACAAAGAAAGACCATTATTTGAAGAAATAACGACTTTATTACAATATTACCTATGATATAAAAATGTATCGTATATTTTAAGAATTTTTTCGCTGCATTTTCAATAAACAATGTTTGCATTTAGCATATTTCTGATTACTATATCATTATTATTATATTGTTATGAGCTACATGACTCGAATATAAATGTTGTTGGAATTACTACAAAATGTATTAGTACTATACAAACACGTATAACATAGGTACAAATATAACTAGACATTAATAGTACAAACTGCATGATTCAATAACATGCGCAAAGTCCGTCACTATATCGCTTATCGAATGTACAACTCTTGCTTTGATCGTGGTTCTCGCAAGACTGCTTCACCCATCCGTTCGGGCATTGTTTAATAGTAAAGTGTTACAATACAACAATCGACTGCGTGGACTGAGTTCTTCCAAGAAAACCTAATCTGCTCACCTGGTTATTTATTCCTGCGAACGGCCATAAACGAAAACAAAAACAATAGGCTATTGGCTAATTGCAAATTTTAAACACAAAGCAAACAAAATAAGTCGAAATCCGGGAAGGGTAATAAACCAGGTTCTTTGTCGGTATGTCACAATATATTTATATTGACACTTGACATTTTTGTCTTCTGTGATCACGGTTACTGAAAAGTGACCAAAACGTCGGAATAACAACAATCAAATAAATTTCCGCGCTTAAAACGTAGTTTTATTATAAAATACATGAAACTACAAATTTCAAAAAACTCAACACATCATAGCCCTTCTAAGGGTCGTTTTGGAGTTATGGCCCGCGTTCGTTGACCTCTCCTCATTGTCTCTGGCCACACAAAAGGGCGTTTTCAAATAAAACATCTCGAGAGAAGGGTTAAAAATTCCATCATTATACTTCTGTCATTGATCATTTTTCATGAAACCCACAAAAATGGGTTCGGACGGGTTATAAAAATAAAAGTGGTTTCTTATTTCCTTGGAATTCTCGTGGTTTTTGGACTTCTTTGTTCGGTGTTTTTTAATGAATCTGGAAAGGAAGTCTTGGATTTGTTTTGTTTGAGCCCCAAAATGGTTTTTAATCAAATTTCTTGATATTGCATGTCGAAAGCCGAGACGCTATTTTTTTTTTTTATTGTGAAGCTGGCTTACAGACAGACAAGCCCACCTAGGGCCGGTTCCTATATCTTACTTTTCATTCACGTACCTTACCATATGGAGCTTATGTCAAATTTTAACCAACGGTTAGGCAAATTAACGGTTGTTAACATATAGGAACCGGCCACTAATGGAACGTGGTTATCAATGACTATTGACGTTTGTCACACCAGAAGCTTTAAAGCCAAGCAAAGCCGTTACTAGCTTTTAGGATATATTGTAAAAATAAACATGACATAATATGATTAAATTTTTTAGCCGCGGGTCAAACCCTAGTAGGAAGCTCTGTTTTACTTACATAAAAAAAACATAATTAGGTTTTTATATACCTCAAGCGAAGCCGCGAGCAGAAGCTAGTATATTACATATAAGATTCTTATATGCATGTGTAAGTGATTAAACTCCTAAACGGCGGGACCGATTTTCATGAAATTTTTTGAGTGTGTTCAGGTGGATTCGAAAATGATTTATATTCACAATTGGATACGGAGGGTGACGCTGCTTCTAATTTTTATTTCTTTAGTGTAGGCCAACGTCTGCCGGCTCAGCCAGTAATCTTTCAAGGAAGGTACATATATCAACCCACTTTGAAGAATTATCTAACCGAGGGTGAGGGAGGGAGGGTGAAAAACCGCTTAAAAATCCATTGCGTGGGTCAGGAGGACATACCAACAACGTAGTTATTTTTTAATCGTTTTACAAGCACGTTTTAAAGTTACAGTCAAATTAATTTATTTGTTTGAAACATGGTCATTTTTAGACGTTATGCTAAGTGGTAAAAAATAAATATTTCTTTACAGGCATAATTGTTTTTGTAGTTTTGATTAAAAGCCATTTGCAGTCCTTATAACTATATATACATGTTATGATTATATTATTGATTATGATGCTATAATAATTACAATAAATATTTAATATTCAATTTATTATATCTCTTTCAAGTTATATATTATTCATAAAATAGTTAAATTGAAATAAGTCATTAACGAATTATATGTAATTTAGTCAAGAAAAATGTATACTTACTTTTTTTTATTGTACGAGTTCAGCAGTCTGATAGACGGCCCACTTGATGGGAAGCGGTTACCATCGCCTATGGACGTTTGCCAACACCAAAGGTGCTATAAATGCGCTGCTGCTCTCTTAAGGGAGAGTGGACCTGGCCACTAATGCCGAAACACAACTTAAGGTTTTATGGCGGCATATTCTAGACCAGGGGTGGTAGCCATCCAGTCGGGCTAATGTCCTTCTACCTGACTATGGGTTGTTTTTCGCCTCTTACGACAGGCTGCCCCAACGCAGGAAATTGTATTCTTTCTCCGATCCTGCACGAATAAAATTTAAATAAAACATTAAAACATTTTTTTTTAGTTCCCGTCAAAAAACTCAAACCTGTTCTTAAAAAAAACTATGCAAATTTGAATTAGACCATTAAAAGTGTAATAAAACAACAATTCAGACCAGTAGCGTCCATTTTAAACTATCTCTGACAGAACATAGAAAAGAAACGCAATAAAAATAATTTACATCAATTTAAATTCCTTATATATCAACGGAGTCTATCTATTATCCATAGATTGTTGCCGGAATACAAATTTATCAAATCTGAAACATTCTAAAATATACCCTAACTCCCTGACATAAAGTCCAATAGAAGTGCAAATGTAAGATGGTCAAAGGCAAAGTAGACTGTCGTAAACTGATTTAAAATTGTTCTATCTGTAGTAAATTCCAAATTAAGCCTTAATCTTTTAAGTTAAGGTCGAAATTATATGTGGTCAATGTTGGACGATCACAAAGGGCGGGTGCCCGGCCGGGAATCGAACCGAAGACACATGCGTTTTAAATCAGCGCAAGTCGATCGCACAAATAAACGAGAGGACGGACGACGTTATAAAGTATTGTAAGTGTAGGCACAGGGACGTCCATGGAATTGTTAGTTGTTTTATATTTTAATTTATTATAAAGAAGAATAATTATTATTATTATTGTGCATTTGACGTGTGAATTCTAATATTTTAAAATATATTAAGTTCTGCTACTTCAAATCACCATACATTTAAAAACATTAGATGTTAATATATCACAACTCAAATAAGTAACAAATGTTGAAATGAATTACTAACAAATGTTAGGGACTGTATGAATTGAGGGAATTTTTAAATAATTGGACAACGTTGGTTTTCATGAATTTTTTGGTAACTATCCAAGCACCAAATCTAACAAAAACGTTTCTTTTTTCATCCCAAATTAAATTAAAACTAAAAACGAAACAGTTCATATCACCATGACTATTGTTATATTTATTATTTATATATTCACATTCATTAGACGTAGTTCAAAATAGTGGAAGAATTGCGATTAAGCAATATAAATATAATAAAATTAATTTTAATATTTAAAATATACTAATCTATTTTAAATGAATAATTAATATGTTTTTAATTATAACTGATTGTTTCGAAAAGAATAATAATTAATATAAATGATATATATTTAAAAAGTATATTTCTTATTTTATTACAATGCTCAAGTACCTAATAAGCTATTTATTATTTTCATTTATGTTTCACTTTCAAGCGAGTTTATTTTGCTTATGTCCACAGTGGTCAACAATTATATTAGATTCATTTTTATCAGAATTTCAAGTTACTAATTATACATAACAAAATACTGTGTGTAATATTAATAATATATTTTATATTACTCCAGCTCTACCAGGCAGACGTTGTCCTGCCCTTAAAAAATGAAAATCTATATCCCCATTGCAGTGCCATATACGGGGTTCAATTTTGAATCTAAACCATCCCGAAACTCACTCAAACACACAAAAAATTTGATCAAAATGCTGGAATACTTTAGAGCCTGGGGTTCATTTTCTCACCACTTACTCCTTCCCCACTAGTGCTCTTCGATATCATTCCTCGGGATTTAAAACCTGTATTTATTGCATATATTCCTTTTGAAAGGACCAGGCGGTGACGGCACGCCTAGACGTTTGTTCTTAACGTAATAAAGCATAGAAACTGACTTACATTAAATAACTAGGTTTAAGCTATGGTGAACAATAAAGATTCATTCATTCATTCATACATTTATCTAGCGACTTTAAATTCGAAGGAAGCCAGTGCTGACTTTATAGTAGCATCGTGTAAATTGATTTGATGAAATCAGTACAGCGGTACCAAGTCAGTGCTGACTGCAATATACCCAATTGAATATTTTGAAATCAGTCCACTCCCCAAGTCAGTAGCTAGATCTAGTAAATCAGCCGTAATGTACTCGTATGTAGCACAAATTCGACTCCATGCAATTGCTGTCTGCCCTGAGAGAATCAAATAAGATATGGAAAAATTAACAAAAGCGGGCAGAGTCGATGTATGCAGTTATGCACATTCGACAATTAACAGCGGTTAACATTAAATATTTCAATGTACAATGCATCGTGAACTTGTCGCTTATAAGTATTATATTTTTATTAAGAGACATGAAGTGCTTTTCTTCTCTATTAAGGGTTCGTTAACCATTTTAGCAAAAACTGAGACCTTTCAAAATCCTCATGTCCATGGTTTTTGTTTTTGTATGTTACATTTTTTTCGGAAATTGCTGGTCTACGTGCGGATGAAATGTACTACTAGCGAGTCCGGCTGACATCCTGCTACTTTGAAAATTAAAATCTGGTCCCGATTGCAGAGCCACCTGTTAAAATGTCGATCTAAACCATTCTCGAATCCACTTGAAAATACACAAAAATGTCATCAAAATCGGTCCAATCATTTAGAGTTTTAGAAGAAGTTCATTCATAAGTTTTCGCGACTTGAAGACTTCGTGAAAAGTACGTTTTAACGGTTTTAAGCGCGCTAAGTCTTCCGTGATCACGGCCACTGAAAAGTGGCCGAACCGTCGGAGTAACAAAAGTCAAATAAATTACCGCGCTTAAAACTGTTAAGAAGAATAATATGTAAAGATACATAACTGCATAGATACGTTAGCTGCATTCCATTACCAAATATGGCCTGATCAGCGGGTTCGGTGGCGGAAACAATTGTATCACTCAAGAGGCAACTACTATATACTAGGTAGTTCTCCTTATTGTATAAGTTTTAGAATATAGAAATTACGAATAAAGTAAATATTAACATTCAACAATCGACATCTACAACTAATATTTATTACGCTATTATACAAATAAATAGTAATATATATTTTACAAACAGAATTGTATAATTTATTAATTATTAAATAAATAAATAAAATAGTAATATATCTTTTACAAACAGATTGTATAACATAACACCAAAACATCAAACTTCTGCCAAAAACACCTTGTTAAACTAAAAAAAGAGCTTGGCGATTATTCTAGTGTTTAAAATTCTCATTTCCTTCGTCGACGTTGCACTAAATATAGCATTAACCCTTTTTCCCTCGCCAAAACCATTAACAAAAACAAAAGTTAAATAATTCGCAAAACTTATAATACGGGAAAAAATGCCAAAGATTTACACAATGACAAAAGAATCGTCTACAAAAGAAACAAAAGTTAAAATATAATATGGAAACCAATTTAAAAAGTTAGGAATTATGAGTGAAATGAGAGAATTTCTTGAAAACAAAAGAAAAACGTCTTTTAAAAGATGGAGACCGCAACATGAGTGTTCCAATGAACGACCGTTATAATATGGACATGCCGCTATCAATATATATATTGAAACTATATTTTATTACTTTTAGTCACGAAAGACTTTTGCAACTAAATATACTTTTATAAGTAGTCTATATTATGTTTATCAATATTTGACAATTTATAAATTTAGACGTTGTGGACGAGACGTGCTGTTATATTTCACAAATATCAGATAATCTATAAACTCCTTAACAGTTATTAATAAAAAAACAAAAATTTTAAACTAAGTTGGGTATTTGACACATATTACAATAAATTTTAAAACAATATACATAAAAGGGAGTTCCTTTAAATTTCCTTTAAAATCATTATAGAATTTTCGAAGTTTTGCGACTAGTACACTTAATAAAACTACGTTAACGGTTTTAAGCATGGTAATTTATATGATTTTTATTTTTATTCTGACGTTCTGGCCACTTTTCATACACACAACACTTCGGAATAAAACTGTCGCACTTAGAACATCTAGTATTATAGTGATAGAAACATTTTTGATAACTCTTCAATATCCCTACTACACCTGAGATAATGTTCGTGTTAGTAACTGTGTCACGCAAATGTACCCAAACATTTAATGCATTATTTGTAATGCGATACTGTTAATGATGTTAAACATTGACAGATATCTACATTAATAAAGCTATTCCTTAACGGCTTTATTTTATTGCTATAAACAAAACGTCACATTTTGTCACAGCTACTAACCATTATATATCCCAGATGTACCAAGGAATGCCAGGTGGTAGGCATTTGCCCGACTGGATGGCTACCACCGTTGGTCTAAAGTATGTCGCCTCGAGCAGCAGTCTCGAGTTGTGTTCCGGCATTAGTGACCAGGTTCCAGTCTCCCTTAAGAGAGCAGCAGCGCATTTGTAGCACCTTAGGTGTACAAATGTCCATAGGCGATGGTAACCGCTTTCCATCAAGTGGACCGTCTCCCTGTCTGCTGAACTACTGGAATAAAAAATAAAAATAAAAATGATATATAAGGAATAATAAAAAAATTAATTAAAATTTTGAAATTATGACGTCACTACGCAGTAGAAAATTTTGTATAAAAAACGTCTAATAAACCGTTCCTAATATCTTACCAACCTTACATTTTGACATAAGCTCCATACAAATAAAAATTCAGCTGAAGGTAAGGCAAGTGAATGAATAGTAAGATATACGAATCGGTCATTAGTTGGTTAGAATGTCAAATACTCAATTATATTAATCAATTAAATTAATTATTTAGAGTCATGTCCATACAAATGATCGCCACCCAATCTCGGAGAACCGCGTAAGAAAGAAATTCAAAAATGGAATGATTTTTAAAAAATGTATCCGACGGCCCGAGCTCATTTATAATAAGAGAAACCGAACGCCGTACGAGAAAGAATAAAAGTAACAAAAGCACATAATATAACCCTTTTAGAATTTTGTTCGAAAACGAACGATCTGCCGCGATAAATATTGAAATATGGAATGGAGATGTGCTACTTTTTGTTCTTTCTCATTTGGCTCGGTGCGGCGCTGTTTTAGGGTTCGTTGGGGTGAATAATTGATGTCCCAGTTTGCGTCATACGCGATCGAGTCAGCTCGATTGTATAAATGTCATTAAGTTTAATAAGCGTCACCAATATTTCTATATTATTAGGGGTCGGTTTCTACATGTTACTACATACAATAATATATTATTATTCCTTACTAGTGGTTTAAAGACAAACAGTCTTATTCATATTCAGTTAAAATACGTTTGTAGGCTTAAGAACCTTAAAGAAGCTTACAAACTTATTCAACTTAACTACTTAACTCAATATGAATAAGACCGTTAGTTTTCAATGTAAATGTACTTTGTGACTATCATTTGTCAGTATTGAAGTGTAGGTTGGAGGAGCGCGATGGAATGCTCCTCCGTCTCAAAGAAAGATTTTTCAGCAAGGCTATTATTGCCCCTCGCAGGCCTAGGCCCATCCAAAATGGATGAAAATTTGTATATATATGAAATTAAATAGAACTAATTTAGTTTTTTTTCGAATTGTTGATTTCTCTGTTTGTCTGTCTGTTTGTACTGGCTAATGTCCGAAACGATTGGACCGACTTAAATGATTTTGTATGGTGGTAGCTTATATCTGGTTATCTTTTAGGATACTTTGATCCCGAAAAATTAAATAGTTCTGTGGGATAGTTAAAAAAATTTAGACGCGGACAGAAGCTAATTCTTTTATATGTTTCGGGAATTGTTTACGACCTCAATTATTACACAGCGCATCTATTGGCATGAGTTTTTTACTACAGTATAATTAATTTTGTAATATCACAAAGATACAGGTTAGTCCAGTACTTATAGGGACTTGTTTAAAACAAATGGTAAATCGAATATTTAAAAAAGGAACACCAGAAATTCATACCAGAACCCTTAAGAAATGGAACGGTCACACTTGTCCATTTTTATTTTTTAATTCAGGGCCAGTAATGGCTTTTTAAAAGATCAGTTATGCCGTCTGCACGGGCGCTACTGTTTTATCGTCTATTAATTTGACTGCCTCACTATAAAGCTTCAGTTCCAAAGCAATTGTTCTTTCCGTAATTTGACATTGTGTTTTTAGTGGACACTTCTACACAGCGTACAATTTTAAATTAAAACTCAATGTCATTACTCTTTTAAGGATTAGGATTAGGTCCGTGGGTCCATCCGTGTGTTATCAATTTGTAAGAAAATCTTTGATGCCACTTGAGATCAGATCTGGCTGGTTCGTATGTCGCCCGGAAAATCAGTATTGCCATACAGCGTAGTAATGCAGCCAGCCTTCTTGGCACGCTTACATCAGGCAGCGATATGTTACATACTTTATATTAACTTATAAGTTTATCTATAGTAATAAATTTTATTTTTATGACGTAATATAAAGAAATCTAATATATAAAATTCTCGTGTCACAGTTTTCGTTGCCATACTACTCCGAAACGGCTTGACCAATTTTGATGAAATTTTTTGTGCTTATCCGGTATCTATGAGAATCGGCCAACATCTATTTTTCATCTCCCTAAATGTTAGGGGTAGTCCACCCCTAATTTTATTTTTTTATTTTTTAGACAAAATTTTTGATTTCTATTTTTTTATGATACAACATACAAAAATACATACAACCCTAGATTTTCAACCCTCTACGATCAACCCCTATTTTTTACCGGGCAGGACGACGTCTGCCGGGACAGCTAGTAATAGTATAAAAACAATTAGACAGAATGTACGGTTCAACGTACAGCGTTTTGCTGACGCTGCGGCCTACTTTAGGCTACACTAAATATAATTATATATAGTTATAATATTTTAGTTTATAATTAATGTATTCATGAAATAATCCAAAAATATACAAAAAATTAAACGACAAATTATTCATATAAAAAAAAAAAAAACAAAAAAAAAAAAAAAAATAACAGAATAATATTATATTATTTAATGTATAATATTTATTCTTAATTTTAAGAGAATCAAATTAGATTAATGTCCAAAAAAACAAAAATACTTGTGTAAGTCAATGAATAAGAAGCGTTTATGCTGGGTGTAAAAGTAAGGTTTGTGGTGTATTTTTTCCCTCTGAACATGAACCTGAAGTGAAAATTAGGGGTCAATGTGTAAATAATTGAACCCAACAAAACGATATAAATATTATATTAATTTCGATCGCGTGATCTGTTTTGAGTTTTTTTCAATTCAATTCGGTTTCATGTTCGGCGGGAAAAAACGCCAGAAAATCGTAGTACTGTCACCCAGCACACACAACTTTTTTGTGGTGGACCTATGTAAGCTATATCTTGATAGGCGTGATTGTAATGATAGATGTCGCACGTGCCGACATATATTTCTATCAAGTAAAAATCTCTAACTTAAATTATACTTATTTTTTATTGTGAAAAGTATTTGTATGTAAGTATTTTATAGGTATATTTAATAAGTTTATTGTTGTATTCAAAAAAGATTTTTATATATGCACCACTTAATCTTGAGTTAGCTAGTGCCCCTGCTACACTTGTGATAAGGATGTTGTTAGTGACTCTGTCACGCAGGTTTACCCGAGCATTTATAACCAATATATAAACATAAATAATAATAAACAAATATTATTTAAAAAAATTGTAATGTCTACTTAGACACCGGGTTGCCTGCAAGAGATCGCTATAAGCGATAAGGGCTGCCCATTGTTGTAATGGAAATGTATTTAAGTATATTAAATGTCTACGTTTAAGTTACATGATGAACAATAAAGAGTTTTCATTCATTCATTTAATTCGTTATTTGAGCTACGTTGTTACTGTCGATGAACACTGAACTAATGTATATAGACTAATAAAGCGAAGCTATGGATTATTTTTATTGCTATAGTAAGACACAGTCATTAATGCTAGCGAAGGTGGAGCAGAGGCATAAAAATATCCTATAAGTCTATTGTTTTCCTAAAAATATTCTAACGTTGATGAACAATAAACTGTGGCCAGGTAGATAGACTTGGAAGAAATTTGAAAAACATGTATTAATTTATTAAAAGTTCTTCCAGGCTGGCAGCACATTCATAGCACTTCTAATGCGGCGGAAACCACTTTCCGTCAGACGGGCCGTCATCTTAAATTGGTCCATAATGTTTATATTACTTTGAAATTGTTTAATTATGTATATCAAACTTTACTACTGGTTAACAATTTGTGTTTTAATTACTTTTCTGATCATGCTTCGTTAAACTGTTGTGAATTTTACGAGTAATATTAATTGGACATATTTAATTAATTCAATAAATTGTAAAAATGCATGATTTAGTTTTTTCCCATGATTATAAATTTAAGTGGATCTAATTCCGCGCAACACCATACGTTTCCAATAATATCAATTAATATCTTAGCCATCCAAAGTTTGTGTTTTCTTTTAGTTTATCCAACTCCAACTTTGACTGGTAATATAAAAAAGCCTTGCGAAACCAAAAATAAACTAACAATGATGGCTATCAATACGTAATACATGTGAACCCATAACTTAAAAAAAGGAATCTCAACTCATCCTTTAAAAGTAAACCTCAAGTCTGTAAACTCTTTGTTGCCTGGATTTTAAATAAAAAATCTCGAATCTATGAATAATCATTCCCCGTAGAGAAAGGATTTTAAGAGATGGCATAGGTAAGCAAATATAGTTGTGGATATAGAATCGATTTATGTGTGCTGCAATTAGTTTGTAAGAGATGATTTATGTAACTATTTTGGGTCTCGCTCCGTGATTATAAATTGGGTTGTGTGACATTCTCAGTAATGGTGACAGGTTAAATCTTCATTATTTCAAATCAACGTGAATTTTCTTCTATATGAGAATTTTTAACAGCATTATTGATTTAAAATGAGTGGTGAATGCACACGACACCTCGTGTTCATTATGAACACTACCATTTTTTTTACCGGCGGAAATCCAATTGAGGACGTGTAATTGAGCCGTGCAAGTGGTAAGTTCATGGCTCGTGTGTGGGGTTCCTCTCGTTTGGGTGGCACTAGCATTCCCGCAGGAATGCAATTGCCACGCCATGTTTGAGATACCCACTAAAATCCCTGGCCGATCCCTGAACGTCCTTATCGGGGCTGTAGGCTCGCTTGCCCATTCACCTTTAGCCCGGATGAAATTATGCCTACTACCATGCCATCAACCAGGGAAGCGGGCAGGGTGGTTTTAACAGGTGTGATTAAAAAAAACTTACGTAACGTACTTAATATAAGTAGAAATAAATGAATATTTACAGTGATCTGACGCACGGTAAGGTGTTCTTAATAAATTTCCCCCCTTCCTCGCCATCAAGAAAGGTAATAAACATTCAAATCACAAATGTGTAACAAAAACGCTTACGCTTGTCAGTGTCGTGGCTAATATTGACCATTTGGTCAATATGGTATATTGATTTGTGCATTTGCACGCGAAATAAAGACAATTAAGTAAATGAATATCTTCATTCGCATCGTATTAGTGATTCCTAGTGGCGTGTGAAGCCACAGTACTTTGCCTGGGGGAAAGGTGTAACGAAGACTGATGGCGAGGTAAGGTTTTCTTCTCGTTTGTCATCCCCCTATCTCCACAACGCGCCAGCAGCTGTATTCTCCGTCATTATTTGGTATTGTACGCAGACGTCGATCACACGGCGCCGCTCACAAATTGTTGCGGACAGAATCACTCCCTGACCTCACCCCGTAAAGCCGTCGACCACGCCCCCTACCGCGGGACATAGTCGCTCGTTAGTGCTAAGCGTTGCATTTTGTAGTATTTAGTAAGCGCGGAGCGAGCCTACATCATGCATTCCTGACAGCAATTCAACACAAACATTGTTCACTTCTACCTGAAGACCTCTAAAGTATAAACAAATTGTTTCTCTATTTAATTCTCTTACACACCATTCCCGGTATCACAGACAAGCGCGATAGAGCCAAAAACAAAACCTAAAACTTCCACACGTCTCGTTTTACATAATAAAGAGTGGAAACGCTGCGTCACTACACTCATCGCGAGCCCACGATTCGATTTCGATGTTAAAAAAAAATAATCACATAACTTGTAACGTGGTTGAGGATTTCATATTTTTAAATATCTTTGTTGTTGTTATATAGTTTTTAAACCAGATTGTCCGTTGGTTTGTTTTTAAAGTTTTTGTATTACCAAAGAAATTAGATATTAATAATAACAATTGTTACATGAAGTTTAACTCGTTAAAAAGTTGTACAAGAGTTAATCATAATGAAATCCGAAACCAAAGAGAAAAAAAATGTTTTACATTTTTTTTAACGAGCCTATAAACCTCGTATAAGTAGGTAAGGTATCTGTTGAATAAGACGGGTAAAGTTAATATAAGTCCAAAATTTTTCTTTCATTCTATTCTTTACATTTGCTGATCCTTAGACGAACGAATAAAAGTATCTGAGCTGAGTTTGATCATAGAAATATTTTACATACATACATAACTTCACGCCAGGACACTTGCGGGGTAGGCATGAACAACAGAGCGCCATACAGGCTTATTCTTACACACCTCACTTGCTTCTTTGACATTCATAGCTCTTGTCATGCACGCTTGTCTGTTCTTAAGGCTCCTGACATATTAAAATGTATATATGTTATATAATGTATTATAAAAATGATAATATTAATAATACCTATTATTAGGGTTAATTCCTTAGTTTTCTCTAATTGTTAACCCTGATCTAGACAAACTACAGACAATTGTGCAGAAACACATTTTATTAGAAATTAGAGTTTTCCCTCCCGATTACGCCGTAAACCAAGTAAGTCGCTCTATTTTACTTACATAAAAACTTAATTAGGTTCTTTATACCGCGAGCGAAGCCGCATGCAAAAGGTATTATATACAAACCTTCCTTGAAAAATTTCCTAACTGATAGTGAAAACCGTTTAAAAAGTAGTTAGCGGATATATAGACATACACACGAAGAAAATGACTTTGAATTATAACTATGTAAAGATAGAGATGCTAATGCACAGCCAGTGCTTAATAAAATAATGCTTAAAATTGATATCATAACATATATAAACGACGTTAATCAATTTTGTGAATATATTGCAAGATCTGAAATGTTGTTAAAAGCAGTCTTCGGAATTATTTAGTAAATTCAACTTAAAAATGAAACCAAGTAAACCCGTAGTTAAAAGACTAGTTATGTGAATCTGTGTTGAATAAACGCGTTTCTGCTAAGTCACGTTCTCTGCGTCCGATTGTTATAATGTTAATAATGTTTCTACAATCGTTGAGCCTATTTTAGTGTGTGGGTTGTTTCAATACGTAATTATTTTGTGGTAACAGAAAACTTGTGTGTATGATTATTTAATGTCGACTATTGGACTAAGAATGTCCCGTCAGAAGCAAATATGAAACACAAATGAATTCGTTTGTCTCTCCATAGTAAAGATAGGAACTTTAGTGTTTTCATTTGGTTACGGAGTGGAAGGGAAACAGTACTAACATTTCAATGTGGAATAGACTACTTACTATAAGACGCATTTGGCTGGTTTTTACTACTTTGGAAGAATTATATAATCGGTATTAATCTCTGACGTTGTTAGAGATCTAGATTCTTTCACGAAACATCATCTTCTGTTCCTACATTATACGACTATTGCCTGTCATCCGTGTATCAGTCACATAATGGGGTTTCTTGGTTTAGAAATAACTATATCAAGGCCTGTTTGTTTTATCGATGCATTTAATATACGCTCCAACTTCTGGATAATCTTGAATTCCACAAGTATTTTTTTACTAAATATTCATACTTATGATTCTCTTTTGAAAATAATCTTCATTTTACTATTAAATGATGACAAATATAATCTAGTTAAAACAAATTATTATATGTAATTCTCTCGGAGAGCAGTAGTTAAATTATATACTATGAACTCTGACAACTACTTATAAAACACAGTGTTAAGAAGTTTTTAAGAAAAAATGGCAGAACCATCCATTAACAGTTACGAATAAAACAATCATTATTTTTAAGTATACATATTTATTTATAAATTACGCTGTCACATGATATAAATTAATTTATGTACAATTAAATAATACAGTTAAATTTATATAAAAATAATTATACAGGGGATCTGTACCAGTGACCGAATCAAGGAGATTTCGTGGTGGCTTGGAAATATCCCGGAATAGGTGACCCGGTAGAGCAAATCCCAGCAACATTGATTAAATTCAAGCTTTTGTTTAAGCAGCTGTTAGGAGAGGACATTAAATCATAAATAAGTAACAACGGGTATTCGAAATCATGACTAGAAAACAGATTCGTCCAAGGCATTCGATAAGGTGTAACACTTAACTTAAATTATAATTTATAACATAAATATAAATAAATAAAAAACTCCTTTACACACTTAAGACTGCGAATTGTATAAAAAATCGTTTAGCGTACTCAATATTCGTATCATTAATTGCGTTTTAAATTTCAAGTGTCTCACAGGGAAGTTTTGTGGGACCTATATTATTCTTTTAGGTTATTTTATATGAATATTCCAAGTTCATTATTATATAAGTAAACTTTATTTCAAAGTCATGGGAAACAGTCAGTCATAGTTTATGCGTCTGTAACGTTCAAGTAGCAGGCTGCTAGCGAATCGCCCTTGATCCGACGGCGCGCGCTTGATACTGGCCGGCGTCGTCTGCAGTGCAATTGACAATTTCCAGCCTGTAGCATGATGTGCCTTCCATCGTAAACCTGTACCTTGGGGAACTCTCGTCGATTGGCTTGCCGTCCTTCAGCCACTGGAGCTGGAGTGGTGGCTGTGGAATAAAAAAGTTTTATAATAAAATCAAACTAATAAACTACATTATGTTCTTAGATGAAGATAACGTCAGTCAGTCACCTTAGAAACGAATTTAAAATTATTATATATTTCACTAAGTGACTGACGTGTAATACAGACTTTAGTAAAATAATATAAAGATAAACATAAACCAAGGCTATACAAATGTTATTTTAAAGTTAATCTTTAAGATTATATAATTCTAATATATCAAAAATTTTAGTATTACCTACATCACAATTTTGGAAATAAATTAAAATCATAATATAACTTGTCGCTTCCGAAGATCACCTTCTACAATGTGAACTTAAATAATAAACCACATTTCTTGTAGCTGGAAGGTTACATCCTCCATAAAGATGAAGAAAGTGTATCCTCTATGTACCAAATTTTCAATAACTACCCCACAACAAAAACTTTTGCCAAAAATCATCAATCAATTTTAAAGAATAAGAGATAAATAGTTTTACGATGTTTTATATTTATACGATTATTGTGCTTCTGACACAAGTATGTATTATTACTTAATAGAAGATCCCAATCGCAAAATTTTTGTATGTACTTTGGAACGAAAATAATATGTTATTATTATAAGTGTGATAACTAGAAAATGTACCTTATCCAGTTCAGCGCTGAAGACTGCGGGCTCCTGGGAGACGACGGTTGTAGAGCTGGGGAAGGCAGCGAACTGTGGAGTCGTTGGAGTCTCGCCGGGTACGTTTACGACCAAGGAGCACGACGAGAACGACTCGCCGGCGTCGTTGAACGCCTCGCATGTGTACACGCCTGGGAAAATCAAATCGATTAGTATTTAATTATCGAAGAAGAATACTTAGGCTGATGTGCACCGAAATTTAACAGACGGTTAATCAAAAATAATCACTGTTTTCCTATATATTTTTGGCGATTATTTTATTTAAACCATCGGTTAAAAGTCGGTGCACGCCAGCCTTAAACATGATGGCAACATCATATTAAGCCGATATTGGACGGTTCATGTCTGTCTTTCGATTTGAATGAATCAACCGAATTGATCCAAATGAACATAAACTTGAATCATTCAACTCCATTCAATACCGTCTTATCTTTTTTTATTGCAGGAGTTCAGCAGACAGACAGACGGCCTATGGGCATTTGAAACACCAAAGATGCATTGCAGTTCTCTTAAGGTAGACTGGAACCTGGTCACTAATGCCGGAACACAACTCAAGGTTGTTGTGGCGCCATACTTTAGACCAGGGGCGGTAGCCATCCAGTTGGGCAAATGCCCTACCACGTGGCTGTGGGTTGATTCATCGCCTCTTACGACAGGCAGAGCCCGCCTCAAGGCAGATTTCCTGCTTTGAGGCAGGCCTCTAGGCAGAAAATTGTATTCTTTCTCCGTTTGATCGATCGATCGAAATCGATTAATTTGATTGATATATCTAATTTAACATTATTTACGCATAAAAGACCAGGCGTTAAAATACAATATTTATCACTTTAATTTCACAATATCATGACAGAAGTATTATGATTTTAAGTCCTTTGGCAGTCAAAGTAATTTATTTGTTTGAAACATGTACATATTTGCAGATGTTATGCTTAGTGGTAAATGTTACATGTTTCGCCATTAAAATTTCACTAAACCACAATTAAAGCAGAAATTCAAATCACCAGATAAAAGTTATGCATAGGATAAAGAATAACATGGAAAAATTAATATGTCGGTGGCGTGCATATAACAGTTGAACTTTTCAATTCACTCGGGTCATAATTTATTCGATTGATAAATATTTCTGATAATTTAAAAATCGGTCCTTAGTTCTACAAACTTATGACAACATTCTTAACGCGCCCGTTCCTGATTGTGAGCGTCGTCAGGAGACTGCGGAGATCCTTTAGCAAGTGAACGAGAGAAGTATCGGGGGGAGCTCACCGGCGTCCTCGGGGAATATCTCGGCGATGTTCAGCTTGTGTATGTTCGCCTCGCTCGAGTACTGGAAGTCCTTCGACGGCTTGATCTCCTTGTTGTTGTGCAGCCATACCACGTCGAAACGTTCCGCACCCACGATCCTGAACAATGTTTAGTATTAATTTTTTAATCTCTTATTTCTAGTATTTTAACGCCTGTATACGACGGGCATGCGGAACGAATGTATGATGTAAGAATGACTAAACAGATATACAATGCAAAAGTGGATGGGTGCAGAAGTCGCGGAAGGCCACGACACACCTTCCATGATCAAAGTGATCGTGTACTAACAGAAGGTGATATCAGGAGCCTTAAGGACAGACGAGCGTGCATGACAAGAGCTATGAATGTCAAAGAAGCAAGCGAGGTGTGTAAGAATGGACCTGCGTGGCGCTCTGTTGTTCGTGCCTACCCCGCAAGGGACCTGGCGTGAATTATGTTGTATGTATGTTAGCGCAGCACAGAGAAAACGGGGTATCTTAATTATTTTTTCTTTTTATTTTCTTAAAAAAAAATCTTACGGACTGTTACATGTGTACCAGGTCACTCAGTATGGCGAAAAAAGTTTTTATGTATGAGAACTTTATGCTAGTGTAGAGTACTTCGGAAAGATTTAAAAAAAAAATTACCCATAGAACATTTTTTTTTATTTTCGCAAAATTTTCTGAATAATACACCACGTATTAATTATGCTCTTGTTTTTAATAACAAGTAATACAACATTACTTCTAATTTCTATTGCATATGGTTTACTTATATCTACCTGTCTATATTTTTTATGTATATATCTATTTATGTCCTTAGTATTCATATTAGATTATAGTTAGAAG
The DNA here is from genome assembly GCA_012273795.1 of Dendrolimus punctatus. Classification (NCBI taxonomy): domain Eukaryota; kingdom Metazoa; phylum Arthropoda; class Insecta; order Lepidoptera; family Lasiocampidae; genus Dendrolimus; species Dendrolimus punctatus. The sequence continues at coordinate 14,264,109 of CM022550.1, forward strand.
TGGAGTCCACTCATGTGGCAAGTAAATTTCTATAAGTAATAATTATTGTGAAATTTGTTTTATTCAAGAGTGGTACAGACCTGCAACTAAGCGTGACAGCGTCTCCATCGTTGACGATCTGTGAAATCGCGTGATCCACTATCCTTGGGGGTTTGTCGCCTGCCTTCACCGTACTGGGTGCTGCGCTAGTATCCATGGCTAAAAAAAACGAAAATTATAGTGTTCAGTCACATCTTCGCGAAAAAGATATATTTAATAATGATTTTAAACGCAGTTTTTAATCTGTATTATATTTTTCAATCACACAACGACTAAGACGAAGCATAAATGATTTATTGAATAGTAAGAAGTATAAACGAACCCCGTTCTAAAGAATGAGTCTAGCGACACCCGTGGTTAACGTCACTACATTGAAGACAAAAGTCAAATAAAGCAGATTTTGTTGATCATACGATAATATCATAAATAAAGTTATTTATGTAAATCTAAACTAACCCACAACTTTGAGATATTTTTTTATTGGAACTCTTTGAATTTATATTATTATTATACTAGCTTCAGTCCACGACTTCGTCCGCGTGGGATAGTAAAAAAAAAGTAAATTACCCCCCCCCCCTCCGATTTAGAAACATTCTACATTGGAGCCCCGCTCCTATTGATCTTAGCGTGATGATATATTGCCTTCCTCGATAAATGGGCTATCTAACACTGAAAGAATTTTTCAAATCAGACCAGTAGTTCCTGAGATTAGCGCGTTCAAACAAACAAACAAACAAACTATATTAGTATAAGCTATTTATATCCCTACAATACTCACGTTTGACGGAGACCTTGCATTTGGTTTCGACCTCGCCCTGACTGTTGATGGCCTTCAGCGAATATTCGCCTTCGTCTTCGGGGTACACTTCGTTGATGGCAAGCGACGCCACGCCGTTCTTGTATTTCAGGTCCACGACCTTTAAATACATATTAAACATCTAAATTGAGTCACAGAGAAACACACATCTAAAGTTAAACTAATTGTTTTATATCTAAGTATACACAATACACGCAAAACTTGAATGCGTCTCGAGTGAAGTTAGCGCCATAACTTTTCGTAGGTCCAATCAAGTGATAACGTTTATTACACCTGATTGTGAAGTGCGAAAGAGATGACATGCGTTTTCGAATAGTGAGCGAGCAAGACAACAACATTATCTCAACTCAACTTTACACCAGGTCAACTTTATAATTGTGCTATGCGCCTTGAAGAGTATCTTCAGACATGCATTTATGTAAGTTTTGCTCTCACTATACAATGGGTGAGTTTGCATAGATCGAGTCAAGTTGTAACGGATATTACTGGAGACAGTATGTGTAGGCGACGCACACATGTTCTAACAGCTATATTGTACTTACATTGTTAACAAAAATTAAAGTATTTTTAACGGTTTTTTAGGCGCGTCTTATTATGTACTCAAGTCGCGTTATTTACGGAAATATTTGTTGTTTTTAATTAAACTAAAGGTAACACGAAGGGGTGCGCTACACGGTGCTATTGACTCATTTTGACAATCAGTGTCACGCGAGTCCCCAGCGAGCGCAACCGATGTTTTATATAACTTTTTACGCCGTGTACACACCCCCAAATCCGGCAGCCATTTTTCCGTGTTTTATTTAAATACTACCAGCATACCCTACAAGTATGTGAAAGAGAAAGCATGTATGTGACTTCAGCTAGAGAGGGAGCAAGACAGTAACATTCTTGCAACTCGGCTTTATACGCACTATTTCGGCAACCTTATGAAGAAAGGGAATCAAAATATTTTAGAATACTATCTCACCTCGGAAGAGTGCAGAGGTTTCCCGTTCTTGTACCACTCCACCCTGGGGTCAGGGTCGCCCCTCACGGCGCACGAGAGCAGCAAGGGCGCGCCATCACGGGCCGCCAAAACGTCGGGAAGCGCGCGCGCGAACGACGGCTTACACATCGAAGAGTCCGACGCTGGTACTGGAAATTAAAGAATTGTTAATTTAAAAAATAATCATTTTCAAGATACAAACCAATTATTATTATTTGTACAACAATTAAAATAAAGAATAAACTAATTCATAAATTAAACTAAATAATAATAAACAAAGTTGGCGAAAATAATGAACTCACCAAAACGAACTTTCTAACTTTGAATTTTTGACAATAACTTGAGCAATGTCAAAAAAGGGCCTGGTGGCGTCCTAAAAGGGCCAAAGTCCCTACATACGTTTCATGAGAAACGAGATTTTACTGGCAGATCAGATTGTTCAAAATTTATGATATTTATTTTTATTAAATAATATAATAATATTTTTATAGACACCAAAATTAAATTTACATGTTATCTTAAAATTTAAGACTGTTTGGGTTAAACTAGGCCAAACCTGCCTCTTGGGCGTTAATCCCTTACAGCCTCTTGAGAACTACGACGTGAGTGTGTAACAATCTTAGTAAGTAAGTTAACTAAGAGTTACATAGATAAAATAGGACACACACAAACACCACATTGACATTTTTACACAGTAATAAATAATTTGAAAAGTTTCGAGAAACATCGCACGCTTTTTAGCACAATAAACATGTTTTTTTAAATTTGCAACTGCGGGTATCCGAGTAAAAAATATTAGTATATTCACTACAACTGAGCCTTAAAACTAAACTTTGTTCTCACTAAACCAAATATTAGATAGATGATACATACAGACTAACTCCTTGGTGGCACTCCTCGACCTCGACGAGGCGTCGGAGTCCAGTTTCGCTCCATACTTCTTCTTGCCCGCCTCCATGGAACTCTGAGGCGAGTATTTCGGTCTGGGTGCAGTTTTCGAGGGCGGGTCTATCGTCACCTAGAGAATAAATATTTTAATTATTACAATATATTTTGTTTTGACATGTGCTAAAATATGTATTTTAAATACAAAAAAAATTACAATCCTCTTTGTAATAAATATATAAATAAATGCATTTGTCTATATTATACTTGCAGCTGTCTGTGTAATAATTACATTTGGCTTTGTTATAAAAACAATTGTCTTTTATTTATTTAATTTGTTTGGGAAATATTCAATAATTAATATTCTTAAATAGAAAACACAAAATGAATGTTTCACTATAAAATAATTTATATAATAAAAATGAAAATTCAAACTCAAACAGTTAATTAAAAAAAAGAAATACAATTATACGAAACTTACATAAAATGCTATTTAATTTACTTAGGTCAATATTGGACAAAATAAAAAGAAAATGTCACCACAATAATTACTGATAAATACAGATAAAAAAAAGTTTGTCATTATTCTCAAAAATTGTAAGTCATTGGATCATTCTAAATTACAACATTTTTTGATTTGGGTTTTAAAGTGATATAGGTAACCTATGAAAGGATCAATACTTGTAAATAGTGCATTGTATTGCTGACAAGTGCGATAAACGTGTTTTTTGTATATTTTGTTTTTATAAATGGTACTGAGAATAGGGATTTATCACGGGAACTTAAACCGGGACACTTCTGGAGTAGTCTTTATAATAATTACCTTTGTCTTCGTAATAATAGGCGGTGGTGCTGGTTTAATTGGTTTCTCGATGTACCTCCTGTCACCAGAGTGGAGGAAGTTGTGGACCATTTGTTGCTGTTCCGGTGACGTCACCTCACCTAAAGGAGCCAAATAATAACAATTTATTGCTCACCGAAATAAACAATTACATGCATTAATATTTTTAATGACTAATTAACATAGGGTTCTATTGCAAACTCTTTGAATGAGTGTTCTTCCCTTTTCATTTATGACCGGTGCCTATATTTTACTATTCATTAATTGGTTTTACCATTGGTTCAATTTTGACATTACTTCTATCGAGCTTTTGCCAGATTTTATCAGATAGTAAGGCGAATGAACGGTTAGTAAGATATAGGAACGGAACTTTAGTAAAAATGGCTTCACATGGTTTCGAGTTTTGGAATCATCTTCATGGAGGGACAAGAAGTTTACCACTCCAATATACAACATTATAATATATGCCAATAGCTGATAACTTGATTCGGCAGTCGACTCATCATTATAAAGAGTTGTATAGCCCCTGACACAATATGTGGAGCAACAAATGCTCTTCTCACGCATTTGAGTATAATTTTTTAACATACTTTATGAGGAATGTAGAAGTAGAAGAGCGTAGAATATAGACATTTAAGTTCAAAGGTTCAGTAACACAAATAACATATACAGCTTGAGCTACATATATATAATAACCGAATTTAATTTCTTTAAGCTACCACTCTCAACTACAAATATATATAAAACATTTATCCGGGTACAAAAATGATCTGGAGGGAAGGTACCCTCAGCGCTACGATATAGAGTTCTAGATAAGAGGGGCGTAATAAATTTCCTACTGGCTAGCAACTTTCTAGCAGGTGAGTTGCCTGTATATGTAAATAAAAAAAATCTGTAATGAACCTTGAGTAAGAGATAAATATAAGTAGTTTCTCGCAATACAGTACCTTCGACGATGACGACGCAAGAGGTCTCGTCGGTGCCGTGCACGTTGGTGGCGATGCAGGTGTACTTGCCGCTGTCCTCCGGCCGGCAGTCGATGATCTCCATCGTCACCACTCCGTCAGAGTGAGTCATCGCATAATCGTACTTCGACAGTTCCTTTCTGTCTTTGTACCTGAACGGAGAGTTTACAACTTAAATTAGCTAAATCCTTAAAATCTAAAGCAGCTACTAAATTGGTACAGCGCCGCTGACGTAAACTAAAAACTCTAAAACGCTGTGTTCCGGAAAGGAGGGCAGGATTGGCACTGAAACTACCGCATTGAGAGTAAAAAGTAGTAAATGACTCAAGACGCGAGACAGATTTGGCGAAAGCCAAAACCAAAAATGTTACATACGAAGATATCTAATGTAGTTCTTCTATTTCTTTGCTAGTCTTTCTCATATGAAAAAACCCTAAGTTCAGCGCTGGACAACGAATGGTTGACAACCTTAAAAACGTGTAAGTCTATCACTCCACTTCGCGCGGTCTTCAACATCCCCGTTTTGAGACCTTTAGGACGCATGTCATGCTTCACAACGTCAGGCCACAATTTCTAAGCCTTCCCCTTTGACCGGGATATGGCGGAGGCGGAGTTCCCCACATAATTAGCCGGTCTTCTAAAAGAACGGTTAGTGTATATGTTACAGTCATAGTGAATAACTAGCTATTATATATAATAACTGGTCATTATATATAATAGCAAAATTGACTAGACAATGTGATAATTAATCACTTTATATTATTATATTATATATTATTCATTATAGCGGGTCAAAGTATTAAATTAAATATTTATTATTGTAGTCTTTAAAGAGTGATACCAAATACTTCTATTGATCTGTGGTTTATTTTTATTTTGTATTATGGCTAGTGAGTTTTAAATTTGTATAATATCCGGATTTATTACTTTGGCTGTAACATATACATACACAAATGTGGCTAAGCGTTAATATTTGACCACAAATCAGTAGAACTGACCATTTAACCGTGGGCGTGGGCTTCCCGCTGAGGCAGCAGAGCAGCTTGCACGTGTCCCTCGCCTGCATGACACGCGGCCGGAGCTGGAAGGTGAACACGGGCGCCGTCTCCGAGGACTCCTGCCAGAACGTGTAGGGGAGGGCCTCGCGGCGGCGCGGCGCCTCCGGCAGGTGCTGGCGGGTCACCTTCGGGATAGCTGCCACCGAAAACGTAAGAACAATCTCATCACAAATCTGTAGAAAACCCACCATGTGCATGGTTGAGTTAAATGGCGTCAGTTGATAACCTACAGTTCAGCTCAGCTATACATAGGGTTAAGAAAATGAAGAAACTATATTGTTATCTAAGATCTGGCTTAAAGGCTTAGCTGCTAAGCCATAAACCTAAATAAAATAAATGAACTATAATAAAGACCTCCTACTACCTATTAGGGTCTTGTTAATTTGGACCCCTACTTATTCGGCAGTTACGGTGATCCGGACGCGCGGAGGCGCAAGTTACACGCAGAAGAGTATTCCAGATTGTTTTAAGTAGGATTAAATTTCTGTTTTCTTTTAACTTCATATCAAATGAGTGTGCTGATAAAACATGTGTAATTCTCAACGAGAAGATGTAAGATGAAAGAAACTTAACACGTTTTATTGCGATTACGCCTTGATAATTGCGCAAAGATCGTTGCGTTGTTTTTGTCTGTCCGGGCTATCGAGGCCGTACTGTACTTTGAAGCAGACATGAAAAAAAACCTGAATTATTTTTATGTATGGCTGTGCATAGTGTCAAAAGTGTTGGATCGATGTAACAAAATCAAAAGTATCTATATGGATGCTGGATTAAAATCACTTTAATACAGATGCAAATCCTATAATTAATACTCGAAATAGACACGTCTGCATTCGTGACCTAATTACGTGCGCTTGCGCATTGACAATTAATCTCCACGTCTCGCGCGGAGACGAATTTATTCGCATTATCGCTTCGCGTTGTTTGATGTGACATTTAGATGGAATTAAAACGGTACTATTACTATGTTGCAAAGGAATTAATCTATCGATTTAGAAGACGCTTACTCGATACTTTTCTTTTGTCTATAGCGACACCATTCTTGTAATCAATTAATAATATATATTCTGTTTTGTATTATTATTTTTTAAAAATCCTACAGTATTTCCATAGATTTAAAGGCCAAACCATACAGAACAATAATACATCTAAACCAAAGATAAAATAACAGAAATATAAATAATAAATTAAATACACTAAAATTAATTATACTATCTATCATAATACTGTGACACTTCTAAGGGGTAAACTAGAAACAAATTATTAAATCTAAATAATAAAATTACCTTCTTTTTCAAACTTATTAATTTACTTTACTAACAACTAATAATTTAAATATTTGTTTGGAAGAACTAAAAAAAAACATTTAAAAATATTTCTTAATATCAAGACTAAGTTTTTCTTTCTTTCACTAAGCGAGAGGATAATAAATAAGGGATCTATTTAATGTTTATTAAACAGAAATTGTAGGTTCATAGGTTTTCTAAATAAATTTTAAAAAAACATGAAATAATACGTTTGTTTGCGGACAATGGACGAAAATGTTATAATAACGCATTTTTTTTAAAAAGAGATCTCTCGTAATTTGAATAAGAATGTATTAAATATGAACTCACGTTGCACATTCAGGAAGACTACTTCTTCCCTGAACCCGTAGTGGTTCTCCGCCCTGATGATGTATTCGCCGCGGTCCTCCAACTTCACACGGTTTATGATGAAGTAGTAGTCGTCTCCGACGTACCTAGGGAGGAAGTATTAAAAATTACTTCCTAATCCATGGTTTCATATATTTCTATGTGCATTGTGTATTCTGTGAGAATTCAAATTTAGTGATATAAAAAATAATTAATTGTAAAAAAAAATAAAAAATTGCAACTTCAAGATGCTGTAGAAAATATTAATTTTCTGATCTTTAGTTAAATCTAAAGTCTTTAACGCTTTATTGTTAGCCTATATTATAATGACTTTATGTTCTGAGATCAACCTATCTTTAGGACTTTATCTTATGGCATCTATGTATATTTTGGGGACATCATATGATAATACATAATTAAAGCTTTTGTTGAACTGTTAGAAATAAAAAAAGGTATACATATCCGCAGACAAACACACATGCTATATATCCCCAAATTAAGCAAGTTACGATTGTGTTATGGGGTAATTTACAACGCACTACATTGGGGACAATCCCAGACACCCAGGCCATAAAATATAATAATAGTAAATAACGGAGAAGCGATTTTTCCGAAATTTACTATACCAGGTGTCGAATCCGGAGCCTCTGTGTTGCAGTGAGGTAGGCCGGCAAAGGCTTAGCCCGCTCAACCACAGAGGCCGTCAAATGGACCATAAGCTCCCAAAAGCAACCAGAATTTAAATCTAGAATCATAAGTACTTTATTGCAGGAGTTCAACGGACAGGCAGACGGCCCACTTGATGGAAAGCGGTTACCATCGCCTATGGATATTTGCAACACCAAAAGTGCTACAAATGCGCTGCTGCTCTCTTAAGGGAGAGTGGAACCTGGTCACTAATGCCGGAACACAACTCAAGATTGTTATGGCGACATACTTTAGACCAGGGGTGGTAGCCATCCAGTCAGGCGAATACTCTACCACCTGGCTGTGGGTTGTTTTGTCACCTCTCACGACAGGCCGCCCGAAAACAGGAAATTGTATTCTTTCTCCGTTCCTGTACGGAGAGCAAAGCGTAAGTTATAAGCAAGAGTTAAGAAAAGAACCTTAAAAATAAAGTAGAATAAGAACAGACGAGCGTGCATGACAAGAGCTATGAATGTCAAAGAAGCAAGTGAGGTGTGTAAGAATAAGGCTGAATGGCGCTCTGTTGTCCGTGCCTACCCCGCAAGGGACCTGGCGTGCAGTTATGTATGTATGACATACACACCTCTTCATGAACTTGACGGACTGCCTGAGCTCGTGGTTGTTCCTGGACCAGGTGACGGTGGGCGTGGCGCACGCGATGATGCGGCAGTACAGCTTCACCGACTGGCCCTCGTAGCAGAACGCCGACTGGGGCTTGATCACGAACCTTGGCGCCGCTTGGCGGCGGTCTGCGGAGAGACAATCATATTTCAATTTTTCCCTCACAAAGTAAAAATACGTTTTATTTCTTACTATAGTTAAGCCGTTATAACAAACCCCATTTGAAGTTTCACATAAATAATAACGAACTATAATAATAACAAATAAAAAGCCCAATTTGACACTTATGGTGATGTGCAATAACATTTAACCGGCGGTTAAAATAAAATAATCACTGTTTATGCCTACATTTTTAGCGATTATTTTATTTTAACCATCGGTTAAAAGTCGGTGCACACCAGCCCTAGAATATCTATACAAGGTAACTTTGGATAACATCAACAAAACTGAAAGCCAAAAACAATTAATTTATGTAGTTTATGAATATGTTGTAATGAGAACTGTCAAATCGGGTTTTTTATTTTGTGATTATTATAACTTTGTAACAGTATAGAATAGTTTATATACAAATTAAAATACCATAATAGCCTATTTCTCTGGAAACATAACACATGACAATGTTATGTTTTCAACAATTTTTCCTTAAATATTAGTGACGTGCTGACGTGACTTGGTGATTGATGTATAATCGAAATGTTTAAACACAATCGTATTTGAGTCACGCATATTTTCTACATTTAAAGATAAAAAAGGCAACAATTTTTTTTTCTAAATAATAAATGGTTTATTTTAATCGATTCGGTAATGTGTGATTTCCTATATCGATTCTAATATTTAATCGTATCATCATCGATAGTACACGTAACCACTAAAATGTGGCTTTATATAACGGTCGAACTATATATGTCATATATATGTCAACAAATCATTATTCGCTTTGACATGACGACCAACAAAAAATCGTGCACACAGCGCCACTTTCTTGACTAAGTGAGGCATTATGCATAAGAGACTCCGAATATATCTCGTTGACTTGGGAATTTTTGGATCGACTCTGTTATCGTTTCGCAGGCTTTGATTTCTGCCGTTGTATTTGTTTTTGTTGCAAAACATCTGAACCCCTAATGTTCAAGGTAAGCGAAATGGGATGAAACATTAGGATAAATATTATTATAATTCTATGTTCTGTAGTTAATGAATATAATATTAAGTGCAGTAAATATTTTTCTAGCAATTCAATAATAATCGGCAGACAAACACACACTGTATATCCCCAAATTAAGCAAGTTACGCTTGTGTTATGGGTGCTATACACCTATATAGGACTCTAGGGCCGTCCCAGACATCCAGGAGAAAATTCGTTTCTGCAATTTACAACACCAGGAATCGAACCCGGAGCCTCTGCGTTGAAGTGAGGTAGGCCGGCAAAGGCTTAGCCCGCTCAACCACGGAGGCCGTCATAATGTAATGTAACCAAAATTAAGTACACTAACTTTATTTACAACACAGGCCTCTATAGCATGAAAATATTTTAGAAACTTCTTAATACAATGTAATATGTCAGGTATGGAAGAGCGCGATTTTCTTATATAAGAAATTTTTTGCTCAAAAGAAGATTCCGGCAAGCGACTACAAATTGTGCATGTGTTTCTTAAGATATATTTTCATTTAAAAAAAGTAGGAGTTAATAGTAGAGATTATTGAATCAATGGCACGTGATAAGTAAAATATTAAGGAGCTTATAATGCCACTCACCGAACTGTCCATCGTAGATCTTCCACTTCTCGATGAGAAGTTTGCGCAGTGAGCTGTACTCGCTTAGCCTGCCGATCGGCAGCTTGAACGACGACCAGTTCTGTTTCCCATATAAAAACATGTACTGTTATAACCTTCCAAGTTCTTGGAGATTACTAACATTCATTAACAAATATTGTTGCGAGCAGTTTTTGGTGAAACTATTTACACACTCTAGAATCGTCTTCTTCACACTTCGCAAAGTGTCATACATAAAAAAGTAGGCGTGATTCATACGTAAGACCTTCAGAAAATATTCTCAAGTAGAACTTAGTTTAAATATTATTTTGTTGTTGTATGAGTTCGGCAGATAGATAAACGGCCCACCTGATGGAAAGCGGCTACCACCATTTATGGAATTTTGTGACACCAGAGAGCTCTCTAAACGGAGAGTCTACCGAACCTGGAACGCAGTGTGTTCAGTCCTTGCCTATAATAAGTAGGTAACATATCACTCCGCTGATATTGTTGACTACCCTCTTTTTTGAGGCGACGGCCAATGCACAACAGGGTAGGGAGTATCAATTTTGAACACTCACTGTCAACCTTTCGACTACATCGCGCCGTGTGCTCACCTGTTTTATGAAAATTTAAATAATTATAAATATAATTACTGGCCGTGCCAATAACTTTCAAAGATCCTAATCTGTGTACAGTGGTAGTTCTAAATGAAACATAGTGCCATGATCTTTTCCCGGATGCAACCTGAACCGACCCAATAGAGGGCTTATTTCAAGGTTGGTAGAATTTCTGCTTTTATTGTCCAAGGATTTAGGTCATATCCCCGCTATACAGCCCACAAAGTGGAACCTGACCACTAATGCTGGAACACAACTCGAAGTTGTTGTCGCGGCATATTCTAAACCAGGGTAGACGGGTAAGACCCTACCATCTGAAGGTATATGTTGTAGTGCAAAACTAAAGATAAAGTTATTTTTCAACACACTTGCTCATAAAGTGGCTCTAAGGTCACCGCAATTAGGCACAGAATGACACCCATAATCAAACTGTGAGTAAAAAAATAACTCACTAGTGAGTTATAGATTTTTTAAAATTTATTGGTTGAGTTGCTTTGTTCTTAAAAAAGTTTTTATTCAAAAAAAAGATCGCGTTCTATAGAACAAATAAATTAATGTTCCTATTGCTTGCTCATTTCATGCAACTTCTTATTTAAATAGATAATTTTAACTCGTACGTGTTAAATAAAACTTTCACTCGTATATAACTTTTTTTTCTCTGCAATAAAGAGAACTTTAAATTCCCCATTTTGTACGTGGCAGAATAGGCGCAAACCCTATGCGCGGAAAATAAAAAAAAACCTCATCCCTTTAGTCTGTGGCCGATCGCAATGCGCGCGCATAGGAAAACTGTTTATTTTTTCCCGCCATAACGAAACATTTTTCACAACTCGTTTTCACTGTTGCAATTATAGTTATTTATTAATTAAAATGTCTACAAGTACTAGTTACGAAGAAAATGATTTATGTTGTACACCGCCCGATGTAAGATGTGAAGCCCTTAACGTTATGGAAAGTTTACTACCTGAAAACTCCGAAGGAAAAATATCTATTTTATCTACTAAATAAAACGAGTTTTTGTTGTTATTTTATTCACAAGTGTGTTTGAAAAACGTCGTATGATACACGTGTATATTGATGATTACCGTCTCGGCTCTCTTAAGACCCTCGCCTACGGCTCGAGTCTCAATGGCGCCTCGGCGGTAATCACCAATGTTACACACTAGTACCATAATGTACTATTAATATTAATAATTTAAATGGAAATGCGAGACTGACCTCGTATCTCTCCCGGAGCCTGTTGCGCATCGCCTCGTATCGCCTGGCTTCGATGGTGGCGGTCCTCGCGGCGGCCGCGTCGCCTGCCAGCCACTTGTGCATCAGGCACTCGTGGGCCGTCATGCGTTTCCTGAATAGATCCAAGTCTTGACAACTCTCTTTTCAAGGCATAACTATTGGAGGTTGTGTTATGAATCCTGGTTGCATTCGGATCTCAAAAACATTTGTAATCTGTCACATGTCAATAAATCGCAAAAAGAACTGCAATAAATATCTGAGACTAACATCGTGTGTGCAATAATTTAATATTTTTACCTTCGGACAATACAACAATTTCAAAAAGAACTGATTTATCTAAAAAATTTAAAAAAAACTGACGGCCCAGCTCACAAAAAATATTACTACCGTTGACTAGGGTCGAAGACAAAGTGTTTCCAGCCTTTAGGATGGGAAAGGGGGATTTTTAGATTATTTTTTATTGAAAGCGGTTACCATCGTCTATTGACATTTAGTAACACCAAAGTGCTACCACTTTGTTGCCGTTCTCGAAAGCGAACCCAGCCACGAGTGGCGACACTTCTTATTAGGTTATTGTTAACGTATACAGTTTTTCATGTTCTATAAAGTAAATGATGTAATTAAAACCTCTCTTTTGTTACGGGTTTTTAATGAAAGTATCTACCTTAAAGTGTCCATGAAATTTCTTTTAATTTTATCATTTATTTTTATTTCGATTTATTTGGAGGATTAAGGGGTATCACTAATTATAACTAGAAATAAGCTAGATTAAGAGAAGCTAGCCTCCACAGATAACAGTGAAAAAATAAAAATAAACAAAGGAATAATAATATATTAATATATAAAGCTGAAAAGTTTGCTTGTTTAAACGCGCTAATCACAGGAACTACTGGTCAGATTTGAAAAATTCTTTCAATGTTGGATAGACCATTTATCGAGGAAGGCTATAGACTATATATTATCACGCCAAGACCAATAGGAGCGGAGCAGCAATGAAAAATGTTTCATAATCGGGGGGGCTTTGAAAACAAATTCCAAGCGGACGGCGTCGCGGGCACAGCTGTGCAACAAAATGCAATAATATTGTGAAATGAATAAAACACTTTGCTAATATATGTAGCAGTATGCAGTCGTATAGGATTCAGGGCCTTACTCCTGGCTCTTTATGAGCAGCCTCCTGATGAAGTCCTTGGCGTCGTCCGAGACGTGCTGGAAGGCCTCCTCGTCGAACTCCCAGTCGCAAGCCTTCACGTTCTTCAGCGTTTCGATGTCGTTGTTGCCGGCGAACGGCGACAGACCTGATAATCTGTGAGAGACGATAACATAATATTAGTTTGTGAAATCAAATGTATGTAAATTGACATTAGTAAATCGATTTACAGATTTTCAAAAAAAAAATAACTATACTATCAGTGTATGGCAGTTGTAAGTGACTTGTATCTACGTCGTTAAATTAAATCGCGTGTGCTTCAACCAATCACACTTTGAATTAACTTTCGCGCGATAGATGTCGGTGATAAATATTTTAAAGTATATTCAAAATAGATAAGAGAGTAAATATAAGATAACATTTAAAAAATGTAACAGTTACAAGTTATAATATATTTCTGATCCATGAAAACGTTGTCGGCAAACTGCGTTACAGTTTGACAAAGAACACTTTTGTAAAAAAAATAAACTTGGAAAATAAATCCCGCTAAGTAAATAAGTAAGTAAGTTGCTTAATGCTTGCAACTATCCCCCACCTAAAAAAAGATCTGCCCACAAACAGGGTGAAGGATCGTTGACTCTGCTTTGGTCCTGTAGTCTTGACTTCTGGCCAGAAGAGCACTGCGGTGTTTTAGTGGGTATTCCGACAAATAGCGAGGCCCAGTCTACCAAATTGTCATGTCCCAATCAAATCAGTCGTTTAATAAGAAAAGGCTATAGCTGAAATGGTTTCTTCTAAGACTACATATATACATAACTTCACGCCAGATACCTTGCGGGGTAGGCACGAACAACAGAGCGCCATTAGGCTTATTCTTACACACCTACTTGCTTCTTTGCATTCATAGTTCTTGTCATGCACGCTCGTCTGTTCTTAAGGCTCTGACATCACCTTCTGCTAGTACACGATCAATTTGATCATGGAAGGTGTGTCGTGGCCTCCGCGACTTCTGCATCCATCCACTTTTGCATTGTATATCTGTTTAGTCATTTTTTCATATACATTCTTTCCACAGGCCCGAACCACCGGAGCATTCCTTTCCTTACCTTCACCCCGACACTCTCTTTCAGACCAACTCTCTTTCTTACTTCGGTATTACGAACGCGGTCCGCGAGCGTCACGCCGCAGATTTTTCGCAGTGCTCGCATCTTGACCGCGTTTACTCTACTTTCGTGCTCTCTATTCCATACCCAACTCTCGCTGCCATACGTGAGCGTAAGACTAACACGGCATTATAATTAGTCATTAACACTTACAAAACGTATGCGAGGACACCGACGGCCCACATATCAGTGTAGAAGCCGACCGGCTCGCGTTCAACTATCTCCGGCGCAGCGAACTCGGCGGTGCCGGTTGAGATCTTCACCACTTCGTTCGGATCCAGCTTGGTCGCCAGACCGAAGTCGATTATCTATTAATGAAGAAATTCAAAAAAACATGTTAATTCGAGAACTTGTAAATTTGAAGTGTATGCCTGTGATTTCGCAGTGAATGCCAAAAATTAAGTGGAAAGTGCTATTTATACGATGTACGATTCATTCGACAAGTTCGAGTATCGAAATAACGTGGAAGTTTACCAATGAATTAAAAAAGCTACCCCTCTAAGCCCCCTGGACAAAAATCTGTCAAAGTTTCTCTTGGTTATAGGTTCCGAAATTGCTCAACAACTAACCATCAAGGCAACGAAAAGTATACGCAAATCTTAAATGCGCCTCGAAAATTACTTTCGTGAGTTTGCGCAAGTCCAATGAATAATGTTTATTATATTAAACTTTGCAAGTCTGAATAGACCCGGATAGCGGCAGAGCGAGATTGTAATACTCTTCCCTCTCAGTTCTGTATGTAACACCCCGTGAACCGAATCTGCGCAATCACCTGTACAAACTTCAAGAACGCATTTAAATTTTGTTCGTCCTATTCTAGGTTGTCTGCTGCTTTCTTGAATTCTCGTCTTGTATTTTAACAGGTATAAAGAATGTCGTTTGTTGAATGACATAACTGACCAGTTGAACCTTAAACTAACCTTAACATCGGTTCCGGTTCTGGTCTGGCACATAACGTTTTCTGGCTTCAAGTCCAAATGGATTATGTTCTGTTCGTGCATATGCCTGACGCCCTCGCAGATCTGCCTCATATAATGTGCTGCTTCCGCCTCGCTCATATTGTAGCCTGGTTCCGTAATACGTTCGAACAACTCCCCACCGGATAAGCTGTATTCAAAGATTGATTAAATTTGCTATAATAAAAAACTTTAAATTAAATCACTAATGAATATAACGGGATAGCTTTGAGTTTTATATTCATAATAAAAGTATCATCCAATATGCATCATTCTATGTCGGGTTTAGGTCTTCCTGTTTTAGAGGAACCAGTAATTTAACAACACATGTAAAAAGTGAACTCGGAGTTTCGCATATGGAGTATTGCAATGTGCAGCTTTCCTTACGATGTTTTCCATCAACGTCGGCAAATAATAATTATGAAAATATACAAGGTCTAAAGCAGAAAAATTCTATTTATTCAGGAAAATTTAATTGTTCATAGGATCCGGATTCGAATATCATGCGAGCAAATATTAATGCAATGACTATAAGAAACTCATAGCATCTTTAAAGTAACATTTTTAACAATTGCACTATTAATGCTATTCATATTAAAATAACGTAAGGTAACAAATAAATTAGACTCTTGTAAATCAATATTAACAGCTAGAAGGCGTTAAGATATTCTTTTAGCAAAAATAAACAAATAGTTTTTAGAAATACTTACAACTCGAATATAAGCACCATCTCATCATCATCTTCAAATGCATCATGTAGATTGATCAATTTCCTGTGGTGCAGTTGGTTCATGATGTCGATCTCCTTCTTGATCAGCTCCTTCTCCATGGCACCGGTGACGGGAATGAACTTAGCAGCAAAGTAATTGCCAGTGGCACGTTCACGACAACGATGGACAACACCAAACGCGCCTGTGCCTACAACATTTAACATAAAGCTCACCTCATGCTCGTGTTTATGGGAAAATTTTGAAAATAATTTGATTTCTGCCGAATATTGGGGGCTGTTGGACTTATGCAGATATTGAACGATTCTAAACGGCTTAAAATTGTTTCATCAATTAATAATTATATATTATAATAATATGTGTACTGTTAGTGTTCCATTTAAACAAACTAAATAAATACCTTTGTAATAAATTAATAGGTCATGAGTAACAAATCTTCAAACTTTTTGAGCTTGGTAAAGCAAGAAATTCTCTACTCAGCCGAAATGAGGTGAATGTGTAGTTAAGAGAACGGATAATATGAGTAACGAGCACAAGGGGCTCGTTGAGAGAAAGAAGATTAAGGTGATATGAGCATATTATGAGGAGGAATGCAAATCATATGACAAAAATATTGTTAAACTGGGATATAAGAGTAAAGATAGGTCAAAAACGAGAAACATGATTGTGCGCGAAGGCAGATATTATTATAAAGATTTGTGGTGTTACTAAAGGCGTATACAACAATAGAGGAAGAAAGGTGTTGAAGCAACTGATTACTGAATTACTGCGAATAAAGCTAGCCCAATAAAAGAAGCTCAAGATATGCTGGCTTGATCTCTCAATAAGAGATGGCAATTGTCAATTGGAAAGTAAGAAGTAGGAAAAGAGTTCCTAAATGTAAACGCAGATAGTCCGAACGCAGGTAGAATTTAATGCTAGCATAATGATGTTGAGAATGAAGGTGGTGGTGGTGTGTGATCAACAAAAACAGTAAATGGAATCAAAATGTACAGAGGTAATATTAATTGCATTAAATATCTGCATAAGCCCTAAATAAAAGGTATAGTAATTGATATTCTACTGCCAATCGTGATAGAAAAGTAATAAAAACGCACTATTTTTGCATAACTATAATAAAGATATGAATAATACGAAGCGCAAACCCGTGCATTAACTACTGCTTAATAGAGTAGTAATGAAAATAAACTTAATAATAATTCGCATATAATATAATAAATACTCATAATATCACTGGAAAGGAAGATCCTAATTATTAGGTCCGAATTCATCTATTAAATATGAGAAGTGTAATTCAGATTCAGCTCGACTGGTTGTCTGTGTGTTCCACTTGATTCAGAAATATATATATTATACAGCTAGTTTAAAAAAAACTTTCTACAATTTATTTAAAATGCCGCCTATTAATTTAGATCCAAAATCACAAAAACAAACCGAAATAATTATGCTGTATTAAAAAAAAGAGTTTAGTGATTATATGAGTGGCATAAAAATTTCAAACACAACATTTCGGTTTAAAATGGGGCACTAATTATTTTATATTTAAAATATAACAAAACTGTTTTTCGTATATCCAAATTGAATACTATGTTATTCTTGGGTTTAAATAAAGTACCAGATTTTAAAATGTTTAATTGAAATAAATGAGCAGACGAACCAGTTAATACTAAGGGATTAACATTCTCCATAATAAGAGGGCTAATATATTGACAACCTACGTTAGACGTTAAATATTTGATATTAAAGGAAACAATATATATATGACTAATAATCGAATATTATAATTACTTCTAAATATTTGCTATTGTCAATTGCTCAAATAAAAGTGCATAGACATGCTTTCAGCTAAAATATAGAGAATAATAATACGCATTGCACATTGTTAAATTAAATAATAATAATAATTATTATAATAATAGTATGCGTGTGAGACAGAGAGATGCAGAGATAGATTATGCGCTACATCGATCTATTCACACACAGACCTCCAGATGGTTTCCGTCTAGATGTTGCCCTCACGAAGTCACCTGCGAAATTGATCATTATGTTCACGTGTTTTAGGGTCGAAATTCCTTTCACTACATCATACGGATTATTTAGTGTGAAGTTTAATCCTATGGATACTTATTGGATATTAAAATCTATACCATATGTAACTTAATTTATTGTAAACTTAAGTCCCTTATCCCACGTTTGTAACGCAATTGACATAATGATATCAAGTTGTAAAAGTGGTAATTAGGAACTTTTAGACCCTCATGAATAATTAAAAAGACAGTTTTTTGTATACCGTTACAGAAAACTTACAAACTAGTGCTATTGTGTAGAAAGGGTGATCTTTTGGCTAAAAAGCTACCTCTTTCCAATAACTCGTGATAGATAAACATAAATTTAAAACAAAAGTAGACGTAAAGCATGCGAATACAAAATAAATAAGATAAATCAAAGGTATAGATACATAGTATTAAAAATAAGGATTAATGATAGGCAGTGACGAAAATTCCCGTGAATAGGGAAAAGTCACTTACCATACACTACTTACACTGGTATCTGATATTTTAAAAGTCTTATTTATTGAAGTGACATTTTCTTATGGGAGGGTAAACCGCTTCGTTACGCAACGCGTTATGGCGCCAGTGTGTCTGGCTTTCCTTTCTTTCACGTTAGATTAGTTTAAGCTATCACTTCTGTCGGGCGTCCCAAGACGGACAGCGTCTGTTTGTTTTTTGTATAATTAAAAGCGGTTTCTTGCAAAATCATTCATCGTTTCAAACATTTATTTATTACTATTTTATAATATATTAAACAAAACGTACTAAAAATACCCGATAAATATCCACGGGACAGTAAAATTCGACCGTAAAAACTACGTTAGGTTAGTAGTGGCTATGTTAATTAAAAAAAAAAACTTGAAAAATTCATTGTTGCCTTTCAAGCAACTTCGTGAGTGCGTGTTTTAGTTCTAAATATTTAATATTCATGCTTTACGTTGCTTTTATAATTGATATTTTTTAAATAAATAATCACTTAGGTTAAGTTGTGTTTAAGTTCACATGCGTACTTATGACAAGTCTGAATTTAATCATCAACATTATCTAATTGAATGCCAGCCTATCTGGTATTTTAACAATTCTTATAAGAGATAATGAATTTCTAAATAGACATTAATAAACTCGTTTTTGATATTAGCCTATCTAAGCCAATATTATATGTTGTGAAAGTGATTTATTGTTTATATTTAAAGAGAACTAGTTGATTTATTTTCCTCATAGGAATACTACACAACCCTTCTAAAATTTTAATACAAATCTCAATATAGCAGAAACGTCTGAAAAATTAAAGTAAAAAAAACCAATTCTCTTAGAGCAGAGTCACGTCGAGAAAAGCACCTATCCTATAACTGCAATATTTTTACGATTGTTACGCTCCAGACATGATATTAAAAAAAAACTAACTAGTTTATAACTTTTACTTTGACTTTTTTACTCCTGTCACTAATATTAGAATGGATGCAAATCCTTAAGTGTCCCAAATGCCAAAATTTATAAAACAATATTTTCAACATAAAGCCCCGAAAACACTACAAAGAATGTCCAAGAAGACATAGTTACCAAGAACATTACATAAGTATACTACATAAGGTATATTCTCTAAGGATTCTAAGCATACTGCCTAAGGATAATCCGTACAGTTTGAAACGCTACTACAACTCTAGTTGTCTAGTGAACCAAAACTAAGGGCCGCTTGCATAACGATACTCTTTAAATCAAATTTAGTTAATCATATTAAACTGCCTAAATATGTTTTACACAAAACGTATTTAGGATGTCTAGCATAAGGCGGTCTCCCATGTTATTTGGCTAAATGTATTTACGCCGTCGGTAAAACAGCCAGATGTGTTCCGTTTCACGCGGCGATTCATTTTTTGGAACAAACACACGAAATTTAGCTTTAATGTTAGTTATACCTTGCGTAAAAGGGGATTTTATTTGGACAATGTCAACTTGACAATTGAAATTTCATTCGTTTGGTAAGGTTACTTCAGAATTTTTGGCGGCAACCTGAAGAATGTTTTATTGCTGTGCTGTTTTATTTTCGATTTTATGGGTATTTAGCATTGAGATAAATAATCAAAGCAAATAATTTACGAGTGACAATCTGTAACTGACTTTTTAATAAGTGACAATTTCATAAAGAATAATAAATATTAATATGTGAAAAGAGGTTATTCAACATTTTTCTGTCCTTAAACGCGTTTAAGGCAGTTAAATATCCATTTGTGTGTGATTAACTTTGACAGTTCTTTAAACATATCTACCGGTAAATTTTCCGTTGTGCAGACGTTAATCGTATTTAAGGATTTTAAATGCGTTTTGTGTTTCTCAAATAAATTTAAGGAACGTCATGCAAGCCGCCCTAAGTCGCAAAGGGCTAAACTAATCGCTGATACACTGCAAATCCTCTAAATACCAGCCACAAACCGTCTAATACCAGATTAATTTGTATCAACTTACCAATCTCTTCGAGAATGTCGTATTTGTCGTACACTGAGCAAGTGTTAATGTCAACTGGCTGCGGAACGTATTTGCTGTAGATATCGAACACGTAGCTGTCGTAGTCCTTGATCGGGCCGTGGTCAGCGTTGGTGCGGATGCGTTTGCCAGTTCGTCAACTACGACACAAAATACATTCGGTTTAAATCATTGCTAGTAGATAATTTTACTCTTTCGCTCTTCTCTACGGCTTAACATGTTGATGAATTCATTTGCAAAATGACCAAACAATCTTCACTGCTTCACACACGGATTGGTCTGTTGTTATTTCGAACAAACATTCAGACTAAACACGAGAATTTTTACTTCGGTAGATCGAGGTAGCTCTGGGCTAGGAAACTGAAGTTTAAGCGATAGCAGAGAGAGAAACTAATTGAAATGTATTATTTAGAACTCTAGAGAACAATTTTGTATATATAATTTTGGCCAAAAGCTTGCGCGCAAAAAGAGCGTCGACTTTCCACCAATAAATATTGTCATAAAAATAGCTTTAACTATTTCGGATAGACTATCAGGCTAGAAAATAATATAATTATTATTAAACTAACGTAAAATGCAGAATTAGCATTGTTGTTTAGTAATGGATAAAATTGGCGCACTTGGGAAACCTACGTCCAGCAGTGAACTTCGATTGGCTGAAGAAGTATGGAAAAATGTATTGCAGATAGTTCTAGCAAAACTTAAATGCGTCCTTGAAGTTCGTACACAACAACGCACAAAACAGGATTATAAAGCGTACGAGTTGGTACGGAAGAGTGCTGGTTCTTGCTCGTTCGTTACACGAGTTCTCATTTCATCTCTTTTCCACTATATGCTACCAGGTGTAAAAAATATCAACACTTTACTAGACTTGGGTAAAAGCATGGAGCTAATTTTTCTCCAGACGCATAAATTTTTGCACGTACAGTATTTTAGAGCAGACTAAAGATAAAGATTCCAAGATCTATTTTATTATTAAGGAATCAAAAATATGATTACCAGGGTATTCCTTCTTCTTGAACTCTTTCTTGACGATAGCCTTAGTCTGGACAAGCGAGGTGGGTTCGCTGGGCTCTGACCTGCCGTAGATGTTCTCAGCATACACTCTGAACTCGTACTGCTTTCCTGGTACCAAACCGGTGATCGCCATTGTTGTGAACCTAAAACGTTTTGGTTATTAAAGCCAGCTTTTCATCTCCTTCTATTACATATTCTTTTACCTTACCATTAGTAGAAAATGGCCATTATCTGTATAGGGTTTACGTCGTGTTATAACCAGTAAGGGACTATTTTTCAATCACTAGATAAAAGTTATTCATAGAATATAACACACGTGGAAAAATTAGATTTAGAAATGACAGTTGTATGAATGAATTAGTTGGATTGTTTTACTATTGAACTGTCATATATTTATAATTTATTAGACTGATAACTTTTATCCCATGATGGAAACATCTGAAATTCTAGGATAAGTGAATTGACAGTAAAAGATAGGAATTACGAATACGTAATACGAACTTGTCAAAGGTAACTTTGAAGATGCTATTTTATCTGTAGGATTCGCGAATCGCATAGATCAAGATTGTATGTAATATGCAATTATATAAAGATACTTATGTTAGGGGCTAAGAAGACGAGATTAATAAAATAAACTAGAGGTTTACGTTGTTACAAGATATATTTCTAAGTGTGTTATTGGTAGCACCGACAGCTTACAATGACATCAACGCAATCCAAATTTCTAAATTCAAATTTAATACATACAAAAAGTTTCTTTAAAAGATTTCTTTCAAGTTATACCATAATAATACGTAGGGACATACTTTCTGGATTTATGTTAAAAAAAATGTTATTTTTGTGGTCAAAAAAGGCCACGACAAGAGATTGAGTGAGAGGTCAAGTCTGGTGCCACTTTAGTCCAATATCATTCTAAAAGAAAAAGATTTTTAAACATTCAATACGGGATACGTCCATAAAACATGGAAATCATATTTAAAAAAGAAAAAAGCGTCACCTGGTGTTGCCTACACGTATCCAGCTGGTCATAGGATGCTCCCGTTTCTCGACCAAGTAGTTGGTGATGTCCGATCCTCCGTCCCACACAGGCGCCTTCCAGCTGAGGGCCAGCGAGTCCACGCCGATGTTATCCACGGCTGGGAACCGTGGCGCGTCAGGACGGTCTGAAAATTCGAAGATATATTTAAAAATATTAAGAAATAAGCAGCAGAAAAATATTGTGGCGACCGAGCCGACCGAACTTTTAGAAAGAACTACCAATTCCTGGAAGGAAAAGACAAGCACGGATATATTTAGAAAAGGACAGACGATAAACGAAAGAAAGAGATAGATGTTAGAAAGAGATAAACGACGAAAGAAAGAGATAGAAAGATGTTAGAAAGGGATAGATGTATAAACGAAAGTTCCCGAACTGAAGGTTCGGGAAGGAAGAGACAGAGATAGATAGATGGGTTCTAGAAAAATTCTTCCGGGTATAATAAACGGCGTAAGGCGCGCCTACCGGGCAGTTTTAAGTTGAGTTCAGTCCAAGACGGTGAAGCGATAAGTGCGATACTAAAGAGTTGGAAGAGAAGGTTAATAGAAGACAGAGACGAATTAAGTGGTGAATTTAGTGACAAGTTTGGTGAACGGATACGTGAAGTAGGTGTGTAGCGTAGTTCGAGAGAGGAACCAGAGGCGAGCTACACGCGATAATATCGGCGATGGTATTGAAGGTGTGTTAACTTATCGGCGGGACTGTGCATCGTTGGTCGTGCGTATAGGGGCGACCCGGCTGAGAGGTACTACGTGCGGCTGTGTAAGTCAATAAAACTTTTAAAATCAAAAACTGGTATTTACTTCCAATCCATAAGTGCGTACCCCGCTCGCACGTAACAATATAATAAAAATATGTTTTAATGATTTTTTGTACCGGATTTTATTGGATTTTTCTAGTAGCCGTATCACGGTAGACAAATATGTGAAGTGCCAATGGTATTGTTAAAGTTTTAATTTAGCCTACCGCCAACTTATTCTTTTTAGTATTTTTTTTAATATTTTTTATCTATGGTCATTATTTGATACGTGTACTAGTCGCGAAAGCTTAGGGAAATACTATAGGCAATAAATAACATAATTATTATACAATCAAAAGATACCACCTATGTTTTTGCACACCATGAAACTGATGAATGTATAGAGTCCTAAACATTATCGTACTATATTGTGTTTTACATTGAGGTAAAACAGATTATTCCATGGTAAAGACAATGCCGATGGCTTCGTCCCTGACGTTGCGAACTTCTATATGCGACGGTAACCAGTGTTGCCCCGTTGATTTCCAGGTTCGCAACAACAACAGAAAATATACGAATATAAAAACTAATGACGGTTGCTTTTATTATTTAAATTAATTGAAAATATGATATTGAAGCTTTTCGATTATTTATAACATACATAAATACATACATAACTTCACGCCAGGTCCCTTGCGGGGTAGGCACGAACAACAAAGCGCCATTTAGGCTTATTCTTACACACCTCACTTGCTTCTTTGACATTCATAGCTCTTGTCATGCACGCTCGTCTGTTCTTAATGCTCTTGACATCACCTTCTGCTAGTACACGATCAATTTGATCATGGAAGGTGTGTCGTGGCCTTCCGCGACTTCTGCATCCATCCACTTTTGCATTGTATATCTGTTTAGTCATTCTTTCATCATACATTCTTTCCACATGCCCGAACCACCGGAGCATTCCTTTCCTTACCTTCACCCCGACACTCTCTTTCAGACCAACTCTCTTTCTTACTTCGGTGTTACGAACGCGCTCCGCGAGCGACACTCCGCAGATTTAAAAAAAAAATTTTTAAATAAAACTCAGTGACATTAGTCGTTCTGAATTTGATTCCATTTTATATTTTTATAGGTATTTTTTGTTTTATTTCCATTTTTTTTACTTCCCATTGTAAAATTATATAGATATACACTTTCTATCCTGGTTATATTGCAAAACCGACATATTTCATAAACTTTTCTAATCTATCCTAAGGTGGAAGAAACTGCTTTTAGTGATAAGACCACCTATTGTATTTTTATACTTAAACTTCTTGAACTGTATCTCAACGTTATTCAATAAAGTATATTCTATAATAGTTTTCAGACGATTTTTTTGGGAAAACCTCCCGTACTTAGGTCCGGATTTAAGTATATAGGAGATATTTGCAATTTTGGTTCCGTCTCGCGATTCAATGTTTTGACAATTAAGTTAGATATGTGCTCGTATTATGCATAATTAAAGTACTTTCTTAGCAGATTAGCTTTAAACAAGTACTTACCGCTGATCTCAATATTGATGATAGCAGTGTCTTGTCCCAGTTCATTTTCAGCCGTGATCCTGTATGGTCCAGAGTCCATCTTGCTGGCGTCACGAATCGTCAGTATCGCGTGTCGCTCTGGAAATTAATAATAAGCTTAATGACTTAGGCTCATTAATAACTTAAAGTGCTTATATCATCAAAAAACTTATGTCTATCATAAGATCGGCTAAATCACATTCTCAAATAACTTATAATCTATATATATAAGCAAAGTTTGTTTTCTTTGTCCGAGAAAACTCGAAAACTACTGGACCGATCAGCATGAAACCACAACCATTCGACGCGGAATTAATCGTAGATGCTTATAGGCTATATATTTTTCCATGTTTTCTCAATTTGTTTGTTTGTCATTCGCCGGGCGAATCGGGCGGGAACGGCTAGTAACTTATAAGTACTGTCTGAAATTTGAACTTATGGGAAAAGTTTATAAGTATATACAAACAGAAGAAGTAAAAAGCGCTTAAAGAAAATAATAACTTAATTATCGATTTTAAGTAAAATTCACTTCTGATCACTGGGTTAATAATCAACAGCGTTGTATTATTTGAGAAAAATGAACATGAAAACCTTTATCGAGTGGTATTTAAGATAATATAATATAATCCACTAAACTTTGCTTCCCAAGAAGGTGACAAAATTCCTCCAGACGTACATTGCTAACGGACTTAGTTACAATGATATAGGAATATAATTCATATATATATAAAAATCAATTGCTGTTCGTTAGTCTCGCTAAAACTCGAGAACGGCTGGACTGATTTGGCTAATTTTGGTTTTGAATTATTTGTGGAAGTCCATGGAAATTTAAAAGGTGATGATTGATGTACTTGTTTGTGTCTATGGGTTCTTAGGAAAATATGAGCGTAAATGTTTATTTTTTATACAAATAAGTTTAACTGCATAAATGCGGAAATACAGCTAAAACTTTAATCTTTAATCATTCAAAAGTAACATTTTGTAGGTTGGATCCTTTTTGCGTAACTACGTCCAATTATAAATACGAAAGTAACTTGGTTGTCTGTTACGCATTCACGGAAAAGTCATGGAACCGATTTTGCTGCAATTTGATATGCAGGATGAATTTTTCAAGAACAAGTAAGATCGGAAATTTTTGGGGCGAATAGCAACCTAAATACAAAGCAAAATGAAATCAAACTATACCTAGTAGAATATTTTGTCCGTGCAGTTTGGGTCATAAAATAAAGCGAGTATTTCGCTCTCTTCCACTCACGGGCCTTATGGGCTGGTATACGATGGGCATTATTGTTGTCGATAAGCGTTATCGATAGTGTATTTAGTTTTGTCATTTTGTGGGTTAGTTATAAAATAGACACAACAAAGTATTTATTAAAATAAGAATAATAATGACTTATAATAAATTATTAATTAAGTATCTATGTTAAAAAAAAAACTATAAGTACAAAAGTTAGAATGTAACAAGTTATATTAAAAACAAATATAAATACTTATATCTAAGTTTAAAAGAACAGCCAAAAAGATAATAATGATTTCTATAAGAATGATGATAATCTTTCTTTGATAAGAATGGGTTTTTATCGATAATGGCGTTGCGCCCGCGCAACACGCTCACCGCCTTACCGGGCTGAGGCCGAGCTTGATTTATGACCCAAACTGCACTGACAAAATAATTCTACTATAGGGGAAAACCCTAGTTACCTACCTTTCCTCTCGACGTGATAATGCAGTCCGGACTCGATGGTCTCGCCTCACGCACCCACGTGATCCTGGGCACCGGGTGGCCGGTGAAGGGATCTTGACCACCACATTCTCGCCCTTGTCGAAGTACGCGGTGACGCGGAAACGAGGCGGCACGTTCAGTTTCGGCGCGGCTGGTGGTACGAAAAAGAAACATCAAAACACATATTTTTTTATGTTGCTTGTCAGTGACGTGGCACACGGAATGTGGAATACTCAGCAAGCACTGTAGCGAATAGTATTCGAATACATTATTCGATACAAGTTGTTGCAGGGTATTATTTTAATTTTAAAGTAACGTATTTATAGTATTTATTAAAATTTATTTCTTTCTTTCACGTATTAAAGTATTATTATTAAGTATTTTATAAGTAGAATTAGTTTTAATAATTATTTAGTTTATTAACCAAATTGGGTCGTTTTTCGTACCTACCTAATCTACTTACTACGTTTTGCACTGAAAATCAGCGTTGTGTCGGATATAGTTCCGGCACAGCAATATGCTGAGTGCAAACCTTGTTTGCTGAAGATGCGGCGTACAGATTTTCAAAATATGCTTGTGTTTAAAAATGTATAAGAAATGTAAATGCGTCGCTATTTTGCAAATAAAGTTTCTTTCTTTCTTACATATGAACGGCATCCGATTGCCAAGTAAAGACTATTGAATACCATACCAGATCTGGGTAAATTGTCGATTGTTGCTCTGCTCAGCTTCCTACACCTAGTAGTGGTGATATGAACACTCTACGTACCCCTTAGGGTGTTTAGATTTTGAAACTAATAATTTTAAACGATATAAAAATAATAAATTTTAATATTAAACAATTTTAAATACTAAATTTAAAGTTTAGAAGTCCTGTAAATATACAAACACTATTATGAAACGCAAAAACGTCTACAAGCTAATTTACTTGTACTCGACTATGAATTTCTTTTCAACTCTCACTTTCGTGATTTTACTACATCATTATAATATATGAGCATATAGATCACACCTTCATGTCAAATTTCGTTGTGTGTGATGCTCGGGCTCATCTGAATTAGTGTTAAAGATTTAGGCTGTGGCCGAATACGTCTGATTTTAAGCGTTAAAAAATAACGTCGTTAAGGTATAGCCCTATTTGTGTATATGTTACGGCTAATACCCGAAGTGCGGCTACACCTAGTTCTAGCCGGCTAAAACTAGGTGTAGCCGCACTTCGGTTTTTAAACCTAGGTGTAAAAGATTTCTTCTGATTTGATTGAGATTCTGTACAAGGCCAGAACGCAAGGGTATGAAACTAATCGCGTATAGATTGGAAATAAGTTTTTTTACGAAGTTCTTCCAATCCATACAAGAGCAGTACGCAAATACTGCCAGTACACATAGGGACTAATCGTGTATGTTTCGGAACCTTCTAACCTATATTAAAAATGAAAACATGTCACTACAGACCAACAGACTCCACGTAGGCTTGGCTACATCTAGTTGTAGCTAGCATAAAGAAGGCTATACCTAGTTTTAACCAAAGAACTCGACTATACCTAATATTAGCCGTGAACAAATCTTTTACACCTAGGTTTAAAACCCGAAGTGTGGCTACACCTAGTTTTAGCCGGCTAGAACTAGGTGTAGCCGCACTTCGGGTATTAGCCGTGACATATATACAATATACATACGTTATGTGTCTATATTTCACGCATGTCAAATTGCGTCTTACACACCCATCGCCACATCTGCGTGAAATGGCCTATATCTTTAAACTCATCCCAGAAGAAGCCGCATCATGACATACAACAAACAGACAGAGAAACTTCACGGTTCGGTTTTTATGACTATGTCTAAAGAACCTTAAAAAGCAGGTCATTACGTTTTCAGAGCAATTTACACTGCTGCTAACAGTACATGTATATTAAAAATTTAACACTCACTCATAATCAGCAGTTCGGCCCTGGTGCTCTTGACTCCGGCCCTGTTGACAGCCCTGCACACGTACTCGTCGGCGTCCTCGCCAAACACGTCGTTGACTGTCAGGAAGTGGTTGTCGCCCTCGCTCCAGATACGGTGACGAGGACCGTTTGTTATCTCCCTTGCACCTATGGAAATCAGGAGAAACATATAATATTGTTACAAAGTTACAGGTATAAATTCTATAAGCCGTTGGAATTATCACAAAGTTTATTAGAAGTACACAAGTATTCACACCTCTTACAAGTATAGCCGAATACAACAAAACCAAACGAAGGAATGAAATCGTAATCATATAAATCGCAAAGTTCGTCGTTATAAGACACTCACTTCGAAAGTGTATTAGGTAACGCCTCGTTCACAGTCAGAACACGACTAGCGATTTCCCGGCTGACGGAGTTTTATTCATTTGTAAATTAGAGATGGACTCCTAGGAATATACCGCCCACTGCTTCTTGAAATCATTAAATAGTCAGCTCAATGGCATCTAAGAATTCGCATGAAATACCAACAGAGGAAAGAAGGTTTTATGACATCTTACAGCGGCGTGAACAAAGAGATTAGCTCAAATAATAGATCACTCAAATTCAAAGGTGTAATAAAACCCCTGCAAGGGCCAGCTTGCATATAAAGAAATGTTTTACTAAGGGAAAATAACACCAGAAGAAGTTTTCGGTGTTAAAAAGACAAGAAATAATAAGATTTTTGGCAATCCAGCGAGTTGTTGATACAAACGAAATGGATGCTGCCCTAATAAGTGACTTATCGTTTGAATTATATGTTAAGGGGGATTCAATTTCTATGCATGTGTGATGGCTGCGTCTGAAGCCAAGGTGGACGTTCTTAGTCGACGAGGGTCGACGGTGAGTCTATGTAACTAACGCAATTATTTATATTATTCGACAAACATTTACCCAAAAACTGAAAACAACAAAATTGTGCTTAATACGAAATATCTAGGTTTTTTACCTGCGGATTCCCCACCATGCATTTCTACGATACGAACAAATGTGAATATTACCGAAATCTCTACAATATGGGTCCTTCAAAAAGGGCGTAAAGAGAAATATAAAATCTCAACGAGGTAGACACGTAACGTATAAAGAAAGAAAGACATATTTTATTTAGGACAAAAACAATATAGTATTGGACAAAACAATATAATTATCAAACAGTAAAATAAAAAAAAAACAGAATAAGTCCTAAAATTTGACCCAAGCTCAGCATATGCTGATCGTTTAAGACCAGCGCTGTTCTTCCGCCTGGGACTAGCAAGTGAAGTCACACAATGCAACACACATAATAGAGGAACATCTTCATGGGCGACGGTAGTCACTTACCATCAGGTGAATAGTTCGCCACTTTGCCTATATGCAGACATAAAATACATTGACATGAAACTCACCCTTGTACCAAGTGATGGTAGGCTTCGGTGATCCAGTGATGGTGCACTGGAACTTGGCATTGTGGTACTGGATGCAGTTGGCGTTCTTCAGCGGCTTCACGATTTCCGGCGGTGTGGCGGCTGTAAAAGAAGAAAGAAGAAATTAATTTGAATTATAACATACTAGATATGCCCGCGACGTCGTCTCGTGGAATTTGTTTTCTAACCCCCCGATTTTGAAACATTCTTCATTGGTGCTTCTCTTGGTCTTAGCTTGATGATATGTAGCCTATAGCCTTCTCAATAAATGGGCTATCTAACCCTTAAATAATTTTTCAAATCAGACCGGTAGTTCCTGAGATTAGCGCGTTCAATCAAACAAATAAACAAACATACATACAAGCAAACTCTTCGCTTATTAGTATAAGATATATATAGGTCATACAAAAAATCTTCTCCAGCGGAACTTTCTATAAATTATAATAGTGTAGTCCTTTGTTACCTAATTATTTGTTAGTCTGTTTGTTCGGAATTCATGCAAAAATATTGAGCCGAGTTCGATGCGGATTTCGCTGACCGATAGCTAATTCTCGATCTTAAATTCTGCAGTACTTTATATCCGGGAATCTCGCGGGTTTTTTCTCGGGGATGTTTAAAGTTGCCCGATTGAAAAAAAAATCTGATTCCGATCCGATATTTACACGGATCAATAGCATTTTTTTATCATAAAATCTATGATCTTTGCTACACGTCCACGGTGAATGAAGTCGCGGGAGAATCTCAGTTTTGAACTAATTTGAATTGAACAAGTTTTAAATTTCAAGTTAGCATGGCACTAGATCTCAGCTCTCTTTTCAAATTCTATCTGGAAGACGAGAAATCTAAGGCCACAAAGAAGATATTTATCGATTACCATACTCGATTTATATGGATGAACTTCAACAATTAATAATGTGAAAACAAATACACCACACGATAAATTCAACTAAAATATTATAATTCATTATAAAAACTATCAATATATTATAAAGAAATCATTTTTACAATCTTCTTTGGATAGTGAACTGACCTTTGGGATCGACGACCTTGACCTGCTGGCTGGCAGTGCTGGGCGGCGACAGGCCGGCCTCGTTCTGGGCCGTCACCCTGAACTCGTACTGCCGACCCTCGATCAGGTTCGAGCAGTTGATCTGGTTCGGGAGGCAGAGCACGGGGTTCACGCGCTGCCACGTCGTCGCGCCCACTTCGCGTTTATCGATCCAGTAGCCTAACAAGATTTTAGAAAATAATAATGAAATAAAAGTTAAAAAATAACACAAATATATTTTTGAAACATTCTCTAATATTACTAGTGCCTCCATAACCGGCGTACAAACATACAAAAAGCCAAGCAAAGTAAGTAATGCTTGTGTTATGGGTAATATATAACCGACATGGGGCCGGCCTCCGACCACAGAAAAAAAAACGAAAATTTCCTTTCCAAAATTTATACATACATACATAACTTCACGCCAGGTCCCTTGCGGGGTAGGCACGAACAACAGAGCGCCACACAGGCCCATTCTTACACACCTCACTTGCTTCTTTGACATTCATAGCTCTTGTCATGCACGCTCGTCTGTTCTTAAGGCTCCTAAAATTTATCGTACCAGAAATCGATCCCAGATCCCCTGGATAGTAGTCAAATAGGAGAACGAAGATTTAGACCATTGCACCATTGAAGGCGTCATCTCAAACCCTTCCATATCAGCTGTGGCACACAGGATCTTATTTATCTCTGCTATAACTCAAACAGATAAAAATAAATTACCTTGAATCCTGGAACCTCCATCATTTTCAGGCTTCTCCCATTCCAGGTGAACGAAGTCTCCTCCGACCTCCAAAATTTTGGGAATACCAGGCGCCGATGGTGGGTCGAACGGTGCTTTGGCCTTAAGAGATTTCGTAAGTATGAGGAAGCATTCTCACGAATAAGACAGTTTGGTTTATAGATATGTGCAAATTGTTCTAAACACAGCTTTCCAAATTAAAGAATTTATTGCTCTCCAGTTACATAAGCTAAACAAGTAACATTACACAATAGTGCTTAACTTACCATATGCGACCATAATATCTTTACTCCCCGTACTAGTTTAAAACTGTGTTACGGCAGAGTAAATTCTCGTTCCGCAAGTTAATAATCTCAATAAGATAGATATTTATTTCGAACTACCTTTGAAATATTTGTAAGCGCACAAAAAATGAGTTCGTACATTACCAATTATACAGTATACGTAAAGTAAACAAAAATTTATATATAGAAACTAGTTTCTACCGGCGATTTCGTTCGCGTGGAATAAAGATTCCTCTTAACTTTGGGCTAACGTGAACCCGCGACTTTGTTTACGCAGATGGTGTTTTTTTGTTTGAATTTATGTTGTTGGTCCGAAGACCTCACAACTTTACCGGGGTTTTCGGGGCGAGCGCCTTCGCGAAGCAAAGGCGCTCCATTCCGGAGACGACTTGCTCGAAGGAGCTCCCTGGAGAGTTTTACATAGGCTGGACTGTTGCCATGAGAGGGGGATGAATCTGATGAAGCCCACCATAGGGAGACACAATGAACAATAACTGCGACGGGTAATATAAAGCCCCAGGGGAAGTAACTTAGAAGGTGATATTAGTTTTGAATCTTAAATGTCCGCGACTTCGTCCGCGTTACGATCGCGATGTAGAATACTATCAGCGCCATCTATAGTTTATTTAATATGATGATGAAATACGCTATTCTAGACACTGTTTTGTAAGGTTTTATTGTATGATGATACCGACAATATCAATACTTAATTAGGTGCATAAGTTGTATACTAAGCTGTTTAAGTAATTAATTTTTTTATAACTATCCCACGGGAACTCTAATTTTTTAGGGATCAAAAGTATACTATATAATGACCAGGGATATAAGCTTCCACCATACAAAATTTCATTTAAATCGGTCCAGTCGTTTCGGAGATTAGCCCGTACAAACAGAGAAACAAAAAATTTGAAAAAGTCTAAATTATTTCTATTTCACTTTTCATCCCCCTGACTCGGTTTTTAGCATTTTTTTTCATAGTACAGAAATTCGAACTCTACAGTTTTATTATATGTCTCGATAACATTCGACTTGTCTAGCTACAAAATATTTTGGACCACTCTTATCACTTCACTAAGGGAATCTTTAAACGACAAAAATATAATATGTACATTAAAAAACTATTATTTAGAAAAACAAAATTGCAGTGAAATTATATCTGCATAATTATACGATGTGACTATGTTATATATGAATATGGATGTATAAGTTAAAATAACTTTTTTTCTGGAATCTTATTTTTTTTAAACTGAAATTACCAGGGTGTGTTGCATTACACGCAAACCTCATAGGTTTAAGTGGTGCCTTATTTGTATTTGTCATGTAAATTTTTAGTATCAATAAATAAAAAATAAATGAAAAAAAATTCAAATTTTAACCAAATAGTAGCTCTTTGTTTGACGTTAAGAGAAATTTCAAATTATTTCTCACCTTGATAGGATTAGCTCCTTCCAGAGCCGGTCCAACGCCGTTCTCATTGGCTGCGTGTATCCTAAAGTTGTACTCCTGTCCTTCAGTCAGTCCTTGGACAGTGAACCTTGTATCCCTCACAGAGGAAGCTATCGTAATCCAGACTGTGCCAGAGATGTCGTTACGTTCAATGACATAATGCGTGACAGGCATGCCTCCGTCGTAAGTGGGAGGCTTCCAGGCCAGTGTGCAGGAATGTCTGGATATGTCAGTCGTCTCCAAGGGTCCTTGCGGGGGACCAGGAAGACCTGTCACTGTTATGGAGAATGTATCCGATGTTTCACCTGAATTATTCTTGATCGTTATCTTGTAGGTACCTGAAAAATAACCGATAATAATTATATCAATTTGGATACGAGTCAAAAACAGTACTTTCATTTAAAATTGTTGGCCGTAAAAATATTCTTGCAAACTAGTTTACCCATATTTTCGCTTTACAGCATGTTTACTATACTGCTGCAGTATAGTAAACATGCTGGTGGAAAGTGATTACGAATGTCTATGTATATTTTGGCATAAGTGGAAATTTTGAAATTTGAACAGATTTCTAGCGTATGTGGCATTCTAAGATTGGATGTAGGATTGTCATGTGCGCTTCCGACCTTTGCCAAAAATGAAAAAGACGGAAAGACAAAAAAATATGTTTGAAGAAATAAAGACGTATTCACATAGCATACAAATGTAAAAACAATAAAAATTCCTTATTTTGAGAATTTGTACCCCGCATTTTTAGCAAACAAGATAGATAGATAACACTTGATTGCACACCAAAATATACAATTACATAAACAGACCATGTTTACAATATTTTCTAGGCAATACAACAGGTGACCTTATCGCCCAGAGCGATCTCTTCCAGGCAACCTAAATAACAAGTTGTGCGCTGAGCTCATTACTCTGCCGGAATTAAATCAGACACATAATTGTTATTTAGGGAAATCTAACTTTTGGAGCGATATCAAAGTGTTTACTTTATCTATACATATTTTTGATTTTATACTATTTAAAAATTATAAATTGTTGGAACAACTCACCCATATCATCCTTGGTGATATCCTTGATGAATATGAGTATGTAATCGTCGAACACTGTGTATTTGAGGTGGGGTGACTCGGTGACCTTGTGTCCGTCCTTGGTGAGGGTGACGTCGGCGGGCTGGTCGCCAGAGTACAGGATCTTGATCTTGGTGTTGTCGTGTTCGGGGAGATGCAAGTCGCCAGGCATTCGGGTGATGCGCGGCGGGTCTGATTGCATAGACAAATAACTCTTTTAATATAGATTCATAAAAAATATGGTGGTAGTTTTAACAAGAGACAAATATATTGCCACAAGTTTTTTATTATTTATTGCAGGAGTTCAGGAGACAGGCAGATGGCCCACTTGATGGAAAGCGGTTACCATCGCCTATGAACATTTGCAACCACAAAGGTGCTACAAATCCTGCTCTCTTAAGGGAGACTGGAACCTGGTCACTAATGCCGGAACACAACTCTTATAATAAGCAAACTGAAGTTTTTCTGGCTATATATCTTGCTCAAGATAATGGATGTTTGAGCAAAGAGGAGTATTTTACTCGGTCTTTACTAACACTCAGTCATATTATACTTAACACAATCTTATTGTGAAAATACTTACTTCCAATCTTAAGATGTGCAGTGCAGTAAATAAATCCAATATTATTGACAGCCTCACAAGTGTAGTCTCCTTCGTCGGCGTCAGTCGCCTCTGTGATGTTCAATTTCAGTACACCTTCACGAGACTCCGCAATGAATCTAATAAGATAAAAAATTAACTGAACATTACCAGTATAAATATAGTAGGAATTTTTATATGAAGAAATCTATAAAGTTTACTTCGTTGTATAAATGACAGTCTTTATAAAACATTGGAACACATCACCGGCTCAAGAATTTAAGCCAACCTAGATATAGAAATCGGTTAAGTAACATAAGAACCCGCCAAGTGAAATACAGGAACCCGGCAAGTATGATATAGGAACCAAAAAATTGAAACATAGAAACCGGTCAAGTGAGATATAGGAACGGTTCTAGTAAGATACAGGAACCGAATAAGTGAGATATAGGAACCGGTCATGTGAGACATAGGAACCGAGCAAGTGAGATATAGGAACCGGATTATTGAGATACGGGAACCAGTCAAGTAAGATATAGGAACCGGGCAACTAAGATATAGGAACCGGATAAGTGAGATATGGGAACCAGTGACGTGAGATATAGGAACCGTTCTAGTAAGATATAGGAACCGGTCAAGTGAGGTATGGGAACCGGAAATGTGAGATATAGGAAGCGTTCAAGTGAGATATAGGATGCAGTCAAGTGAGATATAAAACCGGACATCTGAGATAGGAATTGGTCAAGTGTCTCTCAATGGTACCCACCTGGTGCCGAGCACGACCTCCCTGCCGTTCCTGAGCCACCTGCCAGTCGGCACTGGGTTGCCGGTGGCGACGCACTCGAGCGTGAACGGCCTGCCGAGCGGCGCGCACATGTGCGGCGGCATCTGCTTCAGCCATTCGGGCTTGGTGCCACCCAACTCTTCGCCGGTGCGCACCGGCGTGGTGCAGGTCGATGGTTCAGATTTGCCTGAACAATTTAATGTGTTCACTTATTAATGCAGGTTAACCTAATGGCCTCGGCCCACCTGCGTTAGTGTTAGTGGCTGAACCAAATGCGGCTCACTGCATGTCAATGTTTAACAATGTCGCATCGTAAATAACGCACTAAGTCCTTGACTACATCTGCGTGACACAATCACTAAGTCTAACACTATCCCAAGTGTAGCAGAGGCATCAGCATAAAGCCTTACGTATTTACGAAATGAACAAAGCTACGAAAGGGATCACTTCATATTCTCACAAATTATACCCAATTGCCTCAAAAGCTGATGAAATCGTACATATATCAGGAACTGAACAAAGTCACAGAAAAAATGATCATATTTTGATTAATTATACTAAGTTGTTTTAAGGTCTTATAACTTTACGAATTCTACATAAATATCTTAAGGTTAAAATTAATGACGTCATAAAATTTTACCAAATAGGTTACGGTTTTTGGATTTGCTTAAACGCTCCACAGATACATTAAAAAAACGCTTCTGAAGTATTTTTAGTTTGATCGAAAAATATTTAAAATAATAATGATTCGAGCCAAAATAAAACTATAACATACGAATAAATATATCAAGTAATAAATAAACTTTGACTTTGACGGAAAGCTTCTTTTAAATATCAAAGTTCAGTTTTAGAGATATCTCAAAAATAAGGGTTGCGACGTTCATACCATAAAATATTTACATTTTGATTATTGATCGAATACTTAAATAAAATACACCTACATTAAAAAGAAAATTTTTATAGTCTTATTAAAAGCTTTGCAAGGGGGCATGAAGAAGGGATTTAAAATGGGCAAAATCATACCTGCAGTATTAACAGCAATGATGCGGAACTCGTAATCAGCCTTCTCGTTGAGATTAAGCGCAGTGAATGTGCTGTCCTGCACATTGTAATCGTTGCACTTCAACCATACAGAGCTACCGACATCGCGACGCTCAATGATATATCCGGTCACGCGAGAACCTAACAATTTACAACATATATAACATTTCCAATAAAATAAAAGAAGTCAAATATATTGTACTATAGTAGACGCATTATGAACTGAGGCTTCGGGTCATGAATCGTATTTATCTGTCTGTCTCGCTCGCACCTACAAGTTTTATGGAGAGATGTAGTGATCTGCGTAAGAATTGTAGAGGTGCATATCGATAACGAGATAGGTATCGGGGATCGATGTACTTTAAATTATATTAAGTATTAATAGCAATATTTTTTAGCGAAAATAAAAGTTTTAATTTGTAAGATAAAATGTTTGTTTCGACGTAATCGTAGAAAAACTATAGATCGTAATGTAACCCTGAAAAGGGCCGTTTTTATCTTTTCTAGGGATATTTCTTAGTTGTTCAAAAATATTATATTTATGGAAATACAACAACCCTTAGTCCTAACGACCAATCAGGAGTCAGAGTGCTACTGAAGTTCACGATGACGCACCGACCCTGCGTGCGCAGGTAGCTAAGTATCGATAACGGGTTGCATTGCGTGCACATTCCTAATGTCAGTGACATCTATTGCTCGACGACACAGTTTAAAATGCGTCGACTATGTACTTGTATATATTGCTTATAACAACTATCGGACATAACGTCCGAAGTATACGGTCTCTTCAATGTCGTTATATCCGGTTTCGACTGTATTATTTTAACTTAGATATTAGCAAATATAAATTAACCTATAGAATTTAATCTTTAATTACTCACCACCATCGTTTGCAGGTGGATCCCAGCTGAGGTCCACATAGTTTCTTCCGACCCTCGTGACCCTCGGGGCCCTCGGTGGACCCGGGGGTCCACACCTTGGCTTCACCTTGAACCTCTGCGACGTGGCAGAGTACTTGCTGAAGCCGGCCGCGTTCTTCGCGCGGACACGGAACTCGTATTCATGGCCCGCCTCTAAGTTGTAGGCCTGTGAAGAAACTAATACGTTCAAAGGGTGCTCATAGAATGAAAGACAAGATAGGAATGGCGACAAATAGACACTACCTTGATTTTTTTTAAAAGGTTGATACGGGATCTACATTTTTTTATTATTTTTAACGGTTAGCAGCTTATTGCACACCAGTGGCGTGAAGTTCATATGATTCGATACCTTATAGCCTTCTTTTAAGAGGAAGACTAGCGACGACGACTAAAACCAAAAGCTCGAAAGCACCATGATTCAATGGCGCTTAGGCTTTTATGCATTCTTATTGAATGAAATAGCAACAGTAATTCACAAGCCGATTGCGCACCAGCTTTTTGTTTCAAATATACTTTCTCGCTATTGCGCCGTGCTGTTTCGTTTTACTTTATTTGTTTGTGAGTTATTAGAGGTCTGGTTTATATTGTTTATCAAACTCAGGCAAAAAACACAACAGGCTTATACTTGCCGAGTTTCCACCCCACGCGACTGTTGTACATAGATTATTTAAATTTACATTATCGCCGACCAAATCAGGTAATATACTCCTATCATGTTATCTGGAAATATTTAGTCTTACAATATATAATACAATAAAAATTACTTATACAAAGAATAGTTTAGAAGCCACTTCCAAAACCTTCAAGGTAGAACTCGTCTTCTAAAAAATGTATATGGGTTCATATTAGCTATCTTTTACAGGACTGACCTGATAATTGCAATCCTTGACAAGGTAATCAGCGCCATTCCATACGCCGTCCTGCACGTCGCGGAATTCGATTTTGTACCCTTGTATCCTGGCACCTCCGTCCGACCTCGGCCTATCCCACACCAGGGTGGCGGTGGAACCGTCCCAATCCGTCACGCGAGGCACGCCAGGCGCGTCGGGAATCGTGAATGGGAACTGAGAACAATATGTCAACTTAGTCATTCATTCAGTCTTACATTCACTTCGAAGACGGTATCGAGTAAAACCAATTCGAAGGATCGATTATTCGAAGGCACGAGTTGTTATTCTTGGTAAACTTCTCTCATGATATGAATCTATATGATTTAAATATATAGGTACAGAATTTAATAACCCCAGTTTGTCAAGTCTTACCTTAGCAGTAATGGAATCATCCATAGTCAAAGGTTCGGACACGCCATATTGATTCTCGGCGCGAACCCTGAACGTGTATTTGCGGTTTGGTTCCAGACCCATTACATTGTAATGGCAGTTCCGTACAAACGATGAGATCTTGGTCCATACCTAGAAAAATAGGATTGTTGGAGTAACATGAAATTGCTAACATGGCGGGTATAACAAGATTTTTCAAAAGTCAAAACACGTTGCGTGAATAATTCCAAGATAGCATCCAAAAACAGAAAATATTTGTCTGTACTGTTTTCTACTTCAAAAATCTTGGATGTCGTATTAAGATCTCTGTAAACTGTCTTTAATGTTTTTCAAAACAGTGTCAACTCAAATGAAAATTGTCAAGTGTAGACTTGACATCTGACAGTTGACGTTTACAAACACTCCTTGCTAAATTATGTTACTCTACACTACAACAGTCAATACCTGCGGAGTCGATATCTATACGCCTCGACTCTAGAGCCTTAAAACTTAAAAGAAACTATTTTTACCGTTCCAAATTCTTTTTTATACCAAAGACTTTGAGAAGATAATAAAATTTAAATGTAAACTTACGCCATTGTTATCCATCTTCTCAACAACGTAGTTGGTGATTGGCGAGCCGCCGTCATCTAGTGGTGGTTTCCATGACAACGTGCAAGTGTCTGGTGTGATATCGTAAGCGTCCAAAGGTCCAACTGGCGGCGATGGTTTATCTACTACTAATACCTAAAAAACACAAAGTAGGAGATTTTTCAAACAAAAAATTAAATTAAATTTAAACATTGTCAAGAAACTGTATATGCTACAAATTTCATAGACGTGACAGAGAAAAGAATTCAGATATTATGAAATAATTAATTCAAAAAAATACTCACCCTGCAAGTACCGCTATCTGAGCCTTCGCTGTTAATCAGCTGTACGGTATAAGAACCAGTGTCAGATCGCTTTGCGCATGAATTAAAGAAGACAGTGTTCACGTCTGACGTGACGAAACGAATACGATTATCGGGGAATACTTCGTCATTGTTCACTATCCATGATACCTGGATAAAGGAAATATGTATGACATTTAAGAATTTTTAAAGTAATACTTCATGTATGTATAACCAGCATGTTACCAAAATACTAACCTTTGGTCTGGGATTACCAGTGAATGGAACGGTAATCTTTATTTCCTCTCCAGCGATAACTGTGATATCCCTAAGGCTAAGGTCACTCGTGATTTTGGGCGAGTTAGGAGGTGCGCAAGCCCTGATGGCGTCAGAACTTTGCGACCATGGTCCTTGGCCTGCAGCGTTAATTGCTGATACACGGAATTCATATTCATGGTTCTCTATCAACCCTGTAACCTTGTAAGTTGTGTCTGGAATGTGAGCATGGGACGCCTTCGTCCATTTATCTTCAGTAATCAACCTCTTCTCTACAACGTATCCAGTGATTGGAGAACCACCATCATGTCGTGGCTTCGACCATGTAATTGTGATAGAAGATTCTGTGGTTTCCACCGATCTGGGTACTCCAGGCGGGCCTGGCGGATCGAATGGATGCCTGGCTTTAATTGGCTCTGTCGTCTGAGCTGGATCAGATTGACCGTATTGATTCTCAGCCATAACGCGGAATTCGTAGTCCCTGCCAACGGTCAAGTTCTTGACGCGCAAGAACGGAGTGGTAACGTATCCCGAAACCTTGGTCCATGTTTGAGAGCGAGATTCACGTTTCTCAACGACGTAGTTTGTGATTTCACCACCACCGTTGTCTTTCGGTGGGTTCCAGTATAATGTAAGAGCTTCGCCTTCAAATTCATCAGCACGAAGATTCTCGGGTTTGCTTGGTCTATCAAGGACACGGACGTTGATTGTTGCCGTGTCGTATCCTGAAGGATTGCGAAGTTGCAATCTGTATTGTCCACCATCAGAACGTTTAGCGTTCTTGACCACCAACGATGCAGATTCTGGAGTAATCTTTTGGAATATTCTTGAATCCCCTTCCACATCCAACAAGTTGTCGTCAGCAAACCATGATGCCGTTGGTTGTGGGAAGCCAGTGTAAGGTACGTGAATGGAGAAGTCTTCTCCAGCGCGTACAGTAATATCTCTGACTCCACCAAGATCCATGCAAGGTTTGTTTGGCTGTTCGGCAATAGTGATATCTCCAGTTGGCTTGCTTGGGTCCGATCGTCCGACATCGTTGACCGCAACCACCCTGAACTGGTATTCTTCGCCTTCTTTGAGATTGGGTACTGTATGCACAAGGCTAGGGACAGGAACATCGTTGACATCCTTCCAGTCTTTATCGCCTTTGCCCTTTTGTTGGACAATGTATCCCTTGATTTTGGAACCACCGTCGTTCTTTGGCGGACGCCAGGATAACGTGACAGAGTCTTTGGTGACACGATCTGGTTTAGGCGCTTCCGGCGCACTTGGTTTAAGGCGCTGTGTCTGGGCTGTGATTGGTTCAGTAGGTTTGCTAGGTTTACCAGGTCCAGCCTCATTTACAGCGATCACTCTAAATTCGTATTTGTTTCCTTCACGTAAGTCTGAAACGGTGTAACAAGTGTTTGGTGTAGGATAATTATTCACCTTTATCCATTCGCCACCACGCTCTCTCTTTTCAACGTAGTAGCCAGTGATTGGCTTGCCTCCGCAATTGGCCGGTGGCTGCCATTCCAATGAACAGCTGTTCGAGCTGTATCCAGTAATCTTTGGTGTGTCTGGCGCATCTGGTGGATCGAACGGTGACTTGGCAACAATAGGTTTGCTCTCTAATGGATCTGATACACCGTATAAGTTCTCAGCTCGTACTCTGAACACGTATTTTTTGCCTTCCGTCAAGTTTTTAACAGTGAACGAGCATTTAGGGCAAAAGCCAGCGACAGTTCGCCAGTCATTAATTCCAAACTCAGCAACTTCGACGACGTAGCCTGTAATTTCGCTACCACCGTCGTCAGTGGGTGGCTGCCAAGTCAGGCTCATAGCGTCGTGAGTAACAGGAGTGCACATAAGTGGTCCCTTAGGTACACCAGGTTTGTCAACAACGATCACTTCAATATCAGCGGAGTCTTTGCCATGTTCGTTAGTCGCTGTGATCGTGTATTTGCCGGCATCTTCTCTTACAGATTTCTCGATGGAAAGTTTAGTTTCATCGTTCTTTGTTTCGGCTGATAGTCTATGAGAAGGTACCAATGGTACAGAACCCTTGGTCCAGGAAATAGTGGGCGTCGGTGCACCGGCGATTGGAATGTTAATATTAATCGGTTCACCAGCGCGAACCTTAATCTTCTTGCCAATAAGATGATCTAGAGACAGCTTGGGCTTCTCCTTCATTGGCTTAGCGATAATCACGTTAGACGGGTCAGATGGTTGGCCAGGTCCTGCGGCGTTAACAGCCGACACTCTATATTCGTATTGGTGACCTTCTTGAACCCTATCATCTTCATATTCATTGAACCTGACGGGATCTTTGTTTAGTTTAATCCAGCGACCAGTAGCCTTGTCTCGCCTCTCAACATCATATCCTAAGATGTTAGACCCACCATTGGAAATGGGCGAAGACCACTTAATCTTAATGTGATCTTTGTCGGCATTAACCAGCTCTGGTTTGCCTGGTTTTCCAGGAACTGTGTATTGGTTCTTTGCTACAACTGGTTTATCTGTTACCAAAGGTTCGGATCTGCCTTGCAAGTTTTCAGCGAATACTCTAAACTCATATTTAGTTCCTTCAGTCAGGCGAGGCACAGTAGCGTGGTTGTATTTTGGATTGACATAAGTAACAGCTGGCACCCAACCACCTCCGTGAGTCAAGTCCCGTTTCTCAATGACGTATGCTGTTAATTCACTGCCGCCATTATCTTTGGGTGGTTTCCATGACAATGTGACTGATTGAGCAGTAATTTCTTCATATTCAAATGGAGGCTGTGGAGCTCCAGGTACATCAAGTACAATCAACTCAAAACTACCTTCATCACTGCCAGAATCATTCTTCAACTTCAAGTTATATTTTCCAGCGTCTGAACGTTTGCAATTAACAGTGTGAATAATTGTGTGATAGCCAACAGATGTAACAGTTGTTCTCTCATTAGCAACCACTGGCCTTCCATCGCAGGTCCAAGTAACTTCAGGAGTGGGTTCACCAATGAAGTCCACATCCAAATGGAAGATAAGTCCAGCCTTAATGCGGATCTCCTTAAGAGGCGTAAGTATTTTCGGTGCAACGAACCTGTCTTTAGCCGTAATGATATCAGAAGGCTCACTGGGTTCTGATTGACCAGCTTGATTAACTGCAATCACCCTGAATTCGTAATCTTGGCCTTCAATAAGATCAGGAACTGTTGCCTTGTTTTTACTTGGCGGTACGTGTACGGCGTTAATCCAGTATGGACTTCCCTTTTCTTTCTTCTGTATGATGTAGCCTGTGATTGGTGAACCACCATCGGATTTGGGCGGAGTCCATTGCAAGTCCACATGGTCCTTGCTCCAGTCTGTTGCCTCTGGTTTTCCAGGTGCAGACGGTTCATCAAATTCATTCTTGGCTACAATAGCTCGGTCTAACTCAAGAGGTTCTGACTGGCCAATAGCATTAACAGCGCTTACTCTGAATAGATATTCCTTCTTATGAATAAGTCTAGTGACTTGGTGCGATAGGTAAGTGCTCATACCAGCATCTGCCCAAGTGCCACGTGTGAGATCCATTTTTTCGATAACGTAGTGCAAAATTGGTGAACCACCATCATCGAGTGGTACCTTCCATGAAAGTGAGCATGATTCCTTTGTAATATCCGAAACAACCAAGGGTTTTTCTGGTCTTGAAGGTTTATCAAGGACTGTGACACTGGCTGAAGCTGAGCAGATGCCAAGGTCGTTCTTGAGGGTCAATTTGTATATACCTCCATCACTACGAACGGAGAATGGAATGTCTAATATAACCCTGTTATGAAGGATTTGAATGTCAATTCTATCAGATGGTTGAACAACTTTTCCGTTAATTTGCCATTCAACAGTCGGCTTAGGTGAGGCTTCAATAGGTATTTCATATTGAATTCTTTGGCCTGCTTTAACTGTCTTATCAGCAAGGAGCATCTTGTCGAATGTTGGAGCACAGAATCTAGCCTTAGCCACTTGAGGAGTGGAAGCGTCACTGGGCTCACCATTTCCAGCCTTGTTTACAGCGATTACTCTGAATTCATACTCCTCTCCTTCCTGAAGACCAGGAACAGTAGCTGTGGTCTGATTTCCTGGTACTGTAGCTGCGACTTCCCATGGGCCGTACTTCTTTTTAGCCTCAATGACGTATCCAGTAATTGGCGATCCACCATCTTTCTTTGGTGGAACCCATTCGATATCCATATGATCCTTATCCCAGTCCTTGACG
The DNA here is from genome assembly GCA_012273795.1 of Dendrolimus punctatus. Lineage (NCBI taxonomy): Eukaryota > Metazoa > Arthropoda > Insecta > Lepidoptera > Lasiocampidae > Dendrolimus > Dendrolimus punctatus. The sequence goes on from CM022550.1 coordinate 14,308,805, forward strand.
ACTGGAGTACCAGGTTTGTCTGGTGTGCCGTACGGGTCTTTGGCGGTAATTGGTTCATGACCGACTAGCGGTTGCGATTCACCATGTTTATTCACAGCGCGCACGCGGAAGTTGTAATCATGACCTTCGATAAGATGGTCGATTCTCATGCTGCAAGCTTGAACTTCACCAGCAGGTATCCAACGCATATTTTCTTGGTCCATTTTCTCGACAACGTAATGACTAATTTCACAACCGCCATCATCTTTAGGTGGCCTCCAGCGTAATGTGCAACCAGACTTAGTAATATCATTAACCTTAAGAGGTCCTTCAGGTGGTGTCGGTACATCCATTACTAAGACCTTAACCGTAGCAGTATCAGTTCCGTTGATATTCTTGGCTTTAAGTGTGTAAGAGCCAGTGTCTTGTCTCTTAGCGTCAATGACTTTAATCTTAGTGCTGTGATCATCATTAACGATCTTGATCCTGTCAGTGTTTATGATCATGTTGTCACCGTTAAGCCATTCTTTCGTTGGAATAGGCTCGCCGGCAACCGGGACGTCAAGTTCAAAGTTTTGTCCTACTTTCACCTTGATATCAAACATGAAGTTTCTATCGATTTTGGGTGGTAGGTTCTTTGGTCTAGCCAAGTGTGGACCAGTTCCGTCACTTGGAATGCCCTTGCCGGCTTTGTTGACTGCGCGAACGCGGAATTCATAAGTATTGCCCTCGATGAGATCTGGTACTTTTCCTGATGTCACATCGCCTTCGATCTGTAACCAATTTTTTTATTTTAGTCATAAATTATACTTTAAACCGCTGCTTCTATTGAAATGGACTGAAATATTAGATGTAGTAATATCATTTGAAAGTGCCAGTAGAATCACGATTCATGACTTTCCATAAGTAATCTGTATGATTCAATTTTCAAATAACTAATATAATTATTTTCATATTATGTTATTTGATTTTGGAATACTGTTTCCATTAGCATTTATACGGCATAATTATTAAGAAAAACTTCTTGAATCATCTGAAAATCAAGCTTTTATGCAACCAAAGAAATTTACTTAACCGTTAGAAATACAACAGTAAAAGCAACATAAAAGTTTTAGGTTTATTAATTGGATTTTTATTTTGTACATTTGTCATAAATAATGCAAGATGTTTGAATCAGGTAAGGAAGTTTGATGTTAAAGGGAAGAAAAAGACAGAAGAAAGATACTGGGGGTATAGATGGAAAGATATTAGGGTGGAGACACCACTATCATAGACAGAATCACAGTGTAACAACTAAATCGTTTTATCAATTATCACATAGGGTCACCCTCTGGGACATTAAATATCCTATGTTTAGCCCCATAATTGAATTGGTTGACACCAAAGGTGATATGATATGAAACATTTCCATATTATAAATATGACCAACTATCTGCTCTAAAACATCTGCCTCACCTGTGCACATTCCTCCCAATCGGGCGCGAACCTATCCTTCTTCTCGATGACATAGCCAGTGATGGGCGCCCCACCGTCCGTCTCTGGTCTGGTCCATTCCAATTCCACAAAGTCCTTGTCGAAATCTTTGATCTTGGGAGTGCCTGGTTTGCCGGCGACGTCGAATGGATTCTTGGCTTCCGTGGAATGAGGAGTTGTGAGTGGTTCCGAGCGGCCTTGCCTGTTATAAACAAACATTGGTGATAACTAAAAGGATTGACATATTCTCCAATACGATTACTAAATGTAACGAGGAGAACGAAGGGTGATGGATAAGACTAATAAAATATCTCATTGGTAGGCCAAAAACGCTGATTTCAGAAGGATATAAACCTTGTGGTCTGAAAACCGCATCGAAATTGGCCCAGAAGTTTTTGTGTAAATCCCGAACCAATAATATTGTAGAGTAGTGGTCTCCTGTGGTCAAAATTCAACCATAATAATGAATTTAAATTCATAAATTATTACGGTTTTTTTGTTAAAAACTTATATGCTTCTATAATCACAAATTTCACCAAGGCTACACTGCTAATAACAAATAAATGGTAGTGTGTGTAATGTGTTTTCGTGCATAATTTTTACAACATTAGCATTTTGCACTTCTTCTCTATATAAACTAGTAGCTGTGCCCACGACGCCGTCCGCGTGGAATTTGTTTTCAAGCCCTCCCGATTTTGAAACATTTTTCATTGCTGCTCCGCTTCTATTGGTCTTAGACTGATGATTTATTTTAGCCTATAGCCTTCCACGACAAATGGGCTATCCAACACTGAAAGAATTTTACAAATCAGACCAGTAGTTAAACAAACAATAATCTATTCAGTTTTATATATTAGTAAAAGTGTGTGAAATATCATACTGATTCATGCGCGCAATTTTCGTTAAAAGGGGTACAAAGTTTTTGCTGTATTTTTGCTTCGCGTGTTAATAAGTTGATTACAGACGAGTGCGAGTTACCTGTTGACAGCGCAGACCCTGAACTTGTACTTGTGGCCGGGCTGGAGGCCGTCCACGGCCAGGCTGGTGACCGGGCCGTCGGTCTCGCCGGCGTTCACCCACCGGCCGGTGGCCTCGTCCATGCGCTCCACCACGTACTTCTCCACGGGCTGACCGCCGTCGTCCGCCGGTGGCTTCCACGACAGCGTTGCACCGTTCGCGTGCACGTCGGATACCTATCCAAATCAAATCAAATCATTTATTTGCTTAAAAACATAAGAATAATAATGTCAGCCCATAAGTGTCCCACTGCTGGGCTCGGGCCTCCCATTGTAGGGCAGTAAAAATTAATGTACTTAAAAACATGGTCAGTAAAAATATAAGATAACAATATATTATTTCGTTTCACATGTTTTTGCCCTTTCAGGCATGCAAATAGTAATTAAGTTGAAAATCAACTAATTAACAAAATACATAGTGTAATCCACTCAATCCATAGACATTAATTGGACCTAGTTATGCAAAATGGAACCAACCCACATACTGATAGTTTTGACAAAAGACCGTTTTTATTAAAATTTTGCAAAAAATATATTTAGAATATTGTATAGTCTTGTATTGTATGTACAATATTCTAAATATTTTTTTCCAAAATATTATATTGTATGCAAATTTTTAATGTAGTGCAGTATGTGGGTTGGTTCCACTTTGCATAACTTGGTCCAATGTTATTTTTTTTCTAGAATAATAAATACACTGATCATAAAATAAAATGTCAAGTGCAAAGTTATTTCATATAAATAAATATAATGTCGACATTTAAAAAAAAATATATTAGAGTAACAACATCTCAAAGTATGCATATAGTCAAATTCAATTTACAATTGGGTTATTGAAAAAAAAATTTTTTTGTGATAAATGGAAAGATTATATATTAGTTTTATAACAACTATTTTTTAATTTTTTTTTGCAATAATTCAAAGTTATTTCAAATAAAAATTAATTTTTGAATCCAGTACCGAAGACACGCCGACAACTCCCAAAACAACAAAACAAACAACAAAACCCGAGCGCGTGTGAGGTCATAATGTTAGTTTTCACTCATTGCAGTTGATAGAAAAATAATAAATACAGTGTTTTGATTTATTTCATTTTGTTGTCATTATTAAATATTTAAATTTATATCAAAAATGTCGAACCTCAAAAGTTATCGTTCTTGTTTTGTACCATTATGTACGAATACTACAAAGGCAACTCCTGATAAAACGTTTTTAAATGTTCCCCAAGATGTCAAACGTCGAAATAAATGGTTTCAAGCAGTGCACCGTGATAATCCCCAAACAAAATCGATTTTTTTTTGTTGTGAAGATCATTTCGATGTAAGTATTTCTTAATACCATTTTTATTAATTATTATTTATCTAAGTATACAAATTAAATAATTATTATAATAATATATTTAAGTAAAGTTCAGTAAATAATTTTTTTTAACTGGACTCCAAATCATAACCTTTATAATCATAGCATTAAATTTTTTTTTTATTGATAATTTAAAGTGCTTAAATAATAAATTTATGTATCTTTATCTAATGATTGGGATTCAATTTGATATATTTATATTATATTATATTATACTTAGTTGAACATAACCTATAGTTTTGTCGCCGTAACTCTCACGCGATGCTCTACAATTTATGAAATAAATAATTATATTTAATGTAATGGAGAATAAATACTTAAATATTTTCATTTATTATATTATTTTTTAACAGACTTACCTTCATGCCTTGGCACCTCGAACTTCAGCTGAATTAAACCGAACGTCATTTTTTAAAAAATCGGTGATCATAAATATATCAACATCAGGAATGTTATCAGACTTTGCCTTAATAAATCCTTTATCACACATAGCTAATCGGAACCAACTAACAATTCGTATTTTAGCAATAAATTTTTAATATTATTGTCTAGTCACGTGTAATAGCCGTAAACGCTGTACTGCTATTAAATAGCTATAACATTATGACGTCACAACTATGGTGACCAATCATGGCGCTTATAGTCACGTATTTATTTAAATTCATCGATTTTAATTGTTCATAATTAATTGAAAAAAATTTTTTTGAAGTTTTTGCATTAAATATCAATATTATTAATAAAAAGTTTAAAATACATAAAAAATCATATTATTATTTTTTTCAAATTCCCAATTGGTCATTAAGAAAAACTTTAATGTCGTGATAGCATTTTTCGACTAATATCTTTTGTAGCCTCTTTTTAAACAAATCTATGTTATCATCAACATGATACATACATGATGACATATCATCATATCATAATAAGGGCTAATTTTGCCTCGATGTTAAGCAACGTAACAAACCTTCAGAGGTCCACCAGGTGGCGTTGGCACACTGAGCACAATAACTTCGACCTCAGCCACGTCCTTTCCATTAATATTCTCGGCGGTGACTGTGTACCTGCCGCTGTCAGACCTCGTCGCAGATTTGCAGTTCAATTTCGTGTTATAGTCTGAGTGTTGGACCTTCATGTCGCCACTGGACTTGACCTCCTTTTTCGCCAAGAACCATTTGGTCTCTGGCATCGGCTCACCTGAAACCTGTTGGAGAAATTAAACAATTAACAATTGCAAATTATCTTCGCGGCTACAAGTATTCATAAGGAAGAAAAAATAAAAAATATATGCAGGAAAATAAAATATTTTGTCTTATTTTCAAAATGTGGATTCGAAAAGTTTCTTTATCTAGTCAACATCCAAATTATTCCATTTTTTTTAGAATACTTCAAGCAATATTTTCTTCTCTTTCTGTAGGATATAGATAACCCCAGTTAGTTTTAAGCAACATTTTACTGTAAATATTTAATTGTAATTTTTATTAAAAGATAACTTTATATGTCTCAGTCAAAATCAAACTAATATTTTGATTGATTTGTTTAAAAAAAATGTATTTAAACTAAATATAAAAATTTATAAAACGAATATAAGCGTAGAAGGACCATATGTGAACAAGTGTCAAATCAAGTGATGAATGAATGAACGAATGGAAACACTTCATTGTTCACCAAAAATTAAAACTACGTTCTTAAAACTAAATACAGTAAATGTTGAACACAGGTGGTCTTAGCGATCTTTCCAGGCAACCCCCTAAACTAAGAAAATTATTAGGACAACAGTGCGGTGAAGACAATAAATAAGAAGAAACCTTTCCAAGGATTAAGTAAATAAGTAAATAACTGTGATGATTGTGATGTGATGCAAGTGATCATCTTTTTAAAACTCATGTATGGCTTGCATCTACGTGGTTAATAGTAATGTATAATATAATAATATACAGCCCATAAATGTTGCTGGCTCGGGCCTCCAATTATAGGGGAACAGACTTGGCAGTTTTGACACATCGATTATCTCGATGTGCATGTTGCATCACGATGTTTTGCTTCAGCGTTGTTAGCATGAGGTAATTATAACAATATGCACGTTAGATCAGATCGATCCTGGCCGGAACGCATGCACCACTTAGTCAATTTTCTGATCTAACGTGCGTATTGTTACACTAGTAATATCTTCCACTGGAAACTATTCTATCTTTAACCGTTCTAGTTCGATTGTTTAATACTAAGTTTCCGTAACAAACTGCGATGCATTCGGCTTCCTATGCAAAATCGGCTTCACTCTGAGAACACGGGATTCGACCTTTATATTGTTTCTCTAAGGGTTTAAATGATAAAATGATGTCAGGGAAAGAAATCTTCTTATATATAAAAATGAATGTTTGTCTGTATGTCCTTTATAGAATCTTAAACTTTAGCGAAGTTATTGTGCATGAGCCAAAGAATGTTTCGGAGTTGGTTAACATTTGAACCCGGTAGGTGGCGCTGCTGTCGGCATATCGGTTGAAGCTTTTCCGGGCAGGACGACGTCTGTCGGGAGAGCTTGTTATTAATTATATGTGAAACTTTCCAGAAAACGATTTAGGGGTATTTTCAGAGTTAATTCATGTAATGGGAGGTTGTCATTAGTAATATTTTTCTTTCATAGTTCTAGATATACAAACCTTGACATCGAATCCGAACTTCTGTCCCACTTTGATCTTGATGTCGATGAGGTTGGTCCTGTCGATCTTGGGCGCCATGTTCCTGGGCTTGGCCACGATCGGGTGCGTGCTGTCACTCGGTTCACCTGGACCGGCCTTGTTCACTGCGCGCACTCTGTATACGTAAGTGGAACTACAATATTAGCGCTGTTTAAACTCACTCAACAATTTATGAAGTCACTCGTTGAATTTGTGAACTCACTTAATCAGTAAAAAAACATAGTTAAAAGTGTTGCATTGACGCCAAAGATATCGCCTTTTCCATTGTATGTGAAAAAAGTGGCTTTCAACCTTTCGAATTAACTGTCTCATTATATGTAAATTATAATAAAATTAGTGTTGTTTTTATTGTTATTTTACACAAAAAAATACTAGAGATACGTAAAATTTTAAACATGATTTAAATGAAGTTAATAGAATAAAAGTCCTCAAAATAAGGTTTACAATTTGGCACTTTGTGGTTACACTAAAATATAAAGTAGGGAAATTATCTAAATTTGAAAGACATAATTATAGAATAAGCAGTTTCAATGCTACTCAAGTATTATAATGCCAAAACCTTACCTAAATTCATAAGTTTGTCCCTCAATTAGGTCCGGTACGGTGCAATTGGTCTTATCAGCCGGCACTTCGAGAGCCTTCTCCCAGTTTCCGAACTTGTCTTTCTTCTCCACAATGTATCCTTCAATGGGTGCGCCGCCATCTTCCTTCGGTGGGGTCCATTTGAGGTCCACATGATCTTTATCCCAGTCGGTGACTGTCGGTGTGCCTGGTGCTCCTATTGACGAACTCAATTATATTATTGACAATTCTAAAACCATAAAGAGTATTGGGATTGGCCACAATGGCAGGCAAACAAGCTTAGTCCATACTAGACATGGTCGCCGCATTAAAAGGCCGGCGGCTTGAAAATTTGACTTTACTAGCCTACCTCGCTGCTACGCATAGGTTCTGGGTTCGATTCCTGGCATGACGAATTTTGGAAACGAATTTTCCCAGATATATCCTATAGTCTGTACGTTACTTGCTTAATTTGGGATATACAACATGTGTGTCTGTCTGCCGATTATTATTATTATTTCAGGCTTTTTAAGTTACTATATTTAAATCTACGTTTGCTTCGAAAAATAGTCGCAAACAAAATGTAAGTACCTAAGAGTGTGAGCTGCAAACCAGGAATAAATAGGCAGAATTTAAATATACTAACACTACCTCTATTCTTTTCAGACTATCGTCCAACTGTTCTATATCATGCTAACAATTTAATTAATAGTTTTAGAGAGCGCGGTCATTTTTGAACACTTAAATTGCCTAGAAATACAAAAATAGTATGGAAATTGTTTAACAAGGCAAACAGCGTCTTATGACTTTATGCGCGGCGCCCACGTCTACTCCATACTGCATTATCTGGTGTATTAAGTCATAAGTACAGCTTTACTAAAAGGTAGGTTTTTTGACTGATTTAAAACAATGAATGAATGAACACGTTGGGGAATCAGGATTAGAATAAATAATAACTTAACATTGACATTTAACATCTTTGTCTTAGTGGTCACGGCCACTGAAAAGTGGTCGAAACCTAAAGAAAATGCCGCGCATAAACGTAGTTTTAATTGTGTCCACCAGTCGCGACAACCTAAGGAAATATTTTTTATTTTTTTAAACTTACCGGGCTCGTCGAATGGATTCTTGGCGACGATCGCCTGTTCGGAGACCAGTGGTTCAGATTCACCTTCGGAATTGACCGCCGATACGCGGAACTTGTACTCCTTTCCGGGAGTAAGCCCGGTGACATCACATTCTGTGAAGCACAAACAGAACATATTGTATTGTTGAACAAGGTTATGCCCGCGACTAAGTCCACGCTTGACTCCTCCGCATGATTTCCTGTCCATGCACCCTCAATATCCTGAGGGTGTATAGACCAATCTGATTCAGATTTAGCGTAAATACATCAGAATAGATGGTCAAAATACAGACCACTTTAAATTTTTTTTGGGCCGGTGTCATTAACCGATAACTCAGATGCTGATGATGAATTTCATTAATGTAGCGAGTGGTTAAGGCGTTATTTTAAACGCTATAAATAAGATTAATTTAGGGACAGTCACAAACAATAACATTAACGCCGGTGTAGCAGGGGCATAATATAGTTTCATTTGCCTATTTTTAAATTATTTATTGCAGGAATTCAGCAGACAGGCAGACGACTCGCTTGATGGAAAGCGGTCACCATCACCTATGGACATTTGCAACACCAAAGGTGCTACAAATGCGCTGTTGCTGTCTTAGGGGAGAGTGGAACCTGGTCACTAATGCAAGAACACAACACAAGGTTGTTACGGCGGCATACTCTAGACCAGGGTTGGTAGCCATCCAGTCGGGCACATGTCCTACCACCTGGCAATATTGCCAGCCTGAGGAACATAGTAGTGTTAGAGAGAGTGATTGCAAAAACTTACTGGGCTCCTCGGATCTAGCACATGGCACCCAGCATCCGGTCTCGGTGTCCAATTTATCGACCTGGTAGTACTCGATGGGAGTGCCGCCGTCGTCCTTCGGCCTCTTCCACTTGAGGGTAGCGCCCTCTTTGTGAACGTCCGACACCTAGAAAATGTGGGCAGGTGAAGAAAACAAGACTGTCTGAAATAGCAGTGTCGTACGTGTCGCTTATATGCGTATTTGTATAAACATTATAAGAAATTAGTTTTGGTCCTTCGAACTGGATGAAATTTATAGGTCGCGGCTGCATTAGTAAAGATGCTAGTGGCTTCTAGTTTTTTTTTGTTTATTATGTGCGAAAATGTTTTGATAGTTTATAATTAAATTCCAAACTCGTAAGTACAATAGCTAGTTCAAGTTAAAGAGCTAGGCATCAATCGGTGAATTGATGCCTTCCTCTCAAATCTTTGTGTATCTAATTGTCGAAATAGATGTTGCTCGCGGCTTCGCTTGCGTATATTATCACCCCCTTAGTTGTTCAATTTTCAAAAAACCCTTATACACGTCTACATTTATATCTAATAAAATGCAGGTATGTAAAATATTGTGCTTTTTACTTTAATAATGACGGATATCCAAACAACCTTTTGTCTCTTTTATTACTCTCTTAGGGGTTGAATTTCCAAAAATCCTTTGTTAGTGTGTACCTACATATAAGAAATTCACATGCAAATTTCACGATCCCAGCTCCAGTAGTTTTGGACTGTGCATCGATATGTCAGTCAGCGAGGTGAAGTAAATTATGTATAGATAAAATATGCCATAAACACTTAACACAAGTGTTTATACATGAAAAAAACTCACCTGCAATGGTCCCTCGGGTTTGGCAGGTTTGTCAGTGACAACGACGTTGACGGTGACAGTATCCTTGCCGCTGGAGTTGACAGCTGTCACAGTGTATTCACCAGAGTCGTCCCTCCTCACAGGCCGAACGACCAACTTGGTGAAGTAGTCCGGGCTGTCAATGGTGACAGCCTTGGAAGGACGGAGCGGCATGTTCTGGTATCTGGTAATGGGGAAAAACATAATTTGATTTTTGGAAACCATCAATATTAATACATAAATATGTGAGTTTGTTCGTCTCTTCTCTTCGACCTTGGAAACGAATTGCTTATCGCGTTTAATCAAATTCTCAAGATTCGGATCTTGTCCAGAGAAAATCTCGTTATTTACATATATTTGGGTCAAAAGTACTTTATTTCCGTACCCTTCGATGTTTAGAATGATAGAGGGGATAGGATAGGGGTAATTGGAAATTATATATTAGAATAGGTTTTAATTTCGTTCAGGGATTATGCCAAATCCCTCTCCTTGTTAAACTTTTTGATTTTATAATAAAGATTCAATAATTAAAACAACCACTACCAACTCCATTGCTACTCCTAACTTGCATTTTCATAGAATATAGTATATATTCAACAACGTATCAATAGTTTCATAGTAAGCGAATTTTCAAAAAAATATTTCGACATAAAGTTCTTTAACTTAAAAAAGTCAACCTTGAACTAACCTCCATTCAACAGCCGGCGCCGGTTCTCCGGTGATGGCTGCTTCTAACTTGAGCGTAGATCCAGCAGATATGGTGACGTCTCTCAGGTGACGCCTGTCGATCTTGGGCGCCAGGAACCTTGGTTTCGCGACGAAATTCTTGCTGGCCTCCGAAGGCTTGCTCTGACCTGCCTTGTTGATAGCTATCACTCGGAACTGGTACTCGTTGCCCTCAATCAAGCTGGAACGACAATGTTTTGTCAATAAAGAACTTACAATGATTTTAACTTTACTATTATACCATAGAAGAATAGATAGATAGATAACACTTTATTGTACACCATTACAGAAAACTTACGAACTAGTATAATCTAATCGGGTACAAAGGGCGGTCTTATCGCTAAAAAGCCATCTCTTCCAGACAACCCGTGACAAGAATATTCTGATTAGGAGTGGCGATGGTGGTATACATAATTATTGAACAAGATATGATGATAATATGCAACTATTTAAATATAATAAACATATAACTATATGCCATATAATAATGATGGTGGAATAATATGCACTGTCAAATTTAGGATGATAATTTTGAAAGCTCGCAGCAGGAATGAAGTAGTTAACGAACCGATTCGGTTATCGATGATTATTCTCATAGAACTTGGAATCGATAAAACAATACATCTTTTTATAGCATAAGTTCAAAAGGGAGATAACAAACAACAACAAAGGTGCTGTAAATGCGCTACTGTTCTCTTAAGGGATACAGGAGCCTGGCCACTAATACCAAAACCAGGTTGTTATGGCAGCATACTCTTGACCAGGGGTGGTAGCCAGCCAGACCGGCAAATACCTTACCACCTGGCTGTGGTTTGTTTTGCCGCCTCTTACGACAGGCCGCACGGGTGCAAGAAATTGTATTCTTTCTCCGTTCCTGCACGGATAGTATATTTACAAATAATAGCATAGTTACTCAAACGTTAGATTTCTAAGTTGTATTTTTTTAATTTTAAAGGCTATTTTCAATTTTCTGCGGTTGTTCGTTATGGCAATTCGACAAACGTCATTGCTTTCTTGATGCCTTACGGGTCGTCACGTCGTCATAATTCTAAGTACTCTAGCAGCTAATTATTCTTTAAACCGAAATTAAAATTATTTGTTTGCTGCAGTTTTAAAATCATGATGATAGCGAGGTTTTTAAATGTAAACTTTTAACGTACCCCTATTTATAAATGATTGTAAAATGTGTCAAGTATTCATTTCAGAGTGTCACAAATCTTTTTAGTGTTGCATTTTGATGAATCAAAACGCGATTAGATTTTCGTAACTTTCAACCAATTTTTTATTGTTTATAAACACTTTTTACGACCTAATTCGTAAAAAAAATAAGAACTGAAAAACTTATTAAGGCTATTTTTCAAATCAGAACAGTAGTTTCTGAGATTAGCGCGCTTAAACAAACAAAAAAACTGTTCGGCTTTATATATGAGTATAAGATTAATAAAATGATGATTGAAAGTCTTGTAGCGTTTTGTCGTATCAAAACACAAGTGGAGAAAATCTGTTTACATTATATGTTATATCGTAAAATATCTTTAGTGTACACAAGCCTGAATTTTGCTTTTCCCTTTCTGGCTAGCCTTATACGTTTGCTGGAAGAAAACTCTTTTAGGGTTGAGCTCGCCTTTGTACATCACAACTGTTCTATAATTTTGTCTGTAACTTTTTGTGTACAATAAAGAATGAAGAGAGTGAAGAAACACTTATAACATTTTCTAGAAATTTAAAATCAAGCGTTTTTTTCAGAGTTAATATTCTTCACTGCGCTATTGTTCAATCTGCCATACACGAGAGTTCTATAAGATTGCCCAATAAGTTTTCTTGGCACTACTGATAACATATTATGCTGAAAAGATACGATATGAGAAAAGATCATAAAACACTCACCCTTGTTTAAGGAATGAGAAACGATTGTAAGATTGGACGGGGTGACATTATCACAAAGTGACAAAACCCCATTTATATAATAAAGATAAAAAAAACTCACCCGTTGACAGTGGCAGTAGGAGTGGGGGTGTGAGTCTCCACAGCCTTCTCCCACAGCGGGCTGTACTTGTCCTTCTTCTCGATGATGTATCCGATGATGGGAGACCCTCCGTCGGAGAGTGGTGGCTCCCATTTAAGGTCCACGTGGGTGGCAGACCAGTCGTCTGGCACCGGAGCGGACGGTGCGTCCGGAGTAGCTGGTGGGAGGAAAATTTCAATAAATAAAAATTTGGTTTTTCGGTGACTTAGTGGATAATTACAGCCAACAGGCGAATGGCCCACTTATGGGCGGTTACAGTATCTTACTACTCAATTATTTTCATAATCATTGGTTGAATTTTGACAATACTTGTATGGAGCAAATGTATGGTCGGTAAGATGTAGGTTCCGGCCATTAATGGAAAATAGATATTGTCGAAAGGCATTTGCAAATACTAGTAACACTATCACAAACGCGCTGCCAGCCTGGAAGAGTTACAATAACACGTAAAAAAACCCATTTCGTAGAGTTCAGGTAAATCCTCAGTATTTAAGATTATTCCAAAACTTGAATATTCATCGATACTCAATATGAGCTCAATACACAAAATTTGAAGAGATTTATTATAAAAGAAGAACTTACTGAATGGATCTTTGGCGACAATGGAGCCAAAGGTCTCGAGCGGTTCAGACTCGCCCTCCTTGTTGATAGCCTTCACGCGGAACTTGTACTCATGGCCGGGAATTAAACCGTCAACCTGGAAAAATAACACTCATGTAATGAAACGCAGCAAGAGAATAAAGTTTCAAAGCAATTTTTGGTCTTTTTTATTGGTCTGCAAAATTGAATATAGATAATAATGATTTGTTTTTCATCTTCATTAAACCGTTTCATAGATTAAACTATATTCTGTTTACGCAAACACTGCATGCCTAATTGGTTATCTACGCACTATGAATGATTTTATAGTGGCAAAACAAAATATAACAAAGGTAGGAAATTACAAAGTTAAAATAGGATTGAAACAAAGCATTGAGTCGTTTTTTAATAGAACGTCAGATTATCGACAGATCACCAAAACCTACAATTTTCTTGAATAATTTTATATGGACTTGTATCAAACGCCTTAAATCAGTTAAGTTTTAAACTCCTGCAGAAGAAAGCAACAAAGTATTTTTTTAAGTGGTTTGGATATTTGGGGTCATTTTCTCCTTCAACCAATCCATGAACACTGTTGGACGTAGATCTACCAAAGTTTTCGCCATATTTGCCGATCCTTTGCTTTCCTGTCAGATCTTATCTGTGATCCTACGCAGTTTATTGATCCATCGAGTTAGAGGGCGTCATACACTAGGCCGATTAAGACGCAGTCTCTTCTTTGTTTGCTCCAACAAATACCGCCATTCAGAAAACGCTATGAGGAAAGCCCAGAAAAGCATTTCAACATTGAGTGAGGTCAAGATTTAGTGTCCCAACGACCATCATAACGCAATGGAAGATTGAGCGTTAATGTTCTACGGTCGCATTCATCCATTTATCTACATCAGCACCATGGATACCGCAGTCCTGTTTTAAAAACAACCCAAAGATGAGACCCACCTCCATTTCGGGCACGTTGCCCAATGTCTTCCCGACCGGAAGCCATGTGCCGGTCTCGGTGTCGTACTTCTCGACGAGGTACGCCTCGATCGGCTCCCCGCCGTCGTCCTTCGGCCGCTTCCATTTCAGCGTGCATCCGTCCTTGTGGACGTCGGACACCTCTAATGGTCCTTCGGGCTTGTCCGGTTTGGCTGTGAAGTTTAGTTTTCAATATAATGTTGAGCAAACTATCCAAAAAAGCTAAAACTGATGGAATGCTTCCAATTCCACTTCAATGCTTTCAATTTGAGTTCTCTAGAGATCTGGTGTGCCAGAGTTAACTTTACACGCTCTAAGAATTTACAATTCACTTTGAGATAAACAACTAGTTGCATTTAATTCACATTTACCCCTATTATTGTTATATTTAAAATATTTTGTTTTCGAGTGAATTTAGTTAATTATTTATGATATGTGAGGGTAGTCTTAAGACAAAAGTCGGAGCAATGCAAGTTGTTTATTAAGGCAACGGGCTTATTAAAACGCGAAAAACAATTTGAAAGTAAAGTTAATTAATCTCATGTAACCCTGGTACTTGTTATGTCAAATTGATTTTAAATAATGTTTACCACCCAAACATCGTTAACTCTGTTAGATAAACCCACGAGTCATAAAACACCTTAAAGGAGGAGAAAATTTATACAGGCAACCCATAATATATAAAAAAAACAAATTTAAGCTTTAATCAAGGTACAAAATGGTTAAATCGAGGTCTTAAACGCCATGGTCAAATAATTAAGTTTAATTACTGTCACTTAAGGGATTTAGAAACTTAATTAGAGTTAAGATTATGTAGTCAATTCTTTAAAACATGAATTATATTAAGAGAATTTTTGTAAAGAATTCGAAATTTCATTAAATGCATTAAGTGGACTCAACTCAAAAAAATTGCCTGGAATTGTTGATTTGTTTGCAAATTGTAGCTCTTCAGTTAAATAAATGATTTCCTCCTAATTCATTATTTGGTCATATTTAGTACCTTCTTATTATTAACATATAAAATAATACTTACATGTCACGATGATTTCCAGTTCGGCTGTGTCCTGTCCATATTTGTTGGTGGCCTGAATCTTATAAGTACCAGAATCCTTGCGACGTGGACTCGAGTGTTGGTATTTGCTCAAGTATGGCACGTCGACCACTGTTAAGAAGATGCTATTATTAGACAAGTAAGAAGCTCTTTATTGAAGAGAAGTTTTGGTTTATACCGGTCTCGGTTACAGATATAAAATTATTTCTGATTATCTGACGGTTTCGGCTAATTTCCGTTACAGATATAAGATTTTGAGGGCTAGTAAGAGAAAAATATAGATGATCACAATGTAACAATTTGACGACTAGTGATTCATGATGGCTAAAACCTACTAATTTGTCGCAATGAAAATCTAAATTTTTCTTATTGATTAGCGCAGAGTATCTATATATTTTTTTTAATAATAAATAGAGTCAAAATTATTCTAAACTTTAGATTTCGCATCTACCCGAAATTATTCGTAAATTTTACGTCGGACTCTGTTACTTTTGGATAAATTTTTGCTTTGGATATCCGATAGTTACGGTAAGGTACCGAATAACATCCATGCTTTGGTCATTATATGTCATGCGTCGTTATAATCCGCAAGAGTTAACTTCAGACCTGAGGGGAACGCGCGCTCCCCTCTCGACCCCCGCCTTCTTACCGCTTTCCCCGCCTTCTTACCGCTTTCCCCGCCTTCTTACCGCTCACCCCACCTTCTTACCACTCACCACCGCCTTCTTACCGCTCTCGCCATCGACGCGTCTGTACCTCGCGCTTACGTCATCCGAGCGAAGTTTCAAGTTAACTCTTGCGGGTTTTGCTACAAAACTGTAATCACTGCAGAATTGGAAACTCACGTTTCAGTCCATTGCCGCTGGTGACGGACTTGCCGTTCAAAGTCCACGTGACTTCGGGAGCGGGTTCTCCGCTGACCTTGACGTCCAAGGAAATCGGTTCACCCTCATGAACCTTGATGGTGCGAAGGTTACGACGATCGATCTTGGGAGCCACTGAAGATACAATTTAGGATATAACTAAAATTTAGGAAAACAACCTAACAAAATGAAGTAGGTATTTATCTTATATCTATCATTTAACGCACAGACTATAAACTATTCTCAATATACCTAATGACAATGGTTTATAGTCTGTGCATTAGATGACTCAAAGAGCTCACTAATACGTCGCCTGGAACAATCAATAATGGCATTTATAGCATATGAAATTTACTGTCAAAAATGCGCAACTTGATAGGCTTGTAAACGTTAAAAGTAATATTAATGGTTGGACATATTTAAAACAAATATTTAGCGTTGGATCTTGATCACATCTTCGACTTTATAGGATTTTTTTATTGCAGGAGTTTAGCAGACAAGCAGACAGCCCACTAGTGGAAGCGGTTACCATCGCCTATGGACATTAGCAACACCAAAGGTGCTTCAAATACGCTGCCGCTCTCTTAAGGACGACTGGAACCTGGTCACTAATGCCGGAAAACATCGCAAGGTTGTTATGCGCAAGGTTGTTATGGCGACATAATCTAGATCAGGGGTTGTCGCCATCCAGTTGAGTAAATACCCTACCACCTGGCTGTGGGTTTTTTTTTTTACCTCTTACAACAGGCCACCCGGCCACATGAAATTATATTATTTCTCCGTTCCTGCATGTATAGAATCCTAATATGTGTCACACGTCATATAAGAACACTTACGTCTCCTCGGTTTGCAGACGACAGATTTGCTGGCATCACTAGGTTCACCGGGTCCGGCTTCGTTTACAGCTTTCACGCGGAATTCGTACTCCACACCCTCGTCTAGGTGGGGCACTGTTGCTTTGTCATTGTCGTTGGGGCCAACCTGACGGACAAACAAAAAGAAAAAGTTGACATTGATACGTGACATCTGTCATTTGGCGAACAATGATAGCTGTCGAATTTCTTTACATTTAAATAGGAAAAATTGTAATTTATTTGCATAAAATTCTCATTATTAATAATATTGTAGTCAATACAATAATAATCAGTCTATACAATATAAAAAATAAAAATAATCTATTAAAAAGGAACCCAACTTCGAGTGCAACTAAAAAGCAAATACATAATTGTTTTCTACATCTTGAAGTCGGTGCGAATAAAAATATAAAATTTACTATATTTGCAGATTTGTTGTTTTTTATGTTTTATTTCAAGATCTTATAGAAAATATTTATTGTTTGCCTATCAGTCATTATTGAAATCGGTTTGTTTAATGCTTGATTTTTTTGAAAGCTATCCTGACGCTATACTCAATTTCATGCATAAAGAATCATCAAAGTCGAATCAGACACAAAAAAGTTATGGCCAATGCTGCTATGAACATACATTAAAATTATAGTATTTTTTTATTATAATTAAAAAAAACTAAGGGCGCGGGTGTGATACTGGCCAGAACGCATGCACCAGTTCGGGAGTTTTCTGACCTAATGTATATATTATTACAATTTCCACGTTGTGATAAAGGTGAAGGAAAACACCGTGATGCAACCTGCACATCGAGATAACCGATGTGTCAAACTTGCCAAGCCACCTTGAACAGGCGTGACGGGTATACTGTCCGTTACCCCCTATAATGGGAGGCCCCAGCCCAGCAGTGGATATTTATGGGCTGACATTATTATACATTAAAATTTATACGTTTAATTGAGAACCTCCACAACTTTTTTTGAAGTCAGATTTTAAGTAGAATAATGACTGAAAAGAATAATTACTTAAATGTGGTTAAAACTTACCTCGCAAGCCTTCACCCACTTGGGTGAGCCGACCTCTCTCTTCTCAATGATGTACCCTGTAATGGGTGCACCACCGTCCTTGGTGGGTTTTTCCCATTTAAGGTCCACATGGTCCTTGTCCCAGTCAACTATCTCTGGTGTTCCCGGCTTGCCAGGCTCGTCTGTCGAGAATAATTTCATTGATTAATCCAAATATATTCACACACAACAAGATTGACAAAAGTATTGATAAGGTCAGTTTGACACTGAAGGAACACTAACTAGTAGACTCTAGAGTGCATTTGGGGGGTTATTTATAAAGACCTTACATAGATATCTTGAAGTATTTCTATAGGAATTAAATGAGGCCACAAATGGAAGAAGGAACTTGATATAATTAGTGTTGTATTCAGAATGCTGTTGGAGCTGCCGCGGCACTGTGCTATGTCTGGGGCATTTGGGTGGCAGAAGGGTGGTAACAGGGTGATAGAAGGATTGAAGGCAATTATCCTATATAAAATAGGTTGTTAAAATTTGTATTAATAGGAGCAGCACAACGGTGAAGGAAAACATCGTGATAACTGATGTGTGAAACCTGCCAAGCCGCCTTGGACAAGCGTGGCGGGTATACTGTATAGATGGGAGGCGCGAGCCCAGAAGGGACGTACCACGGTGAAGGAAAACATTGTAATAACTGATGCGTGAAACCCGTCAATGTGCTTTGGATAAGCGTGGCAGGTATACTGTCCATCCTCCTATAGATGGGAGGCACAAGCCCAAAAGTGGGACGTCATTATTATACTAACAGTACTAACTTTCATTTGTAAGACATTTGTAAATAACAAAACATGGATCTTGGTCTGAAATGAAGTTCTATTATTATTTCTAAAACAAACCTTCTAATACAGTTTATCGGCACACCTTCTTTCGAAGCAAAATTACAAGGTCCAAAAGTGTCACATGACTCTTTCTTCTGCCCAGGTCATCGAATGTTAAATATTTTTATATTGACCAACATACAACTTACCGAATGGATTCTTAGCAATAATGGAATGCTCCGCCTCCAAAGGCTCAGACTGTCCCTCGTTGTTGACAGCGGACACCCTGAACTTATACTCGTGCCCTGGAACGAGGTTCTCGATCTCGGCCTTGGGGTCTTTGGTCTTGGCGGCGGGCATCCACCTGCCTGTCTCGGTGTCGAGTTTCTCCACCAGATAATGGTCGATGGGGGCGCCACCGTCGTCTAGTGGCGGATTCCATTTCAGTGTGCAACCTTCCTTATGCACGTCTGAGATCTGCAGAGAACATAACTCACGGTTAATAAAACAACAAAATAACTCAAAAAACACGAGTTTTGGGATTACATTATAAATCGTAAAAACTTATTATCTATATAAATAACAATGAATCGTAAATGTATGTGTTTAGATTCACAATTGGAACTGGTAGGTGGCGCTTGGATCAGGTCCTAGATTTTATTTTTTTAGAGTAGGACAACGTCTGCCGAGACCTCTAGTAAAGAATCAATTCGCTCCAAATACGCAATTTGACCGTTGGTTGGCAACATTGACGGTTAGCTGGGATATTTAAACAGTGCAATTTAGTTTTATTTGTTTTAAGATTTTTCAACTTTTTAAATCATAAATTGAAATAGTTTTTTTTTTCAAAGTACTTTTTGATCCATAAATAAATTTTATTTATTTTACTTTAATACAATTACTTACACATTCAGCTAAAGACCATTCAATAACTAGAAATAATTGTGATTTATAATTTATTAACAAACGAAAAACATCACGTAATAGGTCAAAACTGAAGAATAATACTTGAAATCATAGGAGCCCAAAGTGGTCTATATGGACCCCTTAGGGCCCATATCGTACTTCAAGCCCCCCCACCCGCACCAGAAAATAAAATTTGCAGTTCCACGAGCAGTAAATAGGGGGAAGGGATGCTGTAAATTCTATTCAAATGAGTCGTAACGAAATAGTTAGCTTTCTATAAATAGAATAATAAGATAAGACAGTACGTTTATTTAAATACTTACAAGCAATAAATATATAAGGAACCAACTAGAAACTATACTCAATTCAACTCAAAAATAACTGTCGAAATCGGTTCAGAAATGAAGAAAGTTAACAAGGTGAACTGGAAACCTCCTTCTTTTTACAGTCGGTTAAAAAATAGAGTTCACCGAACGCAGTTAAAACTGGCAAGGGGACTATGAGACAAAATACTTTGGGGACCATTGCTTTAAAGGAATAGGTGGGTTTACATAGCACTATGTTTGGGGAAAGTTTTGTACGGCACTATTTTCTATTGTGTAACGCGCAGCGTAAATACAACTTTTTGGCGTGCTTGGATGTCATGCCAAATCAATACTAAGACCGATAATAACTCAATAAATCAGTCAAAAATTCTTTAATGTGCACCAATACAAAAAAAAGGACTTACAGACTAAAACTATGTCTCATTATGCACAAAGGGTGGTCTTATCGGTAAAAAGCGATCTCTTCCAGACAACCCCAGGAATGAATTGAGAATGCAATGATAATGGTGGTATACATAATACATACAAAAATTTCTTACATTTTAGTAATAAATATATAAATGCAGTATAGACGGTTCTTCTATATATTAAGGGCATTACTCATAATAATCTGCTAAGAAAGATTAGCCATCTCTTAAATAAGAGACTCGTAAGCCCGTAATCAATGGCCGTTTCAAATAAAAATTGCCATCTTGCCTCTTAGCGGTCACTTAAACTACCTCTCGATGCTAGTTATTTATGAGTTTTTATGAGTTACTTTACCACCACCTCTTATCCTTAAGAGGAGTTTATGGGTAAGATTTTCGTTAATCAGTTGCTGAGCGGTTTCTTAAATTTTAACAAACGATTAGACCTATAGACCCTATAAATAAATATTTATATACGCCGTTATTTTCATGTGTGGTTAATGAAAACTCACCTTCAGCGGTCCTTCAGGTTTAGCCGGTACATCCAAGACCATAACTTGAATGGTAGCCTCGTCCTTGCCGCTGCTGTTTTCGGCCTTCAGCGTGTAAGTGCCGCTGTGTTTCCTGGACGCGATGACCACAGACAACTTGGTCTTGTAGTCTTCAACGTCCACGGAGAGGTCATCGCGAGAGGACAACCTCTCCTTGTTGTGGAACCTGAGAGGAAATTTTTTTTATTGCAGCTAACTTTAGCGATTTGCTTTTAATTTTTTTTATTATGACAAAATTTCTAGTTATTCACAGATTGAATGCGTATTAGAAAAATAGTGTTATTATAATGAAGGTTTGCTTCTGTCCGAGACTACATTCGCGTGGAATAGTAAAAAAAATTGGTCTTAACGTGATGATATATAGCCTTCCTCGATAAATGAGCTATCTAACACTGAAAGAATTTTTCAATGAGATCAGAAGTTCCGTAGATTAGCGCGTTCAAGCAAGCAAACAAACAAACTCTTCAGCTTTATATAATAAAATAAGATTTGTAAGAAGAATTATAATAAAATAAAATATAAATTCTGAGTAATCTATATTCTTAACTGCAATCCTAAAGCGGTCGCCTTTAGAGAATCGCTTAGTAAAATTGTCACGTGCCGAGATATATTGGCAGTTTTCAGACATAGCACAAAGTTCCACTTTGTGTTGATACTTGTCATGTTCATCATCTAACGAGCGTTTGTTAAGACTTAATGAAAATAAAATCTTATAGTTCTATAATAAATAACCACATATTTTCGTAAATAGAAAAAGAAATCTCACCAAGTCTTGGTCGGTGGGGGTTCACCGGTGACCTTGACGTCTAACCTGATGTGTTGACCAGCCTTGATTGTGATGTCGCGCATATTCGTGCGGTCGATCTTTGGTGGAGCTACAAAAGTATATTGAAATCAATTAATTATTTCAGTATAAGACGCTACTTACTTAACGGCAGGTAAAATACTCTCCTACCATAATAATCTTCTTTTTAATATCTCTTTTCTATCCCGTTCCTCTTTTCTGTTACCTATATCCTATTCCAGAAGCAAGTGAGGTGTCTAAGAATAAGCCTAAATGGCGCTCTGTTGTTCGTGCCTACCCCGCAAGGAACCTGGCGTGAAGTTATGTATGTATGTAAGTATGTATATCCTATTCCCTTTATCCCATCCCTATCCCTATCCTATCGATTTGTCTAATTGAATATTAATACAAAATTTGTCTCGCTAAGGTTTTGATGTTCATAAATAATTTTGAAGGCTGCGGTGTCATGCAAACAAACAAGCATAACAGTTGATTTGACTACCAACATCGTTGAGTGAGTTTCATGAAGAACTAATCAGATAGATCAGCCCACAAAGTGCTTTCATGTAAATGTTACATAATATTATTATTCTATTTACTAAATACTGCGGCGACGTTAGTGCCATCATAAGCACGCACGCAGTCATGAAGCTAATATTAATCTGTATAGCATTAAAAACAGCGCGCCGTTTAGAGAGTTTTTGGCGGGAACTGAAAGGAAATGTTGTGCTGTGCAGTTTTATTTTCTGAAAATGTGTAAAATTACTCTAAAATGAACAATAGTTGTAGGATATTGATAGTTTTTGAGTAGTGGTTATGTGTTTTGTGAGAAATGTGAACTTTATAGTCAAGTGTGGCCTTTTGAGTTGTCACAAGAACTCCGTTTAATGGCACTAACTGATTACCTACAGTTCAGCTGTGCTACACATAGGCTTAAGAAAATGAAGAAACTATTGTAAACTAAGATCTGGCTTAAAGGCCTAGCTGCCAAGCCATAATCCTAAATAAAAAAAGCGCACCGTTATATGACAGCACAAAAACTATTTAAAAAAAACCGAACGACAATTTGGGACAGTTCGACACACGCCTTCAACGCGGGCACATTAAAATTCGTGGTCGTGTAAACACTGGCGTGTGACGCTTTCCCTCACCTAAGCAAAAATCCTTCAGATTGACTTTGTTAAAAACATGAAGAGCGTGTGATTAAAAGTGTACAATAGAAGATGTCTTTCATGGAAAACCACTCAACGGAAACATGACCAATACTATTAAATCGGAATTTTTGTATCTCTAACATTCAGTTGTTCGATCGTAACGCCACGTCTGCGGGGCTTCTTTTGTGAGACAGACACATGCAGTACATGAATCATAGTTTCTTCATAAGCAACATATTATATGCATAAATACTTACCAAACCTATCCTTAGCCAGCAATCCGTCGGTGGCAGCGGAAGGTTTGCCAGGTCCAGCCTTGTTCACAGCCTTTACTCTAAATTGATATGTCTTGCCCTCAATGAGGTCCGGCACGCGAGCCTCGGTTTTGTTGCCGGGGACCTAAAAACAATAACATTTAGTCGTGGGAAAGCCATGCTCGAATCATTATCTTGCTATCAGGTCTTAGGGACTACTCGTCCGGAATCATATCACGCTCTCAGAGAATATCGTGCGGTAAGTGAGGACTTCGACGACCCACTTCGCCGTCCTTCTATCCCCATGTTCATTAACCATCGCTTTATTCCAAACCCTCTATCCCATTATTTGTGTCTGATCCCTCTGTCTCATTAGCCCATCCTAACAGCTGGAAGCGCGAAGGCTTCGCCACTGCTGTTTCAAACGTCTATAGGCGACGGTAACAAAATTCTTGAGCTAATCGTGATTCATATACATTGAGTGAAGTTTCGATGGTCCACTTCTCCCTATTTTATGCCTCCTATATCATCAATCACCCAATCCCATTTCCTCTTTTCATTCGACAACGCAGAGGCATGCATTTCGATACTATCTCCTGGTCGCTCTTCCACGCTGTCTTCTGAGATGACGAAGTCATGAGGAACCGACCTATATACTACGTACTAAACCTAACCTGCGACCGTTTACCGCGCTTTTAGGAGGCGCCACAGAAACAAGAGTTACAGGCATTCCTATCGCGATTAATTCAATCCCCTCTATACCACCTTAAGGGCTGTCAACACGTTAATATAGTTCCCGATGTTGCAGATATCTATAGACGATGATAGCCCCTTTATATACGGCAGGAAGGCCGTCTGTCTGTTTGAATTTATTTTGATGAATAATAAAATAACACTCACTTCAGCAGCCTTGACCCATTTGCCGGTATCCCTATCCTTCTTCTCGACAATATACGCCGTAATAGGAGCACCGCCGTCGTTGGCGGGTTTCTCCCATTTGAGGTCAACGTGGTCCTTGCTCCAGTCCTTGAATTCTGGCTTGCCCGGTGGGTCTGGTTCGCCTGTATGAATAATCGGGACATATCACTGTACTGTTCAATAAATTGGTTAAAATCAAAATAATTCAATTTTGGTCGTGGTGCGGTGACCATGCTGAAATCGTTATTATGATTATAGCTTCGATGTGCAAGTTGCACCAAGACGCTTTCAACTCACCGTAAGGATTCTTAGCGGTGGTAGCGGTCTCGGTGACCAGCGGCTCACTCTCGCCCTCAGGGTTAACAGCTTTAACCCTGAACAGGTAATCCTTGCCCTCGTTTAGTCCGGTCACATCGGCTTCCGGGGTCTTGGTTGTGCACACCGGCACCCATCTACCGGACTCTGTGTCCATACGCTCGACGACGTAGCTCTCTACTGGTTCACCACCATCATCTTCTGGTGGCTCCCATTTCAATTTGCAGCCATCGGCTTTCACATCTGATACCTATAGAATACAAAATGAACAAGATAAATTACGATATATCAACGTAGGTGAATTTTATTCATTTAGAATTTTTAAGCGATTTTCAGTATCAATTTCATTAACGGTATATATATGTAAAAAACAAAAATAAATTTTATATAAGTAAAATAAAGTCGTTCCCAGGGTTTAAACCACGGCGCATCCGTGGGGTAATTTTCATATTACCCCACGGTCCAAAGTTAATGTTATATTGTTCCGTAAACTGCCATCTGCCATCAAAATTGCCGCACCAAAACCAAGAGAATTATATTGTCTCTTTTATTCTAATACAAATTCTATGTAGTTACGAGGGAGAAAGCATCAGTTCAAAGTTCGTTTCAATTGTCTATATTTAACCACAAATTTGGTGCTTCCCAATTAGCCATGTGTGACAGCTCGAGAGCAAATTTGTGGTGGTTCCGTCTAAGAAGGTTCAACAGAATATGTTACGTAAGTGGAAATACGAGCTAACGACGTGGAACTATTATAGTAATATTTTCTGCCATAATAAGTAATTGTTTCCTGGAAGAGTTTGCTTTAAATAAGGATTATTTCTATAACAGGGAAATGCAATTAGAATGCTACCAACCTTCAAAGGTCCCTTCGGCTTAGCTGGCTTACTGACAACCTCGACCTCAATCTCCACGGTGTCAGTTCCGGAATCGTTCTTCGCTGTCACCACATACTTTCCAGCATCAGCTCTGGTCATCTTCAACATTGAGAAGGTCGTGTGGTAATCCTTGTTTTCGATGGTCAATCTGCCTTCTGATTTTAGGACCTTCTCGTTGAAGGTCCAAGTGATTACCGGCTCGGGTTCACCTTTGACGTCTGCGTCCATCTTGAGTGCTTGACCGACCTTGATCTTCTTCTTCTGGAGGTTCTTGCGGTCAATTTTCGGCGCCACTGTTGTGACAAAAATAACAGTTTTATTTATTATACACTTAGTCTCAGTGAAAATTTTCATTAACAGAAGTCACTTTACTACAAACACATTATATCTTCCTAAACTACAAAGATACCTCAGTAACAAACTCGACCAAATCAAAAATATTGTTTTTGATATTTATTAATGTCTATATTTTCTCCAACGTTGGTATTATTTAAAGAACAATAAGATGTTGTTTGTCCATCACTCAAGGTCAACAACTGATTGATCTCTTGATATTGTAAATGGTATATAAAAGTATAATCATACATCATAATCACAATATGACTAAAGTGTGAAACGATAAGAGCAATCATTACTGTCAATCAAAAAAAGCCAAATATTAAATCTGTAATAAGTTAAGTCATGTTACATATATGTTGGGCCAATAAAATTATAAATAAAAAGTCTCCATTCAGTCAAGATTAGAATGTTGTGATGTTTCTTTCCTATTTAAGGTTGAGAAACGAGTACATAAGGCGATCTTTGAAAATTGCACTCGTGATAGGTAAATCCGGAGATGGAAGATTAACACTCTATTGGCATATAACGACGAGGGATAAAAATTATGTGACAAAAATATTGTTAAACTGGAACATCACTTAAAATAAGAATAAACGTAGATCAGAAGATCGATGAATGGAGCATAAGAATAATGACATGTAGATTTATGGAATGAGGGAGGACATATACCAGAGGAGTATTGAAAGATTAAACCTACTGTACCGTACCTTAATTATCGAGGAAATTGAAAGAAAAGAGTAAATGAGGAAGTGGTACTCACAGAATCTTGGTTTGGCGATAACAGATTTGCTTGGATCAGACGGCTCGGATGGTCCAGCCTTGTTGAGGGCGATTACCCTGAATTCATATTCATGACCTTCCTCCACGTCCGTTACGCGACCTGTCGGCCTGTCGCCAGTGGTTTTGAGGCAGTCTTGCCATGACCTAAAAGAAGAAATATGCTTTTGGTTATTGATTTTCATAAAGACATTATTGATGATACAAGAATACTATAAATGACCGTCCGATTTCCACAGAAGTTAAGTATTAGTAATACTAATGACATCTACCGAATAAAGTAGACTAACCAACATGGCAAAACTTTAAATTACTAGGCTGGTCATTCTTAGTATCTTTAAATTAAGATATCTCCATATTACTGAGTTACATAGTTGTCAAAATAACGCTTACGAGTTTTAGTGAAGTATCAAGAGTTCAGTGTGTTTCTTGATGAAATGTTATTTAATTTCCTTTTAGGAGCTTTATATCGCTTTACATTAAATAGATCATTGAAAGACATTTTAAAATCATCTACTATCTAAAAAAAACTTACAATGTTGTCTATATCCAGGATTGCATGTTTAATGAAAAAAAAAACACTTATACCAAAAATACATGGTTTGTTTCATTTGCAAGTTTTGCAAAAAATTACTGCGTTAATATACCGAAATGGAACACACAACAAATTTCCAGACATTAAAATCATTTTTAGTAGATGTAAATGATGACTAAATTTTAAATCGTTAAGGCGTTTTGGAGCCAACGAAATTCTAAGCAAACTTTAAGACAGGACAAAGTTACAAAGTATCATTTACGATGAGGTATAAAAACAGTTTTTAATTAAATTTTGGCATTTACCGCGAAATCACAGACAGACATTTCAGTTTTATTTCAAAAGCAAAATCTTGGTGTAGGTAGATAAGCACTTCTGACGCTGTCAACGTTGTCTGACGAAGTTTAACTCAAGTTAAAATTCGACTAATAAGGGCCATCATACCTGCCGCCTTTCTCTCTCTTCTGGATAATGTATCCTGTGATGGGGGCACCACCGTCGCTCTTGGGCGGAGACCATTCAAGCTCCACAAAGTCCTTGTCCCAGTTTCTGGGTTCTGGACGTCCGGGCTTGCCGGGTTCATCTGGGCAAAAAAATGATTGGTCAAAATACTAATAACACAAGAGAATTTCTAAAGGAGATATTTAAGTATCAACAGTAATATTTATTATCAAGGAAGGGAATTTTTGATTGATTATCAAGCTGGCACCTGTTGAAGCTATAGATGGACCAGAAAGAGCAGAGGCAAGAATAAGAACAAATAGATCAGATGTTAGAAAATTCATCTCACCGAATGGATTCTTAGCAATGATAGGCTTGTCAGATTCGAGCTCTTCTGATTCTCCCTCTTTGTTGACTGCCTTGACTCTGAACTTGTAAGCTTTGCCTTCGGAAAGACCTCCGATGTTTGCATTTGTGTCCTTCGCTGTACCACATGGGATCCATTGACCTAAAAGTATTCATATTTTAGACTTATTCTATTTACACTTACACGGAGCAAGAAAGGCCACAAACAGATTAATACAATTACGATTATACAGTAAATTTGAGCCCATTTTTAACAAGCTATGGAATGAAAACCGTTCCGTGGTTTTCCAAAACAGCTACTAAGTGGGGTTTTTCAAATGACATATTTATAGTCTCTAGAAGGTAGAAAAAGTATTGGCTCCTTTATTGTTGGATATATTCATTGGCGTTGGTAACCAGTTACCATAGAGTATACCGTGGGCCAATCTGTTAATGAGCAACATTAAAATTAATCAAATATAAATATTTCACAGAAAAGGTATAGGCATATCAGAAAATAGATTCTTGTTTTTCTTTAACTTAAACTATGTACCTGAAGAAACAATCACCTTTCAGGGATAAATGTTCCCTGCGTTAAATAAAAATGAAACGCTATAGTCTCAGTTTCATTCTAGTGTCTCTTTGAAAATATAGCTCCAAATATAAAATTCGACATTAGTAATGTTGTACGGTTAAAACCCAAATGCATCCTTGAAATTCATGAATACTGTATAGAACACGATAAAAGCTTGAAGATTTAGTACCTATAGAGCTAAGAAGGGATATTGCCTTCTAGTTCATCCGCTATGCGAACTCGCATGGCATCTCTCTCGCACTGTATTCTATCAAGTGTAATAAACGTTAAGAATTAATTGGATCTGTGCAAATTCAAGGAGCTAACTTCTCTCGAGATGGATTTGAGTTTTGTGCGTAATGTAAATTTGGACACTTCAGACAACAACTTACCAGTGAACGGATCAAGCTTCTCAATCTCGTAATATTCGATCGGTGTTCCGCCATCGTCCTCTGGTTTGTCCCATTTGAGCGTGCAACCATTTTTCGTGACGTCAGATACTTCCAACGGACCCTTGGGTTTGGACGGTTTGCCTGTGGACATGGTTTATATTAATATCATACTCGTTACTTTACTATGATTAGTCCTTAGATAGACAAGATTTCTTTATTGCACACCTAAATAAACAATTAAAAAAAATAATGTATATAAAATCCTTTCTTTCTAGGCAATACAACATTCGGCTCTATTGCTTGAAACGATTTTGATTAGCTAATTAGGCGTTGTAGATGATGCAGAAAAACAAGTGTCAGATACACATTCTCGGGCTAATGTAGTTTATTATATTGTAATTTAGAAAGCTAATGTTACAATTCATTTTTATCAATTCTTACATATGTACTACACTACATTCACTTTCTATTTGCCATTTGTATTGAATGCCGTAGAAGATTAATAGATTTATTCTCCTTCTCTTCCTGACAATCCAAATATGTCAGGGTTTTGTATAACAAAATAAAATACAATAAAAAACTTAAATTCATTACAATATTTATCTAATTGTCTAAAGACAGTTTTTTTATTGCTTATTTATTACATCCATCTCTAACAAAATCTTTATCTCTCTCTCTCTCTCCTCTCTCTCTCTCTCTCTCTAACAAGTGGGAATTGATTGCAAGTAATTCTTTTAGCTGGGAAGATTTATTTTTCTAAAACTTACCAAGGATGGTAATCTCAACTTCCGCCTCGTCTTCGCCGACCTCGTTCTTGGCCTTGATGATGTATTTGCCGGAGTTGGCGCGCTTGCTCTTCGTCATCAAGAACTTTGTGTTGTAATCCACGTTTATTATCTCGAGGTTCTCCCTGCATTAATTAAAATTTAAATAAAAAAATGTTTTAGATAATACATGCTAGCAATGCCCGTTAAGGGAGCTAAAAGAATAACAAACTTGTGGGTGGCAGAAACACTTAGGCGGAGCAGCAATTGATTGTTTCCCTGCCATCCTCGTATTTCTTATCAAAACTTATCATCCCTTCTACCGATGCTTGAAGGTCATGATAATGTATCATGGGAACTTGTCTGTCTACATCGTGATTTACAAAAATCTGAACCTGTCTATCGTAAATCCAAGCTGAATTAACAAATTTCACATATAATTTAGATGTGACCTTTTCGTCGCGATGTTTTCCCTCACCGTCAGCATTAGATCAGAAAAATTGCCTCATGGACCGCTTCCTGATCCTAATTCATTATTTAATTTTATCACTGGTAACAAGAATATTATCATCATCATTACTTGTATGGAGATAAAAGACCTACTTTCATTACTATTATAACTTTCGTTCTTTTATAGTTTTCGCACATTGACTTTACATTAACTTAATTATTATTATGTTGGTTTGTTTACCTTTTTTTTTTTTTTTTCTTTCTTTTTTCTCTAGTCTCTTTTTCTTGTAATTCTGTCATAATTGTCAATGTCATTCATATAATTTACTTTTTTTGCCCTGTGTCTTTTGTTGCGTTTTGTTTTTGCTATTATTGTGTTGTTATACTCATATCAGCTATCTCATCCGCACACCTGGCAGATACATTCTGACTGATTTGTATTTTTATAAACAATATTTGTGTATTATTATATATTTGATTATTTATATATTTGAAATTGTAATTTATTTATATAAAGTATTTATTTTATTTTATGGATAACTATGAGAGTTATAGTGATTCTGACTCAGATTTTCATTCCTGTTTGTCTTCATCTGACAGTTCACATGGCAGCAACCATGATTTATCTTCACTACAAGAAGTAATTGAAAATCAATTTTCAGGCCTTTCCCGTAATTTCAATGTGGCACACATAAATGCTCAGAGTATTCCAGCTCATTTCCCCGATATGCTGGCGTCATTTAGTCATAATAATTTGCACGCTGTATTAGTTTCGGAATCTTGGCTTAAACCTTGCCTGTCCTCTACTTCATACTCTTTGCCAGGATATCGTCTAATTAGAAATGACCGTATCGGTACTGGTGGTGGAGGTGTTGCTATATACTTGCGCTTCCATCTAGCATATAAAATCTTAAGTGCATCCTCACAACCCCCAACACCGGATAACGGTGAGTATTTATTTATAGAAGTAGAACTTACGCATACCAAAATTTTACTAGGAGTATTTTACGCATCGTCTGTTCGCATTAATTACTTCTCCTCTTTTGAAACTTTACTAGAAAAGTTTTCTCCTTTATATATGCATAGTATCATCATGGGTGATTTCAACACTTGCCTCCTTAAACAAGACCATCGTTCTTCTGCTTTAGAAACTTTAACAAGATCCCTTAACATACATATTCTTCCTCTGAGTGCTACTCATCGTTTCCCTAATTCATCCCCTTCTCTTCTCGACCTAATAATGGTTTCATCACTACCTCACGTATCTCATTATGGTCAATGTTCGGCGGATGCTTTTTCCTATCATGACATGATTTTTCTCTCATATAACTTACATCCGCCGAAAGCTAAGCCCAAAATCATCCTGCAGCGTAATTTTGGCGGCATGAGCCTAGATGCCTTACTTAAGGACGCTCAGGAAGTTGACTGGTCTGGGGTGGTCAGTGCACTCACTATTGATGATAAGGTTCATGTGTTTCATGCTGCTTTGATGAAGCTGTATGATACTCATGCGCCTTTACGCCGTATCAAGGTCAAACACTTGCCTGCACCGTGGCTTACCGATGATATTAAATCGCAGATGCACAAGAAATCTAAAGCTAAAACTCGATATAAAATGAAGCCAACCGAAGCAAACAAAGCTGCTTATGTGAGCATTCGTAATCGCTGTAATAGAGTGTGTAGGGACGCTCAACGCCGTTATATTCACGAATCAGTTCAAAATGATAATCCAGCTAAAGTATGGAAGTTTCTACGCTCTTTGGGGATTGGCAAACAAACAGAAAACTCAGTCAGTCAAAAATTCAATATTGATGATTTAAATCAACACTTCTCTACCACTTCTGATGTTGCGGACAGAGAGCACCCCCCTGACCCGCCCGCCGGAGCACACCTACTCTCCGCGCCCCGCATACCGCCGGCGCCCGCAGAGGGCACGGTTAGCAAGTAGGCGTCGGACGGGATGCGGGACTTAAGGAGCGACCCCGGCGGGCGATATCACACTCAGCAACAATTTACGTCACTTCACCTTTAAACTTCACCTCGCTCTGATGTATATTAGAAATAATTACGCTCTGTACTTAAAATTAATTTAATTCAATAATTATACAGTCCATTTTAAAATCGAGTTTTAATTTGAATAAGCAACTGCCACCAATAGTTTTTGGTACTTCGCCGCCGGATAGAAGAATCGCAAAGAAGAAACGAGCAGTGTCTTTTGCTCCATCGAAACCTCAAGAAAGAAGAAAGACCAACTCTGTACGGTCTCGTAGCGGTACCCTAAAGAAGAAAGAAGATCATTATAGAAGATCATCGTGGGCAGCCCGGACTACGTACCAGGAGACCAAGAGTTCCTGCCGGACTACGTACCAGGAGACCAAGAGTTCCTGCCCCGGACGCCGAGGCTACGCGTCTGCAGGATCAAGACCAGAAGAAAGAATAACGTTACTTCGTACCGTGACCGAGTGACTGTCCACCTAACGGTGCCAAATGGTCAGTTCACAAGGTCGTAGACGGTGCGCTGTTTCCAGTTAGGGCGGTCAAAGGTCTCAGTGTTTAGTGTAGTGAATTAGGAACGGTCATACACACACATATACACACACAGGTCAGGGTAATCGGTCATACGTGTTAGGCTAAGGCAAGGACCGAAGATGCCGAACACCAGGAGCAAGACCACCGAAGACAGAGTGCAGAGAGCGTATCAAGAGCCCCCCGCGTCGCCATCCGTACATATATCCGCGTCCGCGTCCGCATCCGCGCCGAACGTATCGCGACCCGCGTCGCCCGGAGTGCAACAGACTACGACCGCGCAAGTACACGCCGCGACTCGTACAGGTCGCCGATCGCGATCACCGTCCGTCCGATCACACCGCTCGCAGCTAAGTGCCGCCACTTTGGTGAAACAAGTGGAACTGGAAGCGGAAGAACAAATCGCCGCTATTCGACGAGAAGAGCTCCAGTTACAAGTGGCACTGATCAAGAAGAGGGTCGCTGCGAACATAGCCGCCCTTAAGGATCAGACAGAGGGGAACAGCGTGTGCGAAGACGATGGGGTGGAAACAGATAGAAATATCACAGAGTGGTTGAAGAACACCCGCATACGGGGGGAGTCGCCGAGCGCAGGCGACGGCGCCGAGCTTGGAACGAGAGAAGCCGGACCGCGACCACCGTTGAACGTTGCGGGAAGAGCGAGGGAAGTGTATCCAGTGGGGCGCGACCGGTCTGCGGAAGCGAACGACCAGACCGCTCGCGTGACGTTCAGAACGCCGCGCAACGCAAGATCACCAACGCCGACCAGATCCAGGGATCGTGGAATCGACCGCCTAGCCGACGTGCTGGAACGTATGACTCGCAACAGGCCGACACCGCGACAGTGCCAGGAACTGCCTACCTTTAGCGGGGCCCCGGGAGAGTGGCTGCCGTTCAAAGCTGCCATGCGGGAGTCGACGAGCGTACACGGATTCTCACCTGCGGAAAACTTAGGCCGTCTGCGCACCTGCCTTAAAGGCGAAGCAAGAGAGTGCGTGACAGCCCTGCTGTATACCGCCGTGGATCCCGCGATCATCATGAAGACACTGGAGCGCTGCTACGGACGTCCAGAGATCATAATCAGTCGTGCATTGGAAGATATCAAGAAGTTGCCACGATCGGGTTCGTCTGCCAGCGAACTCAACAGCCTAGCCACCAAGCTGCAGAATATAGTGACGGTTATTTCGTGCGTCGACAACAAAGGGTATCTACTTAACCCTATGTTGACACGACAGGTCATCGAGAAGCTCAGCCCGCATCTACGAACGAAATGGTGCGACTTTGCAGATGAATTCTCGAGCCGAGACGAACCGGAGATTATGACACTATCGAAGTTTCTAACGGGCGAAGCAGACAGAGCAATGAAGTATTCATTCATGACGTCATCACTACCTACGACGAGTGTAAACGTCACGAAAGAAAATAAAGTGAAGCCGCCGCTGAATGAGCGTCGTCGCGTGTACACTACAACAGAAGACAAGATCGTGTGCTACTGTTGTGGAGCTGACCACCAGACAACGCAGTGCGGCAAGCTGGCTTCGATGTCGCTGCCAGCTAGATGGGAGTGGGCCAAGGAAACGAGAATATGTTTTTTGTGCCTACTAAGTAAACACAGACGGTTCCGTTGCAAGGCAAGAAAGTGCGGTGTGAACGAATGCCGCGAGCCGCATCACGCACTTCTACACCAGCGGAGGGAAACCGAAGCCGTCGGTGGACCGATCGACCGAGCGGAGTCGGTCAATCAACCGGCCGATAGAGAGGAGTCGGTCATGACGGCGTCGGCGCACAATTCTAACACCGAGAGCAGAGTGTTATTGAAAGTGTGTCCGATTACCGTCAAGGGGCCTAACGGAGAGGAAGTGAGTACGTACGCGCTGCTGGATGAAGGGTCCACGATCACGCTCGTCGACGAGGAGATAGCCGGGATGCTGGGGGCAGATGGCCCGAGGCGGCCACTGAACATCCACGGTATCACGTCGAGCCAGCGGGAAGCAGAAAGTAGGGTGGTGAGCGTCGCGGTGCGCGGAAGAGCGCAACCGCACTACCATCCTATCAAGGCACGTACTGTAAAGAAACTCGCACTGGGAACTCACTCCGTTAAGTCTGAAGTGGTACGACAGTTACGTCATTTGAAGACGCTCCATGTAGACGACGTGTGTTTCACGAACGCCAAGCCGCGCGTACTAATTGGAGCTGACAACTGGCATCTGATCGTCACTAGAAAACTGTTGGCAGGAAAGAAGAACCAACCAGCCGCTTCCCTAACCCTCTTGGGGTGGACCGTACACGGGAGCGCACCCCGAGGCCTAGTAACGCAGGGGAACGACACCGTATTACACGTCCGAACGTGGCAAGATAAAGAGCCGCGGGAAAAGGACGAATTATTCGAAATAGTGAAGTCTCATTTCGATATCGACGCACTCGGGATATCGAATAAAGTGAAACCTGTAGCTGAAGAACAACGGGCGTTGAAGATATTTTCAGAAACCGCTAAGAAAATAAACGGCCGCTTCGAAGTCGGACTGCCCTGGCGAAACGATGACGTCACCATGCCACCGAGCTATGACATGGCGGTACGCCGCCTGCGCGGGATCGAGCGCAAAATGGACAAATCGCCGCAGTTTAAACAAGCTTATACAGCCCAGGTCGACAGGCTATTAGAGAAAGGATACGCCGAGCCTTGCGAACGAAGTCACGAAGGAAACCAACGCATGTGGTACATGCCTCACTTCGCCGTTACGAACCCGAATAAACCTGACAAGGTGAGACTGGTATTCGACGCCGCCGCCCGTTCAAATGGGGTGTGCATGAACGATGCGTTACTGGATGGGCCAGACTTGCTACGGGCTTTATACGGAATCCTGTTCAGATTCCGGGAAGGGAAGATCGCCGTAACAGCCGACATACGTGACATGTTCCTACAAGTGAAGATAAGGAAAGAAGACAGAACGGCGCAGCACTTTTTATGGCGCGGTGATGACCGCCATAACCCGCCTCGGCGCTACGTTATGACATCTATGATATTCGGAGCACGAAGCTCGCCATTTCTCGCACATAGCGTGAGAAACAGGAATGCGAGTGATCATAAGGAAACACACCCGCGAGCGTACCACTCGATCACGGAAAATCACTATATGGACGACTGGGTACAAAGCTTCGAAACGGAAACGGAAGCGGCTGAGGCGATAGCGGAAGTGCGAGAAGTGCACGGGAAGGCCGGCTTCGAGCTCGCGGGATGGGATACGAATCGCGAGCGCCTTATGGAATGCATCCCAGATGAAGAAAGAGCCAGACAGCCCAAAGAGTTGGGTGCTAGCGCGCATCCCTACGGGAAGACATTGGGTGTGTTATGGATGCCGGAAGCGGATGAACTCGCGTTTAACACCGCCATGCCGAGAGTTCCAGAAAGCATAAAACAAGGCACGCAAACACCCACGAAAAGGGAAGCCCTGGGCATGGTCATGTCACTTTTCGACCCACTCGGCCTGCTCAGTCCATACACTATAAGGGCGAAAATCGTGCTACAAAAGCTCTGGAGGCTTAAGCTGGGCTGGGATGACCCCTTGCCAACGGAAGAGGCAAGGGAATTCGAAGAATGGATCCGTGACTTGAACTCTATAAAAGAGTTAAGATTACCACGGTGCTATGGATGGGATAAAGACGTCGCGAACATACAGTTGCACGTCTTCACGGACGCCAGCGAACAGGCCTACGCAGCAGCAGCTTACTGGCGCTTTGAGTGGTGTAACGGGAACGTCGGCATCATTTTAATCGCAGGAAAAGCGAAAGTGGCCCCGATGAAGGCACAG
Organism: Dendrolimus punctatus; assembly: GCA_012273795.1. NCBI lineage: Eukaryota > Metazoa > Arthropoda > Insecta > Lepidoptera > Lasiocampidae > Dendrolimus > Dendrolimus punctatus. Next base: position 14,345,005 of record CM022550.1, read on the forward strand.
AGTATCCCACGAATGGAGCTACAGGCCGCGCTAATAGGAGCCAGGTTAGCGGCGGAAATAAAAAAGGAACATAGTTTCAAGTCATATGACGTCATCTTTTGGAGCGACTCGAAGACCGTTCTCCACTGGATAAGAAACGACTCGGCGCGATATACCCCATACGTTGCGCACAGACTGAGCGAAATCGGCGAAATAACCGAGTCTGAGCAATGGCGGTGGGTGCCGACAAGTTACAACGTCGCCGACGACGCAACCAGGATTAACGTCTCGAATATGAAAACGGACGACCGCTGGTTTAAAGGCCCGGAATTTCTTCGCGGGCCCCCGACGAAATGGCCGAAGGAAGAGCCGACGGAAACCGAAGATGACGAAGTCGTGGTAAATTATACGACTAATGAAAAGCCACTCGTTGACGTCACAAGATTTTCGTCATATGAAAAATTATTACGAGCGACTGCCTACGCACTCGCCTTTATCGACAAGTGCCGGCGAAGGACTCGCATTATGGAAACGCGACACATAAAGCAAGCTGAACGTTTACTCATTCGTCAAGCGCAACAGGAAAGTTTCCCGAAGGATTACGAGCGTTTGAAAAAAGGAGAACGTGTGTCACGTGACAGCCGGCTTTATAAGCTCGACCCCGAATACGGGGGGGACGGGGTAATAAGGCTAAACGGCAGAATCAATGCGGCCACCCTGCGCGAGCTTACCGGAAACCCACCGATCTTAGACGGGTCACATCACCTCACCCGGCTGATCATCAGGGGTGAACATGAACAGCAACACCATATAGGAAGAGAACACGTCGTAAACAACGTGCGGCAAAAATACTGGGTGCTACGAGTGCGGCCTACTGTGCGAAACATCTTGCGGCAGTGTACAGTCTGTCGGTTGAAGAAAACCGCGCCGATCGTGCCGGTGAAAGGCAACCTGCCAAAGGATCGGCTAGCTGCCTACGCACGGCCCTTTACGAATTGCGGAATCGACTGTTTTGGCCCGATGTGGGTGACCATCGGACGCCGTAGAGAAAAACGATGGGGAATGCTGTTTACATGTATGGTAACTCGTGCCATCCATATGGAACTTATAGCGAGCCTTAGCACAGACTCGGCTATAATGGCCCTAAGAAGGATGGGAGCACGACGCGGCTGGCCACAAGTGATATGGTCTGATAATGCAACGAATTTCCATGGAGCGGATGCAGAGTTACTTGCGGCACACGCAAAATGGAAGAAAGAGATGCCAGATCACGTGAGAGGGAGACAACTAGCGTGGCGTTTCATCGATCCCGGCGCACCAAACCAGGGGGGAGCTTGGGAGCGTTTAATTCGGTCGGTGAAGACGGCACTCCACGCCACGTTAGCGGAACAAGCTCCCAGAGAAGAAACACTTACGACTGTCATCACGGAAATAGAACACACGGTAAACTCGCGCCCGCTGACTCACGTGTCGGTGAGCCCTGAAGACGACGACGCGCTTACCCCGAACCACTTTCTAATGGGGTCGGCGGTAGGCTTGCCAATCACGGGTACAAATGAGTTAGCAAACAAGAAGACATGGATCGCAACCCAAGCTTTGGCGGACATGTTCTGGACTCGTTGGCTACGCGAATATTTACCGACATTGGCACCGAGGGACGACATACGACGATGTAATGAAGAAAACGTACGCATTGGAGACGTCGTTATCATCGCGGACGGTCTGTTGCCACGTAACGTATGGCCCCGGGGTCAAATCGAGCGCACTTATCGCGGACAGGACAACGTAATACGAAGCGCGGACGTGCGAACGCGGGAGGCATCTTCAGGAGACCAGTAAGGAGGCTCATCGTCCTGACGAGAAGAGATGGCTCCGAGGATCTGCGCCGGGGGGAGGATGTTGCGGACAGAGAGCACCCCCCTGACCCGCCCGCCGGAGCACACCTACTCTTCGCGCCCCGCATACCGCCGGCGCCCGCAGAGGGCACGGTTAGCAAGTAGGCGTCGGACGGGATGCGGGACTTAAGGAGCGACCCCGGCGGGCGATATCACACTCAGCAACAATTTACGTCACTTCACCTTTAAACTTCACCTCGCTCTGATGTATATTAGAAATAATTACGCTCTGTACTTAAAATTAATTTAATTCAATAATTATACAGTCCATTTTAAAATCGAGTTTTAATTTGAATAAGCAACTGCCACCAATATCTGACTTTGATGTAGTAATAAAGTCTGAAACTTTGAAAAGAATCTCGTCCAAGCCAACACCCAAGCATTCTCCTTTTCTTTTTAGTCGATTTACTGATAGTGATGTTAAGAAAGCTGTAAAATCCATTACATCTAATGCTGTCGGCAGTGATAGCATTAGTCGCAACATGATCCTACCCATACTGGATGTCATTAATCCTACCCTTACCCATATCCTTAACACATCCATAACATCTTGTGTATTCCCAGCTGCCTGGAAGGAAGCCCAGGTTACTCCTCTACCAAAAAAACCCAACCCCGCTTCCTTTTCTCAATTTCGTCCTATTTCCATACTACCTTTCCTTTCCAAAGTCCTCGAACGCTTAGTTCATCAGCAGCTAAGTGTTTTCCTGAACCGTAATTCCCTTTTGAATCCTTACCAGTCTGGTTTTCGTCCTGGCCACAGCACCACCACAGCCCTCATTAAAATCACAGATGACATCCGGCATGGCATGGACAATGGCTTGCTGACTGTGCTATCGCTGCTCGATTTCAGCAGTGCTTTTAATAATGTTGACTTTGAAGTGTTACTCGGCATCCTACGCTCTATTAACATATCTCCTGAAGTAATCGACTGGTTTCATAGTTACCTGTATGGACGCCGACAGCGCATTCGAGTTGATGACGACTATTCGTCGTGGTGTGATCTCTCTGCCGGTGTTCCACAGGGCGGCGTACTATCTCCTTTATTATTCGCTGTTTTTATAAACTCAATTTCCAATGAACTTACTTCATCCTATCACCTCTATGCAGACGATTTGCAAATTTACACGCAGGCACCGGTTGCTACACTAAATCAAGCAGTCGCAACGATAAACACTGACTTTGACCGCATACTGCAATGGAGTAAATCGAACGGACTTCTTGTGAATCCTGAGAAAACTCAAGTAATTATCATCGGTAGCTCGCGGATGCTGTGTAAAGTTGACTGGACCTGTATGCCAAGTTTTCTTTTTGATGGGAAACTTATCCCTATCAGTGATAAGGTCAGAAACCTAGGAGTTATACTTGATAGTGAGCTGTCCTGGAGACCCCATATAACGGAGTTGAGTCGGCGTTTGTTTCTCTGCTCCAGATCACTCTGGCGGCTGAAAAACTTCCTGCCCATCGCCACCAAAATAAAGCTAGCAGAGTCGCTACTTTTGCCCATACTTGATTATGCCGACGCCAGCTATCTAGATTTAACTCAAGAACAGCTTAATAAACTTGAGCGACTCCAAAACTTTTCCATAAGGTTCATATTTGGGTTACGCAAGTATGACCACGTTTCTGAATTTCGAAAAAAGCTCAAGTGGTTGCCAATCCGTATTCGCCGGAATACTCATATTCTTTCATTGCTTTACAGTATTTTATTCATCCCTACTACTCCACAGTACCTTAAAGAACGCTTCGAATTTATTTCTTGCTCTCACAATTTACGCCCTTCCAGTCAACATAGACTTATTACTCCTATTCATAGTACAACGTTCTTCAATAATTCTTTCACGGTTAAGGCTGTCCAACTTTGGAATTCATTGCCTGTTGCTGTCAGACAAGCAAAATCCCTAATAATATTTAAGAATTTAGTCAGAAAATTCTATCTGCAATATAATGATATGTAATTTTATGTAATTAGTATATATTATATTGCATATAGCTATATGTCTATTATGTTTAAATAGTTGCATATTATCGCTATATATTATATATGTATATAACTTATGTGTATATTTGTATATATAGTATAGTTATATATTTATTAATAAAATTTAAGTAATCGTACAATAATTATGTATACCACCGTCGCCACTTCAAATCGGAATATTCTTGCCACGGGTTGTCTGGAAGAGATCGCTTTTTAGCGATAAGACCGCCCTTTGTACCCTACTATAATAATACTAGTTCGTAAGCTTTTCTGTAATGGTGTACAATAAAGTGTTATCTATCTATCTATCTATCTATCTACTTTGAACCAGTAAGGCATACAAGGTAAATAAATGGATAGTAAAATATAGAAAGATAAGTAAATACTTTTACTTAAATAAGTAAAATTGCTTTATAATGGGAATAAGAAGTTATTTGTTTGGGTCACTTGTGATTTGATAGAGGCTGGTAATGAAAATCAGTGCTGTGTCAGTTGACACAGCATAATGCTGAATTACCAGCCTTATTGCTGTGAGTGTAATGTACATTTCTTTTTCAAATAGTTGTATATTTTAAGTTCTAATAGCTTTATATTTTATGAGTAGGTATATTCATGCGATTTTGATGAAATTTTGTGTGTATGTTTGAGTGGGTCCCGGGATGGTTTACAGCCACAATTGGAACCAGTAGGTGGCGCTGAGATCGGGTTCTAAGATCTTCCTAATCACCTGGACCGATTTTAGTGATTTTATTTTTGTGTCATGAAACGAAATCTTTTAGGAATTCAAAAAATATGGCGGTACGAAGTTCGTCGGGTCAGCTAGTTTAGTATATTTTTTAGTTTTACATACATTCATTCGCGAAAATAAATATTTTTCTTTCTTTCTTATATATTTACTTTCCACAGCGACAGTAAATCCGCTGGCTATTAATCGACCACAATTCAGATTTAATATACTGATCCTGATTACTGACCTGTTCTTCAGCTCCTCGCCCTTGAAGTGCCAGGTGACTGTCGCTGGGGGTTCGCCGAAGACTTTCACGTCGAGGGAAACAGGCAAGCCCGCCTTCACCGTCATCGGATTTAGGTTGGTACGGTCGATTCTGGGTTTCACTGTTACCAAAATGATAAACATTGTAGCGTCTACATGCACACCACGTTCTCAATTCTGTGCCATTTTTGTGCACTCTTTGATTTCTATGATTGCTCGGGTGTGAGTGTTTACGACTCGATTAATATGAAAGCATACATTTTTAAGATGATTTTGAAGACTTTAAATATTTTAATTTTAAACAGACGAATAACAAGAAAGTAATATAATAAATTGATTAAATTATATAAAATTATTAACGACATTATCTTAATTTAATTGTTTTATGAATATTAGCTGAAAGAGACATAATAATTGTATATGAAATATTTGTTGTAATTCTAAGAGCATCATAATCAGTAATATAATCATAATATTTATATGTAGGCATAAAGACAACAAACGGCTTGCAACCAAAACTACAAAAAATTTGTATGCCTGTCAAGGTAAAACAAGTAACTTGAGACTTAACATAACATCTGCAAATTGTCCAAGTTGCAAATAAATAAAATTCCTTTGACGTTGACTTTGATTAAGTATTATACATTTAGGCTGGTGTGCACCGACTTTTAACCGACGGTTAACCAAAAAAATCAGTATTTTTCCATACATTTTAGCGATTATTTTATTTTAACCGACGGTTAAAAGTCGGTGCACACCAGCCTTAGAAAATTAAAAAAAAGTCAATTAAGAAATTCTAATAGCAACAATGGTCACAGGTAAAGGTGAAATAAAAATGTTGATTAGAATTTTTTGAACACTAAGGTCCTGAATATGATTTCTGGCACAGCACGTTCTTTTCATTTATTATTTAGATTTATGGCTTCGCAGCTAGACCTTTAAGCCATATCTTAGTTTATAATATAGTTTCATCATTTTCTTATGCCTATGTGTAGCACACAGTTAGTGCCATTCAACGGAGTTCTTGTGATAACTCAAAAGGCCACACTTGTCTATACAGTTCACATTTCTCACAAAACACATAATTACTACTCAAAAACTATCAATATCTCAACTATTGTTCATTTTAGAGTAATTTTACACATTTTTAGAAAATAAAACTGCACAGCACAAGATCTCCTTTCAGTTCCCACCAAAAACTCCCACGTTCTTTTATATATTACCCATAGAACTAAAGTTAATTGCTTATTTTAGGAATATACAATGTGTGTGTTTGTGTGTCGATTATTATTATTATTAAAGGATTTAATGCGTGTGGATAATTTATTTAATGCTGTTTTACTACTTACAGAATCTTGGCTTAGCAGTATGCCAGTTGGTGTTCTCGGATGGCTCCGATTGGCCAGCCTTGTTGATGGCTCTCACTCGGAACTGGTATTGGTTGCCCTCCTCTAACTTCGGAACCGTACCTTGGCAGATGTTGCCTTGGATTTCGGCGGCCTACAAATCAGATCAAAATATATGAAATACATGTGGAAAGGAAACATTGTAGCCCCTTTTGAGTGGACTGTGAGATATAGCATATTTATATAATTTTCATGACAATTCATGTATCATAGCGTGCCGCTAGTGTAGTGTCTCTTTATTGCTGAAACATAGCAGATAGGCAACGGCCCAGTTGTGATGGAAAGCGGTTACCATCGCCTATGGACATTAACAACACCAAAGGTGCTACAAATGCGCTGCTGCTCTCTTAAGGCGGACTGGAAACCTAGTTCCTTTTTTTTATAGCAGGAGTTCAGCAGACAGGCAGACGGCCCACTTGATGGAAAGCGGTTACCATCGCCTATGGACATTTGCAACACCAAAGGTTCTACAAATGCGCTGCTGCTCTCTTAAGGGAGACTGGAACCTGGTTCCTTTTTTTATAGCAGTTCAGCAGACAGGCAGACGGCCCACTTGATGGAAAGCGGTTACCATCGCCTATGGACATTTGCAACACCAAAGGTTCTACAAATGCGCTGCTGCTCTCTTAAGGGAGACTGGAACCTGGTTCCTTTTTTTTATAGCAGGAGTTTAGCAGACAGGCAGACGGCCCACTTGATGGAAAGCGGTTACCATCGCCTATGGACATTTGGAACACCAAAGGTGCTACAAATGCGCTGTAGCTCTCTTAAGGGGGACTGGAATCTGGTCACTAATGCCGGAACACAATTCTAGGTTATTATGGCGGCATATTCTAAAACAAGGATGGTAGCCATCCAGTCAGGCAAAAGCCTTACACGCTGGCAGTGTCTTGAACAGTATAAAAAGTAACATTAAGTAAACAGTAAAGTACAAAAAAAAAGTGTGCCTCTCGAGACGCCCGACAGAGGTGATAACTTGCGTAACAGAAAGTGAAGCCAGACAGATTGGCCCCGTAACGCGTTACGTAACGAAGCGGTTTACCCTCCCATAAGAAGTAATCACTCTTGATTGAGAGAAAGGGAAGCCAGAAAGACTGGCGCCGTAACGCGTTACGTAACGAAGCAGTATACTCTTCCATAAGAAATTATCAATTCAATATAATAAATACTACAACATACCTTAACAAATTCGCCCCTATCACGGTCCATAACTTCAATAACGTATCCTGTGATTGGTGCGCCGTTGTCTCTGATGGGTGGTTCCCATTTGAGCTTGGCTGACTTCTCGTCCCAGTCCACGATGTCCGGGAGGCCTGGAGGCGCTGGCACGTCATATGGGTTCTTGGCCAATATCCCATGGTCGGTGTCGAGGGGCTCTGATTCACCCTCCTCGTTTAATGCCTTCACTCTGAATTGGTATGTGTGGCCAGGTTCCAGTCCTATAGGAAAAGATGATAGATAGCTAGTTTGTATTCAAATATTTTCATTGAACACAAAAAATAATTTCTCAGATGGTCTATATCTATCGACACCATCAGATATGTGAACAAACAATCAATTCTTTAATAACTAGAGACTTTAATAATTAGACTATTATCAATCCTGATATATATTAAAGTAATTAAACTGAACACTTGTTGAATGTTATTATAATTATACAGACCAAAACACAAGTAATTACAAATGTGTAGTTTCATTAGAAATAAGAAAATAAAATCAGACAAGTGCGAAAACAAACAGATACACATAAAAAAAAGAAAATCCCCTACCATGTCAAAGGAAACAGGGAGGAGAGGAGATCCATCGACAATATATATTATTACTAAAAAGTCGTGTTAGCTAAAAGGAATCAGGAAACTTACCAGTAACAGTAGCTTCAGTGACATCAGGGTCGATGGTGCCAGCTGGCACCCATTTCCCAGTAGTGGCATCCATCTTTTCAACCAAGTAAGCGCTAAGTGGCAGGCCACCAGTGTGCTTCGGCTTCTTCCAGCTTAACTTCACATGTTCAGCGTGGACGTCCGATACTTCTAATGGTCCTTCAGGCTTACCGGGTTTGTCTGGAAGAAAAATTCATAATTATAATACTAATTATTACTCGCAAGGGGGCTTTGTGGCGAAGCCTTATGTGACTAGCGACACCTCGGAATATACTCCGGGGGCCAAGGCAAAGCCCCCAGCTCCGTGCTTGCCTTAGCCAGTCGGCACGAAGTGGAGATCCCTAGACCTAAGACTCAAGTTCCAAGGGTGGAAATGATAAATGGCATCACGTCAGAAGTAGCTTCGATGAACTTGCAGCCCACCACTCTGCATCCATTAGCCACTCACACCCATGATACCCCTGTCTTCAATAGTATTTTTTGTGGCCTATGCAGCAAGTGGCGAGTCACCGTCTGCCCATTTTTCCATGTTCCCCGAATATTCTGACGGGCAGACGCCATAGTCCCCATATTCCCAGACCCCTAGTACCACTAGCAGTTCACCCCAATAGCCCGGTACTTTTTATCTTCATTTCCCATAATAGTCCTACACTGGCCGGGGTTGTCCTTGGGTGCATTGTTATATGGTATAAACAGGGATAACCGCCGTTCAGCGTCACGCCACATTTACATTAATTTTGTCAAAGGGGCCTTCCCATGGCCCCACGCAAGCACTCCAAATGTCCAGGCCATTTTTATGGCCCGTGATCTTTATAGACATAAACTAATTTTATAGATTTGTAAATCATTTACACCTAATACAAACTACTCTTTAAGGCATACAGTTGTTCTTACACATTACTCTTCTTCCATTGGTCCACTTCTACACAACAAGACATAATTATCAACGACTAATTAAACTTTGAGGTTTATAATAAATATTTTGCGGGGTTTTATTTTAGAAATATTTTAAAGCTGGTAACAAAGATATAGCTAAACGGCAATTTTCGAATTTGTATTTAAATAGTTTATAAGCATTTGACTCACCCAAAACCGTAACTTCGACAGTTGCCTCGTCAACACCCGAGTCATTTTCAGCTTTAAGCGTGTATATGCCTGTATTCTTCCACGATGATTCGAAGATTTGCAACTTGGTATTGTAGTCTTCATTCTCCAATTTCACGCCTGGGCCAGTTTCAATGACCTGTGTAAAACCATTTATGAAAATTGTTAGTTGAGCAGCAATCTTGAGGATTAATCCAAATAACGCAAGAAAGGGCCTACCCCTTTCTTGCGTTATTTGGATTAACCATTATAAAATTTAAAAAAAACATTTTTATTTTATTTTTTGATACTTATATAATATAATTTATTACGCCTTAAAAAGTATTCCATTCTGCATCCAAAGACGGGAAAAACAATACAGACAAAATAACTTTTATATTTACAGACTAGAATAAATTGAAAATTTACGCACCTTTTGCGCGAAGGACCAAGTCTTAGTTGGTGGAGGTTCACCACGGATGTCAACGTCGAACCTGATGGTGGTACCAGCGCGTACGCGGATCGCCACCATCTTGTCGCGATTAATGTATGGTTTCACTGTAATTTTTATAAAATAATAGTATTCGATAAGGAGTATCACAGGGTAGTGTCTTGAGTCCAGATTGTTTTAATATGTATGAAACGAAATAATGAAAACTTTAATAATATTTGTAATATCTTATTGGGGTCTTTCTGGAATATTGAAATAAGTGCCTATTTCGTAGTTTCGTATTATGAATATTACAAGTGGCAAAAAGATTAAATCTCATGCTATATATTGCACCTAACAGTATATCAGCTGTGATATTTCAAAACCTAATTAACATATTTTGTTTGAATCATAGTTTGTTTATGAATTGTCTAGCTAGGGATATGCTCATGTGATCACGCTTCCCAAAACATTAAAGATTGTATCAAAACATGGTATTGTTCTCAAAAAGTTTAGTAAATAATTTTACAATGTATTACATATCATTGAAGTTATACTTGTGCTGTGTTAGCAAATTTCCTGGCAAACTTTTGCTAGGTTTTGAAATTGAACACATGTCAGTTTTAAACATCTTTCCTATAAGTCAATGTCTTGGCTTGGAGTAATAATACTTACAGAATCTAGCCTTGGCCGTGTGTGGTTGCGTAGGCTCGCCAGGTTCTCCAGGGCCAGCCTTGTTCACAGCTCGTACCCTGAACTGGTATACGTTGCCTTCCTTCAGATCTGGCACACGGGCCTTGCATTCTGGTGTCTGTAAATACAAATGTCACATATTATAATAATAATAATCGGCAGACAAACACACACATTGTATATCCCCAAATTAAGTTACGCTTGTGTTATGGGTAATATACAACGGACCACTCTGGGGCCGATCCCAGACACCCAGACCATGGTAAATAACGGAGAAAATACGTTCCGAAATTACTATACGGAATCGAACCGAGCTCCGCGTTGCAGTGAGTAGGCCGGCAAAGCTTAGCCGCTCAACCACAAGCCGTCAAAGCCGTATTAATTATTGAATTCGCAGTTCGCGTCAAAATTAATCGCATATTTAGTTAGCCGCAAAGGACTGTGAAAGAACTGATTTTAATATTTAACTATCTTTTGCGCTCATAAACTTATATATAGGCGCAGAATAGAGTAATATCAAAATATCACAATGTGCTGAAAATGGAAGAAGTGAGGAGACTTGCAAACTGAGATTATAGACATATCAAACGCTGCAATCCATGTCAAAATATGCCATCGGTTCTTGTAAAATGGATACTGACAATAAATGATGGCAGTGGAACCTTTAGGAATGCTACTATTATTACAGTTTAACTTGCTACCACCAAGGGGTCAAATAGAAAATTCATAACATAAGGTCTCACCTCAAAGAAGCAAGTGAGGTGTGTAAGAATAAGCCTAAATGGCGCTCTGTTGTCCGTGCCTACCCCGCAAGGGACCTGGCGTGAAGTTATGTATGTATGTATGTAAGGTCTCACCGTTGTAACCAATGCTTCTTGCCATTGGCCGAACTTTTCTTTCTTTTCAATAATGTATCCAGTAATTGGAGCTCCACCAGTATTTTTGGGTGCTTCCCACTTGAGATCCACGCGGTCCACATCCCAATCTTCAATTGTTGGCACGGATGGTTTACCAGGTATATCTAAAATACAAAAAATATTTATAAGATACATAGATATAGGTAAGATAAAGATTCAAATAAGGTCATTTTCATATTTTTAGCCGTTTTGGAAAAACTCTCATGTCCTTCTCTCTTCGCACGTCCAGTAATTTTTCTTAAAAACTACTGGGTCTATAAGGATGTTTAATTGGAATAGGTTATCTTTATACCGCTGCACATTATCGGTGATAAGAAATAATTGTGGATTGAAAAAAAAGAAATTCATATATTTCGGGGTATTACTAGGCAAATTTTGAGAAACCATAATGTTTCTTAATTACTGTCTTATTTAAATCAATAGGTAGCGAGTTATTTGGTCTCAAAGTACTTGTAAAAATTATGTCTCTAAATTTTGAGGTACGAAGTAGAAAGTTCATAATTAAAAAATAATATGAAAAATTAATTTGAACAAGGTGTCTTTAATTTTCTGCCAATGGCAAACTAAAACAATGGATTATTGCAAGATTTAGTAACCCGGCTTAGGACGATTTTATAAGGCTCACCATAAGGATTCTTAGCGACGATTGAATGATCCGTCTTGAGAGGTTCGGATTCTCCTTCGTCGTTAACAGCCTTGACCCTGAATTCATACTCTTCACCTTCCTGCAGACCCTTGACTTCCATTTCTGTATCATCGGTCTTGCCGACCGGCACCCATCTGCCCGTGGCTTTGTTCAGCTTCTCAACTACGTAACCGGTCACCGGTTTGCCTGGAAATGTTATTGTGATATTAATTAAGTATTGAAGAAGCTTTGTCCAGAATTGAAGAGAAATGTTGTGTTGTGCAGTTTAATCTTCTCATAAAAAAATCTAGCAAGAAAGGAACCGACTTCAAGAGTACCTAAAAAGCAGAAAATCCTGAATTTGGTGCGAAGTAAAACATAAAAATTACTACATTTCGCAGGGGCTGTCTATATAATCAATAATGTAATAAATATTATTATTTTTTATATTTTTTTGCATTTTACCACTTTGTTTTATTGAAATACACATATTTATTTTACATAATTTGCCGATTCTAATATATATATATATATATATATATATATATATACAACTTAATTTATAAAAGATAAAAACTACAAATAGTAAATAGGTCCCAAATCACCGTCAGTTTGGAACGTTCCCAAAACACTGGCCGCATTACCGCGTTGTATGGCAACGCTCATGCGTTGCCCAAAATACAGCCCAACGTTTTGGTTTCGTGAGACATCTATCAACCTTTTTGATAGGTCTCGATAAAGACGATGGGCTTCTGGATCCCATGGCCCAAGAGTTTCGACACCAAAAGCCATTGTATAAAAGGATTGGATTCTAGTTGGATAAAAGGTACTTAATAAAATGAATAGGAACTAACTAATTAAATAATGTGATTAAGATCCTGCTCACTTGAAAACCAGTGAACCTGGTAAAATGTACTGAACCATGTATTTCTAGTAATAACACCTATATACAAATACATTTATGTAAGAATAAATATTTCATTTAATTTAATTTCGTTTTTGGATGAAGAACAAAAATACTGTTACTATTTAAGGACCGATGCAGTTATTACATTTGCCTTTTGGTTGACACACTAATATAGAAAAGAATATCGTACATAATAATAGAAATTATCACATCGATACAATGATATCACTTACCTCCATCATCTTCAGGCTTCTTCCACGCCAGTTTGCAGCCATTCTTGGTGACATCAGTGACCTTGAGTGGACCGCCAGGTTTGCTTGGCGAGGACAATACGGTGATTTCCACCTCTGCCTCGTCTTTGCCGTGTTCGTTCGTCGCGAGGATCCTGTATGTTCCGGTCATCGCTCGTACAGACTCCTTGATGTCCAATTTCGTGTTGTAGTCTACGTTAATCACGTTCGCTGTGACCTGAGAAGATGGTATATCGGTTATATCAAGCTTCTGTTTGTGCACCAAAGATAAAGAATAATTTTATTTGGCCGGGCAACTTTTCGTAGACATAGACAACATTTTATTGTTCACTAAAACAAAAAATGCACAAGACAATAGTTACTTGGTAAAACAAAAGGTGGCTTTATCGCTAAAAGCGATCTCTTTCAGGCAACCTGACTCAAGTGCAATTCTTAAATTATCTATAATTATTATTATTATGCAACAAGAAGAAAAAGTAAAAATGACATATATAATCACCAATTACAGTCAACAGTTTTGTAAACTAGCGCATATATTATTGTGTAAGGCTAACGTAATGATTCCTAAGTGAATGTTGAAATATGGCAAAAGATTTAGCTTTTCTGACGTCAGTGGGCAGAGTTTTCGTAGTAGGCGACAAAACGATCTACGGCCAGGTCGTAGGGATTTGCCCGTTGGGATGTCTACCACCCCTGGTCTAGACCAAATCGCCATAATAACTCTGAGTTATGTTCCGGCCTCAGTGGCCAGAGTCCCTCTTGGGGGGCGGACAGCACATTGCTTTAGTAAAAGTCCATAGGCGACAGTAACCACTTTCCATCAGGTGTCCCGTTAGCCTATAAACACAAGCAATACAAAAAAATCTTCAAGCTATTTTAGAGATATTTTTCCAGACGCCGACCAAAGTATAAATAAGAGGTTAGATACATTTAGTGTGCGTAGAAGAAAACTTAAAAATAAAATTGTACAACTTAGCCCCCCGACGAAGACAAATTCCACGAAGCACATTTTATTACCTGTCGGTATTTGAACTAATTGTAATTCTTTTATGATAGTCTTCTTTTGATTACTTATTTATTGGCATAAGCTTCTAGAGAATAGCCCATTGTTTTATTGTACGTATGTTTATGGCCGCTTGCAGCCGAATAATTAGCCAAGTGTTATAGATTCCGTAGACTACGATACGGGCACATTGCATTTGTGCAATATAAAACGATAGCCTGATAGAGGGAGGAGGGCAGTCAAGCGATGATTACGATACGGGCGTGACGTGTATATATAACGAGAATCTAATAGTGACTGACTTTGCACGTTTTATTGAATTACGACCTTCTGCATACGTTTGGAATTGTTTTGTTCGGTTATATTTGAACCTGTGCTATATGTGTTGGTATAGTTGTAATAAACTCTATAATAATTTCAACGGCATTTTAATTCGAGTCTCGCTAAACTCGTAACAGTATGTTGCTGAAAGCAAGTGGCAATGTAATAAAAACGGATAAATACAGTACCTCCTTTTCTTCGTTCTTCCATTTCTGGAACCATTGCACTTTGGGCGCAGGTTCACCCTTGACATTGACGTCGAAGAAGATAGGTTTGCCGGCGCGGACCGCCAACGCTTTCAGATTGGTACGGTCGATGCGTGGTTTCACTGAAAACAATAATGATGATTATTAAATTTGTCAAGGTGTCTGTAAGTGTTGGCCTCCCATGGCCCCACGTAAGCCCTCCAAAAGTCCGGGTGATCTTTATGTCCCCTGGTCTGCAGAGACTTACATGTATGACTGTAATAGCTCAAGAAGATGTGTCCTCACATAGCGGAACTCTGAACGAGTCTGGGAGGATGTTTGGCCCGTCAGATTTGTCTGGCTCATTGGAAAATATTGTAAAATATTACACGTGATAATATATATAAAATCTAGCCTTCCTAAAATGACGTAGTCCCCACATTTTTTTTTCAGTGTCTGTCAAAAGTTATGGCCCCCAGGAAGTGTCTGGCAACTGTATATCTTTGTTTATAACAATATCATATATGACATATGTAAAAACTAGTTTGCTACTTTGACGTAAGTTAGCTTGGGTTTTTTTACACCTTTGATACCTGCTGCCTGAAAAACGGCCCGCTTTCAGCTTAGCGAGTATCCATTCCTTTCTAAGTTCATGTTAAACTACCGATCCTAAAAAATATCTTTCATAAATCACGTAGTCTGGGGTGACTGGGATCTCAGACTTTAAATCAGTGAAATACTATTAAAAAATATTAAGCTGTAATGGGCGAAAAGCTATTTAAAGAAATGGAGTGAAGTTACATACATAACTTCACGCCAGGTCCCTTGCGGGGTAGGCACAAAGAACAGAGCGCCACACATTCTTACACACCTCACTTGCTTCTTTGACATTCATAGCTCTTGTCACGCATGCTCGTCTGTTCTTAAGGCTCCTGATATCAACTTCTGCTAGTGCATGATCAATTTGATCATGGAAGGTGTGTCGTGGCCTTCCGCGACTTCTGCATCCATCCACTTTTGCATTGTATATCTGTTTAGTCATTCTTTCATCATACATTCTTTCCACGTGCCCGAACCACCGGAGCATTCCTTTCCTTACCTTCACCCCGACACTCCTTTCAGACCAACTCTCTTTCTTACTTCGGTATTACGAACGCGGTCCGCGTATAGTGTAATTCACATACTTTAATATCTTGCACATAAATCAAATTACTCACGGGCCTTGTGTCTGATCGTGGTCATTTTGGACGCGTCCGAGGGTTCGGAAGGTCCAGCCTTATTGACGGCGATAACGCGGAACTGGACTTCACTGCCTTCCGGCAAACCTTCCACCTTTGCCGAGGTCTTATCTCCTGGTACCTGTGGAATATAAGAGAAATACTAGTAGAGTAGAAATAATCAATAATAGAGAAAAATCACAATAATTGCATATTAGATAAAATATATAAACTATAGACTAAAGAAAGATAAATATACACACTGACATCAAAATATTTAGGTATAAAATATTATAAAGAGGTACAGTTTGCGAGTCTGTGACGTTGTAGGGTGTAATCTTTGGATCTACTAAACCAATTTTGAAAATAATTTCACCAACGGAAAGCTACATTATCCCTGAGTGACATAAGATATATTTGATTGTGATTAGTGATACTAGTGTATGTTAATTTTATTTCAATTAGTTTTAATCATTTTAAAGGTCGTCGACGATAAGACCTCCTATTGTATATGAATGTGTAATTTATATATGCAACTAGCTATCCGCAGACGTCGTCCTGCCGGTAAAATAGGGTTGATCGTAGGGTTGAAATTTAGGTTGTATGTATCTTTTAATGCTGTATCATAAAAAATAGAAATTAAAAATTTTGTCTAAAAAATAAATAAAATATTAGGGTAGACTACCTAACATTTAATGAAAATAGATGTTGATTCTCATAGATACGATAAGCACAAAATCGGTCAAGCGTTCGGAGAGTATGGCAACGAAAACTGTGACACGAGAATTATATATATTAGATAAAGAACATTAATTCCTCCTTCTGGTTAGAAATACATGTGCACGTGTATCAGCGTTTATGGAAATTCAACCCCTAAGGGCGACATAGGGGATGAAAATTTGCGCAAACTATGACTTTTTGATCTTCGCGAGCAACAACTAGTCAATAATATTAAGAAATCCTCACCTCGCCAGCATTCTCCCAGTCTCCACCCTTGGGCTTCTTCTGGACGATGTACTTGAGCACCGGTGCACCACCGTCGTCCTTCGGGGGGTCCCATTTGATCTCCGCGCTCTGGTTGTCGTGGTCAGTCACTTCCACATTGCCCGGCTTGTCAGATACATCTGTAGGTTACACATGAATATAGTTAGATTATTGAGCTGTTTTAACGAGTTTTTAAATACAACATTCCTATAATAAAACTACGTTTTAACGGTTTTAAGCGCGGCTATTTATTTTAATTTGGTTTATCCGACGTTTCGGCCGCTTTTCAGTGGCCGTGGTCACGGAAGACAAAGATGACATTTGTTTTTACTCAGCCTACCGCCAACTTGTTCATTTTAATTATTTAGTTTTAATTTTGTTTATGGATATTATTTACTCTATGCGAGCCTAATCTAATTTTACCACCGCTTCACAATATGTTGTGGCTGAAGAGAAGAAGCGGCGCAAGAAACTCTTCAGCAAACATGCCTTCAACAAACTAGGCATACCGCGCTTAAAACCGTTAAAACGAAGTTTTATTATGTGAACAAGTTGCGAAAACTTAACAAAATATTACAACATTCCTACTCCGACTTCGGTTGGGTGCAGTCTCACTCCGGTTTTGGTCCGATGCACATGTCGTAGTTGAGCTCTAGGGTGGCTAATTATTAATAATACACGTGAAAAATAGTGCACGGATTTGAATGAAATTTGAAACGGAACTCACTTATATCACGGGGCGTAACTTAGGATACATTTTATGCCGATAAATAACGTCGTTTCCTTAAAATGTCCGGGTTCGCCAAGTACATGGCGCTTGCAGCGACATCTGTGTTTTCAATTCACTAACAAATAACAACAATCTACGTTGTCATAAATTGACAAGTTGAATTAATAAAACTACGTTTTAACGGTTTTATGCGCGGTAATTTATTTTATTTAGGTTTATCCGACGGTTCGTCTCACCACCATCCTAGTCAGTTAGGTGAGCTTCAATCAAAACATATTTCAAGCCGCATAAAAAGATAACCCAATTTTTGAGACCTGTGAAATGCAATATCCCACTCCAGGATGCAGGTGTTTACAAGCTCGATTGTGAATGTGGATGATCATACATTGGGCAAACAAAGAGGAGCATAAAAACACGGGTAAAAGAACACATTGCTGACATGAAACACACAAGGTCTACGAAGTCTGCGATCAGTGAAGACACGCTGGATAAACCCAACCATTACATCAGATTCGATAACCCACAAATCCTCGCGAAAGAGAATCGTTTCATACCAAGAATGATGCGTGAGGCTATTGAAATCAAAAATCACCCAAATTTCAATAGAGAAGATGGTTGGCAGGTACCACCTGTTTGGGATCCAATCATCAAAACTATTAAGACCCAAACCCAACAAAAACCAACTGCCAGACCTCAAGACACTGTGAGCTCTTTCTGCGTGCAACGAAACAAACCAACTTGACTGATAATTTCTTTTATTTTTTCCTTCCACTCATTTTAATATTATATAAAAAAAAAATTAGAACTAGGCATGTTTGCTGAAGAGTTTCTTGCGCCGCTTCTTCTCTTCAAGCCACAACATGTTGTGAAGCGGAGGTGAATTAGATTAGGCTCCCATAGAGTAAATAATATCCATAAACAAAAGTAAAACTAAATAATTAAAATGAACAAGTTGGCGGTAGGCTGAATAAAAACTTTGACAATACACGTTTGACAAATGTCATCTTTGTCTTCCGTGACCACGGCCACTGAAAAGCGGCCGAAACGTCGGATAAACCTAAATAAAATAAATTACCGCGCAGAAAACCGTTAAAACGTAGTTTTATTGTGTGTACAAGTCGCGAAAACTTAAGAAAATATTATGTAGTGAATTAATCAAATATTTCATACAAATAAACAACAGTGATTAGATATATGCAAGTACCCACCGAATGGATTCTTGGCGAGTATAGCGCGTTCAGCCTCCAAAGGCTCGGAATCGCCTTCGTCGTTGACAGCCGTTACCCTGAACTTGTATTGGTGCCCTGGTTCCAAGCCAGTCACCTCCATTTCCAGAGGCTTCTTATCACCCGCGACTCTGTAATCAAATTAATTGAATTAAAATATTGACTAAAGTGATGTTTAACCATTCCTCTTCTATCCATTGGATCTTTGGAATTAAGTTATATTTTTTTAGCTACCCTAAGAACTCGAGTTTCGTACCCTTTTTTAAAGCTTCACTTCTAGATTTAATTTTTAAAATTTAACACGCTTATTATTTTAGTTCTTGTGTGTGACATTAATTAATTTGTCTGATTTATATTAATTTATTCTAATTTTAATACTAAACTTATACTAGTTTAGAGTGTATCTGTTACACGCTGGTGTTGTGAGGAAGTGCATGTGCAGTGTGGGCCTTATGTCTATACTTATATATATTATCCTATCTAGTGTCCTGTGTGTTGTTTTTTTCTTTCTGTGTCTGGTTATTAACTTTTAGGCTCTTTGTGTGTCTTGGATTGGTTGTGAAATGTGCGTGTAATGTTTGAGTATGTGTATAATTTTTGTTATATTTAATATTAGTCCCGTCGTTAAAAATCAATTAAATTTAAGTCGTTCAAAAATCAAATTTTCAAGGTGATGGTTTATTTTTCATTTTTTTGGTTTTGAATGTCAAACTTTTGATGTTCCTCCCGTCGTTCAGAAATCAACGTTTTTTTTTTGATTCTGAGACGGTACTAAGTTTGCCGGGTCAGCTAGTATGTAATTAATATACTATAATGTAACTTGTTTAGCTTAGATATACAAGATGAGTGATGTCTGCTAATTATTATTTTACCTTCCAACTCTAACCCATTTGCCGGTAGCGAGGTCCATCTTCTCAAGCTCATACTCCTTGACTGGAGAGCCACCATCATCTTCAGGTTTCTCCCACTTAACCTTGCAACCTTCAGCATGTATGTCGGTCACTTCCAATGGTCCTATGGCAAAACAGCAGTGTATCAAATTATACAGTGTTTGAATTTCACATCTTCACATTCAATTTCTTATTTTTTTTAATAGAGTTTAGAGTGTACCTCCTGTTTAAACAGCAGGCGTTAATACAGGTTATTGTATTGTGGCGAATGATGGTGGAACCATCTAGTTAGTTTTAGAACTTTTAGAAAAAACTAGAACATTCTGGAAGGAAAAGTCAAGGACGGATATATTTTAGAAAGGGATAGACGATGAACTAAAGACAGAGATAGATAGATGGATTCCAGAAAATTCTTCCGGTTATATAAACAGCGTAAGGCGCGCCTACCGGGCAGTTTAGACTTGAGTTCAGTTAAAGACAGTGAAGCACCAAGTGCGATACGAAAAAGTTGGAAGAGAAGGTTAATAGAAGCCACTGACGAGTTTAGTGGTGAATCTAGTTACAAGTTGAGTAGTCAGTTAAGTGAAGGAGGAGTGTAGCGGAGTTCGAGAGACGAACCGGAAGCGAGCTACACGCGGCAATATCGGAGGTGAGCACTGAAGTATCAGGAGGTAGTCTAAGCAATATCGGCGACGGTATTGTGAGCAAGACACCTTATCGTCGGGACTGTGCATCGTTAGTCGTGCGTGTAGGGGCAACCCTGCAGAGAGGTACTACGTGCGGCTGAGTAAGTCAATAAAAGCTTCTAGACAAAAACTGGTGTTTTCTTCCAATCCATAAGTGCGAACTCCCGCTCGCACGTAACAGTATTAACGCCTGGCACTGCCAGTGGCAGCCATTGGCTACACCCTTGATGTTACAAATGTCCATAGGCGATGGTATCCACTTTTCATCAGGTGGGCTGTCTGCCTGTATGCTTAACTCATGCAACAAAACAAAACTGAAGGATACTTCATAGATATCATTGTAAATTGTTTTAATTATTTTGAAGGACAGATTTACTTACCCTTCGGCGAACTGGGCTTGCTGAGCACAGTCAGTTCAACAGTCTCCTCATCAAAACCGTTGCAATTTTCAGCTCTCAAGGTATACTTTCCAGTGTCACGTCTAACTGCACTCACAATTGTGAAGTCAGTGTGATAGTCCTTATTCTCTATCTTGATGCGTTCAGTGTTCACCAGTTTGATGTTATCGCGCCAAGACCTAAACAAAATACATGACAGTATAGGAATATCTATCAGAATTATTTACATCAAAGTCAACAGTTAGAGGATTATTGCCTCCCTATTAAATATCATTGATCTGTTTGTTAGGAGAGTTAGGTTTCATATAAAATTGTACAACCCATTATGAATTTTGAACTATTGTGGCGACATTAATGCCAACATCATAAACAAGCGTGAAACTAATATTAATCTGTAGCAAGTAAAGCAGCGCGCCGATTCTCTTGGCGCGTAAACACCATTGCCACAAAAAACCCGAACAACAGCTCGGGTCAGTTCGGGACGAATCGGAACTCAGTCCGACACACGCCTTCAACGCGGGGATTCGTAATTGTGTACAATAGCCAGTTTTCGCGCTTGCTGCTTGCCTCACCAAAATCATTCTTAACTATATACAACATGAGAGTGTGTGATTAAAAGTGTACGATGAAAATGATCTTTTATTAACCCGTACACCGCTCAACACCCGCAACCAACCATTATACGTCTTCACATCCCTCACGATTTTATACAAAGTTTAACTAATTATCATATACAGTAAAAATATTTAAATCCTAGCTCCTGGTTTAAGAGCAATTTTAATTTTTCTAGAGCAATTCTTCTTAGAAAAACATAAATTCAAAATTAAAATGCTCTAAACAAGATGGCGCTATTTGCTACTATCCCCATGGGTTTATTAACGCCAGCTTTCATAGATATGATTTATTCTGTGCCCAAATATTGCTTTTTAGTGCTATGCAATATGTCCACCTGGCAGAATGGACCGAATTTCCTAAAATCAGCTTGTACTTTAAATCCGTAACACCTGGCTAATGATTACAATACAAAAATGGGCTGTTTACCAATAAGTAAACAAAAGAAGACGCCCATACAAGAATTTCAATGCTTTTAGTTCAAATGCCAACAGGCAATAAATGTGCTTTGTTTCAGATATAAAGGTGGGTTTTGTTTTTCTCGGGACTTGAGTTACAAAAATGCTATAATTTTTCAATGAGAACATAAAGGACAATATACGAATTTAGAAAGATATATGGTGAAGGTTTATCTGATTTCAGAGTGGAACCATTAATGGCAATGTCCATTCATTCATACAGATTCAGTAGTCTCTGAGAAAAACTGCTATGACACACACACAAATGGACGTACACAAGTTATTGTTTAATAAGGGTTTCAGTATCGCCAAAATGTGTACAGAACCCTTATTGGACTCACCATGTCATCTCAGGTGCTGGTTCACCAGTTACATCGACAGACCACTTGTGGGTGCGGCCTGCCTTGATGATGACAGACTTGAATGTGCTGCGCTCAATGCGGGGTTTCACTATAAAAGTAAACAGAATTTCCATATAATCATAATAATTAGAAATTTTAAATAAAATTTATTATCCTTTTGTCATAAGTACATAATGTACCGAGAAAAGGCTTTTCACACAATTTCATCCATATAAATCAATGCCAGTAATTAAAACTAGGCTAGGCTAGGCTAACTTTTAATTTGGGCAATTTTGGTTAAGCATTGAAATGGATAACTTAAATTAAATTCAAGGGCAGTTCTTTATAATATTGGGTTTGGTCTTAATTATAGTACATTTATTTATTATGAACAGATCTGAACTTTTTTAATATAGGTGAGAAGGCTAAAGGTGTGAAACGATGCAGAGCTCCTGCTTAGCCTTCAGTTATTTATTTTTATAACCACCCAAAATTCACTTTATATCATAAATAAATGTGTCCTATAACTATACCATACCCATTTCATTTATACTAGATTAGCTGATGCCCGGGACTTGTCTGCAGGGTGGGGTTTTTTAACTATCCCACGGGAACTCTTAAATGTCGGGATCAAAAGTATCCTGTATGTTTACCAGGGATATAAGTTACCACCATACAAAAGTTCATTTAAATCGGTCCAGTCGTTTCGGAGATTAGCCCATGCAAACAAACAGAGAAACAAAAATTTTAAAAATCTAATTCACTTCTTAAATTGTCCTCACTCGGATTTTAGCATTTTTTTCACTGTACAGGAATTCAACCGCTACAGTTTTAATATATGTATATATTTATCAGTTCATTAAATAAAGTTTAAAAAATTAGTTTTCATAATCACATTCAAAACATGATTATGAAATACATGTTTTTTTATATAACTATTATGGGGTAAACGAACAATATACTTTATAGATTAATTTAATAATGTTTCTCAATTATCTGAAGAGTAGACGAAACTAAATATTTGAATAAGACAAGAGTAAAGATAGTTGTTGTTCGTGCCTACCGCAGAAGGGACCTGTTGTGAAGTTATGTATGTAAGAGTAAAGATTATAAATAAGACAAGAGTAAGATTTTAATAAGACAAGAGTAGAGATTTTTAATAATACAAGAGTAAATATTTTAATAATCAGGAGTCAACACTATCCTATGGTTATAGTTGAGTTGGAACATAGGATGTACATGACAAATTACTGTAAAAAATGGGACTAAAGTTATTTCCAGTACAATTAAAATGGATTTCACAATCTCAGGAGTATTTCTTATTAGTGTTTGTATACCCATAGAATTACAGTGTCAACCATTTTCAGGTATAGTATAAAACTTTTTACTTACAATTCTTGTGCTTGCAAAGATGGTTATCAGTTGGCTCGGAAGCATCTCCAACTCCAGCCTTATTATAAGCTTTCACACGGAACTGGTAGATCATCTTCTCCTTGAGCCCCTCAACTTTATACTCGGTCTTTGTATCATTTGTCTTAGTAACCTGTCAGCAAATAGATATATTAAAATTAAAGCAAATGCATTTTTCTAAATCCTCTCTCTACATCTTTGTACATTATATTTTGTAGAGCTGTATCATGTTTTGAGTAGGGAATCCTAAAGTGGTTTCAATAAAAAAATTACTAGGGATATGCAAAATTACATTTTTAATTGAATTAATTTTAAATGTGAAATAATTGTTATGTATTGACTAGCAAAATTACATTTATATTTGAAGTGAAGAATGAAATACTTTTACTAAGCCAATATAAGACAGTCCATTTTCAAATTGAATAATCAAATCACTTATTTACTCATGAGAAATCAACCAGTATTCCATGTAAATATAAACTGAAATTCTTTAATATACCATCGCTCTCTGTCTTGCATCACAATTTATTTAATTTGTTTGATCCATCCAATATCAGTGTTACCTATTTTTTTTCTATAAATATTTTTGACTGTTTCTGTTCTTATTTTGATTTACAGTATCTCGCAATAACAATGATTTGATGAAGGGTTCCATAAAATAAAAGGAATTTTTGCAATACTTCGTTACTTTAAAAGTTTAGGAGTGATTCCAAGTGTTAAGGATCAAGGTTTGTTTAAGAAACGAAGTCAGAATGATAATCTTTAATAAAGAAATATTCATACCTCGAGCCAGTCAGGGGAGAATTTATCCTTCATCTCGATAACATAACCGAGTACTGGCCTTCCACCATTGTCGCTTGGAGGTTCCCATTGTAAGGTAACCGACATGTTGTCGTAGTCCACGATCTTCGGCTTGCCAGGTGCCTTGGGCGGGTCTGTGGGTCATTTTAAGATTTATAATATCAAAGGAAATCATTATATCGTGCATGACCGGTGTTTAGTGTTTACTGTTTACAATTTTTTTTTGTTTGTATACAAATATGACACATTTGAGGCACATTGACATTGATAATTATTTTTTATTTTTTTTAATTTATGGCTTAGTTACGAAAGAAAAATGTAAGTGCCAGGTATTAATAATTTAATAAATTTCATCTATTTTTATATAAAGGAATTAAAAATAATTCGCTAAATAAGTAATTCATGAAAATATGCATACCATATGGATTTTTGGCAACAATAAATCCATCGGTCTCCAAAGGTTCGGACTCGCCCTCCTTGTTGACTGCCCGTACCCTAAACTTATACTTGTGGTTTGGAGTGAGACCTTTTACGGTAAATTCTGTTGGTTCAGCTCCAGTTTCACCACACGGTACCCAGTTTCCGGTATCCTAATAAAAATAAGAAATATTTAAGGCATTTCCCAAGCGTGCACTATAAATAAATTAAGAATCTTATGAGGAGTAATTATTGATTAAAATTAAATTATCTTACCATATCCATTTTTTCCAACGTGTATCCGGTGATGTCGGATCCTTTCCAGTCGTCTGGTTTTTGCCATTTAACTGTAGCCTTTTCGGCGCGGATGTCCACAACTTCGATGGGACCGTTGGGGCGATTTGGCTTATCTGAATAATGAAATTGAATTATGTTTAATACTGTTTATGTTATTATGGACAATTAATCCATTCTTGCACAAGTCTTCTTTTAGAATACAGGTCTAACGGTTTGGCTGGACCTTCGGCTCAGCGACGCTATGAACGATAAAAGGAGCTTGACGCCAGCGCGACGAATAGTAGTAGGTATACTTCATATACCTTCATACTTATGCTTTTGTCGATCGTTGCATCATATAAGCGACAAGGTCATGATCGACCCATAATTGTTCTCAGACTGCAGAAAATATAACATTAGTCCGAAAAAATGAACTCACCAAGTACAACAACGTCAGCAACGCTCTCGCAAGTACCCGATGAGTTGGTCAGCACAAGCTTGTACTTGCCACCATCAGGCCTAGTCGTTCTCCTGACGGTAATCACAGTGTTCCTTTCATACTTGTCAATCGTGATGCGATCGCCATCATCACGCAGTTCCTACAGTTTGTAAAAATATGTTAGGGATGTAGAAATAGGGTAAAAAATGGGATTGCAGCCCTGTGTGTTAATTTATGTATGCTTTTCATGTATGTAAAATGTTAGTGGATGATTAAACTCCAAGGTGAAAGAAGATAGAGCGTTTATTTTATGCCTAGGTGTGCACTCGATGAAGTTTTGGTGATTAAAGATCTGCTGTGGTAATGTTCTAATAAAATATGTGGTTTGTTCTGAGAAATTTTTATTTGGAGAAAGGAACGATATTGGAAAATTTCAACACAGCTCTGATGACGGAAATTTCTATTTAAATACGAAGGGAGTTTTAAAAGTATTATTTAGGCAACGAGGAAAGATTTTTTAAATATAAAATAACCTGAAAGATTTTTCTATGTTTGAATATTCTAATTTCTGTGCATAACAGTTCGATTCTAAAATAAAAATTTGCTTGGTTGAGGATATGTCTTCAACTAAATATTGTTTTCTGCTAAACGTAGACCCCACCAAATTTGCCCACATATTTCAGTTTTCCGATTTCCTCGTCCAGCCCCTATAGATGACCTTGCACAGATCGTCGATCTGCCGGACTGGAGGGCGCCCTATACATGTATCTGTGTTTGCCGAAACGCCGTCTCTACTCTAGGCCTCGTCTACTTCATCGACCATGAGTCCTGCGACAAATATGCCGGCTCATTTTCACTTCTGATTACTAATTTTGCGCGATATGTAACTATATAGCAATCAAAACGGGGAACCCCTATACTTATGAAGGACAGATTTAAGGAATTCACGGCCTTTGCAGTCCCCATTGAATTGCATAATGCATGCGTTGAATTTACGTTTGGGGTAATCTAGGAAAATTATGTGGAGGAATTAAAATCCAGAATGTATTAGTTAAAATGAGTCGGGTGCAATCCCATAAAATTAATAAGTTTTCTTGTGATTAGTGTTAGAATGTGACAGTTGTGACCAAAACGTGTCGTACTGCCGTGTAAATAGTGTTAACACAATAAACTACTACATTGTTTTATTAATTATTATTTTATGGTTTCATGAACCATGTTAAGATCCCATTTTCCGTTGAATTTTCAGTTTGTAAATTGATCAGAAGACTCAAGCAATAGTTTTCTATTTATTAATATATACCGATCACCAAATATCATTGCGTTAAAATGGTAAGATGGTGGGCATAAGGTTTCTGCCTATAGGACGCATGGTGGTTTTTGTGAAAGCAAAACTCAAAAGAAGCTCTGATCAACTTACAGGCTATGATAGTTGTATGAATGGCAATCCTTTTAAAAATCAAAATGGTATCGAAATTCGTGCTTCGTTTGTGCTGATGTGCACATGGAATCAGTAAAAGTATAGTAAAAATAATTTGGTTACAACATCGAAAGCTAACATCGAAAAGCTTTGCATCAAATTGTGCGTTCTACAATTATTGTTCCATCGCCACATGCGATGTTTTGTAATTGTTTGAATTGAATAAATCATTAAAAATAATAATTTTCTTTTAGACACTATTTAAATAAAAGTATATTCTGACTTTTTTGCTTACTGTACGTGTCGTCCTATAATGTAACGTACAGAAGAAGTACCATTGAGAACATAAAACACCCTTTTCCAAGTGTTCAGATTTTATTCGATTCAAACTAATACATAAATTATAAAAATAATAAATTGTAGAGTGTCTAGTGTGTTAGCCACATTTCGTAAGGTGTTTCTACGTGTATGTAGATCATGAGTTAAGAGATATAATGTTTAGAACATAAAGTGTAAGACAACATTGAGATTCAACCATCTGACCTTCTCCGTGTACGCCTTGCCACGTTTCTTTTGATTTTTGGAAAAAATAAAATTTGCATTAAAATCCAATTCGAGAACTTGATGGACACTTACAAATATTACGAATAAAAATCCATTTTATTACTATTTATTCTTGTAGTTAAAGTGCAGCGTTTGTATGATGAATAATTAATTATAGGTAAAAAATAACCCAAACATTTGCTTACTTACAGCATCAAGTTCTGTCAACTTTTAAAGGGAATTATGGATAAGTAATTAATTTTCAGGGTCAACTTCTATGTTAAATGACAGTTAACATATATTGTTGATCAAAGACAAAAACTATTATAAAAAATATGTATTTCTGAAAGAAAGCAATGTTAACGAATAGAAATATTATATTTACCTCTTCACCCCTGATCCATTTCACTTCTGGTTCAGGCTCACCACCATACTTAATGTCGTAGGTGATGACTTGTCCCTTCTTGATGATCATACCTTGAAGACCTTCTCCAATAATATATGGTTTGACTGCAAGGTATATACAAAACAAAATCAGTTCACTATTCATACAGCATCCTTTTCAATTTGTTACAAGGACATTTTACCAAGACTTACCGAATCTGCACTTAGCGACTATAGGCTTTGTGCTGTCGCTTGGTTCACCAGGTCCAGCTTTGTTGATGGCTCGGACTCTAAACTCATATGTGCAACCTTCCTTCAAACCGTCCTGTGTAGCAGTAAGACAATCTCCAGGTACTTCCACACCAGTCACCCAGTCTTTGCCGAATTTCTCCTGTGAGTAAAAAGAATTGTTATATCACAAAGATTTAAAATTTTATATGAGAATTGAATAGAATACAGTGTCTGGGTCTCTGCTACCAATTCTTCTTTGAATATTATTCAAGGATGAATAAAGTATTGAAAATTATATCTAACCTTGTATTCGATGACGTAACCAGTAATTGGTGCACCACCGTCGTTATCAGGTTTCTGCCATTTAAGGTCTGCATGGTCTTTGTCCCAATCTGTAAGCTCCACAGATTTTGGTTTCGAGGGTTCATCTGAAAAAAGGCACAAAATAATTTTAACAACATGAAAAAAGAAAACTCAACTGATTATTATTTTAAAAAATCTTATCAAATATGTAGAGTAATTTTAAATTAGTAATTTACTTACCCCACGGGTCCTTAGCAAGTACAGGCTTAGAGAAAAGACCAGGCTCACTGGAACCAATCTTGTTCACGGCTCGGATCCTGAATTTGTATGTTTTCTTTGGAATAAGATCATCAACCTTATATTTTGTCGGTTGTCCCAGTGGTACCTCAGCAACATTGTCCCAACCGGCTTTTAGAGACAGGTCCTATAAAGAAAAATATATTGAAGTAAATTTTGTTGAAACAGCCAACAAGGTACAGATTGTTAGCCATTTTTTATTACGTATTTGAAGGAATTTGCTTTCGAGATTTATTAATTTGTGAGATATTGGTTTTTTTTAGAAATATATTATTTTTTGAAATATTAATCTATATTAATTGTAATAAATAATCTCACCTGTCTCTCAATAACGTATTTAACGATCGGTGAGCCACCATCGTCCTCCGGTGCCTTCCATGATACAATGCATGACGTCTGGAAGATCTCAGAAACCTCAACATTCTGTGGTACTGTCGGTGCACTCTGCATGATAATCGTAACATCTTTGGTATCTTCTCCTTGGGCATTGGCAAGTTTGATTTGGTATCTGCCTGACCCTTCTCTGGTGGGTTTCTTGATTTTGAATAGAACTTTCTCCTGTTCGACAACTGCCTCGACTTCTTTGGCAGGTAAAGCTTTGCCGTCCTTGAATAGTTTAGCCTCGATTGGTGTTTGGCGAGTGCCGGAAACTGTAGATTAAATAATATGTTATTAAATTTTAATAAGACGCGGTTCGCCAGTTATCTAATATTGAATTTGAGACCAATACATCTACACAATTCAAATCTCACTCAACAATATTTTTTTTGTTTTGTCGAGTATTTTTTCTAGTTATCAATGACAAAGGATTTTCCTTCTACTGACACAAGGGTCTCACCAAGTTTTAGTCATTATGAACCTTTTCTACCAATTACTTATGTTATTTTGTTATGAGAGTAAATAAATTGTTATTATTATATTATTTTAAGGAAAGGTTAGTATGTTAGTTTAAAAAACCAAGAGAGAATTTGATCTTAGCGATGGTTTTATTTTATTGGCTGTAATATCCATAATAGAAAAAGATAAACGATAAAAACATGAATATGATCTCTTACTTTTATAAGGCACCTCGATAACGAAAGGATGTCCAGCTGGCCCATTGAATTCGTCAGGGCATTCAATGGAAGGCTTTGATTCACCTTTCTTCACTGTGAGCTTACACGAAGATGACAGATTTCCAGACTGGCAGAGAATTTCACCATCATCTTCCATCTCTAATTTGTTGAAGATCAGCTGGTGTTTACCGCCACCCAAGTTCTTGATTTCAATCCTATAGAATTTATATGATCATGTTTATGTAAGAATATACGAAATTCAGCTTAGGTGGTTATATGAGATGTTTGAGAGGTTAAATTTGCATATAGGCGTTTGAAAATAACAAGATCTTAAAGTAACAATACATTTTCTCCTTATTTAAGCCCAATAAGATACCTACAGCTTATTTAGTAAGTATGTGTTTATGTACTTTTTACTTACCTATCATTAGGAACAATAGGTTCACCATTGAAAGACCAAACCGCTTCAGCAGTTTGATCTTGGAGTTCAACTTCGAGCACAAGTCTGTCCCTCTCAATAGCTTCGGTATCCTTCAACTTCTTGTTGAAGCGATTCGAGTCTGCAAGGTGATCACAATTATTTTAACTTTATTGAGTAGCCTAATAAACCTAGCACAACAACATCGGAGACTGAAAACTATTAAATATCTGACCCGATTCCACGTAGAATAAAAAGCTTGAGAATATGATTGGCACAAATAAAATATCGTACCATGGTGAGATTCCTTGTATGTTTCGAAACCCTTCTCAATTTGAATGGACTATCATCTCCAACGTCTATTACGCAAGAGTACCTATTGTTTTAAAATACGAGCTTACGAATCTGGATAAACAATCTAGGTGGTTAAGGTCTAACGAATTTGAACAATAGTCTATTAATATTTATATATATGAAAGTCTGTATGTGTATAGGTATGTGTATAGGTTTGTATAACAATGTTCCCTCGCTACATAGTCTGAAAAGTTATACTTTACATAACAGAGATTAAAATAGCAGATCTATTTATTATTTCAAAGAAATATTCCTCCCGGCGAAGTGAATAAAATTTAATATATCATCATGTGTCGATAACAAGGATACCTTTAGTTTCAGAAAATGAGATGGTCCCCACTGTATTCGCAGATCATGTTTAAATTACTTACATTTTACGATCAATTCGCATTGTGTCTCATCGGCATTGCTGACGCACTTGAAGTTGCCAGCATCAGTCACTTTGGCATCCTTGATAACGACCTTGCGCTTGCGACCTTCCTTAACTATGGTGATACGCTTTTCTGCCTTCAACGGTTCATTGTTTTTATACCTGTAAAGCATAATATCAAGTTTAATTAACATGATTTGATTTTTGGTAGGGTAAATTTTGTATTCAAACTTTCTGCTATTTATTCTGGGTAAAGTATTTGGGATGAAAATTAACCGTATGTATAGGTCTTACCCATAAAGTAAGCATAGCTCTTAGCTTAAGACTAGAAGAAGAAAAGAGTGCTTGCTTTCCGCTATTTATAGCTAGCTTTTTAGTTATTCTAAAATATGTTATTCAAACTTTCAACCAGTTTTCAAAATTTTTAATTACTTTTTATCTAATACTAACGGCCCCGGCAGACGTTGTCCTGCTCTGAAAAACTAAAAAGCTAGGACCTGATCCCAGCGCCACCTACCGGTTCCAATTGTGGGTTTAAACCATCCGGGGACCCACTCAAACACACAAAAACAAAATCACCAAAACCAGTCCAGGTGATTAGTAGGATTCTAGAACCCAATCTCAGCGCCACCTACCGGTTCCAACAGAATAAAAGGTGTACTATGTCCGTCTCCTGTTTCTAAGCTACCTCCCCACCAAATTTTCAGCCAAATCGGTACAGCCGTTCTTGAGTTATAAATAGTGTAACTAACACGACTTTCTTTTATATAATTATATAGATTAAACACTATCACCCGCAGTGGATAAAACAGCGTAATGTTAATTCAACGAATGAAACGTACCATTTTACATCACCGCCAGCATCATCCAACTCGCAAAGCAATGTAATGGTATCCTTTTCAATAGCCTGTTGAGATTTGAGCACCTTTGTAAACTTATACGGGTATTCTGAAAAGTTAAATTATTATCGTGTAATAAACCAAGTGCGAGATGAAAATTAAATATACTGGAAATCCTGTCAATTTATTATCTTACCGACAATTTTAACGTCAGTCTCAGTCTTGTCAGTTTGCTTCTCAATCTTACAGGCGTATTTGCCAGCGTCCTCGAATTTAGCACTCTTGATTACAAGCTTGCAAATACCAGATAAATCCTTTGAAATTTGGTAGTCGTCGCTATCCTCAATTTTAGTTTCACCTTTCCACCATGATACGATAGCTAAACTGTTGGAAACAGCGCATGAAAGAACTACCTCATGTTTAGTGTAACCACTGATATTTTTCTTCAAAGGTTTAACGAAAGTGTATGATGGATCAGGTTCATCAACTTGCAGGAAAGCAGTGCAAGTCACACCACCGATTTCAATTGTATATTTGCCCGTATCTTCTACTTTAGGGTTCATAATAATCAGTTTGTAGGAATCTCCTTCATTTGTCATCTTATATTTTGAGCCTGGGAAGCATTCCTGGTTGAAAAGAAATTATATTAGGAAAAAAAGATTCTCCAAACTTGAAAATGTGTGTATAGTGAATGTAAATACTTACGTCGCTGCGGAATGACCATTTTGGCTTGGAATTAGGCTTAGTGAATATAGCTTCAAATACCACCTTCTTATCCTTGCCTTCCTTTGCGAATTGATCGACGAGAGGTTTCAAGAAAGATTCTGGTTTCTGAAAACAATCGCCAGTGCAATGAATGTACCTGCTTCCATTGAAATATTAGTCGGTGCAGATGAAAAACCATGTGCTCTTAATACAAAAAGCTTTAAGTGGTGACCGTTTTTATCTTCACTGCCGATCTTTCTCAACGGTCGCGAAGTGCAAAACAATAAATAAGAAAACGAAGACTTAACCGAGGCGTTAGGATCGTCAGCCAGTGTTGATCCACACAAGTTGAAACTCCATGCTAATGTACAGAAATTGGAATTTCCATATGTGTTCGATCTCGGTCGAAAAGATTGTGCGAAAATGGTTTACGAAGAATAATACCCCAAGTCATAAAAAATGCAAAAATCAAAGATTTTAACGATGAATTACACAAAATCTCGAAACTTAATTTCTGCAATATAATATTATTGTAATTTATTCATAGTTGTTTTGATTCGAATATTTAGCACATCGAGGTACATTGATACTGCAGGTAATAAATATATTTGGCAAATTAATGCATGACAATGTAATTCATCATTATTTAAACAGTGACACGAATACTCCTATACAGATTCCTAAAAGTGCTGTGTGGTGGATTGTGCTATAATATCAACGAAGTGTCGGGAAAAATTGCACCAAGATAGTAGAACACTTTAAGTATATATAAAAGATGTGCCAACTAAAGTATTTCTAATCAGTGACGTTTTCGCTGCAAGTCAAAAAAAATCCAGTAAAATTAGACGAACTATTCTTGCATCAATATCTACTTATAACTAAACAATTGTTTAGAATCATTCAAAATACTACGATTCTTTTTGATGACTCTTAAGACGTTGGGAAAAAAGACGCTTTTGGATATTAATTATTTTACTTTAATCCATTTTACAGACGAATGTATATGCAATGCTAGCCAATCGAGATTAAGATATCTATGTAATTTAAGACAACATGTGTAGTATCGACATCAGCTTTAGCAGATATCGGTGCAAGGATATCTAATTTTATGGGAAAGTTTGGATAGAAAAATGGATCAACTCGTAATTTTGTGCGACAAGTATTGGCATATTGTGGGTACATATCCAGGATGCATTGTGTTTATAGACGATATCGATATCGCCTTCAAACCTCGTTTCTTTTGAACGAGTGGAGCACCGGCCAGTCCGGAATCAGGTCCGCCAGTGACTGTCTTCTATTACGTGATCTCTATAAAATAGTCACCCAGTACATTTAATGTCGCACATAATCTGTTTAGCGTTTTTTTATTGATGAAAATACTCTACTTTTATGGGGATTAGAGATAGTAATAATTTAGCAATAATTTTATTATTAGACGTTATTATCATAAAAATTCCAACATCTGCGAACACCGGATGCATCAGCTGAAATTGATGAAGTAAATGAAGATAGATAAAATATAAATATTGTTGATAAAAATATTATAATAAATGACGTGACAGAAGCTCCTTAGTCCGACGTCAATGAAACTCCTGGAATTTAATAGAGTTGAAAAGAAAATCCAAATGTAATAAGAGTCATCAAATTCATTCCACTTACATTCCCTGAAAATTATGTTGTAGTTACAAAACGTGAAGTGGTGATACAAAAACCTTTTTTTAAGTGTGTTAATTGTTTAAAATTCAGTTTTTAAATGCAAATTTATTTAAATCACTCAAAAACTTCCGTCTCCAATTTAAATATAAGTAACGTTTATTTTCACGTTATCAAAAAAGTTCATTAATAGATGAATCTTAGTGTTTAATTTAGTTGAAGACGTTAGTTTAAGAGGTATTATTTAGTTGTAGTTATTTAGAAATCATTCCTGATTTTAAATTCATTCATTATTTAAAAAGGCTTTTCTGTCCATGTGAAACGTATAGCATATTTAATGTCACTAAATTGTAAGATATTAACAATTCAAAAGAATATACTTGTATATTCCGAGGATAAAAGAAATTAAATTTAGTTTATTTCAAATAGACAGAAATCTCTTTCATTTTAGTATTTACTTTTTAATCCGTCCTTTTTATCGAACCTTTATTTTGACAGCTTCCATTAAAGTGGGCCAATCGGGCACAATTTCTGGGAGAGACATGCGTCTCCTTATTTGATAAATTTCCTAGAATCGATAATAGATGTTACTCGTGGTGTAACAGCATTATGATTCCAAGCGATGTGGTGCGATCAATAGCTATGTCGTCAGAAGCCAATGACAAATGACTGAATGATCTTAAGTGGTTTCGCAAAATTATTGTAGATACTAACGTGTTTCAAAATTAATAACTTTCTCATCAACCACCCAGCCATGTTATTATTTTATATCAAATCAATTTCACGAACACGAAAACTTTAAGTTGCGTAATATGACAATTTAGTGACTTTTAGATGTCAAATAGTTTATAAAGGTTTATTTATTTTTAGGTTAAAGCAAAAAAATCTTTAAAGGAATTAAAATAACCAATGTTAATTTAAAATACATTTTTTATATAATACAGTAAAAAAAATATTGTCAATAATATTTAAGTTGTAAAATAAAACCAAATTGGGGTAGGATAATGTTAATTTGGTAGTAGTAAACGTGGATATGTAAGATGGAATGAATGAAAAGATGGTCTAAAATATTGATGACCTTAAACCAGGACCAGTTGGAAGAGTTCCTACGTCTGTGGGCAGGAAACCTAGCCATCTCGACACCTTCAGATACGACCACAATGAATCCGTCGTCTTCGAAATATCCAGTTTCTAAACCCTAAGAATCAAATATCATGATGCATACGATGTTATCATTTTCATTTTACGACATTTATCCCTATTAGTAGAAATGTTATCGCACAAAAACTGATTGAAGCTCTTTTGCAAAAATATTTGAAATCACTGAAAAGGTTATGTACAATGATACAGATTTCGAAAAGTTTAAATAGTATAGAGCTAAAAATATTTTTTTGGAAAATCAGTGATTTCAAAGATATACGTTTCATCTATGGTTCCATATTTGTCAAAAAATATAGTATAGATACAGAAAGCTAGCCAAAACTTAATTATTACATACGTCACAGTAAACAATGTTAAAACTAATTATCTATAAAGGCGATGATTAATTAAACATAATTGATGAAATATAAGTTTAATATTGAACACAATTACATATTAATTCTTAATATTAGCCCAATGGATCTGCCAGTTTATTTATAAATTCATTTTTATATACTACTTGCCAATGTAGATGCTATTCTTGACATAAATAGATAAGCTTTGAAACCTGCCAAAACTACATTGATATCTACTATATTAAGTAATTAAGATGTGTGTAGTAGATGCAGACTATTAAACTACGATAAGAAACAATTATTGTATAACAGTTTTAATTCTCAGTATCAATCATCTTTAATTGATTCTGAAACGTAATTTCCAGTCTCATTTTTTACCTCTACATTACCAAGTAGTGTTTTATTACTGAAAATTCATTGTTGTACGCCAGTGTTTATATCACCATCTTCTTTAATGTTAAATATTCCTATTTAGAATAGGTTAAACTTACCCTTTCGACCTTTTTAAGTGGCGGAATTGGCTTTTCCGTTTCTTTAAGGTCTCCCCAGTTGGGATCGCCTTTATCTTCATCCCATTTGGCGTATTTCCTCCTCTTCAGTTGAGCACGGAAATCCACACCTCCAGCACCTTTTTAAAGCAATACTTCTGTTACATAAGTCACGTTGAGGAAATACTAAAAACATGCGTATATTTTTTTAAACTTACCAGCAACATAGAGTTGCATTTCAGCTGAGTCTTCACCATGGATGTTACTAACAACAACCTTGTATTTGCCTTCATCATTAGGTTTCACCTTTCTGATGCAAAGAGTAATAAGACCGGTATCACCGTCGGTAAGGAATTTGAAGCGGGAACCGTCGAATATTTCAGTGACGCCCTTGTAAAATTTGAAAGTAGGCGCTGGGTTGCCCTCGACGGTAACAGTGATGTAGCCAGTTTGATCTAAGGAACGAAGATTTTAATTATAAATTTAAAGACGTATATAGAATAAATCTAAAATATAGGTAGTGCAAAACCTATAGATATAAGATACTATACTTTATTATTTCTGATTATCTCAATCTCGCTTGCATAAATTTCAAAGCTCTAAGTTCGCTAAAATTAAACTATTTTCAAACTATACATAGTCTGAAATATATCACTTAGTTACCCATGTTATCTAAAACATCAAATTTAATGAAAATATCTTGTTAATTTGTAACATATATGACACAAAAACTATCATGTTTTTATAAGTAATTATATATATTCATCTCGTTCCTTATCTAAAATACAAGATTATGCGTAAATGCAAATATTATGATAATCATTGTTAAATCGCCCCAGCCGTAACCTAAAAATACATCAAAATTAAGAACATTGAGTATAAATGTAGGTTTTACATCATAATATGCTTACTTCGAAGAGTAAGATAGATGCCTTATGCCGATATTGTATGGGTTTGACTCAAAGTAAAATAATTGTATGATCTGCTTGTTTTCGGTCTGGATATATTTCGCGTTTACAACACTTCGGCGATAGAGGGTAATGCAAGAGAGTATATTAAAAAATATAATTAACCTTCAGTCGCTGAGTAAGTATCTTGTGCATCAACTATTGGTGGGCCGTCATTTCCCATAGGCTTCAATGGTACCGATGGTTTATTAATGAGATCTTCCAGTTCTTGGATAGAGGGTCTTCTGGCATCTCCAGATTTTCTCCGCTATATAAAAAGGACGTCAGATAAGAATTTCAAACTATAAATTAGGTAATAAGGGTTAATCACTGTAAAATCGACATTGACAATACCATGAAGGGACTTTTATAGGCTTATGATTAAATGCTGTACAATATTAAAATACTGTTTAGAAGTTTATGGATTCATAGATAATTATTTAGCAAAAAAACTCAAGTCCTTCCACAGTAACATAAATTTGCGGTATTATACAAAGATAAAAATGAAAACTGGAGTTTTAAATACATTTTTTCAACAGAAAGGACCATTTAAGGTAAAGTTATCCTTTTAGATATATTGATTATTAGCAAAGGTCATGGAAATATATTTTTTTGTAAATTTTCAAAAAGTTTTCTAGAACGAATGTTGAATCATTAATGTATTCTGTGACAGATGTTGCTAATTATTATGTTAGCCAAATAGTTTTAGAATGGAGATCTAAGTTTCCTGACAAATGTTGGGCAACTGTTCACTCAAGATTATTAATATACATTTTTCTACAAGTTTCGCATGTAACAGGTGTAGAAACTGACAGAAATCTTAAGACTAGTGGATACAGAAAGTGAATTTTCTGTTTTTGATACTGGAAATTTTAAAATTATTTACAAGAATTTAATTTTTGCGTGAGTGTATTTTTTATTACGGGAGTATACAGCAAACAGGGTAAGGGTCCACGTGATGGAAAATTGTTAGCATTGCCTATAAACATTTGCCACAAAAAGATGTTTAGCAACGCGCCGTCAGCTTCCATGAAATTCCATCATATATTTTTGAAAAATCCATACCGTAGTGCCTAGGAAAAACCTAAGTCGGGTGCTTATTCCAAAAGTGCAACAGAAACGGTCTGGAAACTCGTTTAAGGCGTGGAATATTGTCACAAAATTGGCATGTGATGCAGTACTACTTAGTGATCAGTGTTGCAGTAATATCAGCCCTTAACTAAATATAGCAAAGTCAGATTCGGGTCTTCACCATT
This sequence comes from Dendrolimus punctatus, assembly GCA_012273795.1. Taxonomy (NCBI): domain Eukaryota; kingdom Metazoa; phylum Arthropoda; class Insecta; order Lepidoptera; family Lasiocampidae; genus Dendrolimus; species Dendrolimus punctatus. The sequence continues at coordinate 14,383,193 of CM022550.1, forward strand.
AGGGAAATCCGCCATGATTATTTATTATTAAAGTATATGATAAAAAAAATGACTAAATATTCAAAACAAGGTCTAAGATTTTTTTGATGGTACATATTTGACTTAAACGATCGTAAACTTTACCCAGATAGGTAGTCAATAAGTTGTGTCAAGATTATCATCACAGGTAGATACTAATCTTGCATACTAACAATTATTAAAATTTTAGAAATTACTGAATTATCACTGCTGAGTAACTTGTGTCAAAATTTTCTATCAGAGTTTATTTTATATAAAATATATCTATTTATTAACTAGGTATAAGGACTCGCATCGGATACTTTAAAAAAATGCAAGTGGTAGTGTTGTGTCAGTGACGTCTTTAAAGTTTACGACGAAAAATCAGTCCTTTAAAATTTGAAAATGTATAAATTTTCAAGGGATTTTTTTTGCGTTCAAATGTACTAAAAATTTGAGGACAATATTTGAGAATTTTATCCATTCCTCTAAAACTCGGGGAATGAAAAAATTTAACCAATACTTATTTTTAATAGGGATCGTTAATGTAAATTTGAATGCTTTGACTATAAAGCAATATTGCTAAGGTTTGAATTTAACTTAGCGATGTATTACATAAGTTTGCATTTTAAAATAATTTTGTATCTTCTAATATATTGTCTGATTAAGTGTGTTGTTTTATAAGTAATCTTTTTTTATAAAATTCTTTATCAAACTTTCATGAAAAAATATATTTCTATGACCTCTGACAAATACATAAAGTAAAAAATATTGAAAATAATACTTACCGGTGCAGCAGGGCCCTTATGTTTGGGTAAGGGAAGCTGTTTTTTTGCAACAGCAGCAGCCATATTGTTAATCACATTCAACGACTAAGATGCCAGAACTTCACCAGAATTAATTATAACTAATTTAAAATTAAATAACTTATTTAAAATAATTGCATTACACGTTATCACAGAATCATGAATTCACGCAGTATCGAGATCACTTAATAATTCATTAAAATTAATCATTTCTATCCAGTCATCCATATCTTCCATGACCACAAAAAGCCTTTAATCTAAATGCTTAGAATTATAGTTTAAATGTTACACCTTTATTTCTATTTGATTTATATTATTTTGAGAAATTGTAATTCGTTAGAGTCGATTTGGGGCAATTCGAAAGTATCGTTCCATCTAAAAATGGGAGCGAATGTCAAAAGACTGAAGATGGGGTCGCGTAGTCATGTCCGGCCCGTATCAAGGGGTGGGGAGGGACTGCGAGTTTCTATTTGTGTGCAACACAAATCAGCAGACCGATTCAATTAATTATCAGATTAAGGTGAGCCGTCCATACAACATGTTCTTGAACGTCGTGTGAAGTTGTCGCAGTCTTAAAACGCTGTTTTCCGGCTACGCGACTTTGGAATGCAAGCTCAGTGTTAGTCTATCAATACTATCGACAGAGTATTAATTAAAATAGATTTTTAAGTTGACAGACCGACAGTCCCTATCACCTTGAATAAATCAGTTCAGTATATATCTCGTTTACAGAACGACATTAATCTTTATATAACTCATGTTAGCTCAGTTGATAAGCTAGCCATGGCTCATCTCAACGATGTGAGTTCAAACCTTGAACAGAGAGCAGGTGCTATTTAGATCGTTTTTTTTGACCAAGTGCGTATTGTTAGAATGACCAATTTACCAACTACATCTTAACAAAACATCGGAATTAAACTTATATCTTGAGGTAACTAATAATTATTTGCAGCGCGTCTATCCACCTCAAACATATGTGACAGGCATCATGTTATCGTTTCCACACTGGCTTTTAATCCGGTTGCGTTCGGAGCGTCTACCTCGAAGTCTGGAGTACGTTTTAATACTTTTTTCTCCATTTCACGTGGACTTTGACATCCCTAATTGTGAGAGTCATCTTTTACATCAAGCCACATTTTTTGGGCCGTTCCCTGAGACTTGGACCTGTGGCAGGTATCTATTCCACTAAAACGAAAATGTCCGAACCCAGTGGAGTGACGTTTTTGAGCTGCTGTTATTAATGTTTTGGGCTATCGGCCTAAAAAACTGATCGCCTATTTGATTAAGTAGAAACAAATCATAAATTATAGTAGATATGCTTTATGTAGGCTGATTTAAACACTGATTGTTATAATATTAATGTATTCAATGCAATTGATAATAATCGTTGGCATGGCGCTTATCGATGCTCATTTGTCAAGAGCAGCCAAGCACTACTTTACAGTCCACTGTATTTTAAATCTTTGAAAATTTCTTTATTAGTATCCTTCATTTCGGTGTTGGTTTTTTTCAATGTCAATGATTTTTAATTAATTACAACAATGATTGATAAATTTGAGGAACTAACTGCCAATGACATCGATATCTGTACACCTGCCAAGAATTTTTATTTCTGCCATATTTAGTTCGCAGGCCACAACTACGGCCACCTCATACCCACCCTCATTACCCACGTAATCTCAGGTATTCCTGCCTTCCTCTACATCTTTAATGTCAATCACAGTTCATTATAGTGCTATTTGTGTATTGTCCTCAACATTTATTATTAGAGCAATTTATTTGGCCGGATTATATCAAGATACCTTGCAAATCTGCCGTTAAAAATACTTATGTCGCGAGCTTTTGAAGTTGAACTAAAAATATTTTTATATACCTGTCGTATTAAATTTTCTGTAGTTTTATTTCTTTAATACGGATGAATAACTTTTTAACACGAAGTTTAATACGTTCTGCCTGAACTATTTAAATTAATTCTATTTGATTTTAGACAACTTTCTTAAAACCAAGAGAATTTAATAAAACAAATAATTTTAGGACTGTCTATACATAATAATGTTTAATTTACCCACAGGACTGTACTGAATATATTTCAATTCTGCAGAAAACATTAACATAATATATCTACCTAAATCAACAAAATGCCATAACTCTGGCCACTGAAACAATTAGGGGTAAGAACATTGCAAGGTCAAGCAGTTGCACTTGGCCTAATAACTACTGATCTACGAGAATAGCTATCAATCATAATAATATATCGGGAACATTCTGGCTCACTTCATATTTCGTCGGTTCATTTGCTTTAACTCATTCATGTCATCATTTCGGTCTTCACCAACTGGTGTGTACATTGTAATTGTTTAATTATCAACTTCGTTTTCTTCAATTATAGAAAGATAAAGTAGCAGTAATCACTTTTTATTATTAAGTCGATCAACTAAGGCCAGGTTACGTATTTTATTTGTTTCTTTAGGGTTTATTGACTTTATAATTTTAATTTCTAACGCCAGGTGTATTATTACTAAATCATTTATAATATTTGCATCATTGATGCCATCTTTGGCTGCACGTTGATGCCATTGGTCAGTATTTATAGAATATTTATGTTGTAATTTTATGCTTTGTGACTTATAATAATTGTCAACTATATTTGAGTCTGGAAACGTGTAATACTAATATATTTGTGACTTCCGAATAATTTTGGCATCTTTATGAATGTAATTAATTTCTGTGACCATCTTTTGGATGTTAATATAAAATAATATGCTCATGCAATTGAATCATGCATTACTATTTAAATTGGTTGTTGAGGTTATTGTTTATGGGTTCTTATTTTGTAGCAATCTGCCTTTTCTAATACATTATATTAATTGAATACGTTTGCTGATGTGAAATAGACTAGTGACATTATTGCGAAAGTTATTTTTTTTTAAATACTTCTATGGTAGCAAAATGGCAACCAGATAAGGCAGATTCATAATAAAAACACCTCATGCGTCTTTATTGTATTTAAGTAGTAATTATAAATATTTAGTTGATCAGGCATCATCTACACATTTTACTCGATTCGCACATTTCAGACGTTTGTATTTAGTATTACTAAGTAATTAATACACTTTTGTTTGTGTAAAATATTAATAATAGTAAAATGTGCCTCAGTTTTTAATATTAACGTGCATGATTATTTTATTATATTTATTGCATATAATTGGAATTATTTAGCTACATGCATAATTATATCCTCTAAGAAATCTCGGTCTTGATTTTTTAATTTCAGATCATTATTTTTCGAAATTAATCATCCTTTTTCTAGATCCTCGATATATACATAGAATTTAATAACCATTTCTAAGATTCAAATTTAATTTGTAATAGATAAGTACGTTTTCTTGTTTATTTAGCTACGTTTCTAAACATTGACTTATTGATATTATTTACTTGTAGAATAATAGATGGAGAAATTAATCACTGGGAAAAACTATGTTAGCCACGATTCTAAAAGGGGTCCATGTTTCTAAACATAAAATAATTCATTCTAAACATATATTTTCACACATTGTATACCTCGTCGGAGATTTCACCCGGACGGCCACGGAACTTGATTAAAAAAATAATAAAAAATTTAGTAAAACATTCTCTGTTAATGTGTGCGTAATAATCTGTACAAAGATATACACAATTACTATATGTGTGTGTTCATGATTAATTGAATTGTTTATGTATTTTCAAGTGTTTTATGTGTAATGATAATTTACATATTACTTTGTGTTAAGTATTATTGTGTTTAGTGTTCTCAATAAATATTAGTTACGTTCAAATATGAACCATATTTTACAATATAAGTCCATAATGATAATTTTGAACATTGCATTTTGTCAATAATACTGTTGGTGCTCGTAAAAATAAAAATAATTTTAGTAAAAAAACTAAAACTATGAATAGTGTTAATTGGAAAAATAATAAGGCCATTCTAAGAAAAACTACAAGCATTTTCAATGAGAAAATAGATATTGCAATGTTGAAAGTAACAAATTGGTTAGATAATTGAAATTAGATTTAAAATAAACACAATTGGGTATTATTTAATTCTGTTTTCGTATTAATTAATTATCTATCAAGAGAAATAATTTTCTCATTGAAAAAAATATATAAAACTCCCAGCGAAGTTGTAATACTTTTTTTCCCGCTGGTCGGCAAAGCGGCAACTATTCTAAGAAGAACATCTAAGAAAATATAAAAAAAAGAGTTTGAGAAGTTTCGGACATTTAGATTTGCGTCTAATGGGGAACTAGATGAAAGTGAACCAGTTGTAACAGCTGTTGAAATGCTCAACTGTAATGAGTCACTTATTATGAAAGTCGTTGATTTTAAAGATAAGAATGATTCAAAATTCTTACTGAATAATGACTCGTATAAAATTGTATTTTATGAAACAGAAATCTTGAATAGTGTGTCTACAGAAATAATTTAATCATTGTAGTTGTCTTTGCGGAAAATGGTCTGTGTTGTAATGAGTGTACAAAATTCAAAGAAGAAAGTATAATAAATAAAAATCTAGAGACAAAATGCTTTAGCATAAGCGAGCAGCGTCCACCTAAAACTTTTCAGGCCCAATCTCACCTTTTTCTCGTCTACAACTTCTCCAGGGCGTAATTTGTTGACCTGTTGTTAAAAAATATTGATAATAACCCCAATTGAATTTATTGACTCAACCTAAATCTCCGCTGCCGAACCTGGGATCACCCTATCTGCGCGCATTAATTTTGGTGCAATAACCTAACCAGCGTGTGCAATAGTTATTACGTTATATATTGCGTCATTTTCATGTTAATCTTACATGTTAGTGTCTGTTTATATAATTCATGATGTGTATAAGCCGCCTTGAAAACACCATTCATCAGTATCATCCCCTTGACACGTCCATATCTTCGCCGTTATTTTGTGCAGTAACGTGCTTACAAGCTGTGCAGTTTACAATTTGTGCGTACTTCACAAGTGTATGCAATATAGCTCTGTGCTTTCGACGACAAAAACGCTCTTTTTAAACCAAAAAAAGCTGGATAATCACATATACCGATTTAAGAATTTTATTTCATACTTCGTGACGTTTGTAACAAGGGTTAAAATGTGATTATCCAGACGTGTAAATAGTTTAACCGCGTCTGATGCAAATGCATTATTTCCTTTTTTAGGATATAGTTAAGAATATTCACGGCAATATAACTGATAACATTCACGTATACTTTTATAGTTTTTGCCTTTACCTTCTTCTCTTCGATCACCTCACCGGGTCTTAGTTTTCTATGCTCCTGTGGATTATGTTTTTCACTATCTTAGTATTGCTACACTCACTATTAAGTGTCGGTGTTCTCTAAATCTGCATCTATCTACATTATTTCTATTGACTAATTTGGTCTAAAAGCAGGGATATAAGGAAAGCTAAAAATCAACTATAAATCAGTTCTTTCCACACTATTGAAGCGTTTGAAATTCTAAAAAAGCATCATCTTTATTAAAAAGACGATTATGCAATTCTTTAAGGGGGTGTAATGTAGTAAGTACACTATGTTATGGGTTCGGCTTTAGAGAATAGGATTTCTACTCTACGAAATAAAGATACAAAAATATGTTTTGCTACGCTGACATTAGATTAATTCGCTCTTTGAATAACAGTAATCTCGTTACTAGGCAATTTTTGAAATAACTAATAGTCGGGATGTTTAAAATTATAAATATAAGAAAAATTTGCGTGCCAGAAGACACAGAGTAGGTAATGAAGATCACAAAGTTGTAAATATAAAAATAATGTGAAGAGGTGTCTATTACATTAATAGCGTAGAATGACGTAAATATTGTAATATAAATAAGAACCTGTAGGCATGTTGTAAAAAAATAATCTTAGTGAAAGTACATAATAACTAAAACAAACTAGAGATAAGCTATAGCTGGTACATTAATAGCGTCGAATGACGTAAATATTGTAATATAAATAAAAACATGTAGGCATGTTGGAAAAAAAATATCTTAGTGAAAGTATATAATAACTAAAACAAACTTTTAGACATTAGCTACAGCTGGTGCCATGACATAATTACGATCAAAGAGCGATGTCAATGTCAGCGTCAAAAATATATCTACATAGGTCTAAAAATAAGTCTACACAATGTACATAATAGAATCAACCAATCATACCTTTACTGAAATTCAAGACATTGTTACATTGAATAATTTTGTATACGATTTCATTCAATTCTATAATTTTGAAGAGGTAATGTACGGTACGTACCTCGTCGCTGATGATCAATGAAGGACGTCTTCCCATTTCTTCCGGGGGAGGAATGAGGGAGCCTCTCCTGCCTGGAGCACCTGGCACCAGCGATGGTTTTCTCGGCATTTCTGGTTTAGGAGATTTCTCTCGACTAACCTCAATCTTGGGTGGGGGTGGTTCTTCTGGCGTCTTGATTTCAGGTGCTTTAATTTCTGGCACCTTTAGAAATGTTTCAAAAATATAATGATATCATTATAATCACTGAAGTTTTTCACTTAGCTGCTATTACTATATCTTCGGGTCTATATACAGAACGTCTGGATAAGAAGTATTGTATATTAATTCTTGTTATTAACTGTACTTAAATCCTACAATACTAGACGTCGCCCCACAAGGTTAACAATTCTTCTCCAACTTCTTGGGGTTTTTTAAAGACTTTTTTGACTGATTTGGTCTAAAAAATATTTTTGAAGTATTTATATTTATTATTATTCTTCTGTTATACAATTAACTTACCTGGTAATTAGGTTTTTTGAAACCATATAAAATGGAACAAACACAATCAAATATGATTTAAATATAAATATTATATTTATTTTAAACCATATCAATTTTTGAATATCTAAAAACGCAATAGGCATGATGGTGATGGTATGGCATGATGAATTAATCGAACTTACCTTTTCAGGTTCTGCTTTTTCTCTGGTAGTACGAGTTGGTGAAATCTTTTCATATTTTTCTAGATCAGGCCTTTCATAATCAGGAATTTCAGGAAGTTCTTCAGCCTTCTTCTTGACTGCTGTAACTTTTGCTTTTTTCACTTCCTCTTCAACCTTCTCTTCTTTAACAGCCACTTTCTGTAAATTAAATATTATTGAATATTTTGAAACTAACTGTTATTTATTTTTATTTGAGTTCACAGACTGGAATGCTATTTGTTATGGTCCAGAGCCTACCATGAAGGTTTATTATAAACCTGAAAATTACATTTCTTTGTTTTATGTAGAAAATGTATGTACAAAGACAAATTAACAACTTACCGTTTTTTCCTAATAACATGACTTGATTATAATTCAACCGCATGAGTGCTTAATTTTACCTACCTCGAAATAAAATAAATATATAAAGTTATTAAGCAAAGCGAAAAACAAAAAAGCGGTACAATAATAAAGCTAGTGTAGAATTGCAGTTCTTCGTCAATGTAAACAGTGATGTTAAGAGATTAAATTTTGCTAGAAAAACACACATGAACAGCTTTAATTTACAAAGTGCTTTATATTTTGTACATATTAACTACGAGAGTCTACTTGTGCAATATCACTATCTAACAATCAACAAAAATAATACAAATATTGCAACAGTTATTATCAAAAGATAGTAAGTAAACCCTTGTAAGAATACACTTAATATTCAAGCAACGGTATTTCACCAAAACTATCTTTCAATTTTTTGTATTGCAAAGACTACAGTACTTTAATAAAGACGTGCTATCTATCTACGGTCGGTGCAACTTGTGCTTGTGCTAAAATCCTGTAAATAACTCATTTTGTGCAATTTGTGCATTGTAATGTGCTTTTATAATACTTCTGGTGCTAACGTGTACCTCAGGTGCTTGGGGCTTGCTGCTATAAGCGGGTTGTGGAATTTCTAACGTAGTCTGTTTAGGTTCGTCTTTGCCTTCAGTCATCTCAGCCTACACAGTAATTTTTATTAATGGCGACCATACGAAAATCTCGTTTATAAAGTATTTGGATGTAATAAAATTGCGAAAAAATTTGTTGCATTTGCATACTTATTTACGATCGAAGGCTTTGTAATTTTACTTGTAGTTGGAACAGAAAACTGCCTGCATAGTTTACTGTCTAAAACTTCAATATAAATTTAGATATAAAATTATTCGCAATTTTATTTAAGTGTGCTTTGATTTCTTGTGTATGAAAAAGAGGTGTTTGTTTCAAATGAATTCAGCTTACTGTAAAAATAAGTGAATTTGTATGATTTTGTGTAAATGCTTCTACCTGAGGTGACTTAGGCCTTCTCCAAGGAGCAGATATGTCAGGTGTGTCAAGAAGTGTAGGTTTGTATTTATCTTCCAATTCTGGAGTTTGTTCGGCCTAATTAAAGGAAGTTCATTAAATAACTGAATCGTGTTTATGTATTACTGATAATAATAATGTAACCAGCTACCTGTGGTATTTCTGGAATGACTTTCCATGAGAATGGAACTTCTGGTACGTCTTTCTGTTCATTTTCCGGTTCAATTTCTCCCCAAAATGGCGCCTGATAAATAATCGATTTTAATAAAGATACTTGCTACATTGTTGAATCGTGATGAATAATGTGCATAAGGTGTAGTGAGTGCAGTTTTAAGTGCTAAGTGCATGAAAGTGTTTGTAATGAATATTTATGTGCTGTTTATGAGTTTAAGTGTACCTCTGATGGTGTTTTTGTGGATTTTCGCCAGGGATATAGTTTTTGTTCAGATTTATCTGTGAGTGTTTCAGGTTGTTTGTGTTCAAGTTCCTAAAGTAATCAAATTATTATTAGATTTCTCATTAAGATAGATAATTAAATTATAATTATCTATATTTTTATTTAATTAATGTACCTTCGCCTTTTCTGAAGTATCTATTTTAGGTCGTGGGACCGTTGCCTCTGAAGCTTTTGCTTTCAGTGTGTCTGGTTCCTAAAATTAATTTTCATCTTTATCAGTGACTATTTTTATGATTGTAGGGTACTTTTTGAAACAAATATTTTTGATATTTATATTCATCTACCTTGAGTGTCTGAGGAATTTCGTTTGTTTGATCCTTACTTTTTCTTGCTCGTCTTATGAATTCAGGTACATCCTGTTTGTATTAAATGAACAAAAAAAGGACTTTGAAATATATACGTAATATGTATGTAATGCATAAATATTGCTACTTTGTTGGTATAAACATTTAAGGAGTATCTACTAGAATAGTGTGTAGTATGTGTAAATTGTATAGTGTTTTAATATTCAATAATGAGTAAGTTTTACCTCATCATCATGGAATGACTTTTTCCTCAAGAAGAAAGGTGACTGTTTTAATTTCGGTGGTGAAGTATCCTCGGGTTCCTAATAAAGGAATAGATATGTATAATAGTCTAGCCCCAAAATGCCAAGTTTCATAGAAAATAAGATTTTCTAAAATATAATGATAGTACCTTAGGCTTTTCCAACATTTCATATGGTGTTGCCGTAACTGAATTGACTTGCTCAGGTTCCTAAAGAAACATAATAGTTACTAGTTTTTTGGACACTACAGTTTAATTTGCGACCTACATGTGAGTACGTGTATTGACTGTATCTGAGTTACGTAATTAGTCACTTAAGTATTAAAATAAGTGAACGTGCCGTAAATATAGAAAATTTTGACTTATTCTTTGTTAAATTGTATTATTTCTTAGAAAATATAGAATTCTAATGTGGTTATTTATTTTCAAGGAATCACAATATAATTTTGGATACCTCGGTTTTACTCTGTCGTCTCGGATCTGTTGGTTGATCAATAGATACTTTACGTTCATCTTTAGGTTTCTCAGTCACCTCCTCCTTTTTCTCCTGTTTAAGTTTTATAATATTTAAAATGGATCAATGTATTATTAATAATACGATTAAAATAATAACTATCTACCTCATTAGCTTTGTTCGAACGAAGCCAAGGGAGTTTAGGTTCCTTTGGTTGCTCAAAAGACAATTTTCTTTGATCTTTTGGCTTTTCTTTTACTTCCGGTTCAGGTTTAGTTGTGTCCTGATTAAAATTGCAATGTTTTAATATAAGAATGCATTGATGAGAAAAAAAAATTGGTTAAATTAAATTTATTACCTCTTGAGATTTGCTTGGTCTACGCCAAGGATACTCAGATTTTTTAGGCTCTTCTACTGATAATGACCTATCGGTAGGTTTCTCAGCTTTAGTTGAAACTTCCAATAAAGTTTCAGTTTCCTCCTATTAAGAACATAATTTCACGATCTTATTTTTATTGTATCACGCTTCTAGTAATATCAGTTATTGATCATTTAATAAAAGGAAAATAAAAGGAAAAGTAATAAGTTATATATTAATTTTAAAAAGAACTAAATCTTTCTCAGATTAAAACTAACTCCGAAACTTATATGATTTATCAATTTATTATTAATATTATTTTAAACGCCTCATTTTAATTTAAAAAAATGTAATTTAAATATCCAATAAAGAAAGAATACAGTAGAATGATTCAAAATAACTACCTCTTCAGCTCTACTAGGCCGGCGCCAAGGATACGTGGGCTCGGTAGGCCTATCTATTGAAACCTTTCTTTTAACGTGTGGTTTTTCCTCTATATCAACATCCATGATATTTTCTTTATCCTATTAAAAAAATATTATTTACTTTATGAACCTTGCTTTTTTAATATGTAACAAATATGGCATACATGAAAAATTATACCTCATCGTCAACATAGCTGGGCCTACGCCAGGGGTATGTTGGCTCCGTAGGTCTGTCTATTGAAACTTTCCTCTTAATTACGGTTTTCTCTAAATCCGTTTCAATTTTATTTTCGTTAACCTATTCAAAAATCATTATATTAACAAAGTATTCCACACTAAACCTATTTAGTGTATTAAAAATTATATAATGAACTACCTCATCTTCACCAGTACTTGGACGGTGCCATGGATAATTAGGTTCTATAGGTCTGTCAACAGGTACTTTCCTTTTGACATCTTTTTTCTCTATGATTTCGTCTGGTTGTTTATCAACCTGATAAAAATATACAAATTTACCAAATTTTGATTAAGATAATGTAATTAAATAAAAATATTTAATTATTATATACAAAATATTATGGCTACCTCCTTAGTTTTATTGTATTCGGATCTTGGACTTTCTGTGTCAGTGGGTTTATTGGCCTTTCGTTTTACTTCTGTTTTTTCAATAATCTCACTAACATTTTCAATTACCTGTTCCAAAAACTCAATATTAGCATTTTTAAAGAAATAATTATGTAAATACAAAATGATTAAATAAACATGATTATTTTTAACTACCTCATCGGTTTTACTAGTTTTACGTTTTGGAGCTTCGGTTTTATCAAGCTTATCAGCAGGCTCCTCTTTCATATCAGTGATTTCTGTGACTTCGGTAACCTTTTCATTTACCTATTTCAAAGATTTGACATTATCAGGCGGACTCATACTAATAAAAATATTAAAACTAATATGCAGTTTGTCAATATATCTACCTTATCAGTCTTGGTAGGCTTACGTTTAGATTCTAAGTCAGTTGACTTATCAGTAGGATCCTTCTTTTTGCTTTCGGTTTTTTGAATAATGTCATCGACACGTTCTTTAACCTGATTTTAAGCAAACACAATTAGCAAAAAAACTCGGACTTTATGAAGTATAGGTAAAAATATATTTTATGATATGCAACATAAAAATCTACCTCATCAGTTTTGCTAGGTTTATGTTGAAGGGTTTTTGGTTGAGATGGCTCATCTTTGGGTTTTTTACTTTTAATTTCAGTTTTTTCCTTTATTTCTGTTTCTTCAACGATTTCAGTATCCTATACAAAATTCAAATTACAGTACTCTAATGTGACTAAATCTCAATCTATAATCAATTCCATATTGTAATAAAATCTATCTTGATAAAGTAATAGTTAAATATTTACCTCAGTTTCACCAGAAGGGCGTTTAGACTTTTTCTTTTCTGTAGGTTTATCAACAGTATCTTTCGATGGTTCCAACTTTTCCGTCGTTTCCTATATCGGCGTGATTAAGTGTAAATTAATATAAATCCTACAATGACTGTGTGTATGAATGTATATAAGTGTGTGTATACCTGTGTGTCTGTTTTCGTAGGTCGCCACGGTAATGTTTTATCTGAAGGCTTAAACTCTGTTGTATCTTCTACCGTTTCTTTATCGATATCCTATTTACAGAAATATAAATTTACACTAAAAATTTCAACCATGAAATTTACCCTACATTATTTATGTCATTTATAAAACCTTTAAACATATATTTTAAGACATACATTTTTGTTATTCACAACATTATAGTTATTTACTAGACACACAACTTTCAAACAAAAGTCAATGTTTCGTTTGTATTTGTTTCAATAGAATTTTATGTACAATAGATTGATGGACATAGTGACAATTTCAGATTTTTCTCTGTCTTATTGTTGTTGTATTATAAATAGATGCATGCCGTTATCGTCTTATAAGCACTTACCTTTAGTTTCACTTGCTCTGCCTCCTGCTTCTCTGGTTCCTTTAATGAACCCTAAAAAGCAAGTTAATTTGGGAAATAAGTAAGCATAAAGGGAGCATCTAACTTCAATAGAAGGGAATTCAACCAACTAAATTCTAATCTTCACTTCACTATGTAGAATTGTGGGTTAATTATTTGTCTACTATTACTAATGAGCTGCTACTTAAGGAAATGGATCACACAATTCTATCTATATAAATAGATCCTTACTAAGTGTTTATTTTAAAAACGTATGAAAAGGTGATTACATTACAAGATATATATACGAGATGTTTCTACGTTAAGATAAGCCAGGATCTGCCGGGGCTTTCTAAAATTCAAAATTCTAGCTCATTCTACGTACCTATCATTGGTATACCTACTGTGTACTAAATTTTTAAACTCAATGTGAAAATTGCTAACATTTTGACTACTCACCCTCTGCGCAGTCTTTTTGATGGCTGTGATTTGCTCTTGTTCAGATACAGCGGAAATAGACGATTTTCTGCTTTCAGCTGTTTCTTTCGTGACCTGTATTGAAAATTCACTACTAATTAAATTAACTGTGTTGTTTGTTTTAGTAAAAATATTCTTAGTTTTTCTTTCAAAATGTAACAAAGCAATAAACGATTGCTTGTCTTGATATATAGACATAAAGGCATATAAGAATGACTATTATTTAATTTCATGTTTAAATAAACTTAATCTTGAATGCTAATCACTTTAATTCAACCAATAATTTATATATTTCATATTTCTCTGACTGTTTTTACACGATTTAATAGCACCTATAGTATTTAGACAGTCAAGTTTTGGAATCTTAAAATCTTTATTTATCAAAGATAACCTAAGAAAATATTATTTATTTTTAGTTCTTTACAACCAATCAAATTCAAATCGTGAAAACCGACCTTAACCGCTTTATTTTCAACAGCGGAGCTTCTTCTGCTCTCAGTCTTAACTTCTTCTTTTACCTATAAACATATTTGTCTATTACTAGATCTGTACACAAGTGGCTATAGAATTTATATATCTAATGGGAATTTTTGCTTTTTTTACATAAAAACAAGCTCATATTTGAATACATGAATATAGTGAATGAAGGGCACATAACATGTATAATTGCTTAACATTAAGAAAATTTGCAACAATTTTACTAACATATTGTGTACATGAATAACTCTTTCATTACTTGGTATTCTAAAACTAAAAACAGCATGTTTATAAGATTGTATGCACATTATATCTACATTAGATAAAAGTCTTTAAGCGTTACACAACTTTTTCATCCTCCGATGTCTTAAATAACGGTTCATCTCATTTAATAATTAATAATTATAATATTTTATGCACAGAATGCAAAAAAACCCCATTAAGAACAACAGTAATAGGAGTGCTATCTCCTCTATCTCTCGAATGTGTAAAATTCTCAACAGTAACAGGGATATTATTGACATTTACTTTGACTCCAAAAATTCAGGTATTATTATTATTAGAGTTTAATTAAATAACAGTGAAGAAATTAAACTGCAAGCTGTATTCACCTATAATTCGTTTTAAGATCGCATTGTAAACCTTAGTCACAAGTCCACTAATTGATTAAATGTACAAAACTGTTGGTGATCTTTAGTAAAATAAAAAGGTTGTTGAAAATTTTACAGATTTTTTACACAACCCACCTCTGATTGCACAGACGTCCTTCGGCTTTCAGCCTAGATATGGAACATATAATAAACAATTAAAACGTTGTAAAATAACATAGGAAATGCAGAATTTACACATGGATGGAAACAGGGCTGAAACGAATTGCATAATAGTTATATATGATATGTACACTTGTTTAAAACACAACAACTTTAAAACCATGGTTCAGTTATGGAGCGTTCACTAACGCTTTTAATCCATATAATTATAAACAAAGGGTCTGGAACCACAAACTGATTCTATCCCCACCCTCCACTAAATTCTAGTAAGCACAGAAATTTAATGAAATAGTATAATTAAACGGAGTTTGGAATTTGCAACTCATGTAGCTTGCGAAAACCTCGAATTCTTATACCATAGAATAGGAACTCATTTTCATTTTTGTAGGATAAGATCTATCCTATTTTCATCCCTGTTACTGAAATTATTCATATATCAAATTTCATTCATTTTCAAGACCTAGCATGCAAACCAAAGTCACTTCTATGTTTATTTATTTTACTAACATGATTTGATTTATGTACAATCGGTATTTGATTTATGATTAATACATTTTTCAAAAAACTGACAGTAGCGAAAGCAATTTTATCTTCTCTTTGTATAATTTCATTATATTTCGGTACTTTAATTTGGAACTCGAAAAACTCCATAGAATTCTTGCGCACATATAAACACAAGTGAATGGAAATATTTTAATCATCGGATATCAGGATGTCTATACAATGAATATGGAAAAATTAGGGCTATGGTGGTAGAATACAACTGTACTCATATGTTTTATTCACTTAATGGAATCGAGGATCATGCTGTCACTTATACCTTTTCTACTTTAACAGCGAGACGTGATGCTTCTGCTTTTCTTTCTACGATCATTGTCACCTGTTTTATTTAAATTTTATCTTTATACTGTGAATTATTAGTATACTTCTCTCATTAGATCTAACTTTAGTGCTTATATTAGCAATACTATCAAATGCTCCTGAAGATTCTACGTTTTTATTAATTAAATAAAAATATAGAAGAAGATAACCACAATTGTGTAGTAAAAAATCTTAATTATATTGTATTATATTCATAATCATTAATGGTTATAATAGACATTATTGTGCAATTTAGAATAAATAGTTATGAAATAATTAGCAACTGAAATAATTTGAAATATGAGATAAATGTAGAAAATAATCTCATACCTTATCTTTCTTATCTCTTACAGTGGGAGTTGGTGAAATTTTTTCATATTTTTCAAGGACCGGTCTTTCGTAGTCATCCACGAAGTCCAGTTCCATCTGAAATGTTGAAGATATATCTTAATTTCATATTAAAGTACAATTTTGTCCTTTTATCAATTGATTTTCATTTCTTAACTTTTATATTTCGATACTTTAAATATTATTGATTGAGTTTTCTAATAGTGTCACTACAATTAATTCTTCGATTGACTCTGGACTTAATTTTATTTTAGGAAAACGGATACTGAAGAACAGGGAATAGTAAAGCACCTGAAAGAAAGAAAACATTTAAAGCTGAAACCAAGCAGCATGCGACTGGCAATCAACCCACTGGAGCGACGCTGAACAAATCATCCTCGGAACATAACATTGAAGGCGCAGTTTTTATTATGTGCCATAACATTGTGTTTGGAAAAAGCGACGTACACATAAAAAGAGATGTGCTGTTTAACTGCAAACGTGTAGAGTGTAACATATAGTTAGAAGGATAAAAGACGTCACCAAGTATATATTATCTCGTTGAAACATTGTTTACCCCGTCGAATTTGATTTTGTCGTCAGACTCTGCCGTTTTAGGCTTTGTTTCAGGTGTCTTCTTTGTTACTTTCTTAAGCTGTGGCTTCTCGAATTTACCTCCTTGAATTTTCAAAGGTTCCTAAGAATCAATAAAAGCTTTAACATGGGTACTACTATTACTGAAGCGTATTTATATCTTCCTTTTTAGGTGCGGGTGTATCTAATTAGTGTGATTGTGCATCACTGAAAACATAATTATGTATGTACACATGCTATTTTTATACTAATCTACAAAACATTAGTACTTAGATTTCAGTGTTCTAACCATCTCAGCTTCAGTGGTTTAATCTACACTTATTAATCTACATATGATTATTCTAACTACGAAAAGGCATTGTGAGCTTTGCCTTTGCTACCTTTTCATCATCATCATCGTCCTTCTTGACGACTGCGGGTTTTTTGACTTTTAATTGTGCAGCCTCCGCTCCTTCCTATGAAATATTAATTAATCGCATCTTAAGTAAATTGATTTCAATGATACTAGTAACTCCATGTTTTGATTTGATAAGTGGTATATCATACAAATGAGAATTTTTATAGTTTTCAAAATAACTCATTTTAATTTATCCGTAGATTGATCATTATTATACCAGTCGCGAAAACTTAAGAAAATATTATGATTTGTATTATTTATAAAAGAGTTATCGTAAGAGTAATGAAATAATTATTTTCATAGAATTCGCAAAGAAATGTAAGTTTAAAAGAAAATTTTGTGATTTCAGTCCTATTTGAAATCTTTATGTAGAAAATTTCAAGAATTAGAGCTGAGACAATTAAAATTAGTAAAGAAATAGATCAGTACCGTAAGTTTTTTCTTAGCGGGTGTCTTTTGTGTAAGTTGTGCTTCTTCAGGAGCGGTTGTGCTTGTCTTAGTGCGAGGTTTGGTGATACTGACGGCTTCCTCAACGTCCTCACCCTGACCCCACCAAACATATAGTAAAGTTATGTACAGCGTACGAAGGATGCAGATAAAGTGTAAGACAGTGGAAATTGAGAGAAACAATGCAACTGAGCTTTAGAGTTTATTATCTGATTAACCATTAACTCATGGCTCTCGATAGATTTGTTTCAGAAAGCATATTCCGTAATGTTTTTAAATGTTAATGTAATAGTGAGTCATTAAAATAGGTGTCGTGAAAACACATAAACGTGTATAAAACAGGTCTTTATAAGTTTAGTGTTTCTTTAAACCAGTGCTGGGTGTTGAGTGCATCTACGAATATTGCATTTTTATAGATTTGACTATGTTATATGTTGTACCTTAACAAGAACGTGTATTCTTTTCAAAATTGATGGGAGAGACAATTGAGCAATACCGTTAACTGAATTATTCTGTGAACCATCATTTGTGGTTAAATCATAAGTGATAAAACAATAAGTTTTAAGTGGATTTAAGTTTTCATTATTAAAAAAACATTTTTCGGTCTATATTTAATTTTTGTGTGTATCGTACCTTTTCCTTGTCTTTCTCTTTGGGAGACGGCCTCTTAAGAGTTTTTTCTTCGACAATTTCCGGTTTCTTAATTTTGAGTTGAGCTTCTGCTTCATCCTCCTATCATAGACCATAATTTAGGAATTATCAATATATGAACAAAAATTATTTTATTATTTTTGAAAAGCAATTTAATTGCGTTATCTACCAAAAATAGCAGTGCAGTATAAAAAATGTGCGTGTAAAGTTAACTGTTACGAACCGTGGGTTTTATATCAGCAGGTGTTTTGTGTGTAAGTGAAACTTCTTCAGGTTCTTTGCCTGGTTTTGCTGGAGTCTTAGGTTTTGATAAGCTGATGTTTTCGTCAACATCCATAGGCTAAAGAACAAAAGATATGAAATTAATACTATCTATTTTGAATTTTATTAATATTTATACGATTTTGGATACTACCTCCGGCTTATCTTTGTCTTTAACTGATCGACGTCTAGTAGCTGTGGCGGAAGATGTTTCGTCTTCGGGTACTTTATCTTCGGGTTTTTTGTCCTCCTAATAATTATGGTTTGATAAATTTAGTATTATGTCAGCTTCAATACACATAAGTGCTAACGATGTATTCATATATTATTATAATGTTACAGTTTTGATCAAACTTTGAACATTACAAGTTAATGAGAAAATCGCTTCCACTTATTTGTTTTGCTTAATAAATTTAGTTAACAAGCTAGTGTTGTTTGTGTAAAGTGAATGCGTGTACCTTCTTCTTTTTCTCGATAGGTGTTGGTGTGATCTTTTCGTATTTCTCAAGAACTGGCCTCTCGTAATCGTCGACAAATTCAATTTCTTCAACCTTTAAATTTAAATTATTGTAAGTAAATGTAAACAGAAAATGATTAGTAAAGAGATATTAGAAATAAGACAGTTTAAAAGAGAAATGGAAAGTAATATTTGTGTATATAATTGTTATTCTACTATCTACACCACTCCTACATAGTTCGCCAATAAAACCTAGGCACACATAAAATATTATACCTATAATACTTTACGAAAATAAAGCCATACCTTCTATAGCTGCCATAATAATAATGAATATCTTACCTTTGTAACGCTAAAATAAAAATACCACAGTCAAGAGTAAAGCGATTTACAGCCATGCGACACAACTAAAGCATTTACTTACGTTTGTTTTTAAATAAAGAGCCGTGAATTTTTGGACGCAAAGTTTAAGTGCGTGATGCTGAATTTAAAATAGCCGATAGTGTGTATGAAATTTAGTGTGCTGTTATTAGAAAGAAAGTTGCTGATAGATCCAAATCATTATTCTGATGCTACCAAACTATGTATTGTGAAGCAAGTGTGTAAGTGTCAATATGTGTACCTCTTTCTTTTTAAGTGAAGGTCGTTTTTTAGCCGTTGGCTCGTCTTTTTTAATCGTTTTTGCTTTTGGTTTTTCTTCTGGCTTTTTATCTTCCTCCTAAACCAATACATACATTTAGTATCGAACTTATATGAATTACGTTAACTAAAACGAACGATTTAAAAGTCTACCTTGTCTTTTGTACAGAGCGTTTACGAAGTGTTGGCATTTCTGGTTCAGCTTCTTTTTCTTTTGGTTTTATTTTACCCTTCATCATATCAACATCATCCTATTTAAAAAAAAAGTTTTATTTTTAAACTTTATTAATAAATTAAGTGATTTTTAATTATTGTGTGCAAGGTATATTTATACCTGTGTTTCACTAGGACGACGTTTGTCTTTAGGTGTAGGAGCAACTTTTTCGTATTTTTCAAGTTCAGGTCGCTCATAATCGTCAATAAACTCAGGTGTGTCCTATAAAAATCATGTATTTATTACCCTATGATTCTAAATAAAGCACTTATTGAAGAAATCAATTTTATTATCTAAAAAATAAAATATAGAATTTATAGCTCATTTTGTATTACCTTATCAACACCATTTTGTTTTTTAGTTCTATCAGTAGGTGTTGGTGTAATTTTTTCATATACTTCTAATTCTGGACTTTCGTAAATGTCCACAATTTCACCATGACTTTCACGCTTTGGAATGAAAGAAATGTTTGATTAATAAAAATTATCAAATTTCTATTAGATATTAGACGAATGTACACTGCTTTACCTTCCTAAGAGGTTCTTTGTCTTAGCGACTTGTGGTTCCTCAAGTTTTTCGTCTTCAGGTTTTGTAGGAGTTTTCGATAATTTGATTTTAGATAGATCATCAACAGGCTCTTCCGGTTTCGGTAGCCCTTTTTTGATGCTAGATCTACGAGACTCTGGTTTTTCATCCTCATCCTATTACATGTACAAATTTAGATATCAATTTATGTTTTCTAAAACTAAATATTATGTTTATATTGTTATTGAATATTTTCATATTATATTTTTTTACACATAAATAAACATATTTTAATGAATTATGATTTAATACTTTTTTACAGTTCCTAATGTATTTTTTGTAACTTAAATATTAATTGTTACAATGAAACTAGTTAATTTTAATATAAATAATGTACCTTATCTTTCTCAACTTTAAGTTTTTTGTCCGGCGCAGGCGCAGCAATTGAGGTCTCTTCCTCACTTTCTTGTTCACTTTTAACGCTATCGGACACTGAAGCTCGTTTACCCTAAATGTTTTTATAAATATTTAAGTTGACAGATTTAATAATCCTTATATAAGGAATCTATAGTCCAATCAAATAAATCAAACAGTGTCATTTAAATATATTTCAGTGAGACTAAATTTAACGAATTTCTCCAACGACTCGTGACTTGTGTATAATGTGTATAGTGTCTTGTGGTTACCTTAAGTGTGTCGGTCTCTTTTTGTTTTTTAGCAAGCGGCGTCGGTGTGATCCTTTCATATTTTTCCAATACTGGTCGCTCATAATCGTCTTCAAACTCGAATTCATCCTAATTTCAAATAAATTTTAGCACGAACACACAACAGGTAATTAGTTATCACATACTAACCGGTCAATTTATGGCCGTCTATATAACATATAAAAGTAAATTCTAACCATGGTAATGATGAAATATAAAAATCTATGTTTCATTAATATTCTCGATTTCTCGTCAGATTTAAAGACTTTCAAATTATATTTTAAACGTTTATATGAAAACAGTAAACTACTTACTAAAATAATGTCATTACCATAATTTGAATTGATGAATAAAACTGGAATATATATAAAAGTAACATAAAAAAACAACTTAATATACAACTATATATGTTCTAGATACTATGAACATTAAAAACACATGATAATCACTAGAAGCATTGTACAGATTGGGCTAAATATATAAATAATAATTATCTTACCTCTTCTTTTTTCGCAACAGTCTTCTTTCTAACCACCTTTTTCTTCTCGGTGGTGTCTTTTTAGCATCTTCTTTTTTGTCTTCAACTGGTTCCTCCTTAGGCTTAACTGATTTAAGTTTTGGAATGCCTTCAATCTTCTTTTCAGGTTCTGGCTCAGGCTTCTTCTTTTCAATTTTTTCAAGAAGAGCTTTCTTCTCTTCTTCTGTCTTAGCAGTTTTCTTCTCAAGAATTTTTTTAGCTTCTTCGATTTCAACCTCACCCTTTTTAGTTTCTTCCATTTTAGATTCAACCTTTTTAGATGCCATTTTAGATTCTGTTTTCTTGGCTCGATATTAATCTCTTCTTGTTTCTGTTCCATTGTAATTTCTTCTTTTTTCGATACTTTCTTAGCAGCAGATTTCTTTTCTTCAATAACTTGTTTTTGTTCCTCCTTCTTTTTAACTTCCTAATTTAAAATGCAGACGATTACGATTATTGTATTAATTTTTATTTAAATGATTATTTATTAAGTCCTATGTTATGGACATTAATAAATATCAACACTAATATCAATGTCAGTATTAAATATTTATTACAACTTCTATGTTTACAAATTAAGATCCATGATTGCCACTAACCTTCCTTTCGTCGACGTGGTTTTGTTCAATCACAGATTTTTCTTCCACGATCGACATCTCTTCCTCTGATTCTTCGATTACTGTAGTTTCTTCTTCCTCCTCTTCCTTTTTCTTTTTCTAAAACAATGTTTGTTTTATGAATGATAGAATTTAAATAAACATAAAATGTTTAACTTACGAACTAACTTACTTGTTTTTCAAATGTTCGAATTGAAAGTTAGTTCGTTGTTTAAAAATCACTGATTAAAAGAATATAATCCTAAATCGATGAACTAAATATCAACTTATGTTACAATAGATTTTTTAACAAATATTAACATAAGTACATAAGTACTTTAATTATATATTTCATTATGTTACTTAATTATTATTAAATAATGCCACAGTTATAAGTCATATATTGGGGCGTTTGTGTTTAGCCTGCATAAAGTTCCAGCCTGTACTTCAGAGAAAATGTAATCCTGGTCTTAACGGTAACTTTTGTAACAATTGAAAATTTTAACACATTCAATAAAAAATGGACAAACGTACAAATATTTCAATTAATTATACATACTGATTATTAAATGGAAAAGTGTTATTTTGTAAAGTTATTCCAACAATTCGACTCTGACACCGGCATCTGACTACTGTTATCAACCATGAAAGCAATATCTCTAGTCTAGAAAAAATAACCGGTGTATTTAAAATTAGTCTAAGAGTATTAAGTTCACAGAATATAATAACTGTTTAGTCATCTTTAGATATCACGAAAATATCACTTTACACTCTTACCTTTTCCTCAACAATAGTCAAGTCAGCGGAAGATTCATCTTCACCATACTCGTTTTTGATCACCACTCTGTAGTTAGCTACGTATTTGGTGGTGACTTTCCTTATGTAAGCCTGGCATTAGTTCCATCGAAAGAAGTGCTAACTTCAGACGAATCTCTGATCACTGTCGAATTCTTGTACCATGTACATCTGCATGACTGGTCTGAAGTCTTGAGAACAGCTACGAATTCAGCTTCCTCATTTTCTTTTTTGGCCTTGAAAAAGTAGGATAAAATTATTATTAAGTTCAATGATCATTTCTGAATTATCATTTGTTTCTCACACATTTTAAGTCAACACAATATTTAGTTTAGAAAAATGTGCATAATCATATTTATTTTGCTTCAAAAGTATAATAACTAATACTATCAAATTAATTTCGATCACCAAGACTACTATATAATAAGGAGCTTATGACTGTATGTAACTTATATTATTATGGTTATTTTGGCTAGGAATATTTAATCAAAGTTTGGAAAGATCAAAAGGTCATTAAAAAATTATAGGGCTTATAAGCCCAATTACCACTTAAAAACAAAATGATATCCTTAATTGCCTTATTATTATCCATTCCAAAACATTGTTTATTTTAAAACAATGTATTTAAAAGAGGATTTTTCAAAAACATCTCATAAAAAAGGTTTAAATTTTACTCCTTAACTGGGTAAAGTAATGAAAATTGTGTAAAGAGAAAAATATTTTACTGGTCAGTTTTACATGAAACTTAATGTTAATGCTTCAGGACTTTTTAAGTAATTAGTAAATATTGATTATCACTTACCAAACTTCTGAGATGCTTGATAATCTGTGGTTTATCTCCCTTCTCTTCTGGAATATCTGTGATCTCCACCAATTGTGACGTTGCCTCACCCTTTTCGTTCTTTGCAACGAGTTTGTATGAGCCTTTGTCGTGTTGTGATATATTCGAAATTTCCAATTTAACCGTGTATTCTCCCTGAAAATTTTATTTTAAGGCATTAAAACTGGCTCGTTTAACAAGTAATAGAGAGTAGAGAGAGAGAGAGAGTAATAGTAGTAGTAGATATAAATAACTTTGGAATAAATAATTTTTTTACAATTATATTCAAGCAAGTACGGAAATTATTGCTATGAATATGTTTAATTTATTATATTTCTAAATTATAATAAAGGAAGATACATACTTCTCTAGAGGGCTCGATAAGCACGGTATGCCTAGAGTCCTCCCTGACAGCGTTAGTTTCTTTGAACCATGTGCATTGTGGTGCAAATTTACTTAATACTTTACATTCAACAATAACAGTCTTCTTCTTAACTATCTTAATGATCTTTGGCTTCTCTTTGATAACTGGAATGACTGTAAAGAAGAAAACAATATTAGTATACGTTTTACTCATATTTGTACAGTAATATGTACAACGTAAATAATAAATACCGTTTGGGATATACTAAATATATAGATTTTTTACTACCTAAACCAGGTTGCTTTATTACTTACTAAATCCTTGCTATCCTACGTCACTCGTGTAAACTTAGTATTCGAGTCCCATAAAACTATGAAATTTTATAGTATTAAAGTATCATAAATTCATCCTCTTTGTTTGAAAATAAATATCTTTACATATACTCAATTTCACAAGTTGATTAATTTCCAAGGCCTTGAATATGGTACAAACTAATTAAAAAATATCCAGTAGGCATGGGCCGAAATTTCGTTTGATCTATCTCGGCAGCTTGAACCGAACTTCGGCTTTTGGACGAAATTCGGTTTAAGTGCAGAACATTTAGTACAACAAAAAAAGGAAGTTACCTGCTTGTACTATTTTGACTGAAATTAATAGAAATCATATCCTTACATATCTTAACCGCAAAATATAATTGTAAACCTTTATACTCATGGTCATTTATTTTAGTTAGGGACATATAAACCTTTACTTGCAATGTGATAAAAAATAAATAAATTAGATCTTTTAATGAAAGTCTGCCTAATTAAATAGACATCAAATTAAACCAAAAGTGAAATAAACTTATTATTCCTCTAACAACCATAAGTAATTAGTGTAACTACTTAATTATAATGCGTAATTTGAATATAATAAAATAAAAACACTTCTAAGAGACATTAGCAATTAAAACTTTAATATTGATTGAAATCACTTTTTTAAGAATTAAACATTAAGAATTTAGAATTGTAAAATTATGTTTTTTTTCAATCAAAGGTCTAAACATCTGTTCTTTTACCAGAGGCAGGTTATGGTGTAATAACGACAAAGATTTGGCGTCATCAAGTCACGAAGTCAAAAAGTAACGACGTGTCTTTTTCGAGAAAGCGTGACGAAATTAAACCAAAGTTTATATTCAGCCGGAGTTCGTATTCGGTTTAAAGCACATTCGGCCCATCTCTAATATCCAGCCAAAATACTTTCGCTTTATATTTTTGTATTGACGTAATAAAGATAGTAATATTTAAAAAATAATTTACTTACTTTCAATATTGAGCGTAAGATTTGCATTGAGCTCTCCAAGTTCATTTTTAATATTGCATTTATACAATCCGGAGTCTTCAATACCAGGATCGATAAGTTCCAAAATTATTGTGTAAATATCCTCTTTTACTTCGACCCTGGTCTTAATTTTCGACGAGTCCCTAACTTCTTTGCCTTCATGGTACCACACGATTGTTGGTCTTGGGCTAGCTTTAACCTTGCATCCCATAGTAACCAATTTACCGTTATCTTTAGACTGAATCGTAGGCTTCTCGACAAACGTCGGGCCCTCACCTTCTGGTTCTGGTTCAGCCTCGATGTTTAAGTTAAGGTTAGCGTTGCTTTCACCGTATTCATTTTGGACATGACAGCGGTAAGCGCCACCATCCGCTGCAGTCGGGTTCGTCAAAAGCAATAACAACTCGTAAACATCCTCTTCAATCATTTTCGATCTAATCTCGCACTTGCTACTAGCCTTGATGACGGTCGTGCCCCTGTACCACGTGACCTCAGCCGCTGGTTTCGCTTTGCACACGCATCGCATTGTGATAAGTGTGCCATCTTCATTGGGAATGATTCGGGGTTTCTCCACAAACGACGGTGCGAAACCATTCTCGTCATCCCCACCTATAGACGACATACAAATTGGTTAAAGATATTTACAAGGTAACGGTAATCATAAGCATCATGCAGCTTGTAAGCTTAAAGCTTTACATGCTATCGCTACTGTATGCGTACGTTAATATTAATTTTATTTATTTTTTAAAGTTATTTTAATCGTCCTATTTTACCTTGGAAATTGAGAGCAATATTGGCATTGCTTCACCAAACAAGTTGAAGGCATTACATCTATAATTCCCACCATCTTCTTTTGTAGGCCCTAAAATCTCTAATGTTAAATTAAAGGTATCTTTTCCTGTTGCTTTTCTGGACATCTTCATCTTTGCACCGTCTCTTATTTCTTTGTCTCCGTGGAACCACGTGATATCTGGGACGGGATATGCTTCAAGTTTGCATTCCATTATTAATATATCGCCTTCCTGTCTGATTGTTGGCTTTTTAGGAAATCTTGGTGCTTTTCCATCGGGTATTCTGTTTAAAAGGTAAAATTTTAGAGAAGAAACCTAAACATAACTGCGTGATATTTAATAATTAACTAAAATCCTTACTTAGGTTTGTCTCCACCTTCGAAGTTGAGATTTATTTTTGCTACGCCTTCACCATGTTTGTTTTTAGCTAATGCTCTATATTCTCCTCTGTCTGAATTTTCTACACCTATGATTTCGAGTCGCGCCATATGATATAGAGTTTGGTCCTCTTCTAAAGTTATTTTATATCTACTGCTTTCTTTTAATAATTTTTTACCATGGTACCTGTGCCAGGTGCAAAAATTAATATTGATACTATCTTTTTGATTGCACAATTGTATATTGTGTTTTTTCTTACCATGTGATGCTTGGTTTCGGTTTGCCAACGCATCGACATTCGAATGTGATTTTGGTACCATCATCCGATTGCCTGATGACCGGTCTCTCCGTGAATGTCGGTTTAATATAGTCTTCAGGTACGGGCGCTTCGTCGCCTATTTCATATCAAATATATTAATTAACATCTTCATTATTATCTAAACGAAGACTTGCAGCATTTATAATATTTAAGATGTTTTCTTTACGTTGTGTGTATATTATTTTGTATTATATAAAATACGCATCCAAATTTCAAGTAGAGTTAGGAAAATAGATAAATAATATTCTTTTTATATATATATATATATACAAATATATTAGATTATATGTGATTTAATTTCTTTTCTACATTCTAAAGTACGCATGACAGTTGCTTTTGTTAATCAATTAATTGGTGCATTTGCTAAAGCGTATAAATTACGACATTACCTCTAACTACAAAAATGACGAAGGTATAACTAGGGTTAATAGAAGCTTAGTTGCAAAAGATATTAAAGTAAATAATGACGACAATGTTACAGACATACATAAGAAATAGATAAATAAGAGTGCAACAATTGCAATATGTGTGCAGTGTTAATAAGTGTTTGTGTGTGCAAGTGTGGTATGTATTGAGTCGTATAATCCTAAATAAGCTTACATCAAGATAAGAAAACATCTTAAATTAAATCACAACAACTTAAGTCATTATTCTAAAGTGTATTATGTGGAGTAAATTAACAAATTGAACAAAATTAGTGGATGAATTACATAAAGCTTTGCTGCAATATCTACGTCGTCGACATCAATTATATTTACTACTTTTACAGGATTAGAATAACACAAAGAAGCGGTGTTGTTAAAACAATTTAAGCTTATCAATAATGGTCGATAATTTCAGTTGTTTCAGTACACAATTGTAACAGTTGATCTTTTAAATGGTATATTATTAATATTTCATTAACAATGTACAAATAGTATACAAAAAAATGTATGTCTCGAAAAGAGTTAAGTGAATTTTAAGCAACATGAGCTTTGTAAATCTCATATTCCAAGATTATTTCGAGCTCATTCAAATAAAGTAATCTGTAATGCAATAAACATGATCAATTTGTTCCTATATAAAGTACATTATTAATTGGTGTAGAAATTCAAGTCGTTGGTAGCAAATATGTACTTACTGTCGAAATTTAAGCTGATAGTGGCGTTACTTTCGCCGAGTTCGTTCTTAGCCGTCACTCGGTACTTGCCAGCGTCTTCCACTGTAACATTGTTGATCTCCAGAGAGGCATAGTACGATTTTCCATCTTTGTTTACTGTTAACTGTAATGAAAGATAAAAAACGAAACTTCTTTAGAATCGCTATGATTTGTAACTCGATGAAACGAAAAAGCGACACTAAAAGAGATAAACACATGAATCTATACGACTAAGCCTGCGATAGAATGAGATAGAATACAATATATTTTATAATTTAAACACTTACGAGTGAGTGTAGATAGAGTTTAAAATGTTTTAAAGATTTTAGTTAAAACTTCAATTTTCGCGTTTTAAAGCTTAAATGTATTTGTAAGTGTAACGATATAATATATGAAATGTGACGTCATGAAATTTAGAATTCCTCCCACCCCTTGTCACACTGTGTTTCACTTCTATTGCGTGTGAACTGCAAACACACACAATTTTTTTATGAAGCAGTTATATAAATATTTCCTTTTATTTGCAAAGTTTTAATTTAATTTAATTAAATAATGTAATTTAATTTTCTGAATAGTGTATCTTTGCAAGAACACAGTATACTTCTCAGTTTATAGCCTTGAACTGAAGATGTGCCATAGATACAGGAGTATTTCCTACTCAATTAACTTACAAAATTATGATCAGTAAATATTAGACTTTCATATCAAATATTTATTATGACATATTTCCAGTGGTAGCCATCTCGTGGGTGGTTCTCTTCTATTAACTATCTATCTTCTATTAAATTATTTATTTATTAATAATTATATAATTCTTAACTATTTTTATGATTTTCTTCAAACTTGCCTAACGTTACTACATTAATTTGTAACTAGTCATTGTTAAACGTATTGTTATCTACGTTTGAAATATATATACATAATTGTTTAATTCTATTATTAGACGAATCTACGAAATTGAATCAATCTGATTGAAACGCACAGAACTAAAAGACACGGCGGTATTCAATGAAATTGAATTATTCGTGTTTATATTTATTTATATGAATCACTTTGTTACATACATGCAAATTAAAAGACAGAAGTAACTAACATAGGCTTAAAATACGGTATTCCCAGGCGTTAATACACAAGGAACGTAAAATTTTCAAAAGTAGAATTCCACACGCAATCTACATGTTTTATCTCTCCTCATATTGAACACACTGTTAATAAAGTCCTTGCTCTGGATTGTCTCTAAGCCAATCATCAAGATTCTCACACAGTTTTATGTTCTAGTGTGCAGTAAAGAGTTATCATCTATCAAATCAGGTATGATTGTTTGAGCTTATTCTCAGTCTTCGATAGCAAACTTAATGACGTTTTATTTTAGATCTATGACAGTGTCAGCCCCACCTGGCGGTGTTCTTAGCCAACTATAACGGGGTCAAGGCCATCTTTAAGAAGCTTTAAAACTAGACCGTCGACGATAATTGCACTTATTTTTGCTTTCACGGCTGCCATTAGCTCCGTATCATTAGTTTTGACATTGGCCAGGTATTCTTCGGTTATGTAATGCATGTAACGGACTGTAAAATGGTAACAACTGGTATGTGATGATATGTCAGCTGCTATGAACAACGTTTTTGCGTATAAATACAATAAGGGTTTTGTCGCAAGTCTAACCCTTGTCTATTAAAGAGCAGAGTATTCACACACACATTCTCGGTATTAATTATATAGTATATCAAATTTTAACACAATCATTTAAATATATCGTATTTTTTATGTGTATCATTAGTTTTCATCGTTAACCAAAAAGCTACAGAGCTTCCGAAATCTAACTTCCGGAAATTAACGAAGCATATCCCGGTCTTCCACTTTTCTTGTCCAGCTGCCACTGACGACGATGAGTCAGTTGTTGTTCTACGGGGATTGAGGGCGTACTATATTGACCGAGACATAGTTATTATTTTAAGACCCGTTTGCACTATCGACCATGAATCCTGCGAGAAATGTGATCGGTCCACTAACTGAGATTGTTTATTTTACGAGTTATTTCGATAACCTTGCCTCTTTTAAAGATATCTTCCCTTCTGATTTTATCTATAAGGAAGAGACCCAGGCTTGCTCTGTAGCCCTCTCATACCTTATATTATCTGTGATCTGTCTCCATCTTTTTAAATCTGTATAAACTCGTGACCTCGAGTCGTTAACTTAAAATACTTAATCAATAAACAAATATATTTGCTAGCGATGATGAATTATGTAATCGTCATTTTTATTCTGAATCAGATTGACTTTCTCATTGTTAAGATATAATAAATTAAGTGGTAATTTTTGTAGAATTAAGGATCGTAAAAACTTGCACAAATTATTGTAAAAGACCTAGAACTCACAACCGGATCGCAATCGTCTACGTCTTTTTTTATTTTATTTTTTATTGCAGGAGATCAGCAGACAGGCAGACGGCCCACTTGATGGACATTTGCAACACCAAAGGTGCTACGAATGCGCTGCTGCTCTCTTTCGGGAGCCTGGAACCTGGTCACTAATGCCGGAACACAACACAAGGTTGTTATGGCGGCATACTGTAGACCAGGAGTGGTCGCCATCCAGTCGGGGAAATGCCCTACCACCTGGCTGTGGGTTGTTTTGTCGCCTCTTACGACAGGCCGCCGGGCCGCAGGAAATTGTATTCTTTCTCCGTTCCTGCACGGATAAAACGTCTATCATCTTGGATCCATTTCATTACGATTTCAAACCGTTAGCGGACGTGTTCTCGAAACGGAAGAATTGTCGTGCTCCTACTTTGGACTGTGATAATGTTTATGAAAATAGCACTAATGTTGAGTAATATATTATTAATGTAGGTGAGTCTTACCTTATGCCTGGCTCCAAATTTGACCTCCGTGTTGTTGTGGAACCAAGCGACGCTGGGCACGGGTTCGGCTTCGATGCGGCACTCGAAGATGAGCCGCTTGCCGTCGTCCTCCTGCCTGATCGCCGGCTTCTTGGCGAAAGTGGGCGCTTTTCCGTCCACTTGTCTGAAAATATCATTCCCTTTATTTCCCTAAAGTATTCTTCGGCACTGGAATTTTACGGCTTTATGGTTGAGCGGACTGAGCCTTTATCAGGTGAGCTCACTACAACGCAGAGACTCCGGGTTCTAATTCCTGGCGTAGCTAATTTCATAAACGAACTTTCCCTTATTTTTTCCGGTTGGGGTATCTGGGATCGGCCCCAGAATCCGTTATATATTATTACCCATATCACAGGAGTAACTTCCTTCACTTGGGGACATGTAGTGTTTGTCTAAAGAAAATAAATTACTTCACGCATTTCCATAAAAACTTAAGTAGGTACGTGAAATGTATTTTGTAATAATTTTCAATAGAACAGATAAATAAAATTGAAGTGTGTTATTTCAAAATAACAGATTTTTATCAAATGCATATAAGGTACTTACACCAAAAAATCTATTTTTTGTTTGTTGAGGCTAAGGGCGCTTTTGATTCGTGTCGGACCGGCTGGTTATGACCAGCTGCCGTGCTACAGTACGGCAGCAGTACGATACCAAACGCCTAAATTGAAAGCGTTTCTGATTGTCGTGCGTTTGTATGGTAGTGATGTTTTAAATACATTTGTGTTCATTTTGCTGGGATTTGCTAATCATCATCATTTTAGCTGTCAGACGCGTACTGATGGACACGCGTGCTTCTATTTTTTTTAACCTATGCCTACACGCCCCGCGAAAAGTTTATTTGCTTTAAAGTACTTTACGTCTCAGTGGTCAAAGTTGCATCAATGGTGAGTTGTTTATTTGTCTACGAAGATTGAATTGGCCGCCCGGGGGATGGGCACCTGCTTGTCCCCCTTCTCCCCAATATTTGACCCTGCTATTTCAATATCTTGCACGGTTCAGAATAAAAGATGACTTTGACACTTTATTTTTAACATAAATTGTTCTGAGCAATATCAAGCAGAACATTAATTATACTGTAATGGCGTACGAATTCAAAGCACTGATATAGTAAAAATATAATTTCAAAATACGACTCAAATTGATTAAAACAAGATGAATAATTAGACAAATTGAAATACTCACTTCTGTTTTTCTTCGTCAGCGGCTGAAAAATAAGAAAATACGTTTACATTAATCTCTGTTGCTAGGAACTTGATATTGACGGAGTTAGTTATAAAACGTGGTAGTGAGAGCTAAATGTTTTAGCTCCTTGGAAAATCTAATGTTTAACATTGGCGTAACAGACAGACATAAACATTAGGAGTCATAGCAGTGATAATTCTGAAAATAAACCGAGGCGTTCTGCTTCTATACGTTGTTTAGCTAATTTAAAATATGCCAAAGTATTCGTTTCAAGAACTCGAGCTCGCTAATATTAATTTAGTAATCCAAATTATTTTTTTATAAACTGGTATTCCCGACAGATTATACATACATACATACATACATAACTTCACGCCAGGTCCCTTGTGGGGTAGGCACGAACAACAGAGTGCCATACAGGCTTATTCTTACACACCTCACTTGCTTCTTTAACATTCATAGCTCTTGTCATGCACGCTCGTCTATTCTTAAGGCTCCTGACATCATCTTCTGCTAATACACGATCAATTTGATCATGGAAGGTGTGTCGTGGCCTTCCGCGACTTCTGCATCCATCCGCTTTTGCATTGTATATCAGTTTAGTCATTCTTTCCGACAGATTATACTTTCGCAATGTCAGTAATCTCTATATTAAGACGTGAAGCAAAAACTTTGTACCCATTTTTACGAAAATTGCGCCGACGAAGGAGTATGAAATTTCGCACACTTATAATTATATAAAGAAGAAACGAGGAACGCTAATATTTTTTTAAATTTTGCATAAAAAATACATTCAATAAAAAAAACATTAAACTCATAAAACTCATTTATTCGTAACTATGTTACACGTCAGGGTTATATATATTATTACAAAATCTTTAGTTAATTGTTTGTCGTCAATCTTTGTAATCCATAAATTCCTTCAAGCTATAGAAGGTGTGCTCGATTAGCCACTTCTTTAGCCGACAAGTGAATGCTTTTAAACTGCCGGAAAGTGTGATTTTGTCCGGTAGTTTATTATATATAGTCGGACCCATAACATGTGTTAGCGTGTTAGATTTTCATTACACACCCTACTATGTATGTGACACACATACATAGTATACGCATATATGCTGTTTTGTTTATTGTTCAATCTGTGATTATAGTATAGTCTTTGATATTTCGACCACGGGCGACCACTGGTAATAAATAAATACTGATCTAGGCTTCAGTTTAGTGGTACATTGTAAGGATGAATAAAACGAAACCATGAAACAAATAACTAAAAAAGTGAAGAGATGTGAATTTTCAGCGTAGAAATTATCATTTTTTTAAAAGCTAATTTAAAAACTAAACGGATTCCGAAGATATAACAGAGAATTCCTTAAAGTCAAATAGATAATGTGTAGTGATTGACGTATTGTTTCAGCACTAACTTTTACTGATTATAACTTTGCGTTGGTGTCAAGATTTTGAAATACATTCATTGGTATTAAACCTTTGGTTTGGAATATATAGCAGAGAATTCCTCAAGTTCAAATAGGTAATGTGTAGTGACTAAAGTATTGTTAGGTTAGTGACAATCTTAAAACATGTGGGTTCTTATGATAAACACATATAAGTAGCTCATAACTGTAAATTAAAAAATAAACAAAAATAAATCGACTAAAGAGTAAAAATTAGGTATTTTTATACCACTTTCCCATGAAAGCGTAACAGACAGTTACATTTGAATTTTTAATATTAATAAATAATGGGTGATAAACAGAACGACTATCAGACTTGTCATTATTGTGCATGAAGCAGAAAATCTAGATAAACTGAAATCATCTTCAGTTATGGATGAATTGATAAATAAGCTTTACCGAAAAAAGACGATAAATCTATCTTGAATTGTGTAACTCAGCTCTTAGGAGCAATAAGTAATAACTTAAATTAATATATAATTATTTTTGAATTTACATATTTTAGATATATAAGTGCGCGTATATTCCTGTGGTGGCCTTGAAGAAGTCTTTAACGGTAAGACAACCCTATGAACACATTTTATAATAATTTACATAATTATTTTAATTCAATGACGAGCATTTTTTGTTTCTTTTATAAGAAAATTTTACTCTTCCTTGGGGCCCTTCAAAACATTTTGATACAAAGCCCCGTCAATGCAAGTTACGCCACTGGTGTTGTACAACACTAACATCATATATTACAGCAGCTATTAAGAAGTACGCTGCTCTTCATAAGTAAATTTAAGAATTGCGGTTCTAAACATACACTAACCATCCACCCACAAAAACCACTATGGCAAAAACACTACACAATATATCATACCAAATTAATCAATCAATTGCCACTTCCTAAAGGAATCTTAAATGAAAAAAATAAAAAGTCAATTAAAAAACTATATTAAAAAGACAAATGGCAGTGAAGCGTATATATGAACGTTTTATTTTTTTTATTGCTTTTATTGTTGTATAGTTAAATAAGTTTTTTTTCTTACTTCTCTTTTTTGTAATTTTATAAATATTTTTTTTTATTTTTTAACTGAATTGCGAGGTGTGTTGCACCACACACCACATAGGTTTAGTGTGCCTTATATGTATTACACGTAAATTTTTAGTATAGATAAAAAAAAAAAAGTATACTTTTTTTGTGGCACAATACTGCTCTACGTTCACTTGGAAGTATCCGCTGCTCGTGGAGTATACTAATGCCATACGTGAGCAAGCTGTGGAATGAACTCCCCACGCTCTTTTTCCAAACCCCTACAATATGCGATAGTTCAAAAAAGCGCGTAAACAGATGTTTTAAGTCCAACGAGGCAACACATCGGCTCTCTTGATGCTGTAGATGTCTTTAGGCGACAGTACGTCATTATAGTAAGATAAATGAACAGTCGGTATGATGTAGCTAGTCTCTGATGCTACTGCTTCATCTGGGATAATATTAGTGATCTTTCGTGCAAATGTAACTATAGTTTAAGGCATTATTTGTGATTCTGCATTGTTATTGACTG
Source organism: Dendrolimus punctatus (assembly GCA_012273795.1). NCBI lineage: Eukaryota > Metazoa > Arthropoda > Insecta > Lepidoptera > Lasiocampidae > Dendrolimus > Dendrolimus punctatus. Next base: position 14,418,428 of record CM022550.1, read on the forward strand.
TTAATACTGTATCCGTGCAGGAACGGAGAAAGAATAATAGGCGACAAAAAAAATTACAGCCAGATGGTAGAGCATTCGCCCGATTGGATGGCTATCACCCCTAGTCGTCTGTCACCATAACAACTTTAAGTTGTGTTCCTACAATTGTGACCAGGTTCCAGTTTCCCTTAAGAGAGCAGCAGCGCATTTGTACCACCATTGGTGTTGCCAATATCCATAAGCGATAGTAACCGCTCTCCATCAAGTGGGCCGTCTGCTTATTCCTATGATATAGGAATCGGGTATAATTATGCAAACTAGAGTCTGTCTACAAGCACACATTTAAAACAACATAATGTTTCGCCATAACTGTGGTATAAATGACGGATTATACCTTACTAATATTATATTCCTCATTGCTTATTAGAGAATGATTTTAAAATAACTATCTATCTGTCAACGAATTCCTAATGGCGTCCAGAGTAATAGTGTTGTTCATCATATTGTTTACAAAATTTAATATTTCTTGTCATTGAAAAATCGTCATGACATCCGTTGTTAATGGCAGCTGACATTGGGCTATTTACACGTGAAGCGTTTTCCTGTTATTAAAATTTTGTTAAACACTCACGAACTTTATTATGGCCCTACTCCATCTGGGAGAATGATAGTATTAACGACTATGGCCAAATCATTCTGTTTATTGCGTTAAAAATGACGCCGTTACCTGTTAATGTTTAACTTTTTTTTATTGCAGGACTTCAGCAGATAGGCAGACGGCCTACTTGATGGGAAGCGGTTACTATCGCCTATGGACATTTGCAACACCAAAGGTGCTACAAATGCGCTGCTGCTCTCTTAAGGGAGACTGGAACCTGGTCACTATTGCGGGAACACAACTGAAAGTTGTTATGGTGACAGACTCTAGACTAGAGTTGATAGCCATCCAGTCGGGCGAATGCCCTACCACCTGGCTGTGAGTTATTTTGTGACCTTATACGACAGGCCGCCCGGCCGCATGAAATTGTATTCTTTCTCCGTTATTGTACGGATGCAGTATTAACAGTCAATAACAATGTAGAATCACAAATAATGCATTAAACCTATAGTTACATTTGCACGAAAAAGATCACTAACATTATCCCAGATGAAGCAGTAGCATCAGTGACTAGCACGTGCCGGTGACACTTTGTTGTGTTGTAATATGTTCGTTAATGAATTGCAATGGTGATATGAATAAAACACGACCACACCGCATTTTTCGCTATATTCGTCTATCCCATGAAAACCACTTCATTTATTAGGATAAAAAGTAAATTAAGTATTGACGCAAGAAATAAACTAGCTTTCTGTTGCATTTAATTTAAATTCGTTCAGTAATTTTTACGTAATACTCTAACAAACAGAGACAAACATTCTAGAAATTGTATTAAACAATCTGCTCGTCTGAATTTGCACTCTTGATTTGTTGTTACTTCTAAATTCATTGCACAAATCTGACCACTCTACAGTTTATATTATATTAAATGTTTATATTATGGTAAGTAAATTCTGTCAATATATATATATATTTAACAAAAACAGAATCGACTTGAAACTAAAAAGTAATAAGCTTTTTTAAAAAGGTTTTGTAAATACAAGCTTTTGAGATCCTGGATATCATGTAGCAGCAGAGTGCTAGCCAAAACAAGTAAAACGAGCCGAACACGATGGGTCTATCTTGTTTAGCACAGGCGTTTCTATGGCCACCTTCTGACTCCATTCTCAAGCCAGCTCCATGGTACATTATTATTGTATTGTCATGCGATATACATATGCATGCATACATTGACATGTAAAGGCTTGACTAATGACAGGTTTATGGGACGGGACATACATTTTACACGCTACGTATGAAAAGAGCCTTATGGAAACGTGCTTTTCAGCTCGCAATAATTGGCTACCCACATCGCGTGGGCAAGATCACGTATTTTTACAGCCACTTATTTCGGGGTATGACTAAAGTCGTTTCATAAGGTATTTTTATTGGCCCAGTATTGAGTTACGGGCAAATTAGTGACAAACGTTTGACAAATGTTTGGACAATATTTATTGTTGTTGGCATAAATATACGCCCTACATTATTGTTGTGAAATATAATGATTGACAGTTCTGTATTTAGATTATGTAAAAGTGTAAATTTGTACACCACTGAACTGTATTTTTGATTTTTTGTTAGATTATTTATACTATGTTATATTTAGAAAGTTAAAGTATTTTGTTAATTATTCCAGATAAATAAAGGGTTTGCTTTATGCTAGACTGCGGTTGAGATCGCTTTATCGCTATGACCGTATATTGTTTTGTTAAGAAAGTATTGTAAAGTTATAGTTAAGTAAAGCTATAGTTAATTAATTAACTTTGGAATGAATTATAAGAAAATCACGATAGCAAAGCCAAAGATAATAATAATAGACCACTAAAACGCGTAATTCTAAATACGTATTGTATATTATAGATTAAAATGGAAAGTACAAAATAGGAGCAATAAAAAGTGTGTGTCAGCTGCGACGCACGACCGTACTTTACAATAGGTACCTAAATTCAAAACACCTAACTGTATCTTACACAAATGGATATTATTTTAGATCTTATTACATTGCACTAAAGTATAAAATTGTTTAATAAGAAGTTAACGCTTGTGTTAATTTTACGTCTCATGAAATTTCCATACGGGGATTTTATATGAAAATCGATTTTCGAGGAGTAAACTCCGAAAATAGCAGGCCCCATTTATCGTTTCCACACAGTATAAAAAATAAAAATTTCATTAAAAAAAACCTCAAGACTTCAAAAACTAAAAACTACAAAATAACTTATTTGTAAAGCTATTATTATTAATATATATTATCTAAAACATCTTGAAGTCGGTGCAAAGTAAAACATAAAAATTACTATATTTTGAAAATTACTAAGCAGCTAAACAGTTTTTGCCATGTGGTAGGGCATTTGCCCGACTGGATGGCTAAGACCCCGGGTTTAAAGTACGTCGCCACAACAACCTTGAGTTGTGTTTCGGCATTAGTGACCAGGTTCCAGTCTCCATTAAGTGAGCAGCAGCGCATCTGTAGCACTTTTGGTGTTGCAAACGCATCTGCTTGTCTGCTGAACTCAAGCATTAAAAAAAACAGATATTTAACACTTTAAAAATAAATAAATAGTTACATTAAATTTGTTCTTATAATCTAACAGTGCCTAAAAATTGTTCTTCATAAAAATAATTGCTATAAGTATAATTATTTACACAAAATAAGTGTAATACCTGAAATGTATTTTATAGAATTTTCTATTATAGGCAAAATTCATTTTTAGTGCGAGCAAGTAATTATTTAAATAATGTAGGTAAATACGATGACATTGACCCATTTGCAATCAGTATTTCAAGAGCCAAGCGGTGTCTAAGCCTTCAATCTTTCAACAGTGATTGGACATCTCGGTGCCTTCGAGTTGCCTTCGGAGTGGTCGAAGAAAGAAGATAGAGTAGCGGTTTTTGCGTTTCACCGCTGTGGTTACGCGCCAAAAGAAATTTTCAATATTGTACAAAAATTGAAAATAACCCTACGATTTGTTTATCGCACTATCAAACGATTCACTGAAGATTCAAGCTTCGAAGATTGTAAGAGAACCAGCCGACCTCGTACAGTTAGGACACCTGCGATCATCAAAGCAGTGAAGGCGCGAATCCAACGAAATAATGTTCGTAAACAAAAAATCTTAGCTCTTCAGATGGGCCTAAGCAGAACCACGGTCAAAAGAGTGATAAATGAAGACCTGGGACTACGAGCTTATCCTACGAAGACCGAACATTTTTTGAATGAGCGTTTGAAAAAATTAGGCTTGATAGATAGAATAGCGGTATTTTCACGGCGGTACGCGGGAAAAAAATTCCGCGAAATTTTGTTTTCGGATGAAAAATGTTTAACATCGAAGAAAGTTATAATAAACAAAATGATAAGGTGTATGCCCACAGCAGTGAAGAAGCCAGCACGCATATTCCGAGGGTTCAACGAGGATATTATCCTTCATCACTCATGGTTTGGCTTGGAGTCTCATATTCAGGCTTAACTGAGGTGTTTTTCTGTGAAAAAGGTGTAAAAACCAGTGCCGAGGTGAATCAAAATACCGTCCTAACAAACATAGTGGAACATCTTTCTCAAACAATATTCAAAAACAGGCATTGGTTATTCCAACATGACTCTGCACCAGCTCATAGGGCACGAAGCACGCAAAACTGGTTGACCGCCCGTGGAATTGACTTTATCGGACATGAGGACTGGCCCTCTTCTAGTCCAGATTTAAACCCACTGGATTACAAGATATGGCAACATTTGGAGGAGAAAGTCTGCGCTAAACCTCATCAGAATTTGGAATCTCTCCGAGCATCTTTGGCTAAAGCAGCGGCAGAAATAGATGTGAATGTGGTGCGTACTGCGATTGATGATTGGCCGCGTCGATTAAGGGCATGTATTCGAAATAGGGGAGGGCATTTTGAATAATGCAAATAAAATTGTATTGTACATTAAATTACTTTTCATTTCATACATAATTTCTATATAATTATCAAAAAGTGTATCATTAATTTTATAAAAAGTTTTTAACAAAACTTATGACCTGACTAAGTATAATAAGGGACATTGAGATACAAGATAAACAACTGCCAAAAATGATAAATCATCGAACTACAAAGACTTAAACGATAATGTTTGTGTAGCCCGCATTTCCGTGTCTTAATTAATTCTTTAAAATAATGTTATACACTTAGCTGTTACTTAAAAATTGCACCATTAGGACGGAGGTCCCGAGAGGTCGACCTAGTTTGGGGAACAATGAGTTTAAAAAATTGTGATTTAAGTCTGTTTTAATATTCATTGGAATACTCAAAGACAGAGGGGCTGAGATTAAATTTGTCTAAGCAAAGCTATGATGACTTTATGAAGGCTGTAGGTACTTCTTTTTAAATTGGCATAGTATTAACAATTAAATACGTATGTTTACTCCTTTAGTTACTGAAAGAGATTGAAAAGACTTTTTGAAGATATAGTATCATCTATATTTTTCACATACTCGCAATTCTAGTATTTGTCACTCCAAGAGGTCATGACTAATTTGTAATATGGATTTCCAACCCCAAGTGAGGATCAGTCATCCACATTTTCAAATTACTGTATTAATTTAGATAGTTTTAATTTTTCGACCAGTTTTTGAAAGTATGAACTACATTGTAACACCATCGGCTAACCATAGCGTGATGTAAAACCCTAGTGCCGCCATCTAGTTTGTGTCAACATTATATAAGTCTAACTATAAACTGACTTATGCCGCATTTCTTAACTATCCAAACTTATGTTTTAGTGGTGGAAAATTTAAATTACTAATTGTATGGAGTTTATATCCCTTTTTAACCACTAATAAGGTAAATGAATTGTATTATAAGTAAGATATATAAAGAAAAAACAAAAAAAAAGTTAATTTCAAGAAACTAATCTGAACTGGCAACTTTATTTTTTAAACAATGTATTGAGCGATTGTATAGTGTTTTGTAGTGCCTAGGTGCAGTATAATTACTAACGTAGCCCTTGAGATATATATCCATACTAGCTGTACCCGGCAGACGCATTGCCTTTAAAAAAAAATCTAGAACCCGATTCCAGCGCCATCTACCGGGAACAAATGTTAATCTAAACTATTCTCAAATCCACTTGAACAAACAAAAACTTTCATCAAAATCAAGAACACCGATTAGGAGTATCGCGGAGCCACCTACTGGGTCCAATCGTTAATCAAAACATTCCGGGACAAACTTGTTTTTTTCATATGTATTACAACAACAACAAAAATTCCTTAATTCTGGTACCCGATTGCAGCGCCGTCTACCTGGTTCAAAGAATCTGAATCATCCCGGTATAAAATTATTCAAATACAAACATCATTATTAAAATATTGGTTAGTGGTAGAAGGGTGATTTTTTTTGCGTTGTTTGTATTTTTAAATGCCGAATCATAAACAAATCAAAATAAAATAAATACGAAGAATAAAATATTTAGGAGTGTTTCATATCATTTAATTCTCAGATCTACCAGATACACACAAAATCTCATACAGATCGGATCAGCCGGTCCGGAGGAGTTTGGTAACAAACACCGCGACACGAGATTTTTTTTTAATAGAGATGATAAAATTTAGTAAGTATTATTTCCAAGCATAAAGCATGTCTCGAAAGGATATATCTAAATTAAGACTTGCTATTAAATAAAGAAACTTCGTTTAAAAAAACAGACTTCAAAAACTAAAAAGTATAAGATAACTTATTTCTAAAGCTATTATTATTATTATTAATATATATTATCTAAAACATCTTAAAGTCGGTGCTTAGTAATTTTCAAAATATAGTAATTTTTATGTTTTACTTTGCACTGCCTTCAAGATGTTTTAGATATTATATATTAATAATAATAATAGCTTTAGACATAAGTTAGTTTTTGAAGTCGGTTTTTTAAACGAAGTTTCTTTATTTTATTTTTTACTTTTTAGTGTCTAGCTATGTATGGATAGACCTACAAAGGTGTCGCGCTTCTTAAAAAATATAGGTCCCAAGAAACGGGAACAAAAAATGATCGTAAAATGAAAACTACTGGGCCAAACAATGTTAAATTTTTAGGAGACCAAATAGCAACCATTCCGCATCAAACTAAACAAGAATCACGTAAATGTGATCTTAAATCTCAGCGTAATCGGTGTACATATGGAACGGAATGGATTTTTTTTTCATAAAATGAAAAGTACGAGGCCAAGCTATGTCAAATTTTTAGAGAACCAAATGGCAGTCGAACAAAAAAAGAATCACGTAAATCGGATCATAAATCTCGGAGTAATCGGTGAACATACATAAAAAAAAGATCCCGACGAATTGAGAACCTCCTCCTTTTTTTGAAGTCGGTTAAAAAGGGGGGGGGGCACATATAATGTCGAAATCGATACTCACGGCTAAAGTTAAGGTTGATGGAGGCGGCCACCTCGCCCATCTTGTTTTTGGCCTTAACTTTATAGAGCCCCGCGTCCGTCTCGATCACGTCGTCCAACTCGAGCACCACCAGGAACTTGTTGTTTGCGATGCTTTGGATCCTGGGAACAAGATTGACAAACGTCAAACAATAAGCTTATTCCGGTACATTTTCAGTAAAACGATAGCTTATACTTCTAGTGCCAAAAGATGGCGTTATGGAATAATTGAGGTCGTAAACGTTTTCCGAAACGTGCAAAGATTGTATAAAATTTTTCAATAATAACAGACGGGGCTAGGTCTGACAGGAACGACCAGCGATGATCTCGCTGGAAGATCTTCGTTCGAGACTTCGAGACAGAGGAGCATTCTACATGTGCTTTTTAAACGCTGTCGTACTCGTACTTAGTGTACCGGGAACCCCGCGGGAATTTTAAGTCGAGCATCGTCAAGTCTCGCGCTTACCCTAATTGAACTTAAAGTCCTATATGCATTTGAAACGCTGTCGTACTTAGTGTCCCGGGAATCCCGCTGGAATTTTAAGTCGAGCATTGACAAGTCTCGGGCATATCCTAGTTGATGAACTATAAAGTCCTTTTTATGAATAAAACCATTAATTGTTATTTGAATGAGGGTTGTTTAACACGTTGAACGCCGTGTAAAAAATAGAGATTTTCCGTACAAGCCACAGGGCTCACCGGTGAGCCTTTCGTTACTGTACCGTTCAAGCCATGTGGGTCACCCGTGAGCCGCACGACGGGTCCTACGAAAACGCTTCCTACAAGCCACAGATTGCAGCAATCAAACAAAACGTACATAGAAATGAGCCGCGTGGCCCTGTAGCGTAGCTGGACGGCGTGGTTTTCAAATCCTATAGAAACTTGTAAGATTTTTTGAGTTTATTGTAGGATGCTAGGGTTGTCTTACGATTCAGTAGAAATGGTTATTTTGATTATATAGTATAAATCAAACCAATAAATAATAATGAATATTTATTTATTAAAATACAAAAGAACATCATTTTCTTCTTCACCATATAAAAATCTGGCATTGAACGTGTACAAAGTTTTATATCAAAGTCTTAACAATCACAATTATGTCACTTCTTTCTATCACATTAACAATTCTTCAACTAGTCAGTCATAATACATAAAAAAAATCAATGATGAATCTTGTTAAAATAAGGTGAACAAGAGTAAGGTTTAGTTGGACGGTTCTGGCCATAAGTAGATACGTTTTTCGTCTTGTTTTAGCCTGTTTGCTGCCCATGACTGGTACGTTCGCTGCGTAACATTGGCGACATGTTCTAACTTTTTTAGCTAATCCCTCTTTCTTTTCTAGGACGTGTTTGATTCTCTTCGGCCTTTCTACAGCCGCAGTATTTTGTTGCACTATACAAAAATTTATCATTATAAATCTTCTGAAATCTACCATTTGTATGTTTTTTTTAGTTACTGATTTGTACAGAGTCAGACCATTTACCATCGCTGTAGTAAGTGAATAGCTAACATTTTATACCACTTTACGGATTTCCGCAACGGTGACGAGTATGCAGACATCTGATCTTATAAATCGACTGCTCCTTTGGCTTTGTTGTAGTCGACAATGATCTGCGATTTTATGACAACATTACCCTGACGCTTTCTTATTTTTGCAAATAGGTCTGTGTGTTTGGTTGACAAAACCAACACTTCTCTTTTGTCCCTCCAGTTTATTACAGTAATACCATCACGACTTTCTCTAGCAATGTATTCTCCCTTTTTGAGTTTAGTACTTACGACAGTTTTTGGCAGGTGCCTTCTGTTTTTTCGGATTGTTCCCACTAAATGGGTTTCATTATCAAGTCCTTACTTATCCGATACTTAAATACCAATTATCAGTAAAAAGGGTGTGGCCTTTATTTAAGATACCGCTAAGCAAATGCAAAACTACACTATGAGGAGTGGTACTTGTACGCGCAATACTGACCGGCCGAAGTTCATCGCTGCGGACGAAGCACGCGCGGGTGGGCCATGGCGTGACCCTGCGGCCCCCGCCAACGGATAATCGGCATTCTTTTGTAGGAGGCCACAGGGTCCACCGGTGAGCCTTTTGCTATATCACTAAAACTAGACGGTAAAAGTCGCTAATTTTTATTTTCTACACATATTACCGCATTTTATAAACTTTGGGATGAAAATCTGAAGTTGATAAAAAATTGCGATTTCATGATTTTGGCATGGCTCAAACGGAATAGTACGCTAGGCTCACCGGTGGGCCGTAAAGCGTTCAACGTGTTAAAAAAAAAGAGAGTTACATACCACGGAAGCTATTCAATTTTGTGGTATAAAAAGATTTCTACCTACATATATATTAGGTTTTTTACCGTAAGTAATTTGGAATACACTGTACTAAGGAAACGTAAAAAATTAGTTTAAAACAACCCTAGACCATTGTTATTCGGATAAAGTTTAATGAACTTGAAAAAACGTATTTATAAATAATTTTATAAATGAATTGGCAACAACACACAGATTATAAGTGCCCAAGGTAAGCGAGTTACTACGTAACGTAAGCAAGTCACTATCCCAGAACCTAACAAAAATAAGAAACTTCGTTCCAAAAACCATTTCAACGCTCAATTACATATATGTATGTCAAGCATCCATAATCGTTAATTTTTTAAAGATTTTACTACTTTTTGTAGTGGCACGAGAATTATATTATTACTTCTAATTTCTCTTAAATATTCGGAAATGATAATATACCTAGACCAATAAAAAAGATTAGACGGACCGTACGTAAATAAAAGTCAAATGAAATACACAAAGCATCTTTTACAAATTTTGTGAACTTGTATGCTTAAACCTATGTTGTTATACGTGCATATTACTTATTACCTGATTAACGTGTCTATTACTTAAGTAATTATTTACGAAACTGGTGAGGTAGGTCCTTATCATCATTTTGACAGATTTATAGTTTGAAGTAAAAAATTAAGTAAATGTTTTTTTGAGGAATAATAAGGACTTACTACGTGTATAATGCAATTGTAAATCAGAGTTTCTTTGCTTATTAGTTTGTTCCCGCGGCTTCGCCCGTATTCGGGTTATTGTGTGGTTATTATGAGTTATTTCAGACTATTGTCTATCTGTCTGCCAAGGTTTATCCAGATTCGTTTAGCCGTTCTTTTCTGATTGAGAAACAAACATTCATCCAAACTTCTGCATTTATATAATATTGTTACGAATTTGTGGAATTTAAATATAAAATGCCGTTGGAAATGTCAAGTTTATTAAAAGTATACACATGTAATTCCATTTTTTTACAAATACAATGGAATATAAGTCCAAACTGGTAATACATAAAACGCGCGAATTCTTGAATTGTTGTTGTCTAGTTTTGTTTATATACGATTTGTATGAAAGAAAAAATATTCTTTGTTTTGGTATATGATAAACGTTACGATGCGGTCATTTCAAATTTGACCCTGAAACCAGGTCCTCAATGAAAAGGGCAATCTAAGCTTATGGTCTTACAAAATTGTTACATATAATCTACATATATCGAATTAAAACTATTTAATTTGGCAATGTTTCGAATCTAGATTCTTTTACTTTGTTTTGTCTACAAAAAATCGTCACGTGACAAAATCTAGAATTAATTACACAACACGTGTACACAATACGCTAATAGAAATGAAAGTAAATAGAAAACGCGTATACAGAATTTTTACTACCGCACTTAGAGTTAGCTGATGACTCATTAACCGTAAATATCAGTAATTGGTAGTTATCTGTACACCGCTTCGCAACGTGTTATCGCTGTTTAAAGGAGAAGAAGGGACAAGAACCTCTCCAGCAACACGTCTAGCTAATCTAAAAAATCATCATAATTATTTATCTCAGGCTATTTTTTTAAACGTATATAAGCTGAATTACAATTACTTTTCAAAGAATAAATGGAGTTCTAGCAAACAAAAAATATGATTACCGTCGCAATAATGACATGCTCGTAATTATTAAATAATTGAATTAGTATCTACGGATAAAGTTGGAATAAATTCCAGTAGATAAATTATAAGTTCACTTAATTTGAGGCTTTTGTTCACAGAGGCTCCGTCTATACTTTCGTTGGTCTAAGCTTGAACGTAAAAATTACTACCATTAAAATACAATCAAAGAGAGATGCGAACTTTCAGCCGTTCTTAAATAAATAATAAGTAAATCCAAAATGAACCTTCATAAATCTTTCATCATTCTATATGCAATAATTAACCAGGAAAAATGGTTATAACTTTTCCCGAAAATACACAATAAAAAGAAAATTTTATTGCATTGTTGTTTGTTCACATTGCACAGCTGCCAAGTGTGTCAGTTATAAGAAATTGTCTGCTTCAATTATAACACATCAAAGAAGTTAACCAAATTTATCGTAAAATTGGTATTACAAAGAGCATCGACCTAATGCGTTATTCGTGTAATTTATAACAGCTATTAAAGGTTATGTAAACTTAATTTTTCTCTCGCCTATTGTTTTCTACTCTTGGATAGCGTTGTTTAAATCTTTAGCTTTAAGAAGTTTAGTAAAAGCTTAGCCCCTGGATTGTATGCCTACGTACCTACTATTGTTGATAAAAATCTATATTGCTGATGTGTTTAAATTTTCTATTATTTTTTTTGACGGCCTTTGTTGGCCGACCACACTGCAACGCAGAAGCTCCGGGTTCGATTTCTGGTATGGTAAATTTTGGAAACGGATTTTCTTCGTTATTTGCTGTGTTCTGGGTTTCTGGGATCGACCCAAGAGTAGTCCGTTGTATATTACCCTTTATATAGTATATGTGTTTGTCTGCCGATTAATTTTATTTATTATTTTTTGGTTCCGTGGTCAAATAACAAAACCAGTCCGGGGAATCTCTCGAGCGCATCATTGTTTTAAATCCTACGTCTTCAGAAGAATTACTTTAATTCAAGTGCCTTTTTGATACGTGGTAACGGATGCGATCAGGAGAATCGCCATATTGAAATTTATCACCTGCACGAAATCCGCCGTTGTTCGCGGACTGCTAAGCACTTGCTCAATTTTTCTTACAGTCACGCAGTCAGATAAATATTAAGCAAGCAATACTCACTTGAATTTAGTTCTGTTGTCCTCTTTGAGCAGTTCATCGCTGCGGTACCAGCATATCTCGGGCTTCGGGGACGCCAGCAATTGGCACTCGAACACGAGCTTATTGCCATCGTCCTCCTGCCTCAGCTGGGGCTTCTGTGTGAAGCTAGGGGCAAAGTCGTCTGTGACCCCCATGGCGCTAGCTTAAGGTCATTACGCGGGAGGAACGGTTTCGCTGCAACCACCAAGTTTCTTTCACACCTGTCGACAACAAATTATACAAATAATTAATAAAGCTTTTTTTACACCAAAATAATATCACAATTTATTTATTTAGTATTTTTTATTTTTACAAGCTTTTATTTAATTTGCAATGGATGTATGTATGTAAGTTCGGGTGAAATATTGCAAGTTAAATTTGACCAACTTCCCAGTTTCTGATTAAGCTAAAATTATGCACGCATATGTAAATCACGTGACAATGCAATAATATCATGGTACCATGGAGCTGATCTGATGATGGAGTCGGAAGGTGTCCATAGGAATTACTGTACTAAACAAGATAGACCCGTAGTGTTTGGTCTCGTTTACTTGTCTTGGCTACCACTCTGCGGCTACATGATATCCAGCCTTTTAAATAAAAGCCTTATTTCATTTAATTAAGTGTTAGATCGTTATATTTCTGGATATATACATACATACATACATAACTTCACGCCAGGTCCCTTGCGGGGTAGGTCAATAATTATATCCCTTTCTGGATATAATGATTTTTTTTAATTTATTGTTTTTATTGCAGGAGTTCAGCAGACAGGCAAACGGCCCACTTGATGGAAAGCGGTTACCATTGCCTATAGACATTTGTAACACCAAAGGTGCTACAAAAAGATGATACTCGTATTTATTGTCTACTTTTTAGAATTTACATATTTTACGTGTTTGATAATAAACAAACAAAACTAACAATATGTACGAGTAGGCCATACGAACTTCGGTCAGTGTCACATAAACTTTATTACTTAAATTTAATTATTATTATATATTATAATTTAATAAATATAAATTAAATTTACTTAAATTTTGAAAATATTGAATATAGCAAGCACAAATTCAGGTATTTATTATTTATTTCGTTCCTTTCAACAAGGAAACATCTTTGGAAGAGTATTTTGTATGAAAATAATTGTTTTTGATAAATACTTATACTAAATATTACATATTAAAGTGTTTTTTACATTATTATACTATATTTGTATAATTAAGAAACATCGAATAAATCCTTCGAGTGCGTTTCGCAATCCATTCTTCGCTTGAAATTTTCCCGTAATATCAACTAAGTAACGATTCATCGACGGCTTATAATGTAACAGTCTTTTTAATAGAAAAACGTTAATACAAGTTTTAAACCTTCTTTAAGTAAGACCTATTTTAATATATAAACTATTTTGTTGCAATATCATTCATAAAAAACCAGAAGTTTACGAGAATAATTACATACAAAGACATATAGTAACTAAACGCAGGCAAACAGATAGTATACGAGACGCCTGATGAGAAGTGGTTACCTCGACTAGTGAGGTTTGCCGATCTCGATTTTTTTTTATGGCACACTTCTTTACTAACCTATATTATAGAGGAACCAACCACCTTTCCTTACCGTTAAAGAACAGTTATGTAGAGTAGCTTGAGAAAGAGAGTGAGCCTTCCGTTTTGACTGAAATCAAACATTTTCTCAGAATACTCTACTTGTACAGACGATAGAAGCTAGAGACGAAGAACTATACGATAGCTAAGAAATAAATAGTAAATCCGTAACAAAAGTATAAAAGACGCAATACGTAATGACTTACAAATATTAGAAAGAGAGTGATGATAGGGATGCCGTTGAAAGTCGTCAATCATTAAGCATTGGCTGAGGGATGGTAGCCAAAAACTCTACACTTCGAACCAATGAGTCATTTTTGTCTAAGGATGTAATTTCAACTAAGTCGTATATTTATTTTGCTTTTAGGCTTGCCTTTAGGTAAACGTGAAGATTGATGGGTGCGAATGTAAAGCTAGACTAAAACCGAAAAGGGTGGATTATGAAAAGGATGACATGATGATTTGTAGTAAAACGGAGGACGTATCTCAGAATAGAAGAATATGGAAGGAAAAGACATATTATGCTGACCGTGAATAAATGGGGGGGAAAAGCAGAGATCTAGGTAAACGTGAAACGGTTCACTTGATCGTCCATGGATTTCTCGAGGAGTCGATGTGATGTTTATGTCGATATTTCAACTAAATATATAATAGCTGATGAGGTATACGGTCTAATATGGATCTCGTCAAAAATGTTCTAAACCGATACTTATGCTTTCTTTAAAGCGCCCTATAGTTTACATATATGTATTTCCATTACAAGCAGATGGGAATTATCGTAGTGGTTATTTTTGCCTACAGATATGTGCAGAAAAAAAGATGATGCTAGCACATTGCTGACCTTTAGAATGTGATATCATTAAAAACTTCTTCCAAAAATCATTTCATTTCAACTCTAAAATCAAAGTTTTGTGAACGTTCAAGATCACACAAGACATCGGACAAAATCCGTTGAATAATAATTAAGATATAAAGAGTATACTTTAGAGGAAATGCATGTTTAGGGTACAGTAGTTAAGAACAAAAAGAGTGGATATTTGTGACCTTTATGGAATCCTTCAATGTGTGTGTCTAAAGCACACTTGGCCGCTTCTTTGTAAAGAAGATACGTTGCAGACTTGTCCAATATATATACGACTCATAACATAAAGCTTGGGAACATGAAATGTTTGTCTGCCGTTTTATGATAAAATTTCTGAGCCACCTTTTAAATTTAGAAAATACCGTCACATGAGCTCATAATCTTACTAGTTATAATTCATAGGTATTGATTCTTTACGATTTGGATATTACAACTAAGAGCAATAAACCCAATAAAGGATTCTCTGAAATTATAAACTAAACGTTAAACTACCTTCTTATCTAAGTACAAATAAAAACTAATATTCATCATAAATATTTCATCAACTAACACCGAAAAATCATTTGAAGATTATTAAAGATGAACTGAAAGAAATTAATAGGATGGCAGCCCTGAGTGTGAGTCACGCCGGTCAGCGCCATCTCCACGGCAAGGTGAAGTGTAACTGAGTGGGTGTCCAGTGTTAAAATTTTCACAGTTGTTTCACAGAGTGAACGAAACGTCTCATTCTATTTCTGTAACGAGTGAAGGCCTCAAGAAACGCGTCTAGATACGAAATGTTAAAAGAATTCTTATAATTTGCAAATGTACCCATTCTCCAATGTAATCTTTCGATTATTTAATGTAATGTAGTCTTAAGTGGTTTTGATGCACTTTGTATCGCTCTTTGAATAGTACAACTTGTATTATATATTTAATCCATCGTGGAGTACCCAAGGTTTTTAATAGGTCCTAAGCTTTATAATATTTTTGTGCATAATTATGATCCTTTGCTTATGGTAATTCCTTTATCATTATTTTTTTAAATTTGCTTATGAGTCGTAAAAACGTTTTCAGCACGTGATGTCAGATAGCAACGATTAATAATAAATGTGACATACCAAAAGGATCGGCAACAAATAATCCAATTGTATCACACACAAAAGTCAAAATCACAAGCACTCGGATAAATAACTTTCAAGAACTTGACGAAGTTTTTGGATATGGATTCGCGAGGAATCAGACGGAATCGCCGGCGGCGGGACGCGTCGGGTCGTTTTCGAAATCGTAACTAAACTATGAAAGTGTTGGCGGTCAGCCTGGGCGGGCGAAGCGGAATTCGCGTGGGTGGCTGCAGGCAACGGTTGGATAACTGACTCGTCATACGTGACGTGCTGGTGCAGAGGTGTTTTCCGCAGATAGAAAGAAGCTGATCTAACGGAGGTTTCAAGCTGCCTGTGTTGGGATAGGGTTTGGCATAAGATAAGCTACGAATGGATCTTGATGATTAAAGGCCTACAGGTGTTCCTATTTCAATGTTAAACAGAAGTGTTGAATTTTCTGACGTTTGATTTGTTAGATGTTCCGGTTCAGATATATAATAAACTAACTTGTATTATTAAGTATAATATCCAGTCCATACTTATTTAATTAATTTTATTTAAAGTATTTGCATCACATTTCTCTCTATATCCCCATGTTGTCTGGAAGAGATTGCTTTCGGCAAAAAGACCACTATTTATACTTAATTTTTATATGTGTTTGTGTATTGTTTCATTTACTTTATTTTATTTCTAATATATTTAAAAAATGTTCAATTTGTATTATTGTTTATCGAAAATTGGAACCTACTAGTTTTGTGACCTAAAAACTTAATTCAGTTAAAAAAATATTCTCACAAAAAACATTATTCTAAAGATCGTAAGAAACTGTCACTCTTTTGTAAACAATTACGCGTTAATTGATTGTTTTGATCAGACTGAAGTGTTATTTTTTTCTTAACAATGTAAACAAATGTATTTTATTTTCATTTGTCACATCGGTAATTATATTTACTCATAGAACGTTACTTTGTTGTATTCATCATTTATCACAATTTGTGTCTCAAGCTTATTCTTGAGCACAATTTGGATTTATAGGCTTCCATTTGGAATATAACCAATTGCAAAATTACCTAATTATATTTACACCTAATGCATCTAAAATATTTCAACACAATTGGAATTTATAACGAATATCAGCAGAATATTTTAAACATTTTTTTTATCATAAAATATTTTCATTTTGTACTACAATAGGATAAGAATTGTAACCGGGTTAGTGTCTTAGTTTTTGCATGTGTGTTAATAGACAGAAGTATATATCTCTTGTATAATGTAATGTCTCTTGTGTAATGTATTATGAAATGAATATTCGTATAAATTATAAACTGGTTATCATTATGTTATGTACCACCAGAATTTCTACCTTCGTTGCATTAGACATACATTTTGGTGAGTAAATACGCCACACTTTCTTAAACTACCTCACATTGTTTAACATAATTTGCATCCGATTTGATATTTTGAACTACAAAATATGCTTAACATTATTTACTAAGTAAGTCGATTTCGTACTGTCTGTTCTGAATGTCCACAAAAACTTATTCACAATTCGCATATCGTTGGTCCGACAAACAAGTGGCTTCGGTTTTATTATAGCTCATAAATCAGATTCAGCCGTAAATTTTTCTTTAGCGACCATGTAAATATTCCGAAGGCAGTTGGCAACATCTCTCTGGAGTCAGGTGACTAATAGATCATCAGGTGTCTCATGATTTCTATGTACAGTTTTTTTGCTTATGATACATTGGGATTGGTGACAATGATTAAGGGTTATAATATTGTTTTTGTATTCACGTTCATTTTGGCACCTACACGTTGTAATGTAGATGATATTTCATGAGTTTCCAGTCACGTTGGTTGTGATTATAAGTGCAAAATAGGTACTTGGTTTATTTGCAATTCTAGGTGTTACTCTATTGGAAATTAACAAAATAACAGTTTAATATACCCAATCAACGAACAGTGGAAATAGCTAATGAAAAGTTTAATGTTGATATGAGAGAAGGAAAGTTAGCATTACTTACTGCTTTGCGATATAAATAATAATATACATGGTTCATAAAAAAATTAGTATATAAAAAAATAAGACAGAGAAAGAAAAGTCTCTGTCTTGAAACATGACGGAGGAGATGGTGAATTTAAAAAAAACAGTCAAGAAAAAGACTTGGACCATTGTATACTTGTGTAGATATTACTGCAAATGTACGACATAAACTATAAAATGACAACATAGCCTTTATTTTAAGTGAAAAGTTAAATGGATTTTGCCGATTCTCTGCAATCTCTGTAATGTTTTCTTTCATCGAATCGTTGCGTACTCGGCCAACCGGAATTAAAAGTTACAGGCACCATTCCCGGTAAAGTAAATTCCACAACATTTCTAAATATACCCTAGATATTACTGAGATTGGACCGAGAGGTAGGTACCCGTTGTATAATACCTATAATACAAACTTGCTTAGTTTGAGAATATGCAAACCATATGGAAAAAATTTCAATGCCTAGTTGAATATCGTGCCTGTCATCGTGCAAAACATAATTATAAGTAAGGTTCACAAGGTGCATGCAAAGATATGAATAGAGTGTGATATGCTCACAGCAGACTTTCAGATCTTCCAAATTAAAGGTTGAAAGGCATAGAACTGAAATAACACGGTGGTAACCAATGACATGTTTCAAGTATATTATGTTTTTTGATCAATTTGGTTGATACATCCAAATTGAAAGATAGAAATGAACAGTCTAATATCGGGATTATGTTCTTGATCAGTCACTATATTCTATACTAGATTCTCTTTTGCACTACACATTGTCAGATGTCAAAAAATATCAACAATTGACTGGACTAGTGCAATCTCACAAAGATATTTTTTGGTGAAGAGGATTTAGGTTTAGCGCATAAGCTTTAAGCTTTGAAGCAGTATTTATGACTTTCTTATTATTACCTCCAGCACACTATTTAAAAATATATCTATGTGATGAGTTGTATGTTTGATAAATTGATACTCCGTTCAGATTATCAATCAATCGCGTTTGAAAACAGTTTAGTAAATCACCAACATAAATCAAGTAGGAAGTAATATCAATCACTGCGCTAGCCCGTCAATCTTGGAACTGTTTTCGGGAAATAATTTTACTTAATTTTACAAATGAATGAAATCTTCGATGACTACCATGCTAGTAGAAATTACACAAAATCGTTTCAGCGTGTTTTTGTAGAAGTCTCTGAAGTTACAAAAGCGTTTATGAAAGATATTTCTGATGTACTTTATAAAGTTTAAGCCACAGGTTGTTTAATTTATACGTTTGGAAAGAAAATCATTTGATCAGTTAGTAAGTTGCAGAGTTATATCATGAGAATGAGAAAATTACAAAACTTATGTAAATCAAACTTTCTGTAAGTACAGAAAGTTGAACAGTTGACTATTAAACTAGCTAGTTACTTGAAATGAAATGCAATGAAAATTATTAGCAAGTAAGTAACTTGGGGAGCAAATGTCTAGCCATACCACCTCCGCCAGGTCCCGATCGAAGGAGTAGGCCCAAAAAAGGCTGGCTTGACGTAGTAAGGGATGTAATGTGTACCAAAAGTCTCAATACAAGTGATGTCGAAGATCGCGCGAAGTGGAGAAGAAAAGGCAGGAAAACGGACTCTGGGCGTCGAAGTGATCGTCCGAACTCAATCGGGATTTAACGCTCGGATATGATGATGATGAGTTGACTATAAAATTATTAATGATAGACCACAAGTCCACAAACTTTTTTGTCTAGTAGACCATTTACAGTGATTTTAATTTTGGATATCTATCTAATTCTAAAATCAAAGGGTGCAAAATCTTTTTACTCCATTGAAATGTTACATGAGCTTTGCATTTGTTAGAGGACGCAATTTTATTTTTGGGACATGTGTCCCCACACAAGGGGGGTCAATAGGTCAAGCTTAACTTCAAGTTTGTGGGGTCGCTACCCTTGTCCCCCGGCCGCCATCTTGGAAAAAGGGGTGAAAACACTTTTTTCGCGATATCTCGGAAACTATGCGTCTTACAAAAAATTTGTAAAGTCATAATTTGTAGCAAATTATTTTTCCTACAAATATGTTTTTTTAACTATTTGCCCTAAATTAAAAATTAAAGAAGTTATAAGCAAAAAAGTGAGATTTTTTTTATTCATTCCTAACTCTTTTCTTTACAATAGAACTTACCAAATTTAACTTATCGAATGTTAAGCAGGTAGAAAAGGTCCCCCGTTTTCCCCGCCACCTATGAGGTAGAGCCCGTAGGCGCGTTTTTTTTTTATTAATTTATATTTTTATACAAAAATATCCATTACCCTGCTAAAACAAACCTTTGATTTTATATTTAGCAAAATAACCGCAATATTTGTTAACTGTCCAACGTGGACAACGTCGCGGCCATAAATTACCAGTCTTCTTCTTATATATAAAAATGAATATCTGTCTGTATGTCGTTTATAGAATCGTAAACTATTCATTTGATCATGTGATGATCTGTGGCAATGTTGTTATGCATGAGCCAGAGAAGATTTCTGAGTTGGTTCACAATTGGACCTGGTAGGTGGCGCTGCTGTCGGTATATAGATTGAAGCTTTTCCGGGCAGGACGACGTCTGCCGGGACAGCTAGTAAGCAATAAATTAAATTTTACGTAACTCATTTTTACGATTACCTACCATATCTTAAATATTTCTATTATATTAGTTAAATAGAATTCGTAACGCTTTCAAAATAATATTATCAAAAATATTGTTCTTAGAAATTGCAATAAGTCAGATCAAAGCGAATATGTGAACGTTTTCTTTGAACACACTTGTTAATTACAATGTAGAAACGTTTCATACTGTACACGAATTGAACCGATCACAAGAAAATCTCGATTTATAAATAAAGTAGATTCTGCTAAACAAATGTCTCATTCTTGTCGAGGTCAAACACACGTATGTTTCAATAACAGAATATAAGAGTGAATATCATGTTTAAAATATTACAATTATAATTTCCTTTTTTGCAACATTACTCATATTAAATATCAAATATGTAGTAGTAGCTCAACAAAACATTTGATAATATGTCGAACCGGCTGAAACATGTTTTTGAACTTTGTAAAAATGTTCCTACCATCTGTTTCTATATATTTTTCTTCTTTATCTACCTTACTTTTGTGCAAAAAAATATTTGGTTTGATTTATCCTGCGAAGGCTGTAAAACTTTTATAGGAAAATCTTTCTATAGTTATCCCCGTTATGTAAAATACATACATACATAATATTTTTTGTCAATCGATTCCTTCCCAAAGCCATAAACGAGGTTTTATAGGTCAAAAACAAATTTACCTATAATCCAAATAAACTCACTTCCTCTACTCGTATTACCTTGGTTGATATAAAAATATAAATAGATATTGAACTACAGATATTTTTCAACATTAAAACTTAAAATTCCGAACGGATATGATTCACCGCGAAGGAATTATTCTCGGTAATCTTTTCAGCCAGTATTGGTTGATTCGAAGCAAACGTTTGCCCAAACTTGATTTAAATTCGACCATTACATTACATGCGAATGGCATTTGGCAACAATGCGCATGCACATAAACGCACCGGTGAGATTAATTGACAGATGAATGACTCATTAAAGTGATTTTAAAGTGGTCATTGCATCAGATGTATTTTAAGAGAATTTTTTATTTATTTATATATATTGTTACGAGTTGCAGGACTCGAATGCCCTTGAAATTATTATAGAATTTATTAGAACTATACGAACACGTATACAAACGTAACGCATGATTCAATAACACCCGATGGGGCATTGACACAGGGACATCACACCGGGCTAATAGCTACCATAAAGATTGCAATACACAATGGGCGTTTTTCCAAACACAAAGTAAACAAAAGAAGACAGTCATAAAACAGTTTCAATGTTATTAGCTCAAACGCAAGCGGGTTATAAATGTGCTTTGTTTAAAGATATGCAGGTGGCATAAATTATATAAATATATAGGTATTGTCGCGGCATCGCCATCTACTACGATCCTCTTCTTTGTCAGCGCTGGGGGAATACTTGCACCCATATCCTCAGACCCCGGGGGAGGCCTCCAAGGGGTATGTGGGACTCCATACTGGCGGTGGTGCACACAAGCTTCATATTAGAGCTTGCAAGCACGGACCGCCAGACTACTCACTGAACCTTCCAGCATCCCTCCGCATCATGATGAGGCACCACGGGAGATCGTAACCATGGATATGACTGCCGTAACACCTCGATCCAAGCCACCAAGGTATGTCCCTGGGATTAGAACATCTGACAAAGACTTTCGCTTCAACAACTTCTATTTATCTCTTCATACGTACGCTTATTTAAAGTGCCGTTTCTCTTGCGCATTGTAGTAACCGCAGGAATTTGCGATAAGATCCTAGGTGTGGTTTCCCCACAGCACTACGACCTTAAATCATTTAAACGTCTAGATAATGCATGAAGTGCACAAACTGTACTAGAATTGTTGCACTTGCTCCCCACGCACCTTAGTGTCCTTTCGACTACTTTACAGATTAGATCTCTTGCAAAAATAAATATTATGCCGTCTTGCGCCATTGAAATGTGGCGGAACCATTTTAAAAGAGGAATGGAAAAGGATAAGACCTCATTCTATCGTTACGTTTAATACTTATCTCATGATTTCTTTCTAAAAACATGAAATTTACTTTCGATTTTCAAACGATATCGAATTGATTAATGTTGTCAGGTGCGAAGTGGGAATTTATTTCCAAATATTTTTTTTTTAGATTTTGTTATGATTTTGAAATGGAATTTTAATAACTGAAAAAATATATAGTAAACAGATACAATAGTAATTTTTGTGTGCGTGCCTCCGGTTTTTTCCGTTTTACATTTCCTACAAATTCAATTATAGATATAATTATAGATAATATCCTTGGATAGTAATCTGGGAATCGCATGATGACCCTTGGATTCCAAACAAAAGGCCAATTATGTGTTAATTTAACACATTGATATACTATAAAATAAATTTTGCTTTGTAAAAACGCAAACCGAACTAGTTTGCATGGAAACTTTTGAACGTGAATAATTATATTTTAATAACAGTCCTTGTCACGTGGTTTAGATGCTCTTAAATCACTGCACTAGACTGCCCCCTTTAGCTCTACCTTCCCCATGATTCGTTCTACTGTTAGAAATTTGATTACATATGTATGAATCGGCCTAAGTCCATTATTACAATTGATTTAACTGACTGTTATCGCAGGATAATCTTTGGGGCATGACGAGTCGTCTAATAACCTTTATTAACCTGTATAATACAACAATAATTTTCCGCCACGTACACGTTTTATAGAATTATTACATAATTACCGATAACGGACTCATAAATAGTGAAATCTGTAAGTATATTTTATTGGGAATTAAATGTACCTAGAGCATATTGTACTACATATACTAAAATGAGTTATGCACTAATTTGTGCATGTAGTTAATTTTGTATGGTTCGTTCCAAGACACACAAATTTTGTTGGTAATACTTTAAATTGTTTTCAGCCGTAACCTTTTTTTTGTATTTGAAACGATTTTGATAATTCTTTTTGCGTTGGATTCGATACAACTTCGGGAAGTTTTATATAAATTTCAGTGTCATTGGACACCATAACATATGTTCCTTAAAAGCGAAGAATAAAACATTTTTATACTTTACTAGCTGTCCCGGCAGACGTCGTCCTGCGCGGTAAAAATAGGGGTTTGTCGCAGAGGGTTAATAATTTAGGGTTGTATGTATTTTTGTATGTTGTATCATAAAAAAATAGAAATTAAAAATTTTGTCTAAAAAATAAAATAAAAATTTAGGGGTGGACTACCCCTAACATTTAGGGGGATGAAAAATAGATGTTGGCCGATTCTCATAGATACCGGATAAGCACAAAAAATTTCATCAAAATCGGTCAAGCCGTTTCGGAGGAGTATGGCAACGAAAACTGTGACACGAGAATTTTATATATTAGATATTATTTCATGATAATATATTACTACACCAGAAGTATCAATTTCTGTGAAGAAATATTAAACGGCAAATCAAGAGAAAGGGTTGTATCTTAGTAAGTCGATTTATATTTCTAATTGTTCATAGACTGCGCGTATACAAGATGTATTGTTATTTTCATTCTAACAGTTATGCGATCTCAGTTAGAATTAGGTACCAAAAATATTTTGGATCTAGATCGTGAATTTTGTAGTGTTTATATATAACTATTTTTAATAAAAGAAAATATTTTTAAACGTGTCTAATAAACATTGATAAACTTCAATATATAGGTACTTATAACCCAGTCTCAAGACAAACGTAGTATTGAAGACATTTTGTATTTGCCAACAAAATGTACCAAAAAAATGCACCACGAAGATTAAGATTGACCTATAGATGTCTGAATGATGCGAATAACAATTGACAATTGTTTTTCTTAAAGTGCATTTAAAGAAATTGATGGATCATTTCTTGGCAACAACTTCAACATTGAAAAAAAAGCTTTGAAAATAAATATATAAAATAAAATAGGGGGTGCGGAAACTTATGTAGGATAAGCCACTGATGCTACAATACAACTCATGGTGTTAGCGCGGGATACTTGGACCATGGGGGTAGTCATTTACGGTAGCCTTCTTCTGCGAGGACATTATGTCGCAGAAGGAGGCTGCGGAAAGAATAAGAGAGGAAGATGAGCAGGCGCAACCGTGTCGCAGACGGTGAAAGAGGCTCGCAGACGCCACCTCCTTCGGCTGACATAGTCTCTCCCGGCGTGCCACGCCCTAAGCCACGGGTTGTCCTGATCCAGGGACACCACTCCTAACGGCTGGCAAGGAGGCGCCACGGCAGATCATACCTATGATTATGGACCCAGGGCGTCCTTTACAATGTGAAGGGATACTGAAAAAACTTCTTCTATTCTCAGAAGTTATTGTGTAGCATTGGTCGCTGGGAGCCCCACATATACGTCGGTAACCTCCCCGGGCTGGAGAGGATGCGCAAACGCATTCCCCAGCGTTAACAAAATAAGTGGCAAATACTCCACCAGCGTACTGTGAGTTGTTTTGTCGTCTCTTACGACAGGCCATCCGGCCGTAGAGATCTTAGCTTATAACATCAGAACGACGCATAGGCTATCATTTTTAAAGACATTAGCTAAAATATAAAGATAAGTATCACGTAGAAACACCGTCGTTATAAGCAAATCATGGTATCCGGCGGCGACAAGTACAAACGGGGCACGTGAGGAGGTGAAAAACACGAGTCATCGCCGGATATCAGACCCGAAGCCTGGAAGATGTTACCGGCGGTCCATTTCCAAGTTTTCAGGGCTAACGTAAACAAGATGGGAATGACTGCTAGTCGACTAATATTCCAAGTATAGCAACACACGTAAACCATAAAAATGTAGGCCAAATCGTCTCATACAATTATTTATAGATCAGTAATGTATAGCATGCACTCATACGATTCAAAATAGCCCGTTAATGTAACAACAAAGCGGCACGCCCACACCACGTATCGTTTGGTCCTAAGTGATGAAGTGGGAAAATAGCTGCCAATGGATTGATTTTAATTGCAACCAATGTTGGCGGAGGTTTGTCAAGGTTCCCGGTGATGCGAAACAAAATATATTTAAGATAATTCTTCTGTAAGTTATGTATTCTACACGTAATGACTCAAGACTAAGACAGAAAAAAAAAAAAAATTCTGCCAGAAGTGAAAGAAGGTCTGAATCTGTGATGTCATAATTATGAGATTTAGACTTTTTTGACGTCTACTGGACCTTATAATCTCTTGTTCAACTTTTCCAGGAGCATGATGCTTAAAAGGCTGTTGATATGAAGGTGACAATTAGTATATATATAACGGTAGCGTAGCTAAAGATACATATAACCATGTTGGTAAATATGCTACCATTATTTACAATCACAATACAAGGTATAAAAATTTATAGAATAGAATAGCAGAAAGAAGCAATAAATAAACATATGACAGATACGAAGAAATTGTTACAAAACTAAAAGAATAAAAATTATTTACTGCTCTGTCCTGAAAACAGAAAGAATAGATTGACAATATGAATAAAACAAAATGTATTATTCATTTTAGTTTTAATTTTAACAAATTAAAATGAATTAGTAACATTTAAGGAAGCCTCGATACTAAATTAATTGCATGTGTATTTCCAGTTCAAACATAAAGAAACACGTGTCCATCGTAAATAACAGTTAGTACTGTAGCAGTTAATAAAACTTATGTTGGTGATAGCAAATTTAACACCGATGGTTTCTATGTAACTCGATTTTAATACTACAACTAAGAATTTTAAAGAACACTTTTAACTATTACTGAAATGTTTCATTGCTTTCTGTCTTTTTAAAGCACCTAAATTTATCAAGGTGTGAATGACGTGCTGTAAAATAATCTCAATAACTCATGCACATGAAGTCATCAGGTTCTTAAAAATATTAAAGTTTTAACTTTTTTTGTCTTTTATTATTATAAAAGGGATTTATTATTAAAATTATAATAAGCCATTCATAACTACGTTAAGTATTAATGTAGCAACTATGCCATTATTAAAAAAAAACTACTACGTCTATATAGCAGTACATTAATAAGACTGAGTATTCTGTTTGTCTGTGCAACTTATGTCATTGTGTTCACACCACAGATCATGTGGTTCACACTAAAAAGTTTCCAAATGAATGTAGAACTGTAAAAAATATACCACTGTGTAATGAATGTAATGATCTATCGGTTTACTCTGTTAGCCCACAAACCGAAAAAACTTTAATTTATGGTTAGCGGAGTAGGTACAGCAGGCGGACTGACAACCCAGCAAATAGAGAATCCAAACAGTACCACAGTAAATGTTGTCTGAGGAAATTTGCAACACCAAGGTTGCTAGTAATGTGCTCGAAGGAATTATATGAAAGATTTTTGAAAATAAAATCCATAAAAACCTCAATTCGGAATATTTTCAAATTCCTGAAAAACCTGAGAAACTTACACAGTTTGAATATTTTGAGTATGTATGGACCATACTCACCCTAGATTTGGTTTTTTGACCCGTAAACCCACAAAATTTTAGGGGTTAACCAAAATAACCCCAGATTCAGATTTAACGCATCAAAATACATAAGAATAGATGAGTCTGGTCAAAATTACAGTCCACTCTTTTGTGGACCAGCGTAATTGTCCTCCTTCCATGACGACTCCGAAGCTGACAGGTAGATGGCCCAGCTAACAGAAAATTGCCTACAAACATTTGCAATACTAGAGGGAAGGGCCAGCCTTTAGCCGCTGATATTTGCCGATGTTCTAAGAGAGGTATCACACCTATTGAAACAGCCCTAAAAGATGTAGTCAAGAATTATACAAAGGTAAAAGATTTCCTTTTTACCTTCTAGGTAAGCGTGCTATATCCTAGACGACATCTTCGCTCCACATAGGGAAAAATTGTGGTCAAACGCGAACCTATACTACAAAATAAAATAAATATGTCCGTGTAGGAACTGTGCAATGCTGGATCACGGATCCGTACACAGCTTCGCTGGTTCTAGTAATATATGGACTGTATAGGTTATTTATGAGAGAGTGGAGGTATGCCAAATCCTCCATAAAAACCAATGGGGTAATAAGCACTACTAACTTCGGAATACACCTCCAATGGGGCAGCTAGACAGCTCCTGAAAGTGCACGGCACGAACAGGTCCTCGAATGGCACTTCGGTTTTCCACAATGGCATACTCACACAAAAGGGCAAGCACGGCTTGTATATAAGTTCAATAAAAAGCTCCAAAAATGGGATGTGAAACGTTCACGTGCAAGGAGAAAACGGAACGTCTGTACAGACCTCGCGTGCGTTGGAGATTGTTCTCCACCACGCAATAGCGGCGAAACCGAAAGCTAGTGGCACTTATAAAACTACCCACATTAGAAAAATTGTGAGGATTCAACAGGAACGGATAAAGAATACAATTCCCTGCGGCTAGGTGACGAGTCGTAAGAGGCGACAAAATACTCCTTAGTCAAGTGGTAGGGTATTAGCCGGTCTGGTTGACTACTACCCCTGGTCTATAGTATGCGGCCATAACAACCTAGATGTGTTCCGGCATTAATGTCCAGGTTCCAATCTCCCTTAGAGAGCGGCAGTACATTGGTCGTACCTATGGTGTTACAATTGTCCATACACAATGGTAACCGCTTTCCATCAGGTAAACCGTCTGCTGTCTGCTGAACTCATGCAATAAAAATAAATAATTAAAACTGAAATATTATCACTCAGTGTAGGAAGAGCTTACAGTCTTTTACATTCATCCGATATTTCTGAAAGCAGTCGTAATTCACTTAATTTGGCTCCCGTACAAATGGCTAATGGTATACCCTGACCTTTATTTTGTCACAGGTCAGTTTAAAACAAATTTATACAACGACAATCGCTGCACTCGTTGCCAAGTTGTCCATTTTTCAATCAACCGTCTAGTGAATAGTTGTCTGCACTTGAAAATATTACAGATGAAACGAGGCAAAAAGGATTTTAAACTACAATATGAATGGGTAGAAATGTAAAGGTAGACCCAAAAAAGAGATGGACAGATTGAAGTGACAGATATATGTCAGAATAGAAGGAATGTGGAAGAAAAAGACATAATGCCGACCCTGAATAATTGGGACAAAGTAAATCAAAAGAAGAAATTCAGATGAAACGTCTCCACTCAACCGAGATGAGAATGTTGAGATGGATGTGTGGTGTAACAAGAATAGATAATGTAAGAAATTAGCACATAATCTTTGAAAGTTGCACACGTGACTGAAAAAGTTAGAGAAATGAGACTAAGGTGTTATGGGTATATAATCAGGAGGGATGAAAGTCACGTGACAAAAATAATGTTAAAGTGGAAGATTGAAGGATACAAATGTCAAAATAAAGAGATAAATGGACCAGGGTGACATGGTTTGTGGTGTCACAGAGTGTGTATGTATGCTATAATAGAGGAGTATGGAGAGAAAAGACTTATTGTACCGACCCCAAATAATTGAGAGAAGATGAAAGTTAGGAAGATTTCGAAGATGGGCTAAGTAGCAGCAATAAAAATTAAATAAAGTTTTTAGACCTAACGTGTATATTGGTACAATTACCATATACTGACGGGAAGAAAAATGGTCGTGATGAAACCTGCGTACCGAGCTGACTGACAAACCCTTGCATTCGCCTTGAAAAAGCGTAGTGTGTTTATCGTCTATTCCCTAAAAGTGGAAAAGCCCGATTCCAGCAGGAGGAACGTTTATAGGCTGTTATTATTTAAGTCAGCTTGTTGCTAACTACAAGTTATATCGTATTCAAATAGTAGAGCTAAAAAAAAAGTTGGAATTGTATATAATGTTCTATGTATAGCTATTTGTTACATGTATAATTACGTTAGTTTGATATGAATTTATTTGTAGAAACTCGTTATCCCTCATACAAATAATTACATCATACAACCATTAATCAAAAGTTAAATCAACAAATGCATCTTTCACCAATAAATAAGAGGAGAAAACATACAAACTTTTTCATAATTTTCATATTTCGTAATGCGCGTGAGTTGGCCGGCGGCCATGTTGTGTGAGACGGCAATTGCGAGACCACGTGTGCGCAAAGAGACAGGTGATATTGTGTGAAAAATATTTATGCTAAGGCCTCGCTCTATGATTGGTCTATGAATAGTTAGTTTTATTTCTGTCATTCCTTTTGAAGGTTAACATACCTATGTTAAGTTTTGTCGGGAAAATTCTAGTTACTAGTAAACCGCATGACGTTTTATTTTCATCGTTATTACCTAAAATCCGTTAAGACGTAGAATATTTAGGTAAATATTTTGTATGGGTAAGGTGCGCAGAAGGCTACGTTATTTTGCTGGATTGCCTTACTGGACTGTATATTCATAGGTCGCTCGTTCATATCCGGCTCGAAGGACTACTACTTTAGTTAGACAATTTAACAAAAAGAAAAATTAAAAAGTAGTTTAAGTATGTGTATTTGATTTATAAATTATGTATGTTTATTTTTGATATATTTAATGATCTGCACCACTTAAATAGACAGATTTGATTAAATTATTCCTTAAGTTAGGTTGCCTGGAAGAGATTGCTTCCAGCGAATTCTCACCATGACAATATTGTAATTGTGTATTTTGAAATTGTATATTTTGGTGAGCAATAAAGTTATCTATCTATCTACCTAAAGTGAAGAATTATGGGGGTCGTTTAATAAGGAAACCATTTTGAGTTGAAGAGAATTTTATTATATGGATTTTTTTTTATTAGTGTCGCCATGCTTAATGTAAGATAACATGATGAGTGATCGCAACTTAACCATGGTAGATAGTAGATAGATAACTCTTTATTGTACACCAATACAAACATGAACTTAAGACTAAAATTATATCTAGTTATGGACAAAGGGCGGTCTTATCGCTAAAAAGCGATCTCTTCCAGACAACCCCACCATAACCATGGTTAGTGTTCGGTGATTTTTACGAGATAATAAGAGCAGAATTGGACTCCAGAGCCATTGCCCGTGATAGGAACCAACCTTCAGCTCACGCGAAGAGTCGATTAGCCGTTTAGCTCTTAGCTAAACGGCTAATCGACTCTAACGATTAGCTCTTCTTAGTTTATACTATTTTAATTTAATAAATATTATGTCGTATTATTAATCTAATATATAAAATTCTCGTGTCACAGTTTTCGTTGCCATACTCTCCGAAACGACTTGACCGATTTTGATGAAATTTTTTGTGCTTATCCGGTATCTATGAGAATCGGCCAACATCTATTTTTCATCCCCCTAAATGTTAGGGGTAGTCCACCCCTAAATTTCATTTTTTATTTTTTAGACAAAATTTTTAATTTCTATTTTTATATGATACAACATACAAAAATACATACAACCCTAAATTATTAACCCTCTGCGACAAACCCCTATTTTTACCGGGCAGGACGACGTCTGCCGGGACAGCTAGTTATACTATAAAGGCATGTCTCTAGAGCAGTGGTTCCCAAAATTATTTTGTATACCGCCCACTTTGAGAATAAATTAGTTTTTAGCGCCCCCATTTTTTCACCTACCTACTTAAAAAACATTATAAAGTGAAATTAAATTAATTGATCATTGAGAGCTACATTAGCGGAGATTAAACATTCATTTTAAAGGAGACTTTTACTATAGTCCGCAAGAGTTAATTTGAGACCTAAGCGCAGTAGGTAGTACACAAAGGCGCTGAGGTCTCAAGTTAACTCTTATGGGCTACACCTGTCAATGCCTATTTTTTCCTGGGTCACTTACCGCCCCCTTTTAAGCCTGCAGCGCCCACAAGGGGGCGTTATTGCCCACTTTGGGAACCACTGCTCTAGAGACAAGAGGCCTTAAAAATGAAACGAACTCTTGGAGGGCTTGCGTGGAGCCATGGGAATAGAATAGAATAGAGAGTACGATATATATATTGGGAAGGCCAACACGTAGAGGCCTCTTGATAAATTTAATGTAAATGTGGCGTGACACTGAACGGCGATTATACCTGTATACACCATATAATAATGCACTCAAGTACAAGCCTCAACTAGTGTAGGACTATTATGGGAAGTAAGCATGGAGAGACTGGGGGTCTGAGAATATGGGGGCAATGCGTCTGCCCGTCTGAATGTTCGGGGAACATGGAAAAATGGGCAGACGGTGACTCGCCACTCATTGCATGGCCCCCAAAAAATGCCGTACAAGATTGGTGCGTAACGTGGGTGTGAGTGGCTAAGGGGTGTGGAGAGGTGGGTTGCAGGTTCACCACATGCCATTTATTTACTTCCACCCCTGTAGCTAGAGTCTTAGCTTTAGCGATCTCCACTCTGTGTCGTACCACACGTAATTATGCATACTAATTACACTGGTCTGCAATGAAATCCTCCTTTAAATTTTTTCATAAATATGACGATTCAAATGTTCTGAATCTATCCCCGTTGGCCGATTTTTTCCATCACGTCTAGATTTTTTAATATGTATGTTTTTCAAAATTTGTGTTTTTTTATATTTTTTGCACGTCAATGTTACAAACAGTGTATATACCAACAGTGTATGTACATAATAAGTTTTAGCGAGTTGAAAGAGAATTAACAATTAATTTCACACAGGACACTGTATATCTCAACATTCATAAGGTGGAAGGCGATGACAGTATATCAACGTATACCCACTGACACAGTTCCAAAATATCTGACAAGCGTTAACAGTTCGCATCTGGACATGAAAAGATAACTCTTGGTGTATTTCATAACAGCGTTTTATTATGTGCCCCATAAATAATATTCTTATATGCAAGTCTCAGTCAAGCTTGTCCATTATTTAACGTGTCATGGTTAAAGAGGACGGGTTTAAACAATTGATTTATTCGAATAGTATGTTTTTGTGTGTCATATAAATCTCTCTCTCTCTTTTCTTTCACCATATCCAATTAATTGGGGTCGGCACAATATGTCTTTCCCTCTACACTCCTCTATTCTAACATACCTACATCTTCTGTCACATCACAAATCATCATATCATCCTTCACGCAATCCATCCATCTTTTTTCTTTGTCTACCTTTACATCTGTACCCATCCATCTTGTAGTTTGATATTATTTTTGTCACGTGACTTTTATCTCTTCTCATTATATGCCCATACCAACTTAGTCTTCTTCCTCGACGTTTATTTCTCTTACAGGGATAATATTCAGAAAGCATTATATTCAAGCGAGGAGGTCAAGCGAGGATTACGATACGAGTAAGACGCACATTCGATGAGTTATATAGTGACGGACTTTGGGCTTGTTATTGAGTCGTGCAGTGTGTACTGGTTGTATCCAGTTATATTTGTACCTGTTTTGTACGTGTTTGTACAGTTCTAATAAACTCTATAGTAATTCCAACGGTATTTAAATTCGAATCCTGCGTAACTAGTAACAATAGTAGGTGGCACTACTTGGAATAAATGTTATTGACAATACATAAACGAAACACGACGAGATGTAACGAAATAGGGTTGGCACTCTAACATTGCGCGGCCATTATAGCATCAGATCCATTCAATCTTACAACCCACGAATGAAAGTCATATGACTAATATCTCAGCACTTTTGGCTTGCGATTTGGATTGTCTGTGTGTCGGCTGCCAGATCTGATTACGCGTTATTAAATGTTATATTAAAAGAAGTTTACCAGCTGATAATTATATAAATGTGCGATTAGAAATGAATTTGAAATTAGAAAAACAATTAGGCGACTAATTAAGTAAACCACCAAGAAAAGTTTTGGAGTTTTTTGTTCAGTGTACATAGTTGAGTAGACTAGTTCTTGAAAAGTCATGTCAATGTCCTTTAATTAATATTATATTTAAGTCAATAGTCAGATATTAGCTTCTGACGACGGCAATTCTAGAAAAATCAATTTGGTAGTCCTTAAGTGTAAAAATACCTTTAACGAAAACTGGTTAGAACAAAACACTAAAGTGTAAGTATTGTGTCCTCCCCTCAAAGACATGCAGATTTGAAAATACAACTTTTAGAATGTTTGTCTACCTGTTGAGCATCACGTGAAACTTACTGAATGAATTTAAATGAAACTTGACACAGAGGTACTGTTAAGTAGCTGGAGCTATTCGGCTCGAAGGACCAAAAATAATATGTTAAACACTTCTTTAAATATTATTAGTTGTAATATAATATATGACGATTTTTTTATTGCCGTACCACAGCAGACAGGTTAACGGCCCAACTGTGATGGAAAGTGGTTATCGAGGATTTACTAGAATTAAGACAACACAAAACTAAACTAGGCCTGGTATTCATGTAACGCGGATATAGTCGTATATCAATCTTAACGCCTGTAAATTCTGAGAAAAGTGGTGATACGAATTTCTGAGAAGAATTCGTTTAAAAGATTAAACAAGATTTAACGTAAAATACCTTATTAATACCGTATCAAAGTTTAAAACAGAAAGTCAGAGCGTTCGAAGAGCTGACAGTTTGATCGACTGACGGACAGACGGGACTATCTCGGCACGGAACAACGTATTTAGGGCAAAGTTGTCAAGCGACCGACAGATTTTGGTACTATTTATATAGAGAGCGACGAAAGAGGACAGTTGATCAACGAACTCTGTGAGGTTAAATGTCAAATGATTGTTTTGACGCATTCGCATAATTAGTCATCGGGTAGTGTTTTAGTTTAATCGATTTTCAATGCTTTCATTCGTTCGGAGCTTTCTCTACGTAGATTTTATATTGTCACACTTGAATCTCATAGGGGAATTTGATATGGAGATTCAATATTACCGATTACTCATATTAAAGTATTGATTCTATCACTAAGTACATCAATATATTATCCTCGCTCTCAAAGCTATTTTAGTTACCGATGAAGGACAAGTGGCACAAAAACTCCCCAGCAATAACTATGTTTTCTCAACTTAAAATTTAACAAAAGTTAAACTTTACATTATGTATTATAATTTCTGAAATTGTTTGAAGGTTATTGCATTATTTATTCCATTCCGTACAGTCGTTTCGAAAATTATTCTTTGCCTTCTCGCACATTACATTGCATTACTACTAGTTATTTACTAAAAACTATTGAAGTTTTTTAGGATTTTGTT
Organism: Dendrolimus punctatus; assembly: GCA_012273795.1. Taxonomy (NCBI): domain Eukaryota; kingdom Metazoa; phylum Arthropoda; class Insecta; order Lepidoptera; family Lasiocampidae; genus Dendrolimus; species Dendrolimus punctatus. The sequence continues at coordinate 14,452,853 of CM022550.1, forward strand.
GAAGAGCATTTTCCTTTTTTGGAGACACGATAATCCACGCTTAATTATCTTTCATATCTACATATTTCGTTGCATATTAATTTATCTTTGAATAAATGTACAATTGTACATACATTTGAAGTGCTTTGTCTCTAATTTTGTTGCAAATGTTCTCAATTTGATAATGATAAATACGTATAATTTTTACGATGAATATAATTTTATATCACAACGCTGTCATGTTCAATCTTCCATCTGTATTTTATGTCACAGTCATTATTATTGTCATAAACTACTAGATCCACATGGATGTGTTTTGACATACAGGTAAATTCTATAAGTCACTACACTACCACACAGTTAAATTGCGGAAAAAAATACCTTAAAGCTGAATTGTTTTAGTGTAATCACATACGTTTATGGGGTATTATCGATAGATAAGTTATAAAAGATAAGAAATATGATCCTTTTAAGTTCATCGATGGGACAATATTTACTTCCAAAATCATAAAATTATTGGCTCACTTCTAAATTTGAAAATTATGAGGTTAAAATGTCTGAAAAATGTTAGTACAGTTTAAAAATAATACTTTCAAAAATACATTCAGAAGTTCTTGAAATCCCAGATTAATTGATTTTGTATATTGATATATTGTAAGTGTAACACGAAGGTTACATTCTTCAGCGCCAACCTCTACTAACGTTTACGTATATGGTCACGTCATGAAAGAATAAATTCGCTAATGTCCGCTGTGCACGAATTTTCCGGTAATCTATTACAATCGAAACATATTAATACCTAAATACCTGTAGTAACTTAGCATATTTTAACTACTAACTAAGTAAATTTTTTAAAGTTTTCATCGCCAAAAAATAAAAACAATACAAATTTGATATGTCGAAAATATTCATTCACTACTCATGCTACGATATAATCATTCGATGTAAATTTTCACCGACGCAGTAAATGACGCAAATGTCCTTCAATTAACATTTGCTATAAATTTTCTAATCATAAAATTTTACTAATGTGTTTATACATATATTAATGACATAGTTTTAATAGTTTGTGGTCTTGGTGTCATAAAATCTAATAATATTGTCGGCATGTTTTTAAAGTATCAAAACTCATCACATTATTTATTATGTGAATAAAGACTACGTTTATTAGTATAGTAAAGTTTATATTAATATCAGCTTTTTCAGATTATTATGTCCGAAAAAGCACTTATTGCGCAATGATTAGTTAGAAGCAGCCATAAGGTTTAGCGCGACTTAATCCCAGACTTTCGGTACTCGTACATAGCAAATAGTCATTATACTAATTTTACACACATATCTAGAACTGGCTTTAACAGCATTAACAGCCTTTGTAGTTCTAACAGCACGCGGCCGCCCCGATATTTTCTGGTCTTCGACAGACGAAGTGTTATTGTATCTGTTGATAGTACGATATACGATCATACGGCTGATACCAAGCTTTTGCAGTGTCTGGAATATGACCGGACGGCTCCATACCCAATTTGTGCAAGGCGATCACTGCAATCCTATATTCTTTAACACCCCATTCCATATTGTAATTTGATAATGAACACGAAAAAATCGAAAGTTTTTGAAATAATACACGTGTTTCAAATTCAAAATAATTGAAAGATGAAAAAAAGAAAGGTTTTTGTGTAACAGTATTTATGGCCAGACTAGTTATATAAGACTATCTTAAGTATATTCACACAAAATATAATCTATGTTGTGTGTTTAGTAAACGATATGCTATGTTCATTATGGTGGTCGTTAAAAATTAAATTTCTTGCGGCGCCCCCTAAAAAGCTTCCTTATAATGAAAAAACACTGGGATTTTTTTTATAATTTTTTCAAGTCAAGACATCACGCGCCTCAAGACGATTCAAGTTAAAACTAAAATATAAGAAAAATTGAAAGATAAGCTTGAATCACGAAGAATTTTAAACTTTTTCTTAAATTATAATTTGAAATTCATCACTGAGAATGATAATACGGAAGGCAATTAAAAATTAACTTGAATCGTCTTGAGGCACGTGTTGTCTTGACTTGAAAAAATTAAAAAAAAATCTCAGTGTTTTTTCATTAAAAGGAAGCTTTTTAGGGGGCGCCGCAAGAAATTTATTTTTAACGACCACCCTAATGTTCATATTTATACTTTAATAATTATTTTGTATTTTGGCTATTAGACTGAAATTACTTTGTGGCATATATTACGTATATAGCATATATGTAGATTTAAAAATATAGTGATATACAATTTCTGTTTTTGTCGACTAGCTTAGAAAAGAATAGTGGGCGTTATCTGAAACATCTTTCCTCGAATGTTACGGCAAATTCAAGCTAAAACCTCAGGCACCAAAAAATCTCGCTAGTATTCATATATTAGTGCAATAGATAATTTTAGTCCATAAAATAATGTAAACAAAGTAAGATATCTATATAAGATACCTATGTGAAACTGAGCATCAAATGATTTTAAAATATTTTTACGTAGGAACGGAAACGATCAAAATAGTTTGATCCCCTCACAATATTGAATGGAGGTAATAACGTCATAATGACGTTGATGTAAAAAAGCAAGAATGACGCAAACAATGAAAGGGAATCATGCCAATAGCCAAAAACTTTCGATTTTATTACTGTACTAGACTAGTATGCGCACGCGACGTTGTCAACATTGGACAGTTAGTAAAGCTCAAAGTTGTTTTGCAAAACTACCAAACCACCAAGACTACAGAAACTACCAAAACTACCGAAACTATCGAAATGACCAAAACTACCAAATCTAACTAAACGAACCAAAACATCCAAAATGACCAAATTGTGCAAAATAAACAAAATGACGAAAATGGTGCCACTAATAAAAAAATCTATCATATAATAAAACTACGTTTTAACGGTTTTAAGCGCGGTAATTGATTTTATTTACAGACATCTTCATATTTTTTGGGATAACCTTTACATAAATCTACCCTAAAATCTGTCCTATAATCCGGGATGAAAAGTATCCTTCTTCGACACTTAGTATAAAAAATTACATATATACCGAATTTCAGCCAAATAGGTCTATTAGTTTTTCCGTAAAAGCATAACAAACAGAAAGACAAAGATATTTTTATCCCTGAAACTATCTAATGCTTGTATACAAACTCAAAGAGCGCGGGTTCGATCCTGGCCGGAACAAATGCACCACTTAGTCACTTTTCTTATCCAACGTGTATATTGTTACAATTACCACGTGCTAACAACGGTGAAGGAAAACATCGTGATGCAACCTGCACATCGAGATAACCGGTGTGTCAAATCTTTCAAGCCGCCTTTGACGAGCCTATCGGGTATACTGTCCGTTCTCGTCTTAGAATGGGAGGCCCGAACCCAGCAGTGGGACATTTATGGGCTGATATTAATAGTGTATATGAGAACATTTATAAGTTATTGAAAAAAAGTTGTAATTTGTAGAGAGAGTTTTATCTTATATCTAATATATAAAATTCTCGTGTCACAGTTTTCGTTGCCATACTCCTCCGAAACGGCTTGACCGATTTTGATGAAATTTTTTGTGCTTATCCGGTATCTATGAGAATCGGCCAACATCTACAAAATTTTTAATTTCTATTTTTTTATGATACAACATACAAAAATACATACAACCCTAGATTTTCAACCCTCTACGATCAACCCCTATTTTTACCGGGCAGGACGACGTCTGCCGGGACAGCTAGTATATAATATATAAAGCTGATAAGTTTGTTTCTTTGCTTGAACACGCTAATCTCAGGAACTACTGGTCTGATTTGAAAATTTTTCAGTGTTATATAGCCATTTATCGAGGAAGGTTATAGGTTATATACCATCACGCTAAGAGCAAAAGGAGCGGAGCACCAATGAAGAATGTTTCAAAATCGCGGGTTTTTTTAACTTACTTTTTTAAAAACTATTTCACGCGAATGAAGTCGCGGGCAGAAGCTAGTAATACATAAAACTATACATAGTTATTGGTGTATTTCCCTGAATTTCGATTGTTTTTAATGTTATGTTTAAATATTTTTTTATTATTTATCATCCTAGTGTTAAATCTCGGTTGCGTTCAGTGCGTCTTTTTTGTGTCTGCTTTTTACAGTTTTTCTCGTACGTTTGTCTGATATTATTACGGATAGCATTTGAATATAGCATTTCTAATCACTAACTCTTTATTATGCAACCTGGTGGAGGTTGCAAGCCTAAAGATTTGTTTCTCTCATAACTTGCCTGTTGTCATATAACTAACAAAGTAAGCATAAAGATAAATAGATACATAACACTTTATTGCTCATCAAATTAAACAGTTACAAAAAATATATAATTACAATACTTCTTGTCAAAACAACAGGCAGCTTTATCGCTAAAGGTAACCTCTTCCAGGCAACCTAGCATAAAAGAAATCTCGCTGTGAAGGTGGAGCAGAAAAAAGTGTAAATATATTTGTGTTATTGTTTGTTTTGCGTTGTATTTTGTTTTTCTGTATGTGTTATATTCTGAAATAATTGTAATAATTTATGCAAATTAGGTCAAAATCTATCTAACTAGTGCACGTACTTGACCGGGATTCGAGCCCACTTGATTTGAATAAAATACAGGTGCTATAGGAACTAAGCTACGACACCTATATAAGAAATTTTATTCAAATGTACGTATTATTAATAAATAATCAACCGATCGATCGAAAGTCGATCTCAACCGTTAAGATCGCGAAGGCTGGTGTGCACCGACTTTTAACCGGTGGTTAAATTAAATTAATCGCTAAAAATGTATGCATAAACAGTGATTATTTTATTTTAACCGCCGGTTAAATGTCGGTGCACACCAGCATAAGTATACTCAAAAACCAAAAAATGGATTTTTAATTTATACGTAAATACATAAATTAAAATCAGTCAAAACTTGTTAGTCCATTGAAATTTTACATGAGATTTGCATTTCTTAGAGAACGCAATTTTATTTTTGGGGCATGTGTGGGGAAAGAAGTGGTAAAGAAAAGAGTTAGGAATGAATAACAAATTTCTCACTTTTTTGCTTATAACTTCTTTATTTTTAATTTAGGGCAAAAATTTATGTAAACATACTTGTAGGCAAAACAATTTGCTACAAATTATGACTTTGCAAATTTTTTGTAAGACGCATAGTTTCCGAGATATCGCGAAAAAGTGTTTTCACGACTTTTTACAAGATGGCGGCCGGGGGACAAGGGTGGCGACCCACAAACTTGAGGTTAAGCTGCTATTGACCCCCCAAATATGTCCCAAAAATAAATTGCCTCCTCTAAAAAATGCAATATTCGGTCCTTAAATTGTAAGATTTCAATGGATTATGTACACATCTCGTACTCTACCTTATTGCTACGCGACTGCTACGAGCGCGCTACGAAAGATGCTACGACGTAGAGTCACGTGGACAACTGTGACACGTAGTTTTTTCATTTTATTTTTACTACAATTTTGAACGATATAATTAAAATGTTGAGTGAATTATTTGAAATAGTATTTGAGATTATTTGAAATGAAAGCTCTGCCATTTTTCGGAACGTTTCCAAATGATTTGTGATTTAGGAACTAAATTATAAATATAACTAACCAATTATTCAGACAATTTCAAGTATGTTTTTCTTTTTAAAACCGTAATTAATATCTATATATTTTGTGAAACCATAAACTTTTTTTCCTTTTTTTAACTAATTTATGTAGGGACTTTTAGTGACGATGTCACTGTCAGCTCCATCTTATCCTAATCCTACGATTTGACATAATTTAAAATGGACGCTTTCACTATTTTATATATAGACAATATTTTTTAATTTATCAACTGACATTTTTACAATAGAATCGTGCAGTGTGACACTTTATTTACAATATTCATAATTATATTTAAACATAAAGTTAATCCTTAATTACGTGTCAGTTCAAGCTTCATGCAAAGCGCCCCCTCCCCTGCCCACATCTCGTAATCCTGAAATAAAGCATATGTCACACCGGCGCAAAACGTGACAGGGGATATGATAACGCGCGCCGCGACCCGCAACACGTACGACGCGCGCGCTCTCTCACGCAAAATAAGCCGAAACGCCCGGCCCGTGTCAAAAATAGTACGCGCGTCGGCTAGCCCGCGTCCGGCTGCATACAAAAGTGGCCACCGATCCGGCGTACATATCGCCTTATCAAATTTCTCTGCCCACACCCCACCCACGCACTTTCGACCATGTTAGTACGTGTTAGCACAGCCCTGCGTTGTTAGACCACTTCGACACGACACTAAGCACTGAGGCACTCGAAGCAAATGGCAAAAGCACCCGCACTTACACTGCAGGAGTCACAACACTGCTCTAACGGATTGTTCAGGACCGCGGGCGAGAAGGACGTCGCTGTTGCGTCGTCGCCAGCCACTAGCCAACTGGTCCGCTCCGACCGACGGACCCTACCGCCGTCGGACGCTCCAAAAATACCCCGTATTGTGTACACAACACTTATAATACCTAGGCTTTGGTATAAATCTCGGCGGGCTTTATAAATAGTGGCATTCGTTACGGGTATGGTATAAAAGCTGGTGCACTCACACGCGGTTAACCTATATAAACCGCCAGTCAGGACCACGCGAAACGCGAGCTAGGAATTCGATTTCTTATGGAAAGACCACGCGAGATAAATAACTGCTGCGGCTCACCGACCCAAATGAGTCCTGGCCTCCGAAATGAGACTGCTCCACTCCTTCCTGTTCTGCGCTGTCTCCTGCCAGTCATTGGCATAAAGCTCGCACAATCAGCCACTACGTCCCTCCAGCGACATCTGGGCCTACCAACTGGTCGCCGTCCCTTTGGTCTGCCCAGATAGGCTCTTTTCACCGCGCTATCCTCCCCCATTCTGTGTTAGTGGCCAAGCCAGCGTGAGCTAAGAATTATATATTTTACGGAAGGTCCAATTAATGGTTGGTTACTGGCGGTCAAGCCAACGCGTTTCCAATCTTTAGGATAGAATAAAGGGAATGGAATAGGAAATACGGAATACAGTAGGGGGAATTGGGCTATTGGAACTCAGTCACTCATACGCGAAACACGACTAGCTGAAATGTGAGCGTTACACGACGATATTCTGTGAGAGCGTGGTATCACACAGATAAAGCTGACTCTGCGGGCTATTGGAACAAATAATAATTCCAGCCATGTAAAAATTGTAATTTTTGATGTTAGACTTAAATTAAATTAATTATTTTTATTGGATACAAGCCCAAATAGCTCGATGAATTACTTAGGCAATTTTCTGGTCTAACGAGCATATGACGACGAAGAAAATATTATAAGTAAATATTGAGATTAAAGATTTGTAAAGAAGCAAGTGAGGTGTGTAAGAATGGGCCTGTGTGGCGTTCTGTTGTTCGTGCCTACCCCGCAAGGGACCTGGCGTGAAGTTATGTATGTATGTATGTATGTAAAGATTTGTGAAACGTACTTTGTTTTAGTGGTAGACTAAATGGTTGTGCCTACGAAACTAATACAGTCTAAGTTCCGCTTTCGCTGATTACTTTTATTTTAAATTAAACTGAATATTATACGGCATTAAATATATTTTAGCCATATCATTACATAAATGAAACTGAGCAATAATAATGTACAATATTTAGTTTAAATAAACCTTGTATCTCTATATGTTTATGCCGCTTACTGCCAAGACGCTTGAAACGAAAGTGAGGTCCTCAGCCTCGTCTAAAAATTATCAAAACGACTCATTGACTCTTCAGGGGATCAGAAGGCTGGTGCCTACCTCGGGGAACGGGTCAGTATGGCGATACAGCGAGGAAACGTAATCAGCCTTCTGGGCACCTTACCCATAGAAGACGGTGGTCTAGGCTCAGTATTATACTTATAGTCTTGAGGGACTATGGGTAGAATACAATATAAGAAAGTTATAAAGTTATATTGCGTACCGCTGTCGAAAGAATACTTACCACTTGTTGTATAAACCTTGTATTATCTACAGATAAATAAATTGGAGTGTCTGTTTGTAAATGCATATGAAAGTATATACGGTACTTAAATCAATTAAAATTTTGATCTGCCTGTCTGGATGTTCCGGCTAGTTCATGAAACGGATGGACTAATTTTGACGGGACTTTCACTGGCAGATAGCTGATGGATAATATGACGGATGGCTGATAGATGGACGATGGCTTTTTATTCTGGGAATTCCGCGGGAATTTAAGTCAAGCGTGCACGAAGTCGTGGACATATGCTGGTACTCAATAAACTTAGGATATATAAGAGAGGAAATATTATATAAATCGAGAAATAAAAAATCTAAGACATAATTTAAAAAATATTGCATAACATACATTCTACATTAATATTAGTGTGTTAGTAGTAGTGCTTCTGCCCGCGACTTCGTCCGCGTGGTTTTTTTTTAACTATCCCACGGAAACTATTAAATTTTTCAGGATTAAAAGTATCCTACATATTGACCAGGGATACCACCATACAAAATTTCATTAAATCAGTCCAGTCGTTTCGGAGATTAGACCGTAGAAACAGAGAAACAAAAAATTTGAAAAAAATAGTTCTATTCCACTTTTTACATCTCCTGGCTTGGTTTTTAGCATTTTTTTTCATAGTACAGAAATTCGACCTCTACAGTTTTATTATATGTATAGATAGATTATTCACACGCAGAATTAATGATTAAATAAATGAATAACATAGATTATAAACTCGAATAGACGTCACACTTGATACTGGCTCGATTTTTTATTGTCGTTATACAGCCAACACGTTCACGGTCCATCGAATGAAAAATGGCTACCATCGCCTATGGACATTTGTAACTATAAAGGTGCTACCAAAGTAATAAAACTACGTTTTAACGGTTTTAAGTGCGATAATTTATTTGATTTTTATTATTCCGATGTTTCGGCCACTTTTTAGTAGCCGTGATCACGGAAAACAAACGTTATTATTTACTCTATGGGAGCCTAATCTTTTGCTGTTTCCTGAAGAGTTTCTTGCGCCGTTTCTTCTCTTTAAGCCATAATATGATGCGAAGATTAGGCTCCCATTAAATGATAACCATAATCAAATTAAAAACTAAATAATTACAATAAATAAGCTGGCGGTAGGCTAAATAAATCTTTAAAAAACTCGTTGACATTTGACAATTTCGTCTTCCGCGATCACGGCCCCTGAAAAGTGACCGAAACGTCGGAATAACAAAAATCAAATAACCGCACTTATAACCGTTAAAACGTAGTTGTATTATGTATACAAGTCGCGAAAACTTAAGAAAATATTATGTGCTACCAAAATTTGGTCTGTAAGGCCGAAACACAACTGAGGGTTTTTAGAGCGGCATACTCTACCAGGGTTGATAGCATACAGACCGATATAATTATCGGTCTGGAAATGTAAGAGGCGATAAAACAACCCATAGCCGGGTGAAAGGGTAACTCCTATCACCCAGCTATGGGTTGTTTTATCGCCTCTTATAATTGGCTAATCGGCCGCAGGAGTATTCTTTCTCCGTTCCTGCACAAATGATAGAGAAATCGTAAAGCCATTTTTAAGAAAGCAAAAGAAATAAATACAGTCCGATGTTTCTAAGTTTACTTCAATTAGTGGATGACAAAATATCGAAATAGATTGTCACGATGCTGTTATTCCCGTACACAATGAGTCAGACATCAATCAAAAAGAAAAACTATTTTCTATTTCATTTGTAGTTTCTATGTTATTTATGTTAGAAATTATTTGTAATAATAAAACATAATAATGAACAGTATCTTCGTACAAAAATAGTTCAATGTTTTCTTAGTTAAAGATTTATATATACTTACATATACCTAGTGTTACAACTCAGGTTCCGGCAATCAACCGAGGATTACGATGCGAGCAAGACGAACATTTGATAAGCTATATAGTTACGGACTTTGCGCGTGTTATTGAATTGTGCAGTTTGTACTGGTTGTATCCAGTTATATTTGTATCTGTTTTATGCGTGTTTGTATAGTTCTAATAAATTCTATAGCAATTCCAACGGCATTTTAAGTCGAGTCCTGTAGCTCGTAACACTATTAGTATAAATAGTTGAGTATTAAGTAAGGATTGTAAGTTGACGTAGTTTTCACATGATGCTCTAACAGAGAGACGGGCATTTTTAAATATATTTTTAAAGTCTGTACAAACTCGATTCGTCTACAATTTATTATGTTTGAGAACTTATAGCCTACATACAATAAAATAAATGTTAAATTATTATATACATACATACATAACTTCACGCCAGGTCCCTTTCGGGGTAGGCACGAACAACAGAGCGCCATACAGGCTTATTCTTACATGCCTCACTTGCTTCTTTGACACTCATAGCTCTTGTCACGCATGCTCGTCTGTTCTTAAGGCTCCTGATATCAACTTCTGCTAGTGCATGATCAATTTGATCATGGAAGGTGTGTCGTGGCCTTCCGCGACTTCTGAACCCATCCACCTTTGCATTGTATATCTGTTTAGTCATTCTTTCATCATACATTCTTCCACATGCCCGAACCACCGAGCATTCCTTTCCTTACCTTCACCCCAACACTCTCTTTCTTACTTCGGTATTACGAACGCGGTCCGCGAGCGTCACTCCGCAGATTTTGCGCAGTGCTCGCATCTCGACCGCGTTTACTCTACTTTCATGCTCTCTCTTCCATACCCAACTCTCGCTTCCATACGTGAGCGTAGGTACCAGCACCACTTATTATATAATATGTATATATAATTTGTAACAAATATAAAAAGAACCAACAAAAAAAATGTGTTTATATATTCTTGAGTTGGACAAATTGCAATAAACATTATAGTCGAGAGAACCACAAAAATTGCTTGAACTAATATTATAACAGATTGCGATGGGAGCGACGATATATAAGAATTTGCCGCTTAATTTATTTGATACCACAATGAAGACTTGGCCGGTTCCTGTACCGATTTAGACGTATGTGACTGCGATTTATAAATTGTTACGCAATACGGACTGAAATTTTAATTTCAAGGGTTTTTACTCACACTAAATTCCGCTGTTGAATTATCATGTACTAGCAGAAGGTGAAGTCAGGAGCCTTAAGAACAGACGAGCGTGCATGAAAAGAGCTATGAATGTAAAAGAAGCAAGTGAGGTGTGTAAGAATAAGCCTAAATGGCGCTCTGTTGTTCGTGCCTACCCCGCAAGGGGCCTGGCGTGTTATCTGGAATTTCCAAACAATAATGTATTAAATTCTTTTCATTCATAACACTTTAATTAAAATAGTTTATCAATGACTTCAATCCGCTATGGGTTGTGCCAATTGCTAAGCTTGTTAGACTGTAAAATTATTGGAGTGATGGCGAGGTGTTCTAAAATGCTTGTATAGTGTGAAGAGTTTTCCTGAAGAGAGAATTTCCTGTGGCCGGGCGGCCTGTCGTCGCGACAAAACAACCTACAGCCATGTGGTAGGGCATTTGCTCGACTGAACGGCGACCACCCGTGGTCTAGAAAATTCTGCCATAAACAACCTTGAGTTGTGTTCCGGCATTAGTGACCAGGTTCCAGTCTCCGTTAAGAGAGCAGCAGCGCATTTGTAGCACCTTTCGTGTTGCAAATGTCCATAGGCGATGGTTATCGCGTTACATTAAGTGTGCCGTCTGTCTGCTGAACTCCTGTCATAAAAAAAACAATGTGTTAAAACTGTAAGGTTCTTTGATTATTACCAAGAATTAAAACCGCATTAAGTTCTTCTCTTTTATTAATTACATACATATCTTGCCATGTTCAAAAAACTGGTACGGGAATATTATCTCACTTTATAATAAATATTTAATATCATATTACATCTACGTTTATTTATTAGTGTATTTGTATATTAATTAGTAGGTATATATAATATTAATATATTATGTATTAATACTACTATTAATGTTGTATAGCTATTGTAGTTGCTATACACATATTAATGAGGTATATATTAGTATATATATAATATTAATATGTGTTATTGATTATTCTCTTTTTTATTCATTTTAGGTTTTGTGTTTAAAAGTTATATTTTAGCAGACTGTATTAAGATTTGCTGGTGTATACGCGTACATATACAAAATTAAAACTGCACTCACTTCAACTATAGTTTGTATTAAATGAATAGCAGATAATAAATATTTTTCATCAACAGTTCAATAGCAACTGACTTAAAATTATTAGACACATTGTTTTATTATTATAAAATACTAGCTGTCCCGGCAGACGTCGTCCTGCCCGGTAAAAAATAGTTGATCGTAGAGGGTTGAAAATCTAGGGTTGTATGTATTTTTGTATGTTGTATCATAAAAAAATAGAAATTAAAAAATTTGTCTAAAAAATAAAAATAAAAATTTAGGGGTGGACTACCCTTAACATTTAGGGGATGAAAAATAGATGTTGGCCGATTCTCATAGATACCGGATAAGCACAAAAATTTCATCAAAATCGGTCAAGCCGTTTCGGAGGAGTATGGCAACGAAAACTGTGACACGAGAATTTTATATATTAGATTTAGGCTTCCATGCAGCCAGTGTCTATGTAGGTTTCCTACATATTCCCAGGGGAGAAGTAAGAAACTAAAGGAAACATGAATTGATTAATTATCATCAATAGGCAGTAAACAAACCTTTGTAATTGATCTTCTATGAATGTTACCATTCTGTGCCCTCACCTCTACGGTTCTAACTATACCGTCGGCCCCTGGAAATACGTTGATTACCCGAGCCATAGGCCAAAACAAAGGCTTGAACATCGTTTTCAACAAAAACTACTATTATGTGATATTCATATATCCTATTATATGTGTATTTAATTAGCACACCACCGTCATACACTTACGAATTTCCTGTTCATAAAATCCATAGCCCGGGTTGTCTGGAAGAGATCGCTCTAAAGCGATAAGGCCGCCTAATGCTCCTACTTTTACTGTTTAATGTTACTACTGTAAATTGTTTATTTTATGTGTATGTGGTGAACAATAAAGTGTTTTCTATTCTATTCTATCTACGGCGAAAGCATACCAAGGCAAGGGCACAGTAATTTTTTTTTATATGAATACTTATTCAATGCTAGTACTTTTCTGTTTCTTCTATTCAAATTTTATTTGCTACTAGGATATGCCGTGCATTTATCCACGCTTGACTTGAAATTCCCGCGGGATTCCCGGGACACAAAGTACCGCAGTATTTAAAAAAAAATGTGAGCTATGTGAAAACTGTGCGCATTTTTATGCATCCGAACAAGTACAAACCGCTCCCGGGAAAATTCTCACGGGATTTACAGAAAAAAATTATCACAAATTTAACTGCATAAAATTTGCTATCGATTAGTGAAAAAATCGCATTAGATTTCGTTTTTTTTCAACCTGGCCATTTTAAATCATTTCCAAAAAAAATCCCGCGGGATTTTCAGAAAGAAAATAGTGCAGATTTATATTCTAAGAATTTGCAGTAGTTTTTACGCAAATCCCGAACAAACCGATAGAGATAAGATAAAACTAATTCCAGCCTGTTTTCCTTCGTTTATATAATCTATTCCAGTTATATTTTTCAAGTGAAACTTCTTTATCGGCGTTGGAAAAAAATTTACCGTCACTTTTTTCGGTTACGCGCCATCTTTTTCTTTTATTTAACCAATTTCTGTAAAGTTGCATATAGTAGATCATTTTTCGAAAAATAATGTCATAAAGAAGTTTCACTTCTTACGTGTGTACCCGCACATATTTTTTTAAATAGCTTCAATGCACAGACGGTATTTTTAGAATGTTATGATATTACAGATTATAGGCAATTTTTTATTTCGATGACCTGATCAAGTTCATTATACTTCTTTGTACCTGTGAAGGTGTTCCCATTTCGTAAAATAACATATATGTTGGAGTATTGACCCACTTACGAGTAGGTCGCGGGATATTTGGAGCGGCTGAGCATAAAATCATCGGTTCCACACAGACAACGTTTCGCAAGTTTCCAAAGTGTGGAAAGATCGTTTTATTAACATATGTGTTGAACTTGTTATTTAAAACAAACTATGGCTGCGACTTGTTTTGTGTAAGACTTGTAATAAAAGATAAATTAAAAAAATGAGTACAGACTTTTGATAAAGTTGAATTTATCATAATATTAACCTATTGTTACGAGTTGCAGGACTCGAATTAAAATGTCGTTGGAATTATTATAGAGTTTATTTGAACTATACAGACACGTATAACACAGGTACAAATATAATAACACGCACAAAATCCGTCACTAAATAGATTACCGAATGTAGTATACACGTCTTGCTTCGCTTGTGGTTATTGCTCGGCTGCCTTGTCCATCAATTAAGGCATTTGTTTATACTGCCCGGATGCAATATGTCTACTCGGGACGTGACAGAATTTCCTAGAATCACACCTGGCTAATGACTGCCATAAAATATTTCAATACACATTGGGCTGTTTTTCTAATCACAAATTTTAAACAAAGTAAACAAAAGAAGTCCAAATACCGAAAAGGTAATAAAATGTGTTTCTCCAACTCCATGATGCTAATGAACAAGTACAATAACAATAGCTGTTCTCCACAATAACTTAGAACCTATGCAATAAATAAGTGAACAAAAGAAGATGATCATAAAAGGATTACAATTAGTTCAAATGCCGACAGGTAATAAAATTGTGGGTTTTACAGATCTTTTACCGTGCTGGAAATTTGTCTTTGTCCAGGCGGGCTAAGTTGTAATAACATTCTATATTTTTAGCCACAGCTATTCTATAGAACTGGTTATAGTACGTATGATACTGTATTATAACCCTGTATGTATAAAGTAAATAATGAAAAATAAATGTGTATTAGTTTTTGTCCTATTCCCAAAGTGCTATTTTTCTTTTCAAAAAGTTCCAACTATAGTACTTCTGTTATGAGTGCGCTTAAGATGATAAAAAAGTATCTCCTTACTACCTTATCTCCTTTACTACTGATATATTTAAAGTTGATAAATACTATAGTTTCGTCGCCTTGTAAAATCAACTACATAAACTTGAATTTCTCACGCAACCGCTGTTTATAGCAAAGCTATACACCTTATAATGTAGTCGAACGTGACTCACAAAGTGTTGAAATATAACCAATAAACACTGCAACAAGGAGATTTAAAGACGATTAAACAATTCCTTCATGCTTACTTTAATTCCTTGACAGAGCTGGTAGAGTAAACAGAAGTCAAACGTCAAAAATAACTTCAAACGATGTCAAGCCTAAAATTCCGGTAACGTACCGAAAATTCTATAAAAAACAGAACCATGTGAAATAAAGAGAAATATAATATGATAAGTGTGAGAGGATTGCTGGCGGTGATGGTGAAAAGTGCCTTCATAGCCGCATTCCTCAGCATCCCGAGTCCAGTCGTTGCTTTCACAGGTTTAACCATTATTGTTTACTCCTATCAAGAGTTCAATACTGACATTTAAACTCTTATATTATTTATATATGTTGTAAATATGATATAGTAAATAGATAAATAATGTAATTTAAGTAGGTTTGTAATAACTACCTAATAATCTGGCCCACCTACATCGCCAGATTAGGTTAAATTATTCCTCAAGTTAGGTTGTCTGGAAGAAGTTGCTTTAAGCGATAAGGCCACCTACCTATTGTTTCCAATTTATACCATGACAATATTGTAATTGTGCATTTTGAAATTGTACATTTGGTGAGCAATAAAGTATTATTCTAGTGTTATTCTAAATAGTCACATTTCTAGTTCATACTTGTAAGATAGATAGTAAATATGTGTATAAATAAATGTACGATTAAAAGTTAGAAAGTACAAATGTAGTAATTACACTACACAACAGTATAAGTGTTCAAAATTTTTAGTTTTAGATATTTTTCCAAATTTGTACTAAGAAGAATGTATTAAATAAAAAACAAAATTTGTAATAGTTCATAAGAAATAAAATGAAAATAAATAATCTGCCCAGCATCATGGCAGAGGAGATGACAAAAAATACCCTTATATTATTACTTTAATTCTAACCCTTTCACTTCTTTTCTTTTTTTTAAAGACAAATAAAAAAAACCCTGTATAAGGGTCCGTTAATATCCGTTTTTCGAGAACTAGGTAAAGGTAATATAGGTAAGGAAAAGGTATATACTCGTAGATGATATATAGATGGATTTAACCGTAAGCATGCTGGTAAGATATAGATATCTAAGACCGAATTTTAAGTATGGGATAATTTGTCGTCATACACATTTACAGAGTAGTAAAAATGATGTCCACCCCTTCAGCTGATTTAAAAACTATAAGGCGAAAAGTTCTGTAATGAAAGCGTATTATACAGTAAATTAATATCTAAGACATAAATAACTATATTATAATTAATGACGACCTCCATAATGTATAACAATATATTTTGAAATTCACTAACTGACAATAAAATATAATTTGTAGTAATATGACATTGTTTTATGCTTATATAGAGATACCATTTTATATAATTTAATAATTTGTTTATGATTAAAAAATGTAATTATGGCCAGGCACCATTACAATCGCCTGTATTGTACGTCTGAAAGGACAAACTGTAGTTCCAACAAAAAAACTCCAACAACTTTTTAATTTTATGATTGTGGCAGTTATACAATAAATGTTTATTCTTTTCTATTCTATTTTATTTTAAAATATCTTAAACAATAAGCTTCAACTAGTTTTAGAAATATGTATGTGGCATATTTGATTTAATATTTTTTTAGAGTCTCGTAGCCAAATAAGATAAATATCATTGGTTTCCAATAAATCCTTCAATGTGCGTGATTACATATCCACTTGGCCGATCAATCATTAATAGATATCAAATTTTCTACAGGATTTAGAAATTGGTCAAGAAAAGCACTCTACAATAAAATTGACCTCGTCACCCAGCCCTGCTACACTCAAATCCTCCCGGGTCTCTATTTAAGCAATGCCAGAGCCGCAGCCGACAAAGATGTACTTAGACGCCTTAATATCACCCATGTGCTCACAGTTGAGGCACGCAGGCTGCCGAAGTCAACTTTTGAAGATACCAACATTAGCACCCTCTACATTAGGGCCTACGACACTCCTCACACCAATCTCTTGCCCTACTTTCCAATGGCCAACGCCTTTATTGAAGAAGGAATGCAGGCTGGCAACGTCCTCGTGCATTGCCACTTCGGAGTGTCCCGGTCCGCCACCATAGTCATTGCTTACATAATGGAGAAATACAAGCTGACTTTCGAACAGGCCTTCCTCTACGTCAGGCAACGAAGGAAGTTCATCAACCCCAATCCTGGTTTCGTGAATCAGTTGAAAGAGTTCCAAAGGTTGAACTATGATGTCAGTGGGTTCCATAGGTTTGAAGCATATGTTCACGTAAATGCCAGGAAGCATAAATATAAAATAGCATCTTTAGCAGCTGTCGCTGTTGGTGTTCTAGTGCCTATAGCAGTTTTGGTTGGTTAATTAGTAAATCAAGTGAAAGTTTTGTAATATATTTAACAAAGTTTATCATTACAGTCCACTTATTAACAAAGATGCTTATTATTGTATAATTAAATCGTAAAACTTCAAGCATTTCTCAAGAAAGTTATTGATATTCTCCACTAAAGATCAGATTAGTGTAGCAATATGGAGACTTCGCAAAATAAATGGGGGTAGGCAGAGACTATAGATTCCACATGCGACGGTCCTGACAAACATCTTTCGCTTCATTTACTATCATTAACAAAAAAAATGCCCGTAAAAGCTTCAATCGATATGCCGACATCAGCGCCACCTACCGGGCCCAATTGTGAACCAACTCAGAAACCTTCTCTGGCTCATGCACAACAACTTTGCCAAACATCATCACATGATCAAATGTATAGTTTACGATTATATAAAGGACATACAGACAAACATTCATTTTTATATACCTATAAAAAAAGTTATAAAAAACAATATCAAATATTTTCATTACTTTCTAAGAAAGCTATCCCGCGTTAGATTGTATGGAAAGTAAGATATTTTTACTGGTATATTGGCGAGCTTGACGGTACTGAAAAATGTATGCAACGTGTTTATTTGAACTTTAGAAATCATAATTCAAAAGCTCGGTTACAGTCAAAAATACAAGAGGAACGGTTTTGTGATTGTACCTATGAAACACAGATTATTTAATTTTCAAATTTAGAACAACCTACGATATTCGGCGCGTGCGCAGTTGCTTAGGAAGTGCATTCATTTGATCGTTTCAATTGGCCGTGAAACCATAATCCTATAACTATCCCGAAAAACTATCATTGAAATAAATTATTTCTAAATTACTGCATCGTTCATTTTATTAAGAGACCGGCCAATTTCTTTATTTTATTTGGCATTTCATTTCAATTCTGATTGTATATCGTAAACGATTTATTGGTGTATTTTAACATTTTTTAATTAAATTTAATTTAATGGCTTCCTCGTCCAATATTCTAGTAAACTTTTAAATAAAAGATGCAAATACTTTACCTGGGAACCTGAATGACTTTACGTTTTCAAATTCTGTATTTTTTCACAAAAAGAGAACCGTTTTAAAATATTTTAGTCGCTTAACAGTTATCCATCTGTCTGTGAATGTCAGATAGTCCAAAAACTATGTAGTCCTAGTAGTTGGTGTGAAAAATAACTGACACAGGTACATCGGAAGGAACGTGTATGTATGTAGATACAGTTTTACACAAGTTATAATTTCTCCCTACATCAGGAGTCATCTGCGCAGAAGACCAATTTTAATAGCGTGGGACAGTGTACGAATCGTGTAAGTGGCACAGATTTAAGATTTTATAGCAAATAACATCATGTTATTTCCGCTTTGCAAATGAAGTTCATTGTAGATTAATGACATGACGGAAACTGGTCTGCATTTTTGCGAAACTAAAATTGCCGATCAGTATAATACGTTATTAAGAAGAGACTTCACGTCTCTGCGTATTCTTCTTACTGTAACATAAAACGGGAAGTGTTCCAATGAACTATTTAGAATAGTGCCTTCATCCTCTTTCTGCCATCGTTTGGGAGTTCATCCCCACTTCCTCGAGCCGCTTGACTCATGTACGCAAAGGTTCTGTAGAACATTTCTCCTGCGTACCGTAGGGATTCGGAATGAGTTCCCAGTCGAGGTTTTCCCACAGCGCTACGATATGGAGTTTTTTTAAAAGGGTGACATAAAATTTCTTCGAGTCCGGCAGCTCGTTAGAAACATCTTTGGTGTTACAAATGACCGCCATGTTAGGTGGGCCGCCAGCCTGTCTGCTGTGCTCCAGCTATAAAAGAAGTTATGTAAAACTGTAGCATTTGACAAAAAATGCTGGTACATATGAACACATGGTGCAGTTAAATGTAAAGATATAAAACTTAAAGTTGGCCACCCTAATTTTTGGTTAAATCACACAATTAAATCTTAAAAGTTGCATTTTCCACATAGTTCGAATCAGAGGCCAACTCTCAAACGCCTTTCGTTTGTCCGATCAGTCCGAAAGAGTCAATGAAATTTTGATAGAGGAAAGAAAGAACAAGATTAAATTAAACTACAATTATATAGGCTCTATAACACGATAATAAATGGATATTGTACGGGTGGTACATATAAACACAGTTTGAAATGTTAACAATATTTAATTAAGCTTTATTTTTATTTGATTTATTTACTTATTGGAGGAGTTCAGCAGACAGGCAGACGGCCCACTTGATGGAAAGCGGTTACCATCGCCTATGGACATTTGCAACACCAAAGGTGCTACAAATGCGCTGCTGCTCTATTAAGGGAGACTGGAACCTGGTCCCTAATGCCGAAGCACAACTCAAGGTTGTTATGGCGACATACTTAAGACCAGGGTTTTTTTTTTTTTTTTATTGCAGAGATCAGCAGACAGGCAGACGGCCACTGATGGACAGCGACCATCGCCTATGACATGCAACCAAGGTGCTACGAATGCGCTGCTGCCTCTTAGGGGGTGGTAGCCATCCAGTCGGGCAAATGCCCTGCCACCTGGCTGCGGGTTGTTTTGTCGCCTCTTACCACAGGCCGCCCGGCCGCAGGAAATTGTATTCTTTCTCCGCTCCTGCACGGATAAAATATAGTATAGTATGGTTATATAATTACAATTAGTTTTTTGGTATAAATTATATAAAATAGCGCGACTTGTCTTGTGGCGTGTGTAAACGTTGATTGTTCAACGAAGTAGTAAGGAATGAATTGAATGATAAGGTGGCGTGCCCACGCCGTCTTGGGATGGCGGCCGATCCCTCCCCGCTCTTCTATTGTTCTTAAAAGATAAATCCGCCGAACGGGGAACCTTTGCTGCCACCATCTGTGGCATGGCGTGAACAGATATAATAATAACAAAGTCTGATAGATATATGTATCTCATCGACGTAGACAACGCATCCGCTCCCCTTGAGTTGCAGATGTCCATGGGCGACGGTAGCCACCTATCACTAGGTGGTCCGTTTGCCAGTCTGCCTACTATCAAACATAAAAAGAAAAAAATGTAGTACATAACATAAAGAGCAGAAAAGACCAGACTTACATTGCCAGATTAGTTAAGAAAGTTTTTTAAGCGAGGTTGCCTGGAATAGATCGCTATTAGCGATAAAGCCGCCTGTTGTTTTACCAAGAAGTATTATAATTATGCATTTTTGTAATTATGTTTTTTGGTGGGCAATTGTGTTATCTATCTAATATATCTAACATAATAGTTTGTGGCAAACAAACCTATGTGCAGATCGTTTTATTAACTGACTTCTAAAAAGAAAAGGGTTTCTGATCGACTGTATGTTTGTTACGCGATTTCTTCGTCAATTGTGGACTTATTTTTCTTTATTTGGAGCCTCCTCCATGTTACTTCTAAGGTAGACCATTGTCATCGACTCAGGATCTGATTAAAGAATCCTAGGGAAATCCAGAGCAACCCTTGTAGAAAAGCGCAGAGAGCCGACACTCTTCGAAAGGCAAACTTGTATAAGCGTATCCGTCTGCCAGTAGTAGAGTTTCTGTACGCGCTTAATATATTATTTCTAAAGCTATTCAAGTATGTATAATAATAAATAGAAAATATTATTTTAACAAAAAACCGACTTCATACCAAAAATCCAAAAACAGTATTTTCTAAGACATCTTAACCCCCTGAAGTAAAATATAAAAAAGCACAACAAATTTGCAAAATGCACAGACTTCAGGATATTGTGGATTTTATTTTATTTACAAACCTCCTATTTCTCCAGATGATGGCCTCTGTGGTTGAGCAGGCTAAGCCTTTGCCGGCCTCCCTCACTGTAACGCGGAGGCTCCGGGTTCGATTCCTGGTATAGTAAATTTCGGAAACGTATTTTCTCCGTTATTTACTATGGTCTGGGCGTCTGGGATCGGCCCCAGAGTAGTCCTCGTTAATATTACCCATAACACAAGCGTAACTTGCTTAATTTGGGGATATACAATATATGTGTTTGTCTATAATTTATTATTGAAGTTGGTTTTATCGTTATTAAAACAAAATTCCTACAACGAACCGTCAGTTACACTTTTTGCAAAATGGCCACGAAACCCTAAAACCGCTGTTTCTCGTAACATAGATAATTACCATTAGCCATTTAATGTTCCGTGGCGGTGTCCAGAGTCGCAAACCAAGTGCCAAGTACATATCTTTGTTGTTTCTCACTGTCTACTATTAATTGGCGGTGTATTTTCGGTACAGCTAAATATATTCAGAGGTTAATACGCACAGGTGCTAGCTTGCGACTCTCGTTATTATATTCAGCTTGAAATTCAAGATCAACTATTACATTGTTGTATAAATACGTTAACTGCCGAACTCAGAGTTTATAGAATGGTTAACTTAACGGTAGATAGGCAACACTTGGGCCTTACCTATAAATATCTCGTTAGGAAAGGATTAGCCATGTTTTAAATCACAGACTCTAAGCCCTAATGAATGACTGTTTCACATAAAACTTGCCATCTTGCTTGCCTCTTAGCACGTTCAGTTCACACTAACTACCTCTCCATGTTGGTTATTTTTGACAGTTGAGTTACTTTACCACCTCTTATCCTTAAGAGGAGTTTATGGGTAATATTTTCACTAATCAGTTGCTGAGCAGTTACTTAAAATTTAACAAACGATTATAAGTAAGGCCATTTATTGTTCAATAAACAATTACAAAAATGCACGATTTCAATGTTGTCTTCATTTATTACTCATCCCGTCATACTATACCCATCACGTGAATGTTGAGGCGATCCAGCTCCTCGACAACACGGATATAACGAGAAGGCTCAAAAGGACGAAACCGTTTGAACTAGTGCTTTAAACAAAACTAAAGTGTACTGTGCTAACTTAGAACACATCAACAAAGTGTCTTCCCCTTAATAAGAAAAGCGCTAATGGACACTTTCTTAGTTATATACTTTTAGTCAATTTAGGTTATATTTAAATTACTTATTAATCTTTTAGATTAGATTGTAATATTAATGTGGTATTTATAAATACAACATTTAAGAAAAAAAATTATTACTCATATGAACAATTATAAAATTACTTACCATTGAATACAATGTAAGAAAACTTAACTTATTTGTATTGCCGGGTGGCCTGTGGTAAGAGGCGACAAAGCAACCCACGGCTAGGTGGTAGAATATTTGCCTATTCGGATGGTTACCAACCCTGGTCTTGGATATGTGGCCATAACAACCTTGAGTTGTATTCCGGCATTAGTGGCCAAATGGCCAGGACCTTTGGTGTTGCAAATGTCTATAGGCGATGGTAACCGCTTTCCATCAGGTGAGCCGTCTGCCTGTCTGCTGACGTCATGCAAAGAGCACAGAAGTTACCGGTCCACCTGGTAGAAAGTGGCAACCATCATATTAGCGTTAACAAAGTTCCTACCAAAGGCAATTACTACCCTTTTTGAACCGATGAAAAGAGAAGTAGATTGTCAATTCGACTTTGTTTTTCACGCGATTTCTTCGTGAATGGTAGACCGGTTTTCTATTTTTTTTTATTCGAAAGATTCTACTCCTGCGGTTGTCCCATTATCACCAAGTCGGAATCTGATGAGTAGATCTTAAGGAAATCAATAGAAAGCTTTATTAAAGAGCACCTACAGTCATCGAGAGGCAAAATTGTAACGCATGCCAGAAGTAAAATTTCTGCACGCGCTTAATATATTATTTCGAAAGCTATTCAAGTATTAGCGCAACTAAAAATTAGAAAACATATGTTTTTAATGAAAACAAAACTTAAGAGCAAGAATATATATTTTCTACTAAATCTTGAAGTTGGTGCGAAGTAAAGCGTAAAAATGATTACATTTTGCATTTTTTTGCGTTTTACTTGGCACCAACTTCAAGATGCTGTATCTATTTATTCTTTGTTTTTTTAGTTTGAAGTCGATTTTTTTAATAAAAAAAATCCAAAATTCTAGAGATTCTTCCTGAGTACCTTTCGTACTCAATTTCGAATCTCGCCACCCTAAGGCGTAAAGTGTAGAAGACCGTTCCGCCGTTCTTGGTATTATTGCTCATACGATCATTTATTACTTAAATCTGAGCCAAATTAGACTCTTGTGTCATGACTGGTTTAAATCCTGTCCAATACATTTCGTAGACCTATTTTATTGATATCGCCTGTTGGCAACGAATTCGAAAATATAATGTCTATTTTGATTCCGCCGAGTGACGTAACCTGAAGGAATGTAAACGACTCGCACTGCTATTTCTGCTAGAGTTTAACGGTGACGCACACGACACACATTCTTACATGGACATTTTGTCTATTGTTTGTAGACAAATCTCCGTATAAGAATGTTCTACGCTTCTATAGCATCTGTTGTATTATAAAGCTATAATTCGGCTTAAGTCGGGCAAACAATATGTACGGCGAGCGCAGAACTGCATATTTGGTTCCGCGCTTGTTCAATTAGCTGTAGAGTTTAGGGAAAGCATTGTATCAATAAATATCAAAATAAACTGTAAATACATTTTCTAAAACAAATCTAATTTATAAAATTCTCGTGTCACAGTTTTCGTTGCCATACTCTCCGAACGCTTGACCGATTTGATGAAATTTTTGTGCTTATCCGGTATCTGTGAGAATCGCCACATCTATTTTCATCCCCTAAATGTTAGGTATACCTAATTTTTTTTATTTTTAGACAAAATTTTAATTTCTATTTTTTATGATACAACATACAAAAATACATACAACCTAGATTTCAACCTCTAGATCAACCCTATTTTACCGGCAGACAGTCTGCCGGACAGTAGTGTAATTTTAAAATTGTTAAGTGCTACGGACGTAGTTACCTATAGCATTAATATAAACCACAGAGGTTTTCTAATGCTATGTATAATTCGCCAAGTTGTAATCATTTTTTTGAATTGATAAATAACGCGCCTGCGGACTCTACCTCATAGGTGGCGAGGAAAACGGGGGACCTTTTGTGCCTGCTTAACATTCGATAAGTTAAATTTGGTAAGTTCTATGGTAAAGAAAAGAGTTAGGAATGAATTTAAAAAATCTTTTTTTTTGCTAATAACTTTAATTTTTAATTTAGGGCAAAAAGTTATGTAAAAATATTTGTAGACAAAACAATTTGCTACAAATTATGACTTGAGAAATTATTTGTAAAACGCATAGTTTCCGAGATATCTCGAAAAAAGTGTTTTCACCGCTTTTTCAAAGATGGCGGCCGGGGGACAAGGATGGCGACCCCACAAACTTGAGATTAAGCTTCTATTGAACCCCCACATATGTCCCAAAAATAAAATTGCGTCCTCTAAGAAATTCAAAGCTCATGTAAAATTTCAATGGACTATGTATCAAATAGCTACTTGTTACTAACCACGGTACGTCGTAGAGCGAGTATTTATTCTACATTTTCAAGAATGATCATGCAATCAGAACGTTCTCGGCATACGCCATTGTTTTAATTAACCGTTAAAATTGAATTTTACGGTATTTGAGCATTGTTTGGCGAATTTACGTGTTTACGTTGTTTACATATAGAAAACGACGGGAGCTCTGAATATATTGGTTAAGCAGACGCTGTATATTTCGGTGAATTGGAAGGTTTACATTATATATATTTATTGAGACCATGTATTTTAAAACACCTTATATTTTAATATCAATATAATATAATTTTACTGTTCAAACAATGATCTGGTGAGAGCTCCCCGCCGAGGTTTTCCCTTTGCGCTACGATATGCGGTCATTTAAGAGGGGTGTTATACAATTTCTTAGAGGCCGGCAACGCGTTGGCTATGCCTCTAGTGTTGCAAACGTCCATAGGCGACGGTGACCACCTTTCTGGGCCGTCCGCCTGTTTGTCTGCAATAACACTGCAAAAACAATAAAAAAAAGTAAAAGGTGATGGTAGAGCCATGCTGGAATCATTCATTATCTTGATTATAGTTTCTGGGTACCCAGCTCGTTCGGTGTGATACTACGCCCTCATAGAATACTGGCGTGAAAATGTATGTTTTGAACTATCATGTTACATATAATGAAGAGAGGTCCGATAGCCCACTTCTTCCTGCCCTGTCCCTTCATAAAAACTGACAACACATTGCCTTCACCTCTGGTGTTACAAGTCTTTATAAAATGCTTAAAAACAGTAAAAAATAAAAGATGAATTACGCTGCAGTGCAAGACTTTATTAGTGCAGGAACGGAGAAAGAATACAATTTCCCGCGGCCGGGCAGCCTGTCGTAAGAGGCGTCAAAACAACCCTCAGCCAGGTAGGGTATTTGCCCGTCTGGATGGCTACCACCCCGGGTCTAGTGTATGCCAACATAACAACCTTTACTTGTGTTCCGGCTTGAATAGCCAGATTCCAGTCTCCCTTAACAGAGCAGCTGCGCATTTGTACCACCTTTGATATCAAACTCCAAAGGGCGCGAGTTTTAATTCTGACCTGAAGGCATGCACCCCCAATGCAATTTTCTTACCAAATTGTTTCAATTAGCACATACTAACGATGAAGGTAAACAATGTAATGAATCCTGCACATCGAGATAGCCGATGTGAGAAACTCGCCAATATGCCTTGTACTTGTACATTAGCGGGCAATTTCATGATTTTTGGTCCCCTCCTGACCTTGACACAGCTGCCTTTTTACGTCAAGAAATTATTAAATTAAAACAACTGTAATTTGTTTTATTTCCAGTTAAATTATTTTTAATAGTTTAAACAGCAGCTATTTCAAATAAAAGTCGCTATCTTGCCTCTTAGCAGTCTCTTAAACTACCTCTCGACGTTGGTTATTGTTGACAGATATTAAAGTCACTTAACCACCTCTTATCCTTAAGAGGAGTTATGGGTAAGATTTTCACAAATCATTTGCTAAGCAAGTCCTTAAAAATTAAGGGACGATTATAAGTAATGCTTAGTACTTTATTATATTTTAAAATGTGACGTAGTGAAATTTAAGACTCCTCCCACCCCACACTACGTCGACCCTCTCGCCATCCTTAAAGTATGATATAATTTATGTATGGCCACTTATGGGCTGTAATTGTTTGCTATTATTATATGCGTCGATATTTCAGCGAAAAGTAAGATACGTACGTGTATTTAATTTATAAAATAAGTAGTTTAATATGTCTATTTAAGTTCTATTTATTAAACTCAGCACCCACATCGCCAGATTAAGTTAAATTATTCCTTAAGTTGGTTGCATAGAAGAGATTGCTTTAAGCTATAAGGCTACCTATTGTTTTTAAAAAGACAATATTGTAAATTTGATGAACAATAAAGTTTTATCTATTCTATTCTGTCATTTAAAAAAGTGCTAAATATGGTCTAAATATTTTTTTTGGTGGTTCAAAGATTAAAAGTGTTATAATACAGCTCCGGAAGCGCTATCTGGCAATAAAGGCAGTCGCGTCAGATAATATGGGCGAGGGAGAATAAAATAATAATCTTTCCATATTTAATAAGAAATTTAATTTATTTCATTAAAAATATAGTCACAGATGTTCAAAGTTTAAAAAAGCTGTACTAAAAACAAATAATTTATTACAAAATACAGTGTCAC
Organism: Dendrolimus punctatus; assembly: GCA_012273795.1. Taxonomy (NCBI): domain Eukaryota; kingdom Metazoa; phylum Arthropoda; class Insecta; order Lepidoptera; family Lasiocampidae; genus Dendrolimus; species Dendrolimus punctatus. The sequence continues at coordinate 14,479,960 of CM022550.1, forward strand.
TTAATTTATATCCCTATTACGTTTGTGCGTCCGTTTATTTGACATTTAAATAATTAAACATTAACAATTAATTATCTATGATCTAGTAATCTCATAATTAAAAACATCTACAGCTAAGAGATTCGATGTCTGAAATAATAATAATCTAAAGTTTTTTATCTATGGATGGAAGGGAATTTTGGCGGAAATTTATAGTTGTATTTTCAAAGAACATATTTCTTTTCCACAAATTAACACTGTACAATATCGTAAGTAACTACGTAAGTATTGGTTGGCTAATAAAAGTAGAGACTGAAAAAGCGTGAAAATTATGGCAAAGTATTTTCTTAAGATATATCAAATTCGATGCAAAGCAACTTTAGAATTCAAAGGAAAATAATAACGTTGCGTAAATACTCTGGGCCTTACTTATAATAATCTCGTTAAGAAAGGATAAGCCATCTCTTAGATAAGAGACTCTTAAGCCCCTAATCAATTGCTGTTTCAAATAAAATTTGCCATCTTGTTTCTTAGCAGTCATTAAAACTACCTTTCTATGTTGGTTATTTTTGACAGTTATTTATGAGTTACTTTACCAAACACCTCTTATGGATAAGAGGTGGTGGGTAAGATTTTCGTTAATTAGTTGCTGAGCAGTTTCTTAAAATTTAACAAACAATTATAAAGTAAGGCCATCTATGGTGATTTGACATTGTTATACTGTTTTTTTTTAATTAGCCAATTTTTTTCAGTGTCTATACTCAGATCTAGATTTCACCCTTTTTTGATTCATAAGTGAGTTATGCGAGATGAATCAACAATTTACCACTGTGAGTTGAACATTACAGGATTTCGGTAGAAATTCTACAGTATTCAACTCACATTGGTAAGTTGCTCCAAGCTTGCAACATAAAAAAGTCAAACACAGCTGTCATTTTAGTAATTAAAAATCTCGACTATAGTTTCATTAACCATAGTAACCCTATGAAGTGAAATGTTACTTTTAAAGTTGAGCCGAGAACGCCTGTATTTGAATCCCAGACTTACAATTTGCCTAAACCTGAATTCAACAACTGACACTGACAAGGTCTTGTAGCCAACCAATCATAAAAAATCTCAAATTATAATTAATATTTTACATTAATCTTGTGAATTAAAACATAAATTACAAAGTGACTTCAGTAACTGGATCAATGTAGTTTACAGTCTTACAAAATCCATAGACAACTTACAAACTAATCCAATTAAGATATTATCTTAATTTATTAACAATAGTGTCTGTAAAACTTCTAAAAAACTAGGTCTATACATATACCTATCTAATAATCTCAAAGATCACTACAACAATTTTCATGTAGATCTCAAAATATATGCTAATGGGGGTAGATCATTATAGAATTAAGTTTAAAGAGATTCGAGAGGAACGAGACGAACCTTTATTTAGGGTACTTATTTTAATTAAGTTTTGGTAGACCTGCTATCCCCCGCGCGGTTTTATTTTATATTCTTACTTCATCAATAAGCTGCCTTGTAAATGGTTGATTTTACTACCAGCATTTACTACCACTTACAATCATAGAATTAAATTCTTGTACATTTACGGCCTTACTTATAATAATCTCGTTAAGAAACGATTAGGCATCTCTTAAGTAAGAGAATCAGACCCTAATCAATGAATATCTAAATTTAAGAAACGATTATAAGTCAGGCCCTTAATAACCTAAAAGCCGGTTTTACAATCAACAGATAAAAGTTATTTATATAATAAAATATAAACATCGAAAAATTAAAAATGTAAATTATGTTGTATTAATAAAATAGTTGAATGGTTTCCTTTTTGAATTCACTCAGATAATAATTTATTTGATCGATATCTCTTATGTGATGTTTCAAAAATCGGCCTTATAGTTTAATTAACAAGAATACATTCTAATTAAGAGATTATTATTCCCTCTAAACAACAATGTAAAGACAATTATTTTTCAAATTCATCTAAAATTTCTGAAAATATTTTTCATTTATCATTAAGTTTAATTTTTTTACAGATCGATAAGGCACTGGGTACAATTTCAAAAATATTTATGTACACGTCTATGTACATTAAGGCACTTAACCATAAATGCTTACTTTATAACATAACTAAGTAAAACCAGTGAAAACACTTCATACAAAAATTATTTTAAACTACTGTAATTGGAAGACGTCTAAAAATATTCTATGTACACAAAAGCTTACAATTGTCTTTTATATAATAAACTACTAGAATTTATAAAAATAATCAGTCTCCAATATAGAGATATATTCATTAGGGCGGTCGTTAAAAATTAAATTTCTTGCGACGCCCCCTAAAAAGCTTCCTTTTAATGAAAAAACACTGGGATTTTTTTATAATTTTTTCAAGTCAAGACAACACGTGCCTCAAGACGATTCAAGTTAATTTTTGGGTAATATCATGTTTTTTCAGGAAACTTCTTCATATTTAGAAGTAATCATTATTTTAAGATTGGAAAAGTTTTAACAATGAAATACCTTCCGTATTATCATTCTCAGTGATGAATTTCAAATTATAGTTTCAGAAAAAGTTTAAAATTCTTCGTGACTCAAGCTTATCTTTAAATTTTTCTTATATTTTTAGTTTTAACTTGAATCGTCTTGAGGCACGTGATGTCTTGACTTAAAAAATTATAAAAAAATTCCCAGTGTTTTTTCATTAAAAGGAAGCTTTTTAGGGGGCGTCGCAAGAAATTTAATTTTTAACGACCACCCTAATATTCATACAACCATTTTCTTCCGCACCATTTAAGATAGTAATTATTTTAAGAAGACATGACAGTTTTACAGAAGAAGGTGATGTATTATAATAATAATAGTCCGGAAATATCACAGTACTAGCAGTACTGGATTACTGGGAGTAACTCCAATTTATAGGGGACGGATAGACCCGCCATGCTTGGCCAAGACGGATTGGTGGGTCTCGCACATCGGTTATTTCGATGTGCAGGTGTTTCACCGCTAGTACGTGGTAGTTATAACAATATGCACATTACTAAAACTGCCTAAGTTCCGGCCAGAACTCAAACACAGGCCCCTCTTGAGTCTCGGACGCGTGCGTTGGTTACTAAGCTTTTACAGCTTAGTGGCTGGCAAAGGTGTTAAGCCGATATCAGACGGTTCATTTCTCTCTTTCAATTTTGATAGGATGCCTCCTATCAAAATTGAAGTTTAGTAAATTGAATTTAGTTTATGAAACCTTTCTAACAATTAAAGTACCTACTTTTATTTTTTTTGTCTCTTGCTCTTCGCAGATGATATTATCCTGGTAGATGAAGATGGGGTGGCACTTCAAAATGAACTAGACATGTGGCGGCAAGCACTAGAGGGCGTTAGATTTATAATCAGCAGAATAAAAACCAAATCCCTTTATTGTGATTTTGGCGGGACCTCTAGTGCTGTGCTTCTTAAACTAGGCTGATTCTAGTAACACTGTCATGTAACCCCGAATTCAGATACCTTGGTTCACTACTTCAGAGTAATTCGGATATAGAGAGAGATGCAAGAAGAATAAATGTAGCATGGCTAAACTGGAGACATGTAACCGGTGTGAGGTGCGACAAACTAATGCCACTGTAACTAAAAAGTAAAATATATAAATCTGTCATACGACCACTCATGCTACACGGGTCCGAATGTTGGGCCACCAAAGTGATAAACCACAAACGTCTCCACTCAGCTGAGATGAGAATGTTGAGATGCAAGTGTGGTGTTACAATAATGGATAAGGTGAGAAATGAGTACATAAGGGGATCTTTGAAAGTTGCGTCCGTGACTGAAAAATTGAGGGGGAAAAGATTAAATTGGTATGGGCATATAATGAGGAGGGATGAAAGTCAAATTACAAAAAGAATGTTAAACTACAAGATAGATGGGTACAAATGTAGAGGTAGACCAAAAAAAAGATGGATGGATGGATTGTGTGAAGGATGATATGATGATATGTGGTGTGACAGAAGATGTATGTCAGAGTAGAGGAGTGTGAAAGGAAAGACATATTGTGCCGATCCCAAGTAATGGGATATGGTGAAAGAAAAGAGAGATTTTTTGTCTCTTCTCTATACATTGAAAGACAGAATGTATCTTTTAATTGCGGCCTAACATCGGCAATAATGACGCGTTGATTTATAAAGTGAATGTAAGCTAAAAATATTGAGGGCGGTAGAGACGCTTAACATCTGTTAAGTACAGGCTCATACTTCTCCACTACATCCCTGTTAACATACGTCTTCATAGAAACTAGTAGCGTAATAGTAGCAGTGCGAACTTGCTGGACCATTGTAATTGCTCAAATTAATTTCTGAACACATCTTCTGCATAACTACCATGTCGTCCTTAATATCTATGTAATTATAATCAAATGTAAATATGACTACTGAATCATCTGGAGGTATTGGTTCTCTTCATAAAACGAAGACAATGAAGTCTGTAGATCATTCACAACCATATTATCACCACCTTGTAACGGATGTGTGCTACTTGACACCATTTCTGAACTTTTCCAATTTTCGCAACTCTCGACGTATTCTAATGTCCTTTGATAAGTGTCTTGTCGCATGGTATTGTTCTGACCTTTTTTCCTACCATTCGTTGCTTCTATTTGGGATTGGGATATATCCCAAACTTGAACTTCACTGGTCTGATTATTGTGACTCGTTAAACTGTTCATGCTACAGTCGGTCTGGTCCTTAACAACGTTGCCTATCATAGCAACACGAGTACCATTCTAGGTTTTTGACTCCCTGTCGACATATTCACTGAGTTTTGAGCTGATTTCTGCATGTTGTGCTTGTTAATGGTTACCAGGGTAATCCCATTGATTGTACGGTCGCTGATGATTGTAATACTGATTATTATTCATCATTGTTTGGTTATATTGATGATTATTTTCGGCGGAGGTGGACCCATAACATTAGTATTGTTTACGACAGAATTATAAGGAGGAGGCTGCGGATACTGCATATTTTGATTATACTGAGGGTTCTGTATAGATGGACATGCATTGGGTTGCTCGCAGTAATTATTCATAGCCCCACGACTCATATTTCCACTATTGTCAACACTCATTACAGATGACCTTGACATTTGCATTGGGTGAAGAGTGCTTTGATTTTGATAATTGACAGGATAATTCGGTATTTGATTGTTATAAACCATCTGAGTTTGTTGCACTGGGTGCATTGGCATTTGGTTGTATTGTGGAATCATTTGATACTGCATATTCGGAGCCCTCATATTTTGCTGATTCTGCATAGGATACGATGGACCTGATTATAATTTTGGTATTGATTTGTATTTCGGTTAGGCATCTTTGGCCCGTTCTGATGGGTCACGTAATTTGGATTAACAGGCATTTGTGGTTGATTCATATTCATGTTGACCATTTGATTTTGATTTACGGGCATATTCATCGGTATATTCTGAACCATCGGACTAGACATCCCTTGTGCCATTGGGCTTTGCAGTCCTGGGTGCATGGACTGGGCATGCCATGGCTCATCGGACTAGCAATATTCTGAGTCATCGGACTAGCCATATTGACCATAGGACTAGCCATATTTTGGGACATTGGGCTTCCTATGTTGGTATGTCTTGGACTCATCATCATTTGATTTGGCATTTGGGGACTCATCATACTTTGCATACTTTGTGGACTCATAGCGTTGTGTTGCGGAGACATAACACTCATAACACTTTGAGGTGACATTACATTGTACACACTGGGTGGGCTCATCATGCTATTTGGAATATGATGAGGACTCATTACAGTCTGTGGACTCATAGCACTATGAGGTAAACTCTGTGGACTTAACATACTGTGAGCCAAACTTTGCGGACTCAGGACATTTTGAGTAATTGTTGTTTTAGGACTCGGTTGGTTCTTCTGTGGCATCACTACTCTTAATCTTTGATTACTTGACTGCTCAGTCTGCCCTGTTGTCATTGTTTGAAGTGACTGTAACGGATTCGTTGGTATATTAGTCACAGCAGGCTTCGTAAATTCCTTCTCTGTTTCATTAGATTCAGGAATAACCTTTTCTTGTATTTGGGTTTTATTATCCGTAGATTTCGTAGCTAAAAGGGAACCACTGTTACCTGACATGCTAACATCTAATGATCTTAAATCGACTGGAATATCACTTATGTTGAGATCACTTCCTATGGCACCTAGATTTTTAAGTAAAGAATCGTCACTGTTAGCTACGCCACTGATTTTATCACTTGAGTTTGTTTGTATATCATTAGTAGTGTCTTTGGTTGAGTTATCTTTGTCGTCGTTAGTCTCTGGTTCAGGCTTGTTGGAGTCTTATTTGCTGGTGTTACCGGTTCGGTTGCCAATATTGATTGGTTAAGATATTGCATCATTTCATCTGGTATTACCAGCTTGTTCTCCACCATTTCTCCTTCCGCGACCTACAATCAAAATAATATTTATGATGAATACTAAAGTTAATTTCAAATATAAAACTAAAACCATAAACTTAAACAGAAAGTATTGCAAAAAATATTTTAATCATATAAAAGACACGTGTATGTATTCATTATGGGGTTGAGGCATTTTTATATAAAAATTATATAATTGGGTTCCTCACTGATTTTGCCAAAAAATATATTCCAATAATACTCCTGTAAGTTAATTTTTATTTTTTTTATTTAAATGTAATATTACCTGTTCCAGATTGACTTCCTGGTTCGGGTGGTGGACCTGTGCAGTGGTGATCACGGTGTTCGTGGAGTTGGACCGTGATCCTTGTATGTCACCGTATCACGATCGTCCTCAGTCTTGAAGGGGAACGGTGCTTCTCCCTGAAATTTTGTAAGTTCGAAGGATTAGTTTAAACCCTTCATTTTGTGATGAGCACACCCAAGTTACCCTTTTTTTAATAAAGGAAATCCGTTTAGGGATTATCCAACGCGAGTAAAGCGCTGTTGGGGGCTGTGTGGGATTCGTCACGTTGGGTTGGTAATAACACTCCCAGAGAAATGCTGTAACCACCTGCCTTGGCAATTGTCACAAGATGTACATTGTCAGAAAAGTGCTTTGAGGTTGGGACGTGTGCGCTACCCATTACGCAACCAGGACTAGATGCTTAGCACCTTTTAATTGATGAATCGATGGATCGATGATGGATATAAGTACTATTTTCCACTATGCTCAATAATTATAATTTCGGTTAGCAAAATTGATTAATTGAAATTTAATGTTCTTACTGTCAGAGAGGCACAAACATGGCCTATATTTAAGTACTCACTAAGAAAATACTACTTTACCTTAAACAATGTCTAATTCTTATATTCTTAATTAATAAAATATACATACTCGTATATCTTATAAATATGTTTGTATGTATTTACTCGATTTAATGCTCAGCAATACCTCGTTCGTTACCAGATTAGTTTGAAATATGTTTTAAGTTAGATGCCTGAAAGAAATTGCTGTGAGCGATAAGACAGCCGATTATTTTTACCATGACGATATTGAAATCGAACATATTTTGTAGTTGTTTATTTGGTGAACTATAAAGTATTATCTACTCTACTCCTCATTATTAAGGTGACACGATCGTCATGATATCTGTCGTGACCTTGAAATCGAGGAGGGAAAACATTATTTTAAATACCATAGATTAATTTAATACGAAGTAGGTACTTTTAACTTACCACATCCTCAGTCCCGCAAGAATATGCTTGATAAGCTTGGGCCTGATCGCTCAAATTGGACTGCTCTGAAAGTCTTCTCTGCTCTTCTTTAATTTGGATATTGGGGTCTAGCTCCAAAGTCAACTCTTCGGCCCGTACTTCTGAACATGTCACTCCTCGAAGTAACACAGCCTGAAATACATAATAGCTTACCATTACAGTGAAAAACAGGTATGATTATAAAACCCAAAAAAAAACAATTTTTGATCGATTTTAGCGTTTTTGGATTAATAATAATAATTCATTATTATTAATTTTTAATGAAAGAGCCAGAGAATAATTGAATATATTAAAACATCAGTTTCATTTCGAACTGGGTTATTTTAATTTTTTTATTCTTCGTCTATGATAATACATAAATTGCTGATTTAAAAAAATATAATTTCTTCATCATTCTTAAGTTTTTGGGACTAGTATACATAATAAAATTATTTCGTAACGGTTTTAAGCGCGGTAATTTATTTGATTTTTATTATTCCGACGTTTCGGCCACTTTTCAGTAGCCGTGATCACGGACGAAAGATGTCAATGAAGATTATGAAATAGACACCAACTCTTCACATGAAGACGTTTTTGTCTTCCGTGATCACGGCTGCTGAAAAATAGCCAAATATCGGAATAAATATCAAATAAATTACCGCGCTTTAAGCCGTTAAAACGTGGTTTTATTATATAGAAATTTTTCAAAGTTTTATCTTTAGTGTTCTCTTTTAAAGGGCCAATACATTCTATCTGGACTTCATTAATTACTGCGTCCATAGGCGGCAATGATTATTTACCATCAGATGGTGGCTACCTGTATGTTTGCTTCAGGCAATAAAATAGCATGTTGTATAATCACAAAACTCAATAAAAAACCAACCTGGTTGCCTTGCGATGTCCTCACAGCTTGCACGGCAGCGAGCGCAGACGACGGCGCCGGCGCATATCCAACGCACGATACTTGACTAGATCTGAAAACATACAGTGTTCTGAATTTCTTTTCATAAGGTTCGAAATAGACAATTATTATCCATTACTACGTTCGGAGTAGCATTACATTATCCACGACTTCGCAAGAAATACCTACTTAAATATAACAACTTTGTATTAAAAATGGTTGTACTAACGTCAAAAATATACTAATAAAACTATAAAGCAACGTTTCATTATTTAAAACGTATAAACGAAACTAATTGTATTATTCTTTGAATTCATAATATCCTTGCAGGAACGGAGAAACAATACAGTTTCCTGCAGCCGGGCGGCCTGTCGTAAGAGGCGACATAACACAGTAACGCACAGCCAGGTGACAGGATATTTGCCCGTCTGGATCTCCCATCCCTGGTCTAGAGTACGCCGCCGTGTTGAGTTATGTTCCGGCATTCGCAACCTGAATACCTATAGGTAGCACCTTTAATGTTACAGATGTCCATAGGCGATGGGAACAGCAGCAGCAGACAGGCAGATGTCCATCTGCATGTATGCTGAACTCATGCAATGAAGAAAACTTAAAGAAAGCAAAAGTCGATACTTATCATTTTTGTCTACGAACTTGCATTAATGAATCAGTATTTCATATAAAGATAAACTTGGATCATTCAATATTACTTTAACTACACACCAACGCTATCTTTGCAATTAAATCTTGTCCATACAAAGGTTGCCTGGAAGAGATTGCTTTTAGCAATAAGGCCATTGTACTACCTGTTAGTAATTAAGCTTATTGTGTATTTTTTCTCTGTAATGTTGGTGTACAATAAAGAGTATTGTATTGTATCATTGTATCTCTTCGTGTCCTTTCAGTTGTGCCTGTCAAACGAATTGATTAATTTGGTTGATCTGTCCAATTATTATTGTTATAAGATGAGAAAGAAATTTGGCATAAAACATACCTTCTACTACTGTCTGGTGACAACTGATCATATATCGCGGTATGATGCGACACCAAACGCTGTGGTCCAGCGACGCCTGTAGTTGTCGCCACAGCGCCAGACACCACTGACGCTTGACTACTCTTGCGAGATATGTCCGACGACCTAAAATATGAAAGAGTTACATATAAATCACTAATCTTAGAAAGAATCTTTATTCAAATACAATAAAGGATTCGTTAAATATTACTGTTGCTCAGCGGGATATGAAGGAGCTATGTTGAATATTTCTTTCATATATACAATTCGAAATAAGATTATCTTGTAAGAGATTCCACAGATTACCGATACTGATACGAAATTGGCAATTTAAGGTGAGAGTAAGCTGATGATGTTTATCTAAGGACTGACAGCACAAACAGCATCTTGGCTAACTCGGTGTAGAGCGCCTTACGGCCTAGTGGACCAATGACTTAAGCAAAATTGTTAGTAGGGTCTGTATGAAAAAAGCAAATATGCGGCTCGATTTAACGGAGCTCTGAATAAACTGCGATTGGCTGATGACCAACAAAAATTTACATTTTCTCTAATATTTATGTATACTACAGGATGCGCCAGAGAAACTTACTTATTTGAAAGGTCAATAAAAAAAAAGTACTTCAGTTATTGTTTTAAATTTTTTTTTATTTGAGAATACAATATCCCAATTTTTTTTATGCAGTCTTAAAAATGACATCGGATAAATGGCGACCCCCATTGCGCATACACTGATGAAGTCGATTTTTGAAATTCGTATCCACTCTTCGCAGCATATCAATCGGTATGTTGGCAATGGCGTCGCGAATGTTGTTCTTGAGGTGTGCTATGGTCCGTGGTCGATCGACATAAACCAGGGATTTCAAATAACCCCATAAAAAGAAATCGCATGGAGTCAAATCTGGAGAGCGTGCCGGCCGCGTCTTCAGGCAGGTTGTCAATCAGCATTTCACATGCATTTTGACGGGCAACAAAATCGCGTTCAGTTAATTCTTGCACAACAGCCAATTTATAGGGATGAAATTGAAGGTCTTCATGGAGAATTCGTCGAACAGTGGTATCAGAAATTCCCATAGCAGCTGCGTGTTTGCGAGCCGAACGCCGGGGAGAACGCACAACTGACTGCCTCACTCTTTCGATATTTTCCGGAGTTCTGATGGTCCGTTGAAGTCCATTCTGTCAGTCCATCTGGGTTTAGCGACACTTCCACACTCCCGAAATGAGTTAACCCACGACAGAATCGAATTACGGCCAAGAACGAGTCTGTGAGGAGGAATTTCAAAGCGAGCGCGGAAGGCACGTTGCGTAGCAACAAGTGAGCGACCGTTAGAAAAGAAGCTCTCAACTGCGAAGGCCCGCTGCTCTCTAGACCAGAGCATGATGGCAACTGACTGGAGGGAGAAACAAACTTGGGAACTTCCCCCTCGCTTCTTAGCGATAAAACCGCCCATTGTGCGTGCACATTTAAAATATTTTTAGGCTATAAGTCATCTGTGTTTTCTGTAATGGTGTACAATACAATGTTATCTATTTATCTATCTTAAAATTTACATTACCTTGCACTGTATAAACTGCTTCCAGATGATATCCCCGAATCACGCCTAGTGTTGGGAACTCCTGTTTTCAATTCGACAGTGACATTCGTGTTGCCTAGTTCTGTTCGACCTGGTATACCACCACCTAATAAGAAAAAACCATATTTAAATGTTGACATTTTAGATATGTTTGAGCAATATAAACCCTTATAAGGACAAGACGCGTTTAAAATGGATCTAAGTTTTGGTATTAACCACAGATATAAATCAAACCTTAATGTTGTTCTTTATACTCCGTTATGAACAAAATCCATTATAGACAGATATACGACTTGGAACTCTAAAAAGTTTTTGTGTTTCAGATTTGAGTCATCGTTATTATGTTTATTATCGTATAGCGTACTAAAATCTTACCTCCACCGATATCAGCAGCGTTTGAAGGTGGCAGAATTCTGCCTACACCCATTTTATTGCCAAATCTCGGAGTGTGGTGATGAGCTCTAGGTTCGCCTATTGCAACCATCGCTCTCAGCATTAAAGGCAATTGTCCCACTTCACCTACAACTTCTTGTTCTACCTGAGAATAAAGAAAATCAGTTTGCATATTATTATTTAACATTTAGACTAACGTATCGGTATTTGGTTATAAGCCTATTTAAACTATTAACAATTACCTCGCCATCTAGCCTGAAATAAGGTGCACCATTTTCATCACCAAAACCACTAAGACCTGATCCTCCAAAGTCCAGCTCTCCGCCACATTGAGCAGACAGCTATAAAAAGATAATATTAGTTAAAGCCTTTTTTAACAATAATAATAATATTGCAAACGAACTCTGTATTAAAAAGAAATCTGGGGATATAACTGACATTATTTTATTCATTGAAATTAATCGATTAAACCGTTTGATATGATGGGCGATTGAAGAAAGAAAGAAAAACTTTAATTGAAGAAATAGCAACGCACTTACATTACTTACAAAGTTTATGATGAAAACAATATAAAATTTGTAAATTTGTACGCCGCATTTTCAGCAAACAAGGTTTGTATTCAGCTGTTTGCATTGTTTGTATTATATCCGACACAACGCCGATTTACAGTGCAAATCCTTCTGTTCTTGTGATACCGAAAACGACCCAAATAAAATAGTTGATCTAAATTTATAACTACACAATACAGAAACATAATTAGTTCTGTTATTTTGCTCATAAATTAATAATAATTGTATAATATCAGACATCTACTATCTAGAAACAGTCTCGCTATAATTTACTGTAGAAAAATTTGAACTGAATCAATATTAGTCTTGACATTGCTACAAGTAGACACAATCATTTTCCATGTAACTTTTAAAAACTAACCTGGTGCGCAGGAGTATGCAACCCATGAGGTATTGGTGACGCTGGGCTTTCACTCTTGACCGAAGCCGATGACGTGTGTCCTCTAACTCCGAGTGGTACTCCACCTTCCTCTGATCGCGGCGATGAACCAGCTCCTCCGCCTCCAGATTCTGCTGAATCATCACCTCTACTGCAACCTGATGAAAAAGCTTTATTTTAAACAACTCTTTCTTTATCTATTACTTTTTCGATCTTTTAAAGTTTATCTTTTTAGAGTCGATTTTAGATCTTTTATAATTATCTTTTCTTACCTATTCCACTATTTTGGCATAAGACCTATCACATCACAAATCATCCATTTCACACAACTATTTATTTTTTCACTAATTTTCCGTTTACTTTCGTTTTATATTACAATTTTAATCATTATTCTCCTCATAACCTTCCTATACATTCAATTTCTTAAATTACCTCCTCTAACTCTATCATAAGTGCAACTTTAAAGACCCACTTATGATATCGTTTCTCAGCTTATCTATTCCCACAATACGACATATCCATCTCAACATTCTCATTTCTGCTAAGTTGAAAAGTTTGTCGTCTATCGCTGTTATAACCCAATATTACAACCCATGCAACATGACAGGCTTTACTTCACCATTCCTAATAAGAAAATAATAATTATTGCTTACCTTTATGCTTTTTGCTAGCATAGAACTCAGCACCGTGGACAGTCTTCACGTGTTTCCTTAGTGACGAAGGGTCTGTATACCTTTTCGTACAGCCAGGAGCTTTACACACGTACGGTTTCTGTAAAGTTTAAATGAAATGTATATTAAAATATGCACGATTTGTGTATATGTTATGCAAGTATAATGAAGTTTTAAAATGATCTTGAAGCTAAATCCTGACATTTTTTTAATCTTTATGAAATGAAGATTTTTATGAGATTATGATAATTTCACCCCGTGCCTATATACTTCAATAAGAAAATTTCTGAAAAATAATATTTTGGAAAAAAAATACTTGAAAAAGTTGAATAAGAAACAATCAAAAGTCAATAGTACAATTTACATAAAGCGTCTTTTACTATAAATTTACTTTTAAAAACTCATTCATCATCGCTGAATTTACATGAATTCTAAATTTTATGCCACATCAAAATTTACTTACCTCATTACTATGAGTCCTATTTTGGTGCTTTGCTCTATCACTAGCATTGGAGAAAGCCTTAGCGCAACCAGGATATTCACAAGTGTACGGCTTTTCGCCAGTATGACTCCGAAGATGTGTCTTTAAATTCTCCAGACGGGAATAGGCTTTACAACAACCTTCGAACTGAAAAAGATAAAAAGTCACTTTATAGGTTAGTGTATCCAAATCATCAAAAATGAAACCATCTGTAAGTCTCGGACTAGATAACCTGGATATGTGGCAAAGCATGGCAGTTTTGCTTTACTCCAAACCAGTTTACAGTTTTAGAACTCTAACTTCGTTGACCACACCTAACATCTATCTTATCATCTTGCTTACGGTCGTGGAAAATATTAACAAGATCTTTTTATTCATGATTTAAAAGAAACAGCTCAAGTTTTTCTGGAGTACAGCAAAATCGAAAAGAAACTTATTAAGTAATAAATATTAAGATCTCATAAAGCAAGGGGAGCATAATATATAGCATCATCTAGGCAACTAAGATTTACATGTTTATTAGATAACATCATTTTTACATAAGTTTCATTGGCTTAAGCCTAATTACATTTGTTACATGGAAAATGTCTGTCCAAACGACGATAAGAACTTAATTCGCCAGTTTGTTTTTCAAATTTAAATCAGGTTTCTGCGATTCAAAATTAATTTTGGTTATCAAGAGCACCCGTCCCAATTCCTTGTGCTACGCAGTTTCTCGATAATTTGACCTTAAAAATACTTACGGTACATTTATGTGGTTTTTCCCCGGTGTGCCTCCGCATATGAACAACCAGCATGTACTGGGCCTTGAAGGGTTTTTCGTCCCTCGAGCAACCCACCCATCGGCACACGAAAGCCTTTTTACTCGCATGGATGTGGTCTGTGTTTATGTGCTTTACCAAGTCATCTTGTGTGGGGAACTCTAGTTTGCAGTCAACCTGAAGAATAATAATGCCAACAATTAAAACGAATAGGCTCTATTATTTTACAAATAGTTTTTTGTGTTTGCTAGTAGGTTTATGGCACCTAAATGTTACCATTTGCTTCAGCTTCTGCTGAGTGGCTAGAACACTCTGCACTCGATATTTTGTTTACAAGCTTTTTAAAGAGCCTCGTAATAAAGTGCACTAAGAAAACCGAGCAAAAAAAAATAAAACTGATTAGTTAGACAAACGACTATTTCTCTTATAACAGGCGTTAAATCAATATCCATATATTCAATTATACTCTTTGTCAATATCCAAATCTGATTAACTCATTTATGAAACGTCAAGTAAAATTCTTTTTCTATGGTATTCTACCAGTCAGTATTTTTTTGCATTGATGATAGTAAACATTTAGCTCAAATTTATGTAAATTAAATAATAATATAGTGAAAAGTAATTTCTAACAATAACATGGCGTTAAGAAACTGATGATATTATTTAATTAAAATTTATGCCACGATTAGTATCTGTAAAAAAGTTGGGATATGAGTCGTTTGCATTATTTATGGTTTGTACATTTTTAAATTTTTTGACAGTAGGTAAAAACGTTTCTCAACGATGAAAAGCGTACTTTCAGAATATGAAAAATGAAAAATAATTTCTATCTTACTTACCCAATGACAATTTGTCTCGATGAAATCACCAGGTTCATCCTTCGAGTCTAATCCATCATGGACAGTGCTTTCAGCAGCAGCTGACAAGGGTTTGTTGCTGTGCAAGCTATCTCTATGTGACATTAAGCTCTGTGGTGACTTGCGCTGCGTCATTCCCGATGCACTGGATAGAAAAAAAAGGAATTATATACCTAATGCTTGTAGTAAATATTGTTGTTCACTTTATTTGTTTGGAACAGTTTAACTCAAAAACGTCTTATTTTGGACATTGACGGATAATATATCCGCCACAGCTGTCCAAGATAGATTGGCGAGATTGAATCACCAGTTATCTCGAGGCGCAGGTTTCATCACGAATTTCCTTTAGCACGTTAGTTCAGAAAACTGTTTAAGTCATGCAAATTTCCCAGCTAGGATTTAAAACCACATCATTTGAAACACGGGTTTGAGTCGAAATTACTTAGCCAATAAGCTACCAAGGCTTAAACATTTTTGAACATATATTGTCAAACATTATTCAAAATATTGCAAACGCATCTATTAAAGTACAAACTCAC
Organism: Dendrolimus punctatus; assembly: GCA_012273795.1. Classification (NCBI taxonomy): domain Eukaryota; kingdom Metazoa; phylum Arthropoda; class Insecta; order Lepidoptera; family Lasiocampidae; genus Dendrolimus; species Dendrolimus punctatus. The sequence continues at coordinate 14,495,804 of CM022550.1, forward strand.
CTATCAGCTTCCATAACACTAGTGATTTCAGGCTGCTGTGGAGGTTGTTGCAGATGCTGCGGAGGTGTCCCATCAAGACCCATACCAGATCTTACGTCAACAGGCCCCATAAGGAGCTGAGTCGGTGATGATATATGAGACCTGAGGACATACATTTTGTAATGAGAATAAACTTCAGTTTTTGTCACGAGTGAGCTTATTTTCGTAACTTTTCTGTATAGTTTTCTTTTGAAGAAACGTGTAATGTTGTTATTTTGAAGCAAAATTTGCGTGTTTTGTGGAAAATCCCAAGTGTTTAGAGAAATGTGACTTAGATAAGTTGCATAAAACTGTAAATATCTAAAATTTAGCTGGAGCTAAAAAGAATACGTAAATTATTTAGTTTGTTCAAAACTTGTAATCTTATTTCTTTTCAGTATTACACCTACGTCACCAAATACAAAAACATTCTTTAAATTAGATTCCCTGACTTTAAACGAAAACATTGCCTATAATTTTGTCTAGTTAGCAGCAGTACTGTGCATTTTTATAATTAATAAAATAAACAAACAAATTAACCAGTAGACAAACATACACATTACGATTTCTCAAGTTAAGCAAGATGCGCTTGTGTGATAGGTAAGCATAACTCTGAGTTCGATCCGAAACACTCAGACCATAAGTTATTTGTCTATTTAGTCTTATAATAATAAAATAAAATTTGCTTTTACAACATACCTATGAATTCCAGCAACCAAATGCGCATGCGCAGCGTGGTGTGCGGCAGCAGCAGCAGCTTGTTGATGAGCTGGATCGAGGAGTACACCTCCAGCCAAAACACCGCTTCCACCGACCACGCCTCCTCGCGCCAGCAGCTGCTGGGCGAGAGACGCGTGGGACAGGGATAAAGCTGGTGATATTGCTCCTGAAATAGAATTTGGTATGAAATTAACCAAACACAATCTCTTTTATTTACAAAGAATATATAATAATAAATATACCTACCTACAACATTTTGTGAAGTAATTTTGTAATGGAAAAATGCGGCGTGTGTGATATAAGTATTATGTTTTCAACTGTTTTATAGGACTGCAGTCGAGATTGGAGAACATTTAGCTATAAACATATTTATTTTATTTTCCGAGGTATAATAGACATATAGGGCATCTAATAAGGCATTCCAAAACCCTTTCGTTTTAATTGCAGAAGGAACATCGAAGCAAAACATTCCGTTCATACTGGTGGTGTTTCCATGGCATTAACAAGAGTGCCGTGTCATTTGAATAAATAAATTTGTACTCATATATACTATATATAACAGTAAATAGATGTTTGATGCTCAATCACGCCAGAATAGCTGAATATGTCTCGATGAAGTTTGGCACAGAGATAGATAATGTAGTCTCTAATAACACATAGGCCACTTTTTATGATGAAAAAATGTACGGTTCGGTAGGATAAAATGAACGTGGACGAAACAGCGGGCTAAAGCTAGTAAAAAAATAAAGGGAGAGAAAACCATAACGTTACCAGCACTGAGATGTCCATAACTTCCAGTAGAAGCAGCTGACGGTGCTCTCACTGCTAAACTCGCCGGAGACGCCCTGATCACAGCAGCCAAGTCTAATGACTCTGCTGAATAAGGGCTCCAAGACACCGCTCTTTTACGATTCGCTGATGCTCCTATCGCGCCACCTGATAACCTTAATCGCGTCGGAGACGCTATTCTTGAACCTGTAATTTATAAAGTATTATTTATTATCTTAGTGAAGCATATATTTAAACACTTATAATTGAATTACACGTTATTACCACTGTTTTTTCGAAAAGTTCTAACAAAATTGTGCAACAAATTGTAATGATATACGAAAATTAAATAAAAATATGTAGGTAATGTTTAAAAATGTTTATGCCAGTAAATGGCGAAACAGTTCTCACTATATCATAAGCCCTCATTTTTCATGTTTCATACAAATAAAAATTAAATAAAGTTTTTTCTAAAGGCTCTCTAAAAAGTATAAACATTGTTTTTTAATCCCAAAGACAATTCTTAAACTATATAATAACGCGTGTATCAACATCAGCACCCTGGGAAAGAATTCTACGGTATTCTAACTTTACTCTGCGATTAACACATGTGGAAATAAATATATGGAAATACGCAAAAATTAAAGGTTTCTTATGATTAAATATTTTCACAAAAATATGGATATCCTATCGGCAAACTATGAAAGCATTGAAGTCCGTTTCGTGAAATACTATTTTCATCTTACAATATTGCCAAGTTTGTCAGGCTTCATCAATATATTATCTTCTTTCATGCCTTTATCCTTATTCGCTCTTTAACAGCCACTAGCCTACCATAACTTTTCCACTTTATTACTTGCAAATTAAGACATCCACAACAAATCATTGACTACAAAGTATTCTTCGAGTCACTATTAAAGTTTTATGAGACATTTGCATTTAAATGGATTTACCGTCTAAACTTAGCTGAAAGTCCTGGCTCGCCAGGGTACTGCCCGCATGAAGTTCCGGATGTAAACTCCTTGCAGCACTTAAATATTCTAAACCTGAAACAACAAAAAGTGATTTATTGAACAAATGTATCTATACAATACAACAGAACGAACCAAACATAACCTTGGGATTGTCTAGAAGAGATCACTTTAACGATAAGACCGCCCCTTGTGCATATTCAAATATATAATAGATATATAATTATTTTTGTACTGGTGTGTAATAAAGAGTTATTTATGTAAATAAATCTAATTAATGAATACATATTTATATAGTATTGTTACGAGCTACACAGGACTCGAATTAAAATTCCGTTGGAATTACTATAGAGTTTATTAGAACTGTACAAACATGTATAAAACAGGCACAAATATGACTGGACACAGCTAGTAGAAACTGCACGATTCAATAACATGAGGAAAGTCCGTCACTATATCGCTAATCGAAAGTACTACACACGTCTTGCTAGTATCGTAATCGTCGCTTGACTGCCCCACCCGTCCGTTCGGGCATTGTTTTATAGTAAACTATACAATATAAAATCGATTGCGTAGGCTGGGTTCTTCCAAGAAATGTAATTGGCACACCTGCGGCCATAAACGAATACAATAACAATAGGATGTTTTTCTTAATTACAAATTTAAAACACAAAGTATACAAAAGAAGTCCAATGCGGGAAAGGTAACAAACCAAGTGTGACATACACTTTGTCGGCGTGTAACAATATAATACACAAACGGCCAGACAGCAACACCTTCATCTCGCCGAAACAACAACTCATTAGACGTAGCGAGGGCATTACAACGACATTCACGTTTCAACGTGACCACGAAACCGCATATCTAACATTCAGATACTAATTTTCCAGCCAATCGATTCACATAAAACTTAATAAGTATATCGATATCCATAATCGAGTCGTACAAAAAATGACTGAATAGAGCTCAGCATTCGATATTCATCTATTAAAAAAAAGCAGTCTTCAAATGTTCTTTTTTACGGTTACACCAATGTCGTTAGGTTGACCATGCGAGCTAAAGAATTCGGACCAGTCTCGATTGCTTCCATTTTCGAATGTTGACGCAATTTTTAGGGTTCTGATGCTAAAAGGTAAGAAGAAATATTTATGATCTTAATCTAGCATTTTTTGTATGTGTGTAACAGCTGATTATGTCAGGATAGAAATATGAAATTTATCACACGTAATGCCCCTGTTAGACCTGGGATAATGCTAGTGTGTAGTGTAAAATTTTATGCATTTGACATGCGACATTATTAATGACGTTCAACATTGGTAGATAACTCATACCAAATAATCATACAAATATATACCAAAATGTAGCTATTCGTTAACATGTTATTTTTTAACGCTATAAGTCAGTCAATATACGTGTTACTATGGTACGGTATGGCCAAGAATCAAAGTATTTATTATAATATTATAAAATTCTAAACATGACGTGTCTGTACAGCTATTCAAAAAAAATAACTGGAATAGACTATATAAAAGATGGAGAACACGATACATTTTTGATTTCTTGTCTGTTTGTTTGAAATTCAAATAAAAACTGCTAGGCAAATTTCGATATGTTTCCGCTAACTAATAGCAAATTTTTAATTTTAAAATCTGCTACTACTTTTCTTCTTAATAATCCCGCGGGATTTTTTCTGGGAACGATTTAAAGTGGATATATTGAAAAAAATTCAATTCCAATGCAGTTTTTCATGGATCTATTATTTATATATTCCAACACAGTTAACAACAAACCTACATTCTTTTTTAAATGTTACAATACCTATTGTCCCCGGAATCCCGCGATAATTTCAAGTCAAGCGTGGACAAAATCATAGGCATGTCCTAGTCATTTTAAATAAAGAAAATATTATTAATGTTTATTTTTATTGCAGTTCAGCAGACAGACGGCCCACTTGATGGAAAAAGGTTACCATCGCCTATGGACATTTGCAACACCAAAGGTGCTACAAATGCGCTGCTGCTCTCTTAAGGAAGACTGGAACCTGGTCACTAATGCCGGAACACAACTCATGGTTGTTATGGCGTCATAGTCTAATACATGTTGTTGAATTTTAATACTTTACATTAGGGCTCTATTTTAACGGAACACTTCCCGTGCAAATCCAACTCGCACAAGGCGCTTGTTTTTTTCTTTTTAGAGGACACTTATTGACGTCTACGGTTCTCACAGAATGAAGACATAAAAATATTGGAAGTCAGTAAGCGGCGCGCCAAAAGGGGACCACATACGTTACTTTCGTGGGATTCCGGTTGGTATGTTCGTTTTGTTATCCGCAAAATTGGTGGTCGTCGACGCCTTTGAGTTCGAACCTATTATTTCGGGTTAAAAAGGCTCGGAACCCCGACCGAGGAGCGTGATCAACAAATCATATCTCCTTTTTCTTTTTTTTGCGTCGGCATGTTTGTTTTTGTACTTATGACGGGATAGTTATGAAAATTCTCAGCTAAATTACACCTCGTTTAGTTAACGAGGCTTTTGATTGAGTTGACTAAGTTGATACAAATTGCTGCGATTAAATTTACAAGCTTTAAAAACTGAAGGTAAACATAGTAAAATATTTTTTTGAAATATTTTATACCAAAGTGTAATGTTTAATAAATGTAACATAGTTAATATTTAAACATTTATTTAATTACTTACACATTTTAATATATATCTAATACAATTTTATAGTTTACTTTAGATAGGTACTTCTTAGCAACATCGATAAAAATTAAATGTTTACGAGTATATTGATAATATGTACTAAAATCACGTTAATTGAATTTTTGGTGACAATAAAATCGTATCATGCTCACTAACTTACTCTACTAGGGATCATCGCTGATGGTACTACCCTTACTAGGACCTGATGGTCACTACCATTTTTCACATTAACCAAGGAACTTGAATTAGATCGGTTATAGTTGATATAATATTTGAGAGAACGTAATAGGTATAAGTCGCAAAGCAAGCTATGGTAGCTATGTTGGATCTATCACTCATGGACAAAATCTAAAATGAGGATAACCGTCCAAGAACCAAGGTTACCGACATAGCAAACTTAAGTGACAGTGGGCCGGTCACGTCTATGGCAGTACCGATAGCCAATACAATAGATGAGATTTGAAGTGAAACCATAAAATATGTAAAACATAGATTGAATTTATGAAGCTTATGAGAAGACAAGAGAAGAGATCGCTTTTAGGGCTGCATGAAGACAGCAAAGGTTCGGGATATGAAGCGCAAACTTGGGGATATCTATATCCAGCAATGAACTGCGATTGGCTGGCAAAGACGATATAATTTAAAATATTTTGTACGCAAAACCGCAAATTCCAATTCGCCAAGAATAAAACTGAATCATCAAAAGCACCGAAACGAATGTAACAAAGTCATCCACACGGTGTCCAATTATCCCGAGACATATTAGGACATTCCCAATTTAGTATTTCACCAGATTATTTCCCGCGAAATAGCTCATAAAACACAACTAAGGCTATTATTAATCACAGAGTGGCGTTTAATGTCCACTTTATATGCAAACTGGTCTTAACATGTTGACAACTCAATCTGGTAGGGCGTAACTTACTGCAGCGACTTTAAAACGCAATTTGATCTACATTTAAATTAACGACGACATAAAAAGAATATATTACATAATATTTTTTTTTTTAAGTGAAACTACTTTAGGACCGTTGTGATTTGAAACTTGATGAAATTTCGTTTCAAGCATCTCTAAAATGAGATAAACACAAATCTATAGGACTAAACCTGCGAGAGAATGAGATGGAATACACTTTATTCACTAATTTAAACATTATGCTCATATAGATAGAGTTGGAAATATTTTGAAGATTTTCGTTATACTTTCGGGTTTTAAAGCTTAAATATATTATAACGATATAATATATGAAATGTGACGTCACGAAATTTGGAATCCCCCCACCCCTTGTCACTCTTTGTTTCGCTTCAACTGTATGTGAACTGCACACACATATAATTTTATTTTTTATTTGGCACCGACCTCATGATGTTGTAGAAAATTATTTTTTTGCTTTCTAGTTACTTTTGAAGTTGATCACGATATCAGTTAAATAAATTCATAAAATCGACGCCGTGTAGCTTTACCCTAATAATTTAGAATAGGATGACCATACGGCATTTAATTTATGGCTAGTATACAACATTAAACTTATTAAATTAATATTCTAATGTCATCCGGTTAATTTCTTTAAAATATGTCTGTTGATTACTACTTTTAATTTTTAAACTGTGTTTTAATTATCTGTAAGATTAAAATGATATCATGAACATGTGACTGGTTTACGGCAGCCGGCTATTAATGTAGGGCGCAGCTGTCTATCCATGCCACTTGCACTAAATCCCGGTAGAACCAGGGCTTACTATGCTTAGCAGGCGATAGCTTCTCCCGCGTCTCTGGTTATAGGCGACTGTAAGGAACACGGGGAGTTATGGTCGGTATTCCCCAGACGGTGAGGTGTCCATAAGTGAATTTCACCTCATCAAAAAAGATCGCATAAGAAAGGATAGCTCCAAGAAGAGTTGAATGAACGCCGCAGGTATAATACATTTGCTAGTCATCTAACAGTAGGAAAATGCAAGTTTAAAGAGGTTAGTAAAAAGTTTTCTGTGTTTAATTTCTGTTTACTTTGTTAATTATACCCGTTATTTACTATGGTCTGGGTTCGGTCCCATAATATCCATAACACAAGCGTAACTTGCTTAATAAGGGGATATACAGTGTGTGTGTTTGTCTGCAAATTTATTATTTATAAAAAATATTGTTTATACGTTTAGCTATATCACAATAAAATAAATAGAGACTTCTAAATAATATATTAACAAAATTAATACATTAAATTATACACCATCCATCCTCCATTCTACTAATTAAGTTATATTGTTTTCTACCTACAATCCCTATGACTATAAAGGATTATAGGATAGGACTTTTATTTTTTGATATTTGATATTAGGATTATTTGGACGTAAAACATTTTTAATGAAATATGGTTTATGTGTTCGTTAGACATTGTTATGTAACTATAGAACATATTTTTATGCAGGAATCCCGCGAGATATAAAAACGTAAGTTACCTAAGTACATCTGCGGTAAAGTACGTTGACACAGAAACAAAAGAATTAAGTCAGTTCTTCTGATTTGTGTATCTATACTGGTCGTGACCACAGTATAAAAGAATATATTAAACCATCAAGTGTCATAAAACGATTAGTCCGATCATTAGTTGCTACACTGCAAAAAACCTTCGGCATCCACTAACGAGGTTTTTATACTGTAATCAGGGTGATATGAGAGTGTGATCACAGGTAGTAACGTTAATGTATGCCATCTATGCAGCTTTGATTGTGAAGAGTTCAGAATTTATTTAGATAAGGCAGAAATATATCGAATTCTCATGACATTGTTGGGTTGGTACCCTACAAATATTTTAAGAATTTTCGTCATAAAATATATGCTATCGATTACGTCTCCCCTACTAATTTTGTACATGTCCTTTTTTTCAAAAATATTTTTTTTTTGGATTTTATGGATTTTTCTTTACTACCCAAAGCAATTAAACAGGCAGATGGTTCACTTAATTGAACGTGGTTACCATCGCTATGGACGTTTGCAACACAGGGAGTGTTCCCAACGTGTTTCCGGCCTCTAAAAAATTTTGTAATGCCCTTCTTAAACCATCCTATATCGTAGTCAGAGGAAAAACCTTGGCTGGAAATTCCCTCCAAATCAATGTCGTACGCGGAACGTTGCGTATTAGAGCGTGGGAGCTCCAGGAAATGGGGTGAATATCCTGTCGATGGCGGCGGGTTATAAAAATGAGGCTTTGGCACCAAATAAAACACTTCTTCGGAAGACTTCCCGTTACTCATGCGGTTTAATACGCAGAGAGACGCAGTCTCTTCGAAGGCTCATTCATGAAGTTATTTGTGAATTTTGATAACCCATATTTAAAACTTAAGAATAACGAGTCCTCTTCTAACGCATTCATAGGTGCACACAAGGCAGGCGGTTCTTAGAAATAAAAAAACTATGATAAAGATACCACCCGTCATTTAATTTTGATGGACTTTGAGATGATTGAAAGATCCAAATTCATATTGTATTAAAAATAATGACTTCACTCAAGTGAGGATGCCAAAACTGCATTATAATTTACGCTCGTATAATTCTCAATTGATTGGTTTAGGATGCTTTATACGGGGTTATTAAGTAAATATAAAATTTTAGTTGATTTTTCTCTGAGATTTAGATACTATTCATATATTGATAAATTAGGCACGCCGTCCTTATTAATTGTATTTGGCTTCTTTGCAATTAAGTGTTTATTTGTTTATTTATTATATTTCGGCCCCGGCCTCGTCACGTTAAAAGTTTTTACTAAAAATAAGTTCCACTGGAGAACACTTTTTGAAGATCATATTTAAAAGTTTAAATTTAAATTAGTTCCTATTCTATATACACCGATTCGCAGCGTGTTAAGAAGAAGCAACAAGAAACTCTCCAGCGAAACGTCTAGTTAAAAACTGTTTTTCCTTTACTCTATTGATATCTCAAGCTCTTTTGAATTTTTATGATTTTTTAAAATGTCGACTTTGAGTTTTAATTAAAAAAATTAAAATATTTCTGTATAAACATCTCACTGCTGGGCTTGGGTCTCTTATTTCTAGGAGGAATGGATAGTATACTCGCGACGCTTATCTAAGGCGGATTGGCGTGTTTGACACACCGGTTATCTTGATGTGTAGATTTAGTACGTGGTACTTGTAAGAATATGCGTATCAGGACTGAAATTTCTAAATTGGTACATAAAACTACGTTTTAACGGTTTTTAACCGCAGTAATTTATTTGATTTTTGTTATTCCGACGTTTCGGCCACTTTTCAGTGGCCGTGATCACGGAAGACGAAGGATGTCAAATGTCAACGAGTATTGTTAAAGTTTTATTTAGCCTACTGCCAACTTGTTCATTTTAATTATTTACTTTTAATTTTGTTTATGATTATTATTTACACTACGGGAGCGTAATAAACGTAGTTTTATTATGGATACAAGTCGCGAAAACTTCTGAAAATATTAAAGTGGTACATGCTTTCGGCCAAGATTCGAACCCGCGCCCTTCGAGTCTCAGATGCGTGCGCTAGCTGCTAAACTAACACTGCCAATGTGTGTATTATATTCTCTTATTATTACATATCACGTCTCTGCTCTTGGGTCTAAACACACAAAAAGAAAAAATGTGACGTATTCATCGCTTTAACAACATGAAATTATATTCTTAACAGCATAATTACAGGTTAGAGAGTCTATTCTTCGGCATCTCTCTCTAACACACCAACCTTCTCATTCTATCTCTTTCTTTTATTTTTTATTTCGCTCGATGAAGTTGATTTATTCAAAAGCGTTTCTCGTTTAATTTTTTTATTCATTTTCATATAAACTTTTTACCTTCTTGGAAGTGATTTTGAACTGTGATTTAAGGCACTACCGGATTTGAATGGTTTATATTTTAATTTCGGCAACTTAAAAGGGCAAGTTTGCACGAGAGATCAAGCGGCAAAAAAATTGATCTATATAGTCGGTATCTTGTTCTTCTGATATTATTTCTTCTAATAAAGTTATACATATGTTTAATAAAATACTTCATTTGACCTTTTAATATTTATGGCGTTCGTTGCATGCTTTGTGTATTTAGGTAGTGTCGACTATTTATGACTATTTAAGTTCTAGGGAACAACACCTAGAAATCTGTGATAGCAGTTGTTAGGACAAACGTATCAAACTCAAAGGACGCGGCTTCGAATCCTGATTGGAAAGCATATACTTATACAGTTTTCTGTCACAATGTGCATATGTTTATTATTTCCACAATCTAATAGCGAAGGACAACATTGTGATGAAATCTGCACATCGTAATAACAGATGTGTCAAATCTGCCTTGAACAAGTGTGGCGGGTACACTGTCTGTTCCTTTATAAAAATTGAAGGCCCAAGCCCAGCAGTAGGACTTTTGGGCTGTTTTGATTAATAACTAGCGGTCACAGCAGACGTTGTTCTGCCTTGAAAAACATTTAGAACCCGATAAATATAGCCTATATTACTCAAGGATAATGCAGCATTCTAATGGTTTAGCGTGAGCGTAATTACGTTCAAGTCTCACGCTCTTCCTGTCATAAGCGCGGGGCAGATGGGAGGAGGTTGGTTTTAGTGGAGTATTGAGTTTTCGAGTCTCCACACAAGCCGGCGATTTGACTCTGGTGCCCATTCGTGGTGTCACCTCTCGTCGCTTTGGTCTAATCCCTAGTAAAGGATCCGGTAGTGTGCGAAATGAAATTCCCTCGCTTCAAAAAATTCATTCTAATGGTGAAAGAATTTTTGAAATCGGCCCAGTAGTTTTTGAGTTTATTCGTTACAAACATAAAATTATAAATCTCACCTCTTTATAATATTAAGTATATATTTATTATTACTTTATAAACAGACACCAGGTAAAATTTGAAGACATTTCAAGCCCTTTTCCTTTCTCCCTCCCCAGACAAATAACGTCTCTGACTGGCGATAAACAATAGAGTTCTTATGATAAGTATGATAAAACAATCTAAATTTAATGACTAACAAAATATAATATCCCATAACTATTCTTCACTTATAACTAGTATTGCAAACTATTCAAAAACAAATCTACACAGAAAATCATCACTCACAAAACTACAGAAAAATACTCTATATTGTATAATTCATAGTGTTCACTATCAAGTTAATAATAACGTAAATTAAATATATAAAAAGTTAATTGTGTACCCAAATGTACACTTATCTATAAATTCCAACTTCCTCGTAAATTAAAAATGTGCCCTTAATTAGAATATTTATACTAATAAATAAAAATAATTGCCTTATTAAAAACGTGATAATTGTTCGAGTGAAATGCGTTTGGAAATAATTTACAACCTCACTAATTAACTTGAGAGCTTTAATTGGGAGTCATAATATTGACTGACGAATTAGAATAGGGACTGTCACACCGCACGCGCCTTACGGGAGTGTTTTAGATGGAACTTCAAGGGTGTTGTGCTGTATCGTTCTTTTTTAATTGGTGAGAGAATCTTCTACTTAATCTTTTTAAAATTAAAAATTTATGTTAAAGATAAAATCTAAATTTAATAGATTTGATATGTGCAATTTGTATTATAATAAATAACCTTCGCCTCATTATTCAATCACAATAAAATAGCTTGAGTGCACGTGTATTGTCCATCCTTTTCTTTCCTACACAATTCCCTATCTTTGAGCCAAATATACCTTGCTCATTGGCTAAGAAGAAATCGAGTGAAGAAAGGAGTAGTCAACTGTGCCTGTGCGTAAGCCGATTAAGTGAAATTAAAAAATATTGAATGAAATGATATTAAAAAAGTACTTTAAGGAAAATTGTGTAGTGCTACAAATATTTAAATATTTATTAGACTTAATAATAGTGGCCAGACGATAAAATAACATAGAAGAACTGTCGTAACCATTTGAAGGACATCCGGTGAATTCCTTTGTGTCCTTCCCACTAATATACTGATTGTGCTCAAAATTTGTGGTTTAATAAAATTGAACCAAAGCGTAAACAGCATATGTTCACATCTCAACTGTTGTTGTCTCAATTTTCGCTACCACCCAAATGTCAACAACATAACTGTTGTGCCCTGGTATAATCTCTAATATGACACTTTTGTCTTTAAATTTTCTTTCACCTGTCATTTTACTCTCTATATGTCATTGGCAAAATCAATGACTATGTTGGAGCCATCGCCGAACAAAATAGAATAGAATAGAATGCCTATGCGTTGGCGCCACTTGGAACAAATATAAATTGAACAGAACATAGGTTACGAATCTTGTGAAATACAATGAAGAATTCCACTGAAATTTATTTTTTATTTTTTTAAACATTCTTTTTGCATTCGTTACCTCATTTAAAAAATACGACTTTTAATGGGATATACAGACTAAATAAAAGTTCGTCAGAGGACAGAATCAGAAGTTTTTGAAAACAGACGTTCCGATGGATATGACGAAAACATAACGATTCCGTTTTGTTTCGAAATGGCTACGGAACCTAAAAAGAAACAGATCAATTTAATTTGATTATAGGTAAGTGACACGCAGTCAATTTTAGAGAGAGTGTAAAAATATATAGGGCGAAACCCAAAACCGGCAAGCTGTAGTCACATGTCCTTCCGGTTAGTTAATTACTCGTTAAGCGTGCGGTTCGTGGTGTCTTATTTATTTCCTTTTGTCGAGGGTAAAATCCCTTAGAAGTTTATAACATTATCGGTAGACAAACACAGACACACATTGTTAAAGAAAGAGAAACTCATTATTTGACAACAACACATTACATGATAAAAAATAATATTGCACGCGTAATCCAATACTATACTGTCCAAAAAAATAAATCATTATTTATTGCTTAAAACATGGTACATGAAAAAAGATGGTAGGATAATTTCATAGTTTCACATGTTTTTGCCTCTAGGGCGTGCAAAATGCTGTACATTTAATTTACAATTGTCATTGATTCTTCAGTACTAATATTACATTAATATTTAAAAAAGCAAATCCTTCATAATAATAATAAATTAATCTGTAATAATAATAAATAAACTTATAAATAATAAATGAACTTTACAAGAGACCCAAAATATACCCGTAGTCATATACCCGGTAGCCCTGGCATAAGAAGGACAAAACACCCAGGGGTTTTAGTGGGTATCCCTAACTGGAGAGTGGAAACAGCATAGCACCAGTTCTCACTGGGCATGCTAGTGCACCCCCGATCTGGTGAATCCCACAGACGAGTCGTGAATTAGCCCTCCAAGCTTCTGTGCCTGTCGCGTCTTAGTTCCTCAAATTAATTTTTCTTAATTAAAAAAAATATTTTAAACGCATGAACAACATCAACAATTTAATCTTTCGAAAACATTGTACCGTTTCCTTCTGTCATTATAAATCATATTTTGGGAGGGGCTTTTCCATAAATTGCGCTGGAAACATGTCTCAGACGGTTTATTTTTGTGCCTAATGAGAAAAAAGAATACAAGGCGGGTTTCACGAATCATCAAACTGCATTCATTTATAACAAAATTGTTTTTCCTAAGATCACCTTGGCACTTTACACAGCACGATTTTCGTGCCCAATTACTATATTCGCATAAGTATTTCCACCTCGCAACAAAAAATATTAATGCGTGAGGGTACATGGGATAACTATCCATAAACACTATACAACGATTTTATAAAATACTAGCTGTGCCCGCGACGTCGTCCGCGTGGAATTTGTTTTCAAAACCCCCCGATTTTGAAATATTCTTCATTGGTGCTCCGCTCCTATAGGTCTTAGCGTGATGATATATAACTTATAGCCTTCCTCGATAAATGTACTATCGAACACTGAAAGAATTTTTCAAATTGGACTAGCGGTTCCTGAGATTAGCGCTTTCAAACAAACAAACAAACAAACTCTTCAGCTTTATAATATTAGTATAGATTTAAAACATTGGAGTGTGTAACGTTTCGGTTCAAATTTTTGAGATAAGTAACTTTTATATTTCTCTCTTTTCTTTCATCTTCCCCATAATTATCTAGGGTTGGCAAAATATGCCTTTACCTTCCACACCCCTCTATTCTAGTCACACCACAAATTATCACACATCCATTCATCTTTTACCTATATCATCTTAAGTATCAAATTTTATCGTTGTGCTGTTAAAAATTCGAAACAAACACAAAAATGTTTTTATGGCGAGGATAGTCTGCATTACAATTACTTCTGGCATAATAAATTCAAATTGGGGAAATTTCCAAAATTAAATCTAGAGACCTTGATCGCCAGCCTGTTTGCTTCAGGCAATAAAAAATGAATATTCAATCTATATGGGTCATTGGGTAACGGAGGTCCAGGACGATAATGTGGACATGGATAGGGAACGTAGGGCATTGTCAGTCCGGGCAAACATGTTGGCCCGCAGATTTGCTCGGTGTACAGAGACGGTTAAAATAACTTTATTTAAGGCTTACTGTACCTCTCTGTACTCGGCAAGTCTGTGGCACAAATATACCCAAAGAGCTTACAATGCCCTACGAGTCCAATACAATAATTCCCTCAGGGTGTTGTTGCGGCGACCGCGTTTCTGCAGTGCGTCGGCTATGTTCGCCGTAGCACACATAGATGGTTTTGATGCTTTGTGGCGTAAAAAAACTGCGTCGTTGCTAAGCAGATTGCGTGGTAGCAGCAACAGCATCCTGAAGGGAATAGCTGATAAATTTGACTGCCCACTGATTTGGTCCTTCGTCAAGAGGACTAAATCAGTGCTAGTCATTAATTATTAATTACTAACGTAGACATAAGAAAAAAAAAACTAATTACTAACAACATTATAAATTGTATATTAGTGTAAATTCTTGGACTGTTTTTTCTTTGTGTTTGTGTATAAGTGGACTGTACAGTTTGTACATTTGTTCTTGGTTGTGGTGGTGGATACTGGCAGTTGTTGGTGGAGTGCTGGTGCTTTCTTGTAGTAGGGTGAAGAAAATACACCTTGTCGCTTTCAGGGATTTATTCTTGTAGTAGTTTGGATGCTGATCCCTGGTCGTAGCTCAATAGCGACTCGGTAGCGACTTAGTAGCAACTCGCCCACAATGTATTTGTGAGTGTTATTTATACTAATGTTATTAATATTAAAGTAGCCTAAAGTAGGCCGCAGCGTCAGCAAAACGCTGTACGTTGAACCGTACATGGACTGTGTTGTCTTTTAAATAAATAAATTATTATATTACTGCTACTAAGATTACGTTTACAAGAAATCCACAATAAGCAGTCTCGCACACATCTGAATATATCTTAAATGTCAATATATAGAGGATCATGTTCCATTCCAAATAAATATAAACAAAAGGATGTTTCTCACACAATCCACAAATCAGCACATTGAACACATGTTAAATATTGACTCGTCAACCTCGGTTCATATTACAGCTTTAGGGTTGCCACATTAAAATTAAAAAAATTAGAGGTTTGAATTAATAAAGGAATATTGGCTCAAAATATTTAATAACTGAATTTTATAAACCATAATTATTTACTTGAATATCTCAATGAATGTTGATTAGAAAACCGTACTACGGATTTCGTTTATAAAATTTTGATTTCGACTAATATCACAATATTGGTTCAGCGAAAAAACACATGTTAACTATAAAAAACAGATTTAAAAAATCAATTATTTTTTAACCTTATTTTTGATTGTTTTGTTATATTCTTTACGTTCCCCGGAATTATTATGAAAATTTAAAAGTACTTGTGAAAACAAGTATAAATCTAATGTATAAAATTCTCGTGTCACAGTTTTCGTTGCCATACTCCTCCGAAACGGCTTCACCGATTCTCATGAAATTTTGTATGCATATTGGGTAGGTCTGAGAATCGGCCAACATCTATTTTTCATCTCCCTAAATGTTAGGGGAAGTCCACCCCTAAATTTTTTTTATTTATTTTTTAGACAAAACTTTTAATTTCTATTTTTTTATGATACAGCATTAAAAGATACATACAACCCTAAATTTTCAACCCTCTACGATCAACCCCTATTTTTACCGGGCAGGACGTCTGCCGGGACAGCTAGTAAATTATATAATTATAATAAATATGAACTAGTAGCGAAAACCTTAGAAAATACGAATATAGCCCAGACGTGTCATATAGTTTTTTTAATATACTGGCCCTTCAAGCCAGGCGTTATGCTGGTCATAGTTAGGGACATTGGTCAGAAGATCATTTTATAACTAGGTCTTCTTTTCTAAATCGCGTATTTATATATTTATATTATATTATTGTATATTATTTATATAATCGCATACTGTTTGCTCTTTAGCGCCTCCCTTAATAACTCCAAAACGGCTCCAGGTGTGGCGCGTAACTTAGTTATGAGTTTAAATTTATATATTAACATTTGCGAGCTTCGAGTACCGTACAGCCCTATACATTCGTTTGGAAATCTTTATTATTACGGGGTTTCTGTCAACATCTGGTGAAAAATTCGCCTTGTTCTACAAAAAAGCACGTGCAAAGTTGTTAATTAGCTTTCTTGGTAATGTTGCGAGTTTCTAAAATTGTCGCTAAGATTTGATTTATGTTTTCCGTTTTATATTTTGATGTTGCTAGTTAAAATTAATTGGAAGTTATTAAGTTATTAAAATTAATTAGTGTGAGATAATAATTATTAATTATGGCAATATAAGTTGGGTAGTTACGCCCGAAGATTACAGGGTTAATATATAGACTATTATATCATTTTTGTCGACGTGAGGTTTTTTATACAAATTATGTAAGACAAAAATAAATATCGGGATTCTAAGTATAAGATTATGATTAAACAGTAACAGGATTAAATATATTATTGATATACAAAATTTTCCCGTCCTGTGTATGCCATTTCTTTTTTAGTATTTAAGTGGGCACTATTAGACCGTGTAAGCAGCGCTGCAATAGGGTTGTATATTTTTATTTAGTCAGGGCACGAAAAGTATGTCGAGCCCGCTAGTATTTATATACATAAAACTAGGACTCGCTCCCGACGTCGTCCACGTTTGACGGAGTAAGCTAAGAAAAATCCGGCAGATATCACAAGTTATAAAGTATCACAGATTTTATGACAGAGAAATGTTACATCGGAATCCCTTTTTATTTCAACCAGGCCACTTTAAACCACTCTCAAGAAAATTTCCCTTTGATTCCCGGGATACAAAGTAGCGAATATTTGAAGTCCGGGAATTTGCTATCTATTAGCGAAAACCGTATCGCAATCGGCCCAGTAGTTTTTAGATGAATCTCAAACAAACAGACACAGACAGTTTTAGGGATATGTCAACCATACCTTCCTATTTGAAATAGATTATTACAAAATAATGTATTTTTACAATTTAATAATACATTTCATCCTTGTGCTAAATTAAAAAAAGTAATACCATTTTACGACCATTTAACGACGTTGATACTTAAAAAACTATATATAGCTTAAAATGTCACATATTATAAATATTATCACCATATTAAATGCCAAGATTTATGGAATTTAGAGATCTTATAAAAATAACCCGTTTTCGGAGTCTATTATGCTTTAATGTTCTTAGAATTCGATTTATATCATTATAATAATATATCCAAATAATTACAACGGCCCATAATTAGCTCACTGCTGGGCTCGGGCTTTCCAATTTCATAGAGTTTCCCCTATGAAATTGGGGGGCCCCAAGTCCACTCCATTCGGACAGTATGTCTGCCACGCTTATTCAATTCAGCTTGGCCGGTTTGACATGTCAGTCATCTTCATATACAAAGGTTCATCACAATATTCTCGGTAACCATCAGGACGTGGTAATTGTAACAAGATGCACATTGGATCAGACATCTGACCAGGTATTTTTTTTTGTTAAAGCAGGGGGAATACGTTTCGTAGGCTACCGGGTCCTTTTCTGGGAATTAGACCATAGCGGGTGAGAGTTAGACCACTGAAGACTGGTGCGGTATAACAAAATCATCTGCCGGCATGTGTGGAGACCCAGCAAGATGAAGACGTTCCCTATAAGCCATTACTCCACTAAACCTACTCCTAACCAGCCTCCGATGTGCTCCACGCTTATGGTAGGAAAAGCATGGGGCTTAGAACGCAGTTACGCCCACGCTAATCACAGGATTAGCGTGGACGTACTCTTAAGTACTGATGCACAAGCATCAGTACTTAAGAGTACCCCGGGAAGCAAAGCAAACTCACTTCGTCAACAGAGGTTAGTTCCCCCGCCTCCCCAGATTCTGGAGGACCTCTGTCGCGGAACCACGGGAGGAGATTTTCCGCCTATATCCGTCTCTCTATCTCTCCCTTTCTCGTTTAGCGGCCTCCTTTTGAGTCATTACTGCCTCGTAGAACGTCCTTATCGCAACTGGCCAAGTAGTATTCCAGCCCTTATAATTCTTGTTTCGGCTTTGTGACGAGAGGCGGTAATCACTAAACTGCCTCGGTGTATCCATACAGTTAATAACTACTCATTATTTCGGTGACTCTAGTAAGTAAAAGCGGTGAAAACAAATAAGCCTTTGTCAGTCAATAAAGAAATCAAAAATTTATAGGTTTTTGACCCATGACGAATTAACAAATTAATGAACATTAAAAGTGACAGCATAATTGATGCAATCTCAATCAATTTATTGTGTCTGGGGTCCCGTAAACTGTTCTGGAGACAGGGTGTGATAGTGAACTGTAAATCTGAGACGTTTTCCGCCTTTATGTTTGCCTTTATGAAGGGAATAAAAACGTACTTCATTCTAAAACACTTATTATCTGTATTTCTTTTATCAATATTTGCATAATTTCTTAACTTAGGTATTATGAGTTGCCAATGCGTACTACCAAATCCTTTTTTATTCTTTTCAATACTTGTTGGCAACACCAAAAAAACATTAATTTTTGACTTTGTCACGTAAAAATTTCCGCATGTAATGGTGCAATTTTAAAATATTAATCAATTATCTCTCGTGATACAATTTTTACCTTTCCTTAATAGCTTGATTTAATATATTGTTTTTGAATCTAGCTATTTGCCAAATTAATTCAACTCTGTTTATACACTTACTCATGAGAGCACAAATAAAAACAAATTTACTTGATTCAGGGCCGATTTTTTATCATCAGATAAAAGTTATCAGCCGAATAAATTATAACTTGAATTAATTCGAAAGTGCAATCATTCAACTATTTTATTCATGTAATTGGTGTTTTTTAATTTTTCCATGTTATACTGCATTTTATGAATAACTTTTATTTGGTGATTTAAAATTGACCATTGGTCTATTCTATTGGGTTAAACATTGACCAGTGTAGTTCAATGGAATGCAGGGCTGCGGGTGCGATTCCCGGCAGCGTAAAACGTAAACTAACGAGTTTTTCGTTATATAACTTATTATATACGCGTATCTTGCTAAGCTCGGGTGTGTTTGTCTGCCCGTAGTAGAATTATTTTGTCCGTGCAGTTTGGGTCATAAAATAAAGCGAGTATTTCGCTCTCTCTTCCACTCACGGGCCTTATGGGCGGGTATAGTGTACATTATTGTTGTCGATAAGCGTTATCGATAGTGTATTTAGTTTTGTCATTTTATGGTAAGTTATAAAAATGAAAAAAATAATAGATACAACAACGTATTTATTAAAATACGAATAATAATGAATTATAATAAATTATTAATTAGGTATCTATGTTAAAAAAAACTATAAGTACAAAAGCTTAGAACGTAACAAGTTATATTAAAAATAAATATAAATACTTATATCTAAGTTTAAAATTAACAACCTAAAAGATAATAATGATTTTTATAAGATTGATAATCTTTCTTTGATAAATATGAGTTTTTATCGATAATGGCGTTGCTCCCGCGCAACACGCTTACCGCCTTAGCCGGGCTGAGGCCGAGCTTGATTTATGACCCAAACTGCAGGGACAAAATAATTCTACTATAGTTAAAAAGTTTATCTCCTAAAATTCTTAATACAGAACCCTGTTTTAAATATAATTGTTTACGCATCCTTAAAAGTCTAAACAATTGAGTTGATTAGAAGTATTTTACTCAAAATATAAAGGCAGATGTTCGCCATTAGAGGAAGACAAAATACCAAGACGACGCGTAAAACAAATTACAATTATCACAACGTGATTAAAATGCTTCGATCGGACTTTTCTGGGAATAATACTCATGGCGTGGGCGGTTAGCGTTTGGGCAAGAGAAAAGATGACAGCGAGTGAAAATGCATTAAACTCATAATGTTGATTTAAAATATGACATCTATATTTTTTTATGTAAAGTATTCATTAGTAGATTCTTCTTAGACTGAACTTGATTATGGTTAATATTACAAAATATTTCGCTTAATACGTTTTACCGGTTTTAAGCGCGGTATTTTATTTGATTGGATATATTTTACTATCAAGTATGTGTTAGTTATATTAAATTTTCAAATAAAAATAGATTAAATTTTATTTGGTATTGATGTAGTGTTAATTAATATTAGTTTATAATTAAAAATAGGAATTACAATAACAATTTAAATGAAGAACCAAATGAGTAAATAAATAATACGGTTGGTTTTGGAACTCTTTGGTCGCTACCACGGTACATCTTGTGCGTTTTGATTTTAACCAAAGCCAATGCGAGAAATCCGTCGCCTTTTGTTTGTAACCCACTCCACTGCCATAATTATGTAAAGATATCATAAATAAATCTTACTTGTTTATTGTCTTCAATTATTTTATTTTTTAAATAAATAGCAAACGACAGTGATTATAAATGTTAAAATTTAGAATTTTCTTTAAAAAGGTAAAAATATTGGTATATCTCAAGTTTATAGGATAACATAAAGCTGAAATTTCGTCTTTTTACGGTTTTTGAACAAAACCTGATTTCACCATAAACTTGCGACACATAAACCACTACAGCTTACGAGTGTTACGTATGCACGTAAAACTACCACAACAACTATATGAGGTAAATAATTTGATATTCACTGCCAACTGTCCGTTCCATATTATCGGTTAAAATTTGACATAAGTTTCATACAAGTAATGTCAAAATTGAACTGACGTTAAGGCCAGTGAGAGAACCCTACTAATATTATAAATGCGAAAATTTGTAAGAATATGGATGTATGTTACTTTTTTACGCAAAAACTACATAACGCATTGATTAAACTTTACAAGAATATAGCTTACACATCAGAATAGCACATAGGCTATAATTTATAAAGATGTTTTGTGTATTATGCAAAATATAACGATTTCCTTCAACCACGCAGGTGAGACGGCGGGGCGCAGCTAGTATAAAGATATAGGTACTTAATCGCTTATCGCTTATACCATGACCTCTACTCTTGGCCATAGCGTAAAACTCGTTCGGAGATGTCTCAATCGATACAGACCGGATCAATCGACACCGGCCCACGGGTTTTTTCATCGATCATCGCGGCTGGCTACGATCAAGGTACGTTTGAACCGAGCACGTTAGACGAAGCTTACTGTTTTGTTTCATGTAACATTTTTTATCATTAGACCATAGTAGGAGACGTATCGAAATTTACTATGTTATTGTTTGAGATGACAATTGATATAAAGAGGCAAACAAGACTGTGACAGACATTGTATCCGATAAAATTAAATAATATAGTGCCCTAAAGGCATTGTATTCTGGACTTTAAATGAATTTCGGATGCTGATTTTACGCTTCTAATAATCAATAAAAAATGAATACGTAGTAATAAACGCTACTACCGTACTATGAATAAGTAATAAGCAGACCTAGATGTAAGAACACCGAGATAAAATACAGTATAAAATATGGCTTGGAAACATGGGCTTGTAGAAAGTGATAGATTCGCTTAATCTCTCAAATATAAAATACTCCAGGAATATTCAATAAGTAAATTAATTTGGATTATGTAGATAATGAAATATTCAGAGATAGTTTATTATATTTGATAATAGATATTATCTTTAAAAATATGAATAATAGTTGAGCGACACAAGTAATAGCTGCGTGTCACGATGAAGAATATGCTGTGGTGAATGTGGAGGTTAATACAGAATGAAGACGTTAAAAACTCTTGCACCTGCAGCAGTGGAATAGCAGACAAACTTGAAGACAGTTGTTTATTTTACGAAATTTGCCTTGTCTTCCGGAGAAATAATGTCTTACAGTATACTAAGAGGTAAGAGATGCGGCAGACCGCATCATTTAAAGCTAGGGTGATGATCTGTGTAGGCATATTTAATGCTTCTTTATATACCTAACCTTATTTACCTAACCTTACCTCTGTGATCTAGTTTATGAGACTACAGGCCATCTAATAAAACCTAACTAAAAGTGTGAAAAGTAACATTAGATTTCCAATTCCTATTCGAAAATTGTTGGAACAGACCAGCAAACATATGCTCATTATTCCTCCCTGCTTCAGTTTCTCCAATTTACGCGGTCAATAATGGTTTCCTTTTAGTTTTTCAAAAAGTCGCGTAATCTTGAGGTCCGTAGAACATAGCTAGAGAGTAAAACAAATGTCAATAATTAGAGAAACTGACAATGTCCAAATACTAAGAGCTCCAGAAGTATATACACAATGTGCGTATATGCTAGATATGGAAACCACTTTACTCATTATTGCAGCATACCTCAGCGCATTCTTTCCACAAATACCAGCATACTATAATGAAATATTAAATAAGGAAAATAGTCGAAAATTATATACACTTGCTAAAGGGTCGAGTGAAGAAATTATCGCTATTAGCTTGAGAACTGGATGTATTTTATTGAAACGTTCCAACGTACAACGCAGCGGGTTGTTTGAAATAGGGCTGCCTCACAAATCGATCATCGACTAGATTATTTATTATACTACTGCAGAATAAGTCTGAAAAGAGTGTGTTAGATCACACAGTGGAAGAATTCCTGAATGACTTCAAATTTGGAAATCGACAACAAATTCTTCGCAAAAATTGTATCCCTTATCTAACTCTTAAATTATGAAGTAGATAATGCTGAAAAGTGAAAAATATTTTTAAGGGGAATTGTTTTAAATAACATGCGTAAGTAATAATGTGGAGCACATCTCGTTGATAATTGTTCATAATTGACTGAATTTACTTACGACCAATCTGTATTACATTAATCTCAACAATAACATTGCGAATGTTTTTATTAAATATCATTTTAATTTAGACAAGGTTTAATAAAAAAAAATACGTAAATTGATTTTTTATTATATAGGAATTTGTATAAAACTTACTTACTCCGTTGGCAGTGGGTCTTCGAAACGCGAATATGCCATTTTTCCCTGTCCTGCGCAGTTTCTTGCCAATTATTGTACTCGTAGCTCCGACAGGTCAGCCCCCATTCTGTTTTTTCAGCAATCTTTGGGACGGCCGACCTGACGCCGTACTACCGGCCATACCAAATATGATTTCATTACGCTGCGATCATTTTCCATCCCTTCTACGTGATCGAGGTAGCGCAGGCGGTGAGCTTTTATTTCTCCCATTATGTGATGTATCGAGAATCTCGTGGCTCGGCCACAAGATTCTCAACACACAATTTATTTAAAAACAAAAACATATTTGTGTGAAACCTTCGTATATCTTTCGTCAAAATGCTTAGAATACATACAGGTTTATCTTTGTAAATAAATACAATCAATTCTGTTAAAATATCTTTAATAAATGTGCTAATACACACAACTTATTCCATTTAGGTAGCCCCTTAAGTAATAATTTTAAACCCTGTAATCTCACTTATGACAACCCTACAAGCAAGAACATAGACCTCGTCAATCATTCGTATAGAAACAAGCAACGCAGTCGGAGGCTCTCAACATTAAGAAATAAAACAACGCACCGCGGAGTGATAAATTGATTAAAAATTATAATTTATATTATCTCCTACCCTCTTCCTATCAATTACTTTGTCACTGATTGGTTTAAATTGGTACCGAAGATTGATTTTATATGAAGTTTCAACTATTGATTGCTTGAATTATTCCATTTTATAAATTACAGCAGTTTTAGTTATCACATAGTATATTTGGTATTGTCCAAAACAGATACCCCATTTTTTATTATTTTTAGGTAAAATAGATATTATAAGTAATTTAAATTTTCTTATTGTATCTGCTAGTTTATTGATGACTTGATGATGCTGATGACTTCATGCATAGCAATAGTGTTTTCAGCAGGTAAATTAGTAATTTATAACATTTACGGCCGACATTTCAATTATAAGACGTTATGTTAGTCAGTAAATTATAATCTGAATAAATTCAAAAGTGAAAAAATTCAACTGTTTTATTTTTACAACTGTCTTTTTCTCGTGTTGTGTTTTGTTAAAAATTAGTTTAACATTTTTTCTAAATTAATATGAAGGAGAATTAAATATTAAAAATCCTATTTAAAGAAGTTGATTTTATTTATAATATAGTTATCTGGGTAAAACTCTTGTGTCGTGTCCGCCTCATTATCAAAATTCTATGAATCAATAAAGTTAACAATATATATTCATAACATTTTAGTCAGCTCCGACAGATCCCATTTTCTTTCTTTGAAATTTTGATCTAGATCTAGTAATCTGTTTTGATGCAATGTCCATATAATATTATCAATTTTGAAATTATGTCACTATTATATCAATTCCCATAAATAATAATTGCCAAAAATGTAGGAAATAAATTGACATATTTTTTATGACTTTTGTCAATCACATGTCACCAAAATAATCGGAATACAAACTGACAGCTCTTTTAAGTGAACAAATATCAAAAATTAAATTTCCAATAAACCGTCCACGACTCCGTTTGTCAAACACATCAAAAGACGCCTTTCAAAAATACAAACTCATTCAATTAAGGGATCCGAGATCAAAATTAAGCCTTCTTCGTTTAAAATGCATTAATCCGGTCACTTGTCATGCGCCCGCGCAGGTTAGCTTGTCCCGCTCTAAAACCCGTTCCGGTTCATCCCTCTTTGCTTCGTTGACAAAGAATAATGTTAGAGATGTTACTTGAAGCTTTATAAAGTTATTATATATCAATTATACTTATGATTATCTCTTTTCTTTCATACTCCTCTATTCTGACATAGGTCCTCTGTCATATAACTAATCATCATATCATCCTTCAGACAATCAATCCATCTCTTTTTTGTATTACCTTTACATTTGTATCCATCTTTGAGTTTAACATTCTTTTGGTCATTGACTTTCATTCCTGCATTACATGTCTATACCACATGTGATCATCTATACTTATGATTTTGATATCTTATATGTATATTGAAATAAGTTAAATCAAAATTATACTTTTTATCGTCAATTGGAATGTTAGGTCCTTTTGAAAATATGTTGTATGCTTAATTGCTTATGCTTGTAAAGAGGTTTCTATCCTTTCCTCAGAGAGTCATAAAGGTCGTATCTTGAAAAATCAACGTCCAAAATATTTGAACTCTTTGACATCCCTCCGTCTTTCTCGCTCGATCGTAGCGCTTCACACTTTTTCTTTTTCATTTTCGAAGTAACATGAACTCAATTTCTCGCTCACAGTTTTTACGCTCAGTTAAACCAAAGTTGGGGCTTAATTTACGATTATCGAGAAATAAAGACATATACACACAAGATATCGATTCCAACCGCTACGAGATCGTTTATATTTGATCGACTTTTACGATATCTTCAGAGATTCGGCCCGAACAACACTCGCTACGATAAAATTTTTATGACACAGCAATATTTGCAAATCAAAAGGGCCTTCCAGGAATAATTTGAGTGTTCATTTTATTGTTCTCATTATTTTTAACGTTTTTTATTATACTGTTTTATTGCAATTTTTAATGCAATATGAGGTTGATAGTGATTACCACCTGCGTAATTTGCGACTTTATTAAATTCTTCATAGCATCAGACGCGACAAGAACTGGATGGAATTTAATGCTGTGATTAACATTTTGTTAAGAAACCACTGTTTAATGAAGGGTATCGATGCGAACAACTTTATTTATAAGGCGAGCTGGAGAAGTCAATCACGCGTCAGTCTTGTTTCCCTTGAAAGATACCTATACAGCAATATAAAATTATTTCCAAACTAAATCTTTGATTTATTTTTAAAGTAATTATGGAATCTTGTGTTTCATCTCATGTTACTGACAATTTATATCTATACTATATTGGAGTTAAAGATTTGTAAATTTATCCAAAACTTGCTATTCACACAATGCCTAATTTTAAATAATATTTTTCAAAGTTTGGTCTGCCGTTTTTAAAGTACTCGTATGTCTTACTTAAATAATCTCGGAAAGCGCTGAATATGTTTGAAGAGATTGTTTAGCATTATAACAGCAATTTTATTATAAATCAGCAACAGTACTGTAGTAATAGAGTTCAATAAATCGGTTTTCCAAAGTAAACTTTGAACATCATCGAGACCTCTCAAGGCGTTTGATTGAGACTCAGTCTCGCCTGTCCAAAAGGCTGGCTGGATTATACTTTGACAACGCATCAGCATTGCTATCTAACATGGAAATGAGGCCAGTATTTTGGGATCGCTCCCCGCCGACAGCGATTTGGATTTAATTTTCTTTATTCTTTATTATACACAAACAGTTATATATACATACATAACTTCACGCCAGGTCCCTTGCGGGGTAGGCACGAACAACAGAGCGCCACACAGGCCCATTCTTACACACCTCACTTGCTTCTTTGACATTCATAGCTCTTGTTATGCACGCTCGTCTGTTCTTAAGGCTACTGACATCACCTTCTGCTAATACATGATCAATTTGATCATGGAATGTGTCGTGGTCTTCCGCGACTTCTGCATCCATCCACTTTTGCATTTTATATCTATTTAGTCATTCTTTCCAGTTATATATAAAAAACTACATAACAGTTGTAGTGTATAAAGGCGAACTTAACCCTAAAAAGAGTTTTCTTCTAGCAAACCTATGGGTCTAGCGCATGTGGGTAAACAAGAAGCAGAGTTGCATACATTAAAGGTTTTATGCAAAGGTATCTTAAATGTAGTATGATTTTATGTATGAAAATAAGTATAATTTATTGTTTTTTGTAGATTTATGTTATTTTGTGGTTTGATTTATGATTAGCTTATTTTTTACATTTATCAAACTTATAAAATGTCGTTTCAACTATACGCGATTAGGTTAGATTTTTCGAGTCAATTCGGTTTGAAGGGACTTTATCGTGTAAACTCTCCTTGATTTGAATAAAAATGCAATTTATATGTGTCACAGTGGTCGGTTAGGTAGTGTAGAGTTACGGAGCCGGTTCGACAACCCAGCTCCCAATTTGCTGGTCCTTTTCGAGTAAGTTATTAAGTTTCCAAGTCGCCGCAAGGTTGCGAAAACTTGCAGTTCAGTGGCACTGTAAAATATGCTTGCTGTGCTTCCACTTTTATCAAACGCACAGCTGAAGAGTGAAACTCTTTACCGTCGTCTGTTTTGCTGAATACGGCGGCGTAAGATTGAAAAGCAATATACTTATCGTTAACGTAAATATATAATCTTGAATGAAAATAAAGTTCTAACCGGAACATTACTGTAAACATGATCAAATTAGGTCTAAATTACTTCATAACTAATATCTACAATATTAGTTATATACTTTAATGAGCGGTAGTGTGAATATAATGGACAGCGTCTAAATTATGCACTATCACTAATTTAACTGACTATTAATATGTTGCTAAACATTTACGACTATTCCAAGGGAGTTATCGCGGGGTCAAATCCATAATATTTGCATAAATATGAATCGTATAAGCAACTACTGTAAATCGTATCTCTGTATTAGTTTCTTCTTTAGAATGAATGTTGTTTTTACATG
Organism: Dendrolimus punctatus; assembly: GCA_012273795.1. Lineage (NCBI taxonomy): Eukaryota > Metazoa > Arthropoda > Insecta > Lepidoptera > Lasiocampidae > Dendrolimus > Dendrolimus punctatus. The sequence goes on from CM022550.1 coordinate 14,523,825, forward strand.
TGATGCTATTTTCAAACTCAGTATAGACAGTGGATTCTGTATTAACCATTTTTTGTATGAGTCCAAATTAAGTCATAAGACATCATCTATTTAGTCATATTATCTCGATGTGCAGGTTTCACTACGATGTTTACCTTCACCGTTAGAGAGGGTAATTATAACAATACACATATTAGGGCAAAAAACTATCCGTGAAGGAACGAAGAAAGAATGCTAATTCCTGCGATCAGGATGCCTGTCCGTAAGAGGTGACAAAACAATCCATAGCCAGGTGGTAGGGCATTTGCCTGCCTGGATGGCTACCACCCTGGTCTACAGTATGCCACCATAACAACTTGAGTTGTGTTCCGGCTTTAATCGCGAGCACTACCATTACGCCACACGAGTTCTCGTGCTAACAATGGTGAAGGAAAACATCGTGATGCAACCTGCACATCGAGATAACAGATGTATCAAACTGGCAAGCCGCCTTGGACAGCGTGGCAGGGTGTCTGTTCCTCTATAACAGGAGCTCCGAGCTCAGTATTGGGACATTTATGGGCTGTTAGTGTTGTTGTAGCAGATTTGTTTTTTAATTAATTTTTGATTCATTGGCATGAATCGATAATGGTAATTGTTTTAAGATTTCTCGTCTTCCACATAGAATTTAGGTCTAATTTTCCATTTTTTAGTAGAAAAATATAATGCTTTTGAGCCATATCTCAACTCCTTAGATTTCTTTGGCCCAAAAGCCTTCGTCGCCTTTTCAAATTGTCTGTTAGATACGTTTCTATGTGTGTGCCTTTGTTTTTATATATGAAGGTGTGGAATTGTTTCGTCTACAATCTTGTCTCTCAAATCTGATTAACCGTTAATAATAATCTTTTATCTTTCAATCAAAACGAGCAAGGATTGTTTGAAGGTCAAACTTGGCGAACGGGGTCTGTGTTACGCAGAACGGTATAAGGCGACGTAATTTGAGCAGTGGTCAGTTGAGATGGTACGGTGTTATGCAGAACAAACTTAGTAATATATTAAAGAAAGAAAACAATTATTTGACTAAGGGTTGTTTTCAATTTCATTTTTTATTTTTTTATTGCAGGAGTTCAGCAGACAGGCAGGCGGCCCACTTGATGGACAGCGGTTACCATCGCCTATGGACATTTACAACACCAAAGTGCTACAAATGCGCTGCTGCTGTCTTAAGGAAGACTGGAACCTGGTCACTTACGGAACACAACTCAAGGTTGTTATAGCAACATACTTTATACAAGGGTGACCTGGCTGTGGGTTGTTTTGTCGCCTCTTACGATAGACTGCCTGGCCACAGGAAATTGTATTCTTTCTCCGTTCCTGCACGGATTAAAATGTATTCATATATTCAACTATTTTATTCATGTAACTTCAATCACAACGTCTAATTCATATAAAAACTATAATTTTAAATTCGTGCTATTGTATAGTTATATTCAGAAGTAACTAGATGGCGATATACGCTTTCAAATTAGCATAGAGGGCGCGTTCCTGTAGTATCTCACACCGACCAAAATGCTCCATCTGCCGTTTCATCAGGCAACCGTGGTCGTTATGGTCGTGGTGAAAACGTCACTAATGACAAGAGGTGGGTCGAATAACCGTTCCACTTGAGTTTAAGATTGTGATACCGGCAACTAGTGGAATGGGAAAAATCGCGGGCGTGAACGTGGTCGTTGTGAGTCTCTAATGGGACGTAGCAACTTTTCTCACACATTTTAAAATATTTGAAACTACCTACATGACAGTTCTATAATATAGACTTTGTTCTGCCACAGCTCTGTGTTACGAGTTTTATTTCAAGAAAGTGGTGGCCATCCTGGATGTGCTGGGCTGGATGGAGTAACCCCTCATCCATCCAGTGAATGCCGGTCTCCTTTACGGAATCACAAATATAGTAAATTGAAATAATCGGGATGAAATCGATGAATGACCATTTTCTATTTATTATTTATTTGATATTATCGCTTATCTAAAATACCTTTATAAACATACAGGTATATTAGATAAAAACCGTTTAAAATTCAAATTAATAAATAATTAACATTAATATATAATTTAAACACATAATCTTAGAACACAAAGGCATAAAACGACGGGTGGCCAAAAATCTGACAAAGAACACAAAATGCGACGCAACAATGTTCTAATTTTACCAAAATTTATTCAAGAATCCGCCTTTGATCTTTAATTTTATTCAAGTCTTCGAATAGCTTTACTTTAATGACTTTATATTTGTTTGGAGACAATTTTTTCACGTGTGCTCAAAGAATTTTGGCTTTTGAAGTTTTGTAACAATTAAACAAGTGTTTTTTTTAGTGTTCCTGTCAATTTTAAGTTTGTGTGCTTTTTGGGAGAATGAATTGTACAGAACCCTAATTAAAGAGGGTTCTATGGTTTTGTAAATTAATGACCTTTTTACTAGGGGAAATCCGATTGAGGACTATAAGCCAATCGAGGGGAAAGGTCGCGACCCGTGTATGGGATTTGCCTTGTCGAGCTGACACTAGCATCCCCATAGGAATGCTATTGCCACGCCACGGTTTGGGATACCCACAAAACCCTTGGCATATCCCCGAACGTCCCTTGCCCGGCTGTGGGTTCGCTTGCGCATTCACCTCTAGACCGGACGGAAAGCTAATTACTGCCTTACGTCAGAGGTTGGATTCCTCGCTTGATAATATTTTCCTTATTTACTATTGTCGGGGTGTCAGCAATTGATTCCAAAGTGGTCTTTTATATATAAGTGTACAATTATAACAAAGCATAACTTGCTTAGTTTGGGGATATAGAATCTGTATGTTTCTCTGCGACTATTTATTTATATATCTATTAACACGGCAATTAAATTGTAATGAAAGGTAATTAAAGTGTATGATAATATGAATTATTTGATGCAGTTTCGTTCGTTCTTTATATGGTAGAAAAAAAATAACATATACCATAATAAAAGGAGTACCTATGTGAGATAAAGACATACTGTGCCGATTAAAATCATTGGAAAAGACGAAAAGACAGAAAGGTACTATAGTACGACATTATATACTTAAACGTGCATGTATGGAGAGGTTATGAAAGTAGATAAATCAAAAGTTGTTTGTCAGGATCGTCGAAGTAGTGATCTAAGTCTCTGCTTACTTCCATGGGAAACAGGCGTGATCATATGTACGTATGTATACTCTGTTTGCTACGACACCATTAATTTAATAATTTGGAAATAAACTGACATAATTATGTAGGTACTTGGAAAAAGACCCTAAGATAGACATATATGAAGCAAAGGAATTTCTATCTAATAAGCTAATCTAGGAATTTAGTTTGAATCAAAAGTTCTGGAATCGAATAATATTATGCTGTAACAAAATACGACCGTAAATATGTTATATTCCAATCGGTACGTTAAATTAAAATAAAAGTTAAAAATCCATTAAAAGAAAGTTAATTAAATTAGTATGCGTTATCACGAATAAAGCCGTCCATTAAATTCCCGCTTTTAAAAATGGCGTCTAATTGAGCGTTATCTAAAGATGCGTTTCCATACGTGTAAGCCGATCCAAGCTGCCGAAGAAAACTGACACCGGAGCGTATTTTTTTATACATATAAACTCATTTATTTGCATAAACAGTTTCGACACTAAAATAAAAGACTGCCCCGAAAAGGGTTAAGTTACTTGAGTGGCATATTTTATTTTATTTTTTGGGGTCCGTAGTTACTTTGATAAAAACGGATTTCTTATGTTTTTTATTGCAGACCTGATAGAAGTCGATTGCCATCGCCTATGGACTTTTCTAACACCAAAGGTGCTACAAATACGCTGCTGCTCTCTTAAAGGAGACTGGAACCTGGCCATTGATACGGCAACACAAGGTTATTATGGCGGCATATTCTAGACCAGCGGTGGTAGCCATCCAGACGGGCAAATACACTACTGCCTGGTTGTGGGTTATTTTGTCAAGTATTGGGTCTATTTTACTGTAAATTGGTTTGAAAAGTATCCATTAATAGTTGTTGAGATATTCTTCTTTTATTTCTTTCTACCTGTAATTTTCTGACTATAGAATTACTAACTGTGCCCGCAACGTCGTCCACGTGGATTTTTTTTCAAAACCCCCGATTTTAAAATATTCTTCATGCGGAACACCACCGCTACTATTGTCTTAGCGTAAAATGATATATTACTTAAGCCCTCCTCGATAAATGGGCTATTTACCACTGAAATAATTTTTCAAATAAGACCAGTAGTTAGACCAGATCTGAGATTAGCGCGTTGAAGAAAACAAACAAACTCTTCAGCTCTATATATTAGTATAAGGTAAAAACTCAGACACGTTCAGGAAAATTCATGCATTTTATTGGTCGGAAGGTAGTCTAAAAAAAATTACAAAATCTTGAAAAGTTATTTTATTATTTATATATTTATTCTATTTTAAGAATAGATGTTACTTCATAAACCTTCCGAAATGAGGTTATTAAAGCTCCTATTGCCGCAAAAGGACAATAATGGACTACAGAACCCACTTTTGTTGGTTATTACTAATGAGTAATTTACCATCAAAATTATAATAAATCATCAATTTTAAATTAAGAAAAATATTCATCAACTCGCTTCCAAATTATTTATTATTTTACTCCTTCATTTTTTTCACACCAGGATAAAAAAATACATCTTTATAAAAGAGAGATAAATTATTTGGTTTGTTTTAAAGAATACTTTATTTTGTCCAAAATAATAATACAACTGAAAAACAACCGCGTCTATGGAATCACCGCTAACGCCTGAAAAATCAGTATCGAAAAATCCTCAAGAACGTTAGCAGTGCCATAAGCCATAACTACGTTTTTAACAGAAAACATTTTATGTAGGTATTCGTGTTCGGAATATGCACTTAAGGCTGAAAGGTTTGAGGCAGTAAGGCAGTAAGGAACTGCCCAAGACAAATCGGTAATGTGCACTGTAAGCCATGTTTATACTGGCACATAGAATTTAAATTTTGCGGCTAAATCAAAAACTGTGGCGATTTCTGATTATGAAAATAATTTCACTTTGAACTGCAACAATGCGTTTCGATTTTTAACATAACCACATATGCTCTGCAATTTTCGATGTTCACTTAAAGAGTATGTGTAATTTGATATTAAAACTATTTTAAGTCACAGGAAGATTGTTAATCCAATCCGTCCAATTGAAAACCTGCCCGTAAAACTTCAAGTTAAAATTATGTTGCAATTCGTTTTCCCACTTGTCCGTTGAAGTTTCACTACTACTATGTGTCCCAGCACATATTTAGATTTTTCGCAGGTGAACTGCAAATTATGATTTGGTTAGGTTAGGTACATTTTAATGAATACATTTTTTATTTAAACATATTTAATTTTATCAAACAAAAAAACTGAATTCAATCCGGAACAAAAAAACGCATCCATAGTATACTCTAAAATTATGTCATCTCTCACCACGTCTAGATTAAATTATGCCGCTCCTCCACGAGGCCGTAACGCTTTTTCGTGACAGAAAAACCTAAGACCCCGATTATATAGAAATTTCACTGCAAAAATGAATGAGAACCTGCTAGTGCAATGTAACGCGGAAGCGCCCCAATTAATAGATGCTCTATCTAGTTGGCATATCATCCGTCCCGCTTACACATTATGCCACATATTGTACTAGCTGTACGACTTGTTAATATTTGTATATAAGGTTACCGTTTCCAAAATAAATTAGAAGTATTATTTAACTTACCTCTTGCTGCTACAAGCATTTAAACATTAACGTTCATTCTTCCACAAACAAACTATAATCTAAATACATTTAAGAATATCACACTTTTAATTGCAAGGTCGCATTCACCATTTATTTTCTCATATATATGCCAATTTCCACCCGTGACTTGGCCACGGTCTGTTCTTAAATAGCGAGTTTTGCCTATCTTCCATCTCCATACATTTCTACAAAACTAAACCTTAATTCAAATTTATAGAGAATATTTTCCATCAAACGAATTTCAACTGCTACTGAATAGTGTACATAGAACTTTGAACTTTAAGCACTTCTGATTTAAGGTCGATTTTGTATGTTATCAAAAACGGGGTAAGTGTATCCAGTCGTGAGCTCAAATCCTAATTAACACCTCAGTGTATAGATAAATTGCGCCGATAGTGTACTGTTGCGCTATTTCGCTTACCTTTTTCAAAAAGATATGCACTGCTTATATTACGCTCTTTTATTTCATTGCAATAGAAAGCATTCCAAATTTAAATCGAGTGTATTTATTTTATTTCAATTAAGCTAGTATTAAACTGGACTTATTCAATGTCATTAAAATCCGACTTGTCTCTTAAGTTCTGTGCCATTCAAGCAAATTGATTCAATTAGCCTGCTTGTATCAATATAAAAGAAATCATGTTCGGTCCTTGTCTATTATGAAGTATGTAAAACCTCGCTCCATCAATTTTGCTGTCTACCCTTCTTCTGTGTGAGGCGACGGCCAATATAGAGCAGGGTAGGAGCAGCCATTTTTGACCACTTACCGTCAACATTTGGACGATACCACGCCGTGCGCTCACCTGTTTTCTTAAATTTAAATAATTATAAGTACTGGCCGTGCCAATAACTTTCAAAGACCTAATCTGTGTACAGTGGTGGTGCTCAACTGAAACATAATGCCGTGCTCTGTTCCCGAGTGCAACGTGTACCGAGCCAGAAGAGGGCCGATCTCAAGGTTGGTAGAGCTTCTACTTTTCTAGTGCAAGGAGCTAGGTCATATTTCTCTCATCTCTCAGCGCCCCGCAAATCATAACACAGAACAAATAAATGTACCATATTTATTTAATCCAGAAAAACCCTTTCCTATGGTTACAATATGTGAAAATTACATTAAAACAATCACAATGAAAGACATATCATAAATGTATAATACCATAAACAAACAGAACGCTTAAGTCTGGGAATGCATATGAAAAATATGCATACAATAAAATTGAATGAGACTGCAGACAGTTTTGTATTTCATACTTATTATCGTCAAATTAGTGTACGGTTACTATATTAATTAGGGTTGTCAAACACAAGTAATTAATATTAAATACATTTTTTACCGCCTATATCAAATACGACGGTATAACAGACACATGCCATAGAATGTAACTTGTAGCAATAACTTATACCTTTGAATTTGATAAAAACTTTAATTACATAGAAATAAATTAATACTTCTTACTGTCATAAGTGACAGTACAAGGGCATTGAGAGTAGTGAAAGATATACCCCTAGTACGTAAATTTAAAACAAATATCAGGTACTATTAGTGCGCAGAAGGTTTGCCGATAGCCTCACGATGTCATGCATATATGGTCAGTAGGATTGACCAAAATTATTGCAACATATGTACGTTGCAATATTTTTTATTATATTTTATTATTGTATATACTTCAGATAAGTATATACAATAATAATAAGTAGGCATCAGAAAATCTGTGTGCGGCTTATAAATACTAGCATTGCGTGAATAAAGAGAAAAACCTAATGAATTTAATTATTGTACAAATGTTGGTTTAGCAACTATAACAACTTTTGGTGTCCTTCCTATACTTCATCCAAAGGTTGTCTGGAAGAAATCGCCATGGGCGATAAGAACGCCGATTTTACTTGCATATTAATGTTCTTGATTTTATGTAGCATTTTTGTGCAATACAGTATATTCTATTCTATTCTATAATGTCACTTTTAAACAGTAAAAAGCATTAATTTATTTCTATATAATTAAATTTTGTATCTAATTCATAGGTCAAGATTAAGATTTTGCTACAAGTTAGACTCTATAGGATGTGTTAGTCATATCGTCGTATTTTATAGACAGTAAACGTTTTATGAAGGATTATTTTGTCATTTCTTTTCCCACAAACAGCAATAACATTTTACGAATCGGTGTAGGTACGATGCATGAATGAGGTATGAAAAGGTTCGCCAATTTTCAAATTGATTAATTTAACGTTCCACGAGCATGTGTTACCTTTTCAAACTAAGTAACAGAAAGGACTTTTCCATAGAAAATTACGTTTTATATTGTCGTTTTTTTAATCAGAGCATTCATTTAACACTTAACACTAAATAAATAATATATTAAAATAAGTTTGATTATTGGCAGCCCTACCCACTAGTGCAGTTATTTGATAACAGACATCATGTTCAGCAGTTGATTATCGGATTATTTTTCACTGCACAAAGCTGTTAGAGTATAAAGTCTGTTACTAGATGACAATAGCTCTGCCAGTGGTAGTGCATTTGCCCATCTGGATGGCTACCACCCCGGTCTGGAGTATACCGCCATAACAACCTTCAGTTGTGTTCCGGCATTAAGTGGCCAGATTTCAGCTTCGTCTACGAGACCGGTAGCCCCTTAAGTGATGCAAATGTTTACAGGCGACGGTAATCAATCCACCACGATTGGGCCGTCAGCCAGTCTACTGTACTCCATCAATAAAAAAAAAAATTGTATAAAGACTTAGAAAACTAGGGTTAGAATTTCCTGTATATGTTCGAATTATTATTAGTTAATGAATCAGTAAGTATTGCAACACATACAAACTCAAAAGTCCGGTCTTTATTAACATTCTCAGTGTTTTGCTAATGAAATTTGACAGGTGTGCTTTGTACATAATGGCAGAAAAACCTAAGTTACGTGTATATTTTATGTACTTCCTGGTGGTAAGGCATTAACCGACTAAATAACTACCGCTGGTCTAGAACATATCGTTATAACAACTTTGAGTTGTGTCCTGGCACTTTCCATCAAGTGAGTCTATAGATCAAAGCTATTGCATATTATTATTTAATTTTTCTGACGAACATGAATGTCATATTTCTTTTAGTATTTATCACTAGAATATGCCCCCGACGTCGTCCACACTTGACTTGAAATTCCCACGGGATATTCAGGACACAAAGCTCCGCAGCTTAGTAAAGAATGTAAGCTATCATTTTAGTGAAAACTGTCGGACTAAGCGATTTTTATGCACCCGAACAACTACAAACGCTCCCGGGAATTTTCCCGCGGGATTCCCGGCATAAAAACCCACATTTCATAACATTGAATTTGGTATCGGTCAGCGAAAAATCACATTGGAATTCGAATTCCTTTAGTCTGGCCGTTTTAAATCAATCGTAGAAAAATTCTCGCGGAATTTCCAATATAAAAAGTAGCGCAGATTTTAATCCTAAGAATTACCTATCCATGAGCGAAAACCGCCTAATAGTGTTAACTTGAATCCCGAATCAACACACAAAAATTAAACACAAACTAAACAATTTTATTCTTATATAGTCTATTCCAGTCTTATTGTACAGACACGGCATATTTATAAAAAAAGTTATAATATTAAAGATGTTTTACTTTTTTAATTTTGCTATGTTAATTCTATTAAAAAACTTACCTCTTAATGTATTAGCACCATAGATATGGTCGTAAGGAACAGGTCGGTAGGCGGGATGAAGGGCGGCGAGGTAGCTAAGCTCGCTGGTGGCGCCAGCAGCGGCCGCCGCAGCTGCTGCTAGCCTGAAAACAAAAAAAAGATTTATTAAAATTAACTAAGAAGGTAAAATCACCTAAAAGTCTGGTACAACGAAAAATAATGAAGTTGAACTATTGCACTTATTATCTCGCTATAATCCGCGTCTCAAACTCAAAGGGCGCGGGTTCGATTCCTGGCTGGAAAACATAAATCACTTCGGTAATTTTCTAACTTAATATGAAAATTGTAACAATTATCACGCGCTAACTATAAATGATGAACATTGTGATGCAATCTACCCATCGAGATAACAGACTGTTAAACCCACCAATCCGAGGCGGGTATGCTGTCCGTTCCTCTACAAATGGAAGACCCGAGCCTAGCAATAGGAAGTTTCAGGGCAGTAATAAATAATATATAATAACAACCCATGAACGTCTCACTGCTGGGCTCGGGCCTCCCTCTATAGGTGAGGGAACGGACATTATACCCGATATGCTCATCCAAGGCGGCTTGGCAGGTTTGACACATCGGTTACCGAGATGTGCAGGTTTCATCGCGATGTTTCCTTCACCTTTGTTAGCACGTGGTAATTGTAACAATATGCACATTAGATCAGAAGACGCCTAAATGGTGCATGTGGTCCGGCCAGGTTTCGAACCCGGGCTCACATAGTTCGGGACGCCGTTATAAGTAATTATTATTTATTAAACTTTCATTATATATTGTTCAGAAGAATCACATAATTACAGTATGTGGGTTGTTGTGCAAAAACATATATGTTTCTTATAACAATGACTGATTCGGTCAAAAAGAAATAGCTTTAAAGAGTACAAAAAGTAAGAAAAGAACACCTGTGGTTTCAACTATTGATGAAGAATTGAAGAGAAAGATTGTCCTTAAACAAAAAAAATCTGTTATGGCATTAATTACGCTCAGAAAAGAGTTTTCTTTGAATTCCTTGACAAAATTGGTAAAAGCCTTGTTTCACATCTAGAGTTCAAACTTTCTTTCCATTTCTGCATTTATGTTATTGTTGCTATCTCTTTTACACACATGCATTAAGAGACTACCATTGTGTGTAGAAAAGAGATAACAAACATAAAGACGTCACGCCGGGCGCAGGCGGGCGAGTGTTTTTGCACTTCGTATTTGTTTTGTTGGTTGAATGTTGATTGCAGATCTTTTGAGGTTCCGTACACAGTAAGTATAATGTAAATAAAGATTCCAGTCTTTTCTAGCGTTGGTCATCATCTGTAGAAATTTTGTCCCGAAATTATTGTGTACTCTTCACTCTTTAAGTTCAAAATATGTAAAAATAATGTTTCTCTTGTTCTATTTAAGGATATTGAGGTTATTTTAATACAGAGAGTTGTAACTATCACACTCACACAACCATAAGGAGTTTCTTTATAAAAAGCCAGACTTCTGGGCACCTTACCCTTAGAAGACAGTGATCTGGGCTCAGTATTCTACTTATAGTCTTGAGGGACTATGGGTAGAATACAATACAAATAAGTTAAGTTTTCTTACATTGTATTCAATAGTATGTAATTTTATAATTTTTTAATAAAATTTATTCATTTTATGTTGACTCTAAAAGTATAATCATTTTTCAAGTATACAGTGGCTTGGACACCTAAATATAATAATACAGCAAAAAACCGATTTCGTTTACAGCGACTATGCTATCTGTAATTAATACATGAAGCAAAAACACACCAAAACTTTGTACCCTTTTTGCGAAAATTGCGCGGACGGAGGAGTATGAAATTTTGCACACTTATAGTTTATATAGAGGAGTGCAAAATGCTATTTTTTTCTTTTAATTATGCATAAAAAATACATTGAAACTTTAGAATAAATACAATATAATAGTTTCATGCACTCTGTGAGTGCTTAAGACTCAGTAGTTATCAACAAGAGACCGTGAAAACTAGTGACTGCGTTGTTCAATAAATCTTTTACATCCACTACCTACAGAACCCTATTCTACATAAGTCCCGCATCTCGACCCGTACTCTGTCTTTTTTTGTTTTCTCTGAGCTACGTCTTTGTTTATGACTGCATCATAAAGAAACGTACTTAACCCGCCACACAATCGTGCCTGTATTTGTATAAGTCCGACTGGGCCTTTACATTAGAAATACTATGTAATTTAAACATAGTTCAATTGATGATTTTTTTGGATTTATTACGGAGGTGGTTCGAATAATCGGAGGTACTTTATCAACACATCAATTTATCTCAAAAGATTTAATACACATACAAACACATATCATGACATCAAGATGCATTAGATGCATAAGCGTCCGGCCCCGTAACTTGCATTTGTAGAATAAGCACTTTTCCTGCAATCAACAGCACAAGAGCATTTTAATTGAATTTAATTTTAACTGTACAATAAATATAAATATTATTGAAGAAAATGGATATTTCAAACTATCATTTGTTTTTATGACATTGTTAAATATAAAAAAGCACAGTAATAAATATGTTACAATTGTAATCAAGTATTTTGTTAACGAGCAAAGGCCCTACAACAGGCTATCTGTAATTATGTTCAGTATATATTATTACAAAATATAACAAATTTAAATAATAAAACATAATACGCCTACTTTATTATGTAATATAGTTAAATATATAAATATTTAAGCCTAGAAAACGATAAGGCGGTCTTATTACTAATCACAATTACTTCCAGACAACTTAAGATTAAATTAGAAATGTTTGTGAAACACGTAGATTTGCACTATGTAATTAAGATATTTATGCAGAAAAATTAAAGACAAAAAAAGCCTAGAAAAGATTGCTTTACATGCATACATATTATCACTCCTTTTTCCCATGGGGGCAGGCAGAGAATATAGATCTCTACTTGCGACGATCCTGATAAACAACTTTCGCATCTACTTTCATTAACCTCTTTATACATGCACGTTTATTTGATATGCTTTTTACCTGACTTCGTTTTAATACTTCTGTTATTTGATCATGGTGTGTACGTCGTGGTCTACCGGTACCAACTGTACCATTCACAAAACTGCCATACACTTGTTTTGTGATTCTATTTTCATCCTTCCTCTCTAAATGCCCAAACCACCTTAACATTCCTTTCTCAACTCTAGTTATTACATCTTCTTTCAATCCACAACGTTCCCTTATTACACTATTCCGTATCATATCATTCATGCTTACCTCACATATACTTCTCAAAGCTCTCATTTCAACTGCATTTATTCTACTTTCGAGCTTCTTCTAACACACCCAACTGTCACTGCCATACATAAGTGTTGTCACCAACATCCCTTGATGGACAGCCAAGCGTACCTTTTCAGATACTTTTTGGCTTTTCGTAAAAGAGTTTAGCGCTTCATTCACTTTATTACCTGCAATTATTCTTCTTTCGATGTCACTTTCATGCTTTCCGTGCCTAGTAAACATGCTCCCTAGATTGCTTTAGTGTGTTACCTATTTATGTTGGTGTCCAATAAAGAGTATTGTTGTAGTTTCCCTTGTCAAATCGACTCGTGGCACCTCGCCTTGGTCAGAAGAAGAAAGTTGCTCTAAGCACTCAATACCGAGCCCGGTTACTCGGATAATTTCTTTATCCTCTCTGCCCACCCGACAATTTTCTCAGCCGCATTATTATGAGCCATGATTTGTTTAATAATTTTATTATGAAGATAGCATTGCGTGTGCGGCTATTGTGCCTTTATTGTTTTCGGTTTGCGTGTTTAATTTGTTTTGCTTATTGATTATTAGTGATTTTTTACGATAAACGATTATTTGCCCATTGTATTGGCAACATCTTATTGGTACACTAGCTGTGCTCGTCAGTTAGTTGGCGTGAGACTCAAAAGTTTTGTGCTAGGGCCTCGCGGAATGGTGAGACTATGTAACTTGTGATCCTGGCATTAAAGGTACTCCCCCACCGCAAGCATTCGCCTGTAACATCACGTATAGATCCGAGCATTAAGTCAGTAAAGGAGGAGAATCAAGTATTTACAGTGCGCAATCTGTAATGAAACAATTTTTATATTTTGATACCACTCGTACACAACGACCGCTTCGTCTGACATCATGGAATCAACTAAATCCTCAAAATCGAATCATAGATGTTACTGGCGAATTCTCACGGGAAGCACCTTAATTAACCCTTTTGAGGCTACCAAGTTAATATTATTTTTGTCCAAAGCTGCCCGCTGCCTTCAAAATCGCCGCGCCAAAACCAAGAGAATTATATTGTCTCTTTTACTCTAATACAAATTCTATGTAGTTAGATGGAGAAAGCATCAGTTCAACGTTCGTTTCAATTAACTGTATGTGACCACAAATTTGTGGTGCTTCCTAATTAGCCGTGTGTGACACTCGAGAAGAAATAAGTGGTTCCGCCTTAAAGGATTAAGGTGAAGTACGGAACACCGAGGGGTTTTAATGAGTATCCCGACTTTGGTGGCAATGGCATTTACTAGTAGTGCTAAGGCCACCCCAACGCGGTGAATCCGGACCTGAAACCTGATTTCTCCTCGTTTCAAAAGGTTTGAGTTTGTTTGGTTTAGACAAATTTCTCTACAATTCGCATAATCACAAGAAAGATGTAATTAGGACTATAGTGCATACATCATAAAGTTACAATTTCATTGACATAAAATTATAATAAATATTCTGATCACAGGATATCGAATTGTAGAGGTCGGTATGGATGGTAAAATTTTAATAGCTTGCTGGTGGTAACTGTTTAAATCCGCCACTGACATAGAGTACAGGACAAAACTAATCAAAGTAAGAAATAAAAATTAAGAGTCTGCAGAAATCTTAAATAACTTTAATAACAAACGCAGCAGAATAAAAGGATTAATAAACTCGTAAACAGCAATTGAGTAATAAATGCTAAAATTCCTAACTTTAATTTTCATAAAATTCTGAATTTATACACCATTTACAAATTTAATGAGCCAATAATAAGCCTTATTGTGACCACGGCCCACTTGTTTTAATGGACAAATTTTACACAAAAATATCCAGATATTATCGTCACGGATTCCACACACAAACACATTCCATGAGTTCTATGCTATTGTTGGACAAAAGGACGACCATAAAGTCTATGTTAAAACTAGTATTTTTGGGCAGTATCAGAATTTGTAAAACCATAAAATAATTAATAATGTATTTTCAAAATATGAGATTTATTATCTATTGTAAGAAAAAGTATTCTTAGTACGCTACCTATTTTCTAATAAATGTATAATTGTCATTAATACTACAAAATACACAATATTTTCATAGTAGTAATTAGAAAAATCCATAAATCAGATCAAGTCATCATCTAAGTTTCATTGTAGGCAAAACAAGTTATCTATTTATTTTTTAGCTATATCCTGTACCAAAATCCAAATAAGATTACTCTGAAAGGTTGCTTGGAAGAGATTGCTCTAAACTTCTAAACGATTAAGCGGTCTATTATGTTTACCAAGAAAGTATTGTACTCGTGCATTTTTGTAATTGTTTATTTTCGTGACCAAAAAGGTGTTATCAAAATCATGATGTCTACTTATAACATTATAAGTAGGTTCTAGTGAAACGAGTAAAAAAAACTTTAACTTAATTATATTTTTTTAAGTAATTTGATTTGCTGAATCCAAATCAGTAGAAGTGAAAAAAAGTGTGACAAGGGGTGGGGGGATTCTAAATTTCGTCACATTTCATATATTATATCGTTATATATTTAAGCTTTAAAACACGAAATGTATTCTATCTCATTCTCTCGCAAGCTAATTCCACCTCTCGCAGGATTTATGTGTTTATCTCTTTTTAGTGTTGCTTTTTAGTTTCATCGAGTTCGAATCACAACGATTCAAAGTTCACTTCAATATTTTAATTTATTGCAACATTTGTCCGCATCCCTAATTGAGAAACCGCATTCTCTTAATCTCACAAAGCTTGGTCACCCTCATGGAACCCCGCTGTTGAACCTTGATTCGCTCAGATGTCTCGAATGCCTTCAATAGACTTCTGTTGTAAAGGGACGATTTATTAAGTGTCATTGTTCCGTCCTTAAATGGCTATGTACTTAAACACTGTCAACTCGTAAATTGAGGTTAATAATTGAACAACTTTATTGAAACATGTAATTTTAATAAATAATCGGTATGATTCAAAAATCGACTCAGTGATTGTCAGTCCACTTACAATAAAGAGTTCTGCATCAAGGTTCACTGTTTTTGCTTTTTGCATAAAGATTTGAAGCATTTTGCAAAGGCATGTAATGTAAATACTTTACGTACATCTGTATTATTACAGGTCTGGTAATTTCTGAGAAGAGAATTCGACATACAAAGACAGCATGATATTGTATCAAGGCCGTCCGTCATAAAGGCCAAGAACAGAACACCGATGGGTTGTTGTGGATATCCTTGGTTCATCTTTTTTTTTTATTGCAGGAGTTCAGCAAACAGGCAAACGGTCCACTTGATGGAAAGCGGTTACCATCGCCTATGGTTATTTGCAACACCAAAGGTGCTACAAATACGCTACTGTTCTCTCAATGGAGACTGGAACCTGGCCCCTAATGCCGGAACACAACTCATGGATGTTTTAGCGGCATACTCCAGACCAGGGGTGGTAATCGGGCAAATGCCCTAACACCTGGCTGTGGGATGTTTATGTCGCCTCTTACGACAGGCCGTTCGGCCGCAGGAAAATGGATTTTTTCTCTGTTCCTGCTCGGATAAAACTGAGGAATGGTTAATCATAATTATCAATTTCGAAAATCAAACATCCGAATGAACCTTAATTTAATTAAAAGCTATATTATACACACGAGCTGACCCGTCAAGTGTTGAAGCGTGAAAATAAGTCGTTGCATTACATGCGTCTACGCATATCTCGACCATCGACTAATATTGATGACACCCTTGTGCTTGACTCGCTTATAATTATTATGACATGGAAAATATGGTCATATCGCAATCAGGTAATTCATTATACTTTTTAAATAATATATTCTGACGATTCTGCGATTGAGCGGACTAAGCCTTTGCACGCCTATCTCACTGCGAAGCAGAGAATCCGAGTTCGATTCCTGGTATGGTAAATTTCGAAAAAGAATTTTCCAGATGATTCTGAGATAAGACAAACTCAGCTGAGATGAGAATATTGAGATGGATGTGTGGTTTTATAAGAATGGATAAGGTTAAAAATGAGAACATAAGGGGGAGGGGGGGATTTGAAAGTTGTACCTGTGACTGAAAAATTGAGAGGAAAAAGACTGAGATGGTATGGGCATGTGAAGAGGAGGGATGAAAATCACGTGACAAAAATATCATATAATCATCATATAAATAATATGATGATTTGTGGTGTGACAGAATACTTGTATCAACATAGATGAGTTAGGAACGAAAAAACATATTGGCCGACCCCAAATTATTGGGAGAAGGTGAAAGAAAAGAGAGCCTTTACAAATAGTGAGTTAATTCTATAGGTCAATCATCAATGCATATATTTCACGTATGTATAAACTTTTAGAAAGCGTACAGCGTAACAGACAGTAATGACTAATTAGTATTACTAAGAAAAAACCGTATAAGTTAAAAAGGCCCATTCCACCCATCCATTCCTGCAAGTTCGCAATAATTGCCAACTGGTTCTTCATGAAACATTCATGAGCCAATGATTGAGTTGCTCACAACGAATGACGTAATTAGACTTTTAAAAATATACCCGGTATACCTTCAATTGTATTAAAGTGCACACAAAAACTTATTCCAAATTCGATTCACGCTTGGTCATTTAGTTTGATGCTTTACAATTTAATTGGAATAAAATTTCAAATATTTACTTATAGAGTGCAGCTTTATTTATCATAAACGGCCTGGTGGACAATGGTCATCGTTGCCAACTGACGCAACACTAGCCTCGAAAAAATAACAGTAACCCAAACCAACTTGATCGTCAATTTCTTTTTATTTCACCTCCCACCCAATTTAATACTATCTATATATTAATGATGATGAGGTGATGTCAGGAGCCTTAAGAACAGACGAGCGTGCATGACAAGAGCTATGAATGTCAAAGAAGCAAGTGAAGTGTGTAAGAATAAGCCTGTATGGCGCTCTGCTGTTCGTGCCTACCCCGCAAGGGACCTGGCGTGAAATTATGTAAGTATGTATATATTAATACATGAAGCAAAAACTTTGTACCCCTTTTTACGAAAATTGCGCGAACGGATGAGTATGAAATTTCGCACACTTACAGTTTACTATAAAGACGCTAATATTTTTTTTTATTATGCATAAAAATACATTACATAAATAAAAAAAACGTCTGCGTGTCGGGATGCCCGACAGAAATGATAATATAGCCTGCCTACCGCTACGCTATGCGTGAGAGAAAGGGAAGCGAGACAGACTGCCACCGTAACGCGTTACGTAAAGCGCTTTACCCTCACATAAGAAATTATCACTTCAAAAAACGCACACTACCGTGTATTTGACACACACACTAATATATACTCTTTTGTTTATTGTTAAAGTCAAATTAACAATGTAGCCTTGGCGAAATCTGTGATTATATAAATAATAGTCTTTGACAACAGAATACTAATAATGTTCAAACTTATAATTTAAATCAATTATTATAGTCGAATTTCGACCACGGGCGACCACTAGTATAAAATTATTAGGCTTGGCATGTTGCTGAAGAGTTTCTTGCACCGCTTTTTCTCTTGCCACAACATGTTGCGAAGCGGTGATAAAGTAGATTAGGCAATTAAGACTAAATAAAAACCGTCAACAAAATGAAAACTTAATAATTAAAATAAACAGATTGATCATTGAATGATTCATCCAAATTGAAAGATAGTTGTTAATGAATCGTGTAATATCGACTTAAGAGGAAGATACGCTTATCTACATCGGTATAGGCATTTTATGATCTATTTATATAGAAAGCAACAAGTGCTGTTTAATTGTAACATTACTATAAAATGCATATTGGTTGAAAAGAGAGAAAATATTTTATGAAACATTTTTATTTAAGGCTTACTGTACCTCTCTGTACTCGGCAAGTCTGTGGCTCAAATATACCCAAAGAGCTTACAATGCCCTATGAGTCCAATACAATAATTCCCTCAGGGTGTTGTTGCGTCGACCGCGTTTCTGCAGTGCTTCGGCTATGTTCGCCGAAGCACACATAGATGGTTTTGATGCTTTGTGGCGTAAACAAACTGCGTCGTTGCTAAGCAAATTGCGTGGTAGCAGCAACAGCATCCTGAAGGGAATAGCTGATAAATTTGACTGCCCACTGATTTGGTCCTTCGTCAAGAGGACTAAATCAGTGCTAGTCATTAATTATTAATTACTAACGTAGACATAAGAAAAAAAAAAACTAATTACTAACAACATTATAAATTGTATATTAGTGTAAATTCTTGGACTGTTTTTTCTTTGTGTTTGTGTATAAGTGGACTGTGTTGTCTTTTAAATAAATAAATTATTATTATTATTATAAAGTAATAGAATGAGTATTCGTGTTGAGACAGATGTCGTATGTATATTACACTAGAATTGTAATGTAAGCAAAAGATATCTCCAAATCATTGGCAGACCTCTGATGATAACATTGGAAGCATCTTCAAATATAAATCCATAGATATAGAACTTTTTATTGTTCACTATATAACATAAATCTTTTCAATTAAACTAATATTTTGTTGACCGCAGATTTGGATTAAGACCAAGGTGAAAGTGAAAATTAATATTACATTCGGATAGACAATAAAATATGTATATTATTTACACGCAACGCATATATTTTATTACGTATGTAAAAATGCATTCGCACATTCCCATTTCCTTTCATGTTAATTCATAAAATTAATTGTCCTTTTGTTCTTGTAATTATATGTTCTATTAATTGAAAGTATCTTTTACCTATATAATCTCACTATATTAACCGCTCAGTAATAAATTAAACACAATAAAATATAATGATTACATTCATATTTTTAAGTAAGTAGTAATAATAAGAAATTAACACCTAATAATATGCCAAGATACTAAAGATGCTTGAATCATTTTATAGTCAGCTTTAATGATAGCAATTTTCTACACAGAATAAATCTTTAATGACATGACTATTTAAATGTATCGAAGACATATTTCAAGTAAATTGATTTTTTATGTTTGTAAGTAAGCAAACTAACAGATGTCTACCTTTTTTGCTAACGCTGGGGAATGCGTTTGCACAACTCAGGCCCCGGGGGAGGTCACCGACGGCCAACGCTACACATAAGCTTAGCAAAAACCGTTGGCCAGACTACCCACTAAACCTTCCAGGGTCCCTCCGCATCATAATGAGACGCCACGAGACCGTAATCATAGATATGACCCGTAGCGTGTCGATGCTAGCCGACAAGGAGAGATGACTTTGAGAGTAGGACACCCCACGACACTGGGTGTGGCACGCCGGGAGGGCCCTTTACATTAGGAGCTAAATGCTTACCATCGCTTTGGGTAACTACAAAACCAAGGGAATCGATGTTTTAACTGCCTCATTGAGACTAAGAATTTGTTTGAACCCTTTACACAATCCTGATATTATAATTAATAAGATACGTCAGTGTTTCCTGCCACAGTTGTGCCGGTAGATGGTCACGCCATACCACCATGAATACTGTCTTACGGAGGGCGCTCGCCACCGTTAACGTTTATATTGTTACACGCCGACAAAGGGAATGCACACCTGCAGTTATTAACTTTACCCGAATTTGGACTTCTCTTGTTACTTTGTGTTTAATTTGTAATTAAGAAAACATCCTATTGTTACTGTACTTGTTTATGGCCGCAGGTGTGCGAATTACGTTTACTTGGAAAATTCAGTCCACGCGGTCGAGTGTTTAGTTTAGTATAAAACAATGCCTGAACGGAGGGGTTGGGCAGTCAAGCGACGATTACGATACGATCTAGACGTGTACATTCGATGAGCTATGTAGTGACAGATGTTGCGCGTGTTATTGAATCGTGCAGTTTATACGGATTGTGTCCAGTTATTTTTGTACCTGTATCATACGTGTTTGTGTAGTTCTAATAAATTCTATAGTAATTCCAATACCATTTTAATTTGAATCCCGCACTCGTAGCAATATATTGCTAGTCTTTAAAGGATTATAGGTTTTTTTTTTTTGAGGCGAGGGAAAATGACTAACCGATTTACGCACTCTCTGGGCCGTCACTAGGAAACGGCACGAATCCACGGGGGGCGGTAACGCTAGCAATTGTATGCTTTATTTTGCGTTCCGTCCGCTATGGACTACACAGAGGAGTGTGGAGACTCCGAGTGATGCCGCACGGGCGAGCAACCTCAATACCCACTAAAAACCCCCTCCTCCCTTCGCGGCCCTGCGCTTTTGTGTGTTGGAAAGACTGAGATATAGAACATAGTTACGCAACAGTCGATCCAGCGCAATAAAGTGCTTGAAGTGTGCCCTGGGAGAACACACTCCACTACGGAACGGGGGTAGTTGTTAAATCCCTTGCTTTACCTAGTAGCTAAGGGCCCCCATCGTTCCGGATCCTAACTCAGGGAGGGAAGTAATGCGCGTACCTGCCTCTCCGGGTGCCGGCTGAAGGCCGGCGAAAGGATTATAGGTATAATACAATATAAGTTAACTTTTTAAATTAAAATACTAATGTATGTAGTATAATGTATTAAGCCATAGAAATGTATTTATTAAACTATTAATATGACTTAGTAATAATAATGCCTTCCTATATTTCGTTTAAAAACAATTTGTTAATATACTATAAAATGTATGTATATACATACCGATTAACTTGCGATAATAGTGTATAAAATTACTCGCATGTTGGTTCTTTCTATAAAAACTAAATTAAAATTCTTTGTTTTTTTCCTACATTTCTTGTTCACCAATCATGAGTCGGTTTGCATTATTAGCATTAATTTCTAAACATGAGTCACGCCCCCTATTGAGTAGGTATTAGGTTTATAGAGACCATGTTTAAAATTTGTACTACCCTCACACTGCTCCCTTCCACTCGACCGATTGCGTATTATCATAATACCACACCTGTTCCGTGTAATGGTAGGCAGAAATAATTAAAAATCATTTCATAGAAAATACCCATTTCTCAAAGAGTGTTTAACGGATCTCAATAAAACTAATTAACAATGTAATTATCTTTAAACTAGCAGTTTCACAATTTGGGCCTTTTCGAAATTTACACTCTAGTTTAAAAGTTCGTAGGGTGACACAATTTTTACTGATCTAGAATTCAGTGCCTTTCTTTACGCTTGCTGACTTAAATACATAAAAGTCATTTAGAAACAGTTATATTTTTGAAGATCTGACTAATCTAGAAAATAATTATCTTTATAATAACTCAGAATTATATAAAATAATAAAATGTCAGCCCATAAATGGCCCACTGCTGGGCTCCGGGATTAAAGGGATAACGGACAGTATACCCGCCACGCTTGTCCAAGGAGGCTTGGTAGGTTTGACACATTGGTTATCTCGATGTGCAGGTTGCATCACGATGTTTACCTTCACCGTTGTTACTACGTGGTAATTGTAACAACATGCACATTAGATCCGAAAACTAACTAGGTGGTGCATGCGTTCCGGGCCAGGATTGAACCCGCGCCCGCCGAGGCCAGGGCACGTGCGCAAGCATATGTATATAATTAAATACACGATAGATTCTATAAGACTCCCTTTTATGTCAAAATAGCTATAAATCTAGAAAGCAAGAAGTACTACTTTTACTTCACTTAAAATCAAATTTGAAATACATATTTAAAGAAATATTTAAAGCACAAATTTTTAAAGCAATATTTATCCTTTACAAATGCAGCTTTCATCATAATACAAAACACTTAATCAGGATTCCGTGGACAAATAACGCGAAAACCTTAATTCTCGGCTCTTTTAAGTGTCCGTTTGACAGATTTATTAAGGTCCTACAGACTGCGAGGTGGTTTCCAAATAAAAAGACAGCACTAAGCCCCTTTTGGTAGGATCGGTGGGAATTACAATGACGAAATGTTGAATAGCCGCTTGATTTACAGTCTGATTAGTTATAAAGGATATTATGTGCGAAAGAGATATAAAATTTTGAACATATTTTATGTACTTATTGTTGTAAGGCAAAGTTTCTGAAAAGTATCAACTACATTTACCCGTGATTTCGTGCTCGATATTAAAATAAAGCGGTAGTAGGGAAACCCAAGCGGGATTTTTGGGATTCACTCAAGCGTGGCAGAATAACATAAGGGAAGAAACCTCCATACATAAACTCTTCATATAGGGCCGTGTGTTTAGGGAAGTCTCATATTAAGACAATGTTACGAACTCTTTCGTATTTATTTTTAAATATGTTCTGTTAGTTAGGAAAGTGACGTTTCTGTTTATCTTGGTTACCAATTATACATGTATTTTTCACCATCGTTGACCAGCGTATTATTTCAATATATTTTACTAAATTCATACAGTCCCTAACATTTTGGTCCTTCTACCGTTTTTAATAACAACGATGGTGAATACGCGATCACATAAAATAACGACCGACTCCAACCTCCCGTTGGGTGAGGCTCAGGATTCTCGGGCGGCCCATTCGTCGTCGACCACAAACATCGACGCGTCGCCGGGAACCCACGAAGAGCCATCGCCGAGGAATGGACGTCACACTGAGTCGCATTATACAAATGGATCGCACAATACAGGGAGTACTAAAATTTCTATCGCTAAAGCAGTAGCTGAAGCTGAGCGTATTCGCCGTTTAGCCGACATAGAACGCCGGCAAATAGAGTTGAAAGCAGCTGAAGCCAAGTTAGCTTTAGATAAAAAAGTCGTGGAGGCAGAGTTACGGGCTGAGCTTGCTATAAAAAAAAGTAGAAGCGGCAGTTCACGGAGCCGTAAGGTTGAGTCGTGGCTTCAAAGCCATGATAACTTTGATGGTAATTTGGCAACGAAGACGCTTAGTCGACAGTCCAAGGTTAGCACTCCTGTGCTCACTGTGCCACCGTCCAAAGAAATGCCATGTAACGGTAACTCATTTTACCTTCCCAATGACGACTATAAAAATAGTATAAATTTAACCAAAGCCTTAGAAGGTTTAACAAACGTATTGTCTATTAAACCGAATTCAGTTAGTGTAAACCTACCCACCTTTGATGGCAGGTCAGCGCCTGAATGGCTTTCTTTTAAACGTATTTTTATTGATACACAAAAATTGTATTCAGCAGGTGAGAACCTGGCACGCCTTAGTAATGCGTTGAAGGGTGCTGCGCGTGAAGCGGTCTACGTCTTTCTGGTCTCCGCGCGTGACCCTCTACAGGTTATAAGCGCATTAGAAAACAGGTTTGGTTGTCCTGAAAGAATTGTCCTACAAGAAATAAACTCTGTACGTGCTTTACCTAAAGTCAGTACAGAAGGTAAGGATCTAGCCGTGTTTGTGTGTCGCGTACAGAATTGTGTGGAAATTATTCGTCTGTTGGATCAACCAGATTACCTACGCTCTCCAGAGTTATTCAACGCACTTATAGGTAAACTAAGCCCTTTATTACGTGCCAGATGGATAGATTATGCTGTAAGTTACGATTGTGGACAAAGCAAACTTGAATTGCTTGCCGAATTTTTATCGCGAGAGGTACAATTACAAAATAAATTTGGTATATGTGTCGAAACTTATTGCCCCCCGTTAACATTTGGACAACAACCTTTTAGGTCACAAAATTACAGTAGACCTGGGCATGACACGCAAAAGTTTAATAGGATCGGGATAAATAATGTTAGCATGCATTCTAAATCTTCTGAAAACACAAAATCGGAAAAATTATGCATATTTTGTAAAAATCAACATGACATTGCCAACTGTGACGACTTTTTATCGTTGTCTATGGACAATAGATGGAAGTGGGTAAAATCAAACAAGGTTTGTCATCGTTGTTTACAAAAAAGAGCGCATAGGTTTAAGTTTTGTAAAAATAAATCCTTATGTAGTAAAGAAGGATGTGTATATAAACATCATAAACTTTTACACCGTAGTGATATTAATGTAGTCGCGCATACGGACATCGCCGAGTTAGAACCAACTGTATCTAGCATGCCAATTCAAATGACGGAGACGAGAAGTTCAAGCGAAGAAGCTGTTAAAGAAGAAGCTGCGCACAATGCTTCAACGTTTCAGAGTAATAGAAAGCCTTTTCGTTCTTTATTAAAAATTATTGCTGTGAAAGTTACCGGTCCTACCGCCTCTGTGAACACCTTTGCGCTGCTAGATGACGGTTGCACTACGACACTGATAGATTCGAATATTTCGAAAAGAATCGGTGCTGTAGGGCCTAAGGGCATGGTGAATATTAATTGTATGGGTGGACTATCAAAGATTAGTGAGTTTCACTCGGTAAATTTTTCTATACAAGGTTTGCATTCTTCAGACGCATTTCAAATACATGGTGCACACTCGATTGAAAACTTAGGCGTCAGATGTCAAAGTGTAGTCCGCACTGAAGACTTAAGTATGTATAGTCATCTCTCAGATATTATTGATAGTTTATGTTATGAAAATGCAAAACCTACGATCGTATTAGGTGTTGATAATTACCATTTACTAGTTCCGATTACCGCTAGAGTGGGGACAATTTCGGAACCGATAGCTATTCAAACAGCTTTAGGTTGGGTTGTTTGTGGACCTATTTCAATTGATAGTAATGTTGAGTCACACGAATTAGTCAGTCACAATATTGAAACTAGCGAAAATTGTACTACTGATGAATTGATTAAAGAATACTTCAAGTTAGAGTCAATCGGTATAGCTAAAAATGACTACCGTGGTACTTCTGATACTCATGCATTAAGTATTTTAAACCAAACTGTAAAACGGCTTCCAGATGGTCATTTCGAAGCGGGTCTTTTGTGGCGGCCAGGTATTAATAACGTGCCAAATAATTATAAATTAGCATTTCAACGTTTTTTAAGCCTTGAACAAAAAATGAAAAAAGATCACGAATATCGTAAATTATACCGCGAAAAGATTCACGCTATGATAAATAAAAGGTATGCAGAGATCTGTGAAGAGCCACCTACTGGTATTGTGTGGTACCTTCCTCACTTTGGGGTTACTCATCCCCACAAACCAGGTAAACTGCGTGTGGTACATGACGCCGCGGCTAAGTTTCAAGGTATTAGTTTGAATTCTCTTTTATTACCTGGGCCAGACCTCCTTCAACCATTGTTAGGAATCCTAATGCGTTTTAGAGAGCATCCTATTGCCCTAACGGCAGATATTCGCGAAATGTTTCCACAAGTGAAAATTCGAGAACAGGATCGTGATGCTCAAAGATTTTTGTGGCGAGACGACACCACACAATCAATTAAAGTTTATCGGATGTCATCCATGATTTTTGGAGCATGTTCTAGCCCTTGCACTGCTCTTTATGTTAAAAAATTCAATGCTGATGAGTTTCGTGGGGAGCTTCCAGAAGCAGCACATGCGACTATTTACGACACCTACATGGACGATTATATTGGATCGCACGAAAGTGTCGAAAAGGCAGCTCGTTTAGCCGCAGATATTGTGGAATTAAATAAACGAGGTGGTTTTGAGATGCGTGGTTGGGTATCTAATAATATTGCTGCTTTGTCTGCTCTTCCAAAAGACCTCATATCTGAAAAATGTTTTATAAGATACAAACATTCTGTTGAATTGGGAAATCCAAATGGAACTCAGACAATTCGAATTCTAGGCTTAATTTGGCGTGCTTATGATGATGTTATAACATTTAGCACAGGTATTAAAAACGATATTTTACCAAATTGTATAACAAAACGCGACATACTTGCTTCTCTGATGCGTGTCTATGACCCCTTGGGTATTTTGGGTCCAATAGTTTCTAGGGGACGTATTATGTTTCAAAATCTGTGGCGTAAAAACTTTAAATGGGATGACAAATTACCTCAAACTGAACTTGATCTTTGGAATATATGGTTCAAAGATCTAAGTTCGTTAGTTAATCTTGAAATTCCTCGATGTTATAGTTTGAATGAGTCGTTGGTAGTTAAGCGTGAGCTTCATGTCTTCTGTGATGCTAGTGAGTTAGCCTACGCAGCCGTGGCGTATTGGCGAATAATTTATGCCGATGGAAGCATGAAGACTGCCCTTATTTCTAGTAAAAGTAGGGTAGCTCCATTAAAACCGACCTCCATCCCTAGATTAGAACTTCAAGGAGCATTAATAGCTAGTAGACTCGCAACTTTCATTATTAAAAGTCACTCATATAAGCCTACAAGGCGAATATTTTGGTGTGACTCGTTAAATGTATTGGGGTGGATTCGAAGCGACGCTAGGTCATATAAACCATTTGTCGCTCATCGTTTAGGCGAAATACTCGAAGCCACACAAGCTAACGAATGGCGATGGATTTCTAGCGACTGTAACGTTGCTGATGATGCTACCCGAATCAATCGTCAATCGTTATGTGCATCATCACGTTGGTTTGTTGGTCCTAGTTTTCTATTCACACCAGAAAGTAGTTGGCCATCATCTTCACCAGTAGATATGGCTAGTAGAAACATCAACCATGACTGTGGACTTAAATCTTCATGCGTTGTAAATCGTGTTACTTCAGTATCATCTCCCATGCCTCTCGTAGTTAGCTCTGATAGGCTAAGTTCCTGGTTAAGACTTGTAAGAGCGACAGCTAGAGCTCATAAGTTTATTGACCTGTTACGGAGGAGAGGAACAAAAAATATAACTGCAGAAGATTTACATAAAGCAGAAGCACATCTGCTAAGGCAGAGTCAAATAGATTCGTTTGCGAAAGAGATAGAGAGTATTAAGAATGCTCAACCGCTATCCAGAAAAAGCAAGCTCTTGCATCTTAGCCCTACCGTTGGAGAAGATAACCTTCTACGGCTAAAGGGGAGAATTGATCACACACCTCATATTGCTCAAGAAACCAAACGACCGATAATCTTGGATTCAAGAAATGAAACGGTTAAATTGCTTATCGCTCATTATCATGCAAAGGCTGCACATGGAAACACTGAGATGGTAGTCAACGAATTGAGGCAATTTTATTGGATTATTCATCTGCGCAGCGCTGTACGATCCATTTCATTTGAGTGCAGAATATGTCCTATGAGAAGAGCACAACCATTCGATCCACCAATGGGCGATCTCCCCCTGGCACGATTAGGGCATCATAAAAGAGCGTTTACTTACGCTGGTTTGGACTATTTTGGCCCAGTACAAGTATCTGTCGGCCGTCGTCGAGAAAAGCGCTATGTTGCACTTTTTACATGTCTTGTAACGAGAGCGGTTCTCTTAGAATTGGTGTATAGCCTGAGCACCGACGCTGCCTTGATGGGTCTGCGAAGATTTATTGCTCGAAGGGGAGTTCCTACGGAAATTTGGTCGGACAATGGTACGGCGTTTGTTGGCGTTAGCCGTTTGTTAAGATCGTTGTACGGTGAAGCCATAGAGGAGTTTGCAGCAAATGAAAGAATATCCTGGAAGTTTATACCACCCTCAGCTCCGTTTATGGGTGGAGCATGGGAGAGACTGGTTAGATCCATAAAAACTGCGCTAAAAGTTACTCTCAAAGAACGCAACCCTTCGGACGAAGTTTTGAGTACTCTGCTCTTTGAAGCAGAAGAACCAGTGAACTCTCGCCCTTTAACACACGTTTCATTCGATCCCAGACAGGAAGAAGCGTTGACACCGTTTCACTTCATATTAGGAACTTCTTCTGGAAAGTCAATCCCGACGACTTTAGATGACTCAGACCTGGTCAGCCGAAGCAGTTGGAAGAAATCAGTACGACTTACTGATCACTTTTGGACAAGATGGCTGAAAGAATATCTGCCTACTTTACTCCCAAGACGTGCACGGGGATCAGTTCCAGAGCTTAAAGTCGGAGACCTTGTAATTATTGTCGATGACCAACTTCCACGAGGAACCTGGCCAAAAGGAAGAGTTATTTCTGTACTCCCTGGCCAAGATGGAGTCGTCCGAGTAGCGGATTTACAAACTTCTGCTGGATTATTTCGTCGACCATTGAGAAAGCTGGTGCCTCTCCCCATTTGAAGAAAAATGGGAGAATGTTACGAACTCTTTCGTATTTATTTTTAAATATGTTCTGTTAGTTAGGAAAGTGACGTTTCTGTTTATCTTGGTTACCAATTATACATGTATTTTTCACCATCGTTGACCAGCGTATTATTTCAATATATTTTACTAAATTCATACAGTCCCTAACAGACAAGGTGAGTTAAGACATTAGGAAATAGAAGAATCACAAAGTTGCAAAAAAAGTCATCTGGACATTGTCGAGGGCGAAATTTTTGTTTTTAATTTTCCCCGCGACCCTTATGGAAGTTCACATTTAGCCTCTTGGGCTCACGTACTAAAGCAATTATGAACAAGCCAATGAACACTTTCGACATGATAAGTCTTCCAAATTTAAATGTATTTCCGAATAGATATTCAATATCAATATACATGGCCTACGTTCCAGAAGGGACTGACCACGACCACATTCATGTACCGCGATTTTTCCCGTTCCACTTGGTTGCTACTAGCCTTACAATGATAAGCTCTAATGGAACGGATTATGGGGCATTGATGTCATAAACGGCGAAATACACAAATGTCATTGGTTGATTTGAAAATCGCGAATTTTTCTATGTATCTACATAGATAGAGAGAATTAATGTTTTGTGGTCAATGCCCACTTCGACTCACCTCTTGACATGGGTCATTGTGAGAGCTGTGTGATCGAAAACGATGACATCATTAGTGACGTTTTTGCCACGATGGTCAAGCGCGGGCGGCTTGTGGAACGGCAGACAGAGCACTTTGGGCGTTGTGAGATACTCAAGGAACGCGTCCATGGTAGAACTATGCTGGAATCATTATCTTGATTATAGCTGCTAGGGCCGGCTCGATTGCTTTGATACCACGCTCTCATAGAATATCAGCGTGAAACGTTTAGCCTAGAGCTAATCTTGTTTCGTGCAATGAGAGAACCGATGGCTCACTTCTTCCTCCCCTATCCCATCTTACCTACTTCATTCCCCTATTCTAACCTCAGATCCCACTCCCTGTACCCTATTTTCCCTGTCGCTGTGCCCCTGGTGTTGTAAATATCTATAGGCGGGGATAACCACTGCCAGGGTCGTCTTCCTGTTTATATGTCTAAAAAAAACATACATCTATAAGCGAGCCAATTTCAAATGATCCTTGGTGTTGCGAATGAATTGCTATAAACAGTTTTTTTCATATGAAACAAAAACTAAATCGTGACTAAGTAAAAAACAACTAAAACTATTAAATAAATAAATATTTCTCAACACAACAGATTCATTAATAAACCTAATGTGTGAGACTGGTGCCTGAAATAGATTTCTAAGAAATCTGTATGACAGGTTAATTAAATAAATAACATATCAAAATTAAGATATTGTACCTACACGTCAACAAAATCTTAATATTCGCACTTGTCTATAGTGATTTACTAAATGACTCACTGAAGGTTTTATCCTTCCAAGAAGGTCTCGAGTAGTCAGTGGTCACCGCGGGTGTCGGAACCACGGGACCATTGTACAAAAGACATGTGCTATATACTAGGTAAATAACGAGGACTTCATAACAAAAGGGCGTACAGACAAAGGTGCAGTTTTGCACAAGAGATACAATTGTAAATAACACAAAACTAGTTGATTGTATAGGGCTTAAATTTGGAATACCCTTTATATTAACCGACTTCCAAAAGGACGAAGTTCTCAACTTGATCGGTATGTTTTTTATGTATGTACACCGATTACTCTGAGATTTATGATCCGATTTACGTGATTCTTTTTTAGTTCAATGCGGAATAGTTACCATTTTGTCCTCTTAAAATTTAACATACTTTGAGCCAGTAGTTTTTATTTTATGATCATTTTTTATAAAAATAAATCTACTCCGTTCCATATGTACACCGATTACGCTGAGATTTATGA
Organism: Dendrolimus punctatus; assembly: GCA_012273795.1. Taxonomy (NCBI): domain Eukaryota; kingdom Metazoa; phylum Arthropoda; class Insecta; order Lepidoptera; family Lasiocampidae; genus Dendrolimus; species Dendrolimus punctatus. The sequence continues at coordinate 14,554,379 of CM022550.1, forward strand.
TCGGATTTACTTGATTCATCTTTAGTTTGATGCGGAATAGTTGCCATTTTGTCCCCTAAAAATTTAACATATTTTGGCTCAGTAGTAGTTTTTTAAACTATTAAGATAAAAAATTAAAGAGTTATAAGAATGAGAAAATCATGATGATCCCAATCAGCGATGTTGAAACTTCGCTGATTGGTATCAAAACCTGAATGTGACACATCCAGATTTATTTCTGTTCTCCTTACATGGACTTCACAACAAATGTGGCACAAACAAGCAAACAGTCGGCTCTTCAATCGCGATGTAAACGCGCGGCAACATGTCAATCCGCCATATTGAATAATTCAGCAGCGGGAGCTGGCGGTTTAGGCTCGACGCACACAGGCCAAACGCTACAGTAGAGTTGGGTAGGACATGATTTTAGAATGGTTTTGTAAGGATAACGTGACATTTTGTACTGAACTAGTACAATATACCACTTCAAAATGAGGCGAGGAGTTTTGTATGGTTTGTACCGCGGCAGTATATTTGAAGCAATGAGGCCGGTGAAGCTATGAGCATCATTCCCTCATTTGTCTAAAAACTTCTAGTTCGAATATGTTCGTTAAGAATCGGACTTGTATGGCCTCGGTCACCTCATTCTACTAGCAATCGTATATATCATGTTGTCCCTTTTTGTCCTCTGAATATCCGTCGAGGCATTATTGGATTGTTGTTCTCGTTACGCCCTTCCTTTTCCATTTGACGCGTGAGTAGTAGCGGGACAAAAATTTTGAAGTAGTACAAATTTAAATTTTGATGTGTCAAAGTTGGATGTATCCAATAACGTTATTGATTTTACCTTCTAGAAGGTTTCTCAGCAGCACTGCAATCAAATAATAAATATTGGACGGAAACAACTTGACGGAAAATGGTTATCGTCGCCAATAATATTTGCAACTTCAAAGATACTAGCAACGTTTTGCCAGCCTCAGAAGGGACTAGAACCTGCCACTAATGTCGGAATACAACTCAAGGTTGTTAATGGGGTTTGGGGCATCCCCCAGGAACGGTATCCATTCAAACAGATGAATGTCCCAGTGTGGTGTATGTGAGTGTGGGTTATTTTGTCGCCTCTTACGACGCCACCCAGCCTTGGAAGTGAGTATTATTTCTCTGTTCCTGTACTCCATTATGATACTGTAAGTAATGGGATAAAAATAAATTAAGGCCCCCGATTACTGGTGTTGACTATAGGTCACAAGTGGTTGTCACGCTGCTACCGCTACCAGCTTTACTTAACAGCATTTTAAGGCAGTCGCAAGTGGCCTATATACGGCGAGCCTTAGTTGTGAGACCCATGTCCCGCATTTCCATTGCCTTTTCGTCTTGCAATTTAATAGGAACGATCCACTTTATATTCTCCAGATGTAGTTAATTTCCTCAAAGGAGGAGTCAAGGCACGATTTTGAGGCGTAAAATGATTTTTGTACCAATTTTTTGTTGTACCCAACTGCTTGGGATTCATGTCAACATCGGAGGGTTTGAAAGAAATAATTAATTGTGTGATATTGTGTGATTTTTTCAGTATTCTGATTATGTATAAACTGTCTGAAAAGACTTGAAGTTGACATTGCAATTAAGATCGCGATAGAAAATAATTATTAAAAAAAATATTACAAACATTTGTTAGACTTAATCCAACAAAAATTAACTGCCCACTAAACCGATTCATACCATGACCGTTGCAAGAACGTATCAGGCACGGTAAATAGTACGGTACGGTCTACAATGCCCACTAGAACGTATGAATGGCGTATCATGCGCGTGTCATATCCGTGTGCTATGCTTGTTGAACTGACGGTAACAAAGTTACAGACAAGCGGCAAAAGGTTTAAACGGGCTTAGAACCGATATTATACGCGGTTAAAACCCATATGCTCGCCGTTTCGCCGCCTGCAGGCACTGGTTTGACAATGTCACGTGCCATGCACGGAGCGTAGCGGCACCGGCAGCCCAGTTATGGTATCATACGGTGTTGTGAGCAGACATATGTGATTGATGCAGACAATGATTAACTAAATTTGAGATGTTTTTGTTAAAAAGGCTTAAAAACAAGGATCTAGAATTTTCTCAGACCAACATTTTCACTGGGAGGTTGTCATTCCTACTATTATTAGTAAAACAAAATCAAAATTACTTAATCTATATACATATTATCCGTGTATGTATTCTATCCGTGCAGGAACGGAGAAAGAATACAATTTCCTGCGGCCCGGCGGCCTGTCGTAAGAGGCGACAAAAACAATCCACAGCCAGGTGGTAGGGCATTTGCCCGACTGGATGGCTACCACCCCTGGTCTAGAGTATGTCGCCATAACAACCTTGTGTTGTGTTCCGGCATTAGTGACCAGGTTCCAGGCTCCCTAAAGAGAGCAGCAGCACATTCGTAGCACATTTGGTGTTGCAAATGTCCATAGGCGATGGTAACCGCTGTCCATCAAGTGGGCCGTCTGCCTGTCTGCTGATCTCCCGCAATAAAAAAAAAACATAAAGATCAATTGCTGTTCATTACTTTCGCTAAAACTCGAGAGCGGCTTGAGTGATTTGGCTAATTTTGGTTTTAAGTTATTTGTGGAAGTCCAGGGAAGGTTTAAAAGGTGAGTAAATATAAAAAACTAAATGAAATATAGTAAAACAACAATTTCTCTTTCCTTTAGAAACTATTTCTACCTCTCAAAAATTTGATGTTCGCTTGTCGTTTAAAAATAAATTAAACTTAAAAGTCGTTCAGAAATAAAATTAAATTTAAAAGTGGAAAGTTTTTTTCATTTATTTGGTTTTGAACGTAGAACATTTGACGTTCGTCCCGTCGTTCAGAAATCAACGTTTTTATTTATTGATTATGACGTGGTAAGAAGTTTGCCGGGTCAGCTAGTAAAGTATAAAATTATGAGATAGAATATCTACAACCATTATATTTTTCCTATAAGTCCACAAAACAATGCCATTAAGATAAAACCTTGTAATCTTCCACAGCATTCATTATGTTGAAAATGGCGTCGACGCACGCGCAGACTTGTAGCCCATTCAATTATCTACTTGGCCTTCTGGATAATCGTCACGTGGTCCCCTTTAATTGATATGTGTTTAATTGGGACATAATAATTAAATTCTCACAATAAGCGTGAGCTTGTTAAAGAAGCAGGCTTTCGGATGTTTACGAGTTATTCTGTTTGGAAGCAACGTTGGTAAATTAGAGACTTTTTAAATATTTTGTATATTGCACGAGTTCAGTAGACAGGCAGACGGCCCACTTTACCATCGCCTATGCACATTTGCAACAACAAAGGTGCTACATTGCGCCGCTGCTCTCTTAAGGTAGACTGGAACCTGGTCACTAATTCCGGAACACAACTCAAGGTTGTTATGGTGGCATACTCTAAACCAGGGGCGGTAGCCATCCAGTCAGGCAAATACCTTACGACCTGGCTGTGTATTGTTTTGTCGCCTCTCACGACAGGTCGCCTGGCCGGAGGAAATTGTATTCTTTCTCCGTTCCTGCACAGATAAAATCTGTGTGTTGTCTGTCGATTTAATATTAAATTTATTAATCAATGGAAAACATATATTTACGCTAAGTATAATGTCATATGTATATATATACAGACCTAGAGTCTAGTACACCATTGGGAAAATAGATAATGAAACATGCCCTTACTGCGAAAAAGTGGACACCGCGGCTCATACTATCTTCGAATGTGAAAGATGGGAAGAGGCGCGAAGAACAGCCGAAACAAATGTAGGTTACAATATAGCATCAAGTAAATTCTTGGATATAATGCTACAAAAAGAGGAAAATTGGCACAATGTCAGTAATATGATAACGGAAATTATGTCCAAAAAGGCTCGTGACGAAATTGAAAGAAAAAAAGAAATATCCCTCTCTTCCCGCTGCAGTGAAATAATGCTTAACGGTATACCACTGTAGTGTGAAAAAAAAGAGTCTAGTACATCAACCGCATCCAAAAAAAAATTGTAGCCTGAATTTTAATTCAAAATGTGTTATTATCATAAGTTTTAGATATAATTATATAAGGCCTAGAAATAAGTTTATATAAATAAATGCATTTATGATAAAACTGTAGAGAAGATTTATTTCTGTTCAACTGTCTATTATGTAAGACAGAAAATTTTGTAATACTTACTTTAAGTTTGTTTTCTCACATGTTTCATCTATTGACCCACATGTTTACAAAGTGATTTATGATCTTTATATGCTAAAGTTTAAAGATCAAATAGAATGGTTTTTTATTTTTCTAACATCCTAGTGTAAGTTTTTTTTAAATAAAATATCCAAAATGGCATGATCAAGATATTAGCTTAGTAAGATCTTATAAGTTTTTTAAAGTTCAAATCATTAAATATATCAGAATTTGTAATTAGGTTCATTTTAATTTTTGACCAATTTCGTCCAAATAAATATATTAGTATTCATCTTCCTTTGAAGCTTACTAATGGCCTGTTTCTGTATGTTACTAAACGTTCATTTGTCTTGCTATCGGTTAAAATTTGACATAAGCTCCATACAAGTAATATATGAATTCAACCGATGGAAAGGCATGTGAATGAATAGTAAGATATAGGAACCAGCCATAAACATGATACCTAAACTACGTTATTACAACAACAATATTTGCTCAATTTCAATATGAATATTTTTTTAAGAAAAACAAAACCGACCCCAATCTGAATAAAAAAATTGCGTGTGTGCAATTCAGACGCAGTAGAAGTGAAACTTCAGAGAGTATACTCACAGATAATACTTCTCTAACGATTATTAATAATATAAATATAATCTTTAGCTTTTATCCGTCAACATAATAATTATAATTCAAAATAAACTTCCTAAGTAGGTATCACTTTAAATTTTTCACTGTTCAGTCAGTCATCAGTCTTATTGAGTTTCTAATCTGTGGTGCACGATATAAAACTCGTATCTCATTCTCTCGCAGGCATCGTCTTATAGATTTATCTCATCATCATCATCATCCGAGCGTTAAATCGCGGTTGCAAGCGGTTCGGAGCGTTCACTCCGGTGCCCTGGGTCCGCTCTCCTACTTTTTCTATTTCACTTCGCGCGGTCTTCAGCATCCCCCGTTTTGAGACCATTGGTACGCATGTCATCCTTCACAACGTCAAGCCAACATTTCTTGGGCCTTCCCTTCGACCGGGACCTGACGGAGGCGGTATGGCTAGTATGGCTAGACATTTGTTCCCCACATAATTAGCAGGTCTACGTCTTATAGATTTATGTGTTTATCTCTTTTTAGTGTCGCTTTTTCGTTTCATCAAATTTCGAATCACAACGATCCTAAAGAGGTGTCACTTCAAAAACCCAAAAGTAAATATTTTCATCTTGAAATCGGTGCATTGTTCAATTATGTTTTTGCTTTTAATATTTTACTTGGCACCGACTTGATTTAAAAAGTATTTATTTTTTGTTTTTTTTTATGTCTACTTTTTAAATGCTTGAATAGCTTTAGAAATATTTTTTTAGGCTTTTGTATAAATTGTAATACTGGCACGTGTTAAAGTTTGCCTTTGAAATGAGTGTAGGCACTCGGCACTCTTCAGCAGGGGTTCCTCTCAAGTCACGTAACAAAGACACAAAAGATACAGTCGTATTGAGAACCTCCTCCTTTTGGAAGTCGGTTAAAAAATAAAATCAAAATATTAAACGAAAACATAATACTATGAATTTAGAATTCTGAGTAACAGTTCTCATTAAGGACGATATTCACACAATAATTCATCATTCACGCTTGATTGAAACTATAAACAAACAAACAAACCAGAACAATAAACCTTTGACCCGCTAATCAAGCCACCCTATGCATAGTCGTAAACCAACCAAATCATAAAACATCACCATCAGTTGTTAGGCAATGATAAACAGGTACATCTCAATTTTGTAATATAATATATGTTTACTGTTTTTATCATTACAGCTTCGATATCAACACGACTGATGCATTTGTTTCGTTTGTAATTTACGTGCTTTTGGATGTTTAAATCAGTTTGAGCTTAATGTGAATAAACACTTTACACTATTAGAGTTTCGTAACCATTTGACTAAAATAGAAAGAACCATTATAAATTAAAATCGAGTCGTAACTGACAAGAAATCATCTGCTCTAGTGGCAGAACATCCCTATTAATCAATATTATTAAAGCGAAAGTAACTCTGTCTGTCTGTCCGCTTGTCTATCTGTCTGTCTGTCTGTTCCGTTTTCATGAAAACTACTGTACCGAATTGGCTGAAAATCAGTATAATTTTTTTTCGATGGCGAGAATGAACATAGGATACTTTTTATCCCGAAAAATGGGACGGTTTTCGGGATAAAAATATATTTGACACTCTGTTTGTTATGCTTTTACGGAAAAACTATTGGACCAATTTGCCTGAAACTCGGTATATATACAATCTTATATTAAGCTTTTCTCACTTACCGGACACCTTGGTTTTGCCAGCCCTCTACGTCTGTAAAAAAACTGTGTCGGATCTCGAACGCCTACGAGTGTGACTGTTGCAGACTGATTAGTTTAAAACTTATTTCCCATAGAACAGACTTTTGAATGTGATTTTTATTTTTTATGTCAAACTGTTACAAACGTATCCATTGTCGTGTTTATTTCATTTATGTATATTTAAATAATACAAAAGGGATATTTTCGGTAAAAATAATTATATCTCTCTTCAACGACCACAACAGTGACACTGTGCACACTTGTCGGATATCGGGTCCGGCAACACTCTCCCCGCTCCCCCTTCTACCACCCGGGTCCGATACCCGACAAGGTGGAACAAGCTGTTATGAAGAACATAACCCCTAAAATTACTAGTTGCACAACTTTATAATGCCAGCTAACGAGGCAAGTCGAACCGACGAATTGAAACAACCATAAAATAGATGCTGCCAGTAGACCCATAAAACATAATCGTTTTATTACGCGGATTTTTGGTTTATATAGTTGAAGCTTTATTGTTTCACGTCTGATTTATAGATTTATCTTGACTTTTGTCAACGATTTATGGTGAAACTGTTATATATAGCTCAAGATATGTTTTATTTATGTCTTCATTAGCTATTAACATATACGGTAAAAAATAAAAAGTTGTGTTAGCGTGAAGAGTGTGTCAATACGCCAATTTTCTTGAATGCTCGGCAGGAATACTTAGGTGAAACCAACGCGTTACCAGCCCTTAAGGTGCTATAGAGGGATTCGAGAGGAGGGATGGTATAGTGAGGATAGGAGATTGAATAGGAGGGAGAAACTGTAACTCGAAATGCTCATGATTGTACGAAACACTATTATTTCAAAGCTAACCGTTTCACACCGATATTCTGTGAGAGCGTGGTATCGCATCAAACGACCCGACTTACATACATACACACATACATAATACGTTCACGCCAGGTCCCTTGCGGGGTAGGCACTAACAGCGCCATTTAGGCTTATTCTTACACACCTCACTTGCTTCTTTGACATTCATAGTTCTTGTCATGCACGCTCGTCTGTGCTTAGGCTCCTGCATCACCTTCTGCTAGTACACGATAAATTTGATCATGGAAGATGTGTCGTGGCCTACCTCGACTTCTGCATCCATCTACTTTTGCATTGTATATCTGTTTAGTCATTCTTTCATCATACATTCGTTCCATTCGTACGTTTCCACGACCCGATTTAGTCATGCTATATTTTTTCTTCTCGTTACATAATTCTCAATATCACAAAGCGCAGTACTATGATTATCTAAGTCAATTCAAAATATCTCCGATACCATGTTTCGTTATAGTACATAAAGAAGGTAATGTAAACGTGTCGTTGTATGCTGTTAAAATAAAAAAAGCAATAAAAGCCCGGATGGAGTTTGGAAGCTTTTTAATCCATATACAGGGAAAATAAACAAGATCTACTATTTGTAAACAATTGCTGCGCCCGCGCATGTGTACACGCGCACGGGAGTTTGGTGCTTGCAGTATATTATTTCATAATAAAAATTTGCTTTAGGGTCGTCAATTAATCACGTGATGATTTTAGAAAGTTCTTAACCCCCTTTTCTCTCACCTTGTGATACTTGGTGAGAGTTTAGACTAAACTCTAGAAAAATCACGTGTATATTTGTTACAAAGTATTTTAAAATTTTCAGTATGATTTCTTCAAATACAGTTATAATCTGATTAATACCTCACGTTAACCTTTGTGACATTTCGTAATATTCCGTATTATTTCTCTTTATTTATTGCTTGAAATGAGCAAACAGTCAGATGGCCCAATTGATGGAAAGTGTTTACTGTCGGTTGCGGACGTTTACACTACTGAAGCGATAGTATCAAGTTGCCAATCTCTACGATGGGATAGAGTGGATGGAAAGGGGGTTGAGACGCGGGATAGGTGAATGAAATAGGGAATGCATAAAAATCATATTTTTTTGAATAAATCAATAAATACAGAAAATTTTGTAAAGCTTCCTTTCATTAGACATAGAAACAGTAATGTCCCAATATTCAAATATGTGATCTAAGCCTGGCATTAAACTAGACTCACGTATGTGTGGAATGTTTACAAATTAATCATCTGGTATTATTTTATTGGCCCGCGCCAGCTTGCTGGCCGGTGTACTCGTTTCCTTCGGTTACAGGGTTGTGAGTGCTGGATCCTTAAAATCTGTATACTAATTTAAAATACTATTTTACTTATTTAAAAATTATGCAATAATTAAAAGTTTAACAATAATTATAAAGAGAAAATACATTAGAAGTTTTGTATTAATCAAGCATGTGGGAATATTTACATTTATCCCTAATTCGTAATGTGTTCCTTGTTATTAGAAGAAAAAAACAAATATATTACATGCTTTTAATAATTTTCACCACATAAAGCTGATTTACAAAAAAGTAAATTCTTGAACGTTTTTGTTTATGAATACTTATTCCGTTCATGTGTCTTTTTTAACGAGGAATAATAAGTGTGTTATTATTTATAACCGTTCCAAAAAAATCTTTTTAAAATGTCAACCACTGATTTTTCTAAATTTTGCCAATATGAAAAAAATATCTACAATTGTCAAATTCTTATCTAATATATATAAATTACGTGTCACATTGTTTGTCCGCGATGGACTCCTAAACTATTTAACCGATTTTAATCAAATTCACACACCGTGTGCAGTTGATCCCACTTGAAATATAGGATACTTTTATACCGTTGGAACCGGTAGGTGGCGCTGAGATCGGGTTCTAGAACCTTCCTAACCACCGGGAGCGATTTTGGTGATTTTAATTTTTCTGTAATTGAGTGGGTCCCAGATGATTAAAATCCATAATTGGAACCGGTAGGTGGCGCTAGGATCGGGTCCTAGATTTTATTTTTTCAGAGCAGGACAATGTCTGCCGGGGCCGCTAGCAATAAATACTTTAAGCTTTAACAGCACAATATTCGTTCTAGTTAAGCATAGAATATCTAGTTAAGGATAAATGTAAAATAATTTACAAGAAGGGAGCGACGATATAAGTAACGTCAACCATTAGTATTGTGGGTATAACCAAACACTGGCAACCCTATTTACAGGTCATCGGTCCCGACGTGAATTATGATGTACGGCTATTCTCGTAGACGGATGTTGGGAAGGAAGTCCTAGGCGAGACCTTGGTGCATACAGGAAAGTTACCGCTCCTGGGCCTTACTGTTATTCAACTCATATTTCTACTTACAGATAAACTATTTCTTCCAGTTTTTGGAAATAGAGTATTGGCTTTTTTAATATTTTTATTTTATTTTTTATTGCTGAAGCACAGCAGACAGGCTGACACGGAACTGTGATAGACAATGGTTACCGTCGCCTATGGACATTAGCAATACTAGAGGTGCTGCCGGAACACAACTCAATGTTGTTATGGCGGCAAACTCTAGGCCATCAATCGAGCAAATACCCTACCACCTGGCTGAAAACCTTTACCTTACCAGACAAAGACACATTGTAACCTCCCAGCTAAGCAAATTACCCTTTCACATGAAAAAAATGTGTGTCAGCTCCCACACAAGACTGGAGTGTTCTGTAAGGTGCAGAAGGTATGTTGCGCACAAAAGCGTAACGCTTTTAAGTTAACGTTTGTATTAATTTTACTCCTCATAAAATTTTCATACCGGCATTGAGTTATATGTACTAGATACTAGAGAAGATGTTCAAAATAAAAAACGTTGCAAATTGATGAAAGCGAAGGTCTGCATGGGGCGAGCATGCCGTGGATTGACTCACATATCTGCTGTAGAAATGCCGTCTAACCAATCTATTAAACCATGCATCATGTCATTCTTCACACAGTCCACCTATCTCTTCTTAGGTCTATCTTTACATTTGTACTCATCAATCTTCCAGTTTAACATTTTTATTCAAGTTTGTCACGTGACTTTTATATTTTCTCATTACATATCCATAACACCTTAGTGTTCTTCCTTTCAATTTTTCACGAGTGCAACTTTCGAATATCTCTTTGTGTAATCATTTCGCCATATCCATTCTTGTACTACCTCATATCCATCTCAACATTCTCATCATAGCTGAGTGGAGATGTTTTTGGTCTTTCTCTTTAGTTGTATCGGTCTCACAGTATTTAGCTATTACAACAGAAGGATGGTTCACATTAAGTTCACGATCAGCTATGTCAAATGGACGATAGAAATAAATTTGTTTCAATACGAATGATTTCATCGGTATGAACTGAGCTAGTAAAATGGCTGCGCTTGTCTCGTTTATCTTGGGGTTGAATGACGATAACCCGCATATTGACTACTAAATAAATAATTAACAAAGATGTTTTGTGTGTTGCGATAAACGTTTTAAAACTACATCACTGTGATGTTACCAATTTGTGATAAACAATTCTTATAATAAATTTCTTTTACGTAAATTTAAGAAACTAAACCGTTTTAAGATACCGTAGTGGCAACACTGACAATACTCAATTGACTTTGTGAGAGTTTTTGGCGGGAACTGAAAGGAGACGTTGTGCTGTGCAGTTTTATTTTCTAAAAATGTTTATAATTACTCTAAAATGAACAATAGTTGCAGGATATTGATAGTTTTTGAGTAGAAATTATGTGTTTTTGTAAGAAATGTGAACTGTATAGTCAGATGTGATCTTTCGAGTTTTCACAAGAACTCCATTGAATGGCGTCGGTTGTAGACTGCAATACAACTGCGCTACTATACGAAGACCTATTAATTACATGTTTCGGACTGAAAGACTTTGATTCTATGGTCATTAATAAATTAATTTAAAAAATTCAATTGACTTTGTCACGTATAATTTTTCCTTATACCAAAATGGTGTAAATTAAAATTAAATTAATTAATACTCATATATGCAATTTCTATCCTTTCTTTATATAGATTTGATCAGCCATGTCTCGATCATATCGAGGGCTTCATAACAAACGGGCGTACAGACAAAAGTGCAGTTTTACACAAGGGACAAAATTGTGAATAAAACAAAACTAGTTGATTGTATAATAAGCCTGAAATTTTGAATCCTCTTTTAAGGTTCACTTGCGTACTAGTAAGACTTTCTAAATTGTAACATGCATAGATTTTAGTAAACAAGAAAAAATGGTATTTTTGCGTATACGCCCATTTGTTATGAAGCACGAAATGGTCCCTCGTGCCGGATCTGAATCAGCGGTTTGTATATATCCTGTATTAATTCTATATTTTTTATCTTTTTTATGTCCACATGGCGATCAAAATGTGAGGATGATGAGATATTTGATAATTTATTTAAATTTAAAACATGTTAATGTGGGGAAAAATTATGTGTTAAAAAATCAATTGAGATTGTCGTTGTTGCCAATACCCGGGGCCATTTCGGTAAAAATACTTATATTGTCATGTTCATCCGTTAGTCTGGCTATTTGTCTAGTTTTCAGACTTTGTCTGGTCTATATACTAAAATTTGAGAGAAGGTTTACTCTATGTGCCACTATACATTGCTGAAGAAAAAGTACAAAAAAATCAGAATGCACCATAGATGTATAGAGGAAAATTATTATTCAATTAATTTGGAGCGACAGTTACTGTTGGGCTGATTTGTTACTACATAGTGACCCCATAAAATGCCTTTAGTCCAAAATATACCATATCTTAAAAACTACTGAAAGAAGTTTTAATCGAATCTATTTTTATTAAAAGTCTTTTTAAGTTCTACTACCTCGGATTTTACAGACTACAAGTATTATACCAACATGGATGGAATAGTCAGATAGATAGACGGACAACCGGTATATTTATTGTATTGAGGCATTTATTCAACAACTTTGAGTTGTGTTCCGGTGGCCTGATTCTAGTTTCTCCTTCAAGTTCAAGAAGTTATAACAATTTTTATTAATTAGAATCTGCCATCTGTCGAAAATTTTAAAACCAACAAGACATGTGTAATATCAACTGCACTGTTATTAAGTAGAAACTTCGCGAGCCCTCGTAAAGCAACGCTTTTGCTAGTTATTAAGTAACAGTGACTCTCGATGGTGCAGGAAAATAAGAGTAATATATACTTCAATAAGTGCAAACCAGTGGGCTCGCCATGTCAATTGGAAGATGCATCTGTAATGCAAATAGATGAGGGGACTGGCCTTGTCCTGACAACGGTATATTGACCCCATACTCTTTAGGGTTGCCAAAGAACAACTTACCGGTTCCAGTATGGTAAGTATCAACAGTTCATCTAGCGTATATTAATTTTGCTAAAACTTGAACGATTTTGTGTCACAGAAGGTCTGTCGTGGAATTATTATATTGTTGTGAGTTGCAGGACTCGAACTAAAATGCCGTTTGAATTATTATAGGTCTATTAGATCTACAAAAACACGTATAATACAGGTACAAATATAACCGAACACAATAAACCCAAACGTAATGCAGAAGGTCGTAATTCAATAAAACGTGCAAAGTCCGTCACTAATTGATTATCGAATGTAGTACACGAGTCTGGCTTCGATCGTGGTTCTAGCTAGACAGCCTCTCCAGACCATCGCTTTATACTGCACAAATGTAATATGCCGCTTGGCAAAGTAGACCAAATTTCATAGAATCAGCTTTACTTTAAAATCCGTAACACCTGGTTAATGATTACAACCGCAGGTGGCTGTAAACAATTACAATACTACAATATGCCGCATGCCAATAAGTAAGTAAACAAAAGAAGATCATAAAAGAATAATAATGGTTCAAATGCGACGGGTAATAAATGTGCTATTACAGATATGCAGGTGTGAATTTGTTTTTGTCGGGCTAGTTGTAACAGTATATAATTCAAAATGTGTTTATGGACACATTTTCAATCTGTTAAATAATTTAATGTCTCTACAGCTTCAAGAACTCCATTGTCTGGCCTTATTTAAAGACTAATATTGGCTGATTTTACTACCTAGCATGAAAGTCTTATTACGCCAAATATTTGTTCAAATATTGTGGCCAAATATAAGCAAAATTTGAGTTGATACTTTAGATAAATATAGCGCGATATTAAAGTGTCGTAATGTATATGAGAATTGTTCTATAGTTTGTAGATGAGTTATTAATATATTATTATTGGAAAACTTGAAAAGTAACACAATTTTCTTTTAATAATAAAAAAACAGTTTAAAGAAGAATTAATTTAAAGCCCTGTTAGTTTTTGAGATGAGGACTATTTAAAAAAACTGTTTTTTTAGCCAAATAACAAAAACAGTGGATTACTCACCTCTAAGGACATTTTCGTTGTAATAGGACCAACACGCATTTCGTGTTATTATTTTGATACAACGTTATTATAAACTGGACAACTAAAGATGCAACCCGTTTTAAGATCGTTAATAGGTTAAACGAACCTTTTGTGATAATCAAGGTCGTAAAAAGCAATATTTATTGTACTAATGGACGTTGTGATAATGCTATTTAATGTTGATATGGCGACAATGTTATAAGTCCTGACCTGGAGCTATTAAATAATATTACCTACAAACGTAAATATCTCAGAATATCTGTTATTTGTATTTATAAAACCAAAATGTATAATCACATCTATGATGTAATGAACGTGGAGGTGCAATGAGTAACCCTGTTTCAATCGGTTAAACAAATCTTAAATTTCTTTTAACTTTTCAAACCAACATCTTCAAAAAACAAATCTTCATCATCCGAGTGTTAAATCCCGGTTACGTTCGGAGCGTTCACTCCGCCGCCCAGAGTCCGCTTTCCTACATTTTCTACTCCACTTCGCGCGGTCTTTAGCACCCCCCGTTTTCAGATAATTCGATCGTCTCTTGTCTTTTCATTCCAATATATTAGTTTATCTTTTCTTTCATTCATCATCTATCCTTTTCACTCCCTCCTCGTACACATCGTTCGGAAACACTCTCAACTACTCTATACAAAGTAACCACTCATGCGTTCGGAAATATTCATAATCCCACAAGAATATCTTTTTTATACCTTTTAATGATTTGTAGGTTGTTGAACGCATTTACGCATCCTCTTGGACCGAATTGAATCAATTTGATTGAAAAGCAAAGAATTGAACGTTACACGAGGTTCAGTGACATGGAATGATTCAATTTGTGTTTATATGGATCACTTTGATTTAGTCATTCAATTTGAAATTTGACATTAACAGTATGGAGTTTACGTAAAATTTTACCAGATTGTAAGGCAAATGAACGGTCGGTAAGGTATAAGAACCGGTCATTACAATTTAGATCATTCAATCACGGAGGCTGTCAAAGCTGTCGTCAATAGGTACCGTTTTCTTATCTTTAAATATCGCAAACGAGCAACCCTAAAGAAACCTTCATTTCGCATATAGCACAAACATATGGAGCTACTTTCTAAACTGATGTCATACACTTGAAGTCATGTTATTTATTAAAATTGGCTTCAAGTTATTCAGAACTCATTCCAATCATACGCGTTGACTGAATATTTACTGATTCGTGCAATGTACTCTTGGGTAAATATACTTACTCATCCAAACTTAAACCATACAGTTAATATGAGTTTTTTCGTTTGTAACGTTTTCACACCTTTACTATGCAACAGACTATTACACATGTCTAGCCATGCCACCTCCGCCAGATCCCGGTCGAAGGGGAAGGCCCCTTGTTGGCTTGACGTCGTGAAGGATAACATGCGTGCCAATGGTCTCAAAATGGGGGTAGCTGAAGACCGCGCGAAGTGGAATAGGAAAGTGGACCCTGGGCGTCGGAGGAAACGCTCCGAACGAAACCGGGACGCTCGGATGATGAAGATGAGATCGTCACATAATTAAATATGTAATGGGTATATGTTCAGGGGTATAGTAGAGGATATAGGATATCTTTCATCACGAAAAATTACTGGTCCCAAAAGATAGACGACTATAGCCGTAAAAATGGCGCTGCGATCGTGATTATCGGCGTCAGCATTGCATTTCACTTATAACTACATCGTCAAGGCAACGACAATGACAACAACAATTTTAACTTGTTGCTCTCATGGTAAGATTTGCCTTCGCTAGAGTGTGTTACAACTATTTACAAAGACATACATTATCGTAGGTTTTTAGTGGAAAAATTGGATTTTTTTTCTCTGATCGTTACTCACCTAGTAATAAAGTTACGGTGTCTGATTAGTAAAATATATATTATACAGTGTAAACTCCATTTAACGTCACTCAATTTAACGAGAAACCCCCTAAACGGCTAAATCACTTGGACTTGGTTGGTTTAGCTTGTTTTCCATATAATGATGCACCCTATAACTCTCAATAACGACAACAAATAAGTGATAAAAAGTACCTTTAAGTTGCCAAAATTAGTAAAATCTGCGGAGCTGTATCTTTTATCGCTTTATTATCCTAGCCCATAATAAATAAACTCGACAATCGGAATTTTGCTTACCGAAATTTCTAAATAATTCCAAAATACCAAATTTTCTAAGTAATTCTTTTGTCACTAAGATGCCTCAATATCGCAAGATATGAATAAAATAAGTAAAAACATACAACAAATTTTACTGGTGCAGCAAAAACGTCAGACAAAAATAACAGGCATCTCCATTTAACGACAACTCACTATAACGCCATAAAATGCACAGTCCTTTCATTGTCGTTATATAGAATTTCAAGTGTATATATGTTTTTTATAAGCTGTAAATAAGATGAAATTTAGTTATGAAACAAAGGTGCAAACATTCCCAGTACTCTCTAATTAAAGGTAAGAAGAAACCTATTGAGAATCATTGCCAGACTTAATTAGCTGACTTTTGATTATTCCAGTATTTAACAGAGACCAAGACCATTATAATACTGGACTCCAATTCTGTATAACATATGTGCCACGAAACGCGGTTGAGACATAATATATATGTTTTGAACATGGTAGTGTAAAAATTACTTTGAATTCATTTTCAGTGATACTGAAAATTAATTGAATTTGGAGTCAAGCTATAGAAAACGCCGTCATGGATCCCCCGGCAGAGTATGAGACTGTTTTTTTTACTCCGTCTTTTGCCCGGGCGAACAAACTCTGCCCGACTCTACTACTTGTATTTATTTATTGTTTATAAATTTTTCATACTTCTTGTTACAAGAATAATATACAAGTGTATCTGCAATTTTGGGAATTCGACCCTAAAGGGGTAAAAAGGACGTGAAACTTTGCTCAAACTATGATTGTTTTTAATCAACACACGCGAAACCGCGAGCAATGCCTAGTTTGTTATACAAACGAAAGTGCGTTATCGATAAATACAAGGCTGTGCCGTATGGAATAGGCGTTCTGCCGTATGTGCGAGAATGTTATAAAACTTCGAAATGAGTCGTAAAAGGGATCGGCTGCAGGGCTAGGGTATTTTTTATTGAGATGCTGTGTTTACGAGCGTCAGGAAGGCCCTTTCAGGGTTTTTGACCTCTAATAGTAACAAATAAAGGGCTCCAACGTGTTCCTAGAACGATAAAAGGCTTAAGTAAATTAAGTATTTAATTACAAAAATTGAGTAGGATATCGTTGATTAAAGTATTTTTATACTAATACTTAGGTTGCTTATAGGCAAATAAATTTAATTAGTACTAATTATACTTTATAGAAATTTCGCACGGAAGAAGCATTTTTTGCTTAATGACAATATTTATCCTATAAAAAAGCGCGGCTTGCAAGAGTGAATTAGCCGATATTGTCTCGTAAGGAAAACACGTTATGATCCCTCCAGATGACCTTTAACGTAATTTTTATTTTACTATTTCGAACTATGTTATACAGTGTTACGAAATTCGAAAGTCTTGTAACCACCCTTATTCGGCCGCATTCGGGCGTTGTCGCCGGGCACGTGTACTATTTTTACAACAATTTCTATATATTTCAATTTTCAATCAAATAATATTTTTCGTTCAACGTAACGAACTTTGTTCCTGGTGGGGATGCGACTGCAGTATTTACTTTCTTTTTTCGTTTCTTTGACATTCTTTCGAGAATTCTTTAACAGTGCTAATTTAAAGAACTTTCTACATACATACATAACTTCACGCCAGGTCCCTTGCGGGATAGGCACGAACAACAGAGCGCCACACAGGCCCATTCTTAGGTTTCTGAGTTGGTTCACAATTAGAACCGGTAGGTGGCGCTGCTGTCGGCATATCGATTGAAGCTTTTCCGGGCAGGACGACGTCTGCCGGGACAGCTAGTCTGCTGTATAAAGTTTCTAATTTGAATATGACGGATTTTCATATAAAGTTTTATCCTTTTTTTCCTTTCTTTTCCCTTAGATGATTGAATTTTCAAAAATACGTTCTTTATGAGCCACATGCAAATTTGTCATGGTCCTAGGTCCAGATATTTATTAGCTTTGAAAAAAGTAAAGATTTAATCTGACTTTTTATGTATATATAGCTTTGCGTTTAACCACTGTCTCACCTGATATTGAGTGATGACGCAGTCTAGGATGGAGACGCTTACCTAGAAGATAGCTATTCACTCCTGACTTGTGAATTATGATGTAGAAAATAAAGTTTTTTTACATTTATGGCAACGAATAATTAAACCATTAACAAAATTAAACAAAAGTATAATCTATTGGTAAATATTACTTGCGGCTATGTTGCAGCGACGTTGTTGGTTTGTAACACTCTAAAAATACTTTCAAAGCAAATTAGAAAAACGGTTAATCTCTCTTTATTGCTCGTGGGTATCACATGCTTGTTGGCAGCACCAACAAATTTGACTTTTCATATAAAATTGTCCTTCAGTGGTGTAAAGTTAATATATAATATTAATTAAATACCTCTCGTGGAACAATTTCTACATTTTCCCTTATTAATTTTGCTTTAACCGTTTGGTCCTTCGAGCCGGATACCCAACTTTATTTATAATTAGGTAATATAATAATATGTATTCACTTGATATTAGACATAATTCCGCGAGTCAAATGTTTATTCCGCAAAAACTTAAGTTTATTTTAATAAAATTTAATTTTAATCAGCGTGCAAAATGTTTATAAAACTCTTATCGCTACTGCATTTAAATGAACAGTCT
The DNA here is from genome assembly GCA_012273795.1 of Dendrolimus punctatus. Lineage (NCBI taxonomy): Eukaryota > Metazoa > Arthropoda > Insecta > Lepidoptera > Lasiocampidae > Dendrolimus > Dendrolimus punctatus. Next base: position 14,572,946 of record CM022550.1, read on the forward strand.
ACATGGGCGTCACATTTTTATTACGACTTTAAAAGAATTCATTTTCAATATTTTTATATATCGATAAAAATATAGTCATGAATGTCACAACAGTAAGTGGTCACATTAGATGTGTAATTTATTTTTATAAATTTTACACATGCAGTTTTAATTAAAGAAATTGTTTTGCACCTTTCAAAAGCACTTTGTCAAGAAATGACTAAATAAAAGTACCTCTTCGTCCCAACAAGTAATTACACTTCTCATTTTCGAACTCTTCTAAGTCAGGGTGGTGTAATAAGTAAAATAACTCCGCATCTTAAGCTAGGCCAAGCTTACCCTTTATACCAGGACCCTAAATCAGTACAGTAATAAGACTACAAAAAGAACGATATTGTTATCCGTAAAGAAGCCTTCATGACGTCACATTTCATATATTATATCTTAATGATATACTAGTTGCGACCCCAGCTTCACCCGCGTGGTAAAAGAAATCGTTATATTTTGAATAATTCACACTATATCTTTATAAATCATAACATATGTGTTACTCTGATATATAAGCTATATTACTGTAAAGTTTCATTAAAATCCATTTAGTAGTTTTTGCGAGAAAGAGTAACAAACATACATACATACATCCATTCTTACAAACTTGCGTGTTTATAATATTTATAGAGATTTAAGCTTTAAAACACGAAGTATGAAGTATTAAAGAAATCTTCAAAACATTCCCAACTCTCTCTACACGGCGTAATGTTTAAAATTATTAAATAAAATATATTCTATCGCAGGCTTAGTCCTAAAGATTTATGTGTTTACCACTTTTTAGTATCGCATTTTCGTTTCATCGAATTTTAAATCACAGGGATTCCAAAGAAGTTTCAATATAAATAAAATCCGCCCCCGCTACCTCCTATGACTGAAAACTCACCCCGAACTCTTGTTGTCTCTGTAAACACATCAACAGGTGCCACGTTTCCGAACAAGCGAGCTTTGATATCGTATTATGTTACACAACTTGTACATTTCAAATGTTTTACATAAAATAACATTTTATTGTACAAAATAGATCGAATTCGTCTGCTCGGAACAGTGATTGTGAACGGGCTAAGTTAAAATTTATTTGACGTAAACATAATGTATTCTTGTCACATTAAGAGAAGCACCAAAAATAAATTTTGATCAGTGTAACACTAACTTAATTGATTTTGTTAAAAGTAACGCTTACGAGTAGATATCAAATTTAATGCACTATCAAAAGAACACAAAGATAAATAGCCACTAGTTGAAAGACTGACCTCATATAAAAGAAGTCTGCTAATTCTAGGTGTTTGACTGAAACCTAAAAATTATTTTGCTAGATCTTAAAACCCATTCCATCAAACAGTTGAGTATCTCGATATAAACAAGAAAGTATAAGAACTGGCTGGCTTGTGAGTGGAAGAGCAAAATAAAAAATGTATACCAGGCTTTAAGGATGATTTTTAAACAGGAAGACAGACTACGAAAATCGATTACCGTTGCTTATGAAAGTTTGCACAACCAAAAGTGTTGCCAACGCCTTGCAGGCTTCGGAGACGTTTATGACGCTCTTCTTAAACGAAAATATTGGCAAGAAGTTTCCTCCAGATCGTTATTGTATATGAACTGTGCTTGCTAAAGGACCTTAGGTTAATGTAGAGGCCATGAGCCTCAAAACCACAACAAGCCTTAAAGATGTATCAAAACGATTCATTGACTCTTCAGGTCATCAGAGGGTTGGTTCCCATCCCGAACTATGGCTCAGTATGGCGATCCAGCGAGGCAATGTAGCCAGCCCTCTGGGAACCTTACCTATTGACTTCGAGGACCTATACTCAGTATTCTACTTGTAGTCTTAAGGGATTATATATAATAACAGCCCATAAATGTCCCACTACTGGGCTCGGGCCTACCATTATAGGGAAACGGACAGGATACCCGCCACGCTTGTCCAAGGCGGCTTGGCAGGTTTGACGCATCAGTTATCTCGATGTGCAGGTTGCATTACGATGTTTTCCTTCACCGTTATTAGCACGTGGTAATTATAACAATATGCACATTAGATCAGAAAACGGTCTAAGTGGTGCATGCGTTTCGGCCTGGATAGATCCCGCGCCCTTTTGAGTTTAGGACGCGTGCGTTAGACATTAACGCTGCCTCGACTTTTACTGTATAATTTAATTTATAATATTTATAAAACATTGTCAACATCACTCCCCAGTGTTCTGTTACGAAATATCCAATCCCTTGGTTTTAATATTCCCATATCCCACAATCAGTGCGTATAAACTAGGAGCGCTTTTTGAGTTTTTAACGAGGTCCAAATGCATCGGATGTTGCACGGCTACTGTGCGCGAGCGCACGCGACGTTGCATGACCTGACAGCTTTTTTATTTTTCTTAAACTGTTATTAACTCACATTCACGGCCCGCTCATGCGATTATTGAAAAATGGTTTAATAATTACCATTTATAGTAATGGGTAAAGAATTAATTCGTATTAGTTTTGCATTATATCTTGATTTACCTATATTTGTTAATGGTATTTCAACAGGAGTTACTTAAAATTTTTAATTGTTTGTATCGAAATTTTATAACAAAACATGTAATGGTTATTATGGTTATTCGCACAGACGACATATTTCATATAATTAATATATGTTGCTTTTAGATGTGTTTTTATTACAACGACCGTAGTGATGTAGGGAAAGGTGATAGCCGCTTTATTTATTAGCTACCTTTGTGTTAGTACAACTTTAACGTTTTAACTTAATAGCAAAGAAACGTTTCACTGCTGTATGTATGCATTTTTCCATTATTGGAGATAACGAAAATTTACCTACCCCCACCCTTGTCATTCTTCGTCATTTGGAAGTTGATAAAATATGCAAATGCGACCAAAAAACTATATACACAATTTATGAAAGGATTTGAACACACAAAGTTGGAATAAAACGCAGGTGAAGCAGTATTTTTTTCCAATAAAAACAGTTCGAGTTCGAATTCATCCAATGAACGTTCATTTTCCGTTTAAAAGGTCGTTTTGTTATTTCATTAGTGCAAAAGTTTTAATGCGACACGGTGGTCGGCGATTCACAATCGGGAGTAAAACGGTTGCGCGTTTTATTATCGCACCGTGTGTATGGTCCGTAATGGAGGTTCATGTGAAATCATTTCATACTTTGCACTGCTTTAATTAAATTATTCATTACAGGCGTTCGAAATTTAAATTTGAATATTGATAGAAAGAAGTATAAAAACATTGGGTTGGTTAAGATCGAAAGAAGTATAAAACCTTTTGATAGGGAAGTAAGCTAAGATCGGGTAAGTACTTAACAAGCCGCGCCCAATGTAGTGTTGGAGGGATGGCGAGGTGTTCTAAAAATGCTTGCAGAGTGTGAAGAGTTAGTGTATTTATTATTTTAAAACCATAAGGTTCTCTGATTATAAAGTATTGTAGCCAAGTTGCTGTTCTTTTATTACCATAAATCCTTATGAGTTTTTGCAAGCATTACAGTGGGGTTCGAGAGATGTGACAGGCGGCCATTATTTTTGTTGTTTAGCTACGGAATCAAATAAATTTTAAAAATTACTTAACGCTTTCTATTGGAACTAATTTTCGTTGAAAGTATTTTCAGCTCTAGTATCTTGATTACATTTCAGATTTTTTACTTCGTAGTTCAAAGATGGAGGAGAACGGCGGACAAAATCATTATTACGTTTTGAGAAGATAATTGGCATCTATTGACCTAAATAAAAAAGTCACAAAAAAACACCTTTGTGCATTTTCAAGAACTGAGCAATGATACTGTATACAATTATGTACATTGCAAATAAAAATCAAAACCTAGCTTTATTATGTATCTCGATATCCTGAACTGTTACTTGTTTAGCGTTTTCACTAAAACAAAGTACAAGCCCAATATTTTCTAAGAAGAAATCCTATGATATACAAAGACGGACAGACAAAAGTCTTTTGTTTTATTCAAAATGACTACGTACCACTAAAATTATTGTTAGACATTTAAATGTAGGTTAATCATTCGACTCCTCCCGATCTGACCTCCCACTACGTTACTAAAATAACTAATAATAAACTATCGCTGTGCTCACATTGTACGCAAATTTTGTATGTCTGTCACCTAATGGGATATAGTTATGAATATTTATCACTTGTTAATTGTTAACCATGCCCTATCCTGTTCTTATATGGTTATGTTGAAATTATTATACCAAGTTGCTTGTATGGGATATTTGTGATGAATATTACCGTAAGCATAATATAGTCAGATAATGAAGCATTATCTTCTATTTACTCAGTTATTATTTGTAATTGCAAAATGTGTTCATATGTTTGTAGTATAAAATACAATGGTAATATCTATATGAATATTTATATGTCGGAGAAGGCCTCGTTCTCACGACATCTCCTTTAGTTATTGCAGGTTTAGTGGGCTTCATCAGGGTAAAATGCGAGCATAAAACACAAGGCCACGGTTTATACCGATCAACATTTTGACATAGTTTAGACCGAGCAGCGGGTTCAGGGCACCGATCATACTTCCAACTTCAATACTTTCTTTAAAATACTCCATGGTCCAACTCGACCTATTGCCATCAACCGAATGTGTCGCAAAAACTCCTCAGTCTACCGAAGTAGATACTACCAAAGTATAGAGGGCGTCTGACCCCGCTCCGCCATATGCTCTGCTCTGATTGGTCGTTTATTAAATCACAATATTCATAACTTTTATTAGGTTAGAACGATCTTTAGTTATAGAAACATTTAAGACATCAAACCAAATTAAATTAACAACTTTAGAAGCAATTAAAATGTAAACAAATAATATTGTGCGTTATACATCCAAACAATAATCCATCCAATTATAGCTTCCCTCCGACATATATATATATATATATATATATATATATATATATATATATATATATATATATATATATATATAATATATATATATATTATAATAATTTTTTTATATACGTATATACATATTAGTATATTCTATACATGTGCCTGGATTTGTTGTGTATTGGATTTAATTCATGCGAAAATAGGTATATGCAAAGGTGGAAATTTAATGTAGAATAGTTCTCCAAATTTTGCCTTTCGGCATGCATACATATTACAAATGATAAAATTCAATAATGGATCTGTAAAGACTAACGGTCTTATTCATAGAGAGTTAGACGTTATTTGAACGCTTCTTTAAGAACCATAAACAATAAGACCGTATGGCGATGGCCTGTTACAATCGCCGTAGGATGCACAAGACGTGGCGATGATATTGTAACAGTACTGTTAAACATAGATATAATACTTATATAGAAAAAAAAATACTATTTGGATGTTCATATATGACAATTTTATCATTTCAAAACCAGAACACACAGCGATCAAATCACGCTCTATTCCTTACAGGGTTGCCACGCGATTGCATAAAATAAGAAGCGATGTGTTTATTTTTTTCAAAATCAACTTTATTTTTCTCTTTTTCGCTCTTTCGTATCTACAGTTTAGATTTGCATGGTTCATTATTTCATTCAGTCTATATTATTTATATTAAATTACTATCTTTTCTAATCTTTCATTGCTGATCGTTCTTTATAGCATGATAGTGCTTTCCAGATTTTGAGATCATTTTTGTTAGCACCATTATTATTTTAGATCTACCGAGTTTTGCTTCATTTTTTGAACAAGTCTTTATTTATCTGGTTTTGCGATTATGTGCTAAGTCTTATATCTTGTCGCTACTGCTGTACTCTGTATCTCCAACATTAATGTATAATTATAATATAATGATTATACAATAGAAAATGCTTCTGAATTGCTTTCAAGCAGTAATGATTTGGCTTCTCTTATAGTAATAGGTAGCTCATTCTGGAGATGCATATCTAAGACGGTAAAGATTTATATTAAAACAAGACGCGTGTGTATAGGTGTGTTTATTCCAATTAATTATATTATGTCGGCGGCGTCAATGCAGAAGGTCCTGTAACTAAATTTTTGGTGACATTGTTTTCGTCAAAATTGTGATATATACATGCAATATATAACAATTTTGACGATAAAAATAATTTCACCTAAAATTTAGTAACAAGGTCTGCACTGACGCTGACGATATATATTATTAGACTAGCGGTTCTGGCAGACGTTGTCCTGCCCTGAAAAATAATAATCTACAACCCCCGATTCCAAAACCACCCTCCACAGGTTCTAATTGTGACTAGGTAACGATTCTGGGACCCACTCAAACACTATTTTATTACACGTTGGGTTACATTATTGAAGTTTTAGTAGGTCTTTTTCTAGCAATAAATTTAGCCTATATTAAACGGAGATAATGCAGCATTTCTTATGGTGATTTTTTTAAAACTTATCCAGTAGTTTTTGAGTTTATTCGTTACAAACATACAAATATTTCCTCTCGATAATATTAGTAAAGATGACAACCCTAGTCCTGTACAATTTGCCTGAGCTATTTACGCTAATACAATGTGCCCGGTCACAATAATGGTCCAGGATGCCGCCTGTGGGTCGATTTATGACCGGAACTCGTTTATAGACGCGATTGACCGATCGCCCGGCGACTTTCGGTCAATTTTCGGTCTACGACCATTACTTTGGGACAGTTGAGGGATCGTCGTCCTCGTAAAAAAACAAGGGAGCTTTAAAAGGATTTTTTATAGCAATGTGGTCTGTTGCACCATAATATTATAGGATAGGTGAAACATTAAGAATAAATATTACATGCATTTATTAAGGTTCCGTAATTGTGTTGTTGAAAACAGAACCAATATCAAATGTGTCATGTCCGTCGATCTATGTTTTAAAGTGCAACTTCTTTTGAATCATTGTAATTTGAAACTCGATCAAACGAAAAAGCGACACGAAAAAAAGATAAAAATAACTCTATAGGATTAAGCCTGCGAGAGAATGAGATAGAGTACATTATATTTAATAATGTAAAAACACCATGCTCATACGGAGATTTAGAAATGTTAAAGCTTTTCGTGCATAATCAAAATGCCAATAATTTATTAGGGATTTAGGGTCTTATTCATATTGAGTTAGAGTAAGTTAGTTAATTAAGTCTTTTCTGTACCAAATCTTTGAAAAGTATATTAACCTTCCCTGCATTTAACATTGAGCTGGGAAAAGGACAACATAAAAAATATTTTCAACGAAAATTGGAGTTTATAGATCAGTTTACTGGTTTTTTTTAATGTGAGGTATTTTTGATCAGATGCTTTTTATTTATTCTTTAAACATAATTATGACAAGACAAGTGAATATTTATGTCCTTTGCGGAACTCATCGCGTTTGGGGTGATACGCACTTAACCTTTCATAGTTTATTTTCAAATAAAATAAGTATTTTATTATTGTTTTATAGCACTAAAAGACTTCACGGTGTATTAATTATATTACATTTACCAAATAGCAAATATATCTTTTACGCACTCATAGTTAATTGTCCGTAATTTTAACGACTGTGGTATATATAGCTAAGGTAAAGCTTTAGCTTAAGCTACATTATTTCGTTCCAATTCAGTGGCTAAAACACTGAAAGACCCGAATCTTCTCTGAGGAACATGTAGTTTGCTGACCTAGCGCATTGAAGTGCAGAGGTCCCGGGATCGATTACTGGCAGGATCTTTCCGTTATCTATATCTACTTTTTACATTAAGATTATAAAGAGGACATTTCAAAAATACTTTCACGATTAGAATGCTATTCATCATTATCCCTGAGTAACATAGGGCTATATTTATACATTTATGGCAAAATGTAAAAAAATGTCCACCCATGCGAAGCCACGGGCAGTTTACTGTAAACTCGGTGACTGAGACCAGCCTCATAGTGGTCCGTTGCATATTAAAGAAATAAATACAAGTAAATATTGGCAAACGAACGCACATTGTATAATAGCAAGTTATGCTCGTGTTATGGGTTTTTTTTATGGCAGGTGTTCAGCAGACAGGCAAACGGCCCACTTGTTGTGAAGCGGTTACCATCGCCTATGGACATTTGAAACACCAAAGCTGCTACAACTGCGCTGCTTCTCTCTTAAGGGAGACTGGAACCTGGTTACTAATGCCGGAATACAACACAAGGCTGTTATGGCGACATACTTTAGACCAGGGGTGGTAGCCAACCAGTCGGGCAAATGCCCTACCACCTGGCTGGTGTGGGTTGTTATGTCGCCTCTTACGACAGGCCGCCCGGCCGCAGGAAATTGTATTATTTCTCCTTTCCTGCACGGATATGGGTATTACACACCGGAGCACCCTAGCCGATCTTGACACAAAGACCTTATAGACGGAAAATTCGTTTAGGAATGTACTATGTCAAAAATCGAACCCGGAGCCTCTGCATTGTGTTAAGGTTGGCCAGTAAAGGCTTAGCCCACTCAATCAATTACCCATACATCCAGCTTAATTTTCTTAGTTTTGGGATACACAAAGCGTCTGTTTGTCTACTGATTATAAAACTTATGACGACATAACTTGCTATACACTCGTATAAAATCTAGAAGGCTCCAGCGTTTTTTAAAGCGTGGAAGTTTCTCTTGTGAATTAACTGTCGACGTCATCGAAAACAATCGAGCCCTCAATCTTCAACTTGAGTTTTATAAAGATCGTTTTACATAATTTTCGAGTCTCGAGTCACCTTTGCATTCGGGCAACTGTAAATCATTTTTACAATTTCGAGCTCTTTTCGAGAACCGATGATTAGTTTTCTGACGTTTATATTTATTTATTTGAGCTGTCACTGCGAACAAACAAGGGCTGGGTTGTTGTAAAATATAAATCATATGAAATAATTATAGCAACGTGAGTCGCAAATTTCATTTCTTGTTACATAAACCCCGACACGAAAAGTTCGTTACTTCATTATTTCTGGCGTTCTCGATGTTTTTACCTTTCTATTAAGAATTTAAAAATGTAGCGTAACAAAGTTTTCTGAAAAAAACGTTGATATAATAATGCAATTATGTTGAAATATTTTTAAAATTTTTGGTACCGTGGCCATTTTAGTAGAATGGGAAATCTTGTTTTCGTCATAGCCGTCCAAATAATGGATGATAAAGTTATATGACGTTTATAGGCTCGTTAAAAAAAGAACCTAGTTTTCAGATAGTTTTTTTCAGAGTCTATAAAGCTCGTATAACTATTATAAATAAGATGTGTAGTCTATATAACGCTACAAAATGGTGTAGTAAACCCGTCAAAAAATTAAAAATTAGGGGTAGGCGCTGTACATGCACAGTTTACAGCACGAAATTAAATAGTAATGAATAATTTCAAATGCATGACATATCACAGAGCAATGTTACAAAAAAATACGATTATACTTAGAATACGAGTCTAAGACTCTTTCCTCTTCTGTCCACCTCTTAAATTCCGAGCTTGAAACTAATACGACGCCAACATAAAACCAAACCGTCACTTACCAATAGCAGCCCATAAATTACGCCAACTCTCCGTTGGGTGTACAATAAACCGACAAACATTCACATAGCACATGTTGCCACAAAAGCTCCTAGGAGCACAATATGGCGCATTCATACGCCCGCATCCCTCTTCTTTTTGTACTCAACAAATCATTGAGCATCCATTATGTTAGAGGTTAAGACAAAAGGACATACTCAAAATTTTGCTAGGGAGCGACGTGTGTGGCGATAAACAACAGGATCATCATTTCAATATATATCATATAGTACACTATGTTAATACTATATGAACAATTATCATACCACCATATAGGACCCTATATGATGGATACAAATGCAAAGATAGACCAAAAAGAGATGGATGGATTATGGAGGATGATATGATGATTTATGGTGTAACAGAAGTCGTATGTCAGATCAGAGGAGTGTGGAAGAAAAAGAAATACTGTGCTGACCCTAAATGATTGGAATAAGGTGAAAGAAAAGAGATAAAAGCCTAATTATATAACAACATTGAATAGCTGTATACAAAATGCTCAAGGACATCGTCAACGGACATTAGTTTATACATAAGAGTAGACGAAATACATAGAGATCTATAAATAGATGTCGTGCTAGCATAATTAGTAAAGACCCTGAAGCTCGCCAACAACGGCTTCATCGCCATGTAAATCTGGAGACTATAACAGCTCCACGATAACACATACCTAGTAAGAAGGCTCAATAAGACCAAACCTTCTGAGTTAGTGTTAAAAACGATCACGACAAATGAAAGTGTAATGTTCTAATAATTATGCCCTTCCTAAATGACCCCATGTCGTAATGCAGAGGGAAAAGCGCGGCAGAAAATTCCCTCGAAGTAGAAGGCTATTCCTACAAACAAGTGAATGAATATTTTAATCCAGTGAAGCAAAACATTCCAACCGATGTTAATCTTGTAACTATAGAAAAGAACAAGACTAAATCTAAAGAGGCGGGACAGAATGAATAGTATTGGTGGCATACCTATCCATCAGTTCAAAGGGTTCCACTCAATGAATCAAACGACAGTCGACTTGCAACACCTCCTTTGTGGTCAGACATAGTCGACTTTGACGAAAATCGAAATAACAACGTAGAGATGTAACGAGAAACAGTTAAAGTTCGTCTTCTAAAGATTATTGCCGAATTTATACCAATAAAACTGAAGTGAACTATGATTTATAAAGAAATGCGAAGGTTTTAGTGGAAACTAATACTTACTCAATTAATAATCAATTAAGTATTTAGAATTTCCTTCTTCACTTAATGGAATCTTGTGTAAATAGTACAAATTCAAGAAATTTAATAGTTTTGAACTGCAATTCTATCTTAAAGTGTGCGAATTTCTACGTCTTACAGAGTTCAGAATATATAGATATAAATTGTAAGTTACGCCCAAACCTAGTGGTTACAGCTAGATCTTAGTACTAGTATAGTACTATTTACATGTGTATGATGAGTGTGTATAATAAAATCAAACAATATAGCAAAATAAGTAAGTATGAAAAGGGATTAATAAAAAAATGATATATCATCAAAACCGCTCCAGTTTCGGCAGCAGCTCACAACAGGCCAGCACTAAAATATCCAATCGTGTCCAACCCATTGTGCGTGATATAATTAGAACGAGTAGAAATAAACACGTGGTGGCAATTATCGCTGCAGCGAGTTAAATGAGGCAACGAGAAACTGTCGTTAATGGCCAAGACCATCCGGCGACGGAACCCTTCAGCGTGGATAAAGGATTACTGGCCTTCCTAGAAAGTCTACAGACATCTTTATAACGAGTATTTTGTTCTTTTAAATTTAATATCGAATATTAGACCGCTTACCATGAGGGACCACTCTTACAAACGGCCCATCCGTATATGTTAGAACTTATATTTGGAGTTTTATATAGGCTGGTTTAATTCGCTATTTTAGATGGGCACCTCTGGGAGTTCCTAAATACTATATGAAATTAACTTAAGATAATACTGTGTACAAAATTAACATCTTAAAAGTTTATTATTGTCCATGAGGAGCTCTACCATAGCGATGTGTGCCTTAAGGCGCGGAGCTGGGGCATTAATCATTTCATTCGGCCGACTCAAACGGTCTGCACTATACATCACGAAGCCTTTGAGCGGATCGAACGACTCATTTGTTGAGTGAGACCGCGTGTGACGTCCCTAACATTGATAATGTCTCAATTCGTCCACTTCCTATCCGTTATCCGTCAGGCATCAACCGACACAGGTGTACGTATGAATCGAAACCATTTCCCACTTTATTATGTTTTACGGGAGAGTTTTATTGTGTCCAGTTACTGAAGATTAATGTTGCCGTCAAATCGGCTAAGTGTCAGATGTTTTGCAATAAATTATCATTAAGTAACACCTTGTCGGTCTACGTTTTATGAGCCGACCGCCGTAAACCACTCTTTAATATGCCGGGTCTAATCTAATCTAAAAATTTCTACCTGCTCCGATACGACGGCTATTAAATGTGGATGTGAAAAAGCTGTTATTGTTGGTATCAACTCCAACGCATTAATGGAATACAGAGTACAAGACACAATTACGAATTTTATAACTGTAGATAAATATAAAGGAATTTTAATTAAAAATATATTTATAATGACAAAAAGATAATTTGTGCATAGGATTAATACCTTTCATTGACTGACTAGAGTATTAATATCTTCTTAAACAGTAAATATAATATCCACAACGTCAAAGACACGTGGAGAGAAAATGCTAGGTTTAGTCAAATAAATGTTTGGGTATTTATGAAATCGTAATCATTAAATTGTAGTCATCCGAATCGTATATTCTAACAATAAGTCAAAATATAATATATAAACCACATGGTAGCACAGCAACAATTCCAAATCCACGATCACGATACTGAAAATTCAAAGCAAGTATTATTACTGGCCCAGTTAAACTATTAATTTGTAAATGTTATTTTAATTTAGTTATAAGTTAGAAAAGTAGCTCAGTTAAATGAGCAAGAAAGGAGTCGTTTAAAAAAAACGAATTCGATTTAAAGAAGTATTATTAGAAGCATTATATGTACCACTTAATTAAAGGAGACTCATAAAATGGCGTTCGAATATCTACAGCTACCACAGCCGGTCGTAATGTAAAGGACACTTGTCGTATAAGAGCGTATCAATAAAATTACATATGTAGATGGATTCGGGTAAGGCGATAGCTGTGGTGCATTTACCTGATTGGTCATGATAAGCGCAATATTAAAAGGACAATTAAGCGAGGAGTGTAATATGAAAATTAACATAATATTAAATTGTTCGCGGAGTTCGTTGCAAATTATAATTAGCCAATGCATCGGTTGATATTAACACCACAGATTATATTGACAGGACCAGTGAATATGATTATATTATTGAAGTCACCATTTTTATTTTGAAATGAAGTAAGCACTTACACATGATTTCGTAGATGCACAAAGTAGAGTAACTATCAATGATGTAATTGATATTTGTAAACGTTAATTTACGCTCTAGTTATATGCATAAATATAACTAAAAGTTATAATAATTAAATTGGAAAATTGAACAATCTCCGTATTTAGAAATTTCTTATACACTAATAGACGCTCAATAAGTGAATCATCCTAGATCCTAAATAGTTTTGTTATGATTGATTCTATGTGGTGTCGCTACAATTAAAATTTATTGATACGTATGTCGTGGTTTAATTTTCAGATGAGTAATGTTACTAAAAACGAGTATAACATTTGTAGATTATTGTAGATCAAATGAGATCATGGTCAAAAGCAAACATTTAATTATATCAGTGTGTGTGACAGTGTGAAATTAAAGAAATAGAAACAGCACGTTCAAATGAAATTATTTGAAATTACTTACTGAGCATGATGATGGTAATGCGTTGCGTGATGCATCGCTGTCGCTTGCGCACTAGGCTGTGTGGTAGCATGAAAGGCAGCAAAAGCAGACGGAAACTGCAGCGGTAGGAAACCACTTCCAGCACTCCCAGGTCCACCCACAGACTCCCGATCAGGCATTATTTAGTCCTACCACATGTCTACACTTTAATCACCAGTCAATTATCATTATTCACAAACTGTTTTATCACAACCACTTGTTCTCTCGAAATGTTGTCCTTTTGTCAAGTCAATTCTAATCTAATTTCATACATTTTTTTCATTGTTACAATTGTTTTGTTAAGATTTACTATCTTGTTCATCGTTGGTATGATTTCTGTATGCTTCATTCATTCTTTCTGTGTATTATCTGAAACAAAGGAATATTTTTTTAAGTTATAAAATTTAAGGACATTTTAATAATGCATGGTTCATGAATTGTGGGCAAATTATGACAACACTGTTTTACCATCAATGACAGCTTATTATCCTAATTAATACTATTATATTACTATATACAAACGAAAGACAGAATGTTTTTATATCTGTTTGTACCTTCTTCAAGGCTTTGTGAATAAAGTAATTATCATAAAATTTAGTGATTACAAATTTCTCCGCTCCTCTATAGCCAGCCATATTTGGAATTATTGTAGTTGTGTTTTAACCAGACCAAAGAATTATGAAACATTCCTGTCTGAAATAAGCCATGAGTCACATGGAAATACACCAATGTCTTCTGAATGAAAGACCAATATTATGTGAAAGATTTTTTTTATTACATGAGTTCAACAGACAGGATAACGGTCCACCTGATGGAAAGCGGTTATCAACGCCTATTGATATTGGTAACACCAAAGGTCCTACCAATATGCTGCCGCTCTCTACAGAGGGAACTGGAACCTGACCACTAATGCCGGAACACAACTCAAGGTTCTTATGGCTGCATAATCTAGAGCCAGGGGTGGTAGCAATGCAGACGGGCATCTAACCAGCCCTTGCTGTGGCTTGTTTTGTCGCCTCTTACTCAATCCACCCGGACGCAGGAAATTGTATTATTTCTCCATTCCTGGACGGATAAACTCTGTTAAAGCAAAATACAGACGACGTCGCTGGTATGAGCCAGTTAAAGGGGTACAAAAAGCATTTCGTAATCAAACTTGGGCAACAAGATATTAATCTTTATTAAATTACATCCGTCACACATAAATTAGTATCACGATCATAGTAATCTGATTTCATAAATCGAATTAGTCGTTAATTCGTTATCAATCATAATAAGTCCCAGGATGTCAAAAACAGTACATACTCAAAATTTTACACTTCACTAGTATTCGTTTGCGACTTTTAATGCATGAATTGGAATAACTCGGTATATTAAATTCAACTTTCCGTCAGATGTCGGACTTTTTTAAAAAAAATAGGTAATTTTCTTCACTTGAATTATTCATTATATTTCACACGACACAAATGGAAAAATTAGGGTTTCTACCATGGCGTGGCCATGAGTTCCTGAGGCACAAGATATTTCCAAACTTAAAAATGCGATATCTCGAAAATTAATGATGCTTGACAAATTCGTCTTTTTCCTTAGAGTCTTCATTTACAAAACGTTTATTAAAGATGAAAGCACCGTAACTATAGAAATTGTTGGTGGAATTACAATGACAGGCAATAACCTCATAAAACGCTGCAACGATTACGCGGGTCAAATAAGTACTAATTATACTTACAATGTAAAGGCTGTGTAAAAAAGTATTACGATGAGTCGAGAAAGGGGCTTAATTAAAACTCAAATGTCATCAAAGTGCTTGAAATGAGCAAAAACTGAAGCGAGAAATTGTGCTGAACCACTGCTACCGGTTGCAATTCGAGTCATCATCATTATCACTTAAGGTGATGGTGTGGTCGCTTTAACAGCGGTAAATAAATTTCATTATTAACTACAAAATCATAAAAAATCATTTAATTGAAAAATCTCATATCTCGAAAACTACTTGATGGAAATTGTGCATGACATTTTACATAGTATTTTCTTAGCTCGACCTGTTCAAAAGTTATAGGAAGGGGGGCGGTACAATTGTCACAACTTTGGAAGAATATATCATTTTTATTTTTCAAATTGTGAGAAACAGTATCTCACATAGCTATGTACGCTAAAATTCAACACTCAATGCCCTACATGTATGCGAGCCACCTTTTAGGAATTTACATTTTCATGAGTTTACCACAGTGTGTAATACCTAATAGAGTACACATTATTATTAAATTTAATTTACATAATATAATATTATTTTCAAAAATTACTGTAACATACAAAGACTCTCGAATAAACCAACAGTCAAGATGGAAACATAAGGCTCCCATTTTTGCTAAATATAACTATTAATAACTAACTTTTGCTTATGTTATTAACTTTCAACATAAATGCATCCGAAAATTATGTGTGGCTAAATTTTTTGTATGGTTTTGTAAAAAAATCTAAACTAATACATTAATTCCAGTTTATTCATTTACTTAACAATCCCTTAAGTAAATCTTTCAGAAACCAGGTGTTCCTCACTTTTAATTTAATAAAACGTATAGATTAAAAAAATAATGCATTTTAGATTATTACAACACTATCGCACAAACAAGTAATAAAACTACAATAAACGCATACAAGAACAAAAACACGTTAAAATAAATATTCAAAATTAACATAATTATATGAGTAATAATAATAATAAAATAAAAGTGTGTACAGGCACCACACCATGAAAAGGTACAATAATCAGAAAGATACTTTGCGTAATTAATGAAGATGTGATTGTTTTATATGTGGCTTGACCATTGTCCACTTAATAAGGCCAAATATAGAGATGCAACAAAGTTAAGCATCGATATCGATAGTTATAAGCATTAGTTTTTTAATGAAATCTTTAATAGTCTGACGTATAATTGAACCACTTGATCTAGGACGTCGTCGAGCTCACTGCCTCCAGCTCGTGGAAATGCTCACCCTCTGTCACACGTGTGTCGGCCCCATGCCAGTAGAGGTTGCTTACGCTTTTATTTCTGAAACCTTGTCCATGGCGAAATGATTATCACTGGTGTGTTTATCTGGTTTACGAGTATACCTCTGGTTTGCTTTGAAAAAGCATGGATATATTGCCCGTTCCAAGTCCAGCACTGGGACATTTATGGCCTGATAAATTAGGTTATAAAATATTTTGACGGATAAAAATCTGTTCGCCAATTCAAACCTAATCAAGTAACGGATTTTACTTTCAAACCAGCTGATTCTTACATGTCCGATATAATTGTACAGCAAATACCCCATGTAGCAAAACTTTACTCATTTTCATTGAATGAGATTTACGATGTTTATAATTCAGAATTTGTGTGCGGCTCGAGTGTCGGTTTTTATCGTCCATTCAAAGCGCGAATTGTGCATTTTGAATGAAACGAATTAATGGGGTATTTTGTTTTTATGACATATACACTGATTGCGCAACGTCAAATGATTATGTTGGTATTATAAAACATCATTCAATATTTTATGATATGTAAATGAGCGATTCTAAATTATAGGTATTTTATGAATAATAAATTATATTTAGATATTGACATGTATTGCTTCAGTTTCAAAAGCAATCGTGTCGCCAATTTGTATTTATATGACGCAGGTTTAAATCCTGGCTGGAAAGTATATACACCACTTAAGCAGCTTTTCTGAACTAATATCCGTAAATATACTAAATGTTATTATTTCTCTACGGCCTGGAAAATAGAGCGCTGATTATGAAATTTGTTTACTATGTATATATTCTCCATGCTCTCATCATTGAAGAAGAATCTTAGAATGGACTGTTGGCCAGTGTAACGTAACTTTGAAATGCTTGCAGCTTTACGCAAACAAAGTCGTATGCAAAACAAATATTTATTACAATAAACTTGTTTTCTGTATAATAACTATTTTTTAATAAACATAATAATTATTATGTATGTATGTTCCTTCAACATTGCGAGGCAGACGCCATAGTGCAAGGAACCATAGTTCCATCCTCCAAATAGCCCGGCGACTTTTGTTCTCATTCCCTACCATAGTCCTACACTGACCGGGGCTTATCCTTGGGTGCATTTTTATATGGTGTAGACAGGGATAATGTCCGGTTAGTGTCACGCGACGTTGAGATTAAATTGTCAAGGGGTCTCTACGTGTTGGCCTTCTCATTACGCCCTCCAAGTCCGGGCCATTTTAATGGCAGTGGTCCGCAGAAAAATACATGATTATGTATATGATTATTATTAAATCTGAATATTTTATCGATAAATATTTACTCTTAACATCACTATAGCCGAAATTCTCTCGTATACTTACTCTTTTAATGTGAGCCTTAATTACGTTTTAATTGTTTTAGTCGTTGACTCCATACTGGGACTTCTGAGAAACGATATCAGTAGCCTCTCCTCTCTAGTGGTTGAGTAATCAATGTAATAATCTTATCAAAATTCTGGGTAATGTTTACAAATATTGGAATTAATGAAAGTAAATTAAGCGTAATGTATTCGCCATGATCTTAACAAGTGGAGGTCGACTGTCTCTGCCTAGCCCTATGAAGAATAGGTGAGGTAATAACATTTTCCTTAAAAGATCATTTTCATACAACACACGATTTTGCAATAAATTAAGTTTCACACCGATATTCTGTGAGAGCGTGGTATCAAGCCTATGGAGCCCTATAAGCTGTAATCAATGTAATTCAGCATGGCTTTATCTTCTTCGTTGAATTATTCAAGTACCAAAACATAAACTATGTTAGATAGCGAAAAACACTTAAAGGAGTCTCAATGCCGATTTTAACGAGAACTAAATTTTCTTTTTTCAAAATCAGACGATTCAGTTCCAACAAGGGTAATTGTTTATACGTGTGTTTTGTTTTATCCATGCAGGAACGGAGAAAGAATACAATTTCCTGTGGCCGGGCGGCCTGTCGTAAGAGGCGACAAAACAACCGACAGCCAGGTGGTAGGGTATTTACCCGACTGAATGGCTGCCACCTCTGGTCTAAAGTATGTAGCCTTAACAACCTTGAGTTGCGTTCCGGCATTAGTAACCAGGTTCCAGTCTCCCGTAAGAGAGCAGAAGCACATTTGTAGCACCTTTGGTGTTGCAAACGTCTATAGGCGATGGTAACCGCTTTCTAGAAATGAAGTGGGTCGTCTGCCTGTCTACTAAAATCATGCAATAAAAAATAAAATGCATTTTTTTTTCAAAAATCTAATGATACCATTTCAGTTTTCGTCAAAATTGGCCTTGAGAAGTGTTTTTCGCTATTTCGTATAGATGACGATTTGGCCTTGAAGGCCCACTTGGAAAATCCACCTGTATATGAAAAGCACACGAGCGAAACCGAGACGAATGCTTATCGTATTTACATATTATTATTCCACACAAACAACACAAAACACAATGTATATACATATATAATTAGAATATGTTTGCTCATACATATAATGACCTCAGCTTATTAAACGTTTTCTAATCAGACAATTCGTGTTCAATTCAAGTTTCGCTGCGCAGAGGCCATATGTAAAGACGATAATACTATTGTCCGCTGACTTATAGTAATGTGGCAGGAATGAGTCCGTGATCGCGGACGTTAATGGGCAAGTTAACAAAGTTCGGTGCATAATTGGACATCTGCCGATTTGTCGCTGAATATTAATTGGCGGTTTATTGCATTGTTGGTGAAAATCAAGGTCTTGTAGGTTATCTTTCATCGTAGCAATGTGTTGCAGATATTAAAGAAATTTTGTACATCGATCAATGCTTCGACATAAGTTTCCGTATCAGATAAGGCCGTGGTCTATCACAGATGACGGCTAGCATCAAACGCTAAATGTGTTTTGATGACGATCACTCTAATATTAAACGATGATGTGAATAAGATGAAGCAAGCTAACCAGAAATTACCTTTTTTTTTGCAGGAGTTCAGCAGACAGGCAGACGGCTCACTTGATGGAAAGCAGTTACCATCGCCTATGGACATTTGCAACACCCAGAGGTGCTACAAATGCGCTGCTGCTCTCTTACGGGAGACTGAAACCTGGTCACTGATGCCGCAACACAACTCAAGGTTGTTATGGCGACATACTTTAGACCAGGGTGGTAGTCATAAAGTCGGGCAAATGTCCTACCACCTGGCTATGGGTTGTTTTGTCGCCTCTTACGACAGGCCACCCGGCCGCAGGAATTTTATTCTTTCTCCGTTCCTGCAGGGATAACATAACAGATAACCTGTTTACACGAGACTTAAAAATAGCCGGATTGTACTTTTCGGGAAACATGGACTCTGATAGTACATTCCACAGCTCAGTCATACCTAATATACAGGCAAAACGTTTTGTTCGCACTGGTGATATTTTCCCTGTGAAATGATGGCGTAGTAAACAGCCTTAAGCTCCTTTTCCACCACAGATGTACTGTACAACGTTGCTATGGATGCGTTTGATATCCGCCAATCATATTCATTGGTTCACATAGAATATCACTGGTGGAGACTAGTATTATGGATCCCGGATAGTAGAATTATTTTGTCCGTGCAGTTTGGGTCATAAATAATTGGAGCGGTAAAGCGAGTATTTCGCTCTCTCTTCCACTCACGGGCCTTATGGGCGGGCATACTGATGCGCATTATTGTTGTTGATAAGCGTTATCGATAGTGTATTTAGTTTTTGTCATTTTGTAGTTAAGTGATATAATGAAAGAAAAAAATATATAAAACAACGTATTTATTAAAATAAGAATAATAATGATTTAAAATAAATTATTAATTAGGTATCTATGTATTAAAAAACTATAAGTACAAAAGTTTAGAATGTAACAAGTCATATTAAAAATAAATATGAATACTTATATCTAAGTTTAAAATTATCAGCAAAAAAGATAATAATTATTTTTATAAGAATAATAATCATTCTTTAATAAGAATGAGTTTTTATTGATAATGGGGTTGCGACCGCGCAACATGCTCACCGCCTTAGCCGCGCTGAGGCCGAGCTTTGATTTATGACCCAAACTGCACGGACAAAATAAGTCTACTATAGTAAGCTTATCCAATGGTGGCTTTATATGCATGCAAGGTCGTAAAGCTTGTAGCAAAGTAGCGATGTAAAATAAATTTACGATATGAACTCTGTTCATACAGTTGCTCTAGAAATATTCTACTCATGCAAGTTATAATAGTGTGTCGCTTATTAGAATGATTTTTTCAAGTAGGCCTTCTGGGCCAAATCCTAAACTATCTTACGCATTTGGAGTAGTTGAAGTCGATTTGTATAAATACAAAAGTTACATTACATTTTTAAAAAAATAATTACTCTCCTTAGGAAACGAAATAGTGTAGGAATTCTTCAGTGAGAAGCACCTTTTGCTCAAACATATGCGTATATTTCAATTTTCACTAATTTATAATTAAAAAAAAATCCGTGTACAATGGGCGGTTTTGCGTTCAGTAATGGATTTTGAATATTGCATCCGTGCTATCCGTGCATAAACGCTGAAATAATACAATTTCCTGCGGCCGGGCGGCCTGTCGTAAGGTGCGACAAAACAACTTACAGCCAAGTGGTAGGGTATTTGCTCGACAGGCTGGCGAACACCCCTGGTCTAGAGAATGCCGCCGTAACAACCTTGATTTGTGCTGCGGTATTAGTGACCAGGTTCCAGTCTCCCTTAAGAGAGCATCAGCGCATTTGTAGCACCTTTGGTGTTGTGTTAATGTCCATAGGCTATGGTAAACGCTTTCCATCAAGTGAGTCGCCTGCCTGCCCGTTGAACTTGTGCAATTGTACTTCAAACTAAGACAGCTATCATCATTAGACCCAGCTAAGAACATTCGACGTAACTTGGTATCAAATAGAAAAACCGTATCAAAACTGTCCAGCCCTTTAAACTGTAAATTGTCACCAACAAACAAACCGACATGTCCTCTTGCACGCTTATTTATGTATTTATAAGAATTAAAATGAATATAAAAAATGACCCACCCGGTACGGCTAAACAGTATATTACAAGTTTAATACCCATGAAATCCAAATAGTTGCAAAGAAAAAAAATCATAACTATATAAACAAACTCCTTAAATTAATAAGCGTCAGTGTCGTATTTCAACTAGTTACCAGTACATAAGTCTAATTGAGAAAAACGGTATAGAATATTATAAAATAATTTACTTATATGTCGAATTAATTATAATTTAAAATTGACAAATGAAATGATATTTCAATAAAGTTATTAAAAAAATATTATTAAGTGCCCGGAACTAATCGCGCCATAACTTGTGTGGAACCACAAATAGGGTGGCGTCCAGTTAGAGATGTTTCTTTTTTGAAAGATCGCTCTCAAATATTGATATGTTTTTAAATTATTTGTGCGCATAGTTGCTTTATTACATGGTCTAACTAAAATGTGATTACAATTAAACTCAAATTTCATTTCGGAAAATGGATTAATAGAGTGATGCGTCCAGGTGGATAGGTAAGAAATGATCCACGCTTTATCTATGAAGATTCGGCTAAATATTGTACTTAAAGTCAATAAAACATGACTATGGGACACGTTTTCCTGAAATAAAATATAAATAAAATAAATAAAGAAACTTAAGGTAAATTCTGAAACTACTTAAAAGAAATTTATTAGATTATATTATATATTATTTATAACTAGTGTTTATTGTTCTTACTAATTGCTTTAAAATATGTATAAAATTATAAATAAATCTGTTTGGAATAGTTATAAGAGAGACATTTAGAGACGAAGCATTGTCACTGCATGATAAGTTATTACTGAGAAATACAAAAGCGCTTCTATTGTTAAATTAATTGTTCCCCTTGTAGTAGACGGATAATCTCGTCTCTTAACTATACAATACTCGTATATGTAGTTATGTTACAAACACATACATTTATTTTATAACACTTGTTACATTAATTAATATTACGCTTAATACAAGATTTTGCATTTCATTGAAATCTAAATACCCAGTCAAAGTATATTTTTATGCCAGTATCGCTTATCAACCTTTACAGCACATGTCTTACTAGCCGGACGGGCACGTACATGCCGCTTTGGGCTTACCGCTCGCTAGCCGTGCCGTGGCGACTTATTGTAATTTATGAGTGTCCGCGGCGCACCGCTCTGCGAATGCTAACTCGACCGATAAAAGGATTAGCCGCTTTTGGTGTACGGCTGGGTTAAGTTACAGGTAATGAATCAATTTTCAAACTTCTGTTGGCGACTCTATAACGGGGAGTATTACGAGGAACTGTTCAGAATGTTGCCTTCGTTTGCTATTTACCACTACACAGCGTTACGAATCTCAACTGGGCGTTCATCGTCACTTCCCTGATCCACTGATCCATTACGGTCGTGTATGTATACATGGGATCTCAAGAAGAATTCTCTTGCGAGCCATAGGAATTTGGGATGAGGTTCCAGCAGAGGTTTTCCTTAAGCACTACGATTTGAGTTTTTCATAAAAGGCCACAGTATGACGGAAACACCTCTAAGTTTTCAATCGCCCAAACGCGACGGTAGCTCCCCCCGCAGTTTTCCCAAACGTCTACCATTATGGGGCTCTTCAAAAATGGGCGTAAACAGATATGCAAAATCTCGAAGAGGTAGGCAACGCATCAGCTCTTTTAGTACTGCAAATGTGCATGATCCATTTGTTAGTTTCCTTAAAAACAAACCTAAGAAAACCACTTTCCATCCCAGAATACAGAGAAAGAATACAATTGCCTGAGTTGGGCGGACTGTCGTAAGAGTCGATTAAACAACCTACAGCCAGGTAGTAGGGTATTTGCCCGTCTGGACTGGATAGCAACCACCCCTGGTCTACAGCATGTCGCCATAACAAATTTGAGTTGTGTTCCGGCATTAGTGGCCAGGTTCCAGTCTCTCTTACAGAGCAGCAGCACATTGTGTGACTAATTCTTCTTTACTTTTATTGTGTGTATGTCTTATTAAATAAGCACTGTTTGCTAGAGCTTCATTAATTCTTCAAAAGTCATTCTGTATCATACTTCTGTACAAATCTTATAAAAAAAAGAACATAAGATATAAATAGAATAAGAGAAATATAAAGAAAAACAATTTTTAGCTAGACGTGTTGCTGGGGAGTTTCTTGCCGCTTCTTCTCCTTAACAGTAATAACACGTTGCGAAGCGGTGTACATAGAGTAGGAAGTAAAATTACATTTTAACCTATATGTATGACCTTCAAAAGTGTTCTCCAATGGGACTTATTTTGAATAAAAACTTTGAATTTGAATGTTAAGCTGAAAAACGATAGATAAAAATGTGAAGGTAGACCAAAAGAGAGAATGATGGATTGTGTCAAGGATGACATGATAGGTTATGGTGTGTAACACATGCTACAATAAAAGAGTATGGAAGGAAAAGACATTGTACCGACACCAAACCATTGGGACAGTGTGAAACAAAAAAACGCGATAATATATAATATTTGAACTCATAGTATAATTAACTTTAAGGTCGTAGTAGCGTAATGGCTAACGTACGCGTCCCAAACTCAAAGGTCGCGCGGATTCGAATCCTGCATGGAACGCATGCACCACTTAGGCAGCTTTCTTACGTGTGTGCATGTTGTTACAATAATACGAAACATCGTGAAAATTGATGTGTCAAACTTGCCAAGACGTCTTGGACAAGCGTGGCGGGTATACTGTCTGTTCCCCTATAGTTGAAGCCCGAGCCCAGCAGTAAGAGGTTTATGAGTTGTTATTATATACACCTGTATATACATACAAACACCCAAAATATGTCGCACACAAAAACGAAAATTAAAGCGTGTAATTTTCAATACTCCCCAAAGTAAATTTAAACTTATAAAGGCGCAGAACAAGAGTACGTAGAAATTGTTGAAAAAAAATCGAACTACACAAACCTCTTAAAGTTGTGCCTGTAAGTAAAGGGGTTCAACTTATTAGCTTATAGTTACAGACTTAATAGCTGTTTTGTTTTACTATATTTCATACGCCTAAATAACTAAGTATTCAATAACTTAATGCACTTATGTATAAACTCTTTAAATTGTCCAGCAAATTTTATTACGTATGATTCATAAATGAATTTCTTGTCTACTGGCAATCGTCCAAGAATAAATACTACAGAATAGAATTTATATTGAACATGAATAATTTTATTACCTATCGTTTTATTTTCCTATAGTATTATGGACACTCGAAGAATTCTTGGTCGGTTGTAACATTATCATGGAATTTAAAACCTCTGATTCATAATCTGACAGAAAATTTAAATCAATTTCTATGTTAAAACACATGGCGACTAACAACTACAGTACGTTTTAAAGAAAAACTAGAGGTCGTCCGTGATAGAAATTCGACCACAATAATTAATTTCAGTTTGAATATTATTAAGGTTCTGTTGTCACAGATTTCGCCAAGGCCACACTGTTGATTTGACTTAAACAATAAACAAAAGTGTATATATGCGTGTGTGTGTCAAATACATGGTGGTGTGGGTAATGTTTTTTTATTGATTTAATGTATTTTTTATGCATAATGCATGGCCATAGTACCTCGCACTTATCATATGAAATACGATTAGCTGAAAGCTAACCATTTCACGCCGATATTCTCTGTGAGAGCGTGCTGTCACACCGATTGACTCTAAGCAGAGTTGCTACTTTGTTTTGCGGAAAACATAGTATTCTTGTTCATTAGCCATAAAAACTATACTTTTTGGACATTTAGGACAAAATAGTACACTTTAATTTCACATTAATTGTTTTATATTTAATTTGTTTCATTATAAAATTTTCCATGTGTACTTATTACTATTTGCTTGCCAGTAAAGATTTATATTTTTTTTTATATTTATGAGAATCTTTATAAAAAGCACGAGAATTGAATTAGTGATGAAAATATAGTACTATGCTATATATTATAGTAAGGTTGGGAATCCTAGCCCTAAGGGCTATAATAAAGAAGACGATTCCATCTCTACTCTGCCACATCTGAAAGCTCTATCAAGTAATTGTAATATCATTAAATTAGTTAATTTAAGTTAATTAAAATAATTGTACAAGTCTAAAAATCTTGACGACACAATTTTTATCATAAACAGTTTTATCACCAAAAATTCAACAAACATACTGTCTACGTTTGTTTCCTGGTAGAGTAGGGGTAGGTAGATACGATATAACTCCACCTGCTACGATCCTGAAAAACACATTTCTCTTCACTATCAGTAGTCTCTTTACTTTAAGTGCTGTTCACATGACCTTTCTTCAAAATATCTCAAATTTCATCATGGTGAGTACGTCGCGGTCGATCAGCACCAACTCTACCACTCACATAACTGTCATATAGTTATTTCTGATTCTGCTTTAATACATTCTCTCTTCGTGCCCAAACCAACTTAATATTCCTTTTTCAACTCGTGTCACTGCATCCTTTTTCAATCGAAATATTCAAGAGTCGTCCTCAATTCGGGCAAGTTAAAAATACTTAATTTATAGTTCCAAAAAAAGCACCATGAATCCAATAAACCACATCGTTGGAACACCAATAAATCCAGAAAATGACTACCAATCAACCTTATAAAAATAAATTATAAAGTAAATAAATAAATTCACCAAAAACACTTTATTGTCCAAGGTTTATCGCGTCTGTTATTTTATACATCACTTCCTTTGCCCGTGTTTGGAATAAGCTAGCTTGAAAACCAACATCCGAAATGCATCTCAAATTATCATACTCAAGCAATATCACCTTTAATTCTTAGATAATTAAGGTCATAATATGTCTTAAGATAAGTAACGTTAACTTGGTCTAAACAGAGGCGTCAAGTCATTAAGTAGTCGACGCCAAAAAGTAATAAAAGTAGAAAACATAAATAAAAGTTTTACTGTGAATGGGCCTAGTACCTAAATACGCGTCTTCAATAATAGATTTGTGTGTTAATCATTGGTCAACACGGTTTGGTTACGCTTTTTTATAAGGTCCAAATATTTAATTTAATTGGCTAACAAATAAACACATTGTGTATATACAAATACAAGCTTTAAAAGTTACGACTCTGCTATAGGTTATAGACAACAAACAGTCTGGAGCCTATCACACACGTCCAGGCCACAACAAATAACAGGAAGGTTTTTTTACGAAATTTATCATGGTAGGAATCGAACTCAGGACGTTTGTGTTCCAGTGAACTAGCCAGATGGACTTAGATTAACGAGCTACAGAATCCGTTGATAATAAGATGAATTTTAGATAAGATAAAAATTTTAGTCATTATGAATAAACGTCGATTTCCAGACAAAGTTATTACATTAAAATATCGGAATTCTAAAAATAAGCTAACATAATATTGTTTAAATATTTTATTTGTTCAGGAAGACTCAAAAAACTTTAAAATTAATCTCACAATATGTAAAAAGCTATATACCAGTACATCGTATTATGTAAAATAAAATGATGCTGCAAATATACTACAGTAAACGTAAAAGGACCAATCTGGACTCAAAATTTGACATAATTTAATATTAGCACGATGCTTTCTGAGGTCCACTTACATAGTATTGTATTGAAATGTGTTTCTCTATTTGACATGCTAAAGGCACGCTATGCGCTATTGGTATTTAGAATATAGTTCGCAATTTGCGTAACATAACCAATGCGCTTCCTTTGCTCGTCACAAAGTCCTATCTATGAAAAATATTTATTACATTACGAAAAGTCATTAGAACGCTGGAAGTGTTTCATTTATAGATCAAATACGTCTCCACTCAACCCAAATGAGAATGTTGAGATGGATGTATGGTGTTACAAGAATGGATATGTGAGAGAAACGAGTATGTGAAGTGGTTTTTGTAACTTGTAGCCGCGATGACTATAAGATACAGATACAGATTATTAAGGTGATACAGATTATTAAGGTGATATAGACATATTAATGGGTAATGAAAAATTGTCTTCTGACAAAAATAATGTTAAGTATTAGAATTGATGATAGAGTAAAGGTTGACATAAAAGGTGATACATTGTGTTAAGAATTACACGATGATTTGTGGTGTAACAGAAGACGTGTATCAAAATAGAGGCATATGGAATAGAAATGCATATTGTGCCAACCAATAATGATACAAAATACTATTTTATAGAATTTAACAATGTTACCGCGAGACTTGTGAAGCGAGTAAAATTAAAGATGCCTGTGTCTTCTTTGGATCTCTTCAGAAGGAATAGTATTAACATGGCTCCTCTTATGTATAACTCTTTGCCAACTGATATTATAAACGTACCCTCAAAACAATCACTGTAGTCTTAAAAAAGGGGTTGATCAAGGAGTGTTTGTATAGTTACCATAGATGAACTTTTCAAAAAAATGCTTGTCGTTATTGCAATGGTTTATGAAAAATCTTAGTGATCTATTTGTTATTTTTCTATTGCTTATTTATTATCAAAGCTTAATTGTCATATTTCAAAATAAGAATATTTATGTAAATTTAATTTTCATTTTTTGATTCATTTTGTGTGTTTTAGAATGTACGATTGTATAACACTTATATAAACTACATTCTTGCAAATAAAGATATTGATTGATTGATATCATATTATGAAGATATCAAATAATAAAATAGAAACACTCAAGTTTTATTAAATAATTACGTTTTAGAATAATATTCAGATGTGAATCAAGGCTTGAGATAATAACAATAGACATAAAACTTATCAGTCTAATGTGTCGTTACATGTGTAAAAAGATTTCAGTAGAATTTAAAAGGAATTTAAATTTTCCTTACATTTTCAAGCCAAGATTATATCCAATAGCAGTTTTTATGAGAATATTACTTTAACATACTAAAAAAACCAACATAAATTGATGGAATAGTGCCAGTTCAATGTACATACATATTTTCATAATCCACTTCAATATTACGGCGATAAAATATTTATATCTTTGCATTTTATTTGTATTAGATATAGAGCTAATAATTCTGTCTTCATACAGAAGGGCATTTACATAAAAGTGATTGAATGATGTAGTTAATTCAAGAATACAAATAAAAATATTTGTATTTAATGCTGTAGTGAGTCATTGACTGTTTGGTAAGCTTTTTATACTACAGCTAACATTATGGAACAATTTATATGCGCAAACCGACCTTGTGATGATAACCCTTCTATACTTAAAAGTGTTTTCGTATACATGGGACCTTATAGACCTTATACATAATTTTCCGTTGTCATCGTAAAACATTCGTAGTTCATCACTAGACGCTAGTCTCACGAAGTCTGCATCAGTCGTCTGCTGTCCTCAGTCAGATGGGATAATTATTTTGATTACAGCTCGATCAGTGTGATATCACGCTGTCACATAATATCGACGTTAAACGGTTAGCCTTGCGCTAAATGTGTTTCGTACGATGACTGATAGATCCGATAGCGCACTTCTTCATTCCCCTATCCTATTCCGTCCTCCTGTTCCATTTTCCTGGATAGGGATAACGGGATGGGATCATCCATTTATCCCGTCTGATCCATCTATCTCATCCTCCTGTTACATCTTCTTTATCTATCCTAAAGACTGGCACCATGTTAGCTTCGTCGCTAGTGTTACAGACGTATATAAGGGAGGGTAATCAGTTTCTATTAGATTGGCCTGCAGCCTATTTGCCAGTTTTGTAATAAGAAATCTCATATTACTAATTCGATTTATTGAATAGAAAGCCTAACAACACTAATAGAGTTTAATGAACATTAAGGTTAAAAGCAATTTTAATTAATAACGCATATTAAAAATTAATATTTTTTAATAATCAGAAAGACATTCACATATATTGTATATCTCCAAATTGTGCAAGTTACGCTTGTGCTTCGTGTAATATAGAACAGGGTACTCTGCGGTCGATCCCAGACATCCAGATCATAGTAAATAACCATAGGAATCGAATCCGGAACCTCTGCATGGCAGTGAGGTAGGCTGGCAAAGGCTTAGTCCGCTCAACCACAAAGGCCGTCAAATGATTCATATGTGGTCACAACTCCATAACTTTATCTATACTTATAATAAAATTGTAGAGGTCGAATTTCTGTACAATGAAAAAAAATGCTAAAAAACGAGTCAGGGGGCTGTAAGAAGTGAAATAGAACTAATTTAGATTTTCTTCAAATTTTTTGTTTCTCTGTTTGTCTGTCTGTTTCTACCGGCTAATCTCCGAAACGACTGGACCGATTTACATGAAATTTTGTATGGTGGTAGCTTATATCCCTGGTCAACATATAGAATACTTTTGATCCCGAAAAATTAAAGAGTTCCGGTGGGACAGTTAGAACCGCATCACGCGGGCAAAGGCGCGGGCAGAAGTCATCGTTTATATGGCAAAACAACGTTTGCCGAGTCAGCTAGTCAGCAATATAACAAGAAAAAAATGTTCAAAACTTTGCGTTGTCTCGGAAATTAGTTGCGGCTGTTTAAAAACGTAACTAATTAGTTATTTTGAAAATAGTCTCGTGACAAAAGACATAATTATGCAGTGAACCCGCAATCAACATAACAACTAAGTTAACCACTTTAAACTGAACGCACAGTAGCAATAGGATAAAGGTTGTTTTCCATAAATACTCAAATGCGGATGCTACGCTGAAATATTCAGCAGATTCTATTCAGGTACATTTGCAAAAGTATAGTAACATACTTGTTGTATTTAAATCCTTAAGTCTGGTATATATGTGCGTTAATAATTGAATGCATTAAAACAATGGTTTTAGTAATAATTTATACGTAGAATTTAGTTACTTGTTTACATTAAAGAAGCTCAATTATAATATCATTACTTTCAATTTACTTTTCTACTTATGTATTGAATACGTGTAAATGGCGCACAAAAGGTGGTAGTTACTTAATTATTTACACAAGTATAATTGTTATCTTATTAAAGAATTATAGCCAATTCTAAATTAAATAATAGCTAAAGTACATAGTTCTTATGGAAAATCAAAACGTCACATTTAATATTTTTTTCAAGTTTTCGCGACTTCTGTACATAATAAAACTACGTTTTATCGGTTTTGAGCGCGGTAATTTATTTGTTTTTAGTTGGTACTTGACATCTTTGTCTTCCGTGATCACGGCCGAAACGCAGGAATAACAAAAACCAAGAAATTACCGCGCTTAAAACCGTTACCGTTAAAACGTAGTTTTATTACGTCACATTTAGTAAACAGTTGCAATTCTCTACACAAATGCATAATTATTGAATAAAAGTAAATGTCTTCTCTCTAAATACCTTTTTGAAAATAAAACCTTTATAGTAAAACATCGCCAGTCAACATTCCGCCAAAAACTCCCATGGATTTAAATACATTTAATGTTTGATTTAATAATAACGAATACAATCAATGCCTATATTATAATGTAACTAAAACAATAGACGTTAGATACGTTAATATTCTTGCATAACATGTAAGATCCAAATTTACGACCTCAAATTAATATGCGTCAAACAATGTCACAATTCGCAGACAATAGAAGATTTATTACAACAAAAAGTGAATACCATTTATTTTTTGAAAAATTAATACGCACTTCATGTACTTGTCTAATTTGTGACCGCGAGGCTCAAATAATTTAACATACAATTCGGCTTAATTGATTCAATTGTCAATGCAGTCTGGCGCCTCCTGCATTTCCTGCAAGCTAATCGATTTTTTCGACAACTGATTTATATCGATTGCTGTCACTTATTTCGCCGATCTGTCGTCTGAGTATGCGGCGATTTTCGATTTAAAACATCGATCTTTTTTGCTACAGGGTTGTAAAAATATTCCCTTACATAATACACAATTTCCTCTAAGTATTCTAACTGGAGATAAACGAGCAAAAATATAACAGTTATACATCAGATCAGTATTATTATAATTTTGTCTTGCATAAATGGGACTTTCTCAGTAAAATATTTAGGCACATATCCTATACTCTTGAAAGTGAGGAAAACCCGTTATTTAACCACCAAAACTTTTATTTTAAAGGCTAAAACTCAAATAATATATAGAATATACTAAAACGAACCGCTAGTCGCGGTAGCGTAATGGTTTGCGTACGCGTCCCAAACTCAAAAGGCGCGGGTTTGAATCGTGGTCAAAACGCATACACCACTTAAGCAGTTTTCTAACCTAATGTGCATATTTTTACAATTACCACGTACAAAGGTGAAGGAAATTATCGTGATGAAACCTACAAATCGATATATCCGATGTGTCAAACCTGTCAAGTCGCCTTGGATATAACAAAACAAAATTTATTTACTGCGTATGTGTTCGCACCGTTGTATTAATTGTTCTAAATACTAGTTTGTAATATTTTTTCTTTCATATTTAATTATTTTCAGTCTCTAAGCAACTTTTATCACCTGTTTTTACATAAAAATTTATTACAATGAAGACTTCTATTTTTTATTTTCAACACGAATCAAAAGGTTGGTTCTTGAAATCATAAAAGCTGATCGGCTGTATCAGCTTTTATGACTTCAAGAACCAATTAATGCATTTCAACGCACAGTATTCGAAAAACTCAAATACAAAAAATATGTATATTCAAAAAGTTATAAAAGTACCGTGCAATAAAAATATCTTGAGATTTTATTCATAATTTTTGCTTTTGTTAAATAGGAAAAATCTAAAAAAATGGATACATAGATCCCAATTCACATATCAGTGACTTGGGGTCGTCATATGTTTTATCAAATTTACCGTTTGTGCTAAAAAAAAATTCAGTTGTAGTGTTCTAATGTGATTGTATAGTTGTAGTGATCTATGTGAGTTTTCAAAGTAAAAAAAAGTTTTATTTCAAAGTACGAGTATCATTTTTAAACTGCTTAAAAATTTATTAAATTATTTAAAGTACAACCCTGCTTATGTTCAGCGATTAAGCAACCGACACGTAAATCGCGTGACGTGTTATCGTGAATGCTAAGTCGCGCGATAATGCCTTAATTGGCATGGCCGTGGTGTAGCGCAAGCTTAATTTGGCTGAACGTGTTTTTTCGGTATTAACAATTTGAATAAATTAAGACGGTAAAAGACTTGAGGGCTACTGTAATGAAGCAGTGTATTTTTGAATTTGAAACGGACAAGCGTCTACAATTTGCCTTTTGGTATAAAAAAAATATCTTTCAGAGAAGAGAAAGATCAAAACTAGAAAAAAACTTCGTTTAAAAAAACCGACTTCAAAAACTAAAATGTATAAAATAACTTATTTCTTAAGCTATTATTATTAATATATATTATCTAAAACATCTTAAAGTCGGTGCTTAGTAATTTTTAAAATATAGTAATTTTTATGCTTTACTTTGCACCGACTCAATCGATCGTCGTCCATCCGCTCTATATGATCGAGCCAGCGGAGACGGTGAAATTTTGTCTCCCAATTATTGTGGACTCGGCCATAAGGTCTTCTATCTCGTGGTTGGTTCGGACTCTCTAGCTGCCATCTCCTTTATTGTTGGGCCCAATATTTTTCTGAGACCAACAATTGGTGTCGTAGAATGATAGAGGTTATAATTTTA
This sequence comes from Dendrolimus punctatus, assembly GCA_012273795.1. Classification (NCBI taxonomy): domain Eukaryota; kingdom Metazoa; phylum Arthropoda; class Insecta; order Lepidoptera; family Lasiocampidae; genus Dendrolimus; species Dendrolimus punctatus. The sequence goes on from CM022550.1 coordinate 14,605,932, forward strand.
AATAAAAGCATAATTATGAGGCTACGACCGTGGGGTCCTAAGGCCAGGACCCTCTACCTCTACCAAAATGAATCAAAACGACTCTTCAGGTGAAGAGAGGGCTGGTGCCTACCTCGAACAACGAACCTGTATGGCAATCCAGCGAGGAAACGTAGCCAGCCTTCTTTTTATAGTGACATTCTCTCTTAAGGGACTGTGGATAGAATACAATATAATTAAGTTAAATTTTCTTTTATTGTACTAGTATATAAAATCGTTGTAATAAATATTTTTTCCATCAGGTCGTCAGGCCGTCTGCTGGTCTCATATAATAAAAACAATCTAGGAGTCTTCAAATCAGAAGTGAACAGGTATTTTCTAGGATTCAAACAAGTGTGCTCCATCGCCATGCTAAACCGCCTCATCCCTTAACATCTGATGAGATAGTAATCAAATACAAACCTATACCAATAGAAAAAATAGAGTTTCTCCTTCAAATCTTACTCCACTATTATAATACAAGATATTTCTTGCAGAAATTTTTTTTGAAGTGAATTCACGATCACTTCTTTGAAATGACAACTTAAAATTAGGAATTCCTAATTCACACCGACCGGTAGGTGTTACAAAATTTACGGACCAATAAAAAAGATCGATCAAGTTTGAACGTGGACTGAAGTTTAAGGGCTCCGTGGAAGGAAATTTAACGAGGCGTAAGGTCGGTCATGAATTGTTTTTTTTTTTTTTTTTTATTGCAGGAGATCAGCAGACAGGCAGACGGCCCACTTGATGGACAGCGGTTACCATCGCCTATGGACATTTGCAACACCAAAGGTGCTACGAATGCGCTGCTGCTCTCTTTAGGGAGCCTGGAACCTGGTCACTAATGCCGGAACACAACACATGGTTGTTATGGCGACATACTCTAGACCAGGGGTGGCAGCCATCCAGTCGGGCAAATGCCCTACCACCTGGCTGTGGGTTGTTTTGTCGCCTCTTACGACAGGCCGCCGGGCCGCAGGAAATTGTATTCTTTCTCCGTTCCTGCACGGATAAAATGATGTTTACATTCGGCACACCTAATCAATTATATTATTATAAAGAATTAATATAGAATAGAATATACTTTATTGTATCAAAATGCTACATAAAATTAAGTACATCAATATGCAAGTACAATCGGCGTTCTTATCGCCCATGGCGATTTCTTCCAGACGACCTTTGGATGGAGTATAGGAAGGACAATAAAAGTCGGCAGTTGCTAAACCAGCATTCGTACAATATTTAGTTTATTAATTAATAAATAGTAGTATATATATACATAAATAAATTCACATATTACATTATATACATACAAATATATATAAGAATTATATGTATACTAATATATAAAGCTGAAGAGTTTGTTTGTTTGATTGATAACAAACAAAACGCGCTAATCTCAGGAACTACTGGTCTGATTTTAAAAATTATTTCAGTGTTAGGTAGCCCATTTATCGAGGAAGGCTAGATTTTATATCATCGAGTTAAGACATATATGAGCGGAGCACCAATGAAGAATATTTCAAAATCGGGGGATTTCTTTCCTTTTGATAGCTTTCGCTGCGTAAACGGTTAAAGTTTCGCAAAAATCATGTACGACAGAAGTTTGCGTTAGCCCAAAGTAACTATTACACGCGGACGAAGTCGCAAGCAGAAGCTAGTATATTATAAATAAGTGACGAGGTAATTAGGCAGCGTGAGAATGTAAACACAACACTCGTCCTGCCACTGCTACTGCCGCTGCCATTGATATGCGTTCCTTTAGTTGTTGTTTTTTCGTATGGAAGTCAAAGAAGATCTTTCGCCAGGTACATTTCTCGGCATTAGCAGCCAGGTTTTAGGTACCCTCTACGAGGATAACAGCACATTGGCAGCGCCTTTGGTGTCACAAGTTTTCATAGGAGACGGTAACCACTTTCCATCAGGTGAGCGGCAAGCATGTCTGCCGTAGTTTACAATTAAAAACAGAACTGAGAGCGGAGATCGATTACGTTTAATTCTTATTAAATTGGATCATATTTAATATAACTACGTTTTATCGGTTTTAAGCGCGGTAATTTATTTGATTTCTATTATTCCAACGTTTCGGCCACTTTTCATTAGCCGTGATCACGCAAGACAAAGTTGTTAAGTGTCAATGAGTATTTTTAAATTTTATTTTCTCTAATAGTGTACAATAAAGCGTGATCTATCTAATTCAAAAGACTCACTGAGCGAGTAATAGTCACTGTGAACAAAGTTGCGCTTATTGAGCTAGTGAGGTGAAAATTCTTATACGCGACGTCATCCTGCATCTGGTCTATCATCAGTTACTAATCATGCCATAGAAGAATTTTATCCTTCACGTAACTTAAAACGTTTTATTATCGATGTAATAGAAACCGCGATACAACTTAAGCTGCGCAGGCGCACGCATAGCTCTGCGGTTACGACGCTTATTCTATTTAGGCCTTTTTGTAACAGTACTCAAAGTAAACGTGAAAAGTGACCGCAAATTGTTAAATTGGACAAATCATATTTTATAAAAGCAGTCAGTCAGACCACGGCAAAGCACAAAAGAAGGGTTTAGTAGTATTGATGTAATGTATAATGTTACAACTCAGGTCCCGACAAAAACAAAATCGACCTGAAAAAAAACGCACTTTATTACCTGCCGGCATTTAATTGAACTGTAACTCTTTTATGATCGTTTTCTTTTGTTGACTTTATGTTTAAAATTTGTGATTAGAAAACAGTCCATTGTTTTATTCTACTCTTTTATGGCAGTCATTAGCCAGGTGTCACGGATTAAGTTGACTTAGATATGGGAACATTCCATTTGTAGTACAATATAAAACGACGACCTGATGGAAGGGGAGGCAGTCAAGCGAGAACCACGATCAAAGCGAGACTTGTATACATTCAGTAATCTATTAGTGCCGAACTTTACGCGTTTTATGGAATTAAGACCTTTGTATTACGATTGGTCTGTTGTGTTCGGTTATATTTGTACCTGTGTTATACGTGTTTGTATAATTCCAACGGCATTTAATTCGAGTCCCGCTAAACTCGTAACAGAACGAATCGGCGAAGTGAGAATAATACAACATACCACTGTTCTTATCAAACCTCTTGTATATTCGAAGGTTGTCTGTAAGAAATCGCTAATAGCATTAAGACCTATTGTATTAATTTTTTATTTATGTTAGTTATCTTTTATCATATAATAAAGCAAATTCAATCATTCATTTAGGACCTTGGTGATAGATGTTTTCGTGTAAATTGTTGATTAATAGATTGCTAATTGATGTAATGATTGTGCTAAGGATCAGTAGCGAGTATGGTGTTGAACAAGTACTAATTTGAGTGTAATATGAAGTATAGTCCCCGGCACGATTCTTGAGTGACCGCTCAAGAATTACTACGTTTTTAATTTTGAATTACTACTATTACGTTTTACTACAAACAGTGAAATTTCGATTCTTTTTCGAAGTATAGTAATATTGTCGTTAAAAACATAATGTCATTAAATTAATGGCTACGATCAATGCGCAAAGCGATCTCTACTGGTTTGCGGACCGCTCAAGATTCGTGCCGGGGTCTATGCTAATGTTAAAATGAACGTGTCGGTATAAACCGCTGACGTGGCAATGCACATTGTACAATGTTTGTATTTACGTATGTTGAATAATGGCACCATACCTACTGGGTAATGCTCTCGAGTCTCAAACTTGCGTTTCACAAGAGATGTGGGTTTAAATCCAATCCAGGTCAAGAAGCATGCACCATTTCGGCAGTTTTCTGACATCATTATCATATTGTTATTATCACCAAGTGCTGGAGGTAAGCATAGTGAAGAAACCTGCACACCGAGGTAACTGATACGACCAATCCAGGCACATAGACACCATGGGCAAGTGTAGCAGGTGTACTGTCCATTCCCTTATATTTGGGAGACCCGAGCCCAGCAGTGGGACGTTTTTGAGCTATTCTCATTATAATAGTTATGTTAATATGTTGTTTAACAAATGCAATTCTATTATTTTACATTTAAACATATTGAATTTTAAAAACCGTGCGTCTCGGAACATCCGATAGAAGTGATAACTTAAACTATTTTAAGTTGAACTATTAAATATTGAAATGATTTGACTTGAGAAAAGCTTAAGTTATCGCTTAAATTTTATGTATATAGCGCGTAGGTTAGAGTGAGGGAGGAAGAGCCTGCCTACCGCTGCCGTATGCATGAGAGAAAGGGAAGCCAGACAGACTGGCGCCGTAACGCGTTACGTAAAGAAACGGTTTACCGTTCCATAAGAAGTTATCACTTCAACAATAGTTCACAGCACATTTAAACATATAAAACTTTGCCTTATTAGTTATTTTCGACGTATTCTATGTTTTCGATAAGAACTATAAAAGTATTCAGAGTTTCAAACCATTCCCTTTGATTATCGTAATCTTTGATTTGATTTAAAAATGTTAAAGCTTATCTCTACTAATACATTTATTCAACGTCATACAAACGTCAATTTCATTGAATTAATCCTATAATATACGCCGTAGTAAGATATTTCAAATTATACAATATTTACTCAAGTCAATGTTAAGGAATGGCTTAAATTATTCCAAAATACACGACAAAGTGTGTGTCGCCGGCGGTTTTTATCTCGGTTCTTAGAAACGCTCGTTGGGATAGTACGGTGCATACCGAACAATAGATGATTTAAGGCCAAGTTTATTATAGAGAAATAATAGCAGCCCGTAAAAATCAGAAATGAATAGACTGTTGTAAGTAAAAGAATTTAATTATTTAATTTTATTTTTAATACAATGTTCTTACATTTTTGAAGAAAGTAATTTCTAAAAATAACCGCTCACACCCGAGATTGAATACAGACCGACTTCCGAGCTCTATAATGACGTATACGAAGTAGTAAGGCTGTTAAATTATCTCAGCAGTCTTACAGGAAAGCATTAATTCTTACAGAGGATGGGTACATAGACTGGGAAATAAAAAATTTTTTTAACCTATATGTATGACCTTCAAAAAGTGTTCTCCAGTGGAACTTATTTTGAATAAAAAGTTTTGAATTTGAATATAACAGGGCAATATGCTAAACGCTCCTCTAATTCCAGGATTCTATATCTTACTATGTAAATGTTCACAAATTCAAGCGAATAACTAACTCAATTAATGTTGCTAGCACTTACCGATCACGATTCTTTATTTTGTATATTTGATTTTTAATTTATAAAATGATTTTTGTAATTACAAATCACAAATTATCAAGCAAAAGAATAGTTAATGAAAGATAAGAAATCTGTCATAAGGCGTGTTTGATTCCTGCCTAGAATAAAGTAGGTAGAAAATCGCTCCATTAATTTTGTTATTTACACTTTCCTGGCCGACGCTCAACAGGGGAAAAGTAGTTATTTTCGTCACACACACCTATCAAAATTATACCTTATACATATAAATGTATACATTACGCCATGCGCTCATAACCTCTAAATATTTTTTTCCAACAAATCGTCACTTAATAATAAAGACACTCAACTCTTATTTAAATGACATAGGTTCATATCCGGATGTATAAGTCCAGAATTACAATTATCACGTGGTGACTCTCAAAGAAAACATCAGGAATAAATTATTTTTCTTTTTACACTATCAACATTTGTATCTTGCTAACCATCGTTAAAGAGAATGCGTAGAAAAATAAAAGCTACACAAATAAACATGACAACGCTTCAGTTTGAACTCTGTACATTAATTCAACGATTAACTTCGCCTTAACTACGCTTACACGGCTAACACGGTTTGAATGCAACATGTATCGTGAATCATTTATTATTGGTTCATAATACCACCATAACGCACCTGTATCAGACTCCATTCGGAGATAGTATAAAATGAATAAACCTATACTAATACAATTAAAGTGTCTGTATGTGGTATAAAATAAATACCAGTTTTCGTGAAAACTGCTATTTACTATTTTACTAATTAATTTACTAAGGGTGATTGTATATTTTAGTTCTATCTGAAAGATTAAAAACCCAACAGTTTTCGAAGAAAATTTTAGGAATAATAGTGGGCAGTCAATTCTACTAAAATACTCTTTTAACCTACATCCAAAAAAGGGGTTCTGAATTCATCGCGTATTTTTTTATTATCTCTCAAGTCGAAGCAGTCTTGAGAACGAGAAGTCAAATAACATATTATATGAATTATTGATTAAATGGTTATCAAAATAATTTATATTATGACATTTTAAAATAGCATGGAAAACGCTGTTTTTCCGTATATTTTTTTTTGAGAATTTATTATTTCATTTTGATTTTATTTTTTTATTTATTTATTATCATACAAAGATCGCTATCATTACAGTATATTATTCATGTGTTATCTAACTTATTAATTCATCTATGCAGGAACGGAGAAAGAATACAAATTCCATATTGGCGGCCTGTCGTTAGAGGCGATAAAACAACCCTCAGCCAAGTGGCAGGGTATTTGCCCGTCTGGGTGGCTGCCCGGGTATGCCTCCATAACAACCTTGAGTTGTGTTCCGGCATTAGTGACAGAGTTCCGGAAAGCCTTGTCTGAAGACAGAGCACCTCTCGTGCCGCTGAAGCTATCCCAGACGTCCAGGTCTGGGGCGTTTGGCCAACTCCAACCCAATTGGTTTGAGTAATGGACAATGATGTTATGCAATTTCTAAATAATTTTTGTTGAAAATTTTGTTCAATTGTCAGTTAAAGTATGTATATATAATATTTTCTTAAGTTTTAGCAACTTGTATATATAATAAAACGTAGTTTTATTAATTATGTATATACATTAATGTAGCTAGCTACGTGTTAACGGCATTATTTTTTAACGCATTAAATAAGACTTATGCGGTCGCAGCCTAAATCTTTAACATAAACGCAGATGAAACCCCAGCATTACAAGCTGTGTAGCTATAGATTGGTATAAAATTATACCACACCATTTTTCCAAAGACAGTGCTTTCGAGTCCTGATTAATGTAAGCGTAATGATGACATTTTAATTTTCATCAAATTCGGTCCCGAAACTCTTTTTGAGTACTTCTGATTATATCTTATAGGTTCAGATTCGTCTATAAAGGCGCATTTGAAAAATTCACCTGGGTATAAAACAGTAGAATACATAACTCAAAGGCAATTAGGAATTAAATACATAAACTACGTACCTACGTATTCCACGAAGTCCTAAACAATATAAAGCAATAAACTCCTATACTCACATCAAACAATACCAAATTAACTTATATTAAAAGCTCCTAACAATACAAAAAGGAAATGGGTTTGCATAAAAACTAATAACAAAAATGTAAACAAACATAATGCATCCTGACTTTGCTCGACGTTATTCAGTTCATTGCTCATACATTTGTTTGTTAAGGGAGAAATGAACTGGGCATTGGATCAAATGTTTGAACCAATGTTGAAATAATTTGACCACTCAAGAAAACGCTTGCTAAAAATACTGTATATCGTGGCTTTGGAACAAGGATAATATAGAGCTGGAAAAATGGCCCAATTATTTTATAAAATTTTCTTAAATGTATAACACATACAGACTATCAGTCTGTTTCTTTGCAAGTTTAGGGCATTTATCTAAGAAACTACTAGAAATAATTTTATTTAGATTGCCTTAATATTCACTCCCTATTAGAGGATCTAGTACAAATGAATAAATATGGTAACAGAGATAATGCCACGAGATGGGAAAAGAAGACGAGAAAGACAGTTTAAAAGATGGGATGAAGATACTGAGGAAATTGCAGGGTTCTTATGGCTAAGAGCAGCGAGGAACAGGGATACAAGGAGTGAGCTGAAAGTGGTCTATGTATCAGAAATTTAAGCTAATCTTTAATTTAGTATTTAAGACACTTAATAATTGTTATTAGAAATAAACGCTATTATGGTTTTTATTGAAAATCCTCTTAACTTTCAGACTATGTAACATGACGCTAATATGCATGCGATAGGCAGTCAGCCCACCCGTTGGAAAGTGGTTACCATCGCCTATGGAAATTTGTAGCACCAAAGGTGCTACCAATGTTCTGTTGATCTCTAAAGGGAGACTAAAACCTGACTACTGATGCTGGAGTCCGGAACACAACTCAATGTTATTATGAAGACATGCTCTAGACCAAGAGTAGTAGTCATCCAGGTAAGCCAATATCCCACCACCTGCAGTGTACTTTGAAACGATTTTATTTAACAAAAATATTTTTTATTATTACTTGTATTACGGACAACGGTCTTAGCCGGCCGAACTTGCTGAAACAGAGACTCCAGATTCGATTCCTGGAATGTTAAATTTCGAAAACGAATTATCTGTTATTTACTACTAGCTGCGCCCGCGGTTTACCCGTGGTGATGGAAAATCGTTATATTTTGGATAATTCACACTATATATTTATAAATTATAGCCTATATGTTTATGTGTTATTCTGATGTGTAAGCTGTATTATTGTAAATTTTCATCACAACTTCACACATCAATTCTTAGAAACTTTCGCGTTTATAATATTTATAGAGAAGAGGTAGTCTGGTGGTCTGGATCGTATATGCAATGTTTGGGTTTTTTGTCTGTCAATTATTAAAATAAAACAAACATATAGGCAATCATTCATTTATGTAATAGATACCTTTTTAAGTTATGTAGATTTTTAAAAGCATACCTAATCTACATGGCGAACATCACGCAGTCACAAATTGACTCCATTGTAGTTCTAGTCTTATACATTACGTTTTTGTTATACTAACTAAACATTTGAAGCCAACACATCAAATCCCATAACCAACATAAATAAACAACGTGACTTATTCCATCAACATCTTTTGTCGATCTGTCCAGCATTTGTTGTTTTAAATTTACATTGCTTCAAAAGCACCTTTTTATTCAAATTCAACTAGTTTCTACTAGAATTATAATAAACCGATATAAAGTTTTGTTGTGATTTTATAGACTTTTTATTCTAACTTAAACATTTGAATGAATATCGTGAATCGAAAACGTTACTTTGAAGTATTGATGACTTTGTATAAATAAAAGAATAAACTAAAAATAATAATAATCATTGTAGCCTAACGTCTAGGGCTTGCCTGTCATTTTAAAGTCTTGGGATGGAATTTCAGTCCCGGAGTTTGCACTGTTTAGGAGATTTTATTGATTGAAGTACAAATATCAGCATATAGATGACCTAGTGCAGGATTTGAACTTCCCTATATTTAGACAACGGAAAGTATTATCCGCAAGAGTAAACTTGAGACCTGAGCGGAATGCGCGCTCCCCTCCGAACCCGCCTTGTTACCCATCTCGCCATCGACGCGTCAGTACCTCGCGCTTACGTCATCCGAGCGAAGTCTCAAGTTAACTCTTGCGAGTTGTATACACGCCTTTGTCCAACATTAGCACTTAATCGAGGACTTATTAATTAACTGGCGAATTTTTCTTCAAAGATGAAATCACTTAACTCGCCCATTTCGGAAGATAACTGACTTCTAAGTAATGCAAATTTAAATCAGGCTTCAGATAACAGCATGTTTCTTTTATTTACAATTGATTGGGTTTGGTATATATCATTACCACCACCACGTAACCACTTTCTATTACACTTGGGCCGTCATCCTGTTTGCTATGCTTCAGCAATAAAAATAACAAAACTTTGACCTCATAAACAATATGTAAACTGAAACAAAAGAACTTATGATTTAGTAAACACAGCAATAATTCTGTATGTTCGTGACTTAAGCCCACTTTCACTCTATTACATTGTATGTTATAGGCTTAAAAATAAGTTTAACTCGAGCACAACTTAAATTAAGCACAGCAACTTTAGAATAATTCAGAGAACTTTACAATGTAAGAATGGAAACAATGAATAATTTTATGAGGTTGCATTGTTTTGGTAAAAAAATACTCTTTACGTATGACAAGTTGGTTTTGTTTTTTATTTATTCTGGGTTTCTTAATATGTAAAGTATACAAAGTATACATTTTTTAATTAGTGCATCTAGAATAAAACTAGATTTTAAATTAAACTCAACTGTAAATAAACCAGAAATTAAAAATAAACTATAAAATTTAGTCCCAGGTGGATGGATGGAGCTGGTGGATTTAAATTTAAATTTTACAACATCACAGCGCGTGTAGGCTGTGCGACCACGCTGTTGCCGCCAACGGCACTGTCGCAGAATAGCAGCGAGGTGATAGCGTGTCAGTGACGTCTACAGAAGTACTGACGGTTTCGTAGTCAAATCGAAAGCATTTCGATGCGTCTTCCCCTGTATGTCACAGCGATTTTTGTCTCTTATTAATTATATATGTCGCAAATATCAAAACGATGTTGTCTCTTTTTTATATAAGATTTATATAATGGTAAAGTATTTGCTTTCAAATTATTAAAATCACCCACTCTAACTCCACTCCTCCTTATTCTAAACTTCTAAAATGAACCGCTGAAAAGATTTTTTCTGAATAAATACAAATCTTATACAAAGCTGACGAGTTTGTTTGCTTGAACGCGCTAATCTCAAGAACTGCTGGTCGGAATTGAAAATTCTTTCAGTGTTAAATAGCCCATTTATCGAGGAAGGCTACAAGCTATATATCATCACGCTAAGACCAATAGGAGCGGAGCACCGATGAAGAATGTTTCAAAATCGGGGTATTTTTTAACTAGGTACTTTCTTTACGGGGAAGAAGTCGCGGGCAGAAGCTGGTTTACTTATAAGTTTATATTGTTGTTTTGAGTTAAAGAAGCCAACTCACATTTAAACGTTATCAATTACTATTAAATGAACAACTCCACATCCAATTTGCATTTGTCTTAACAAATTACTATTTACCTACACTGCAATCAAAAATAGTAGATTTCAATTAAAAATTGCTTTATGCTAGCAAGCCCTTATTAACTTTAGATTATTCACATCACCTGTACACCTTTGTCGATATATCGTAATCATTATTTACTTTATTTTACGAGATATAAAGCTGCTTAATTGGAATTTAATTCGTTTACCCGTAATCTGACATTTTTGATACTTGACATTATCTTCTCTGCTTACTGCAGTTAAAGGTAGTAATCAATGCCCGTTAAATGACTAGACATAATTAAAACCAATCATTATTTAGTCCTTTAGTTTGTTGTTAATGGATCAAGACCTTTCCATGAGCATCATATTAAATTAATGGTTGGAACGCACAAGAGATTTTCGCGGTCTAGGTAGATCATGTATATCAGTTTTTTTTTAATTCAACATTCGTATTGCCGGATATTGTTTTGTATGACTTGTTTGTTTACGTGTACCTATAATATATCTATTGTACACAACTTAGAAATAAAACTATATATAATTTATAATTAGATATATTCATAACTATTTAATTAAATGGCTTTTGGATTGTCACATAATAGTCCAGTCATTTTAGGCATTTTAAACCCTAATCCGCAGAAAATTCCTAGTGAGCTGAATCTTTATATACACCGGTCAATAGAGGTCGTTATAAAAATTGTTTGTCGTAAAATTATCTACAAAAAATGCCTTTTGTATTTTTCTGTAAAATTAACCGTTTTCGGAGTAGTGCGCTGAGAAAGCGACTGAAACTGAACTGAAAATGTTAATTAAACTCATGAAAAATAAAAACTCGTTGAATTAACAATCATGTATATTTAAAGAAGAAGATTTAGCAGTAATTTGCGAAATTTAAAAATAGAACAAAAATTGGGTTTTGAGATTTGACATAAGCTAAGTACATAATATTTTGTCTGAGAATGAGATGAGAAAACGACAAGACAATTCTTTGGTATCTGTAGGTGCTCTAGCATGTGCGTTATTTATAAGTACAATATAGAGGGCTTTGCTTCCTATTAAAAAATAATTATGCCAAAGTATGATTTAAGTGAAAAAACAAATGTCGAGTCTCAAGATGGATCCGGATTTCCAATTTAAAATTATTAATGTGAGTTTATTTATTATCAGCTTATATCATCTCCTTGAGCTAGACTCAACTACGCAGCGGTTCTTTAGAACGTATATTCCACAAACAGTACTGACTTGTAGGTTAGTTCCTGTCGAGATTCTCCTTCTGCGCTACGAAATGAAGTCATTTATAAAATTACCTCGAGGTTGGCAACGCGTGAGCAATATCCCTTGTATTGCAAATATTCATAGACGGCAGCGACCAATTTCCATCAGGTGGGTCGTTTGCCTGCTTTTGACAATAAAATAAAACTTAGTGAACATAGACTAATAACAATAATAAAACTATGTTTTAACGGTAATTTATTTGATTTTGGTTTATCCGAAGTTTCGGTCCCTTTTCAGTGGCCGTGGTCACGGACGACAAAGATGACATTTGTCCACCGAGTATTATTGAGCCTACCGCCAACTTGTACATTTTAATTATTTAGTTTTAATTTTGTTTATGGTTATTGTTTACTCTATGGGAGCCCAATCTAATTTACCACCGCTTCACAACATGTTGTGGGTTGAAAAGAAGAAGCGGCGCAAAAAACTCTTCACTAAACATGCCTAGTTCTAACAATTTTATAAGTATAATTTTACAAGTCGCGAAAACTTAAGAAAATATTATGTGAACTAATAAAAATAAATTTTATTTTATTTTTATTAGTCTTACTACTTAAAAGCCATAAAACGTAGTATTATTGATGGTCAGTTCCTATATCTTAGAGACCGTTTATTTGCCTTACTATCGTTTAACATTTAACATAAGCTCATACAAGTAATGTCAAAATTCAACCGATTGTAGGCCAAGCGAATGAAAAATAAGACATAGGAACCTAACATATGTGTCTTTAATATGAAAATGGCGTATGATAAATAGGTAAAACAACCCGTCCCTGTCCAATACAGGCTATTATAAATATAAATTAACTAGCGTGAAAAGACATGCGCATACGCATCAAGTTTTCGCACTAGCAGTCAATCGATGAATTATACATGATGGGTTCGCGTTAAAATAACAGTTTAGTATATTGGCCAGAAGGTGTAGTTAAAGTTAAACGATTAAAGATCAAGTTGCGCCATTTTCCCGTATGAATATTTATAAGGCATACATACATTTATTCGTAAGACACAGAAAATAAATACATCGGTTGTTTTAATCATGATATTTGCCGTTGAAGCAGATAGTAATTTTAATATGAAACATAATATTTTCTTGAATTTTCGTAACTTGTATACATAATAAAAATACGTTTCAACGGTTTTAAGCGCGGTAATTTATTGATTTTTATTATTCCTACGTTTCGGCCACTTTTCAGTAGCCATGATCACGGAAGACAAAGATGTCAAGTGTAAATGAGTATTGTTAAAGTTTTATTTAGCCTACCGCCAACTTTTTCATTTTAATTATTTAGTTTATGGTTATTATTTACTCTTTGGGAACCTAATCTAATTTAACACCGCTTCGCAACTCGTTGTGGCTTGAAGAGAAGAAGCCGCGTAAGAGAATCTTCAGTAAACAGGCCTAGTTAGTAAAAAGAAGTACTAGAAACTAGCGACTACCGACCGAAAGGGCCATAAATTTTAGCACATACGTTTTTTATTCGTGCTTTTGTATTATATATACTGTATTAGTATCTCTTTCGCTCGGCGGCTTTTCATACGTATTGAATGAAATAGCAACTCATAACCAATCGGGCACCGGCTTTTGTTTAAAAATATAGGGTAAGATTGCAAAATTCAAAATTAATTAACTAAATACATTGTGATTTAGATGTTTTTTCAACAGTTTTATAGCCGGCGCTTGCATCATACGGTATGCTTTTTCAACTAGCTCACCTTGCCCTAGTCCAAATATCATCCCGCGGCACCGACATGTATCACTTTGGTCGATTCAACCAAATTGAAATAAGTTCTAGCCATTAACCTACCATACTTGAACAGTAATAAAAGCACTTATTGTAAACCCTAATATCAAAAATAATGGTACACTAGTTTGTATTAATTAAGTTACATGGTGTTGTAAACATTAAACTTTTGCGAATAAATGTGACGATGCCCTAAATTAACACTTTATAAAAATAATACATAATTAATTTATGGTACATTTTCTGTCATTTTATAATGTTCTATAACAGAACGTGTTGTTTATGGTGTCATAACAATTAGGGACATGACACCTGCTTCATCTTTTATCATAATTTATGGTCATCACATTTTGTTTTTTTGTAATAAAGGTAGTCCAATTACTTGACGAGCTTACGAAGCGTTCGTTAAGTCTAAAGTTTAATTGCGGTGGTAATTATTGAGATATTTTAAGGTTAGCGGAAAAGGAAATGAGTCTACGCTGGATTATGGTGGCTTTTGTGGGAATAAAATGTTGGAATTTCATAAACTTGATAAAAACCTTGGAGATAAAAATTTAAAATGACAGATTGAGGAATCATATTTGATAAATTCGAAGATACATGAACAAAATGTATATTTTTTTTTTAATTGCAGGAGTTCAACGGGAAGGTAGACGGCCTACTTAATGGAAAGCGGTTACCATCGCCTGTGGACGTTTGTAACACCAAAGGTGCTACAAATGCGCTGCTGCTCTCTTAAAGGAGACTGGAACCTGGTCACTAATGCCGGAACATAACTCAAGGTTGTTTGGCGACATACTTACCACTTGGCTGCTGCATGATATATCTTGATATATAATAATAAAGCCGGCGTCGCTTAATAGCAACCCTCTCGAGCCTCAAACTCTAATTTTAAAAGCAAAGTAGGTTCAAATCCTACTCGTAAAAAATGCACCGATGATCAAGTTTTCTAGAATATAGATATAAAAAACAAGTGGTGACAATAAAGGAAAACATCGTGTTGAAACTTACACATCGAGATGACCAATGTGCCAGACCCGCCAACCCGCCTTGGACAAGCGTGGTGAGTATATTAGACGATCCCCGATAGCTAGATATTTAGCTATAAAATATAATAGAAAACACTTTATTGTTCACTAAATAAACAATTACAATAATTTAACCGGAAATCAAAAGGCTTATCGCTTAAAGCAATCTTCTAGGCAACCTGACTGTGAGGATACTTTTGACAACTTATGTCTAGGCATAATTTAATTAATAAGAAGTAAAATAAAAATGACAGAACAGTACAATGTAGACAGTATACAGCAAAGTTAAGAAGAATTGAAAAATATATAGTCTTACGATCGAGGTACCGACAAAGACAAATTCACACCTGCAGCTCAGTAGAAACACATTTTATTACCTTTCCGGCATTTGGACTTCTTTTGTTTACTTTGTGTTAAAATTTTGTGATTATAAAAACAGCCCATTGTTTATTGTAATATTTTATGCCAGGTGTGAATCTAGGAAATTCGGTCCACGCGGCCGAGCAAACATATTGCATCCGTGCAGGATAAAGCAATGCCTCGATTGATGGACGAGGCAGTCAGGCGATAAGCACTAGCGAAGCAAGACGTGTGTACTACATTCGGTAATCTATGTAGTGACGGACTTTGCGCGTGTTATTATATTTGTACCTGTCTTATACGTGTTTGTATAGTTATTATAAACTCTATAGTCATTCTAACGGCATTTTTATTCGAGTCCTGCAACTCGTAACAATATTTTATAATAAACTAAGGTATTGGCTATATACCTATATAGTCAAAATATGCACGAATAAAGCCACATCATAAAACATATTTATTAAACAGCGGCAGGTGAAATATCAAAGAACAAGTTGTTAAAATTACTACTGCCCCTTAGTCACTTTTTGCAAAATTACCTCAAAATGTTTTTTATTGTTCTATTGTGCTATTATTAAGCCATTATAATAATTCAACGATTAAAAAACTTGTTATGTGACATTAACGCAAAGTATTTCCTTTGTTTTTATTGTAATTTATATTTACACGGACGTTCTGATACCTTAAGGGTTAGGGCAGACGATTTATTTTTGTCGTTGAATTTGCATGAATTAATGAAAGTGATCCATGTAAACTACAGTTGCCAACCATCCTGTTTACCCAGGACATGTCCTAATTTTTGTTGTGTCCTGGGATGACCTCATCATCATCATCCGAGAGTTAAATCCCGGTTGCGTTCGGAGCGTTTACTCCGTCACCCAGGGTCCGCTTTCCTACTTTCCACTCCACTTCGTGCGATCTTCAGCATCCCTCGTTTTGAGACAAATGTTACGCATGTCATCCTTCACAACGTCAAGCCAACATTTCTTGGGCCTTCCCCTTCGACCGGGACCTGGGGGGAGGCGGCATGTGTACAACAATCGGGAATCTAATAAGTGGCAGACTTAGTGCGTTTTATTGAATTACAACCTTCTGCATTACGTTTGGACTTGTTGTGGCCGGTTATATTTGTTCCTGTTACACGTGTTTGTATAGTTTTAATAAACTCTATAGTAATTCCAACGGCATTTTAATTCGAGTCCCGCTAAATTCGTAACAATAATTTCTTGATGTAAAATTGAATTATATGTGATGTCACTAGGGAGGGAAGAGTCTCACGAATATGACCAGGACAAGAACGGGGGAGGGGTCAAAATTAAGAAATTTGTATGACGTAGTTTTTGATGGCCATTTATGGGGTTTCTACGTAAAGACAACACATTTTTAAGTCAGAATATGTATGATTATATAACACTCGGTACATAAGGAAGAGGAAGCAGGGATATTCTGCCAGAAAGACCATACTTAAAACTTACCAATTTTGGTGCCTATGTACTCTGCATTCACTTTCCATATTTACCTGTAAAATGAAAATAGGTACAATAAGTATAGGTAAACTATAATTTATAGCATACAGACATACATGTAATTCGCCCCTTTTTATATTTTAACCACTTAGTATCGCAAGCAGTCACGACAAAAAAGCTCTCACGAGTTCTCATCAAGTCAGTATCTGCCGATTATTCATGCGCTACGCTGTCGCAGCACTGGTTTGAAATAACTTGAGATGATAATACCATTTTACATTTCTCATCTACCGTGGAAACTGAATCTTAACCTATGTAACCTCATGAGTGGGGGCTGAATGAGGAATACGGAAAACCAGCATGTGTGGCACAAACTTGTGAAAGGCCACTCCATTACTATGTCACTACACGTAGTTCAGTGTAATTACTATAAGTAAATTCAAACGTATTATTTTCGGTTTCTAATTATTTAACGAGAATTTCATGACCTATTTTTTAATGGCTCAAATAAACTTGTCAAATTTAAACTGTGTTATCTATGATTATAATATATAATATTTATATAATATTAAAATATATATATGTATATTATAATAATAAAAAAACGTGTGCGTCTCGGGACGCCCGACAGAAGCCATAACTTGCGTGAGTGAAAGGGAAACTAGACAGACTGGCGCCATAACGCGTTGCGTAACGAAGCGGTTTACCCTCCCATACGAATTATATTTTTTTATTTTAAATGAAACAAATTCTACGGACTCTGCTCCGTACCTTTTTTAGAAATTATAATTTAAAAATTGTGAGATTCACAGGCTATAATTATAATTATTTATTATAAGTAATAATTTTTTGGTGTTATTTGTATGTTGAAGTGTACCTTAAATTAATTATAGTATGGTTGTATTACTAATTCTTGTGTGGAGTGTTACTGTTACAATAGTGTGGAGAGTGGTGCCTGTGGAGTGTGCTACTTAAGTCTATGATATATGTTGCTGATGAAAAAGCTTTTTTAGGTTTTTTTACATAATTATATACTTAATTACTTATATAAACTTAATTAGTGTCATTGTTATAAATAAGCATTTAAAAAGTTTACTGAGGCTTTAGACCACTCATAAGTGAAACCGTTCAAAGGGTGCCGATCTTGTAAAAGGACGCCGATTCTTAAGCAGTGTATTACGAGAATTTAGTAATGTAAGGTATGGATTTTTAGTTGAATACAAATCTCTTCAACGATTTCGTAATGAACTCAGTTTTCTCTTCAATTTACTCAGTTAATAATATTCTCGCTCCTTCATTGTTCATTGCAACATTTGGTGTATTCCTTATTTAAAATATATTAATGTAGTATTTTTATCGGTGAGTTGTATCAGCCCTATATCGATCCAACAAGGTAATCGAGTGACGGCTGATAGAGTTGGTCGAGATAATGACATCTGCTGTAAAAAGTCGGACACAGTTATTTATCATCGCTGGACTCTTTAATTACCGGCCCACACCACCTTACTTTGTGTTTGGTCCATTTTCAACTTACGAAAGGCCTGCTTTGTTTTCGAGAGCCGTGAGTTCTTTCTCTATCTAATTTTAAAAGCCTGGTGATCATCTAAACTAATGTATAAAGTCGTTTTTTTTTAAATCGGCAGACAAACATACATATTGTATATCTTCAAATTAAGCTAGTTACACTTGTGTTATGGGTAATATACAACGGACTAACCTGGGCCGATCCCAGACACCCAGACCACAGTAATTAACGGAGTAAATACGTTTCCGAAATTTACTATACCAGAAATCGAAGCCGGAGCCTCTCTCTGTGTTGCAGTGTGGTAGGCCGGCAAAGGCTTAACCCGCTTAACCACAGAGGCCGTCAATGTCGTTTCATTCTTATAAGGGTATGATTTTGAAATTCTTTTCTCAGTTTTGCTGTCAAACAGATCAAATTTACTTTAACTCACTTTACTTATACTTTATCGACCGTTCATTTGCCTTACTGTCGGTTAAAATTTTAAATAAGCTCCATACATTTGTGCTTATTTCAAAATTAAGATATAGAAGAATTTAACCAGTAGTAGGGCAAGTAAGATATAGGAACTGGTAGCAAGTCTGTCATAGTTCCACGCCATGGTAGTCTTAGTGATGTTAAGTGAAATTATATTACATACATTACAGTAAGCTGCGGTAGTGTGGTAGCGTCCCAAACACAAAGGACGTGGATTCGAATCCTGATCATAAAGCGTACACCACCTGAGCAGTTAATTGACCTAATTTGCATATTGTGTTATAATCACTACGTACTATCGAAGCCCGAGATGGCCACCGTAGGTCAATGAATGGCCAACGAGAGCTGCTGCGAAGCCATCGCCATGCGAAGAAAACTCCAGCATCTCCAAACCCACCGAGTGGATAGTTTCTCACTGAGCTGCAGCCGGGGTAAAGAGGTAAAACCTCGAGGCCCCAACTGCCCATTGCGAATAACGAAGAAAAAGACTCTGGACGACAAAAAGACCCTGGACGACGTACTAACGATGAAGATCGTGATGAAACCTGTATATCGAGATAACGGATGTGTCAAACCTGCCAAGCCGCCTTGGACAGACGTGGCGGGTTTACTGTCTGTTCCCTGTGTAAATGAGAAGCCCGAACCCAGCAATAGGACGTTTATGTGCTAATTACAAGCTTTTATTTAACTTGCATGGATGTATGTATGAAATTTCGGGTGGAATATTGCAAGTTAAATTTGACCAACTTCCCGGTTTCCGATTGAGCTGAAATTTTGCACGCATATATCGCGTGACAATGCAATAATATGGTACCATGGAGCTGATCTGATGATGGAGTTGGAAGGTGGCCATAGAACTCCTGTATAAAGACCCGTCGTGTTTGGGCTCGTTTTACTTCTCTTGGCTAGCACTCTACTGCTACATGATATCAAGAATCTCAAAAGCTTGTATTTGAAACGTTTTTAAAATAGTTTATATTATAAATTATATTATTCTCATTTTACTAAAACATGCGTGGTAAGCAACTTTCTTTCTTGGCAATAATTTTAACAAAACAAATAACATAATTCCAGGTACAGCGAGCATAAACTTTTTGAACAAACAGATTCTCAATCAACCTACATTTCAATTAACCTTAAAAACAAAATCGTTTTGAGAAGGCCTCGGGTCTTTTATACACAGTATTGCCAGGTGTCCGAAATTTTATGGGAATTTCCGATAAAACCTAAGTTCTAATTGACACGCCACAATTTGACACTAAATACTAAGTAATATGCATTTATTTTATTAAGCCGATAATAATGAGTGTTAACAAGTACGTTTTAGTTTCTAACTCTAGGTAAAATATTATATTTAGTGTTTTTACTTAATAAAAACATCACACATACTAAGTGCTTAAATTTAGGATTTCTAAATTTTGTGGTGAATATGGTAAACGCTACTTTTCCTTAAATAATTATGCCTAGTTCATATATTATAGACTATTTAATATATATGTATGTATTTAATTTATAAATTATGTAGTTTAAGTATATTTATTTATGATATATTTAATTATCTGCACCACCTACATCGCCAGTTTAGGTTAAATTATTCCTTAAGTTAGGTTGCCTGGAAGAGATTGCTGTCAGCGATAAGGCCGCTTATGTTCCTAGCATGACAATATTGTAATTGCGTATTTAGAAATTGTATATTTGGTGAGCAATAAAGTGTTATCTATCTATAGATTTTTACGATATTGGCCCTGGCAACATATTTTATAACCCCCACCATGCTGTATAATACATTATCTCGAGTGACACGCGCTGTAGTGACTGCGATAAATCTCACAAGGGTTAATTAACTGCCAGCACAATGGTTTATAAGTGTTTAAGGACGATGTAGCGGTTAGAGCGGAGCATAAGTCTTAAGACGGCGCGTTTTTATTTCAACCATCTCAAAGATAGAAAGAAATAATTTATTTGCTAGGAAAACGACAATATAAGGATGTAGAAATATTCATACATATATTTTTATGATTAAATCCTAAAAACATATTACCATATCAAACAGAGAGTAGTAAAAACTAATAATAACAAATTGTATGTATGCAGTTCACACGAAGTAGAAGTAAAACAAAGTGTGATAAGGGGTGGTAGGGATTCTAAATTTCGTGACGTCACATTTCATATATATCACCCCATAATATATTCAAGCTCCAAACACGAAATCTCAAGTATTATGTAGTAAGTATATATGTATCTCTATCTCATCTCATTATCTCTCAGTCTTAGTGCTATAGATTTGTGTGTTGATCTCTTTTTAGTGTCGCTTTTTCGTTTCATCGAGTTTCAAATTACAATGATTCCAAAGAAGTTTCACTTCAATAAATGTGTAGAATTTCTGCCCCTTTTTCTATGTACCCCGAACATTGTCATAGGTAGACACCATAGTCCTAGTGATCCCATATTCCTAGTTTCACTAGCAGTTCATCCCAATGGCCCTATACTTTTTTTTCTCATTTCTTTAAATACACTGACCAGGGCTTGTTCTTGGGTGTATTATTTTTATATAATCCAGACAGGAATAACCACTGGTCAGAAATGCCGAAAGTATTTCTATGTGTTGACCTTCCTATGGCCCCACGCAAGCCCTGCAAGAGTCAGGGCCAAGCTTTTGGGTCGTGGCAGCAGGCTCGAGAGTTACAATCATAACCAAAACCAAACTTCAAATACACATAATATTAAACGCTCTATCTTCTGCCTTGAATGGCTATATCAAGGCGCTAATACATCTGCCGATTGAGATCTTAACAGGAACAGTATTAGAGCAACATTGGACGACATCTAGCTGCGCCTACGCATCAAAGCTTTCTGAGAGATACAGTGGTAAGTTCAAATTGAGAGCCTCGAAAAGATATCAAGGCTCGATTGTATTCAGAAATTTCCACCACCAATGAACTGCATTGACACTCTTTATAATTTGGGAAACGAATATTTGCCTACCTATTTATTGAACTGTTATATATTTGTTTTCATAAGTTAAAAAATATATTAAAAACATAATAATTATTTTTAAAACTTGTCTAATAATTTACATGTCTACACTGTCACTGTCAAACACTGACACAAAAATCCTTTGTTACATGTATGGCAGCCATAATTAATTTTCAGTATATTAAGAATTTTACTACATCATCATGTAGTAGCATATAGTATTCCTATTTCTCCCCTATTCCTCCCTTTCATCCACATAGACTTAATAGTTCCTAACAAAAATGAGTGTGATATTGTACAGACAGACGAGGTGATTTTAAAAGAGTCTTCCTTGTTTGCAAAATAGACACAGGACCCTAATAAACCTAACCATGTTATTATTAAGTTACATGTGTACATTGTAATACATTTGTCAAGAATGATATTTATTTGTCAGAAATAAAGGGAAACGAGTAACAACTCGTGGCAACGCAACGCAAGCAACGCTTGGACCGTCGGGTCCTAAGGCCATGTGCCTCTACAAAGATTTTTTAAAACGACGCATTGATTCTTCTGATGATCACAGTGCCGGTTCCTACTTCGGCGAAAGGATTAGTATGGTGATTCAACAAGGTAACGTAGCCAGTCTTCTGGAATTTACACATTAACTTCGATGATCTAGGCTCAGTATTCTATTTTAGACTCTTAAGGGATTATAGATAGAATGTAACATAAGTTAAGTTTCCTTCATTGTATTAGTTTCTCAGATTTATATTTAGATTTAAGTTTTATTACTTTTAATATAACATATTGTACAATAAACTTATAGTAAGTACATTCTGATAAGGGAATCATAACAAAAGAGTCACTTTCTAAAGTAAATTCACCATAATGCAGGGTTAATAATTGGTAGATTAAATCAACTAACCACAAAACGTCTATCGATCAGCGTGAAATAATAGATAGTGACGTAAAGTAATAGAAGGCGACGTGAAGTGACTAAACCAGACCTAGGGCTGAGAGCAATCAGCCGCTTTATCGAGAAACCGATCGCTGCAATCGCGAAACTCGGCTATGCGACCATTAACACGATCGATTATATGACGCGGGACACAGAACTGAGTAGATCTTAAGCCTTATTCACACACAGCGAATATTGCATCGCAGTGACGATTCACTGCCTGCATGTCACAATGTTCTATAGGAGATATTTCGAGTCAGTTTATGCCTCGAATACAAATATGTCGTCTATTCGTCCAACACGTTTAAAACAGTGTGTTCGGATGTGTAGAGTTAGAAAACCAAAGCTCACAACTCACAAGAAGCGAAAATGAGCTCGTAAATTATTCGAATGCAGAAAACAGTTTGGGGTTTTTAAAACCCTTTTAAAAGAATTGGCTGCAAAGGAACCCGGAGATTAAAGAAACATTGCACGAACGTATTATAAAAGGAGCTGATCAGAATAGAATTGTTGCGGCGAGTGTGGCACATTCGCAGAGAGTAAAATTGAATATGCCCAATTAAAATAGCGGCAAATTCAACTTGCGCGAAATTAATCTATTCGCAGCGAATACCTTGTCACAGAGCGAGCTACCGCAGCGAGTATTTGCTGTGTGACCGAGGCTTTAGGGCTAGGAGCAGTCAGCCGCGTTATCGAGAAATCGATGGATTCCATCGCGACACGGCTATGCGATCATTGTCGCGATCGATTATGTGTCTCGAATGGTGTACATCGGTTGTTCTAACGCAGAAACTAGATTTTCTTGTTAACTATCACACACTATGTCAACGTCTATTATATCACTATCCATAAACTACTTAGCGTGTAGTGCTCTGAGTGATGACCTGCTTGGTTCGCTGATACTCTGGGGTTCCGTATTTGATTCCTCGTATGAAACATTACCTATTTAGTTCCCTGGCTGTTTTGCCAAAAAAGGATGCCTTATAAAATCGTTACACCCTTCTGTCCGTATATACATGTTATTGTAACAAAAAAAATTCAAAAAACTGTTGGTTTTACACAAATTATATTTGACAGCAGAGGTACATTCTTTATATGCTGCTAAGCAATAAAGTAGTGAAATGTGAGAAAAAAGTAAAATTAGAGATGATCATCATATTATGTTGCTTGGGTGTTCGTGTGTGTATTTATCTATTGTAGAACTAGTCTTTAATAATGCTAACGATGTTTCTTAGTTACTTTCTTGATTTAAGTGTTTCGTGTTATTCTCTTCAAAGATTGTATGTAATATGTGTGTTAGCAAGGGGAGTTAACTTTTGAACTATGGTGTGAAAACATTAACGTTTTTATTTAAAATAAATATAGTAATTTTTGAGAAACTTGAAATTGTTTATCAACGTACGTCATAGTTCCGTAGTCAAATATCAAAAAAATGGAATCACCATTAAGAAATCTTACATTTTTCAATTGGTCGTTTAAGGCCAAATCCTAAATAAAGTATATGAAATATTCTAAGAAGTTTGGAAACTAATTTTGATGAAGACGTAAGCGGTGTTATTATATTTCTGAAAAATCAATTACCCGACTCAGGAATCGAATTGGCTGATTTTGGAAAAAAAACACATAGGTACTTACAAAGCATCCATTTTAGTGTAGCATGTAAGGATCAATTTCTGTGAAAGAATGTCAAACGGCAAATTAAGGGAGAGGTTATTTCATGTACTTCAGGATATGGCCTTGCAGGAGGCCCAGTTGAAAATTCACTCTTTCTAAGAAAGAAGAAGAAATATAATAATAATAACAGATATAGTAACTAGCGAAGTAACAAAGAAAAATCAAATTATTCTGAACTAACATCGTCAGATAATATTGACATGAACAGTTAACAAATATTTGTTACATAAAATGACTCTAACTAATACCTTGTTAAACAACAATCTATCCATCAAACATACAACCGACTTGCGTGAATTCAAATTAACTAGAAATACGTTTCATAATAGTGTCTGTATTATAAGATCGATTAACAATCAAGCGTAATCAACTTATTGGGTTTCTAAACCACACTTCAAAACATCAGTAAAATAGTGATGGGAACGCAACAAAAAGCAGCGACGAGTTATCGATAAAACTATGTATTCACTAGGCGACTTATCGCAGAGACAAATCGCGCAACGTTAATGTAGTTAATGTAATATATGTCTACAACTTTGTAGGATAAAGTCGCTTGATATTTGTCTTATCCTACTCTATTTTCATTAAGATATCCCTTAGAAGTAATAATATTTATAAATACAGTCTGACACGCGTTCTTTTTAAGCAAAGTCTGTCTGGCGACTATAAATGTTGAGGATATTCACGAAAGTCGCCCCAAGCCGACCATTTTGACGACTAGTAGACGACGAGTTGCGACATACTCCGCAATATGTAGATACTGTCCCTGATGTTGGGAGATCTCACTGGACATAAAATTTACATATCGAGCTATAAAGCTACATGACAAAATTGACAGTATCTCTTTATGACCGTAACCATAGAGCAATAGATAAATCAAGTCTGTTATAATATTCAGCAGCTCACTAGCACTGCCGGTGTCCCAACTCAAAAAATCTGTAAGATGTTGAGGAGTGGATCATCCAGCTTCCGATTGATCCACTTTTGAAGTACAAATTAAAATGTCCGAGTTAAAAGGTGGTTTTATGTTTGATAACTACTGCTCGACAGTCAAACGACTGGTGGTTTTTCAGTATGCTCGAAAGAAACATGATTATTACGTAGCAATTGCACAATAGTGACATGCTTTCGTGCTTGGGTATCAGTACCTTTAAACAAAGCTATCTCGTGACTATTGGGATCTTCACGAATTTACTAAATTCGCGCCAAGTTGCGCTGACACACAGACATTTTTAGCGGTTTCAGGCAACATTATCCGACACGAAATATATGTTACAGGTGACAAATCTGCAAAACAAAGTGTCGCATAGTGAACAGCGTGCTTTACAATCAAGCGGTAGCCCTCACAGCGAGATCGCAAAGTCGGCTGATTAAGTAGTCTACGTTTCAACTCCAAGACACGAGGTCACCATATTTATTGTCCCTTTTCAATGCTTGAATAGAGATAAACACTGCATTGCGTTTAGATTAATGTAGTTTTTCTGATGCTATTATTGCACGCCATGTTCGTTCGCATTCGCGTTAAAAATCTTCTTTATTGTACTTTTAAATAATTGTTTACATAATTTTATTATAGTAAATAACTTGTTTTATAAAAAGATTTTTAAATACATGTTTTTGAGATTCTGGATATCATATGACAGAAGAGTGCTAGCCAAAACAAGTAAAACGAGCCCAAACACGACGGGGGAGTTCCTATAGCCACCTTCCGGCACCATCATCAGATCAGCTCTATGGTACCATATTATTGCATTGTCACGCAATATACACATACGTGCAAAATTTCAGCTCAATCAGAAACCGGGAAGTCGATCAAATTTAACGTGAAAGATTCCGTTACATACTAACATACATACGTATGGAGCTAATATAAGCGTATTAAAAATAAAAAGCTCTATAGCTATTTTTTTTTTACTAAATCTTTTCAAAGTACTACTCTTATCCAGCAGCCTCTATACAAAGTTTCAGGCGTCTGAACTAGTTTTCGAAATATTTTTTCCAGTAGTTACCAGGGCCTTCATCCATGAATGCCATTTGAAGTCTATCGTTCGATTCGTCAGGTTTCAGGTGACACTTGAAATCGTAAAAAATCGTGCGATAATGCATCCGGCGCAGATCAATTTTTCCATGAGACACGATCATTCAAATTAGTTAGATAATTGTTATTGTTACATGCCGACAAAAAGGGAATGTACACCTGCCTGCTTTAAACCTGGTTTATTACATTTGGACTACTTTTGTTTACTTTGTGTTTAAAAATTGTAATTAAGAAAAACATTCTATTGTTATTGTACTTGTTTTATGGCAGTCATTAGGCAGGTGTGTCGAACTGATTCCAATAAATCCGATCTATGAGGGCTGGCCCCCATATTGTATCGGTGCAGCAATGGCCCCACGGAAAGATCGGCAGCCAAGCGACGGTTACGACACTAACAAGACGTGCGTAGTACATTCGATAAGCGATATGGTGACGGACTTTGCGCGTGTTATTTAATCGTGCAGTTTGTACTGGTTGTATCCAATTATATTTGTACCTGTGTTATACTAGTTTGTATAGTTCTAATAAATTCTATAGTAATTCAAACGGCATTTTAATTCGAGTCCCGCACTCTTAACATTATAATAAGTTATTCTTAGCATATAGAAAATGTTTTCAAGAAACTTAAGTATTATGGCTTGCAGCTAAAAACTTAAGTAAGCTTCATAAATTAAGCAATTAAGTCTTAAAACTTCTGACAAGTTATTTGCGTATGTCGTTTCCAACATCGTAATAACCGTAGTGTTTCCGTAATAACAAATTATTGGTTCTTGGAATTGAAAAAAAAAATACAGCGCTCGAAACAGCACACCTAATTACAAGGCGCAAAATAAAACGAAGCGCGCTTCAAGCGAATGAAAGGAAATAAATCAGCCAAGTGCGTGTTGGACCACACATGTTGAAGGGTACCGTAGAGACGAAGGAAGTTTTATGATATTTTGCTACTACAAGAAAAGAAGTTAAAGTATAGTTATAGATAATTTTTATCTCAAAAGTCAAAAAACCAAACTGATCTTGTTTAAAACGTTCTTTTGAAAGTATTTTTTACGTTTTGATATCGCTTTAAGTTTTTTTTATTTTTTTTCATAGTTCAAAGGTTAGGGTGGGGCACTGACTAATTTGGAAACAATAGCCATGTGGTAAGGTATTTGCCCATCTGGCTACCACCTCTGGTCTAGGGCATGCCGCCATAACAACCATCAGTTCCGGCATTAGTGGCCAGGTTATACTTTATAACTCATTAAATGAGTTCATCAGGTTTAGATATGGATTTAACACTTGATTTCATTAGAAAAGTGGTTGTTAGTTTAACTAATCAGTTTTTATTTACTTTTATCATATTCGAAATGAAACGTAAAGAGTTCACCTCGTGTGGCCTATTTAGGCACTCATTCTATTAGCGCGCTCGCTATGCTTATGCGTTAAACCATCTCGTCTCGTGGAACAATCTACTATACTCATTATTTACTGTTGTTACGGCTATCCATAATATTATTTTTTCCACGACTTTATTACTGTATTTTTTATTTAGGTTTATGACTTTAAGCCAGATCTTAGATTACAATATAGTTTCTTCATTTTCTTCGCCTCTGTATTGCTCAGCTGAACTGTAGGTAATCAATCAACTGAAGACATTCAACGGAGTTCTTGTGACAACTCAAAAGGCCACATTTGACTATACAGTTCACATTTCTCACAAAACACATAATTACTACTCAAAAACTATCAATATATTTTAGAGTAATTTTACACATTTTTAGAAAATAAAACTGCACAGCACAACGTCCCTTTAGTTCCCGCCAAAAACTACACTTTACTACAGTACTGTGTTGCAACATATAGACTACATACTCTTACTAAAAGATTTAGTAGTTAGTTTCCACAAATAACTGACATAATAGAGGGACTGACGGACGAACATAAAAGTTTTTTGTCAAAATCAACGAAACCCTAATATACCACGTATGACGCCAATTCTTCATCGAATTTACGAGGTAGCCTGTTATTACTGGTACTCCGATTGAGGACCCCCATGACGGGAAATTACCACTTAACCAATAAACAAAGGCATTTTACGTTGATTGATAAAAAAACAAAACAACTTTCAATGTTTACATAATAATTATGTACCAAACATAAATTTCACACAACGCCATCTAAAAGAAATCAATCTAAATTAAACACGTCAGAAAAAATGCAACCGGATTTAAAAATCGAATTACCATCACGAAAACACCGAATACCCACAATATTCTAAAGATTTCATGCTACTGGCCAAAAAAATTGGAACTGTATGCATAATTGCGTAATAACTCAGAAACGATTATTGTAACAATTTTGAATTTCGATCGGGTATTCCTTGAGGTTTAAACGTATGCGAAATTTGTATACATTTAGCCCCGGACTCGTAAGAGCGGCCAGTTCTTACTAACGTCTCCTGAAGAGGGTTGCCATAAATCCAGATTTATCATATAAATGTCGTGTTATCGCACGCTTAATCCAATACTGCCACCATACAAAATTTTGTCAAATTGACTTGAATTTTATCTATCGTAAAACATGGAGATAAATGTAATAGCGCTAATACTGGTTTCAAAGTAACAGAAATATCTACTAAGAAGGCATTATAATAATACTGATATTCATGCTTTAAAAACCGTTTCTTGGCTCTCCTGTAAACTTCTTTGAATAGTGTCAGTATGCATAATTTTATCCTTTCCAATACGTGTTTACGTTGTAAATAAAAAACGAGATAAAAATTCAAACATCTATTATTCGAAATTAAACTAACACACCATTTTTATTCATAAAATATTATACATTTTTAAATCTTAACATGGCACATAATCGTATACGAACGACAATGAAGACCATGATTATGTTGTTAATATAGGTACTATCAATGGCTAGACTGTGGTACTTAGTTTTTTTACTCTGGCAACCCTACCCTCAAGCTTCTTCCGAGATTCCGAGTGGTATAATGAAGCCATTACCCGCAAGAACAAGCTCGGCCGAATGCAACTCGTACGAAAGAAAAAAAATGCCCAAATCGCCTAAAGGAACCCTCGTGCGCCGACATGCTGTCTTGCCAACGTAGAAAAAGAATTAAAAAAGGATATTTTAAGTTCGTTAGGACTCGTTTCGCGGTCTCGCTTTCGAAATTCGAATTTAAATGTTCGAATGTTTTTATTTTTAGAACGGAGTTAACCGGCCCTTGTCAAAAGTCGATTTTAACTAGCGTACCTTCGATTGGAGTGTGATCTCGAGACGGAATTTTAATGATATAATAATCGACGTTCTAAAATATTAATTAATTACTTCTCAACGAATAAAAAGAACTTCACATGATCATTAGAACCCATGTGGAGTAAATTAAAAAGCAGAAAATGACAAGGCGTTTTTAGTGTACGTAAAATACAATGTCTATATGAACATTTCCAACTTTAGTATTTTTATGTATTTTATACTAGCCATAATCGAGACATCAAATTATCAACAGTTTACCAAACAACAATTGGTTTATTTCAAGCGTTCTTAGCGAATTTCAGTCTTTATTTTTTTATATCTACCATCTCTGTTCCGTTACTCTTTATGTGTCTTTTAGTAGTTTATCTTAATTTACATATATTAGTAGTATAGTATAGTATAGTATAGTACATCTGTTTAAAAACTTTTTGTTGAATACAAAAATTATTACTCTTCACTTCTGTATTCTGAAAGTACGTTTAGAGTTGCCTAGTCACAGAGATGAAAATAGTACTTTTCGGTCCCTGAAACGTACTCTCAAACGATTACTCTGCTGTCAAAAATTTTAAAAACTATGTGAACCATAGATTTTTATTTAATTTACATACATTTTAGTTAAATATTTACTATAGTCAATAACAATAAAAATACTGGCTGGTAAAATGCTACAGACAGTAAAAAAGACACAGACATAGACAACACTTTATTGTTCACCAAAACTAAAAAATTTTAAATGCACAACAAGACATATGTTCATTATATGAGTTAATCAGAGTTAGATATGGATTTTACGCCTGATTTCATAGAGATGTAATTGTTTCTTTAACTAATCGGTTTTTATTATTTTCCTCATATTCGAAATGAAAAGCAGAGTGTTGACCTTGGGTGAAAGGCCTATTTAGGCACTCGAATTATTAGCGCCCTTACTACGTCATGCGCCAAACAAACTCGTACCTAGTACGTCACTGTCACCTCTTGTGTAACAATCTACTATAATATGATTAGAAAATAGAAGTAGTTTTGAGATCAAGATGCAACTGAGATTTAACGCGAGAATACATATAATAAAATACACATTAGTTGTGCATGTGTGTGTATTCACATCGCCAGAGTTCCTGAAACATATATCACATTCATTCTAACTCAAATTCCATCTCCTCTATCTCATCCTAAAAACTGGCAACGTGTAGCAACACCCCTCATGTTACAAAGTCTATAAAGCGAAGGTAATCTTACCATTAGGTGGTTTCTTTGCCAGTTTGCTTGCTTCAAGCAATAAAAAAAATCAGCTGCTTCAAGCAATTATAAAAATAATAATCAGCTGCTTCAAGCAGTTATAAAAATAATAATTAGCTGCTTCAAGCAATGATAAAAATAATAATCAGCTGCTTCAAGCAATTATAAAAATAACAATTAGCTGCTTCAAGCAATAAAAAAAATAATGATATACTACTATACGAGTTACTTTTTTACTAACAAGCTGTTAGTAGAGTGTTCACCAAATCAGTGTCATTGAAAGACTCAGTTTTACATTCACATGGATCACTGGTTACTTCATTACATTCCAATATCTAACATCAGCATTAAAGAACAGAACCCTAAAAACCAATTTTAGATTTCGGCCCCGTCATCACACACTATCACGTCGATCCGGACATGTTAATATAGATCATTAACCGCGATAAAGACATGCAGTGATTACCCTACAATGCGAGACAAAAAATACCTTAATCAATTCGAGAGGGGCACAAGAAAGCGACAAACCTACGCCCACGGTACAGCCGCAACTAACAAAACAATAATAAGGTAATTTGTATAAGAAAAAGCCACAACACTTAATTAAGTCAATTGTTTGGGCCATATTTATGAGGCTAGTGACGGCTCGAGTCGTAAAAAGAAGAAATTGGCTATTTATTATTTTATTATATCATAAAACAGTCATACATAGTTATTATAGTTTAAATTGT
This sequence comes from Dendrolimus punctatus, assembly GCA_012273795.1. Lineage (NCBI taxonomy): Eukaryota > Metazoa > Arthropoda > Insecta > Lepidoptera > Lasiocampidae > Dendrolimus > Dendrolimus punctatus. The sequence goes on from CM022550.1 coordinate 14,637,505, forward strand.
TAATTACATTATATTTTTACACTTATCAAATAATTAAAAACCACGTAGCTTATTTATGACTTGGGTGTCTGGAATGGCCACAGTGTAGTTCGTTGTGTATTAACCTATATCATTAGTGTAACATTGTTATTAAATATTTTTATATCAGGAAACCATCGTCATAATTGCATATATATTAGGATAATTACTATTATAAATAGTTAGACACATACATATAAGTATTGTATAGTGTAATTGTCTGCCGATTATTTATTTATGTAAAGAAGTCTATATACTTACCAGTATACCAATTTTTTCAAAATCAAGGCAGCTAAATAGGCCGCTTTCACATGTTCGTATAAAAAAGCGATAAGTATCAAAATAAAGTGAAATTTTTTGCCATGTCTTACACGTAGACACGTGTCAATTTCACTATGCTATTTTCCATAAACAGCTGCTTTAGGGCTTTACTTGATAAGTCTCAGAATGACGGATAATCTGCCAGATAGACAAAGTTGTATAGTTATAGATATCGCTTGTAGCACCACCAGAAAGGAGCCATCAACAAAGTACGTCACATAAATTTCATGATTTTTGACCGAAAACTGTGACGTCACAGAAGTTAGGACCCCTCCCACCCCTTGTCACACAATGTCACACTTAGTCGACAATATGTAGAATTTATATTTGTATTTATACTCTAAAGTGGTGTCATTGTTCGTTGAAATTTTAAAGCAGGTGTCCACGAACTGTAAGAGTTCCGTGGAGGTGACAAACAAAAATGTCTTTTGAAATAAAAACATATAAGTACAAGAAAGATATATAAACAGAAATGACAAAAACGAGGATTCCGTTTTTATAAAAATAGCTACAGAACCTAAAATATTTTTTTACACATTACTAATATAAATCCCGTTACCCTCTGATTAAGCTATTGGAATTTATCAACAAAGTGATGAAAACAAATTGTAATTTATAGACCTTTTCGTTGTATCTCTATATAAAAATTATTAACTGATTAATAAAACCATAGAAAAGTCATTAAATTTCATCACGGAGGCCATACGTAAAACGTCTTAATTGACCCAAGCCCAATCTGGAAATGCCCGATTCAAGTTCAACACTCGCCGTATCAAAACAACATTAAAATGTCGGTACACATCCAAAAAGCTCGATAGGGCTGTCGCCTTAGCGCTTTCGCAGATAGATCTAGCGCTTTTTAGACTACCTACGTCTACCATTTTTTATTTAAAAAAAACTCCCAGTGCCAAATCTTACGCGTTTTTTTATAATGAGCAAATATGAAATTGGTATTTTTTTTATTCAACTTTATCCAAAAGTGCACTGTACTGAACATAGTGCTCGTTGATAATTGTGTGAAATCGTACACCTACAAATGGATGAATGCTTTGATATTTTAAATCCTAATAATAATAATATCCTAATAATTTAAATAAAACGTTTTATAAAATTTGACGCGTGATGTGTTTTCTTTTTCTTAGGGTCTGAAGAAGGCAAACAATAAAATGAATTGACTTGTCAGATGCCTATTCTGCTATATCAATATTTTGGCGTTGCAAAGAGATTCTAAATACGTTTCCATTGTATTCCATGTTCGTATTCTACTAAATCCACAATATCTTCTCGATACTGTCGCGACGGAATAGTAGTAGAAAAAAGTTGGTATCACTCTTAGCATAAATGGCGTTAGCCAAAATGAAACATTGAAAGGCTACCAAACATATCAAACATTTATTTCGCAAGTTTTCACTTGTACATATTCAAGAAGATAGAGCAGGTGATTGGAATTAACAGATTACAGAAATCAGACAAACTTACGACTGATACAATAGTGTCCGACGATTCTAATGAGATAGTAATTGTAGAATCGGCCCTCGGGGGGTTGCCAACGCGTTGACGGCTTTTAAGAAGTTAGATAATTATATAGGATTATTATTATACAATCCCATATTGCAACGAAGAGCGAAAATATCGACGAGAAGTTCACTCCAGATCATTGTTGTATGCGGAAAAACGGCTAGTATAGCGTACACTCATAGTGATGTGGCAGCCCTAAAGTTGGGGCATTAATGCACTCGTTCCTATCTCGGCACTCGGTACTAATAACTCAATCCTTGGTAAATTATATAGAGCCGTGAGCCCCGCGCCGCATCACTATCATTAAACCACATTCACGGCGATACGGTGCCCGTTTTGTGGTACCAGGAAATCATAATTAGAGGAAGTTGACAAGAATATTTGGTCGTGAAATCGTTTACGTTTTCTTATTTTTATCTTTATATAGTTTATAATTAGCCAGCGTCAAGTAGTACATAATTATTAAAGTATTGGAATAATCTCAAAGCAAATATTTACTAGATGAATTGAGAAGCTATGAAAAAAGTAAAGGTGCTAAGGTAAGGTTCAAAAACAAACAAAAAAAAATATTTTTAATGAACTTTTCTGCTTTTTTGGTCATTTTCATTGAATAAAATCTATTTAGTAATTTTATCATTCCATAGCCATAGCTAACTAAATAACGCAAACAGTTACTTTTGTCACCTCTACGAAATAAATGGTAGGTCTTTGACGGACATCAAACAACCAAGTGCTTGTGGTACCTCGAAGAAACAAGCACATAATTCTTGTATAATGTCCATGTCTTTTGTAAATTATTTTCTATTAAACGAACCGTGACTCTTATAGATTCCGCCAGAAACTTACTGCGTCTTGAGTGTACTGTATATAAAGACTTTTAAAATTAACAAGTATAATTTTCTCAATTCGCAGAATACGCTTTGGAGTGTTTTCAATCTTCACTCAGAAGTAAGTAATTTCCAGAATAATGTGTCAACGTTTTTTGGGAGAAACTAAAAATAAATACGGTGAATGAATTAGGGCGATTTAGCGTTGCATTTCGTATAATCGTACATCTATATGTAAAAATATTTTTCGTTTGAACGTTTGAGGTTTCTGTTAAAAATATCTGTAGAATATTAGATTAAAAATTAAATTTGGTTTATTAAATTTAATAGCGGATGTTATTTATAGCAGATCCGGAAGATTCAAGAACATGAAATAGTTGTCAAAGAATACGCGGGCGAATCCGCATGGAATGGCCTAGTTTATTCAATCGCTGCAGCTTTTACAATTTTCCATGAATATATCATGTTAATTTACAGCTACCTTTGATTACCATAACTGTAAGATTAACTACTAACTTAACTGCCGTAATTTAAACTCGATTTGAATGTTATAATTTACCACGAGTGAGATGTCGCTATGATTATCATTTTGAATATAAATTAACCCTCACATAGGAAGTAAAACATTTATCAACGACTTTAAATGAAAATTTAACTGTTCAAGAAATGTTAGCTATATTTATACATTAGACATCACCGAAATGCGTGGCAGTCCGTAAATGACGAAGAATTACATAGTAAAGATGACGAAGGTCGTTGAAAAGCCCTCACAAATTTTATTCAAACCAATTTTTCGTAAAGTATATTCTGTTGGATTTGTCCTTAAATATTATCTATTATATATTCTTTCTTGTCCATGATGATTTATTGTTTTTGAATAGTAGTAGGTCCAGCCTGCCTCAATAGGACCACAGTTAAGCCTTTTTTCTTTTAACTCAGTGATTTATCGATTGATCTGCTATAAACGCCGAAGAACTGTAAATATTTATCTACCACATATTTAAAGTTATAACTACCATTTTGCCAAAGTACAAAACTATCTTGCCCCTACAAATTAGCTTCCTCGCCTAACATATACCACTGTTTCATTCCCCAACTCCTCGTCTCATCTCTACCTCATCGGAATATCTTGTAAGAGACTTCGTTTAGCTTACTTTCTACATTCTATGTTATTAACTGTAAATTTGTTTGGCTGACGCCTCCATCTGTACTTTTTGGACTATCCTTGTTATTTTTATATATAAATAAATATTTTTTAACCTGAAAACCTGGAATTATTTCTTTATTTTCATCCCCGGAATCCAAGGTAACAAGTGCCATAGTAAATATACTCGTATATAATTCAATCGTTTGTTGTTGGTTGCTTCCGCTGCGTGCCCATAATTTTATCATATTTATGTGTTACGTGCCCATAACTTTATTAAGCTCTACCGTCTCAATTACATCCAGAATTTTTACTTTATTCTAAACTTAGTGGTAACATACATTTTTCTCAACTTTGGAAGCTAACATATCTCAAAATAATGACTTCAATAAAAGTCATGAAGAAACACCATTAAGACGCGGCACCAAAAAAGAAATACGACGCATTTCCATCATTTTGGTTATATTCGTCTATTACATTGAAGTAACGTTATTTATTGGTATAAAAAGTATACAAGTGTTAACCAGAGATATGTAGAAGCTAGCTCTGTGTTGAGTCCCATTTAAATCCGTTCAGTAGATTCACAACAGATGAACTCCAAAAGTTGCATTTTCGAAATGTCCAACACATTTCGTATTAGACCCTGGATTATTTTCTAATATTTAAATTCATTGTACGAACTCCACACTGAACAGTTCATTACATTATAGTAGGTATTTATATTTCCATGTTTAGGTATCGTTTTATGAAAATATTATCTTTCTTTAAACTATAATTTGTTTTCTTACTTTTTAATCTTAAATACATTGGCATTGGAGTAACATCATAATATTCTGCAATTACCTTCAGCCTGTTGAAATTAATACGTAGAAAATACTATATGCAGTGCGTCTGTGATGTCAGTAATTAACTGACCAAGAAACGCAATTATCGCCTCGATCTGAACAGAGGTGGTATTTAAAAGTATTGCCTGTCTCAGTAGAGACCTCCACAGCGACTGCTCAATCAATTCAAGTAGCCGCACTTAGGTCTCAACTAAAGGCACCTATCAATTTGCGCACTCGAATCGTGCGTGCGGTTATTACGCATATTCGTCACGTAGTAATAACAATATACATATACCAGTTTCTCGCTTGGTTTTCGTTTTGTGTGCGGCTCGTTGCACCACGCCCCGGCTATTATAGCTGGAAGAAAGCTCCGGGCCGTGGATTATCGATAATGTTTGATGTACAACACTATTTTATGTTTATCGAACGTTTTTATTGCGGTGCACTATTTTGTGCCTTGTTGTGTGTTGTGTATCAGCATTATACCATATTATTTATGATTCTTCCATAAAAAAATCACTTCTTTATTATCTAGCTAATGAAGTTTAGTATATAGAATATAAAAAATACTAATTTCTGTAAATACAGTGATAAAGTAAATCGCAAGTAAATTATATTGATGTAAAACAGCGAACGGAAAATATATAACATCTGACTGGGTAGTAGCTAAGATTTTATTATTTATTGATGTGTATACGCAAAGTAGTCGTCTGCCGCGGTCAACATAAGTTTTTAAGATATAAACAAAATATATCAATGGCAGATCTGGTCAATTACTTTCAATTTTTTTAGTATATTCAAAATTGTCTGTCATAAAGTAAAACCGCGCGATAATGGTCTGCCATTCTTATTTTCCGACAATAATAAGCCTATATTTTCAAATATCAAAACGGCAGCCCTGGTCAAATGGATTTAAAATTTGTTAAAAATCGATACTGTCTAACCTCAGCGCTCGTCGCGTCCACCACTTAGAGCTTAGTGAGTCCCCGTACCATGCATGGTAGATATAGGTGCTTCAATGTACAAAACCTCAGGTCTGGTCAAATACATATAGGTAGGCGATCACTGGCTCTTAAGCTAGTAGTTTGTATTGACATAATCAATATAACACAATTAAATTATGTACTGTTGATGTGGCATTTAAATAAGTATTCAAATTTCAGTATGTTAAATTACTTATGAAACGTTATTTGATATCTAGCAAACAAAGTGCAAATAAATGTCATTGTAACATAAAATTAATATTGCAAAATTTTGCTGTACTTAGTATTTTTAACTAATGTTAGGTAAATTATACGTCCAATATAGAAAATATATAAAGCATTGCATTATTAGGAGCTGGGGTGCGCGCGCGCAACGCAAACACTCAAATATTGACTATGTGCGAGTTTGCTGTGACGCGTCACTGCAGCTTACTGCTTCATTCAATATTGACTCGCCGAAGCGCAATGGACGAAGGGTTGGCACTGTCCAGTTGCACAATAATGTTGATAAATATATACTAATCAGGACCAAAAAAATGGCATTTAACATGTTTCATTTTAAGGATCCTAGTTTTCGACAAAACTGGACCCTTGAAAATCAGGTCATCCAGTCCGTCAGTATGTGACCCTTATTTTTCTCAAGAAATAATACTAATTCCTGCGGTCGGTCGGGCTGTCGTAAGAGGCGACAAAACAACCCACAGTCAGGTGGTAGGGCATTTGCCCGACTTGATGGCTACCACCCCTGGTTGGCGTAACCTTTGGTGTTGCTATTGTCCACAGACACATTAGTGTAGATTTTAAGTGTCCTCAGGCAAATCTTGAAAAATCATGATGTTCTTTAAGGTTTTTTTTAATGAAGTCAATCGGCTTGCACCTCTTAAGACCCTGCGCCCAGGTGCCTTGTACCCGTTACATCTCTAGATCAAGACAGCCCTGGTAGTATTGGCAGATTATCCTTAGACTATATGTTTAAAATGTAAACTTTTCAATTACCCTTTAAAATAAAACCCATATCCTTGGTTTCATGTTTGACATTTCTCCAAAGAAATCGATCTTTACAAGCTATACTATGATTTGTTGTGTCGGCACCATTGGCGAACGAAGGTACACATCAGTTCACCGGGCATGAAATCAGTATGCTCGTGCCGGTGTATACGCGCAATATTAAAAATCACCTATGAAACACTCATAGTCCACAACCAACAGAAATATTCAAAATCCACGACTGAACGCAAAATTAGTTAAAATTTAAATACACGCGTTAGTTTGAGCAACAAGTGCTTCTTTGAAGACTTCCTACGCTACTTCGTTTCTTGATGAGGGTAATATTTTTTTATCCAATACTGCTGTGAGTGTTTTTCGTTAGTTCGTAGGATAGTTTAGGTTTTCGCCCAGAAGGCCTACTTGAAAAATTATTCTAATAAGTGACACCCCTGTCATAACTCGCATGAGTAGAGCATTTCTAGAGCAAACTTTATCAAGAGAGTTCATGTCGTAAATTTATTTTACATCGCTACTTTGCTACAAGCTTTATGACTTGCATGCATATAAAGCCACCATTGGATAAGCTTACAAAATATAACCTTTTACACTTTGGGATCTATTTGTCGCTTTTGTGTTGACATTAATTTCGTTGACTATTTATGTAGGTGTAGCATTGTATAGAGTTCACTTTCAAATTGATATTTGCTTTATTATATTGTATGTCTGCAGTTAAATTTATCTGATTAATTATCTTAGTAACACTCATAATAAAAAATATTACTATTGCTTACCATTCGACATTCGTGACTTCAACTGTATATCCTGCGGCAAATATCCTTATTAAGAGATAAATTATTATGGATACTTGGTTCGCAGTTCTAGATCTACATTCTAATTGTAGGAAAATAGTCTGCTTCTTATGACATACTCTAAAAACTACAAAAAAAATTTCATTGGTGAGTATGTGTGTCAGTGACTCTCAATAGCCTTAGAACCTCTTCCCCTCAACAATATTATCCATTCCGGGCGGTTCTCGCTCGGATTGTCCTCTATATTCTCTAAAGTACGTACAACTAGACTTTGAATCCAAGTCCAACATCCAAGTCAAAAAATGTGAAAATTTCAAACTCAAACTTTCATATCCATCAAATTTATTCGACATATTCCTGTCGACTATTGTAGAATAGAAAAACTCTATTTATGTTCTAAGCTTTGACTTTTTTCCTAATTAGTGTATGTGGTAGTTATCTGGAGGACTATATCATATTATATAATAAATCCTTTACACGATATAAACCAGGATCTAGCTATAACATGAATATGTTAATAAACCTAAAGGTTTTTACATAAAATATAACATAATCTTTAGAAGTCATAACAATAATCTCTACTACCAGAACTTACATAGATATATGTAACTTCAACATTACTATTGACGTTCGAAAACTGGTTAAAACCAATATTTACCGGGCACCAGAATCCAAAATACCAATAAGCTACTGTACGCCTCCCGGCTTCACTCAGTCAATATTGGATATACTTAAAACATTTTCCAAGAAACTGTTTTAGTGTTACACTGAGATATTATGGACAAAGTTGTCTATTTAGTGGCGGAGTTATTGACTTCTAACTTCACAGCCATTGTAAAATGATCGGTTGTATTTGGAAATGTATATGTTGAAGAGGGTCAGGTTAAACTGGGTTTTGGATGTACAGACCTACTCTAATTGAGGAGTAGGTGTGTCTACGTTGAAATGTATTGGCTATCTCTATTTACGTTCAGGAAGTCACATGTGAACGCTTGAAGGGAATAGCCGAATTCCTATAATTAATATAAATAGATTATATAGTGCTTTCATAGCTTGGACATCGTTATGAAAATATTTAAAGTCATTTAACGCCACTGTAGCAGATGTTTTCAGTTGAACGAAAAGCGTTTCAAAATTTGTTTAAAGACATAGTAACTTGCCGTCAAAGTCAGCCAATTAATATACTTACTTGGGGTTTTCTGGAAGAGATCGCTTTTTAGCGATAAAACCGCCTTTTGTACATAACTAGATATAATTTAGTCTTAAATTCATGTTTGTATTGGTGTACAATAAAGAGTTATCTATCTATCTATCTATCTATACTTAACATATTTCGACTCTTTCCATATCCAGTTCTTTCTGGTAAGGTATTTGCCGAGACGCACTTGTCACTTCAGAGCTCATCTGCTTCATCAGTCATGCGAGACATGACTGGCTCATAGAGCTTCAAATTATACGTATTGCGATCTTTCGGTTACCTAATCTCTGTTTCGAATTACTCGAATTCAGATTCATCAAAGTAAGGCTACGAGTACGTATACCTCGCTAGATAGTTTTTTGGATGACTTGGAATTGGCAAACCAATTTTGCTCTAAAGGTTCATTCTCACTCTTCTATGTATTTTACTATTTTTAAGGAACATCTTATTTATATTTAGTACATGTCGTCAGCCAATCACCATCCACTGCTGGGCGTAGGCGTCCCCAAGCCGGCGCCACTCATCACGCTCCTCTGCCTTCTTCATCCAGGGCGTACCGGCGACCTTACGCAGGTCGTCATCCATTGGGCTGGAGTCCGACATTACGTTTACCGAGACGCGGTCTCCACCCCAAAGTCCAGAGTCGCCAGATTCACATTAATACACATTCAAGAAATTTTCTTCAATTCTTGAAAGACGCTATGAAACTTTCTAAAGGCCCGCAAAACGTTGTCGAAGCCCCTGGTTTTGAGAATATGGATAGTCCATGATAATCACATACATTCAGACGGGCTACCTACCAATTTGCCTGTATGCTGGCAAAAAAATGAATTATACTTAACATAACGTAATATATTATAAACTACAATCAGAGGCAAAGTGCAGTTTTAGATCCATACATAAATCTTTACCTTACAAGTATAACACACTTGTATAGTTCTCAAAAAGAGACATGAACAACCACAGAAGCAACTGGAAAATACATTCAACATAACTACTTGAAATCGAAGGTATAATTACAAAACTACCTGCCCAGACGCCGCGTGGCATCAAAAAAAAACAAAGAGCACCCATGACAATTTTTAAGTACCTTTCAATAGAAAATCATATCCTTTCAATGTCTGATTTCAACCAATCCTCACTTACAATTGTCACTGATTGTTTAACATGTCATACCTTTTCAAATCATCCGGGACGTTTTTGGGTACAATCGGTTCTTAAGGTACATAAATGGGACACGGCACTTGTTCAAATAATCCTCTATTTAGGATTAAATATGTTTAATCTCGCTTTCTGCAAATATTGTGTAATAATACTTTTGTTCGGTTCCTAATAGAAATTTTACTTTGTACTTTTGAAGTGTTTTCTGAAGAGAAGTAGCTACGGAATCCTACATTATGCGTTTCATTTAACAAAACAAACACTATTGTAGATCACAATAACTTCTTATCAGTAAGAATAAAAGACTGAAGTTGGTGAGGGAGGACTTCAGTCTAAATCTTGTGGATGCTGAATTTACTCAAACAATTCCGTGTGATACATCGCCTTTTTATAGTATTTTGTAAGTATAGTAAGATCTGGGACATGAATTGGTTAACGTGATGATGTGTTTAGCTATTTAGGATTACCTAAATAGCTAAACACTACAAAAACAAGTAATTTATTTTGTTAAAAAAATTAAAGAAATGACCATTAACTGAATTAAAATCACATTTAACTGTACACAGTATTACAATACGAAACGGTTCTTTTACTTAAAATGATTGGAGGAAACATTGTAGGACGGGGAGATACGTTAACAACTTTATCTACACTCGAAATCTCAATGAACTGGCCAATTTGTTCTGATTAACAAGCCGTAGCGAAATAATGAAGATGTTTTGTTCTATGAAAGCGCGTTTATTGTATGAAATAAAACACTTAGTTCGCTATGGCATGCGAAATCATTGACGGCTTGTTCACTAGCCAGCACCATTAGTGCGCGATGACGAGATGCTTGCGTTGATAATTTTGATTGTCCAAACATGATTGTAGGATGTAGCTTGCTAAACATGAATTTGATTGCTTGAGGTCAAATTTGTGCATTAGTATCCTCCATTGGTATCCTTGCAGCGTGTGGTCCTCACTTTCTAGTTACTCAGTGTGCTTATGAGGCTAATAATTTGGATGTCCCTACTATAGATACAATCAGAAATGAGGACAGTTATGAGTAAGAAAAACAAGATACCATACAAACATTTCTGTATATAGCTTGTAAAATTAGTAAGCTAAAGTAGCATTGGACCGTAAAAAATTGTTGCAAGAATGATGATCGCTCTTAGAGTAGCCAAATAATGGAGTGGAGACCGCGTCGCGGCAAATGCAGTGCAGAACGCCTTTAAACTTGGTGAATCGCCAACTTTATAAGATCGTTGATATGGTGAGGGCTAGATAAGGAAAGCTATGAAAGACGGGTTTTTTTGCCCAGATTTTGAGAAGCCGTATACAGCAGTGGATTGTAAAACAGGGATTTTGTGGGTCCTGAGACCAATAGAAACATCATCAACCGAGCATTAAATCTTAGTTACCGGAGAGTTCACTTCGCGCGATTTTCAGCATCCCTTGTTTTGATACCATTGATAGGTAGTCATCCTTCACAACGTCACGCTAGTATTTTTGGAATCACTCCTCCTACCGGGCCTACCGAGACCTGACGGAGGCGACAAAGTTAATTAAACACTTCGTCCTTACATAACTATCCGGGCTATGAAAAACGTGGCCGTACCAGCCATAGTGGACTAATCAAATACTGTGGTCATAAAAAATAACAGAAAGAAAGCAAGTCTGAAAGTTTTATTCTATCCTATCGCAGTCATACAACTTTATCAGGGGCAATTTCAATAAAATTGCGTCACAATAGAGTGTTGTCCAAAACATTAACGTGTCCAGAGCGGGGAATCGAACCGTGTTCGCCCACTCGCATTCCGGCCGAGAACTGGTTTGCTCTGACGAGTAAACCGCTTATTAGCGCGTCTTGGAGTATTTTATTGTATACTTGAAATTACTAGGAAACTGTGTACATTGTCTTAAGGCAATGTATACAGACATTTTTATTATACATAAACATATTGTACGCGAGGCTTATCAAGACCTTTCTAGGCGATTCAAAGAAGTCTGCGTGACTAAAGAGCTGGCCAATATTTGAGCCAACAACGGATCAGCATTGGCATACAACGTTGAAATGTGACCAATATTTTGAGAACGTTCCCTAAACGACAGCGATCTGGACTACTATTTTCCCTGTAAATATGTTTACAGTCATTTTTAAGCTTTTTATTTGATTTTATATCGTAGTTTAATTTTAATTTAGTTATAAATATATTTAATTAAATTTCAACCATAAAAACTCATCAAAATAAAATTGGCCAAGTGAGGAATGCACCTATAATTTTAGATATTTGCTAAGTTTAGTTAAGTAACTTGTTACTGCACAAATTTCTGAGAAAAATCATTCAAGATCTACAGAAACAGATGAAATGATATTATAAGGTTTCCATTTTCACAAACTGGCTACGAAGCTTTAATAAGTAAATTTTATAACCAAGTATACATATATAATTTGTATGATATTGTTGAATGAATCTATGTGCCTATTTGAAAATTAAAATTATTTTTACCATTTTAATTTTCATGTAAATTTTAACGTAATTTGTTTAATTATTTGAAATACAAATATTTCAGAAAACCAAAACAAACAAAATCCAGTCAAAATCAGATAAAAAAACCGCAACCAAATCGAGAAAGAGTGCCACAACACGATGCCACACATTGCGGTCAAACTTATAACACCCCTCTTTTTTAATCGGGGGTTAAAATTAAAAACAAAGACGTTACTTTTTAAATATAAAAACCAAAAGCTCTCTTTTATATAAAAGCTAGTACATAAAACTCAAACACATTACTGTAACTCGCAGGTGATAATGACAGTTTGCTCTGTCAGTTAACAGGACAGTGCAAGCTACTGCGCGCGCGCATGTCTACGAGGAAGGGACACCATAATTTTGAGTAGCTCGAGACTAATCTTATCATAGAAACAAATAATTTTCTTTCGCTGTTTCGTCTCACAAAGGCATAACATGTTGGGAAACTGCAAGAAAATAGCGTAGGTCACGTCGAATCTCCGCCTTCGCCTCGGGCTTTATATCGCAATCGTCACCTTTTGGCTGGCATCATTAGATTCAACCCCTATCATGGCAACTGTCAAGCTGAGGTATACCGAGCTGGTAGGTTCCGGGCTCGAGCGCCTTCGCGAGGCAAAGGCCTTCGGATCAACATAATAAAGTCAAGTCCATATAAAAAAATCCATTATTCGGAGCTGGTCAACCAAGATTGAAACCTTTTAATTGAACTTATAACTTGTGTAGTAGCATAATTACAGTATAAGTTCAGAGCAGTCATTATGCCGATTTATCACTCTTTTCTATTTTAAAACCCAAAAGCCAGTCTGATTATTTTCATGTACATTAAATTGTCATTTATATTATTGCGTGTTATTTTAATAAACTTCTGAGTTCCTAAAAATATTATCTTATTTGAGTTTGTACTAGATATAACGTATAAAATAAATACGTATATTATCCAAGATGTATGTGTATGACTTGGACTGTATTTAATAGTCATCATTCATGGTCACACTAAGCACAACCAGAATATTGTTTCAGTGTTGTTTGGCCACTGTTATTATCTCGACGTTGATTTAGGCAACGTGAGTGCTGGATTATGGAACATAGCTAGGTAAAGAGAACCTTTTTATCGACCAACTGTAATATAAAAAAGGGACATTGTGAAAGAGCTTTACGTGGAACTGAGAAGGATTCTATTTACGATAGTTTACACTTTTACTTGCTTATGTTATAACCTTTAGTTATTGCTTTCTACTTTAAAATGCAATGGTAACTATTTAATTTCGTTAATGATAAAACTATCTGATCTTGGGTTTAGAAAATTGAGGTAGTGCGTATCAGTCATTTTACGAACTATGAAGACAAATATTCTTTGTGTTCATCTTTTGACTATCACAAAAAACTATATTTTAAAAACCGCATACCGCATGTAATTACCATACACAACGCGGTTCTGGTACCTACGCTCACGTATGGAAGCGAGAGTTGGGTATGGAATAGAGAGCATGAAAGTAGAGTAAACGCGGTCGAGATGCGAGCACTGCGCAAAATCTGCGGAGTGACGCTCGCGGACCGCGTTCGTAATACCGAAGTAAGAAAGAGAGTTGGTCTGAAAGAGAGTGTCGGGGTGAAGGTAAGGAAAGGAATGCTCCGGTGGTTCGGGCATGTGGAAAGAATGTATGATGAAAGAATGACTAAACAGATATACAATGCAAAAGTGGATGGATGCAGAAGTCGCGGAAGCCCACGACACACCTTCCATGATCAAATTGATCATGTGTTAGCAGAAGGTGATGTTAGGAGCCTTAAGAACAGACGAGCGTGCATGGCAAGAGCTATGAATGTCAAAGAAGCAAGTGAGGTGTGTAAGAATGGGCCTGTGTGGCGCTCTGTTGTTCGTGCCTACCCCGCAAGGGACCTGGCGTGAAGTTATGTATGTATGTATGTATACTCTATAATCTTATTTTAATTTTTTTAATATATAATACAATAACTTCAAATAAAACGACTTACTACGAAAACAAAGAATAGGCGGACAGACGGACAGAAAATACTATTTTGCAGGTGTTCAATTTCCTAAGTTTTCGCTACTAGTATTCACAATGAAACTACATTTTAACGGTTTTAAGCAAAACTTTAACAACTTGACATCTTTGTCTTCTGTGATCACGGCTACTGAAAAGTGGCTTCAAATAAATTACCGCGCTTAAAACCATTAAAACTTAGTTTCATTCATCATTCATTCATTTCATTTCACTTCATCATCATTCATTCATTCATTTCATTCATCAACTACTTCTCCGAAATAACTAAATAACCCTAATAAAAAATATAACAAAATAAGCATAGGGTAAGCGAACCAATTAAGTACTTTGGTCTCAAATTTCAAACATATAACATGAAGCAATCTGCACTCTGTTTGCCCCGGGATTCGTCTGTCACTCAAATGAAGCTAGTACGAGCATCCTGTCTGTCCGTCTGAATATGATAACGTAATATTATACACACAATGATTGTCTAATGCCAGCTTCAACGATTTCCTGTGCTTGGTACAGAGATAAACATAATCTTATGTCAAATTTGTTTATCATCTTACGTTTGTTGAGTGGGGTATCTTTTTTGTTATAGGCAACGAAGTGGAATTTCAGGGATTATACTGTGAGTCTGTTTAATCATCATTACCATAAAACAATATAATTACAAGGCTATTAACGTCCTACTGCTGGGCTTCGGTCGCCCATTTTTGGTGAACCATTTTTTTTTATACCGGGGAAATCCGTTTGAGGACCGTAGGCCGCTCGAGGGAGAAAGGTCGCGGCCCGTGTGTGGGATTCGCCAGGTCGGGATGGCACTAGCACCCCACGTTGAGATATGAGATGCTATTACCACGCCGCGGTTAGGGATACCCATTAAAACCCCTGTCCGATCCCGAGCGTCCTTTGTTTGGGCTGTGGGCTCGCTCGCGCAATCGTCACCTGACGGCGACCGGCCCCTTTGTGGGCTGGCTTCCCCCATTCGGTAGCCGGAGATCTGGGTCTTACCGGCTCCTCTACCTCACCGCGAGGTGAGAGGGGTGCGCGTCCCTGAAAAAAAAAATGAGCTAGCACTCTAACTTAAGCTATGAACTCTGATCTTCCCTGTACTAGTGACAAGCCACTCCGCCACTATAACAGTTATTTTTAGTGAAGCATCAGTATACCCCTCCAAGCTTGTTTAAGCCAGATTGGCGGGATGTACACATCGGCTATCTCGATGTAGATTTTCATAACGATTTCCTTTATCATCAGCGCTTGGTAGTTGCAACAATTTGCATATTAGGTCGAGAAAACTGTCTAAGTGACACATGACTTGACTATGTCCCATGTCATTCAGAAATCATGTCAGTACATTATTTAATCCAAGTTGTGTTCGGACCGTTCACATTGGAGCCCAAGGTTCGCTTTCATACTTTTCAACTTTAACGATTTTTTATTGATTGAAAATATGTTTTACATAGCGAGCGAAGAGTCATCCGCTGCGTCATCTAGTTAAGTAAGATCTAAAAGCTTATCGTATCTAAGATTTGGTGAGCGATTGTCATCAATATTTTTTTTATATTTATATGAATTTGATATTTCATTTCAAGCAGTTTGGACTATTTTTGCTAACGCTACAAAGTTATTTGACTGAAGATTTCGCTTAAATAAATATATTCTCAGAGGCAAATAAATAAAGCAACAAACACTAATTTACTGACACATGCTCTTTAATTTTCTGGAAATACGAAAATATTTTACTAATGTCAGCAATTATGTCGCTACGTAAATAATGAAATATTTTAATATACATTTTGTAGCACTATTAACCAATGTTAAATAAATTAGGTATAGTATATTAATATAAATAAAGATTTTTCTAAAACTTGTGATGATTTTTAAAATGTTAAGACAAGATACTGGTAGTCATTTCGTGTTACTTATGGCCCGTGAATACATCTTAGTATTCAGAATATGTTACCATTGGAAGAAATTGGACATTCCTAGTATGCAGCTTATGACAATTTTTAGGCAAAACTGGTCTCCAAGAAGCTGGGGATGCTAAAGCCATCCAAGCAGTACTTCACACCCCGGTAATATCTTGTGTTTTATAAAGCTAGGGTGCGGCCGCATATGCCTACCTTTGGGCTGGAGCAGCTGCTTACCAACTTAATCCCCTGGACAGTATTCAACGTCGAACCGTTCGCGTTGTTAATGATCCCATACTCACAGACGATCTAGATACGCTTGCCTTAGGAGAGACTTTGCTAATCTCTGCGTATTCTACCGACTGTATAACGGAGAGTATTCCGAAGAACTGTTTAGCTACGATATGGAGCTTTTCAAAAAGGGTGTCATTTCTTCGAGGCCGGCAACACGTTGGTGACATGTCTGATGTTGGAAACGTCCATAGGCGACGGTAACCGCTTTCCACCAGGTGGGCCGTCAGCCTGTTTGCTGTACTCCAGCTATAAAAAAAACTAGTAGTAAGATAATGTACGGCTAGTAATATATAGGGCTGTCCGTGTATTTTAATTTGATTTAAGTACGTGTCGACCGATGCCACTGTAGAATTCCGGAGGTCAGCAACGACCACTTTATTTGAAATTTGTCCACACAATATTAAAAAAACATAGGTTCTAAAACGAAAATATCCATAACTCAAAAATTCTCAAAAACTCATTGTTGGTAAAGTATTTTTTTAAGCTCTACTACTCCATTTTTTTCAGGACCTTTCACTTCATATTTAAAAATAAGAGAAGAACGATATGATACACCTAATTGAATACATCGATTTGGACCCAGTAAGTTTTGATAAAGATTACTATGAAACACATAAACAGAATGAAGATAGACGAGCATGACGATTCTACAATAAACAGTTCTATTTCTGCCAAGATGCCTACGGAACCTTAAGGGCACAAAATCTCAGAGTTTAGACTTTCCTACACAATTACGTCGATAAACCCAATTTATGTCACGCTAACAACAGTATCGTCAACTTTTTATCGGATTAGTCACGTTTTGCGTCGAAATCATAAATTAAGGCTACTTTGACAGTCGAACACACCTTGCGTTAGCATTATACCGATCGACCGAAAAACCTTCGCAGAATACCCCCTTGTGTTTGAAAAAGTGTCGAAAATAATTAAAGTTTACGACAAAAGCTTGTTTTGTGTTCACAGAACTATTTTCACAGATATATTCTCGACAAAAAAGTGCATTTTGATGTCTAAATAGACACGTCAGGCAGGTAGGTGGGTAGGGTAATCGTTCCTGTTCGCGGCACCGGTGAAAGATTTGTCATTAATTTCAACGGTCCGGGCGTCCGACCTACGATTTGTTCGAATTTCAAATGGTGATTTTTTCTACCTCTCTCATCGACATTTCTTGATTATTAAGAATTTTTGATCAAGATATACAATATTTTGTGTTCGATAGGCTCTTGAATGTCAGATTGTTGATTGGTTATTTTTTTGTTTGTTCACAACGGTAATGGTTAAGGTTCTCAATTATTTATATAAGATTTCTATCTTTATTGTCTTGTTATGCTCATATTACATAGATGGAATTGATAAGACTATTTCCCCATAACGATATTGGTTATGATTCACAAAACTAGTGTCGTTTAATAAAGAGTTCTTAGTTGTTATTACTTTTCGGACATCACATATGGGATGTTTGACAACTGGTAATAAAAATAATAATGATAGATTAAATTGATTTTAGTTAAACTATCCTCATTTTTACCTATCTATGCATGCTTAACATATTCACTCCAAACCAATTTTTTAGGAGCGCTATTTGAGATTTTGAAGTAATATATTTATAATTATATAGTTAACCTTACCTTCAGAATTTACAAACATACTATTTCGACATAAAGTTGTATATATTTTCAGTAAAGAGATTGTAAGTATTCGGTAAGTAGTTTATAGTGAAATGGCAAAAATGAATGAATGTATTACCTAACATGCGCAGTTACCCTAAGTTATTCGAGACAAATCCTTGAAAACCAGACAAGACCCGGCAGAACCCGAGACTCGTTCCAGTTATGTTCGAACCTAAAAAGTCCGAATGTTTATAACCTCCAAATATCTTAAAGGTAACAATAGGAACTCCATTCTACCTGACCGTCGAGGCATTGTTCAGATCGGGCGCATACGGTTGTCTCCTTTTTTTCCAGAATCCCTTGTTAGCAACTCCTCGGATAGATCTTTAAGGACAATAGGTTACATATTTATAAGTAAGGTAGGCGGGGATACAGGTGTTTTCTTTAAGCACCGTCCTGTACGATTCCTATCGATTGAATATATCTTATATCTCGGTAAATGATAACTTTATTGATTTATTAGAGGTGGAAGCGAAAGGATTTATGACATAATCGCTGTAGTTAGTATAAAGATGCCTTCGAGGGTGAATATAATGTACGAACGCAGGTATAATTTCAAGTCACGCGCTACGAACTAATCATCTCGGCATTTGAAAGAAATTGATATGATTTCGAAAGTTAAATAAGTTTAAGTATTATTGAAAATATACAATTGTCTAATACTGACATGAAACATATTAAGATTTTTAATTTAGGACTATTTTAAAAATAGAATTATAAACTGGCGCTTATGACATCTACGTTTGTCTCGTGTTCTTAAAAGTAGTTCACGACATAGGTCAACGTGGCAAATTTATAGTGACTAGTGGTCGCCCGTGGTCGAAATTCGACCTGATAATTTGTTATCAAGGACTATACTTCTATAATCACAGATTTCGCCAAGGCTACCCTGCTAAACTTGACTTGAACAATAAACTTAAGAATATATAAGTATACGCGTGGTGGTGTCAAATATAGCGTAGTGTGTGTAATGATTTTTTTGTTAATTTAATGTATTTTTAATGCATGATTTAAAAAATATATCAGCCATGGTCGTTTCTTTTCTATATAAACAATAAGTGTGCGATATTTCAATCTCCTTCGTCTGCGCAATTTTCGTATAAAGGGGTACAAAGTTTTTTTTCACGTATTAATATATAAATGTGATGGTAGAAAGGTATGTATATATCGATATCGACGATATTGTTCTGTAATACATACCATGTAGTTCGAGATCTATAATCTTTTTGTCATGTCGACCTGCCGCATACTATTATGGCTTGTTCAAAGCCAGGTTTTTATATCTTATGATCTACTATTTTACTATTGATAAAAATTGACATTCCTTGTATCAAGTTTATAACAAAGGAATAGGCAAAGCAAATCGATGGAAACTAGTAGGAGTCACCTACAGATAAACAGGACTGAAAAGAATGATTTTTTTAAATTAAGAATAAAAACGCTTCCATATTTTTTTTACCATATGATAAGTTTTATAAAATACTAGCTGTCCCGCCAGACGTCGTCCTGCCCGGTAAAAGATAGGGGTTGATCGTAGAGGGTTGAAAATCTAGGGTATGTATTTTTGTATAAAAAAATAAATAAAAAAATTTAGGGGTGGACTACCCCTAACATTTAGGGGAATGAAAAATAGATGTTGGCCAATTCTCATAGATACCGGATAAGCACAAAAAATTTCATTAAAATCGGTCAAGCCGTTTCGGAGGAGTATGGCAACGAAAACTGTGACACGAGAATTTTATATATTAGATTATAAAATCTTCATTTAGTAAAAATGTGTAAGCACGAAAATCAACACTCAATATTACGTTATAGAATGAGCCAGAATTACACACAGCGCTCGAAAGCGGTCAATCCGAGTTTTTTGCTGGTCACAACCACGTCTCCGCTTCGCCCATCAAAATGGTGTTACGAGTATAACAAATAACTTTTTTAGAGTATAAACCAACTGCGTCCAATTAGTTCTACCCAAAGATGGCTCTTTCGACGCTTTATCTATTTTTTTGTCCATTCGAAATTTTTTATATAGAGACCTGTGATTCGTCTCGCTCCTGTGTAGTTATTAAGTTGCTGACTGTACAAATATTTTGTGCCCGTATTTTCTGGTCGTGTCACGGTCTCGAATGTATTTTCTATACAATTGTACCAAGAACAAAATGTATTGATTAACCCGCCTTTGTATTGGATTATTTTGAACTGAATTGGTTTTGTATTGAAACGTTTTAAGCAGTACAAGTCTTTCGTGAAAGTAGATAGATAAATAATTCTTTGTTGTATGTACACTATTAAAGAAAACTTACAAATTAGTATAATTCTAATTTAAAAAATATACGGTTTTAAGTGCGGCATTTTATTTGATTTTTGATTCGACGTGTCAATCACTTTTCAGTGTCCATCACGGAAGACAAAGATGTCAATGTAAACCACTAAAAGAATAGAAATAAGCAAGTTGGTTTGTCTGCGAATAGCGAGTGTTTACCTCGATTGACAGACCTATTTAGACACTCGAATTATTAGCGCCCTAGCTACGCTCGTGCGCGAAACTATCTCATTCTTAAATAGGTTTTTTCATACCTAGTGTAACAACCTACTATTAAATCGCTACATATTCAATCAAGCCTTACAAAAATAATGAATAGAAAGAAATGGTGTCAATTTATGGGAATTAGTTTGTATACAAACATGCTTTATTGATCAAAATAATTTCTCACTACAACGTTAATTTAATTACGAAAAAAATTGAACTCCAATATACACGGGCTATCGTAAAAGTCATGTTATACTTGTTGTATAGTAGTTAAGTTTGGGATTTCACACATTTACTGTACAGTTATTGCTGGTACAAACTAGCTACATAGCTATAGTTATATTGTATGTCTTTAAAGACCACAGCCCAAAATAATGCCCCGGACTTTTGGAGCGCTTACGTGAGTCCATGGTAAGGCCAAAACATAGAGGCCCTTGACAAATTAATCTAAATGTGGCATGACACTGGCCGGCGATTATCTCTGTCTACACCATACAATAATGCACCCAAGGATAAGCCCGGCCAAGGACTATTGTGGGAAATGGGAACAAAAAGTACCGGGCTATTGGGGTGAACTGCTAGTGGTACTAGGGGTCTGGGAATATGAGGACTATGGCGTCTGCCCGTCGCAATATTCGGGGAACATAGAAAAATGGGCCGACGGTAAATCGCCACTCCCTGCATGGGCCTCAAAAAATGTCATAGACAATGGCAACATGGGTGTGAGTGGCTAAGGGGTGTAGAGAGGTGGGCTGCAGGCTCACTAAAGCTACTACTGACGTGATGCCATTTATTACTTCGACCCCTGGAGCTTGAGTCTTAGCTCTAGCGATAATACAGTTATTATTATTATTGTGTTTTTGTGAAAAACGTAATTGTTTTGTGAAATAGCTAATATGCTTGTTTTACCCTCGCTGCATTTCTATACAGGAGAAATCCGTTTGAGGATCATAGGACGCGCGAGAGGGAGAGGTCGTGACCTATGTGTGGGATTCGCCGGGTCAGGGTAGCACTAGCACCTCACGTATGAAGTGCTATTGCCGCCTGCAGTTAGGGATACCCACTAAAACCCTTGTCCGATCCTCGAACGTCCTTTTTCCGGGCTGCGAGGTCGCTCTCTACCTCCTCACCAACTATTTTCATTTTTTTTTTTTTTTTTTTTTTTTTTTTTTTTTTTTTTTTTTTTTTTTTTTTTTTTTTTTTTTTTTTTTACAAATATTTTCATTTTTTTTTTGGAAAAAAGGAACTGGGTATTGGACTACTTCTCTGTACAAAATAATTAAAGACAAGCAAAAATGCAGTCTGCCTTCTAGATAATTATGTTTCCTTCTGATAGATTTACAAGACCTATTTTTAATCATTAGTTTTAGATATTTAGATTTCAATTATGCATTATGTATTATCTAGTTATTATGTTTTATACATACTAAAAGAGAACATAGCGACTTTTTGAGAGTTATGAATTTCTATGCAATTTAATTTGGAAAAATTGTTTATACCTACTTGTTAAAAGTGAACAAAAGTTGTAGGTTACGGGCGGTTTCATGGATGGATGTTTATATAGAAAATAAAAGCATAAAGTCAAGTCATTATATAAAGGCGAAATACCATTCTCACTACGACTTTGGTCGGATGCACATGTCATAGTAACGCTCTAGAGTAGCTAATTGTAATTTAGCTTGGTAAGCTTCGTTATGATTCGATGAGAACGGTTCTCAAAGTTCTACGTGTTTCATTATATAAATCCGCATTAAAGCTTATTCTTGAGCTTCTCTGTAAAGGATTGAAGACTTTGTACAAAAGGAAATAAAAATACCCAACTTTATAAACATCGAACCCTAATCGGTTGGCTCGCGTAATAATTGATGGACCGGCAGCATCCGTTGAGTGAATAATTGATGACTCCGGCAGAGTTACACGCTTCGCTAAGACCGAATAATACATCATACGGTCATCTTCGACTATCTTTGTATGACAAACAAATGTAAACCAAAGTTTGTCAGGTGCCTGTGGAATCATGAACATGTTAGGGATCGCAATTCGCATCAATGATGCTAGAACGAAGAAAGTAAAGTAAGCATTTAAATTATATAGTAAATTAGACCATTCTTGGCACCCCACCCTATGATGTGAACCAATAATCTTATACAAAATATATTTTTTAATAAATTTATTGTGTAGTCATACTTAAATTATTATAATAATTATACGACTACGGCTGCTGTTTTCACCCGTAACTTGGACCCTAGGCCCAACTGTCGATGGATATATTTTTGAAATAAATATATTTTTTTTTAGGAAAACGGCACTATTAATAAAATCATAATAATTTAAGACGTCCTTAAAGTGTACCTACTATAAAATAAAAATGCCGTGTAGCGTAATAGTTTACGAGCTCGCGCCCCAAACTGGAGGCTGTCTGAAAAACATGCACTCTTAGGCAGTTTTAATCATATAACAATTATCATGTGCTTATGATGAAGGAGAATGGTAATGGTAATGAGTCCTGCACATCGAGAAAACCTATGTGTCAAACCCGCCAAGCCGCCTTGGATAGTCGTGGCGGGTATGCTGTCCGTTCGCTGAAAAACGTTGTAAGATCCGAGCCCAGCTGTGGGCTCGGATCTGTCTGTGGAACTCTATGAGCTGTTATTATTTTGAATACTTACATCGTTTGTTCTTAACTTCTTAAAACCGTTTGTTCGAAACTTAAAAGTATCGTTTTGGCCCTACGGAACCTTAAAATGCTCTACAAACTTCAAATGCAGTGGGAACGGGTAATTTCGCGGATATAGTTAAGTCGTTTGGTTATTCGTTCGGGGCTATCTCGGGAACTGGTCGGACGCGGGTCACCCGCGGTCACGGGCTTATGAAGACATTCGGCTTGGAACTTATTAATGCCGTGGAGGGGACCGGGAAGTGTATCTTACGAAAGCAACAATATCAACCCATAAATATTCCATTGTTAGACTCGAACGTATTATTTTCTGGACATAGTGACGTAGGTACTCAGTTATAGTAGACATACTTAAAATTACGTTTTAACGATTTTAAGCGCCGCATTTTATTTGGTTTTTAGTTCGATGCTTCGGATACTTTTTCTTTCACATTGGAAAATGGCAGAAAAGAAATAAATCTTGGAAAAATGCCGGGCAATTAAAATGTGGTTTTAATTTTATCTATATATGATTTAGTTATTTTCATAATTATGTTTAATTTGAAATGTTAACAAGAACAGTTTTATAATAATTATGATTATTTATTGTTTATTTTATTCGTGCAGGAACGAAGAAAGAGTACAATTTCCTGCGGCCGGGCGGCCTGTCGTACGATGTGACAAAAGAACCGAGAACCAGGACTTTGCCCATCTGGATGGCTACCAACCCTGGTCTAAAGTATATCGGCATAACAACCTTAAGTTGTGTTCCGGCATTAGTGACCAGGTTCCAGACCTCCTTAAGAGAGCAGCAGCGCATTTGTACCATTTTACGTATTGCAAATGTCCATAGGCGATGTTAACCGCTTTCCATCAAGTGAGCCGTCTGCCTGTCTGCTGAACTCCTGCAATAAAAATAAAACATAATTCAAAATTGTTTTTCAACCTTTAATACTAAGCGACGCCGGTGTATTTAGAATAGTTTTCGTAACGATATCTGAAGTATACAGCATCTTATTACCACCAATGTTAAATCATAAGAATTTTTGTTTATCACTCGATATCATTAAAGATATCGTACGTGTTCTTTGTAACACATCATTACAATACACCGGGTATAATAATGTTCACAAAAAAAACAATAATAAATGATATAAAAAGCAAGTACCCGTGACTATTTCAACTGAGATAAAACAAGATAGATGATTTGGGAGGACTTGTAGGTGGTGCCGCGAGCTTAGATAATATGGCTGCAGGGCTGGCATCTATACAAATAAATAAAATTTAAAAAATAAATATAATAGATTTTTTTTTTTTTTTTTTTTTTTTTTTTTTTTTTTTTTTTTTTTTTTTATGCTTGCAGGTGTCTTGTATTATACAATAAATAAATATTTAAAGTCTGTGTGTGATTTTAAAAGCTTTTGGAACGAAGTTTCCTATCGCGCGTTACTCAGACGCTCGGCGGATGGCCGCTAGACGCATAAAAGTGTAACCGCAATGAAAAATGTTGACCGCTGTATAGTTTATGCCCCTTTGCGCCCTCTGTGACTACTACTGTACTTTAATGTTGGTTTTTATACTAATTATCCATACATTAGTTTGGGCAACTTTCACAAGTAGCGCAATTTTATTCGAGTTTTTACAGTATTTACTATATTGTGATACAATTTACTGGTTTATGTAGAATAAAATTTTGTGGAACATTTTAAATTTATATACAGCAAAAGGAACCTTTCTCCAACCAAAGAAACCACACTAGGTAAATACCTATAAGTAATAAGTAATATACTATAGTAGTATATGCGGGTTGAAGTGAATCTCAAATCAAATAAATTATCGCGCTTAAAACCGTTTAAACGTAATTTTATTATGAAAACTGCTATTAATATACGTAGCGTAATATGAAATGCTATGTATGTATGTGTGTATCGCGTTTGTCGAGCATACCATTATAAAGAATACCCCATCGCTGCTGCACCAACAAATGAGAAAGCGGCCCTAGTATCTTTCTGCTATTTTCTTATGGCCGGTTCACATAGCTTACTGCATGTTCATGCATGCATGCATGCCTTCTATCGGTTAAGATTGACATAACTTCTACAAGAAATATGAAAATTCAACCGAGGATATCGCGAGTGGATGAATAGTAAAAAAAGAAAGACTTTAGTTCTACTTAACCTTCTGGATGTATCAAATAGGGGTTTTTAAAACGTATTTGATAACCCTCGGTACGGATGCAAGGTACAGTTTGATAATTGCTTAATCAACTCCATTGGGTATCGATATAGAGATCGGGAAGTCGTCGACCGATGGCCGCCAGACCTTTGTAGTACATTAGCTAACATGGCAACGAGTTGCCATTCAAGACAATCTGTATAAGCCCCAAGTTCTAATCGTCGATATAAAATGCATACTTATGGTTATCGAAAATGAAAAGATGATTATCGAAATAATTATTATAATAATCGCCAGACAAACACACATATTGTATATCCTCAAATTAAGCAAGATATGCTTGTATTACGGGTAATATACAACAGACTACTCTGGGGTCGTTTCCAGACACCCAGACCATAGTAAATAAAGAGAAAATTTACCATACTTGTCATCGATCCCGGAGCCTCTGAATTGCAGTGAGATAGGACGGCAAAGTTTTTTTTTGTCCAAGTCCTGACGCACCCGCTTGTCAGGATTTTTATTTCTTATCTTTATTCTTTTATATTGCCCAAACTTAAAATTACTACATTCTTGTTACTAAAAATTTCTCGCCTTGACATTCCTACTTCTTATTTTACTTTATACAATGCTACTACTTATACTATACCACAAAGGCCGCCTGTCTGTAAATGTGTTTGTTTGGCTACTCTCTTCAAGGCTCTGACTAAGGTTAGCTTTTCGTGAAATTTGGTATTTCAGAAACCGGAGATGAAAATACTTATTAGTTATTTACTACGGTATGGGTGACTAATCAGCTGTAGAGTGGTGCATTGTAAATACCCATACTACAAGCGTAACTTAATGCATGTTATAATTTGTGGATATATAATGTGTAAGTTTGTCTGCTGATTATTATTATAAAGCTTACATAAATAAAGTTCAACTTTTTGGATAAAATGTATTATAAAAATACAATATACACATGAAAGGTCACTGATAATTGTACGACTTACCTAAATTAAAATTACAATACGAAAACAAATAATTTAGCTATACATATTTATTACGTAAAACAAATATGGTATAAAACACAACAGCGATGTGACTGGTAGAGTCGGTACCGGTAGACCCAGACGTAGTCATGATCAAATTGAAGAAATTTTGAAGAAACGTCAGATAAAAAGTAGTTTAAATAAACGTGTACGTATGAAAAGATTAATGAAAGTCGGTGGAGCGAAAAGTGCTTTTCAGGACCGTAACAGGTGGAGATCCATCATATCTGCCTACCCCAATGGGAAGCAGGCGTGACAATATGTTTGTATGTATGTAAAACATACATTTGAATCAGTATTGACTAAAGTATCTTCAGGCAGGCGCATAAGAATGGATCGCAATTTAATAATCGATAACTACAGATTTTAAATCATCAACGGCCTTCCTTATAATAATCTTGATAAGAAACGATTAGGCATCTCTTAACTAAGAGAATCAGAATCAGACCCTAATCCATTAATACCTTATTTTTCCATTTATAAACGTGTATTATCTGTTGTTTACCTAAGAGGAGCACAGATAAAAAAAATTGAATGATTAACGTAGATTGTACCCAAAAAACATTCGCCTAAAGAGGAGTTTGTTGAAAATCTTACCCATGATTTTCATTAATCAGCTGCTGAGCAGTTTCTTTAAATTTAAGAAACGATTATAAGTAAGGCCCAAATTGTTTACTCGCGTCTGGCTACTCCCCAATAGGTCGGACGGAAGTCAAGTTGTTCTTTGATATTAGACGCTTGTTTCGACTTTCGATGCTTTGATAGCAACAAATTGTAATTTATTAGATTTTTAGGGTGTAATTTTAGAACAATTTTAGCTAGGAGCATGTTTTAAGTTCGATTTGGAACGATCGATGATTGTATTGTACGATTTTACTACTATTATATATTTTCTTATAACTATATCTATCATAGTAATAAGGAAAATATGTATTCTCATATTTTTTTGTTTAAAAATTATAGGACACGAGACCTTTCCACATAGTTTTGCGCATGTACATTTTTAAAAATGTTTCCTTAAGAAACTCCATCTTCTTCTTCTTTCTTATATAAAAATAATCGTTTGTCTGTATGACCTTAATAGAATCGCAAACTATACATTTGATCATGTGATGATCTTTAGCAAGGTTGTTGTGCATGAGCCAGAGAAGGTTTCTGAATTGGTCCACAATTGGACTCGGTAGGTGGCGCTGCTGTCGGCATATCGATTGAAGCTTTTCCGGTCAGGACGACGTCTGCCGGGACAGTCATAAATAAAAGACAGTCTGTATTCATTTTTTTCTAGAAGAGTATGTGCTAGAGGTACTTTCTTACATAATTATCCAAGTCTGTTTATTTTTATTTGTATTGTAAGTACATATGTATGATATATTCAAACGATATGAAGTTTTAGTTTTCGCAAGCTTTTGATATCGCGTTTTGTTTCGGCTACGGAACCCAAAAATGCTTTTAACAAAACCAGAACTTATATTGACAAAGAAAACACAGTTTCATTTCATATGCATACTAATGAAGATAAAGATCAATGTGAAAAGATTTATACAACTCCCATATCCCACAGCATCGATTGTGCGATGCAAACAAATCATTAGAGATCATCTCTGCTCGTGCGATCGTGATCGAGCTTCGGCTGAGATCGGGTACGTTCGGGTACATTCGGAAAATCACGAAGTGAGTTCTGTTTATGATTATGTTATACGGGTATGCTTGAACAAACCTCCTGTATTTTGTTAGATATGGGATATAGGAATGGTTAATTTCATCGGGCGGTCTAGACGTATTCTAGAACGACACTTCACGTTATAAAGTTCTTTCTTCCTTTAAAATGACTGAATAACTATTAATGCCGTACTATTTATTAGCTATTGGGCGTTCATCTCCAATTCCTTGAGCCGATGTGTTCATACATAGTTCTCAAGAACGTTTCTCTCGCGCATAGTGCGGATTTGCAATGAGCTGTCAGCTGAGGTATTCCCATATTGCTACGATATGAGATTTTCCGAAAAAGATGAAATAAAGATCCTTTGAGGCTGGCAGCGCATTGGAAACACTTCTGGTGTTGCAAATGTCCATAAGCGACGGTAACCGTTTTTCATCAGGGGCCCAATTCTGCTTTTCAATGTTTTGCGAAGATATCCGTATTACGATTGCATTGCGGTAGAGTCAAAAGCTCGTATTCTGTTAAATCCACAATATCTTTTCAATAGCGTCGCGGCAGAAGAACAGTAGAAAACAAATAGTATTGCCATTAATTGAAAAGGCGTTAGCCGAGAAAAGCTACCAAAAATGTTAAGATTTAGTTCGCCAGTTTTCACTTATTAATATTTATAAAGCCAACAGTGGCTTGCCATGGGCACACCATTGGAATTAGTAGAATACCGAAATCAAGCAAATTACAATTGAGACGATTGTGTATGGCGATTTTAAAAGAAATAGCAGAATTAGGCTCCAAGTAGGCCAGTGGTTGACAAATTGGGGCTCGTGACTCTTTGGTTGCAGCTCTTTCACGAAATGTTTAGTAGGCATGGAATATTATTTATTAACTTGCGTTATAAGAGACGGGTGAACATTTTTGAAACACAAACAAGTAGAAAAGAGGCATATTTTCAGAAAGCAACGATAATTTAGATAATCACTTCCGATATTATTATCTTCGTCGTAGTTTTATTTAAAAATAGATTTTATGGTTTAATTTGTTATATTTTGAAATACATATAATTATATAATATTATTATATATATATAAGTACGAAACGGATTTTTTAGTTTGTAATATTTAGTGTTTGTAGTTTAATGTAACATTAGTTAAACACATTTAACAAAGGCGTAACAGAATAGCTCACGCTCAAAATAACTAATTGGTAAAGAAGTTTGCAAGAAGCTTATTATAATAATTTTTAGATGACCGCATGAATGGGTATAATGGAATCGCCACTAAGCTTTTTCATAATCATTTATTTAAATTACTTCTTAAATAATAAAACGTTTTAATCAGGAATAGTTCTATATGGTGTCAACGCTACATTTTTACCACCGCTCCGCTCGCCCCATCTGCGGGATGTTCACGTTCGTTTCGAGCACAAGAACTACTTGGAGGGAAGTCCCCGCCGCGGTTTTCCTTCGGCGGTACGACGTGGGATCATTTAAGAAGGCGGTGGTGATTACTTTCCATCAGGTGGGCCGTCTGCCTGTTTACCAGCTTTTAACAATAAAAAAACCATCTCAACTTTAATGTAAAGCTGATTTGAGACCAATAAACAGGCAAGGACTCTCATAAAATGAGTTTTTTATCCGTTTATAGAGCAGCAGACATTGGAATAATTATGTAAATTACATTATTACGGCAAATTGTAGGTAGCCGCGGTGCGGTTCAAAGAATATAGGTAAATATAACTTTTATATTCCGCTCACTTATCTCTTTACTTATTTATTAGATACATTGTTGAATACCTATTATATATTCGCTGTACAAGTTGTTTGGCTTTGGAACTTTTTCGCCGAATATATGAGACGGGCAAAGTCAGTGATACATTTATTTAGTTGCATAGTGTTCTCATCATGTTTTTTTTAAGGTTAATAATTAATTTTGTTATGTACCCTCTTATTTCTAAACGATACAAAAGCCCATTTTCTTACTTCAGTGCTTTTCAATCTTTTTGAATATACGCGACCCGTTTACAGGTCGAAAAATTTTGGCAACCCCCTTGGGCTATAGACATACAAAAAGTTAGTAATTTAATGACTGCCCTTATGTTTTCCCTATTTTGTTACCTATATTCATTATTACGGCCTATACACTCCAAAATGCTGCTGACTTAGAAAGTACCTAAGTATGAGGTATAAACTTAAATTGCCTTTTCCTTTTGCCGGCGACCCCCCGAACAAGGCACTGCGACCCACTTAGGGGTCGCGACCCACAGGTTGAAAAACACTGCCTTACTTGAATAATAATGTTATATTTTTATTTATTCTGTGATTGGCACCTATTTTGTATAGAGTAGTTCTTCATAATTATACATAATTTTATGTAATAACTAGCTGTCCCGACAGACGTCGTCCTGCCCGGTAAAAAATAGGGGTTGATCGTAGAGGGTTGAAAATTTAGGATTGTATGTATCTTTTAATGCTGTATCATAAAAAAATAGAAATTAAAAATTTTGTCTAAAAAATAAAATAAAAAATTTAGGGGTGGACTACCCCTAACATTTAGGGGGATGAAAAATAGATGTTGGCCGATTCTCATAGATACCGGATAAGCACAAAAAATTCATCAAAATCGGTCAAGCCGTTTCGGAGGAGTATGGCAACGAAAACTGTGACACGAGAATTTTATATATTAATATATATCTCTAATATGATGTGATAATTATGCAGATTATAATTCAAAATTTCTCAGTTGTATATAGACGGTATTTACAACATTATATTTCCATGTTGGTAGACACGATAGATTTTGACTGTGTTACTTTATTATATATAAAATATTCTATAATATCTTACATAAAATATAATCAATCAATCAGTCTTTATTTGCAAAAACATAGGTGTTACATAATATAAAGTTTCCAGTATGTTTTGTCATTTACATGACGTGCAAATGCACTCGCACACCCTAAACTAATGTTTACAAATTAATTTAATTAAATATACATGTCAAAAAAATAAAATGAATTGTTAAACATTTTAAAAACAAAATTTAAATTAGTGAAAATATTAAACTTAAAAATGTCAATATTGTTATCTTATTTTATTGTATTGTCATTAATATATTCGACTACGCTATAGTATAATCTACTAAGTAAAAAAGTTGTCATATAGGGTTTGAACCGATTCAATGGTAGCCCGCTAATATTGGTGGGTAATTTATTAAATATTGTTATTGCCATACAATATGCGTTTTTCTTAAACAATGATAATCTAATCGATGGAAACATAGTTTTTCTTACGTCTGGTTCTACTATGTAAATTTTTTTCCAAACAATAATGTATTAAATTCTTGTCATTCATAACCCTTTAATTAAAATAGTTTATCAATGACCTTATCCGCTATCGGTTGTGCCAATTTGCTAAGTTTCGGATACTGTAAAAACTGTTGGAGGGATGGCGAGGTGTTCTAAAATGTTTGTGTAGATTCCGTGTATAAAATGTTAAAACCGTAAGGTTCTTTGATTATGAATATAGTGACCAGCTGCTGTTCTTTAATTACCATAAACCCTTCTGAGTTGTTGCAATTGTTCTTTACTAAGCTTTGAGATTACAGATAAGATTTGTAGATTCTAGCTGTGCCCGCGACGTCGTCCGCGTGGAATTGCTTTTCAAAACCCCCGATTTTGAAGCATTCTTCATTGGTGCTCCGTTCCAATTGATCTTAGCGTGATTATATATATATAGCCTATAGCCTTCCTCGATAAATGGGCTATCTAACACTGAAATAATTTCAAATTCAAATCACACCAGTAGTAACTGAGATTAGCGCTTTCAAGCAAACAAACAAACTCTTCAGCTTTATAAATTAGTATAAGATTTAAAAGAAAAATTGTCATTATCAGAATTTAAAACTGAAGATTTTAAGATCGGAAACAGGAATAGAAAAAAATCATTTTAAAGTATATTCTTTTATATTCTAAACATGATATTTTCCTTAAAAATCTATTAACTTAATTTAAGACCACTGTTATTAAATTATAAAATGTTTGTCAACAGAATACAAACACCTTATTTATAAAAATAAGGATAAGAAACTCATAAAACATCGCTAGAAACATAAAAATTCTCGCCATTCCCGGGAAAGACCAGAAACGTGACTAAACTGCAACACAGGCACCCCGTCGGTCCACGGTCGTCCCGGCAACTTCTTTGTTTTTAACATACAAAAAGTTTTGGCCCTTTCCTTTGAAAAGGCAGGTACAAACACTCCCACATGTTCAAAATCTTAACTTCTATACAGATGTTCCATTGACAATTTTTTTTAATGTTTAATTCTGAAAGTTATCGTTAAAAGTAATAACTACCCTATATTACGAAATAGAGCGCGCTTTATACGCCTTTATGTTATTGGTGTTAATATAAATAATTATGTAACTTACGTCGGTATATCTCGACCTTAGGTCATCTTATGTCAAACTATATCGCTCTTCGCAAAAGTAATCCATTCGCATAATAATAAATACCGCACATAACACATGTTCACTTGTCAATTTGAATACTTAAAACAATTTGTCACATAACTAAAAACTAATACGTCATTTAAAATAATTAACAGTCACTGCACTGGTTATACAAATACACTTTGATTAGTTAGTGTCAATGTTTCATTTAAAATTAAAACGATTAAAATTAACGCTAACAAAAAAATGAGTAGCGGCGTCCGATGCGGTCGCAGTACAAACCGAATATAGAATAGTAATAGCGGGAGGACACGGCTGCAACGCGCCGACGGCGTTTTCATCTCAATCTTGCCCGTCGAAAGGAGACAGTAACATGACAATAAACGATTGTAAAACGTCTTGTGCGAAGAGACAACTGTTTTCTCATTATGCGCACGTCGAGCGTGCCTTTTAGATAACGCCATCTCACTCGCTCACAAAGTTATTTCCGTACAAATTATATTCGGGCGTATTTGTTTTCCGTCCCTCTCTGGCGGGGATAGCGCTAACCAGATAATGTCTCAATCGCATTTTCTTAGCGCTATGCTGACTGATGCGCTAACATAAACAATGATAATTCATGAATTTGCATATGCGATTAAGATTTTTTATGAAGTCCACTTTGAAGTAAGCAATTATCGCTCTTGGGAGGTCTCGGAGGGATAATTATAGTAATGCATCTAAAATACGGAGTGTAAGTAAATTTTTTCGGGTTTTTACAAGTTTTATGAGCTGCTATAAATCTTTGCAGATTGCAAGTGCAGAACATGATTTTAAATAGAAACTTGCCATTAATCAAAGACCTATAAAGTATTATCATTTTAAATGTTAAGAAGGTATAACGAAGTAGTTACGTTTGCAACGCACAAATTAAATTTAAGTTTTCATATTTAACATAAATAATATATACGGAATCTAAATAAAACAAACTATAAGATTAATAATCCCTTACCCTTAATCTTACCTATCTGATTATATTATACAGTCAGAATGCTGCATAATAAATACTCTACTAGCATACCTTGTTCAGGTAGTCATTCTTATGTTAAGTTTTTAAAATCATTAACTGTTGAAATGGTAAGAGAACTTAAATGAATTTTGTTTAAATTGAACACGTCAGAAACAACTTACCTAAACTTGTTTCTAACCCAGATAAGGATTGTAACAAACACCTACTGTGAAATTTCACTACCGAGCAAGTATCTAAAAGTGAGTAATTTTCATTTGTAAACAATTGGTGATTATCACCGATAACATTGAAGGATGGCATTAGACACATAATCTAAGGCCCGCTTGCACAACGATCGTCTTTAAATAAAATTAGTTAATTTTATTTAACTCTCTAAACGCGTTTAATAGTAAATGCATTTACGTTGTCTTGCACGAGACACTCTCCCATGTCATTTAGTAAAATGTATTTATGCCATTGATAAAACAGCGAAATGTGTTTCATTTCACGTGGCGATACGTCTTATCGAACGAATACACGAAATTTAGCTTAAATGTTAGTAATTTCCTGCGTAAAAAGGATTTTAGTTGGCCAATCTCAAATTGACATTTGAAATTTTGTTCGTTTGGTTAAGTTTATTTCGTAATTTTTAGCGGCAACCTGAAGAATGATCTTTTGCTGTGCGGTTTTATTTTCGATTTTATGGGTATTTAGCATTGAGATAAATAAAGCAAATAAAATAGGAGTGACGATCTGTAATTGACTTTTTAATAACTTAGAATTTCATAAAGAAAAATAAACATTAATTTATGAAAAGAGTTGTTGAAATATTGTTTAATGCAGATTTTCCTTCCCATCTCATGTTCAGGGTCCTTTTTATAATCAAAGAATTTGAGACAAAGATCATAAGTTTTCGCTGCTTCCATTATATAGGCGTTCTTGTTTTAGAATCTCATCCGTCATGTTTGTCTTCATCAGAGTTAAAAAGACACAGTCAATTCTTAGAAATTATTGTAAATGTATATCATATTTTGCTTTAGCATCTGCACCATCAAATGCTGTAGGCTCATCGGGCTTTTGAAGTTTTCCTTGGAAAATTTCTTCAGTGCCGGATTTTGCCCTGCACGCTGTCTCAATACGATACCGCCAAGGCTTATAATTTTTACCATCTAGGTGCATTTTTTTTACCCTGAAGCCTCTGCGATCGCCTCCATTGTGAACGTCAGGTCGAGTACAATACTAGAATATTGTATTTACTCTTTCCTAGTTAAAATATCTTTACTAGAACAATTTCATAATAATGACAATCTTTAAACGCGTTTAAGGCGTTAAATAACCATTTTTGGATAATTAACTTTGACAGTTCTGTAAACGTATTTACAGGTAAATTTTGCGTTGTGCAAGACGCTTATCGTATTTAAGGCTGGTAAATGCGTTTAGTGTTTCTTAAATGAAAATAAGGAACGTCATGCAAGCCGCTCTAAAAGTATAACAAATAGTCTTTCTTACAAACACGTTACGAAATAAATTTGTGAATAGTATTATTATGACAACTACACTGGTCGGCCTTATCACTGCGAGCAATTTATATCATTTAAACAGACCAACACAGAAAAGAAAAACACGTTGAACTGCTACAGACAAACACGAAACTTTTGCAGCTTTTGCTTTTTCTAAAATTACCAAATTCTAAGGAAAAATGCATTTACTCATGTACATATGGAGTTAAATATGAATAACCAGAACAATTAAGTTATTACGGCATTGATTATAATTAACGTGTGAACTGTATAAATAATGTTACTAAGTTTGTAGTCAGCGATATGCTTAAATGCGAAATAACTGGATTAAACTCAAGAAAATAATATGAAATACTAAACTAAAACTACGATTTTGCAGTGTTAAGCATGGTAATTTTATAAAAAATCTGAGCCTAAAACCGTTAAAACGCAGTTAGTCGCGAAAACTTCAGAAAATATTATAGGAAATTCCTATATTCAATTACCCAATTAAAAACGCAGTTTCACTTTTCAGATATAAAGAGCAGAGTGAAAAAAATGCATTATGAAATATATGCTACAAAAATTTCAACATCGGATTTTTATATAAAGCAAATACACTAATTATATCTGAGTAATAAAGACAGTAGCAGATCAAACGCTAAATCCAGTTCCGTAACGATACTAACCCCGCATTATACTAGAAGTTGCTATGGTAATTGAATATAATACTGGCTGCGCTCGAAATAATTATCTATCTGTGAAGTGGTCAGCAAATACTCATCACGGCTGTCTGTTTGCAGTGGTGACTACAGGTAAATATTTGTTCACAGTTGACAGCAGGATGACGACTCAAGCAAGAGACATTCCGGGAAAACGGACAAAAATTCCTTACTTACCCAGAAGCTAGATTTGTAATCAAACAAGCTATTGTGTGATGAACTCAAGGATGAGTTAAAATAAATTGAGCTTTAGGGATTTGAGTGAGAAAGTTTAGACAGACGGATGATTGTGATAAGTACATTTTTTACTTGAATATATTAAAACATAACAACTAAAAAAAAATAAGCAGCCTTAAGGGTTCCACATTCAAATCACTTATGTTATACAAGGGAATTAATAAATTAATGCATCCAGCCTTCTGGGCACTCTCGCGTTGGCAGTGATCTGCTACATAGTGTATTTTAATTTTACTTTTTAAAATAATACAATTTATATTTTCTTTTGTTTTCAAAATACTATAATCTAAGCAAGCCAAATAATTGTGAATTACCCAAAAGTTTTGTTATTTAAAAATGTGTAAGAGTTATTAAACCTAACATATAAGAAAAAAGGAGGATTTTTAGTAGAACTACTTTTTGGCCATTGCTTATACTACGCGGTACTAATGCGATTCAAAGTTGGATAAAACGTTGGAATAAAAATAAACATAATAATAGCTAACTAACTAACTCCGTTGGCTCAACGACCCAAATGAGTCTTGGCCTCCGAAACGAGAGCACGCCATTTCACTCTCTCCTGCGCAGTGTCCTGCCAATTCTGGGCTAGCAGTGCGGTCAGGTCAGCTTCCACTCTATACCTCCAGCGATACTTGGGACGACCAACCGGGCGCCGACCCAAGTATGCTTTCTTCACTCCCCGATCCTCTTCCATCCGCTCTACATGACCGAGCCAGCGGAGACGGCCGAGCCTAACATATAATAATAGCAGCCCTTAAATATCCCACTGCTGGGCTCAGGCCTCCTATTATAGCGGGACCGGACAGTATACCCGCCACGCTTATCCAAGGCGGCTTGGCAGGTTTGACACATCGGTTAACTCGATGTGCAGTTTGCATCACGTTGTTTTCCTTAACTGTTTTAAGCACGTGGTAATTTAAACAATATGCGCGTTTAATTTTGGAAAGGTCCTCTTAAATAATTGAAAAAAAAAACAAATTTTATTGATTTTACCTACGCTATTTATGTGCATAGTTTGCCAAATGAATAATAATAACGACAATGGGTATATAAATACAGGAGATGAGATTAAACATTTTAAACATCCTGTCAATGACTGTATCGTGATAGACAAAACAAAAATCGGTTGATTACTAACAAAATGCTGACTGTATTTCATATATAGAAAATAACGCTAGCCTAAGTCAATCTACATTTATAAATTTAATTGTTAATGTCACAAGTTGTACATAGTAATAATATAAGAAAACCTTTCAAAAGTAATGTTCAAAAAACTGAAACAGATCAAGTACATAATATGTATTTGATCTCTTTGAGTTTTTTGAATGATTATATAAAATTTACAATCTCGTGAGAACTTCCTTCTCAATATGACGTATACTGTTTTAGTAGTCCAGATAGTAACACACGTGAAAGAAAAACAAAAGAGAATGGTAATGTCGACAAAGTAAGTCCATGTCGTCATCATGCGTGAAATCGCAACACTAGGTCCTCCATGAATCATGCATTAGTTGTATGAAACGAGCCTTCGAAGCCCCAACACAGCGCAAAGCATCTCTTAACGCATAAACAAAAACAAATCAACATTTCACATCAGTATGTGACAGTAACATCTTTACGAAAGGTTGTTGAACAACCTAACTTTCTTGTGCAGACCAAACAATTTCCCCGCTTAAAAAAATCGTATAAAGTCCTTTTTGATACGTAAAGTAATATTGAGAGGATTACAGAATCAAACCCGTTTTCGTTACGAATGAAATGGTCCAAGAAAAGGGACAGGGCTACAAAAAGCAATCGCGGTAAAGCAACTCATACTTGAAAGCTTAAAGGACTTGAGCTGTATTTTGTTTTGTCTGAGCGAGATAACTTGATCATCTGCTTCATACCTTAAAAGGCATACAAATTATATTTACCTCTAAAACCAACCTTACCTCGTTGCTATTAAAGTGAAAATCAGAAACATGCCTCGCACATAAGCTGTTCCAGCCCGGACGTTTCGTAAAAAGAACAATTTACAAGTTCGTCTGGCGCAAAAAGAGATGAGGAATACTTTCTCGAACGTTAGAGAGGGACGGTAGATTTAAAAACCGGAGTGGAGGCTATGTATTTTTTCTGAGTTATAATGCCGGTTTCGATCATTTAATTAAGACATTTTGTGCATTTATAATGAAATAACAATATGAGTCAACTTAACAGACACCTTTTGAAATCGTGCCGTGAAGTATTTGAACCTCAGTTGAAAATGTTGAATTATTTAAATGACTATATTTTTATTGTTTATGGCTTCGCACTGTTTCTGCATTAGGCTTGGGTTTTAATGACAGGCAGTTATGATGATAGGATTGAATGTTTCTCGTAGTTAAAATTTTATCCTCCTGCTTATGTCGTCAGTACAAGAGGCTACGCCAAGTCGGAAGATAGGTAGTTCTTCCAAATAAATATTGTGATGTTATGCGAGATTTCAGAATATTATTTTCACTTAATTACCTATAAGTTATAACGGTGATTTTCACCTAATTTTATCCGCTAACCCATAGAAGACAATTCAATATGTACCTTTTAATTATATAGATACGAATATCTATATCGGACAAAGCTTTTATTGAATTGTCTTCTATGTCAACAAATACCAAAGATTTGTCCATGATGTAAATAAATAACTTTAAAATAAAGCAAAGTTAACAAGATTTAAGACAAAGATGATATTCTTGATGACAGTTTTTAGAATTCTTGTCTGTCATATTTTTCAAAATAAGAATTTTAGGAATTGAAACAAGAATTTTATTTTATATTTCGTGTATATTTTATTTTGATTTCTTACAGGATTCAGAAAATAAAAAATCATGTACCACACGAGCACTGCCACGCAAGTAAAAATATTGATGTATACCAACATCATAATACTGTATACAAAACTATATTCCAAAGGCGACGTGTTTGCGGTTGTCCTTATGATATATTGTTATTGCCCTGTCGCTGAGTTTTAAATTCTTACAAATGTGTTTTGTCCAACAAAACATGTGGGAATATAGGTGAATCGTAAAAGTTTCTCAATGCTCCCGAAACCGCTTTATTTAAGAATATTCATATTACGACGATAGCACAGTCACTAGACGAGGTAAAACTGGATGTACTACCCACCGGGCAATAGGATTTCGAAGAGAAGCGCTTAATAGAAGATATGGATAGCAAATGTCAAACTCGCAAAGAGCGACCAAGCCCAGCTATACGCACAACGCCGCTGGCCAACTATATTGTGCGATGTGTGGCCGGGAACTTAAAACAAATTCGGTCTGGCCAGACACATTAGGGTCCATAGACGACGAAATAATGACATTTGGGGGGTCGCCGTTACCGAAATCGGTAAGGAGGACTATATAATAGGCTTAGAAGTAATTATTCTAAGATAATAGGATTGATAACAAGTCCTAACATCACAATATTTATTTGAATGAACTACCTGTCTTCCAACTTCGTGTAGCTTCTTGTATTGACGAGATAGGCAGGTAGGATAAAATTTGAACTCCGAGAAACATTCAATCCGCATTATAAAACTATATGTCATATAAAACTCAAAAAGAAAATTACGAAAAAACCACGTCTGTGCATTCACCTCCAGCCCGGACGGACGAAGGAACCTTACATACTGCACCCACTATTTGATAATCGGAGAAAGAGAGCCGGGTCTCTCCGTCTACCTCAGGCCACACCATGAGGTGAAGCCTGTCGGCCTTCATGTGCGGGCGGATCCGGTTTCTTATACATATTGAATAAAAAATCATTTACATATATTATGGTGAAAGTGCAAATCATTTTAATTCATCTAGTGGTCGCCCAGTGGTCAAAATTAGACAATAATAAATTTAAATTATAAGTTTGAACATTATTAAGGTTCTGTTGTCACACTGTCACTGTCGCTGTCACTGTCAACACTATACTTCTATAATCATAGATTTCGCCAAGGCTACACTGATAATTTGACTTTAGCAATAAACAAAAGAATATATATGCGTGTGTGTGTCAAATTTATGGTAGGGTGTAATGTTTTTTTTTATTGATTTCAAGTATTTTTGATGCATAATTTAAAAATATATTACCATTGTGCACTCCTTATCAATATAAAGTATACGTGAGCGAAATTTCATACTCCTCCGTCCGCGCGATTTTCATAAAAAGGGTACAAAGCTTAACGTATGTATATAATGATAACGAGATAATGAACGACTCGTCAATCGTAGAACACTTAATTGCCACAAAATGAAACTTAACACAAAAAGTACAATAAAAATCTAGAACAAGATACTATCTATGTAAACGTAGTACAATTATTACAATTATTGTAAAATTAATAAATAAAATATTAGTAATTTAATGTAGACAGGAAGTCTAGGATAGGCCCCAGAATGTTCCGACATATACCTATTATGAATAACACAAGCGTAACTTACTTACCTTGTGTATATATTATACAACGTGTGTATTTGTAACCGAATATATTTATAAGTAGCGGTCTCGGCAGACGTTGGCCTGCCCTGAAAAAATAAAAATCTAGAACACGATTTCAGCGCTACATATCGGCTCTAATTATGAATTTAAATACCGGGACCCACTTAAAAAACACAAAAAATTACATCAGAATCTTAGAAATTGGTTCCAGCGCCAAGGATTTGGTTTAGATTGATGGGTTATTGAACATTATTGAAGTTTTAGTAGGGATCCTTAACTTTTATATAGCCTATATTACATACATACATACATAACTTCACGCCAGGTCCCTTGCGGGGTAGGCACGAACAACAGAGTGCCATTAAGGCTTATTCTTACACACTTCTTTCTTTGTTACACTTCTTTCTAGCCTATATTAATCGGTGAAAGCATTTTTGAAGTTGGTCCAGTAGTCGTTGAGTTTATTCGTTACAAAAATACTAATATTCCTTTTTACGATATATAGCTAGTCTATACTAATATCGTACCGAGTGATCAAATTACTTTTGAAGCATTCATAATTTACTTTCTTCTTCTATTCTATTCTACTTTCATATTCTGATATCTACTAAGAAATTATAATTTGATAGATAGATAGATAGATAGATAACACTTTATTGTACACCATTACAGAAAAGCTTACGAACTAGTATTATTATAGTAGGGTACAAAGGGCGGTCTTATCGCTAAAAAGCGATCTCTTCCAGACAACCCGTGGCAAGAATATTCCGATTTGAAGTGGCGACGGTGGTATACATAATTATTGTACGATTACTTAAATTTTATTAATAAATATATAACTATACTATATATACAAATATACACATAAGTTATATACATATATAATATATAGCTATAATATGCAACTATTTAAACATTTGTTGATACTTAAAAACAAAGAACAATTTGTCAGATATGGTAGATGTTTTATGTTTATGTTTGTGAAAACGTTCGTCACCTTAAAGTCGACAAGAAACAATACCGTCAACATTTTAATAAATGTACGTTTTATTACGTTTGTCTGTATATATATAATTGAAATCCAGGTATATAGTGATTCATCACGATATTTCAGGAACTATAATACCTACCTATAGACTTGAAATTTGGCATGAAACTTTCTTACGCCAAGTAGAGGTCAGTCAAGTAGGTATCAACTAGTACAATGAACGTGAAAAAAGAAAATTGTAATGTTGACAATAGCACACTGAGATAAACAATAGTTTTAATCATCAGAAACAAAGAGGATATAATCACTAAGCTTATCATAAATATTAAAACCAATGAAAAGGATTTATATATCTAAACAACATTTTAGACAAGACAGAAAATCAAACATCTTTGATCTAAGTAATTTTATTTTCAAACAGTTAAGCATAAAAT
Source organism: Dendrolimus punctatus (assembly GCA_012273795.1). NCBI lineage: Eukaryota > Metazoa > Arthropoda > Insecta > Lepidoptera > Lasiocampidae > Dendrolimus > Dendrolimus punctatus. The sequence goes on from CM022550.1 coordinate 14,679,518, forward strand.
TTCTGGATTAGTCAGTTCTGTGACCTAATTTAATAAGGTAACATGTGCTCGCGGTAACTACGTGAATGTACTTAATTTACATTATCATTCGTAAATACTCATGTAGCATGTGCGAAGGTACAAAATTATGTCATAATTTTAATATCACAGATTTTCATAAATCTACGCCAATAAGCATAGATTTATAAAAATACTAAAAAATATTCCTCTATATAAGGATCGCATAAGATTCATTTTAACCCCAGTATTACCCCCAACTGTGTATTAGATTCGTAGTCGTTCTGAAAACTTTAATATATGAGCGCACCTGCCGATTTGCTGAGACTGCTAAATGATATCAGAACACTGAGAATCGTGGGATTGTTTACTCCGCAGTAAATGAGATCTCACTTAGACAATACTTTTTATTTCTAATTATAGCAAGTTTAGCGTGGGAAGTTATTTTTTATGACGTAGCCATTTTAGCAAAACTTATATGAGGTAACCGTAACATTATACGAAGGGCATTATTATATTGTACAATATTAATCTGAAAGTTTTAGCCATTTACAGTATTTACCAACTAAATTAATAATAAATATTTAATAAATTCGATATGTGCAATTGTGGTATTATAATAAATAAACCTTCGCTTTATTATTTAATTAAAATAACATTGCTTGAGTACATGACGTGTAATTGTCCGTCCCTTTCCGTCCTACATAATTCCCCTATATTTGAGCCAAATATACCTTGCTCACTGGTTGAGAAGAAATCAACAGAAAGAAAGGAGGCAGTCCAACTGAGCTCTGTGCGTAACTCGAAATTAAGTGAAATAATTATTACGAAATACTTTAAGTAAAATTGTGTAGTGCTACAAATATTCTAACTATTTAACAGACTTGATAATAGTGGCCAGAAGATATAATAACACAGAAGAACTGTGCCGTCTAACTATTTGAAGGAGATCCGGGAGTTCCCTTTGTGTCCTTCCTGTTTCTATACACTGATTGTGCTCAAATTTTCTTTAATCAACTTGAACCAAAGTGTAAACACTTAATGCACTATATTCCACTTTTGTGTATTTGTACCAAAGTTCATATGTCTAAATAGTAGTACAGTATGTTTTGAACAGTAGCATTTTCACATTGCCACTAAATCTTATAAACCAATAAAAAAATCCATTTTAAAAAGTTAGACGGCGGCGGCATAGATTTTCAACTACTACACGTTACCTAAAGCTTATAATTATCACACTACCTACTCACAGTTTTTTGAAAGTAGAAGGAATGTCTTTGGACACCATCCTCGGGTCCTTCGGGAAAGGGCCTAAATGCAGGCATAAGGTCTGCATCGAGGCTGTGTAGGACTCTCAGCGACCAGTTCTCCACGCTCGCTTCTAAAACGAAGCTGTCGTTAGAAACGGCCACCAAACTACCCACTAAACCAAACCTGCGCCCCATTTATACCGCTTTTACGGGGGGCGTCACGGGATCTCGTACAGAGTAACTGCACTCTGTAACTGAGCCACCCCAGGGGAGCAGGGTGACCCACTTCGTACAGTAGGAGGGGAAGTTCGCTGTTACACCCGTAACAGCGGCCCCTGTGATGGTATCTTTGGGAGGAGCAGATGCGCGTAGCGGTGCCTCCGTCCTCCTCCCTCGCTCTTTCAGCGGCCTCGGCCTCTTTCTGCGACATGACGGATTCGCAGAAGGAGGCATCTGCGAGCCAGGAATGTTACTACTAACAGTGAATAAGTGTGTTTAACCCTGACTTGCAACGTCCTTAAATGAGCGCCCTTCTTCCTTAAATTGGTAGCACGCTTTCTTAGCAAATAAATTCTTTCTATCTTCTTAGTAAAGTTTTACTTCGATTTAAACCCGTTTCTTAGAATAAGCGATCACTTTTATTGAAAAGGTTAACGCAGCTTTTTGGGATTAAAAAAAAGATACCATTTTGATAAGAATAAAGTGTCACAAAGCCGAACCGATGGAATTTATGTTAATAGTAAGGTAGGAATAAAAATGTGTATACGAAAGCTTTTAGATATAAAAGAAATAAGAAAATGAAATAACTAGGAAGTCGATGGGACGCGACGGCTTGAAGCATTTAAGTGATTTTTGAGCAGTTTCATACGTATTTGTTTAGTATTTGATATGTTTTTTACTTATATGAAAGTTGTACTCATCACTGAAAAATTGAGGGGAAGAAGATTAAGTTGGCATGGGCATATAATGAGGAGGGATGAAAGTCACTTGACAAAAGATACACAAGGTAGATGGGTACATATGTAAAGATAGCCCAAAAAAAAGATGGATGCATTGTGTGAAGGATGATATGATGATGTGGTGTGACAGAAGATTTATTTCAGAGTAGAGGAGTGTGGAAGGAAAAGACATATTGTGCCGACCTCAAATAATTGGGATATGGTGCAAGAAAAGAGAGAGAGAGATATGTTTTATACATTAAGTTGATATCAAACAGTTCAATGCAACTAAATCAATAATGTTGACAGGCTGGGAACTAAAAGAATATGACGACATTGCATTCAATTTCGTCATATTCTTTTAGTTCTGAGTAAAATAGAAATAGTATAGATAGTAAAATATAGGAACCGATCATAAGTCATTACTTATGATCGGTTTCTATATTTTACTATCCATTCATTGCCTTACCATCGGCTTAATTTTAACATTCGTCAAACGAGTAGTCCCGGTCGACGTTGTCCTACCCTGAAAAAATAAAAATCTATGACCCGATTCCAGTGCCTCCTACTGGGTCCAATTGTGAATCTAAACCATCCGGAGATCCACTCAAACACATAAAAACAAAAACATCAAAATCGGTCCAGGAGATTGGAAAGATCCTAGAACCCAATCCCACCGCTACCTCCCAGTTCCAATAGTGAATCTAAGCCATCCGGAGACACACAAAAATTTCATCAAAATCGGTAAAGTCGATATCTAGTCATTAATTCGATAATTCAGTATTATTTATATAGAGATTTTAACATATAGGCGTATACGCAAAAATGCCATTTTTGTTATTTGCTAAAAACTATGCATGTAACAATTTAGAAAGTCTTACCCGTATGCAAATGTACCTAAATAGAAGAGTATAATACGGCCGGCGTATCTTGGCGAATGTGAACATAGGCTCTGCGAACTTTAGCGCATGTAAACTCGTGAAGAAAATACAGTGACCAACTAGTACAAAGCAATGAAAAAATACAGGGATGAAGGGCGACCAATTGTATTCACTGACGAGTCGTATGCCCACTCATCACACGAGTGTACATGCTCTTAAGTTCGCAGAGCCTATGTTCACATTTGCCAAGTTACGCCGGCCGTATTATAGTCCTAATTTCAGCCTTATACATAAATAGTTTTGTTTTATTCACAATTTTGTCCCTTGTATAGCATGGCAATAGTATGGCACCAATTCTGACTGGGCATGCTAGTGCCAGCCCCGATCTGGCGAATCCCATACTTGGTCGCGAATTATCCCCCCAAGGTTCTGCCCTTGTCGCGGCTTAGTCCTCAAACGGATTTCCCCTGTCAAGAAGGGTATCCCTAACTGGGAAGTTGTAACGACTCATCTGTATATTTTGCTACGCAATTTAATTGTGGATCTGAAAAATCACAAATATAACCTCCTTTAACCAAATATGTTTATGTGATTTGTATTATTGACCCGACGTTTTGGCCACTTTTCAGTAGCCGTGATCGTAGAAGACAAAGATGTGTGTCAATAGGTATTGTTAATGTTTTATTTAGCCTACCGCCAACTTATTCGTTTTAATTAATTAGTTTAATCTTGTTTGTGGTTATTATTTACTCTATGGGAGTCTATCCTAATTTACCATTTATTTTTCACATTTTTAAACGCATTATACCTACATACTCGATCCATTTATAGATTTAATATAGTATAGATGTAAAAAACCGAATTAAATTTTTATAGTTAAGTAAAATAAAGTTACTGCTTAGAGTTTAACACGCGGCGTAGTCGTGTGGCAAGTCTAGTTCTAAATCATTTGTTGTTCTTCTTTCTTTTGTCTAAATTTTCATTGAATTATTTGGATTGGACGAGAACGAACGACGTAAAGCGTTTGAGAGTAGTTCCCTCCGGTATTATTTTACTAGCTGCGCCGCAGTTTCACTCGCGTGGTGATGGAAAATCTTTATATTTTGGTTAATTCACACTACATGTTTATAAATTGTTGCCTATGTGTTATTCTGATGTGTGTATTATTAGAAAATATTATTATAGTATTATTGGAATTGTAGCTATGTTATTGGATAGTTTCATCAAAATCTATTCAGTAGTTCTTGCGTGAAAGAGGAGAAACATATATCCATACATCCATTCTTACAAACTTTTGCGTTTATAATATTTATAGAGATAGGATAATTATTTATTCGAATTAAGCATAAATTTTTATATGCTTCATATTGTCTTCTGTTAAGCACATAATATACCCTTTTAAACTTTGAATATATTCAAGTATCACTTGCCGTGCCTACAACGATCTCAAAAGACTTGAGGAGTAAAAAGAAAATGACAAATAACTTCTTAACCCGATAATGCCGTGAATAATCGATGGGCCCCCAGTTACAATTAATAAAGGCTCAGTATATTGATATAACCAGGGTCCCCGACGCCCCTATATAGGGTTACTTTAAAGCCTATTCGTATTTATTAACTTGCTCATATTGTACTGGCGGCGACAAAAGTTTTTTTAACTATGTATTTTATAATGGGTAAATTCATTTTGAAAGTGTCACTACATACGTGTATTTATTACACGACTCTCTTCGGTATGAACAAACTTATTAAGTATTTTGTACCGCAATCGAATATGTACATTGTTATATATATATATTCGTCTTATATATAAAAACGAATGCTTGTCTGTATGTCCTTTATAGAATCGTAAACTGTGCATTTGATCATGTGATGATCTTTAGCAAAGTTGTTGTGCATGAATGAATGATATCGCCCAGTAAAAAATGTAAATCGTAAACTCTTTACAATCATAGTTGACATCACTAAGCTTTATTGTTATACATAAAATTTCAATTAAAACGTTAAATCAATGTCTTATATTGTCTTCGCTAATTAAAAGTTCGGATTAGAGAAAGACAGAGAGATAACAATTTATTGCACAGCAAAATTATAATTACAAAAACAGACCACAATATTTTCTAGGTAATAGCGATTTGAATCAGGCGATGTAGGTGGTGCAGGAAAAAGGCAATACATACATAAATACTCAAACTAATTAGCTCCTTTTTATTTTCGTAAATTCATGAATTTCATAATGAGGATGGACAATAAATACACGTTTAATTTACATATCCGTTTTCTAGAGATCGATTTCTTTCAATATAATCAGTTTAGAATTTTAGTCTCAAAATGGTAACAACAACAAACAACCTTTTTTGTAAAAAAAATATTAAATGTGAATAAAGTGTAGAGTACGTTCTACTTTCGAAAGATTAGTGTTTTAGCCTTGTTTACTGTAAATGCGGTAAACAAATTCTCAAATCATTCATTTCATTATTCATCATATTCCTTTAAATAAAAAAAATTCGCACCCTTTTTTGTAATGGTTTGGAGATCGCTGTAGAGGTGTCCTACAACACTTTTGCCACTCGTTAATCATTATAAGTTAACTGTTATAATATTATGTAACTGTATAAAAACCCGTATTTTAATTAATTAAAACATCTTTATCGACTTTCTTCAATTCTCAGTAAGTGATTGTCCCATACTTTTTGCGAGTATTGTCTTCTCAAAAATCTTTGGGTACCGTAACATGTCAATGACTTTCTTAAAAATACAAAAAGGACATTTCTCAGAAACGCACTTGTGTGACTGACTGTCTTAAATCGTAAACGATGTTACAATCTTAGCTTTTTTGATGAAAAAAAGTATTGGAGAATCCAGCTGTGCGATATTTATGACTTTATATTCGTTGTCTCGTTTCTTCTTGTGATTTTTGTATATTTTCGTCGGGGTCCCTCAGTGTGCCTGCTGTTATCTACGATTGCGTTTCGCTGCATGTTTTCCGATGAATATTTTAAATTTCAAGATGTTTCAATATTATTGGTCGCTGTGGTCAAGTGTCTCGGAAGCCAAGCTTTGGGTCGGCTGAGATAATTTCTAGGACCATTTTACATAGAAACTTTTTTTTTGTCTTAAAAAAATATTTTTGTATTCGAGATTCCTACTTCGACTGTACATTCTTAACTTATGTTAGTAACGTAGGGACTTTTGGCGGGAACTTAATATGTGATGTTTGCCATACAGTTTTTTTTCTACTAGCGAACCCACACAAATACAAAAAAATCCTCACAATCCTAGAACCCGATTGCTGTGGAAATATTTTGTTTTGAATGATTGGGTTACATTATCGAAGTTTTAGTAGGGATCCCAAAATTTTATACATCCTATTTTAAGCACGGATAATATAATTGGAATATTCACGCGCAAATCCTTTACAGGTGTTTTATTTCTCCTTCGAATCTTCTTGAGATTATTGTCTGCGTTATTACTTTTGTACGCCTCCGGGTAAGACGTCATAAATACTTCTTTTCTGTTGTTTGCATTTCGTCGCAAATTTTTAGAAGCCACAAAGCTGTGGAATTGAGAATTTCAAGGACTGGTGGGTCATGTCACTAAGAGACCATGGCTATTTTTACAATTATATAAGGTCGTTCAGTCTGGCACTAAGCTAGTTGAGTTTCAACTGCGATCGAGACGTCTTTGTAAGAATTGTGAATTACGTATGTGTACTTCTAATTAACTTTCATAATTCAACGGCATTTTAATTCACATCCCACCATAAAAATGGCTCGGACTTTTGGAGGCTTGCGTTTAGCCATGGAAAGGCCAACACGTAGAGGCCCCTTGACAAATTTAATCTAAATGTGGCGTGATACCGACGATGATTCTTCTGTCTACATCATATAAAATGCACCCAAGGACAAGCCTTGATCAGTGGAGGACTATTGTAGGAAATTAGAACAAAAGATACCGGGCTATTGGGATAAACTGCTAGTGGTAAGGGATCTGGGACTTTAGGGACTATGGCATCTTCCCGTCACAGTCTTTGTTTTATTTTATTTTGTATTGTATCAGCCGGTCTGCTGTGCTCAAGCTCAAGGCTGACGGCCCAACTGTGATGGAAATGGTTACCTTCATCTATGGACATTAGCAATACCAGAGGTGTTGTCAATGTGCTGCTGGCCTCGAAGGAAAAACTGAACCTGGCGAGTTATTAATATAACTTAAGTATATAATAAAATTGTTGGGTTAAAGCATTTTTCCCCTTTTGAATTTTATTAATTTTAGATTGTTTCTCGATAGTCATCAGAGCCATTGTTGCCTATTTTGTTTTTTAACCGTATTGGGTTCCTGTGAATACGTTTGTATTTTATAGCCTTTTAGTTTAATATACGTTATACTAACTACTCTTTGACCTTTAAATTTAATCAATCCTTATGTACAATAATTCCGTTTCCTTTTGTTTTTTTTTATTGCAGGAGTTCAGCAGACAGGCAACGGCCCACTTGATGAAAACTCACTTAAGGGAGACCGGAACCTGGTCACTGATGCCGGAACAACACTCAAAGTTGTTATGGCGGCATACTCTAGACCAGGGTTGATAGCCATCCAGTTGGCCAAATGGCCTACCTGGCTGTTGGTTGTTTTGTCGCTTCTTACGACTGGCCACCCGACAGCAGGAATTAGTCTTCTTTTTTCGTTCCTGCAAGGAAGTAGTCTTCAAGGAACAGGGATAAAATGGGCAAACAGTGACTCGCCACTCCCTGTCTCATTACATCATGCAAGCATTTGTATGATACGTAACAAAAAGACCGTACAGTATTGTGTATTTTTCTATTGTAAAGTTTAAAATAATCAAACCTGTCCGTGACGGTGTTGTAGGGCAGGGTGCAAGGCGGCTCTGGATCCACTAATTATCACGTCCAACCAACTCGATAGAGATATTTTTGTTTTTTCTGTCTATCCACTTAATAACATTCTTCACGCTGGTGAACAAGAAAATCTATTGAGTCGAAACGGAAATATTTACTTATGATACGGTTTGGAATACTTCTTACTCAAAGAATAACAAAACATATTCAACAATTATATAATTATGAACCTTGTATAAAATTACAAAATATTGACTTAGATATTTTAAACCGAAAACAAAATCGAGATTAAAATCTGTGACCAACAAAACAACAAACTAAATTATAAATAAATTAATTACCCTACAAACAAAATCTTAGAAATTATTTATATAATTTATTGGATTAAACAATGTAAGTATATGTCCTGTAGGTAACGACATTTGGAGTTTAATATAATTTAAGATCTGTATTATTATAATGCACTCTGTCTTACGCAAATAAATTTCATTTCAACACAAGGTGAGAATAATTTATTTGTAGTGCTTTATATCATAATAGGTTAATATTGAAGAAACATCTATAAGAGATTTTACATCAATAATTCTAGATGAATCAGTAATCTTTGTTATTTTTACTCAAGTATTTATTCAGTTTTTGTTATTTTATTCATATTAAGTTAGTTCTATTCAGCTGTTGATTTAATCTTCATTTATTTCAATGTTAAATATTACAATTTAGTTCTATGTTTTCTTTTCTTATTATATTTATGACGTATTTTTATTAGCAAACAAATTATATTTTGATAACTTGACTCTCATTAAAACTAAATTATTGTATGCGACTCGAACTCGTGCATGACGGGTTTGTCTATAAAAATATGTTTTTGTTATTTTTGAGTCTTCAGTAGAATGAACATGTTGGTTTGATTGCAGTCAGAATCATATTTATTTGTAAAAATAATATTTTACAATAGAGCAACACTTAGTGCTATACGCGCACTCGAGTGTCGGTGAGGTGAGCGAGGTGTGCGCGGAGGTAAACACGTGAGGCCGACAGGCGCAACGCGCTACGCGTTTGCCGCTCATTGTGAGCGGCCGCGTGGTGATCGGACGTCTGCGGCTACAATGTCTTATACGATCTAACTTTAAATAAAGAGTTGATAAAAATAGAAAGAGTTAAGTAACTGTTTTTCTCACATATAGAACTCTATTTTGTATAACGCTTTTTAATGAAGTTATACACTTTCAATAAATACATTTTTAATAAGAAGGTTGGACTTACAGTTTCGTTCCAAAAAATTTAGACGAAGTTTTATTCGTCCCAACCAAAAAACGGATATGCCATATCTTTTGGTTTACACTTATTATTCCCATTCATATTGATCTTACCTTATCTTATCGTCAACGATAAGAAAATCTATAGAAGACCTTTGGACGTAGTGATGCCATGCTGGAAATATTATTTTAATTGCAGCCCTTAGGGCCAGGCGATCGGTGTGATACCACGCTCTCACTGTGATATCGGTATCGGCATGAAATGGTTAGCTTTGAGCCTTATTTCATGCGATGAGTGAGAGTTCCGATAGCCCCTTCCTTCCCCTCAATCCCATTTTCCCTGTCCTCTCCCCCTATTCCGATCCTATATTATCTCCCATATATCCCATCTAATCCCTATATCTTATACCCCTGTACTATCTCCTTTCTCCTATCCTAAAGGCTACAACACGTTGACTTTGCCATTGGTGTTGCAAACGTGTATAGAAAATGGTAACCAATTTCCATGAGCTGGCCGTCTGCCTGTTTGCTAGCTTCACCAAAGAAAAAACAGTAAAACTTACACAAAGTTCCACTCTGTAGCTTTCTTGTGCTAACACCCTAATGCCCTCGTCGCCAACGGTCATCGAGAGCGGAAGTATCTAAGACCGTTCATTTTGAATTCTCGACTCCCAGATTTTTTTACTCATTCACCTCTTCTAGGAAAGTTTACGACCATAGACAAGAAAGAGCAAACAAAAAAACCTTAATCTCAAGTTCAAATGCTATGGGAACGGATTTTCTGGTGATAAATATTTAGGTGCATCAATTAAGGCTTTGAAGGTTAGCATTATAACTAGGATCTGGGACGTGACAGGGACGCAATCTAACACCCTCAGCTTGCAGTGTTTCTCTTCAAACCAAATTATATAGTTTTTTAAGGATTCACGTCGCACAGGTCGTTGTTTAAGTAACCTATTACTCTAGTAGAACTAAGAATCGATTAATTTAAAGAATAATTCAAAATGAATATCCACTTTCTAATATATAGAGCTGAAATAAAAAAAGTTACACATTTTGTAAAAAATAATAATTTTAACGTATATGCCATCTATTGACAAAATAAGTAAATACTAGCAGTTAATTTTCGTTAGTTTCACAATAACTCCATAAGATGGCACTGTAAACATGAACTGTGAAATAATTTGTTCTATGTAGATGGCACTGTGGTCTATAAATGTAATCACTATAAGAAATACTAATAAAAATTAAAACACTAATGTAAAAAAATGAGGAAGAACTTTTATGAAATAAATAAAAGTTCTTAATACTTCATGTTGCAAGATACTACTGCATAATAGATGGCAGTTTTTTTCAGAACTTGGTACGAGACTAAACAGTCCTGCAAAGCATTAATCTTCATATGCACTTCACGTAGTGATGGGTAGATGGCGGGCTAAGTGGCGGGCATATAATCTGTCTAAATTAAAACTTCCATTTATGTATATGGCATTGAATTAAAGTCAGTAGTTTTAATTTTGATCGGATTATATTAGGCGTCAATAACAGAGCCGGATTGTGAGTCTATGGGCATAGACTCTATGGTTCGCGGAATGATTCAGTTTTAGTTTTAAAATTGTCAGTCTGTCGTTCTCTGCTTGTGTAGTGGTACGTTGATGCGATTGTCCACCGTGTTTCACGTCGGAAATATGCTGTGAGAGTGTTCAAAACATGATTTAGTGACTGAAAATAGTATCACATTGAAAGTTTATGAGTTAAATATACCAGTGAGGTGTTATTCTGTGTATGTCAGTGACAATTGTGTGTAATAAGGTGATGTGAAGAAGGAGATTGTACGATTACTCGAAGTTTGCCGGCTTATCTTGTTGTGAGTGCATAATCGATATTTACCCCCTTTTTGCATACATTTGGTAGTTTTTTACTCGCTAGTTTGTTAATTCTATTGGTAAGTTACTATATATTAACAAACTGATTACTATTCAACGTGTCTTGCAATGTTGTGGCAACCAGAAGCTTTGGCTTCTTTTGTTTCTAATAAGTAATTTATGTTTATATTATTTGGCTAATTACGCTGTATATTATGTTTAGTTTGATAAGCGCTATATTTACCTTCAGCTACATTTATTCTACAATTTTTGCTACTCCAAAAATTAATTGTTTAATTTGAATTAATTATGCTTATTAGATAATGTCATAAGTAATTACACAATTTAATTTCTCAAATGAAATTAACTTAGGTACTTACATGTATGTATACAGTTTTGTTTATAGTTATATGGATTTAGAATGAGCTTCTAGCTAGAAATAAAACAAAACAAAATAACATTAGAGAACTTTGAGGCCAGCACATTAGGATTATCTCTGATACTGTAAAAATCCATAGATATCAATAACTATTCCACTGTTCATTAAATGTATTCACCTGTTTTCTGTTTAGCAATTAGCAAAAATATTACATAACTAATTACTTTTAAAATTTTGTACCTAATTCTTTTACCACAGCCTAGTGTTGAGTAGAACACATAAGAGCCAGCATATTTGCTATGTACAAAATACATTTGTATTGGTATAGCTCAAAATTCTTTTCCCACTACTACTCACTCCTCAGATGTAAAAGAAAGGACGACATGAGGCTTATACTACAACAGTACAATTATATCTCTATGCATACTTACATGACAAAGTGTAATAACTTGACATGTCATAGTGCAACTGCTAGTTAAATGAGTTGACCGAGGCAGATTACATCAGATTCAGAATGAACATTTCTGAACTAGAAGTTATGACTGTACCAGTAGGAACAAATTGCGAGGAGTGAGACAAATGAGGGAAGGACCCCCACCGCTTCAAATATACTGCTGCAGTACAAACCATAAAAATTTCCTACCTTATTTCAAGTGGTACATTGTACTGGTTCAGTACAATATGTCATGTTGTTCTTACAAACTGATTTAGTAATTTTGTCCTACGCAACACTACCACAGACTAAAGCATTGTTCATGGGCTACATGTGTCAAATTATTACTGACACTAATTTCTGTTAAATTTTCATGTGAAAACACTGCTTTATGAATCATTTAAAATGGTAATATGTTCATAACAGTATTTTAATTAAATGTACTGTAACTAATTATGTAATGAATTTTAAATTTGTTTTGTTCTATTTTTTTTATAAATGTAATGAAATAGTAGATTTATGGAATTTATGCTGCAGATCTTTATAACAAAGCTTTTTGATTGTTAACTTTCTGCCATTCTATACTTTTGTTTTTTGACAATAAAGTAAAAAATGAGGAACTTTTGTAAGAGAAACCAAGATTTCTGATAGTCTCAATTTCAATATTATAAGTAAAAAAATTGAGCAAAAGCGTGTCACTCTAGGAATTATGAAGTGTTCAATAGGGGAAACCTTGTTTTCATTATTTGAGTATATTAAAATAAATAAATAAAATAAAGGTATGCTTTATTTTCTCTGTTATTATTTTCTTTTTACAATTTTTTTAACACTGACAGCTGGTTAAGTCATGTTGGCTCCTTGGCGTAGGTCTCCCCAGAATATACAATTTAGTGTGATCTCTCACTAACCTGCTCCAGTCTTTCAGGATATCATCTTCCAATCTTCTCTCTAGTCTCCCTCTTCTCCTGTTTTCTATCCCATGGGTACTGATTATTGAACTGTTTGGTCGATTTTTCCTCATTAACCAACTTCCAAAAGGAGGAGATTCTCATCTTGGTTGGTATTTTTTTTATGTATGTACACCTATTACCCTGAGATTTATGATCCAATTTACGTGATTCTTATTTGGTTTGATTCGAAATAGTTGCCATTTGGTCCCCTAAAAATTTGACATAGTTTGGTTCAGTAGTTTTTATTTTATGAACATTTTTATGAAATTTTATTCTGTTTTGTTCTGTAGGTATCTACACCGATTACACTGAGATTTATGATCCGATTTACGTGATTCCTCTTTCGTTTGATGCGGAATAGTTGCCATTTGGTCCCCTAAAAATTTGTCATAGTTTGACCCACTAGTTTTCATTTTTGAGTTCTTTTTCCTTTGCCGTTACTTCGGACCTTTTTTAATACGCGCGGCACCTTTCGTAGGCTTACCCATAGCTAGACACTAAAAAGTAACAAGTTAAAAAAAAACAAGTACAAGCCTAGACCTATTTGGCTAGGGAACCATAAAAATGCATTTTATCGAAATCAAGACCTGACTAAGGATATTATCACAGAACTATGTATGTAGGAAATATTTTATCAGCCCTAAGCTACATATATAGCGGCCAAAGAAAGTGAACTGAAGTGATAATGCGCAGGATATTTTGCGTACGAAGGTAGATGAGGGACGATTCATGACTCATAATTTTTTATAAAAATAGTCATATACACAGCTGTACGTGATTCCTCTCCACAGGGTTGCCCCCACACGCACAACTAACGACGATAAAATGTCTCAATCACAATACCGTCGCCGATATTGGGTAGACCACCTCCTGCTACCGCAGTGTTAACTTCCGAATCCTATTAAACGTCTCTTCCAACTTTTTCGTATCGCACTTGTTGTTTCGCTGTCTTGAACTGAACTCAATTGCCCGGTAGGCGCGCCTTAGGCTGCTTATACGCGGAAGAATCTTCTGGAACCCACAATTTCGATCTTCTTTTCATTATTCATTTACTATTTATCCCTTTCTAAACATCTATCAACCTCTGTCTTTTCCATCCCGAACCATCTATTCCAGGACTTTCGTTCATCGTCTATCCCTTGCTAACATCTATCTATCTCTGTCTTTTCTTTCCCGAACTTTCTGTTCTAGAACTTTCGTTCATCATATATCCCTTTCTATAATGTATCAGTCCTTGTGTTTTCTTTCCCGAATCTTCTATCTTTTCTAAAAGTCTTAAGACCGGTTTACGCTGACAGAAAGTTCTACCCTCGGTTGCCATAATATTGTCCTTAACTTTCTTACGAAATAAATATTAGTTTTAATTAGGTAGGTATATAAAATTATATTTATTTAATCCCTTTACTATTTAATAAAAATCTTATACTTAGAATTACGGTATTTATTTCTCTATTTACATATTTTCTCCCATAGTCCTATTTGAAATAGCCTTTAGTCTAATCATCTTTATTCTGCCATACATTTCATCGTACCACAAGTCTTTGGCATCCCCCAAGTATATATACAATTTCAAATGTAACTGCTACTTTGCATAGCTGTTTAATTCATTCTTGATTGTCACCACTAAATTCTAACAGGTGTTTGAAATGGACTGGAGTTGGTTCATAAAGAATTTTAATTTCTACTAACTTTTTTGTGAGCATTGAAATTTATTTCAAGGATTATGGAAAGATATGTTGATTCTTTTCTAGCATTTAACTAGCAAGGAGAGTTTTTAAAGAAATTTTCGTTTAAAAAAGTATCTCTTATATTTTAGTCCTTTCTGTCTCTCTTTGCACGTTATAGTTATTTGTTTTGTAAAATTGATTGTAAGCCTATTAGGTTAGATAGATAATAAAATATAACTCTTCATTGTACACCAATATAAAAATAAACTTGCAGACAAAAACTTATATCTTAACAGTGCACGAAGAGCGCGCCTATCGCTAAAAAGCAGTCTTCCAGACAACCCCAGGTGTCAATAATTGAGATGATAATGCCGATGGTGGTATACGTCAAACCATACCATGCGTATACCATCGCACCGCTCGCCATCGGTTGGGTGTTCACCCCCACTTTTTTAAACCGCTTGGCTCATGTACGCAGCGGTTCTATAGAACCTTTCTCTTGTGTACCGTGGGGGCTTGGAATGAGCTCCCAGCCTAAGTTTTTCCGCAGCGCTACGATATGGAGTTTTTCAAAAAGGGTGTCATAAATTTTTTTCGAGGCCGGCAGCGCGTTGGTGATATCTCTGATGTTGCAAACGTCCATAGGCGACGGTAACCGCTTTCCACCAGGTGGGCCGTCAGCCTGTTTTCCAGCTATAAAAAAACGTAATATGTAACATGTTTTCTATTTATAAAGTGTGTCGTTTTTAAACCAGTCAATATTTTTCATTCTCAAAAACTGTTTCATCGTCTGAGTGGTAATCCCGGTTGAGTTCAAAGCGTCTGTATTCAAGCTTGGGGTCCATCAGCTCACCCCCACCTCAACCCCACCCCTCCGTTCGGGCATTGTTTTATACTAAACTGTATAATACCGACAAAGGGCCGCGTTCACTGAGCTAATCCGCACATCTGGCAAGCTTCGACGCAATGCAATAACAACAAGGATTAGTTCGACACTAATGACGGCCATAAAACAAGTACGATAACACTAGATGTTTTTCTTGATTGCATATTTTAAACACGAAGTAAACAAAAGAACTCCGAATGCAGGAAAGGTAATAAACTACGTTTTACGACAGGGGGGCATTTTTTGTCGGTATGTAACAATATCATCCAACACACAATCTATCTCTTTTTGGGTCTACCTTTACATTTGTGCTCATGTAGTTTAACATTATTTATGTCACGTGACGTTCATTATCCGTGCAGGAACGGAGAAAGAATACAATTTCCTGCGGCCGGGCGGCCTGTCGTAAGAGGCGACAAAACAACCCACAGCCTGGTGGTAGGGCATATGCCCGACTGGATGGCTACCACCCCTGGTCTAAAGTATGTCGCCATAACAACCTTGAGTTGTGTTCCGGCATTAGTGACCAGGTTCCAGTCTCCCTTAAGAGGGCAGCAGCGCATTTGTAGCACCTTTGGTGTTGCAAATGTCCATAGGCGAGGGTAACCGCTCTCCATCAAGTGGGCCGTCTGCCTGTCTGCTAACCTCCTGCAATAAAAAAAAAAATCCTTCTTCATTACATGCCCATACCACCTTAATCTTATTTATATCGAGGGCTTCATAACATATACGCAAATACGTATACGCAAAAATGCAATTTTTTGTTGTTTACTAAAAACTGTGCCTGTTATAATTTAGAAAGTCTTACCAGTATACCAGTGTACCTAAAAAGAAGAGTATTCTATGTATATTTAGATAGTATGTTTTATTCACAATTTAGTCCCTTGTGTAAAACTGCATTTATGTCTTGTGTACGCCCATTTGTTATGAAGCCTTCGATATATCTCCCTAACAAACGTAAAATAATGCAACAAAATCAAAAATTTGCTCGAATCTGCTCAGAAACAGGCCTCTTTATCCGTTTACGCTTAAAAATCTGGATTATGTCGTAAAATTATTTTATGTCTTATCTAGTTTGGATTCGATCAAAAATCTAGTTCACGATGGAATCGTTAGGTGACGTAAGACTTCTTTGTAATAGGTGTTAAATTACAAGGCTGTTATACGGTTTTATTAGCACGTATATTATGATCTAAGATAACTCGAGTTACTGTCTGGTTAGGTTTTTGAAAAAATATTCAAATGAATCATACCTCACATTTGTTTTTTCTAGATGACCCTGGATAAAATTTATGCGAATGAAATATTACTAAAACTGTTCAAAATTATGCTAGTGATTATTTAAATTTCATTACCTAATGTTCCTGTTACACTTGGGAGAATGTTAGTGTTGGGGCAGTCACTGCGTTACAGTTGCAATACAGATGAAGCAAAGTGTTTAATGCATTATTTGAGATCCCACATTGTTATCAACATTGAATATTGACAGATAACTGTTGTACCAGTATACGTGCACTAAAGTGTTTATTATAACTAAATGCATTTGATCCCAGTCACTAACACAGGTAGAGTAGTGGGTACACAGCAGCATGATAGAGGGTAGTTGAACGAGAAGCTCTCATGGGCGTCTAATAGAAGGCAAATTGAAAGTCGTCGGTGTGCTATACAGCTTACAATGGAACGTCACAGAGAAGCTGTTTCAGGAGTAGTTTTCGTTATATTATCCATAACAACTTGAGTTGTGTTCCGGCATTAGTGACCAGGTTCCAATCTACCTTAAGAGAGCACCTTTGGTGTTGTAAATGTATATAGGCGATGGTAACCGCTTTCCATCAGGTGGGCCTGTACTGATTAAGGATACTACTCCAGGGAACTATTGATGTCGAAAATATTTTATCAGCCCAATGTTACACGTAAAGCAACCACCACCAGTATCTTTACTTTTTCGCCATTACACAAATCGCTACAACATTAGTGATTATGTAAGGCACATCATATTCCTAGGATATATATATACAGTCAAGCGATGATTACGATACTGGCAAGACGTAGTACTTTCGATTAGCGATATAGTGACGGACTTTGCGCGTGTTATTGAATCGTGCAGTTTATACAGTGTATAGTTATATTTCTACCTGTTTTATATATGTGTTTGTACAATTCTAATAAACTCTATAGTAATTCTAACGGCGTTTTAATTCGAGTCCTGTGTAGCTCGTAACAATATGATGATTTTGGTGTGCCGGAGGAAGTATCTCTTAATGGAGGAGTATGATAAGAAAGGGCATATTGTGACGACCTCAAATAATTGGGAGAAGGTGAAAGAAAAGAAAGGAAGATAATAAAGATATTGACTTAACATTTCTGTCATGTCATGTCTGGAAGAGATCGCTATTTAGCGATAAGATCCCGATTGGTGTACTATAGTGTCATCTTTCTATCTACCTTGACAATGATGTTGAGGTTGTGCCTTGTACAACTTGCTGAGTTAGAAAAAGATTTAGTTAAGATTCCCTATTTTGAGTTGCCTTTTTGTTTACCTAGATTTAAATTTAAGTTCTGGTTCCAATAAGATCGATTCATGATTTTATTTATTGGAAATATAATTGTGACATAATAACTTTTAATGGCTTTTAAACGCAGTTGGATTTGTACGGTTCCTTAGTTATTTTGGTACGAACGGAATCGTTGTAATACTGTCATGTAATTCTGTGTCTCTAATGTATCTTATGAATCACGGTCATTTTTCGCAGAAACTACTGAATCGCAATATAAACTGATTGTGACGATTTACTTCACTTGATCGATTATTTAAGGACTTGTTGCGATAATCGAGTGAAATAAGACTTGAACAGAAAACTAGATCGTTTGGTACGCAGAGGTCAATGGAAACGATTTCCTTTTTAAATTCTTTAATTATGTCTATATCTATTCTTTATATAGTTTGGACTGTCATGTTTGGAGCAATTAAATTTAAATAGTAGGTACGGATGATGACTAATCTATTATGACACATAGATTGTGCTGTCATGTGAGTATAAAGTTCCATTTAAGCAGTAAAACAATGCCGCAAATGTTTGTGTACAACACGTACGTATAGTTGTATTTGATTCTTCAATCGTTACTGTAGTAGATTCGGGGGTATTTGCTAATATTATGTATATACTTATTACTTATATCGGTATTGGCACGCATGTCACCCTTCGTAACGTCAACCTAACATTTCTCGGCCTTCCTCTTCGACCGGACCTGGCGGAGGCGGCATGGCTAGACATTTGGTAGACATAATTAGCTGGTCTCCGTAAAACGTGGCCGTACAGCGTAAGTGACACTCTTGCAGTCTAACTGCTATGTAGGTGACATGCGTACCAATGGTCTCAAAACCCCCTGTTTTAAAATTCCTGCACGGAAAAAAATCCTTGTGTTCACTTGGTCAGTTTTTAGTTGTTTAACGATTTCACTTCATGCATACATATTATCACGCCTGTTTTCTATAGGGGTAGGAGGGTTTCCACTTGCTACGATCTTCACAGATATCTTTTTGCTTCCTTTACATTCATTAACCTCTTCTTACTTACACGTTTATTGTAGGTGCTTTTGACTTGGCCGTTCTCTAAGACACCTGCGATTTGATCATGGTAAGTACTTTGCGGCCCACCAGCTCTAATTCTACTTTTTTCGTCAATTATAATAAATAACCTTTACATTTCTTTGCCAACTCTTGTTCTTATATCTTCGTTCAATCCAACGACGTTCCTCTATCATATTGTTTTTTATCGTATCATTCACTTTTCATTCTAAACGGATGGTCAGACATGACATGGCTCGTGCTTCGTTATTATACTCTGGGACATGACGATCTCACAAGGATTCTGTTTTTGTCAAAACTGTTACAAAGTTCTAAAAAAATTAGTTGAAATTTAAATAACTTAAATTGTCATAAACACATTAGTACATAGTTTTTAGATGCAATATTGTCATAAAACCCACAGATCTAGAGAAGAAGATGATTTTTCAAAAATAAAACAACATACTGACTGACATAGGAAGATTTTTATCTCACACCAAATGAAGAAGTCTGTGTAACGTGCTCGGGCCAACGCCCTGCGCAGTTTATGATATTTTTCACTGCAATCCGTTCATAAGAGTGTTAGGGTTACCACCTCGGAAGTAGGACGAGATATATATGACATAGCCAATATTTGAATTTCCTGTAATAATGCTTTTGCCGTTTTCCTTCTTTATTTTATTGTAATCCAATTTATGTATAAGACAAGCGTAATTTGGTGTAGGACTTACGATACCCGGTGTCCCTTCATCTCTAGTGAGTTATTGTATTAACGACACCTTAAATACCAGCTCAGCTAAACCAGAATATAGTATAAATAAGTATATCAAATGTGTATGCGGTTAGTCTTGAAGTATTCTACAATGTGTTTTATGAAACATCACACAATGTTGTTTGTTGAAACTCATCACGAGTTAAATCCATTGTTGTCGATTAGCGACGTCTAGAGAACTATTCGTTATGTATCTAAAGAAGTCTGAAAGAGTGGTTTCATTGTAAACTCTCGAAGTGACAACCCTATTGACATATGCGTCTAACCGACTCGTTAAAACGCAAGGCGGCAAGAAACAATGCGATCTCCGCATCACATCTGGATCGTCCAACACGAGGCTCGAGTTGTGACGTAATGTAGCACGCCAGCAGAGTCGTTAATGGCGTACGGTTGTTTTGTAAACAGTTAATTGTACTCGAAAATTGCTCTAATGAAGCAATATTAATGTTGTGATGGATCTGTCACTTTCATACGTTACGACCGGTTGAGATTTTGTTATAATTTTACCGAGATTTTGTTTTGTCTATGTTAAAATTATGTTTGATAACTTTACGCTGGCACTTAGGATTCCATTATATTTATCGTGTATTGCATTAAGTATAATAAACATCTATATCCTTTGAACTGGTTATTTAAATGCAGCTAACAGCAGACCACATCTGTTTCTAAATTATCTACAGTCTAGAAATGGAAAGACTGGTCGCTTCGTACTCTAAATTTATTTTTTAACCTGGACTAGAATTTGGATAAGACCTTTAGGTAATTTTCAAAATTACATGAAATTGATCACTCGATGTAGGTACTACTACATCCTGGACGTCTAGCCTGTGTGCGGTACATGCCTAATACGCTCGCTTACGGCGAGCCTGCTAAAATGAGATACGATGTAAATTTGCAATTCACATTCATTAAATTATTTTAATCCAAAACACAGTTAAGGACTTTTCTAATTTAAAACGTATAGTCATTGGAGTATATTACACGCATTTCATCTGACAGTCGCAGCCACTTTCTAAACCCGGTCCTAAAAGGGAGGCGGTCCTTACGCAATCAATAAAACAAGCGACATTGTCACCACTTCCACTTGATGCTTTAAGAGTTTAAGCTAACACGAAGCATCCCGTTGCGTACTAGACTACAAATATTAAAGTAACGCTCCTTTTCACACAGTTAAAGTGTTTTATAATTGAGTCTCTAAATAAGCGGCGAGGGGTCGTTAATGGTTCTTTCCAACAAAATCTGTGCGATGAGTTGCTTGGTGTGCCATATTCCAAATTATTAAAGAGAATTTTGGATTTTTTGATGATGTACTTTTTACGTGAGACTGCGTAAGGAACATCAGTGTGCAAGCTGTAGAATGGATTCTAGTGGGTTTACCACATCCCTTAATTAAGGGACTCTTGTTGAAAGGCTCTTTAAACACATATGTGAAGTCTCCAAGATGTATTATACAACCAAAAATTAAGGAAATTCGCTGCGCCGGCCGCTATTGTAGAGGAGCAGTAATTTTCTCTGCTTTGTGCTGGCAACATATCTGCTCTGTTTATTTTACAGTTGACCATGGGCGACGGTAACCACGCCACTTAGCATCACGTTGAGTGCGTACTTATTTCCCTATACGAAAACATTAAGAAAAAAAAAGATTCATCACCTATTAATTATCGGGTTAGTAAGGTATGAGTATTGATTATGTAGCTTAGTGGAGGCTAATCTATTTTTTGTTCTGCAGAACCATGTAACACGAGAAAGCGTAAGAATTTTTTAAGTAATAATATATGTCCATGGTTGTCCGGGTTTCAAAGATCTTAAATCTTGATTTTATTACACTTCAACAATCACATTATAAGTGCGCTACTTGTAAATAAAAAATAATCTACAATACAGTCTACCAACCCAAGAATTTCATTGACAGTTTTATTAGCACAAGGTGTGGTCATTGTTTACCGTATCCTTTTATATTGGATCTTGATAGAATTGATCTCATTTCGCACAGTTAAGTATATGCGCGTGTAATATTGTATCCACTTATACATTGTCGTACCGTACATGTATGTACAATCTGGCATGACAAAGCTTTCAAGTGAATATTAAACGCTTAGCGAATCAGTGAACCCGTAAAAGTGGGTTATGTCATTCGATTGAATTCAGGCTCGATCGGATTCAGGAATTACGATTCGCGTTTATTTCGCGTACAATAACGAACTGGGGAGAAATTCTCGCCGAGGTTTCCCTGTGCGCTTCGACATGGAGAGCATTTTAAGAAGGCCGTCCTGAAATTGTATTAATGCGGGTCACGTGTTAGCAATGCCTTTGGTATTGCAAATATCCACCACCAGCTGTAGTACCAATTACGGTCACTACCAAGTGGGACAATGCTGCATTTACCATCAAAACTATCGTGAAATTTGGGTATATTTTTTTAATGCATGAGTTCAGTAAACAGACAGACGGCCTACCTGATGATTAATTCAAATTCGAATTTCAAATTCAAATTTTTTTATTCAAAATAAGTTCCACTGGAGAACACTTTGAAGGTCATACATATACATTAAAATTTATTTTACTTCCTAGTCTATTAACACCGCTTCGCAACGTGTTATTGCTGTTAAGGAGAAGAAGCGGCAAGAAACTCCCAGCAACACGTCTAGCTAAAAATTGTTTTTCTTTATATTTGTTTTTCTATTTATATTTAAGTACTTTTTTTAAAGTTTTATACAGAATTATGTTACAGAATGACTTTTGAAGAATTAATGGAGTTGTAAGCCACTGATGCCCGGACACAACTCAAGGTTTTTATGGCTGCATATTTTAGACCAGGGTTGGTAGCCATCCAAATAGGCAAAACTCTACCGCTTGGCTGTGGATGGTTTTATCGCTTCCTATAATAGGCTGCCAGGCCGCAGGAAATTGTATGCTTTCTACGGATTCTACGGATGACAACTAAAATATTGAGATTGAATATAATAGATGTTAGTTTATTACACGGTCTATGTAGGTGTATATATATATATATATATATATATATATTATATATATATATATATATATATATATATATATATATATATATAAAATATATATAATATATATATATATAGGGGTGAAGCTATTTTTTAACATTTTTGATATAACACGATATAATTAATTCTATTAAAAATATAAAACCTGATTCTATTTATCTACAGTTTTTTTTTATATATTTTTTTTTTTTTTCTTAGATTTTTTTTTCGAATTTATAAAGTTCGTTTAAAAATACTTTCACCATCGATATATATACACCTACATTTATACTTAATACATGTGTAGAACCTGTAGAAATTGTACACCTCCTACAGATTCCGAAAATGCAATTTTCAGAATTTTTGTCTGTTTATTAAGAGTCACATGAAAACTATTGAACGGATTAGAATGAAACTCCACACAGATCTGGCTTATTCCCGGGTTATTAATACTTTACATGTCATGAGCAGGCGGACCTCTGTCGCAGACGGCGAACAGAGGTTCACAGGCGGCGCTTTGCTAATCTCCTACCGATAACATAGTAGGACTGGTGGGTCGAGAGACCCTCCCGACGAGCCCACCCAGTGCTGTGGGGTGTTCTGGTCACGGACATCCCTCCTTGTCGGCTTGCATGGTGGTGTCACGGCAGTCATACCCATGGTTACGGTCCCGTGGCGCCTCATCATAATGCATAGGGACGTTGGAAGGTTAAGTGAGTAGTCTGGCGGGTGGTGCTTGCAAGCTCTTAAGTTGAAGCTTGTGTGCGACACCAGCTGCCGGAAGTCCTACATACCCCTTGGTAGCATCCCCGGGGCTTGAGGATATGCGAAAATGCATTCCCCGAGCTTTGACAAAAGAAAGGATGCTTTACATGTCGATAAGTGACGTAATTATTTGAAGACGAATGAACAAAAAGACTGCGGTGCGGTTGCGTATTTTTTGGTGCCGCCGCGATTCAGTAACACGTTGTCATGGATAAGCAAATGAAGGTTCGCTGCCACAACTGGTATATAATAAATTAGTAAAAATTACTACTTTTGTACAAAATCCGGATATTAAATCAAATGAACGCTCGCTAACTAAATTTATACGTCTTAATTATCTTCAAAGTTGCGAAAACGTGAGCAATAACTGTATTAAGACCTAATTTGCAGATTTTCGGAACATTTCCGTTTGAACATCGTGTTGATTACATTAAAATTCGTAACGTGTACGGAATATTAGCCTTTTTTGTTCGGAAATAATTAGCGGGGCGTGGGTATGCTCATCGAATAAACAATGGTATGTTGCGATCTTGATAACGTAACTTGTATTTTCTGTGAAAGGGGTCAAGTGCGACAATGAACTTCACGACCAACATTACTTGAGCTGCTAAATATTATCCACTTATCCGTGCAAAAACGAAGAAGGAATACAATTTCCTGCGGCCGGGCGGCCTGTCGTAAGAGGCGACAAAACAACCCACAGCCGGTAGGGCACTATCACCCCTGGTCTAAAGTTTGCCACAATAACAACCTTGAGTTGTGTTTCGGCATTAGTGGCTAGGTTCCAGTCTCCCTTAAGAAAGCAGCAGCGCCTTTGTAGCACCTTTGGTGTTACAAATGTAGGCGATGGCAACGCTTTCCATCAAGTGGGCCGTCTGCCCGTCTGCTGAACTCATGCAACTAAAATAAAAAAAAACATAATATCTTTCTTTGTCTTCTGTAAGGTCCTGTATTCCCTGGAGTCTCCTACGCTGGTGTGGTTTGGCTTAAGGAAACTGGTTAGGCACGTTGGGAAACTTAGCCGTTACCCTCTGTGTCAGGTCCCGGTAGAAGGGCATAAGTAAGCCTAGTTTGACATCAGGAAGAATATGTGTGCTAATGTTCTCATAATAGAGGGTAGTGAAGACCCTGAGAAGACTAAATCTACTGTAATATGAGGAGAGAAACGAATGCATAGTTTGAGGCCCGAAGCGTAGCCGAGTGTAAACAGAATGGATTTAAGTAACCTTCAATTAGCAACGAGCCTTTTTAAAGTATACGTTTTTTCGTTTTCATACGGCTTAAGCTGTCACGCGGACAAGCTATTAATGCAAGGCTTTCATTTTTGACAAAATATTTATGGAACACAAAAAAGAAATATAATGTAAAAGTAGTAGAATCTACGTTGAAGGTTTACTAGAATATATCTTCCTTAATATTTGATTTTTATATATCTAATACCTAATATAAAACCAAATACACCAACTTTTTTTTGTGCTTTAGTCACAAAACGGCAAAAATTAGCCTTTATCAACCATAACTCTTCATCTTTTAAAATAAAACGGTATCACAGTCCCATAAGAATCGGCAGGTGCCAATATGGCTAATTAACAGTGTGAGCTTTGTTTCTCAAACATGTTGTTTGTCTGATATAACCATGGTGGTTCATGTTAAACTTGACGGTTTAAAAGAAACAATGGTGCATGACTAGTGTTGCCAAGTCTCAAGAAATGCAACGAAGGTTAAGACTTTCAAGTGTGCAATTCAGAGTCTCTAACATGAAACTTGCACGGGTCTTTAACGAATCGTACTGTTATATTTTGAATTTATTATTAAGTTCAATTATTTTTTTAAGACTTTCCAATAAAACCCGACCACCGACTGCACTCAAATTTCTGTTTATCAAATTGTTTTTCTACACCTACCTAGAAAACGCGTAGAATCTTATGTTCCTTCGGAATGATAAATATATAAAAAATTTAAACGTTTTGTAAAAAAATCTGAACAATCCAATCTACTGTTAGAATTAGGTTAGAGTTTATTAATTAGAAGCACTGAATACATATCCAAAATATAATATAATAATCAATATTGTGTCAACTGGTTGACTTGAATTTTAGCTTCTGACGTCACAATCTTCCACAATCCTTAATCTATAAAACTATCATAGTATTGTTATGATCCACAGGACTCGAGTAAAATGCCACTAGAATAAATATAGAATTTATTAGAACTGTACAAACGCGTATAAAACAAGTACAAATATAACTGGATACAACCAGTACAAACTGCACGATTCAATAACACGCGCAAAGTCCGTCACTATATCGCTTATCGAATGTACACTCTTGCTTTGATCGTGGTTCTTGCTAGACTGCCTCACCGGGCATTCCTTTTATTTTGTAAAAATACAATATGCCTCGATGCAAAACAATAACAAGAAGAATTAGTTCGACACACCTGGCTAATGACGGCCATAAAACAAATACAATACAAACAATGGAATGTTTTTCTTGATTACATTTTTTAAACACAAAGTAAACAAAAGAAGTTCAAATTTGGGAAAGGTGATATACCAGGTTTATGGCAGGCAGATGTGTATTCACTATCTGTCGGCATGTAACAGTATTTTTTAGTTTTTTTTAATATATCGCTAGTGCATTATATCATGTATTTTTTTCTCTTCTTCCAAGAGATGGAAAAATAACAAAGGAGAAAAAGACTTGGATTAGATGTATGTAATCATACAAAATATGAAATCGATATAAGTCTGTTTGCAAACAGACTTGTATCCATTTCAATGACAAAATGTCATTGAAATGCCTATGTTGAATGCGACCAACCCTAAGCAGTTATTAAAATGCTCAATAAATTCTACATTTAACTCTCTCTCTTTTCTTTCACCATATCCCAATTATTGGGGCCGGCACAATATGTCTTTTCCATCCACAATCCTCTATTCTGATATACATCTTCTGTCACACCACAAATCATCATATCATCCTTCACACAGTCCATCCATCTTTTTTTGGTCTACCTTCACATCTTTACCCATCCATCTTGTGTCATTCTACATTCACAATAAATTCTATATTTATATACGTATGTCAAGTATGATTTTTTTACGGAAGGTAATAACATAGCAACACTGGGCTCCGCGGTAATGACTTATTGCGTAATATGGGGTCATTCAATTGTCTTGGATAATATTGGTTCAGATGTTTCATTGCATTCACGTAAGATTTACGTAATACTATGTTAGATAAATATTTGACAAAGTACTGTTTGTTTACTGTAAGGAAATGTGATATTTGAACTAATAAAACTTGCTTTATATGTTTGATGCAGTCATTATTAGTTTTGGCGAATGTAGAAAATGTAGCTGTCCGTGCTTTGTCGTTTGAAATTGAGGTGGAAATTTTCCAAAAAGGTCGAAGGACGAGATTTGTTAAATAGTTTTTGGGATAGGTTATTTCCGCTTAAATATTCTTTCGTGTATAAATAGTCGTAGTAGCGTAATGGCTAGCGTACGCGTTTCAAATTCAAAACTCGCGGGTTCGAATCCTGACCAGAACGCATGCACCACTCATCCTGACCTAATGTGCATATTGTTATAATTATCATTTTCTAACAACTGTGAACTAGGAAATCGTCATGAAACCTGTACATCGAGATAACTGGTAATCCTCCCAAGCCGCTTTGACTAGCGTAGCGGGTATATTGCCCATTCCCGAATGGTGGGGAGGCCCGAACCTAGCAGTGGGGTTTGTGGTATGGGTTTATGGACTGTTATTATTATTATTATAAATATTTTTTCGGATTACGTAGCGAAATGTCCCGTCCATGACGTCTGTAGAAATAATCACTGGGCATGGACTGATAAACACGTAACCGTTTATTTTTTGGAACCAAAATCGTGTTCTTTGTCAAAATTATGCATATACTTGTGCACTTGGTATTAAAGAAGTATTCAATTTGAACTTAAAACAATAAAAATCTACGACCAGCAATAAATAGTTCCGATCTATTTTAATGAGAAAACCGCTAATCCGAGATATGATGCCGTGACGGTATGCGCTTGCGCAACTTTTTGCACGTTAAATTGCGGTTAACGTCTGGTTAATTATGTGGTATTCGCCACATTTGCTCTAGTTTCGACCCTTCAGACTCTAGTACATTAGTTTATTATAAAACAGTGCATATAAATTATGTGTAAAATATTTTCATTCATATTGCAAATGAGTCCGGCCATGCACAGAAAGTAAAGTAAGGAAGATTGCGTAAAGACGAAGAATATTCGCAGTTCTTGTTATTTGGCTACGAAATAATATACAGAATGTAATCAAAACTACAATATACCATGTAATAGGAATACTATTAACTATACCTCAAAAACTACTTGACACTTATTGTTTATTTTCGTTTAAAGTATTTTTGGAGATCTTCAATTTTTTTTTAATTTTCCAGTGAGTGACACTTTTATGAATTTGGAAGCTAATATCACCGCAAATATTTATTTATTCAAAAATCAATTAAAGAACATTGTCGTGATATTTTATAATTTAACAAGGAATATTATGTGTCCAGGTTATGGAATGAACTCCCGCGGTTTTCCCAGAGTGCTACAATATGGGGCTCTTCAAAAACGGCGTGAACAGATACGTAAGGTCTTAACAAGGCGGCTCCCTTAGTGTTGCAGATGTCCATGGGCGAGGGTAGCCACCTATTACCAGGTCCATTTACCAGCTTGCCTACAAGCAAACATAAAAAAATATACTTCAGATCACTATGAATCTAATACAGGTATCATTTTTTTCCATTACATGTACAGAAGGCCATCCCTAATTTTTAGTTGTTTCCCGTTTTTACTCATTTAGACTATACCTTGCCAAAATTTCATATAATATATAGACCGAATAGTTTATCAAAAAAATATTGTAACATAAAGACAGACAGTTAGATAGATAGCGAAAACATGTTCCGAGGAACCCTTTATAATGGTGCCTACGTCTTCTTTCTGCCAATACACCTATCCATCATCATAGCTATCGGCTAGGTGTTTATCCGCACTTCCTTGAGCTGCTTCGCTCATGCATGCAGCGTTTCATAGAACATTGCTCTCGCGCGCCGTGGGGATTTGGAAAGAGCAAAAAGAAAACTTAAGTTAAATTTTAGTTGAAATGGCTACGGAACCTTTATAATAGAATAGAATCTTAATTATCGGTCCGATGCCAACGTAGTCGGGCGATATTGATTGAAACGGGAAAAAGCTGGCAAAGAATTCAAATCAATCCGTACTGGAGAAAAGGCAACTTTCTCGTGCGGAAATGTAGTTAATATCGCCATATAATTGCAAATTCCAGTGAATCAATGTAATTAAAATAGTATCATGATCACGCTGGGTGTATGGATAGCTTTTTATAAATGCACCTTTTGTGGTATACATAAAGCATACTTTAGTATTAAAGACTAGGGCATAAATTGGCTTGCAATATTTCCATAGTTCATTAGTATTTTCATACCAGCAGCTTCTAGATCAACTGTGAAACTGAATATTAAACTAGAAGATTGATGGGTACAAATGCAAAGGCAGGCTAACAAGAGGTGGATGGATTGTGTAAAGGATGGCAAGTTGATTTATGGAGTGAAAGAGGACGTATGTCAGATCAGAGAAGTATGGAAGGAAAATACATTATTGTACTGACCGCAAATAATTGGGAGGAGGTGAAAGAAAAGAGAGCCTCTAGCTCAACTGTACTCTGCTAGCATTATCAGTGTTCAATGTAAGATGATAATTTCTTGTACAGCAATACAAATAAAGTGATAGATTGAAACAATATTTAATTATGCACTAAGGGAGATGTTATGGTTAAAAAGTGATCGCTTCTGGACATGCCTAGGATTATATTGAAATGATAAGGCGATACTGTTATATATAATTATAACATGCCGGCATACATTGTATTAATAGTAAGATTCACAATATGCGTTGAAGTATAACAAGTTAAGTAACACATATTATAAGTTGTATCAAATATAATAACATCTTGACGATGCTGGGATCTACAGTGCATCTCCTATATTCCTGGAGGCTCGTCATGAATTTTACTCCACCAGGCGTAAGAAACCGAAGAAAACTATATCTTTACTGTTCAGAGTCTGAGGTTGGCACCAACAGTATACTGAGGGTTGTTTGCCGAAGAATGGACTTTTTTTTCTTTTTCTTCCTTACTGGGTGAGGCTAATTATCTAGTGTCGAGGGAAGGGTGGAATCAGGTCATTCTTTGTAGTGTGTTCTGTCATGTCTTGTAATGTAAATAATTATTGTTACCAACGATTAAATATAAAAACTTGAAAATAAATTCATAATTACCAGTCCAATCGTTGATATGTCTTCCAAAGCGGACATGTGTGTTGGCAGAACCGCTCCAGTTGATGCAACTGTTAAAGTATTCTTATATCTGACAATGAAAAGTTTTCTGTGTTCAGAATATATTATAGTCGCTCGATTCCTTCTAACATAAATAAAATTCTATTCAGCTATAAGCTTTAAATAGATAATAATAATGGGAGCTTGTGCCGCAATATAAAAAGGCTTGTTAAAATCGGTCACAGGTTTAATCAAATTTCATGCTCGGCTCGGCCACGCCAGGCCTGGAGGTCGCTGGAGCCATGGTCAGTTTGCACGAATAAATAAATATGATAAACCGGTCAGCTGAGAATCTGAAACGCGCATCTACCTACTGTCTATTACAAAATTGGTTGGTTCGGTTTTCTAGTATTATAGTTGACAAAGAAGTTTCGCCAGTGCATAGAAGAAGAATGCTACGAATGACTATCGCCCTATAACAAAAGTACCTGAAGAGCTCCTAAATCTTTTATCACTGGATAGCACCACAGTCTTTCATTGTTAGCCCATCTGATGCAAAGTTGTTATTGTCGCTTATGGCCTTTGTAACATCAGAAGTGTTATCAAAGCGCTAGCGCGCGAAGATGTTAATGACAACGTTTAAGATACCCCTATATCGTAGTGTTTAGAGAAAACCTCAGCTGGGAGTTCATTAAAAATCCTTAAGAGAAGCAAGAGTAAATGATCTTGAGAATCGTTGCGTACGTGAGCGCAATGTCTCTGGAGATGGGGATGAACATTTCAGGCGATGACGAGCGGTTCAGTAGTAGAAAGAAATCCAAGGCATAATTCTGAAAAGATTCTTCGGAACACTCTGTTATCAGCAAAAGAGACGACACGACGACGAGATTTTTTCCTCCCCATTTAATATTATTTCCTGGCATTCTTTTATGAGATTACTGCTTTGCAAGAAATTGTTAAATGAACAGCGAAATCGTTTCCAAAACTGAAAGCTCCGAATGGAAAATAAATTCCACCGTCTGATATAATTTATTTCTGCACATTAAAGCCGGACTCGCCGCATGGGTACCTTACGGCCATTAGTCTAGCTGGACCAGCGGCAGCGAAAAACTAAAGTGCACATTAGTAGAGAACTGTTTACGTCTGTCGGGCACAACTTCCTAGTAAGGACGGGCATGAGAAATTGAAATAATCGATGAAATCTTTTTTCATGTCTGAAAGCAAACTGTCCCCTTGGTGGTAAGTGATTATCGTCGCCCATGGGCGTGAGCCGATGTGTTGCCTACGCCCTTTTTGAAAAGCCTTATATTGTAGCGCTTTGAGAATAACGTGGAAGGGAGGGAGTTCATTCCGGAGCTTGCACACGTATGACATAAAGGGGCGGCCGCCGCGTGCAGTGGACGACTTCTAAATGTCTAGGAAGTGTGGATGAACTCCCAATCACCAGCGAGGGGCGTGATAATAGATTGGCGACGTAGGCGCCTAATCAAATCTTTCAGTAATATAAATTAAAATCATCATCAACCACTCGTCCGCCTGCCATTGCTTTGATTTCCTCATTCAGTCCAACCGGCGATCTTTCGCAAGTCGGTCCACCTAAATTTAAACTCGTGCTTTTCCGTTAAGAATTAGTTTTTACGAAGCAAAGTAATTGGAACTGTTGGAAAACCTTGGACATGTGACATTTACGTTAGTGTGGTGTTATAATCGTTATGTGTTGCTAATCGAATTAGTTAAATATTTATTGCAGTCAATTAATTTATTTATATTAGTATAATGTAGTTGAACGGTAGTACATACGTTTATATTGTACATATTAATACATTTGTTCAACCACAATAATTTCTGAAATTGAGTACCTTGATAACATTTCACAATTATTTTTTTTAATGTTCATATAAATGGGCCGGCATTATAATACTTTGTTATCATTGTTCTCTTAAAATATCATGAAAAATAATGATTGTATAAAAAATAATTAATATGTTATTTGACTCATTAAAGTGTACACCTACTCTATTATTAGTTTGAGCTAAAATTTATTTTGGCGTTAGTAAGTTCCTTATTGAAAAATGTTGTACTATACTATAGGATTGTCTTAAGGTTTTACTCGCAAGAATGGTTTTGGAAAGGAAGTTGAAATGTAGGTATATTTTTATGGTTTTTACTAGACGTAGCGGTCATCACCGCTTGCTTCGGTCATGACGCTCATATACGCAACTTCATGCGCACCTCAGGATTCAGAATGAACTCCCAGCTTAGATATGTCCTTACCCCCGAATGTTTTTTTTATAAAGAAAAGAAGTAACAAAATTCTCAATGTAAGCACATTTTGGTATCACCTCTGGTGTTGCATATGTCTATAGCGGTAACCACTTACCATGAGGTGAGCCGTGGTTACAACTTGTTTTTCGTTTCTTTTAGTATCGAACGTTTGAATATGTGTCCCATCACTATACCACCTTACTGGCACCGAGTTTCCACGTACATCAACTGAGCTCAGTTTATTTTACTTAGCGAAGTAACAACTTTGTTTTTAATGGCGGAAACATTTTATATTTATTCAAGGGTTCTTGTTACTTTTATTTGAGATAGATGTTTCTGCGATAAGAGTTTGTTAAATCTTAAAGCAAGAGTGATAAATCAGAATAAATATCAATATATAGATGTTTGTCTATTCCGTGTCTGAGAATGAAATGATATGTCATGTAAAATAGGATAGTAGGGTAGTTGACATTCTACTATGACATTGTTTATCGTTATTCACAACTTCGCAGCCTCTTAAATTTTGTGCGAGCGTAGCAAGACATGACAACGAGTCCAACAGCGCATTTTTTTGTTGTTTAAATAGTGATGCAATTATTTTTATCACCTTATTATGAAAGTAAATCGTTTACAGTGTTTTAACGCCGGCTCTTTTATATAATTCGCTAGCTGTCCCGGCAGATGTCGTCCTGCCCGGAAAAGCTTAATCGATATGCCGACAGCAGCGCCACCTACCGGGTCCAATTGTGAACCAACTCAGAAACCTTCTCTTCTAACAACAACTTTGCTAAAGATCATCACATGATCAAATGACTTACGATTCCATAAATGACATACAGACAAACATTCATTTTTATATATACAAGAAGATGTTTTAAAATTCATTGCAAAATGTGTTACCTACAGATTGTTATCCAGAAACATGTGTTTAATTACAGACTTTCTAGTAGTTTTATTAGTGTAACAATTTTGTTTTAATAACCTAAAACTACATTGTGTTTTTTTATGTATACGCAAACTGGCAGATGGGTCCACTTGATGGCATAGCCGTTGCCCATGGACATCTGCATCACTAAGGGAGCCGATGCGTTGCCTACCTCGTTGAGAATTTAAAAATCTTTTTACGCCCTTTTTGAAGAGCCTCATATTGTAGCGCTCTGGGAAAACCGCAGGAGGGAGCTCATTCCACATTCGCGTACTCTAATTTGGTTTTATTTTTAATTACTTCTGTCGTTTGACCAGTGCTTTTGTATGTAGGTACACTTACTCCAGAAGAGTGATAGTTTTCATATGGAGATATATATAAAATCTCCTACTTCGTTCTATGTACCGATATTCTGTAAAATTTGACAGAAAATTAAAAGTACGCATTTTATCTCCTCAAATCTACATCGAACGACGCCTGCATTGAAACAATACAGTATTGTTCGATATTGAAACAACCTTGACTTGGATTTAATAAAATATATCAATTTAAAATTAACAATTAAACTTCCTCATTTTTCTGAGAGCCTTGAAGTTGTGTGTTCCGGTATTTTAAAGTACTAGCTCAATTGAATCGGGTACAACGGGTACATTCTGTACAATGAGCAAAATTGAAATATCTGTCTGTGATTTCAAAATAAGCGCCAAATTTTTAGGGAAAACTGCTATTTGCACGATGTTTAATCCAATGAGATCAGCGCTGGTTGTGAAAGCAGCATTATGCTGGGAAATGGGAGTTTTTAGGACACCATGTTTGTTATCTTTTATTTTGTATTTCTGTTTGTGTCACAGAATATCGGCGTGAAACGTGTTTCCTATCTCTCCTTCTATCCCATCGTCTCTACCTCATTCTAAAAATTGGCCACGTTTTGGCGCGCCCTGATGTTGCTAACGTCTATAGGAGAAGGTAACTATTTTGGATTAAGTGGACCGTCTGCCTGTTTACCTGCTTCGCCATAAGAAATACACAGATTATCCTGTCCTAAACAAATACTTGTTGGCATCCTAAAACATATGGCAGCTGATATGTATTTATAGAAGATGTCATGAAGTATAGTAGTAGTAATTGGGATTGTTCACTTTTTTTCAATCTAGCTATTTGAAAAACCATTTCGAGGAATAGAGTCCCTAATCATTTCTGTCTAGTTAAAATTCCAAAAAACGTACGATCTTCTTGTATTTTGTAAGAAATGCGTTTGACCTTTATTTAACGATAACTATAGAAAATAATAATGGTTGAACACGAAAATTATAAGCCTAGCGACAAAAAACACTAAAATGATCACGATACGTAATGAGTAATGACAGTGACATTTAAATAGTAGCACAGATTACTATGATTATATATAGATAAAACTTACTTTTATTATTTTTGTTTTCTAATCAAAGAAATCAATGTAAATTTGTCCCTTATGACGTCATCGGAGAAATAATTTTAAAATCGAATTATAGAAAAACTAACTAGCTTAAAATACAAAAATATTCAAATTAGTATCTTAAAATACCCTATTTTACGTAATAAAAATATAAAATCAGAGGTTATTTTTTTGTGAACAATCCCCATTACTCGTATAATAATGGCATCATAGATTAGATTATATGATAAAGAAAGGAATATTTATTTCTAAAAATGCGACAATTTAACATATGAAACTATGTAAGCAATTGTATAACTTCGACAGTTGTGAAAATAAGTAGTTGTATCGTTATAACTTTGTTCCCGTCACTTGAGACACCGATTGTTTACAGAAGTCGATGGGTGGTGGTTGTTTTCGCACTCAAATATAAAAACGGCTAGTATTTGTTGGAAACGGGTTATTCGACTGTGATTTGTGTACCTGTAAACGTTAAAGTGTAGTATGAAGTTTATAATAGAAATTGTGTTTAGATGTGGACCGTGAAATAAAGTGTTGAAATCATGCATTGTATTTTACTGAAGTACAGCATCCTACATACTTGACTTCTTATTCTTCCTAATTATAAATGACCGCCTTTAGAATTTTTGTGTTTGTCTCAAAGTTTGTCCATAATAAGCTCTGAAACAATTTTAGTGTTTAGAACAGGAACGTTAAATTTTTGTGTGAACTCATAAAAATCAACAATTGTAACAGTACGCGTTACATCTTCATCCTATCGAGTTAGTGAATTTTAACTCGTTTACATTATTCAGGTTCCTGTCGAAAAACTTTTCTTCAGACAAGTCCGTGACACAAGGCGCGTCTGAATATAAGAAATTTTCCTTTAAATGAAAGGATAATTTAAAATTTATACGTAACGAAGCAACAAATTTCTATTAAATTAGTATCTTCTTAGTGAACACTGGACAACAAATTTTGAATTACAATACATATAACTTAAATTTTACGTCCTACTCTATGTACGCCGTTTCGAAATGTGTTATTGCTGTTAAGGAGAAGAAGCAGTAAGAAACTCTCCAGCAACACGTCTAGCATAAAATTGATTAACTCAAACTTTATAAATTTCATACAGAAATGTATTACATAATCATTTTTTTGCAGATTTTATAGAGTTGTAGCAAACAGTGCATACTCAGTAAGACAGACACAATAAAAGGAAATAAAAATATTATTATAGTTATAATTATGACATGAGGTACTGAAATTTTATACTGCAATATATAATATGCAAATAAGTAAAAAATGCCCAGTAAAGAACGCAACTCGTAAATAACACACTGCAATTACAGTTGGTGCCACCATTTCACTTATATTTTTTTTATATAGAAAAGATTCTATATATATATATATATATATATACACATACATACATACATACATAACTTCACGCCAGGTCCCTTGCGGGGTAGGCACGAACAACAGAGTGCCATACAGGCTTATTCTTACATACCTCACTTGCTTCTTTGACATTCATAGCTCTTGTCATGCACGCTCGTCTATTCTTAAGGCTCCTGACATCACCTTCTGCTAATACATGATCAATTTGATCATGAAGTGTGTCGTGCTTTTTTTTTTTTTTTTTTTTTTTTTTTTTATTGCAAGATCAGCAGACAGCAGACGCCACTGATGACAGCGTACCATCGCTATGACATTTGCAACACCAAAGTGCTACGAATGCCTGCTGCTCTTTAGGAGCCTGAACCTGTCACTAATGCCGAACACAACAAGTTGTTATGGCACATACTCTAGACAGGTGGTAGCCATCCGTCGGCATGCCTACCACCTAGCTGTGGTTGTTTTGTCGCCTCTTACGACAGCCGCCTGCCGCAGGAATTGTATTCTTTCTCCGTTCCTGCACGGACTTCCGCGACTTCTGCATCCATCCACTTTTGCATTGTATATCTGTTTAGTCATTCTTTCATCATACATTCTTTCCACATGCCCGAACCACCGGAGCATTCCTTTCCTTACCTTTACCCGACACTCTCTTTTAGACCAACTCTCTTTCTTACTTCGGTATTACGAACGCGGTCCGCGAGCGTCACTCCGCAGATTTTGCGCAGTGCTCGCATCTCTACAGCGTTTACTCTACTTTCATGCTCTCTGTTCATACCCAACTCTCGCTTCATACGTGAGCGTAGTACAGCACCGCGTTATATATGGCAAGCTGGGCCTTCTGGCTGATATATATATATATATATATATATATGATTTAAAAATTTAATTAAGAAATTAAAATTTTAAATCAACATCTTATCATTTTAAACATATTTTTAAACTTAAACTAGTCATACATTAAAAGTCTTATTCAGTTCCGGTACAATTTTGTAAATTTCTTTGCTATTCTTTTGTATGTACTATACTTTTCTTTTTATTAAATTTATTATCTAAAATGCTTCACACATATTCATATACATTAGAAATTACGTTTGAACTGTGGCACAGAAACCTCATGGGTTTATTCGTTCCGCAGGGAGTCGTGTACACAATATTGTTTAAATATCAAAAAAAGGAGCAGAGGAGAGTAATTGTTATCATCATTCTAGTGTTTAGTTTGGATTAGATAATAATAGCGGGGTATGATCTTTCTAGTATATGGTTCTCATTTTAGTCCCAGGTCTTCACATGTGAGCATGATAGTCCGCTTTGGGAATCAGTGTAAAATATTTTTAGATTATTATTTGGTTGAAGATAATCTGAAAAGATTATATTCAATGTAATTAAATTCAGTAATATATATAGCTGTAAATATATATAGTAGTCATACATCAGATAATTTTGTTGTTTAGCTATTAATTAAATGAGGTTATAATCAATACATGGGAAGATATTTGCTCCCTAAGTCGTAAAAAGTGTGTGTGAGTTCTAAAAGTTTTGAAGTATGGGATGGAAAATTCGAAAATAATTATGTATAAGATTAATTCAATTTTATAGACGAGCCACAAGGTATTGTCAAAATATTGTCTAATGACTCATCGTGATATATTAGTTGTGATCGTGGCCCATTTTCAATTAACACAAACATACAACTTACTAATAATACACCATATGACACAAGCACGGGTCATCACATCATCTTGCGAAAAGATCGATTTTGTACAACGCGTTGGTGCGGCCATATTTAGACGACCCGCTCCCACTGATTCACTGCGCGTTAACACGCTATATAAATAAATATATTGTTACCTTAAGTTAATTTTGTTTATCATATGTCGAATGAATTCGTAGAATTACGAAATTTAAAGCATTGCACGATATTTGAGATTTTTAACGGATTCCTTATATGATCTTTATGAAATTGTAAGATCATCATTTTTATTTTATTTATGTAATTTTTATTTGATTAGTATATTCTTAAGTTTTAACGGCAAGTATACGTTATTAAATCTACGTTTTTACTGTTTTAAGCGCGGTATTGTATTTGATTTTTATTCTGACGTTTCGACCGCTTTCAGTGGTCGTGATCACGGAAGTCAAAGATCCCGAGTATCCAGTATATTAGTGAGTAGTATGTAATGTTAGTTATTGTTAGTCTACCCCCACCTTGTTAATTTTTATTTCTGTTTATGGATATTATTTCATATGGGAGCCTAATAGAATTTATCACCGCTTCGCAACATGCTGTGGCTTTGTCTTTCGTGATTACGACTACTGAAAAGTGATTGAAACGTCGAAATAAAAATCATCCAAATAGACGCGCTTAAAACAGTTGGCAGAACGCTATAATCTATGTGCCGCTGCACCGTGGTGGTATTAAATCGCGGGAAAGCACAATTAGGTGTGGTCGCCATGATGAGAGATGTTAATTTTTGCAGAATACACAATCGTAGGCTGAATCGTTAGTAACATCTTAAATAATCATAATTATGTAACGTAATAACTAAACACGTCTAGATCAGCTGGTTCAGCGGCGGAAATTGGTGAACCACTCAATCGGCACAATAAGAAACGGTTGAAACGCTTGGGCCGTGGGGTCCTGAGGCTGAGGCCCTGATCCTCTACCATAACGACTCATAGACTCTTCAGGTGATCAGAGGGCCTACCTCGAACAACGGATCAGTAAGGCGATCCAGCGAGAAAACGTAGCCAGCTTTCTGGGTATTTTACCTATAAAAACTATGCTCTAGCTAGGCTATAGTATTATATCTATAGTCTTGAAAACAATATGACTAAGTTAAGCTTCTTTTTATTGTATTGGCTAATAAAGTTATTGTAATAAATTGATACTTAATAAGATTTTAAAATTGAATAATTAGGTATGAATGTATTGGCGGACAAAGCCTAAACAAGTTTCTTTCTTCCTCTAATTATTGCACTCTGAAGTGGAAATTTTTGAGAGTAAAAATAATTTCAACAAAATCCGGTTCGAAAGAGATTTTATGAGTAGTTTTTGAGTTTAGTGTTTGTTGTGTAGCTAAATGACAAAGATTGAACAGTTATCTGACATCTACCTACTTTGATGATGTTATTAAATACTGAAAAAGAATTATGCTGAGTATCACTATGCAGACATTGCAGACTCAGATATTGCAAGCTGTAGCGTTTGTCCTGGCAATATTCCTATCAACTATGTTGCCATAATCACTTTTTAATTTTCGTATGTATATTAGGCCTTATGATGTAGGAACAAGTGTAGACAAATATATTTGATTTTCAAAATAGTAGGTATACTTGTTATGTCTTTAATTTCAAAAGTTAATTTTACTTTAAGCTTTTAAGATCAATTCGAAATTCGTGAAATCGCATAATAATATAACTTCAGCCCGCAGCAATATATCTGAATAAAGCCCTGTCTGTCCAAATGGGCGTAAGGAATATAAGTCAAGAATATTTTTTTTTATTGCCTGAAGCAGGCAAACAGGCAGTCGACCCACCTGTTAGAAAGTGATTACCGTCGCCTATGGATGTTTGCAACACCAGGGGTGCCGCCAACGCGTTGCCGACTTTTAAGAGATGTTATATTGTCCTTCTTTAAAAACCCCATGTCATAGCGCAAAGGGAAAACCGCGGCAGAAAGTTCCTTTCAAATTCTCCTCCAAAGCGCAAAGTGCGGTTGTAGAAGTAAGGCGTTAGGAACTTTCCCCGTTGTAAAGGCGGTAAAATACATAGAGGGACGCAGTCTCCGAAGACTAAGCGATTCAAACCGCCGGTTAGTACGGCATCGTGGACGATCGAACGGCGCGACGATGGATGGAGTCGATGTATTTTTGTGCTGCATAATAAATAATGAAACTGAAAGTTTTCGTTACCATTTTCGGTGTTGATACTGTTATAGAGTGAGTCACTCTGTGATGATCACTTTATTTCAAGCTGTGTGCACCAGAACGGAACCTTGAATGTGAAGAAATTGTGTCAAGACTTTTTTATGAAGCGTTTATTTGCTCTGTTGAGATATCAGTGTCTTGAACTCTTTGGATGCAATCTGAAAACGAAACCGGCTGTTTGGCAATTGTTTGAGCAAACAGATATAATTAGCAATTGAGTAAAGTACGACGCTGCCGGGTAACTTTAATATTTTTAGGGTACCGGCACCCATATTATACAAATGGTAGAAGTTTGTCATCTTTACGGAATTATTTGTTTTTTTATAAACCGATAGATTAACACATTGTATAATCCCCAAGTTAACACAACTTACGCTTGTGTTATTGGTAATATACAAAGGACCACTCCCGGATCTTAACGGCCTCTGTGGTGCATTGCAACGCACAGGCTCCTCCGGGTTCGATTCCTGGTGTAGTAAATTTCGGAAACGTATTTT
Organism: Dendrolimus punctatus; assembly: GCA_012273795.1. NCBI lineage: Eukaryota > Metazoa > Arthropoda > Insecta > Lepidoptera > Lasiocampidae > Dendrolimus > Dendrolimus punctatus. Next base: position 14,719,757 of record CM022550.1, read on the forward strand.
CTCCGTTACTTACCATGGTCTGGGTGTCTGGGATCGACCGCAGAATGGTCCGTTGTATATAAACCATAACACAAGCTTAACTTGCTTAATTTAGAGATATACAATGTGTTTGTTTGTCTGTCGATTATTATTATTATATTACTGTGTTGGTGTCGATCTCAAACACCCAGACCATAGTAAATACCAGAAAGTTCGTTTCCGAAATTTACCATAACAGGAATCTAACCCGGAACCTTTGCGTTCCAGCGAGTGCAGCCGGCTAATACTTAGCCGGCTCAATCACAGAGGCCGTCATAGCAGTTATGCCTAGATTTACGTACTTGCCCGATATTTTCTTACCTAAGCGGGGAGTTGTTACACTTGCGTATCAAATTTAGTCTAATTATTATTTTAATGTTCGAATTGTCGCCTTCGTCTGTTTTCTACCACCGTCCGTTCGCCGTAGGTCATCCTTACTATGGTTCGACTTGCTTTGTTCCTGTAAGCAACGGTTATGAAGAACGTTTCTCTTGCGCGCTCTGGGGAGCTGGAGTCAAGACCTAGCTGATTTTTTTCTACAATGCGCTATGAGGTTTATCAAAAAAATTGACACCATTTTTTTTAAAGCTGGTAGCGTATTAGTAAGACTTCTGGTGCTACATTTGTCTGTAGGAGACAGTAACTACTGGCCAACAGGCGGGCCGCGAGTCTGTATATTTTACGAAAACGAGACTTAATGTATGTTATTATTATTTAAGGCATTAAATATCCGCTTTTTCGTTAATATAATGCCCTTTGTGGGTTTAATTTTAATTTTAATTAAGAATATAAAATATCTTGTTACCAGCAGGATAATGAATTATTAAATAAAATTTTGGCTTTCATGAAAAAGCATCCGTAACATAATATAATTCTACGCTTCATTGTTATCAGATAATAATCAGTGTATCATTACGTGGTGCAGTCATTTTCATTATCTTTTGAAAGATGGCCATAGTGTAGAGTATTAAAAAGCTAGACTGTTTTTCAGACATAAAAAGTTTGGTAAAAGTGACAAAATGTCCATTGATTTTGTCATTTGGCAAGGAAATCGTACACAATTTTTCGTTGGTAGTATTTTTCTAGTTCTTACTAAGGTAAGTTTTTCCATGTTATAGTCGAAACCTATTTGGGCACACTTTTTGCGCATTAACAACACCTATTGATTGAAATAAAGTAATGAAGAAACATTGTTGTATATAGGCATGCAAAATAAATCAGCCAAATTTTATCCAAGATATTCATTAGTTTCTGAGAAAATGGCCCTATCACACAGACAGGCTGATGACGGTTATAACAAAGGCTTTCGTTTTCTAAAAATATCTACGGAATCCTAAAAATTACTAAACACAAACAATCAGAAAACCATTTTACGCTCTTTTCTTTTCACGTTCTCCCAATTATTTAGGGTTGCCACAATGTCTGTTCCTTCTATACTTCTCTAATCTGGCATAATTCCTTTGACCCATCACAAATCCTGGGATAAAAATTATCACACATTTTATTACTGTCGTTCGTGCCTACCCCGCAAGGGACCTGGCGTGAAGTTATGTATGTATGTATGTATGTATTTTATTACATAAGATATTGCTATAGATCAGTGAAAAAATCACATTGGAATTGTTTTTTTTTATTTGGTCATTTTAAATCATTTGTAGAACAAATCCGCGGGATTCACAGGATAAAAAGTAGCGCAGATTTTAGATCTAAGAATTTGCTATCGATCAGCGAATGGCGAAATCAGCCGAGTAGTTTTTACTTGAATCCCGACCAAACATGAAATATAAAAAAATTGGATCGTGTTTCCCGTCATTTATATACTGTATTCCAGTTTTTGAAGTGATAACTTCTTATGGGAGGTTAAACTGCCTTGTTACGTAACGCGTTACGTGGCCAGTCGGTCTAGCTGTCCTTTCTCTCACGTTAGGTTAGTTTAAGTTATCACTTCTGTTGGGTCGTCCCGAGACGCACACCAACTTTATTTAATAGCTTTTATATATAGACACGGATTCTTAGATTTTTAGATTTTATTATATTATAGATATTCCATCAATGTTTTAGTTTAACATTTTTTGTGTTCCGTGGACTTTCATCCCTCTTTATTACGTGCCGATATCACCTTAGTCTTGTTGCTCTGAATTTGTCATTCATGAGTACAAGTTTGAGAGGTTCCCTTGTGTACTAATTTCACACCTTATCACACGGCGGAACACAATTTAATGGTTATTTTAAGACAGGCACAGCAATTTCCCGAAATAAGCAACTCTGAAAACCGATACTACCATTGAAATCTTCATTTTGAGAAATTCTTGGTAATCCCCAACGAGTTTTAAAAACAGATCGCTATGTGTTATCGCTGTCTTTATTTCTTGTTAAATTGTGTAAATGTATAATATTATAAAATTCTACAAATGCTGTGTCTGTACATTGAAGCTGTTTAAAAAAAAGGGTGCGTGTACTAGTGTACACACTTAAGAAGTGAAACTTCTTTCTGACCTTATTTTACGCAAAATGATCTACTATATGTAACTTTACAGAAATTGGTTAAATAAATAAAGCCCCTACCACGGTCCAATCGACCGTGGTTAGGGGCTTTATTTTTCGATGAAACTTAGTAGCAGGGTCAGCGCTTACGTATATAATTAAGCAGAATAAACAATGGGAATATAAATATCACTTTTCTGGTGGGTAATTAGACAGGATATTTTATAAAACTAACTAAACGAAGTCGAGAGAAAGTCTCTTTCGCATATATAATTATTTGCTATTAAATTAATTTTATTAAATTAATTTTACTTTTAATTAAAGCATTTTTTTTTGATGAGCTATTCTCAGAAGCAATAAGTGGTAATGCTTTTGTATTATAATTATTGCTTTCTGCATCTTTTTTCATAACTCTCATTTCAAATAAACATAACTTGATTCGAAAAGTCGCATTTTGTTTGGAAAATCTCTGTTAAATTTCTTAAAGTTTATCTGCTAAAACATAGTACCTACTGGTATATATATAACATAAGAATATATTATAAATTGCATATGTATGAAGAGATTAATGAAAGTAGAATGTAGATAAATAAATAATTAAATAGAAAGTAGATGAAGCGAAGTGTTTGTCAGGATCGTACCAAGAGGAGATCTATTGGCTCTACCTACCCCAGCGGGAAACAGGTATGATAATATGTATGCATATTATAAATTAGCTTCACATACTTTTGCCTTTTTGGTTGCAATTATATCATAGTTTTTTACACTGTAAAACTTAAATTTAAACACACAAATACTGTAATCTTCGAATAAACATACACGTTATCAGTAAGGATTTTACAATAAAATGCAATGTGGTAGATAGACGAAACCCCGGCACGCAACTAGCCATGGTCTAATTTGGTAGCGTCGGCCGCGGCGTGCGCCCGCGCATCCATGCACTTGATAGATGAGTCACGGTCGCCCGAGCGCGGCCACTGCACTCATGCTGAGGTTTTGTTGTGATTGCTCACGATCCACGGATTGTGTGTGATTTTGTATATTCATAATAATTTCATGCTGCCGCCATCTTGATCGATGTTTATTTAAAAGAAGAAAGTGTGGCAGCCTTCGTTACAACAGAAAAACTGCAAGAATGTTGCCTGCGCTGCTACTGCCACATTTTTTTTATTACATACATACATACATAACTTCACGCCAGGTCCCTTGCGGGGTAGGCACGAACAACAGAGCGCCATTCAGGCTTATTCTTACACACCTCACATGCTTCTTCTTTTTTTTATTACGAAGCAGAAAATTGGCAGACAGCCTAGCTCATGGAAAGTGGATGGCTAAACAACACAAGGGGTTAAAGTGGATGAGATAGTGAGATCAGACAGGAGAAATGGAATAAAGGCGATCGAATGTGGGATTGGATAGGGGGAGGGGAAAGAAGTGGGTCATCGGAACTCATTCATCACATGAAACAAATTATTCCAACATGGCTCGACTTTCTATCTTTGCCCCTTGTATCGTTAGAAGGTGTAGAAATTCGGGATCGGCAGTGGTCGAATGTGGGAGTTATAAATAATGAGCACTATGAAATATATAAAGGCATTTAATAGATTTAATGGTACACGATTGACGACAGACATGACGGGACAAAATATGCACGACATAAACGTGGTGTCAAAAATATTTAAATATACCTTGACATCTGAGGTGCCAGTGCTAGGTTACGGACCTCATTTTAACAGAAGGATTAGACTCAAGAAATGCTGGCTTGACGCCGTGAGGGATGACATGCGTGCCAATCTTCACACAATATGGGATGTGGAAGAGCGCGTCAATGCGCGTGAAATTAATTATTTTTCCATGTTGCACGCTTATTTATTCTTAGTTTCTTTCTTTATACCAGTCTTGCGAGTGATCTGCAATATATACGATACTAGCTGACCCGGGGAACTTCGTACCGCCATATTTTCTGAATTCCTAAAAGACTTTGTTTCCTGACACAAAAACAAAATCACCATAATCGGTCCAGGTTAGGAGGATTCTAGAACCCGATCTTAGCGCCACCTACCGGCTCTTATTGCGAATCTGAACGATTCCCGGATGTTCCCACTCAAACACACAAAAACAAAATCACCAAAATCGCTCCAGGTGATAAGGAGAATTGTAGAACCCGATCTAAGCGCCACCTAACCGTTACAATTGTGGATCTAAACCATCGCAGGACCCACTCATACACACACACAAAATTTAATCAAAATCGGTAAAGTCGTTCTCAAGTTATAAAATTACAACGAAAAGTGGCATTGATTTTTATATATATAGATAGGTAAATTATATAGATACTTATTTTTAATAATACGACATAATTTTCACGGTTCAGGACTTCGAAATTTACACATAAACTATGAAAATACGTGATACTTCTCGTCGTCAGAAAATACATATCATATTTTGGAATAGTAATAGTGAAGTTTCCGAGAATGATACTTTTATCCCGATGAATGTATGAGTTGTCGAAGATTATATGTTTATTTAAATAAAGCCGCGGGGACGCTCCACTAACAGATACTAGCACAGCACATCGTTTGAGAAAGTTCAAACATGGCTCGCATACTTAAATGGTAGTTTAAATAAACGTTACTTGACTTAAAGAAATAAAGCAGTGTAGCGTGATAAAAAGGTTGCCTAACATCTATTCTTTTATATTTTGAAAGGAAATGATGTGGGTTTGATATATATATAACAAGAAAAGAACTTTTGTCTGCATGCCTGATCTTAAAGACTAGTTGACTAATGTACGCTATAAATCAGCCTAAAAACTTCCCACTGCTGAGATTAGGTTTTCCGTTTCAAGGGAAGCAAACTGTACTCCCGACATACTTGTCCGAGGTGGATTCTGGGAGACTGCTTGATTTTGCATATGATTAGCTCGATGTGTTGTAGATTTAGTCGCAACACTTTTCATCGCTGTCAACCACGTGGGAAAATATGGGTTAAGACTAGAGCTCCTGCATACACCTTTTGTTTTTACTTTCATCGAACTCATTAATCCATCAGACATGCATTAAGACTTCAGAGATCTTTAGTACTCGAACATAAGACATGTCTAAGCGGGCATGCTTATGGTCAATGAATAATTATTAGTTCTCTAATTGTTGCCCAGAGCAATTGTACACACTATAAATGTGATACCAGTATTCTAGTATACCAGGCTTTAAGGCATAATAATACATAACCCAACAGGTTATCAAGAATTAAACGCTTCAGTATACTGGAGCGTTTCATTCTTGATTACCTGTTGCAATATATTGGCAACACCAACAATCATTTTCTTCGTATATATACATGTAAAGGTGTAAATCAATATGGGGTAAGCTATACCATTGTTGAAATTTCATCTTATGATTGGACCACAGTCTAATTATTCAAGATATTAAGAATCCTCACTATTCTTTATAATGTCCACTCTTACTTAGAAATGCCGAACAACGTTGTCTTCCCGTAAAGCGCTATAATAAGAATCCACACAAGTTGCCTGAAATTCTTTGTTATCGCCTTGAAAATCTAGAGCCATATTTAGAATTCTGATCGAAACTTGTTCTAGTCCACTTAGTTACTTGTGTTTATCATTGCCTGCTCATTACGCATTCAACTTCTTGCTCCTTTTGCTGTCTGATTATAAAATCTGTGTCGTTTTAAGCGTAGTCCGTAACGGTGATTTGAGTGCGTGACTGTACACTTGTCGAGTTAGTTATTTAGTATTTCTGATAATCTAGTACTATTAGTCTGATTGTGTAAGTATATATGTTTATGTGTAAAACTCCAGCACGGGAAATAGCCTACGGGTTGACTCGAAATATTCAGGTAAAGAACCGATAAAAATCACCCAGGGCCCCAATTCTGCTATTACAATATCGAAAGAATGGTTCGATGTTTTTTTTTATAGCTGGAGTACAGCAATCAGGCTGACGGCCCACCTGATGGAAAGCGGTTACCGTCGCCTATGGACGTTTGCAACATCAGAGATGTCACCAACGCGCTGCCGGCCTCGAAGAAATTTTATGACACCCTTTTTGTTGTGTGTTTGTGCCTACCCGCAAGGGAACTGGCGTGAAGTTATGTATGTATGTATGAAAGAATGGTGGGACTGACGTCATAGTAGCTGTTGTTTCATACAAAATCAACCATTATGACGTTAGTAGTCGACCATTCTGACGATATTGTAATATAGCAGAATTGGGACTCAGCTGTAATCAAGATAATTACCTACTCCAGCATGGCTCTACCATGAAATTCGGCTGATTTTATCTAAAACAATGTTTAAAATAATATAATGCTAAATCTATATTAGAATGAGTAAGCTGCATTATCTAGACTAATCTAGAGGTATGGGATTTAGAAGTTTTTGAGTGTTTTTAATTTTAATTTTGGTACACATTATCATATTCCATTATATTGATATTAATTATAGTGACGCATGTTTAATGCCCTAGTATTTGACTTATTAATTAATTGTTGTGCCGTGTTTAGTATTATAACTTTGATAGTACGGAAATACTCAATTTTCTGAAATAAATTAATTATTATAACTAGTGGTCGTCCGTGGCCGAAATTCAACCATAATAATTAATGCCAAAGACTATATACCTACTTCTATAATCACAGATTTCGTCAAGGCTACACTGCTAATTTGACTTGAAGACTTGAACAATAAACAAAAGCGTGAGTATATATTCGTGTGTGTCATATATATGATAGTGTGTGTAATGTGTTTTTTATTGATTTAATGTATTTTTATTCACAATTTAAAAATAATTAGCATTCGTCGCTTCTTCTCTTTATTAATTACTAGCTGTCCCGGCAGACGTCGTACTGCCCGGTAAAAAATAGGGGTTGATCGTAGAGGGTTGAAAATCTAGGGTTGTATGTATTTTTGTATGTTGTATCATAAAAAAATAGAAATTAAAAATTTTGTCTAAAAAATAAATAAAAAATTTTAGGGGTGGACTACCCCTAACATTTAGGGGGATGAAAAATAGATGTTGGCCGATTCTCATAGATACCGGATAAGTACAAAAAATTTCATCAAAATCGGTCAAGCCGTTTCGGAGGAGTATGGCAACGAAAACTGTGACACGAGAATTTTATATATTAGTAGAAATTAAAAATTTAGTCTAAAAAATAAAAATAAAAATTTAGGGGTGGACTATCCCTAACATTTAGGGGGATGAAAAATAAATGTTGGCCGATTCTCATAGATACCGGATAAGCACAAAAAATTTCATCAAAATCGGTCAAGCCGTTTCGGAGGAGTATGGCAACGAAAACTGACACGAGAATTTTATATATTAGATATAGTGTGCGAAATTTCATACTCCTCCGTTCGCGCAATTTTCGTAAAAAGGGGTACAAAGTTTTTGCTTCACGTATTAATATATAGAGTGATGGGCGATTCCGAAGGCATTACACCAGCTCATGTTCAAGTTTACAGCTAAAATCGATGTACAAACTTAAGTAGTAATGTTGAATTCATATACACAACAAAGATTAACAATATGTTGAGCGATTGGGATTGGTCTCGCTTGATATATTGTAAATGGTGAACGATAAATCAGGGGTTTTAAATGTCGGAAGTGTCTGGACTTTGGGGTCATAGACATTTTTTCAAAGATACAAAAGTAAGAGGGGATTGTATTAGTCAGATTTATTGATACTACATGTATACTCGTTGTAGATTGAGAAAGGATGTAGTGCCAAGAACTTAAAAAGGAACGTTAAGCTGCTTTGGACATGGTAGAGTCAGGCTGGGGGTTAGCGACGTACTCATCGCGATCAACTTAAAAACATTTTGAAGAAAGGTCAAGTAAACAGCACCTCAAATAAACCTGTATGTATGAAGAGGTTAATGAAAGAAAAAAAAGAGAACAGTTTATCCTTAGGGCGAACATACACGAGTGAATTTATTGAGTTTGAATGAGAATTGAGTGAAAGTTTAATATAATATATTAAACAAGACAATAGACAAACAGCTACAAAATAACAAGACATAATAAAGTGCAGTGTAGTTGAAACTAGAGCGAAGCAAAACTAGATGAAGTGAAAAGAGTTTCTCAGGATCGTAGCAATTGGAGATTTATTGTCTCTGCCTACCCGAATGCGAAACAGGCGTCACAATATGTATGTATGTACAGGTGTACAGTAATATAGCTAATGGGTGACGCGTTATTTTTTGACGCTATATGTAAGTTGCATTTGATCACATTCACTAAGACAAACGCGGGTGGAGTAGGACCAAAATATTTAAAACGTAGAAATACAAACTGAAGTTCGCAACGTAAAGTATTAATTAACTTAAAGTGCGAATCTTAACGAGGACTGCATAATATGTAGTTAGAGCTTAATTTTCGCAGTATAGTTAAAAGTCTTAAGATCACTAAGATAATGCAGCGAGCCGAATTGCATTTGCTACCAGACGGCGGAAACTATAAAATTAAATTACCGTCTTTAGTGAATTTTGTAGCGTCTTGAAAGTTTCAAGAGGCCGGGGTATGAGGGGTCGGTTTAACAGTGATTTTTATTACTCAAAAAGGCTTTACTTTCCCCGTCATTTTGCTTTATTTGTGCAAGCTTTTGAGCTGTATAGCTCAAGCTACATGTTCTGTATAATATTTTACCCGAAGGAAGCTTTGAACGACTCAGTTATGTATTATATCTTGTAAAATACAGAAGGCTAATAAAGAGATTTATTGGCCTTCTGTATTATTCTGTTTATTTTTACACATTATTTTGTTTGTGCTGGTGTTTTAGAGCTCTCTAACAGCTCACAATACATCGGTCGCTATAATCGAAATCGGTTTATACAAGTATAATTTATTCAGGCAACATTGCAAGCAGTTTTATATAAGCTCATAGAATCAAAAATTGAATAAACCTTATTCAAACTTTCAAATGTTGTCTGGCTTGCTCTATAAAGTATGTTTTAAATAGAAGTGAGCGCGAGAGATTGACTTGCGGCGCTGTTTTTTCGTGAAGGATTTAGAAGATGTACTAAGTTTTCCTGGGCGATTGAAACTCTTAACATCTTCCATGCTGAAGCGTACAAAGGTTAAGTACCTTAAAACAACAATATTTCAGTCTCCAATCCTGTTACCAGTTATTATACAACCATAATTTTCGAACCCTATCTCTAAGTCAGGGTCATTTAATATGAAAAAGAGAGTCTAAATTTAGCTAGGTCACATCCACTGTTGGGTTTGGGCGCGCAGAGGTCGCCCTAAACGAAACACCCCTCAGCAAATGGACTGTATTAAACGGCACGTTCAAAGTTAACCAACACAACTTAGCACTAGAAACCGGATGTTACACTGAACACAGATAGCACTAATTGTATCGATTACACCGACCAATATGAGTGGCAATAATCACAAAACACTGGTGATCCACAAGATCTACGTTGTCACGCTGAGAGTCCGATGGCTGTAGAGTCTTCCGAATTCGCTTCCTTGTTCTTCCTGGTCTTCTTAGTCTTCCTTGTGTGTATATATTCGACATGATTATGTCGGAAGCTCGCCCCGTGCTTACTAAAGTACTACCAAAATGCAGACGCTTAGCAGCTAACGGAGTGCGCTACATATTCGCGATTAGCGGGGCGTGGGGGTACGGGATTTCCGGGGGAGAGGTCAGGGAGGTGATTCTGTCCGCAACACCCACCATCTATGTATATGGACACGTACCTATACCGAATCCTTAATGCAGTAGGTATAAAGTAATAAGGATTTTTATAATCAAGATGTGGAAATATTTTGTAACAAATATTTGATCCTTCGCCAGATTTATTAGGCAGCCCCAGTTTAAAACTCATTATCACAGCCAAGCAAGATAAATATTGTAGCCGCTTGGATCTTTAATAAAGATATCTCGAACAATTAATTACCGTTCTCTCTGCGTTATGATGAATCTAATTAAGCAAATAAGTTCTGTAAAGGCATGTTTTTTTTGGCTAATTGAAGACAAAGATTTTGGTCTGCGGTATTATAAGTTGAAAGGCTGTTTATGTTTCATTTAGTAAATGCTTATAATAACACGTGTATTAATAACATTATTAATCTTTTATTGAATATTTGAAGTCATGGTAGCGTAATGGCTAGCGCACGCGTCCAAACTCAAAGGGCGCGGGTTCTATCCTGGCTGGAACGCATACTCCACTTAGGCAGTTTTCTGACCTAATGTGAATATTGTTACAATTACCACGGGCTAACAACGGTGACGGAAAACATCGTGATGCAACCTGCACATCGCGATAACCGATGTGTCAAACCTTCAAGCCGCCTTGGACAAGCGTGGCGGGTATACTGTCCGTTCCCCCTACGGTGGGAGGCCCGAGGCCAGCAGTGGGACAGTTATGGGCTGTAATTATTATTTTTATATTATTTATATTCATCTTTTATGCTTGGTTGAACTGTTGATATCTGTTAAGATATAATTATATTTATTAGTTACAACTAATCAATATACTTATTGATTTCATACAACATTCTATAATTTTATTATATTTTTTATATATTCTTGTGTAGTGGATACACATACTACGCGTTCGGCATTCCAATTCAATCGTCCGTTTATACGATTTCTATTAGAAACTTTGTAGTGGAGGCACTTACCACGTTTAGTCGTAGCTAATTTTGTATTATATTTGCGTGAAATATACTATGATCCTGGTTACCATACGCTCGGGTTTCCAACTCAATTATTTGCTCATTCATGGTATTCCATTTTATTTCTATTGGAAACTTTCATAATAAATAAAACTTGTATTATTTATCCTAATTCTCATTCGTAAACAGAAGTCGGTCAAGTTCAAGGTCAATCTCTTGGCATTTGACTTTTGACATTTGACAAGTGCTACTAATAAAGAACATAGCAACAAGTTTCTTTTAATCTACGGTATGTTGTCCATTCATGTTTAAATTATAATTTCTGATCATAAAACAAATTACATATAAATATCTATTTTAATTTTCTAATTTATTTAATTAAATTAAATTTATCAACTACATAATGTTCTACTCTGTTATTCAATGCCTATGTTAGCCAGGACGTAAGGATATGCCCAACCAATGAGAGATGTGTATAAAAGTCGCTCTCATTGGTGGGAATTCAAAAATGAAAGGGGACACCGTTTTTGAATTGAGTTCGGAAGAGACCATTTTGTACGAAAAAAGATACTTACAAAAAGTGAAAATAAAAAGCCAGTTTAAGATTGAAGTTATATTTATTCAAGAACCTTACATCACAACAATAACATCATAGCACTCTCTTCAACTTTGGTAATAAAACTTGTATTTAAATATAATCCTCACATAAACAGAAGTAGTTCAAGTTCAAGGGCAATCTTTTGGCATTTGGCTTTTGACGTTTGACAAGTGATACCTCGCAACAACGTATTTACTATCAGATCTACGCTGCGTTTATTATTCATGTTTAATCATTATTTCTAATCATAAAATAAATTATATATAAATATCCACTTCAAATTTCTTTATTATTTATTTATTTAAATTTAGTTTATCAGTTACTTAATGATCTACTTTTATTATTAGTAATCAATGCCTATATAGCTGTGTTGCCAGGACGTAACGATTCGACTAACCAATAAGAGGTGTGTATAAAACTCGCTCTCATTGGTAGGAATTCAAAAATGTAAAAGTGACACGGGTTTGGAAGAAATAGAATATATAGTTTTGGTACTACTGTAAGTTACTTACTAGTGTGAAAATAAAAGCCAGGTTTAAGATCGAAGTTATATTTATTCAATAGCCTTACATCACATCCAATATCGTACATAGCACACTCATCACTGGAATGTTTCAAAAAGTTCATTTTCACTGTTATTTTAATAAAACTAAACTGTTTAAAAATTCTTTTAATGAAACAAGATCCGACCTTCCTGAATTTTGTCTGAAATCTCTGTTGAAAGAATCTAATATATACAAGCTTTACCAGTATGGAGTGAAAGTTGGACGATAAATTTGCATACATTCGGAATTTTGCTTTGAGTTTCGAATTCCTGGTTAACATGACGCCGGTATTCGTCTGAAAGTACTTCTAGGTAGTTTTGAAGGTATTCATGTACACATTAACATTTTTAAATATAACATATTATTGGGCTGGTGAGGTGTATGTTACAATAATTTCTAAAAGTATTGTTATATGCCGACAAAGGTAAACGCATGCCTGCCGGTCCTTAAGCGCAGTTTATTACCTTCCCGGATTTAGGAATTCTGTTGTTTACTTTGTGTTTAGATTTTTAATTAAGAAAAACATTCTATTGTTATTGTACTTGTTTTATGGCCGTCAATAGTGTCGAACTAATCCTTGTTGTTATTGTATTGCGTCGAAGCTTGCCAGGTATGGCATCGGTGCATTATAAAGCAATGGCCCAACGCGGAGAGGGGCAGTCAAGCGAGGATTAGGATACGAGTAAGACATACATTGGATAAGCGATATAGTGACGGATGTTGTGCGTTTTATTGAATCGTGCCGTTTGTACTGGTTGCGTACTGGTGCTGTGTTATACTTGTTTGTATAGTTTAATAAACTCTAGTAATTCCAATGGCATTTTAATTCAAGAGTCCCACGCTCGTAACAATACACACAATTTTTTAATATCGTGATTAAAATGTTTTCAATATCATTTTTTTTTTTTTTTATTGCAGGAGATCAGCATACAGGCAGACTATTTAAACATAATAAAATTGATACATACGACAATTGTCTTGTATTAGTTATGATGTTATAAATTGTTATCTTCACGTCTTCGGCGGTAAGATACCAAAAAAGTGGGGTGCCTTGACCGTGAACTACCCTATTCTCATTAAACTTTTAAATATTGCAAAGTATTCTCATTAACACTTTAAGAAATTAATATTTAGCTCTTCGTCACCATTTTGGCAATAAGGGTTTTGCCCTTACAAACCCTTATCAGCATTTTTTGGAAAATTACTGGGTCGACAGTTCGGTATTGATGTTGGGCATGGTTTTACTCTACATACTGTTAGCGTTCATAGTAACGTTAAAGATTCATTGTTTTTTAATTTGCCTAGAAATGTGAAAATTATTATTATACTTGTACGATTTTGTTTATTTAGTGCGCTCCCGGCGGACGTTGCCTTTTCATGAAAAAATAAAAATTCTGGAACCCAATTCCAGTGCTACCTACCAGGTCTAATTGGCAATCTAAAATACTAAACCATCCCGAGACCCCCCTCAAACACAAAAATTTCATCAAAATCTGGGATCGTATTCAAGATTCACCTACCGGGTGTCATCGTGGATGTGAACCGTTCTAGTATGTTACTGAATTGCAATGGACATCAATTATTACAAATCTCTAATATTTTAAAATTCTAAACATACAATGTCTGTACATTAAAGATATAAAAAATGAAATAATATAATATAAATGATAGAGAACACGATGCTATTTTATTTAGATTTCTTGTCTGTTTGTTCGGGACTTAAGTAAAAACTACTGGGCCGATTCCGATGCCGTTTCCGCTGAATCCGGCGGGAATTTTTCTGAAAATTGAAAAAGAATCGAATTCCAATGCGATTTTTTCACCGATCGATAGCAAATTTTTTGTGATAAAATGTATTATCTGGGAATCCGTGGGAATTTTACCGGGAGTGGTTTGAAATTGTATTGGGCACATAAAAACGGCTTTTCCGATAGTTTACACTAAAAGAATAGCTTACATTTTTTTAATACTGTGATACTTTGTGTCAATTCCGGAAGAAGGCGTAGTTCCAAATCTAGTTTGTTTAAAATTATTGTTTTTGTTCTTTATATTTTCTGTGTTTTTTTTTAGTTATCTTGCTATTTTGGATGGAGACAAATTTAAAAAATCAAGATTTAATTAAACATTTGGTCCAGCCATTCTTGAGTTCTAAATGGTGCTACTAACCGACTTTATTTTATATATACCTGTGTATAGATTTCACAACAGAATCGAAATTTTAATAGAAAGTAAACAAACGAAATAGTAACTATAATCTTTTTGGAGCTACTATAAGATTAAAAACATCTGCTCTTATGACATACTCGTGGAACGCCCCACGTCGTATTAGGCATTCGTCTGGGTTGAGTTATGAGATGGCATTATTGAAATCTGAAGCAATGCTCCATCTTTGACGGGAGTTTAATGACTGTAAAGTTCATTAACAGATAATATTAATTTTAGATTTGAGTAGGTACTTGACACGGTCTGATGGAGTTCTTCGACTTGAACATTTTCTATTATTGGTTGAATTATGACGCACTGCTTTGGTTTCATAGTACTGGGTAGTTGATATTGATTGGTGGCCACTAGGTCACGTCCTTTGAAGTCCTAATCGTGCGTAAGGATTAGAAGCGGGAAGCTATTGAAAAAGTCAGCTAATTGACGGTTGTTCACAAAATAGCCACGCGGCTAAGTTGTCAACCACTTCGCCAACTGGCTAATCGTTGTCGAATATAATCGAATACCAATAAATTGATGGTTTAGCCGTCGGCCGTCAGCTGCCAGTTGGCGAATCATTCACCTATTAGCAAAAAAGCCACTATCTTATTTTTTAGCTAGTTAAATCATAACCTTTAGCCGAATTTTTGGAATTTCGCATGGTTACTCACCGCTACTGAGGGTTCATGGAAGTGAGGACTCGTCATATTGTTGTCAAATAGGTGTATTTATGGCGGAAATATTTTTTAATTCATTAATTTATTTTACTTTTTTTTTATATTCATAGCAGTGAAGACCAACTAAAAGACCAAGTGCTGTTCTTCCGCCTGGGATCTATTATGTATTTACACTAATTTTGTATGTATATAACTGTATGGAGTATGTATATATTTTTACTGTAAAATGTATGTATATATTTTGGAAAATAAATGTTTTAGTGCATGTAGTTTTAGAGGCTATAAACGTAAAAGGCATGACTTTGGGTAATCTTATGGTAAAACATGTAGGTATAAAACAGTGGAGACTCGAATATCCTGACCTCAGTTATACAGATTTACGATTATCCGGATTGTGAGTGGAATTGCAATATTTTAGTTAAATTATGCAGCTACATTCATACGTACTTATATAATATTTGTCTAATTTGGTTGATAAACTTATTTCTAATTTTGAATAAACACGTGTACGCGAACGAGGTAAGTTATTGTTCTAGAGTTAACAATATGAATAGCTTTATACATATATTCAATTATCCGGAATTTTAATTATCCGGATGCCTTATGACAACAATTAGTCCGGTTAAACAAGTTTCCATTGTATTTTAAAAGTAAACATACGCTATGCTAACTTTTAAAAATAGTTTTAACTGTTGAATTAATGTTTTGCGCTTAAATATATTTTAAATTTATGTTGGGTTAATTTCTAGTTTTACCTCTTTTCATCCGCGTGGAAATGACGACGCCGTCGCCGGCGGAAGTCGAGATTCCGTTCCGTCGATCCTTCATTTCAATATACCGAGACATGAAATAAATAAAAATAATGCAATTTTATATAAAAAAACTTGATTAGGGAATCGCAGCTTAATTTGGAATTCATATCTAACATATGATGGCATAGCCAATCAATTACTAAATAAGTATCAGGAGCATAAAATACCAACGCTCCTTCGTAGACTCTAAGAAGGAGGTATGTAATGGCTTAGAAAAGTAAAAAATGGCTACATTATTCAGTTCGAGTAGTTTTTGAATGAATGAATGAATGAATGAATGAATGAATGAATGAATGAATGAATAACTTTATTGCACATAAAATTATAGTACAATGGGCGGTCTTGTCGCCAAAGGCGATGTCCTCCAGACTACCCTATACAATTGAAATCCGACTACATTATTTAATGAATTTTATAATAATTATTAAATGGAAGATTACATTGTGTTTACATTCGTATCGTCATAGTTGTATAGTTAAATTTATCATTATTATCTTCATTTATTTATTACCATTGCAGCAGTAAATTATTTATTTTTATATATGTCACTCATCTACGTTACTACATTTAATTTAAATGTACTCTAATCGTTATTGTAATAAAAATTCTTCAATAGAATAAAATGTCATGTTCACCAAATAGTCAAATAACTTAATCCTATAAATTTTAAATGAATTACATTTTCTAATGTCAAGGGGTAACTTATTATATATTTTTATTGACATTGCAAATATGCTCCGCGAAAATAAAGTCGTGTTAAATTTTTTATTAAATTTTAAAGTGTCGCATCGGCGTGTGCTTCGAATATTTTCGTAGTGCTCAGGGTGTCTCCTTACATAGACTGCTATTTCAAAAATGTATAAACACGGTAAGGTTAATAATTTGAGGCTTTTAAAGAATGGTCTACAACTATCTCGCTGTTTTATCCCACACATGGCTCGTATACATCTTTTTTGCGCAATAAACAGCCGTTCTATGTTGGTCGCGTTTCCCCAAAAAATAATACCATACCTCAAACGGGAAACAACATGAGCATGATAAGACACTAAAGCAGTTTTCTGATGAGCTACTTTACTCAGCATGCGTAATGCATATGAAAACTGCGCAACCTTGTTATAAACATTATCAATATGTGTCTGCCACTTCATGTTACCATCAATGTGTAATCCTAGAAACTTTGCTGTTGATGTTTCACAAAGTTCTTGGTTGCTGTATTTTACAGTGGTGTAGTTCTTGTCATTCGGCCGTTGACTAAAGCTCATAATTTTCGTCTTCTGTATATTTATTTGTAGGTTATTATTATCGAGCCATTGAATTATGGAATTGAGACATGTTTTTATTTCGTCTACGTTCTTACATACAATAGTGCAGTCATCTGCATACAAAATTACTGGAGTTGGGGTCGCTTTTGGCAGATCATTGATGTATATCAGGAATAGTAATGGCCCTAGAATGCTGCCTTGAGGAACTCCTATTGAACTAGATCTTTGTGATGAAGTATAACTTAATTCAGTTCTATACCTTGGGCAAATCTTCATTATCTGCGTCATTTGAGTTCTGTTGTCAAGATATGACCAAAATAGGTCTAAAGAAACTCCCCGTACCCCATACGATTCTAATTTATACAGTAAAATACCATGATTAACGTAATCAAAAGCCTTAGTCATGTCAAGGTATATGGCGAATACAGGTAATCTTTTATCAATTCGGGCATAGATAATTTCAAGGAAGTCATATATTGCTGAGTTAATAGATTTATTTTTACGAAAACCTTTTTGTTCCTTAGTTAGAATGTCATTTATCTCAAAATAGTCATTTAATCTATTATAAATAATCTTTTCAAAAATTTTGGAAAATATTGGGATCAGGGCAACTGGTCTATAATTTTTAATGTCTGTTTTACAGTCCTTTTTATGTATAGGCTTGATGACGGTTGTTTTTAATTTGGACGGAAATATTCCTTGCTCAATGCACAAATTAAAAATATAGCTGAGTACGGAAGTGATCAAGCTACATACATATTTTATTACTTTAGTTGATAATCCATCGTATCCAACACTGCCGGTGTTTTGAGGCTTTTTATGATTACACATATTTCCTCAGGATTTGTAGGCTTAATAAATAATGATTTAGATGAATTATAGGTGCAAGCCGATTTGTTTATTATAGTTTTATTAGTCGGACATTGTATAATATCTATATAATAGTCATTAAATATTTGCGCGAGATTATAGGGATTTCTAATTATTTTACCATTAAAATTTATTGCACTCACATTCTCTCTTGGATATATGTTTTTGTTCTTATTTATAACTTCCCATGTTGCCTTTGCTTTGTTACTTGAATTTAGAATATAGTAATTGTTCTGGGCTTTTTGTGTAAGTTTAAGGATTTTATTATATCTGGCGGAGTAAGTTTGGAAATTTTGTTTATCTTGAATATCATTAGACTTTCTGTATTTGGATAGAAGTTCTCTTCTACGTTTGCTGCACTTTTTTACACCTTTTGAAATCCATTTCGGCCTTCGTCTAGAGTACACTTTTTTGCGTATTATTGGAAAGCAAAGATCAAAAAATTCTTTGAACGTATTGTGGAATAAGTTGAAGGCTTCTTGCCCGTCTTTTATCTCGAGTACCTTACTGAAAGTATTACTTTGAACATAATCGTAAAACTTATGTAGATTTTCAGCATTATAGTCACGCTTTAAAGAATACCAATACGGAAATATACACCTTTTCTTAGTAGGACATGTCATTATTTGTGCCTTATGATCTGAGACTGCGAGTTCTATAACCTCAGTTTTTGCCCCCCTTACATTGTGAATTATATTATCCAAGCAGGTGCCGCTATTTGGTCTAGTAACTTCTTTGACAGAAAATTTTAAGTTGTAATGTGAGATTATACTATCAAATTTTTGTGAATGGACAGACGTTTTTAATAAATTTATGTTGAAGTCTCCACATATTATAAGTTTTTTATTGTTAGTAACCGTCACAATGTCAAGAACATTTTCAAAATTATTAAAGAATATATCGTAACAAAATGCACTATCTTTGCTTTTAGGTATTCTATACAGACATAATATGATAATTTTCTCACACAGTAGCTCTATTGCACACAGTTCTAACACACCCGATACGTTGAATTTTGATAAAATATCCAGAACTTTGTATTTTATACCCTTGCGTACCAGTATGCATGTGCCCCCGTTTCTGTTTTTACGTGCATAGTAGTCGGCTAGTACAAAATCTGACATCACTAATGTATTAACATCTGCAGAAGTCATGTTGTGTTCCGTGAAGCACAATATGTCTATCTGTTTTCCGGTTTCCGCAATATCATCCAAACATACTGTAATTGCATCCGACTTTGTAATGAGACCATTTATATTTTGGTGCATAATAAATAGTTTGTCAACAACGAAAAAGCCGACCATCACTAGTGGTGGTATCTTTATTATCTAAATTTGATGTACTAGGTTTATTTAAGTTATCACTTATATATTGATCCGTTTGTGTACTACTATCAACCAGTGGTGTAACAGATATTTGTGTATTGGTGTTTTTGTGTGAGATTTCTTCGCGATTTAAATGTGTTTTATACATATTAAATTTTATTTGATAAGACAATCGTAGTATTTCT
Organism: Dendrolimus punctatus; assembly: GCA_012273795.1. Taxonomy (NCBI): domain Eukaryota; kingdom Metazoa; phylum Arthropoda; class Insecta; order Lepidoptera; family Lasiocampidae; genus Dendrolimus; species Dendrolimus punctatus. Next base: position 14,739,380 of record CM022550.1, read on the forward strand.
CTTAAAATATTGCGGCCTAAATTAATATTATAAAACCCCTGTCTCGTTTGGTCTGTAGATCGTAGAATATTGAGAAAATTTGAGTTATTAAAATTACTACAAATCCATCTTATGTCATGATTTAATTTAGACTCATTTAGATATTTATTGTATGTAGCCTCACATATTATAATATTTGTATTTGTTAAGGATGAAAGCCAAGATGAAAGCGTGTGTCTAATTATAAAAGGGTTGTGGTCATTTCTAAATCCTATAACTACAATGTAATCTTCCATGGTTAAATTTAACAAATCTAATTTATATGATGATAAAACGTCAGTTATAGTCGCGCCTGGTTTCCAATAACAGCTGACCGTATATTTGGGTCCGAGTAGATTTTGTAAAATATTTTGAACTCCCCTTCCTTGCTGATCAGCTAGAATGATCACCTTATTTTTCCTCTCTTGAATGTCTGGTTTATGTGTGTACTTTCCTTCGCTATCCTTAATTTTTACCATTTCCTTTACTTTGTTATGTGTTTCATGTTGACATATTCCTGTCTCCAACAGACTTTCTTTTTCCGTTAAGTTTTGTTCTTTAGATAGTATTACATTTCCATTTTGATGATTTTTACTTTTCTTTTTTGTGGATGCAGGTGAGTTTTTACATAATAAAGTTAATTGCTGAATTCTTGTTTTATAAGCATTTATTTGTTCATCTAGTGCATACTTTTCTGATAGTAGAGTCTCTATTTCTTTATGGGCTGAAGCTAGATCATGTTGTAATTTATATATTATATGTTTCGTGTCTTTCCTTTGAGAAAAATAGGTTTGACATAGACTTTGTAATAAACATTTTTGTTTCAGTTCAATTCACAGTTTAAAAAAAATTGCGAATGTCATTTAATTAGGTAGATGACACACATTAATAAATTAGACATACATCTAAAATAGCCAGAGCTCGAAATATAATACTGTACTTTTATAATATAAAAATAAAAATAATTTTCTTTACTATTTACACATTTATTAATACGATATTTGACTCAGATATGACGTCATACCTTGCTACGCTCGTACAAAATGGTAGCAGCTTAGCCGGTTTCTAAGATGATAAAAGTATATCAGTTGACGTCACTGTCACCTCTTCTATTGGAATACGATAGAAGCGTAGGGATGGAGATAAAGAATACCTTACGAAGACTCCTGTTGAGGAACATTAAAATTATCTTCAGCTGCATCAACGCTTCTTCTCTTTATGCATTTGACATTATTCTTTGTAATAATCACACACTCTTCCATTCTTTCTGCTTATGAAAGTATGAAGTATAAAGATAAAGTCTCTCCAGAATGAAATCTGACAAATAAAACCCCTCTGTGAAATCCGTCTTAAATTGTCCGTGAAACCTTTGTTTACACTTTCACTGCAAATCGGCATGATGTTGTTTTTGTTTTGGACATTTCATACGATGTTTTCCATTTGACAAGGTTTATTATAAACATGTTGTTTCTCTGTTCCTTTGAAAGTAATTCCCAAACCAAGTACGATAAAAACAACGTTAGCCTAGAAGATTGATGGATTTAAAGGTAGACCAAAAAATCGTTGTGATTTGATACTCGGTGAAACGAAAAAGCGACACTAAAAAGAGATAACCACCTAAATCTACAGGACTAAGCCTGCGAGAGATGAGATGACGAGTTTTAGATGCAGCACAGATTAAAGAGTCAATAAGACCGTTGATTAATCACAGGTCCGATTTGGACCGAAATAAAACTGATAGTAATATTCTTTAGACTATAACAGTGAAAATTGAAAGTGATATTTAAGAAGTTTATTTTGAATTATGATATGTTGACGGATGTTGGCTAAAAAGGATGTATGATAAGGATAAAATGAAAAGAATGAAAGAAATGAAAAAGATAATATATTATATTTATATTAATAAAAGTTAAAGAAGAATTATTTGTGAGTATATTCTCTAAAGTATATATATATATATATATAAGTTATATATATATATATATATATATATATAGCTATATATTATAAGTTTCATTTCTACTGCGTGTGAACTGCACATACACACATTTTTTATTCATTTCACATTCTATCAAATGGGCGGACTGTCTGCTTGTCATGTTATCATGACAAGCAGACAGTCCGCCCATTTGATAGAATGTGGTTACCGCGGTAATAGGCGTTTGCAACACCAGGGGTGCTGCCAATAAATTGCCGGTCTCGAACAAATGTTATAACGCTCTTTTTGAATAACCCCATGTCGTAGCTCATGAGGATTGTGTGAAGGATAACATGATGATTTGTGGTACAACACGAGGACTTTGCCAGTATAGATAAGTACAGAAGGAATAGATAACGTAATCAAAATTAATAAACAAATCTTCGTACCTTTTTTTTTGGTCTGGTATAAATGTTTTGAAATCTAGCCGACTTTTGTTCGTTGTTTCCCAGTAAGAGACAGATGATTCAGCATGCGTCCATGACCTCTTTAATCAATCCTTCTCAGTTAAAAAACCTTTCAATTCCATAAACACTCAGAAGCCAGCGAAGTTTTACGATGTGATTTACAACAGCGACAAGATGTTTATTGATGTTTGCCTTACAGCTGCCAACGTATTTGAAACACAGACGCGTCAAGTCTCAATCCGATACGCCTTGTTAATTTTATCGAGGAGTACCTATTACGAAGCGGACTTATTTGCTTGTTATATACTTACTTGAGGTTTACATTATGAATGTAATTCGATTTGTTTTTATTACAATACATGGATTGTAGTCTTTCATTAGGTTGATGTAACAATAATAAAGGTAGTTTTTATCCGTGCAGGAACGGAGAAAGAATACAATTTCCTGCGGCCGGGCGGCCTGTCGTAAGAGGCGACAAAACAACCCACAGCCTGGTGGTAGGGCATATGCCCGACTGGATGGCTACCACCCCTGGTCTAAAGTATGTCGCCATAACAACCTTGAGTTGTGTTCCGGCATTAGTGACCAGGTTCCAGTCTCCCTGAAGAGGGCAGCAGCGCATTTGTAGCACCTTTGGTGTTGCAAATGTCCATAGGCGAGGGTAACCGCTCTCCATCAAGTGGGCCGTCTGCCTGGCTGACCTCCTGCAATAAAAAAAAGGTAGATCACTTTCGTCACCTCTTTTCGTCTGTCTTTGAATGAATGAATGATGAACTCTATTGTGAATCATATATTGAATACTAGACAGTTAATATGGATACATTTGCATTGGAACAATAGGTGACCTGATCGCTTATAGCGATCTCTTCCAGGCAAAACAGTGTTCAAGGAGACTAAGAGAAAATTCAAACAATATTGTTCTTTGTTTCATTACATTATTTTTTCTCAGGAAGTACTATAAATATAATGTTTAATATATCTGTTATGTTGACGGTGGCTTAATTACTTCATATTCATTTTAAATTATTTTAACTAAGTTGATTTCAACAAAAGTGTCTCATCTGCATGGCTCCAATAATTTATAATAATTTTACTTCATACTTTCAAAAGTTGAATGATGAATTGATTTAAAACATAGATATGTCCGAAAGAAAAGACATATTACTATATCGATAACTACCTGACAAAATGTAATTGTTTATTTATTTATTTTTATTGCTTGAGTTAAGCAGACAGGCAGATGGCCCACTTGATGGAAAGCGGTTACCATCGCGTATGGACATTTGCAACATCAAATGTGCTACAAATGCGCTGCTGTTCTCTTAATGGAGACTGGAACCTGGTCACTAATGCCGAAACACAACTCGAGTTTGTTGTGGCGACATACTTTAGACCAGGGGTGGTAGCCATCCGGTCGGGCAAATGCCTTCCACATCCTTATTACATTGGATTTTTTAAGAATGGTTAATTATTATTATTTAATATTATAGTTAAAACATAGAGGTCACTTCGTTGCCTCAACATAAATATTTGTGCGCTCCCAAGGGGGCAAAACATGCTGAACCTGTACACTAACCATATTTCAACTATGTTTAAAATAGTTTATCAATTACTTCAATTCGCTATCGGTTGTGCTAATTTGTTTAAATTTCATATACTCTAAGATTGTTGGAGGGATGACGAGGTGTCCGAAAAATGCTTTTTGAGTGTTAAAAGTCTGTATAAAATTTGTTAAAACCGCAACGTTCTCTGATTATAAATGCAATGACCAGATGCTGTTCTTTTATTACCATAAACCCTTCTGAATTGTTGCAAGTATTACAATATTCATTAAAAATACTGTTGACAAAGTTATTTATTTAGGAGATACAAAATATTATATTCGCAATTCCGTCGTCCTTGTTTAGTCAATTCAGTCTAACAACGTAACGCTCGGAACTAATTGGAAAATGTCTACAATCCCGTGGGCATTTCTGGAACGTTCTTATATTTTATGTAACTAGTGCAAACTTTATTTTCACGTCTTTATTACTAACGAAATGTTTTTAAATAGGTATTATCTTTGTAGTGATAGAACCAAACTGCAGTCTAGTGTTTGCCTGATAGTAACGGGTTCAGATTGGGCTCTCATAGATACTGACATGAATGATTTGAACTTGCTCTGAAAGTGAACAAATGTATTAATAACATTTTAAAATTACCATATATTTATATGAAGATTAAAAAGCCATCAGGCTAACATATTCAAGGGTTCGTAGAGATAATAATTTTTATAGGTTGTTAAACACCAATCCATAGTTTTTGGACTTTAATCACAATAAAACAAACACTTGTTATTAAAACTGTTTTTAAGTTATATTTCAAAAACGTATCATAACTCAAAGTTTAACAAAATTAATGGTGTTCCTTGTTAAATAATTTATGATAATATTTTCAGCGAAATTTAGTTTGAGAAATATCTCGTAGGTAAATTTTGAGATATAGCATATTATGATTAAGCATCTCTTACGTAGAGAAGGTGTAATGGATATCTCAGAATAAAAGACTGTGGAAGGGAAAGACATATTGTTTCGTCCCCCAAATATTTTTTATTGTAGGAATTCAGCAGACAAGTAGGTGGCCCACTTGATGGAAAGCGATTATCATCGCCTATGGACATTTGCAACATCAAAGGTGCTACAAATGCGCTGCTGCCCTCTAAAGGGAGACTGGAACCTTGTCACTAATGCCGCAACACAACACAAGGTTGTTATGGCGGCATACTCTGTTATTATAATTAATTGGGAGGAGGCGAAAGAAAAGGGACGATATTTTGTGTAATCAAAATATCCTATATTTTTTATGCCATATTTTCGTACCTAATATCAAAAACAGTTGTTTTACCTCTACGGAACCTTTCATAGTTCATGGCCTGCAAACGGCTGAATATCTAAAAATACAAATAACACTTTCTCACGAAGAAATTCCGCAATGAGGTTGTCGATTTAGTTTCGCGCTGGTCGTTGCCCTTTTTCATCGAGATCGATATGAACTTCATTGCGGGGAAGGCCAATTGCGACAAAGGGTGTATAGTATACGATTATTATATTGGCTGCTACACATTTTGCGTCGTTTTTTACCGATGTTGGCTTATTTGCTGTAACAACATTTCTCTTACATTTCAAAGTTCAATTTCGTGTAATTCGATCCCCGTGGAGCCGTATAAAAATATTGTATTTGTATTTCTTTTCAAAGGCATGCCAAATATGAAGTTGAGTTTATATTCCAGAAAAACTTTTCTTTATCTGCTTTTATATCTTGATTGTTATTATTTGTATTATAATGGAGTTGTCAAGACAGGAGTGAATAGGTATTTTTCCAAGCCTGCTCCATTACAGACCGCGTCATCACTCAACATCAGGTGAAACAATGGTTAAACGCAAACCTATACAAACGATAAAGAAGTCTAATAATATTGGCCCATAAATTATGTCTCATTGCTAGAATGTCATCGCTCTGTGATAAAGACTTGGAGACCTAAAGCTGTCCATCGTCCAGATTCGTATTACGACAATGGAAAGTATCATATAAAGTGGAACATTATGCTATGTCTTAAGGCGAGTATATCTAGCCACGTGTCAATGTCACTTTCATTTTTCAATTTCAGATTCTTCAATAACGTCGGCTTTAGGCCTTCTTGACATGTTTTACGTAACAGGTATCTAAATTTGATCTGTATAAGAGTTCGGAAATAAGAGAAACGGCCATTTTTTATACAGTTTTGATTATTGCTCAAAATTAAAAAACGTAAAGACATGTAAAAATACTTTTGAGGTATAGATCCTTTTCAGCTAACACTGGTTTCTTATATATATGAGATTTTTACGGATGTGTCTAATTTCGTATTTTGGGTTTCTGGGCTTTTGTAGTTCTTAATGTAATCACCTATGCCCCATGGACAGACAGACATTGGACTGAGATCATAAGGATTTGTTTTAATGGTAAGTATCGGAACCAAGTAAGGTACTAAGCTAATCTAAATCTACTAATAATAATTGCTCTGACTTTATACAATGCTAATTATGTACGGTCTTATTCATATTAAGTTGAATCAATATAATTAAGACCGTAAATCTATATATTTTGGGATCAACCTCCATTACTTACATCCAATAAAATTTGTTATTTCACAGTCTGTCAAATTAATTACCGTAGCCGAAACGAAAATGTCCACTGTTAATTCATTCTCTATCAGACCGGCTCATTGAACTAAATATTTAATGCTTGAAGCTGGAGTCGGCTGCCAGAGGGATTAACGTAACCCAATGCACGTTAATGCACCGTTTGCGACCATTTCCGAGGCAAAATCGTTATCCCGAATATTTTGCTGCTCTATTGATCGGCTGCACCCTGCACTTGCTTGCACTAATTTATTATTCGAAGGGTGCTATTCTACTTTATCCTCACCCTTATCTGCATTTATATAAGGTTTAAAATTACCATTTTTTTCATTAGTAAGGGGTTTGACCCACGTAACAGCTTTATTGCGTGATCTATATTTTTTCGACCCAAACTCTCGAATGTTTGGATCTGCTTTTATGCTAATTTCATTTGTTTTTGCGGTCTAATCTCAATTAAGTAAATTAATGTTTGGTTAATATTGCGTGTTATAGCGGCTTTTCAGCGTAATAGTTTTTGTTACGTAAATGTCTAAACAATATGGTTAAGCATAAATAGCTTTATTCTTGCTCATATATTGCTTAAATAATTGAGTTAGGGCCTAATTTTAACTTATCAATACATTTTTATCTAAAATCTATGTATTAGAGGTTCTGATACCGTCTTATAAATGTGATAAACTAACGTACATAGCGGTCAGCGGTGAGTGTTGAAACTGAATCGTAAAGTTGCAACTTCACATTTTTTTCGAACTATATTTATTTTTAAGTTGACCTCGATGACACTTAATATTAGTATTCTATTTTATCGGGAATCTTTTTATATATAATAATATACTATTCCGTCTCCATCCGCTTGTATTCCATGAGTCACACTAAACAAATCTACCGTTCAAATCCAGTCTTTTGTAAATCACCGTACTTTCACTTCACCCCATGTTACGTCTGTGTTTTCCTCGTCTGCGCCCTGCAGTGTTACACACCGATTTGTATATTTAACACTTGTTATAGGGATGTTTAACACTATTGGTGTATAAATTATTTCTTTATTTTGTATTTTAGATGCATTTATACTATGATCCGACGACAGACGTGCTTCCAGTTGCTATTATCTTGTAACCAAAATCGGTTTAGACAGTATTAATATTATGCTTTCTAATTATATTCCTTTGTTGTTAGTTCTAGACGCTATCTTTATTTGACTGCTGTTAAATATAATAAAAAATAATAATAGAGCATCAACAAAACGTGAGTTTCATGATCTTCGCAATTTGGTCATGTAGGATTTAAGTGCTTTTCAGAGGTACTTCTTTGACTGAGCGATTGTCCATTCTAATTACTTCTTCCATGACACTACGCTTCACTTGAAATACTTTAGTATGTATTACTTTATATCGAAATTATTTGTATTTGTGACTTTATGATGTATGCGTTCATTGATATTCTTATTTTTGTTTCAGAATATGCTGTATAACATTAATCGGTAAGTGAATTATTTTGTAGAAGACAACACAGTCATATTATTCAATACGTGAAAAACATACAACATCGATGTTAATGTAGCGTCATTGAGCGTCGAATGAACGTTAAGCAAATGGTCATTGTGGATATGTCTTATGATTGGACAGATTTTTAATCATCATTAAATCGCGGCGTTTTTGAACTGGAATGCTCAAAAATGTCAGCAAACGCGGCGTAAGATGCGTGGACTCCGCTCGCAGCTACTCTGCGCCGCTTCGAGCGAATGAGAGAGACCACTGGGATAGTTTCATAATAAGCATATGTTGTTCGCGCACAGCCGGTCGCGGCGTTTGCACCCAGCTAGCAGCCAAAAAAATCCTACAATAAACCATGCGTATTTACCTCGTTGAAGTTTATAATTTTAACAGGTGACTTAATTATTCTATTTGGATTAAAGTGGATAACGTCTTTTAATTAAATCCTAAAGAGGCCCTTTCGACCTCTAATTTTAGTTGAATTTTCACAAAGAACAATTCCACCGGTATTCACCGTTTCATCTCTTTGTAAATTGAACCGTTTATAAAAGTCTTTTGAACTCGAACAAATACCAAACACCGCGAGTATTTCTAGTGAGGCTGTAAATTTAATGCCAAAGCTTAAATTGCGGAGGTAAGTCTAAATGGTTTTTTTACTTTGCTCATTGTTTTCCAGTCTTAGACCAACCTTTAAGCTCTTAAGCTTTTCGCTTAGCTTAGATAATAATCAAGAATATTATCCGCAAGCTGAAAACTTTTTAAGGAGTTCTGCTAATGGAATATACTAGAAAGGGTTTGTTTTCCACTGGACTGTTATGTTCACTACTTAGAATTTATTTACTTGTGATTGCAGTAAATTAGGCCAGTATATATGGAACTTAAGAAGTGTTGTTACACCAAATACTAAGCCAAAAGGAAAAACGTAAAAAAATACAGAAGATTTTCTTTTTTAAAATGGCTGTGCAGGGTTTGTAGATCTAGTACCAAATGTTCATGAATATTCAAGTATTATTAAAGTAAATAAGCATGAAGCGAAAAAGGGACCCATGTAGGAGAAGTTCCAACCAAATTGTAGATCTTTGACTAAAACCAACCAACTAAGTTCTTGCGGTAGCCCGATATAAGCCAAAATTTGAATAATCTAAACAGTTTTCTCCATAAATATAATTCTCTTCTTCTTGCGTGCGATATATAAAAATGATTTTTTTCCGTATGTTCTTTATAGAATCGTAAACTATACTTTTGATGATGTGATGATCTTTAGCAAAGTTGTTGTGTGCATGAGCCAAGGAAGATTTCTGAGTTGGTTACAATTGGACCCGGTAGGTGCCGCTGCTGTCGGCATATCAATAGACGCTTTTCTGGGCAGGACGACGTCTGCCAGTTTTTTTATAAACAATAATTACCTTACAATTATTTTCATTTTAAAAAGATTTATTATACATTTCTGAAAATAAAAATGCATACATTATAACTACAAACAGGAAAATTTTAATACGGATGCAATCGTTAAATTCTTAGTCAAGTTATTAAAGACAAATACATCGTAATATGTATGAAACAATGACCTATGTTTTAAAAAACTAAGCATATAAATATATAAAAAAATAATGTAACACAGTTGATTATTCTAATAAGACTACAAAGGTCCCGAGGAACATCGGGGAGATTTAAAAGAAATTGCGAAGAGTGCAAAAAAGCAGACGGATCATCAAATAGAAAGTGATTACCGTCGCACATAGACGTTTGCAACACCAGGAGCGAATGCTCTGGGTTGACAGCCTTCTGGATGGAATAAAGACGGCTTACAGGGATAAGACAGGAGGAATGGGGTACAGGAGAGGATATAGGGAAGGGGAAGGGTCATCGGAACTCTCGTTCTACGACGAAACACAAATTAGCTCAAGACTGAGCGTGTCGGGCGTGAGAGCGTAGTATCCTAGTATCACACCAATCGAGCTGTAAACAAGACAAAGATTTCAGCACGTCTCTACTACGTCTAGGAAGTCAGGCGATTTAAAAAAATCCCCTTCAGTTGAAAACCAACTACAAAATATAACTTATTTTATTACCATTATTGCATATTTCTGCGAGCTACAGGAATTATCCGGGCTGAGTTTGGTTATTCCTATTATCTGAAGCGTGTTTTGTTAATTGAAATAACACATCCACCTTGAATTCCGATAGCGGAGGGGTGCTTTATTGAGTTTGCGTAAACCTACTCAGTTATTCCATTTTATGTTGAATAATAAAAAGTGTTTATTCTATCTTTCGATTATTGATGTTGTTTATTTGATGTCACAGGTATTGATAATGTTTAATAATCAGTTTGAATGTGATATAGATTGAAAGATCGCTCGAGTAAACCCGCGTGTAATGCTCTAATATCATAATAGTATAAAAAAGTCGCTTTCTGTCCTATATATGGCGCTAATCTTACTACCACGAATTTTGTTTTTTCTAATAGTGATTAAGAGGTTTATTATTTTTTTTGTATTATTTTGTATCAGCATTCCCTGCGCCGCGGTCGCTATTATATAGACTTCGCCGCTTCCACGTGGAATAGCAACTTTGGGCTAACGCTAAGTTCTGTCACACATGATTTTTGCGAAAATTTAACCCTTTACGGAGCGCACACAGCTGAAGCCCTTAAAAGGAAAATCCACATTTTCAAACATTGTCATTGTTGCTCCGCTCCTTTTAATCTTAGCGTGATGATATATAGCCTTCCTTGATAAATGGGCTATCTAACACTGAAATATTTTTTCAAATCAGACCATTAGTTCCTGAGATTAGCGCGTTCAAGCAAACAAACAAACTCTTAAGCTTTATATATTAGTATAAGATTAAGTACTTACCTATACCTTACCTATATTTTTAGTTTAACTAAGGTGATTATTATTTTTTTCCGGAAAGACGATGAACATACTGCCTGAAGGATATGTGAATCTGTGGACATATTAAGTCTGCTAAAATAAAGGGACGAAAAAGCAATATGCCCCAATTGTAAATTATTAGAAAAGGGTCTAACAAGAAAATGACGTTTCCATATATTATTCTAATTAATGGTTCGGCACTAACGCAAAAATGTCTTTGAAGAGGCCAAGTTTGTTATGAGTTCATCTCGCGAGATCGCGTGGCACGGCTTATTGTACAGTGAAAACACTCGACGTCGCGGAATTCATTACATATGATAAATAATATTTAAGAGTGAAGATTTACAAACATCTAATTATTTTCCACTCAACCGCTCCTCCATACTTGACGTTCAACTTAGCAATAAAAAGACCCCTCGGTATCAAATACAAGTATGAATAGTTAATTGAGAAACGGGAAGGGGCGTGCTTGAGAAGGAACGGGTTCTATATACATATCGATGGTGAAAGCTATTGTTTAAACGAACTTTATAAATTGGAGAAAAATAAAGTTTAATGAAAAAAAATATAAGAACTATGTATATTAAAAAAAAAAACTGTGTAGATGAAACTAAGATCTGTTCTTTACATTTTAAGTAACATTAGATGAAAATCATCGTTGAGTATAACAAAATGTTAAAAAAATACCATATAAAGGAGTAATATGGTTAAATAGTTGAATACTTGGAGGCTCGTTTTTTTGATAGACTTTGGAGATCTACTTTATCTAATATTCAAATTAATTTTCTTTGAAAGTATTTTTTAAATGTCTACCATTTCAATTTTTCTAGAATGTTCCACTTTATACAGTTGAGGTAGGGTGATGCAATTTGTTTTCCTGCGCTAAAAGTTCGCGAGCGAGCCCACAGCCCGAATACGAGATGTCTAGAGGCACGGCCATAGAGAGAGAGATTTACTCGGTATCTTCAACCCGGGTGGCAAATAGCATTCCTAAGGGGGGAACTAGTGCCGACCAAGCATGGTGAATCTTTGACGGCCTCTGTGGTTGAGCGGGCTAAGCCTTTGCCGGCCTACTCACTGCAACGCAGAGGCTCCGGGTTCAATTCCTGAAATAGTAAATTTCGGAAACGTATTTTCTCCGTTATTTACTATGGTCTGGGTGTCTGGGATCAGCCCCAGAGTAGTCCGTTGTATATTACCCATAACACAAGCGTAATTTGCTTAATTTGGGGATATACAATATGTGCGTTTGTCTGCGAATTTTTGTTTATTTATAATGTCACATGCCTCTCTAAGCTTCCCCCGCCGTGATTTATCTTCTAGCGATTAAAGAGGGCACCATTTTTACATCTTTGAAAGCTAGGTTTTACCTACATACTTAAATAAGAAGAAGAAGAGTTATTAAGGCTTGTAGCAACGCCAACGTTCTTGAGGATTTTTCGGTAGTTATTTTTCTAGCGATAGCAGGGATTCCATAGACGCTGTCGTTGTTCAGATACTTTACCATTTTATTTTGAATAAACTAAAGTAGTATTTAAAAAAATAAAAAAACCAACATGTTTATATCTGTCCCCATATCGTAAACATTTATGACAATATTTTTAGTAAATTATTGATCAATAAATACCAACCAAATCGTTTGCACCCCACTTTCAACTGGTGCGGCAATAGGAGCCTTAAACGACATCGACATAATTTGATAAGATTACCAAAAACAAAAATATTCCATGTTCAGTTATATGTCTGCAACCACTTCTTTATTTTTCTCGCTTGAACTATACATAGCGTTTGGCTATTTCACTATGCATAGCAGAATATAAAATAAAAATTTCTTTTAAATTTTATCCGTAGAGACCCAGTAGTTGCCGAGAAAAATAAATGCTACCTACATACTTGGCAGATTTGACACATCGGTTGTCTCGATGTGCAGGTTTCGTCACCGCCACGTTGGACAAACTTGGCGGGTATACTGCTCGTTCCCTTATAGTGGGAGGCCTGAGCCTAGCAGTGAGACTTTTATGGGCAGTTATTATACAAAGACAGCTAACCATGTTTTTGCCAAAATGGCAACAATCATCAAAAATATTAAATTTGCCTCTTGCCAGCGAGAAATTTACGAGGCCGTAGTACTTACGCCTAAGATAATCTAATTAGATAACTAAAATAAAACAAACAAAGCGTACTGTAATTATTTCTTTGTTCATTGCTGTTAAGACGGATATACTCGAATAGCTCAAATAACGACACTCCGTCCAAGCGTTTATTTTAAATTTGACTTTGCATGCCTATCAATTTGCGCATTTTTTGACAGTACATTTCATACGCGACAATGTCACAATTGTCATACTTGATTATTCCAGACGACGTGACGTAGTATAGTTTTATGAGTCATATACTGCGTAGACATCATCATACTATTCTAGATTACAACATGTAATATATTCCAACATTCATATGTCCGTCTATAATATGCAAAGATGGGTAGGAATAGTACTTAAATTTAATATTTTGATAAGAAATATTTTAAATAAAATAAATTAACACGGAATTTACTTGGATTTAAAAAATGAGACTTTCTATTTAACTTTTAAGTATAATCGTTTGGGTTATAATATGGCTTATTAATGACGTACGCAATGCAGTATTAATATTCTTCATTGGTGCTCCGCTCCATTTGATCTTAGCGTGATGATATTGTTACAATTGGGCCACCTGCATATTTGTAAGAAAAGCACATTTATTTCCTGCCGTCGGTGTTTAAGCTAATAGAATTGAAGCGCATTTATGACCGTCTCCTGTTTACTTTGTGTTTAAAATATGTGATTGGAATAATAGCCCATTGTCTATTGTAATCTCTTAGGGCCTGTTGTTGTGTGATAGTCATTAGCCTGGTGTGATTCTTGAAAATTCAGTCCAAGCGATGGAGTATTGTGTTGAGATATATTGTATTTGTATAAAGCAATGTCCGAACGGAGGTGTGTGGCAGTCAAGCGATAAACACAGGCGGAGCAAGACGTGTGTACATTTAGTGACAGACTTTGCGCGTGTTGAATTGTGCATTACGTTTGGACTTAATGCGTCCGGTTATATTTGTACCTGTGTTATACGTGTTTGAATAGGCCTAATAAATTCTAGAGTAATTCCAACGACATTTTAATTCGAGCCCCGTAACTCGTAACAATATATAGCCTTCCTCGATAAATGAAATAATTTTTCAAATCAGACCAGTAGTGCTTGAGATTAGCGCGTTCAAGCAAATAAACAATCAAACTCATAACCTTTAGGTATATATTAGTATAGATAAGATTTTATCACTTCATCAATACACTTAATTAAACCGCATTATTAATAAACATCAAACATCTAACCGGCAATAAATTTTCGCGATATCCCCGTTAAATCACAAATGCCAGGCGGCGTACACTGGATTCTATATTAATAGTGTATCACCCCCATATGAGTCATGTGTCGTATAAACCACAGCTTGTCAAAGTACCTAAATATGTAACTTACAACGAGTAAGGCCAAACACAAAAACGGAAGGTAAAGTGTTCAAATTACATAAATTCCATATGTACATTATTTGTTCATGTATTTTTTATTATATTGAGGGTATTTTAGATTTGACAGTCTTTTCTAGAAATTAATACTTAAGTGAAACTTATATGTAGACGGGGGTATTAGGATTTTTTTGGTCACGAAAAAGCGTTGCGGCCGCGTGGAGAAACGGAATAATTTTAGAGTAGACAGTGGTTTTTTTTTGGTTACAGATTGAATTCAGTTTTTTGGTTGATAAAATTAAATATGTTTAAATAAAAAAAGTTGTACGGGCAGTTTGTTAATAGACTTATCAAATTTGAAACTGCAAGTTAAAATTTTGTTGCGCTTCGTTATGCCACTTGTCCGTTGCCATTCGTTTTTCCATATATATATATATATTATATAAACGGAGACCCCGGTCTTACTTGTAAAACGGACCAAAACATGTTGGACGATATTCTTGAAACAAAGTCACACCGTAACTTTCAAGTCTGCATTTAAAATTGCAATTCCACGTTTAACGTTCAAATAACTTAAACGGACGTGATCCTCTTATTTACGGAAAGATATGCTGGTAAGACGCTACCAGTGGATGCTAGATCACGTTTACGATTCACTGCGTACTGGGCTGCAAAATCTGTTAGGTAACTTTACGTTGCAACTAGGGCTACCAGCTATTTTAAGAAAAATAACGTTTTTGTTGGGTTTTTTTATAGCTGGTGTACAGCAAACAGGCTGACGGCCCACCTGGTGGAAAGCGGTTACCGTCGCCTATGGACATATTTGCAACATCAGAGATATCACCAACGCACTGCCGGCCTCGAAAAAATTTTATGTCATGAAAACTCCATATCGTAGAGCTGTAAAAAAACCTCGGCTGGGGAGCTCATTGCAAATCCCACGGTAGGCAAGAGAAACGTTCTAAAATTTATTTTTCAAATATTTTTTATTTCTTCTCTTGTAAACACTATTTTGTGTGCTTCTAGCACACACTAACAACTTCTCATTAACCTGAAATTTTTGGAGGTCAGGAGTCTTAAGAAGAGACTAGCGTGCATGACAAGAGCTATAATGTCAAAAAAGCAAGTGAGGTGTATAAGAATAAGCCTGAATGGCGCTCTGTTGTTCGTGCCTACCCCGCAAGGGACCTGGCGTGAAGTCATGTATGTATGTATGTTAAATTTTTGGAAGCTATCTTTACGTTTCCAATTTAAATTTTAATAATCAAACCGTATATTTTTATTAAATTTGTAAATGTCCTGTACCTTTCTTCTCGCCCTTTAAGATTCATTACTGAATAAACTTTTTCAGGGAAAGCTGGATCGTAATAGTTCATAATTATCTATATAAGTATTTCATTTTACGCATCAGAGTAAATATTCGAAATAGAGTATTTTCACATACTTTATTTTTATGTAAAGAATAACGTATATTTACAAAAATAATGTAGGATACGTTATTATAAATGGTTGGCAACCCTACAGCCATTTTTTATATGAATTATGATAGTATTTTTTTTCACGATCACATAGGAACTGAATTTTAACGGCATTTAGTGGATTTTCTTTTTATTTATTTTTTTTTTTTTTTTATATTTTGTAGTCTATTTAGATAGTTTTTTTTTTATATCCATTTTGAAATCGCATCATAAGGATTTTTTTTTTTTTTTTTTTTTTTTTTTTTTTCTATTTATTCTATTTTCTTTTGATTATCGCTGTTTGAACTGCAGTCCAAAATGGGTGTTGTTTTTGGGGTTATTTTTTTGTGTATCTTATTAATATATTGAATATTAAGATGTATTTTATGTGTGTTTTATTGAAATTAAATACAAGTGAACTATGAAATAATTTAAAATTTTATGGTATAACTATATCCGTTCCACATTCACAGCTTACAAATTATTTAATATTAATATAAAGTAGATTTACATTATTGTTCGAATATTTATAATAGAGTAAGTTTAATATAATTCTAAATAACCAGTAAGAACTATTACATAATATTTATTGAATATAAATTATGATTGTTTATTATTTATGTATTCATTATACTATATGACATTATTAGTTATCATTTTTTTTATATAAAATTTAAAAAGTTTGTATTTGAAGATTCCAACTTTTGCAGCTATGCTTATGATGCTTTTTATGTATATTTTTTTATTTTTTATTACGCATCAGCTCTGACAACCCCAAAAATTGGGCACAGCAATTCTAGCCTCAAAGCTAACAAAGTAAGTCAAATGAAACCGCAAGTTACTCAGATTAGTTCTTTCAAATAACGTCTATGATCACTGCTTCACGGTGGAGTAAATACAGCCTTTTATTTTAGATTTTTTGTTCGCCCCTCCGACTATCCCGGAAATATCGGAGTCTCCTTAATGAAAAAGGAAGAAAGCTCCTTTTTATCGCAATATATAGTCTATATTTTATATGAACAGAATTGTAGATAAGCGCCTTCAAACATAATATTTTGCCGGCGTCAATGCAAACCCTTATAACTAGATTTTTGGCGACATAAGTTTTTTTGTAAATTTTGTGATGCGTAGTTATGTAACATGTAACAATTTTTACGACAAAAATTATGTCACCAAAAAATGTAGTTACAAATTCCTGCACTGACGCGGTCAGTATACCAATTTTTCAACCGATAAATTGGCACCATGCGGTTATTACATTGTTAATGTAGTATGTGTACAGCATAAAAAAAAACATATTTTTTTTATGAGAGCACATCAATAGAGTAGTTGGCATTCAAATTAACTAGGGTAGTCTATATCATTGTGTAAATATCGAATCTTACAGATTTAGTACGAGCGTACAAACTTATGCCGTCATTTCTTTATATAAGTAAGAGAAGTCCATTTAAAGCTTCTTTATTATTTAAACAGTAATTAAAATTACTTCTAGCATGATGTTTTAAAAGTAAGAAGTTATTTTAACGGATGTTATTATATAATTATATTATATATACACAATATTGGAATGTATTGGAACACTTGAGTTTGTCAAGCTCGGATGCCTCTCTCTAGTTTAAAGAGCGAGCAATAATACAGGTTATATTGTATTAAATTTTTATGTTAGTGATATTTGCACCGCGAGATTCACTTCATTTTATATCGGAAACCTCCTGGGATGAAAAGTATCTACGAGTACGTCCATTTTCGGTATTAAAAACATATGTACAAAATTACAGTAAAACCGATCCAATATTCTAATAGTTTCAGTGGAAGCTTAACAGATAGATTGCTATCGGATTTTTTTATAGGTACTGATTTTTTATATTTATAAACTTGAGAAATGATTGGCCTCCCTGTATACAGACTGTCATTCCCTATTTCAACCTATCCTAGTTTTATTTTTACAGCAAAAAGCAGTACTTTGTGTAAGGTCTCTTCTATCATATGTAAACTACAAAAATGATGAAACTAACTAAATAACCAAAATGACGAAAATGGCAAGTCACAAAAAACCTATCCTACTTTCTGGGATAACCTTTTTTAGTTTTTCCGTGAAAGCATAACAAACAGACAGACTGACAGAGTTACTTTTGCATTTATAATATTAATAGGGATATTTCCACATCCGTATTGCATAACCATATCAAAGGTTGAGAAACACTGTAAGCTTAGAGGGTGGCCAACGACGCTAACAGACTATTATTTATAAACTTTATAGTTGTTTTATAATGTACCAGTGAACAACACTAATAAAATCCCTTCTTCTATCGCCCTCATCGATGGTTTATCGATTTTTTGTTTATGTTATTTCTTTCAAGGGTTTTATTGTGAGAATTGGCAACATAAAATTATAATGGGGCTACTGCTACTATCGTAGAGTGAGTATTAATGGTGAACGTATGTGTTGCAATCATTATGAAAGACACGCTTTGTGCTTTGCTTTGTGAATTAATATTTTGGTTTGAAATCTTCGGAAACGGCAACAGGTTAGATCTTGAATATTGGCGGCAATCGGATCGATTCTTCTAACAGATAAAAGTTTTTAAGCTATTGCATAGTTTTTATCGCGGGCTGTGAGCGCGGCGACCGAATTAAGAAATTCCGTAACGAAAACAAAACCTAACACCCCCCACTCCGCCTACCATGTAGCTCGGCCGAGCGTGCGCCTAACGTGTAAATATGGTACGACTGTACGAAGCTCGCACGGATTGAGACGAGCTGCTCCGAAATCGGACGAATACGTAAGCAGCTGTTTGTGAGAAAGTATATAGGTGTATAGTAGGTATCTATCATATCTTTATATACCATACTCACGGCATGTGCGTCCCGTAAGTATATATGTAGGTATATATGTATACATAAGTGATTTGTTTCTTAACGGTCACCACGCTAAAAAAGTGTAACTTGAATTAATATTAAAGAAAAAAAAAATAGCATAAATACAAAATAAATAAATAACTATAATTGTATAAGCATATATAAAACGCTATGCAATAGCGTTACCGCGGCAGTAGTGCCACAAGGAGTTTTTTTATGTCTCTCTGTAGAGGCTCATAACCTCATATTTTCATAATAAAATATGTACACGTATGTTGAGTATTTGTGACCAGCCAATAAGCCTGATATCGTCTTAATAGATCGATCTGCGCGACGAGCAATCTTTGATACCAGTATGCATGACAATAGTCTTGTGAAGAAAGAAAAAGAAAAACTAAGTAAATACTTAGATCTTGCTCACGAGGTTACCGCTATGTGGCGTCTGGAGTCAACGTCAGTAACCTCAGATTCCGTTGCAATTTACGTTAATGCTATATTTCATGTATAAGTATGAAATTGAAGGAAAGAAAAAAAATAGTCAAAAATGAAACCGCACAGTAAAATATAATCATTTTGATTCTTTCAAAAATTCCTACACCAGAAGTGAAATTCACTTTTGTATAATAAATAGTAAGGACTCAGTCACTGTAAATAACTTTTTGAAAATAGGTATTCGGGTATATTGAGGGATTGTATTACAAGCCTTTGGAAAGTTTGCAAGGCGTGACTAAAGTGCTATTGTTTGCTAACAGAGAACTGATGTCGTGTTTCAAAGCGAAACGGGTTGAAATCTTAAGTTGGTTTCCTATTGTACGAATAATTTCCTTATTCGATTTGGTTTTATTGGGTCGTGGAATTTATATTTAAAAATGTTTATGTTTAGTTATGTATTTTGCAATTGTCAAAATGAAACTTTGCTTTAATGAAAGCCATTGTAGTGTAATATATAAAAGGAGCCCGAGCCCGACCATGTCACCAAAACGCAGAGGTCCCGGGTTCTGATTCTAGCAGAGTAAAACTTTTATTTATTCTGATTTGGAACCGACACGAACAGTCTTCTGTGTATGTATAAATATCTACTAACAAGTCAAGTGTAACTAGTTTGGGAATATGCAATATATGTGTTTGTCTGCTGATTAATAAAATTATAAAAATATTGTATAAAATTACACAATAAAGATACTGCAATCAATCATAAATAAAAATTAACAACTTAAATAAAAATTAACATTAATTTCTTAAATATATTAGTATGTAAAATATTATTGACACGTACAAAACTTGTAATGTAGATAGAATATATCAGGCGAGCCCACATTTTGGTGTTTAAAAAAAATTACTAAGAAACATTAATTTGTCAAGCTCTACTAGCGATATCCCACACGATTTGGACTCGGAAAAAACTTAACTCACAGTTACATGTGTGACGGATATCCCTTATTCTTAATTGTTTGCTACTTCACTGTAGTAATGTGTAGCTGCATGTAAATTACATATTATGCCTGTTATGTTAAAACATCGCAAGCAACAGATTTTAGGTATTTCATTTTTTTATTGTAACACATTAAAAGATATGCGTTAATTATATTTGCGTTAATGGCAAAATTATCAATAAACTAGAGTCTTTGGCCGAGACGGAGAAGTTGCGTTGTGTAGTTATATTTTCTAAAAATGTGTAAAATTACTCTAAAATGATAATTAGTTGTAAATATTGATAGTTTTTGAGTAGTGATTGTGTTTTTGTCAGAAATGTGAACTGTATAGTCAAATGTGGCCTTTCGAGTTGTCACAAAAACTCCGTTGAATGGCGTCAGTTGATGACCTACAGTTCAGCTGAACTATACATAGGCTTAAGAAATGAACAAACTATATTGTAATTTAAGATCTGCTTAAAGGCCCAACTGTCAAGCCAGAAACCATAATAAATATCAATATAGGTACTGTATATGTATCAAAAATAATTTGTAATGTAGCTCTGCTTTAAAAGTTTATAACGCTTACGATGTTTTCAATAGCAGGCTCATAATTATTAAATTTCATCCATATGGAGCAAAAAGTTTCCAAGAATGTAATTATTTGTATAATCCTGTATTTAAAAAAAAACTGTAACATACACAGACTGAAGACAGACAGACGGATGCTCATGGCAGTTTCATAAAGGATTCTATTTATGTCAATATATCTACGGAACCCTAAATAACAATAGGCGTTGGTTTACTTTATGCTTTTGATGTGACCCGATACGTATTTACTTATTTTAGTTCGCTAAGCGAAATGAATATGTGAATTTTATACATGTTAAGTAGTTATTTCCCCAGCTCTTGAACGGACCCTTCGTACATTTGGAGCCCTACATTGCCCTAAACCCTGTCTGGGTTTGAGGGCAATTTGTCAAACAGTCCTACCCTAACATCCATGTTGCCAGCTTGAGATAATTTCGGGAACTTCGTTACAATTTATGTTGATACTGTACTTTACGTATTAGTAGGAAATTGAAAGAAAGAAAAAATACGTCTATTTTTAGCAGAAATTCACGTTGCAAAATTAAAATATAAACAGCACATTTATGATAATGGAATAAATACGTTACAAAGAAAAGAAAACGAGATAAAGAAAAACTCTAAAATTCAATCAAGCTCAGCATAATTGTTGGACTATTGGACCAATGCTATTCTTCCAAGTAACGGCAGAGTAAAATTGTAATAATATAGTATTGAATTGGTAACTTTCATTTTTAAATGAAATTAGTAGTGTCTTTGCTCCCGAAACAAGGACACATACACTCCTTTCTCTTGTGACTTGTGAGGTCTCTTGACAAATGTAGTTTTGACAGTTTCCGCTATATTTCGGATATATTTTGTACTAGGACTTCAATAAAACATGCTGTTCATGCGTTTAGTAACCTATATAATGCACTCAGTCTTTGATACTTTCACTTATAAATTTACTATACAGTTTCTGTAATAGGTTCCTTTTTACAATAATTAATAAAACCTATTTCTTACTTTATTATTTATTTCTGAGTTGCTATTATAAAGTTTATTCTATTTTACATTTTTTGTTACTCTTGGAGTAATTGAAAGCTTGTTTCAACAGTATCTAATAAATTCCAAGTAAATATGGAGTTACTCACTAACTAAACCTAACATCATATAAAATGGTGCTTTACTTATTTTCAGCATGTTAATTTATCTTAATTTAATTTAAATACAAAGATAAATCCATATTAAAGTATAATTTAACTATTTCCGCAAAAACTATTATGAACTGGCAACCCTGATGCCTCGTACATCCCCTCGCCTAAAAACCATTTGAATAATCGAATCGATGACGCAACACTCCGACATTGCCAATATAACTGATACAGGTGTATGGAGGGGCCATTTTGGATAATGGAGAACGACTTTTTATGATGTGAATTCACGTGAATCGACAAATTTTACTAATTGAAAATGTATACCATAAATGTTAGCGCTACAAAACAACACTCAATATTTTGCTACATATGTTACATTTTTATAATTGAGAGCTTTTTAAACAAATAGATTTGTTGTCTTCTCATAGACCTTTTTTATGGATTCGGTTGGTATTTCTTTGAAGACCATACTATCGCCAGGTATATTTAGTACCTATTTATTATATTTTTAAGACTTTAGCAACATCTATTTATACTAATACATAAATGAGAAAGTTTGGATGGATGGATTTGTGTGTCGCCGCCATAACAAGCTTGAGTTTTGTTCCTTTCTTTATTTCTCTTCTGAACACCTCTTGTAAATTCTTCCTTCCCATCCTCGCCTTCAAGAATAGAATATACTTTTAAATGAATAATGCGCAAAACAAGAAATATTCTGGGAACTATCAGTGCAGTCACCGCAATAAATACATACAATTGTTGGAACACAAATAAATAAATTTATAATTGCATTTAATGATAAAACCCAGAATCCTAGTGAGAATGTGAACCCCGGGGGGCGAGTGCAGTGCGGCGGCGGACTGGTGGCGAGGTAGTCCTTCCTTGCTTCTTCTCCCCGTCCCTTTGCCTTGTCCCGGCCATTGCATCGCGCCCACAAATAGTAAATCTTTGTTAATCAATCAAGCCAGAACTGCTGAACCGATCTGGATGATGTTCAGCCGCATACATAGATTATAGTCTGGAATTGACATAGACTACTTTTTATCCCGGAAAAGGTACGATTCCCGTAAGATGACATTAAAGCGCGCGATGCCGCGGACTAAAGCTAGTTATTAATATGTACTATATCGTAACCGCTACACAAGTGCGAAGTTATGATTGTATTTGTAATGTACATAATGTCAGATTGTTGTTTTACCAATAAAATTAGGTATAACCTGGAGAATTGCGTGTTACACGAACCAATTATTAGGTGCTCCAGTAGCCAACAGACTTATAAGCTAGCATGGGCCATTTTGTTAGAACTCCCCGTTCTAACAAAATGGTTAATATACACGCCACTCTTGTCCAATGCAATTTAGCAGATTTTAAAAATCTAACAGTATTTTTATATAATTAGTGGTATATTGTATATAGCTATATGTTTATTATGATTCAAAAGTTGCATTTTATTACTATATATATTCATATGCATCGAAATTCAAAGGGGGTGAATTAGATGCTAACTTTTCACTTTTTTGAATACTCAAACAATTACTATTTTTAATCTACGCGAGTGAAGCCGCCGGCAACGGCTAGTTATTGTACGTTTACTAACTTATTGACACTTGTACCTATATATGAAGTGTTTATATCTTCAAATTAAGCTAGTTAACGCTTGATTATGGGTGATATACAAGGA
Source organism: Dendrolimus punctatus (assembly GCA_012273795.1). NCBI lineage: Eukaryota > Metazoa > Arthropoda > Insecta > Lepidoptera > Lasiocampidae > Dendrolimus > Dendrolimus punctatus. Next base: position 14,762,945 of record CM022550.1, read on the forward strand.
TTACTCTGGGGTCGATCCCACACACCCAGACCATAGTAACGGAGAAAATCGTTTGCGAAATTCACCATGCCAGGAATCGAACCCGTAGCCAGTGCATTTCAGGGAAATAGGCCGGCAAACCCTTAGCCTGCTTAACCACAGAGTCCGTCATATACGAATGCCATGTATATGTGTATTTATTTTTCCTAAACTAAAGGACTTTACTTCAGACCGTCTCGACAGGAAACCATGTACGTTTTTCATACCCCTACACTCCCCTACTGTACTTAAGCATAAGGCTTTTCTATTCAGCCTTGAATCTATATTTGATTTTAAATCTTACATTTGCAACATTAAGGCTGGTTTTGCTTTAATATGAGAAATAAACACGAAGGTTAAAAGTGAAACAAAGGAGGTTGATCTTTAACATAACGATGTTTAGGGATTTTGTCCCTTTCACGTTCTATCCGTAGTATACAATAAATGTTGCCAGTAATTGGAATTTATTTAAAATGGTATTAGAATAATACTTTTAATATATTACTAAATTCTTACGAACTCTATCCTGAGAGGGAATTTTCATTCAGTGTTTTCAATGTATGGCCAAATTTTTAATTATAGACAGATAAATAGATAACACTTTATTGTACACCAATACAAACATGAATTCAAAGACTAAAATTATATCTACTTATGTACAAAGGGCGGTCTTATCGCTAAAAAGCTTCTTCCAGACAACCCCAATTTAATTATAATATTTATAAAGGATTCAATATATTACATTCACCTTTACACCAACAATTATGTGTACGCATACTAAAATATGAGTAGGACTATTTTTATAAAGTAAAAGCAAGAAATTTATTACTTGTTTCGCAGATTTTTTATTTTAAAAGTTGACGACTACGATTTCAAATTTCTCAGCCCATTTGTAGCAAATTTGATTATGTCAGAATCTTAAGTTGTTTTGTGTTATACCTTTCTTTAGTTATTGTAATATTTTCAATGTATGCCCGCTACTTTGTCCATGCGAATCGTTGACTTTATATTCAGTTCTTTTGAATCCCGCATGGTGTCGAAGTGAAAACGTTGCACGAAAATTCAGTATACTATTACCGGTTTTAACCCCTTTAATTTTCATTTAAATTGATTCTTCTTCTTCAGCCAGTCTCTATCCAATGCTGGACGTAGGTCTCCCCAAGTTTGTGCCACATATCCCAGTCTTCCTCATCGAACGCCTGCCGGTGAACTCGGGCAGGTCGTCAGTCCACCAGGTTAGAGGGCGTCATGTAGACACGTTTAACAAGAATCAGTCTTTGCTCCAAGACTCGGTTGCTCCATCAGCCGTCGATCCTGAGACAGATCAGCTAATCTTGGGAACTATGTCGGTAACCTTCGTTCTCTTACGGATATCCTCATTTCTGATGCTATCCATAAGAGAAACACTTAACATAGCTCGCCCCATAGCCCTTTGAGCGACTTTCAATTTGTGGGTCAGTCGCACTGTCAGTGTCCATATCTCAGCACCGTATGTCACAATGGAATGGCCGAGAAAACTTGCCAAAGCCTACCGAATGCCGCCCAGCCTAACTGGTTGACTTAAATAGGTCAAGTCGTTTCAAATCCTATTCGAGACAAACTTTTAAACATTCAGACGAAAAAAAGAAGAAAGAATGAGAAGTTTAAAATCGGTAATATTATTAGCCATCATATAGTTAAGTCCCTTAACTCTGGCACTAATTAACCACACACCGACACTTAAAATGTTATTTATTTAGATGAATTTTTACATGTTTCCTGGTAACATTAATTGTAACGGGAAATTGCCCAAGGCGGTGTCTCCTGACCCTACGTTGGGCGCCATTTATGAGGTGTCGAGGGACCAATTTATGAACGCTGAAGGTTTGTTAACACTTTCCTGGCTAAGCAACTTAGCGTTACGAGTATTTGTTCCGTTGATTCGTACAAGAACAGATGTCAATTTTACGCAGTGAATTACATTACAAGCAATGTTTAAAAGCATAATTAATGATTATTTCAAATTTGATTTATTTCTTAATAATCTTAATCTTTATATACTTCAATTAAATTGTGTGTATACGTATATATAAGTGTAATATTTTTATTATTCCGGCGTTTCATGCAACTGGAATTAACTATGTAATCGATGCATTTTTTTTAGATTTCTTTTCTTGTTGGGGATTCACGTAAAAACTGCTAGGCTGATTTCAATGTAGTGTTCGCTGATCGACAACAAATTCCTAGACTTTGACTCTGCCCTACTTGTAATTCTGAGAATCCCGCGGGAATAATTCTGGGTATTATTTAAAATTGCCAGATAAAAAAAAGGTCGAGTTGCAATATAAATTTTTTCACTGATCACTGATGAATTTTCCTGGGAGCGGTTTTAAGTTTTTCGGATGTATAAAATTAGCTTATTTCGACACAATTTCCACTACCGATAGCTTACATTCTTTTGTTTAAATTCTGCGATATTTTGTGTCCGGGGGGGAAACTCGCGGGAATTTCAAGTCAGCGTGAACGAAGTCGCGGGCATAGCCTAGTTTTATATATAATTTCCGTGACGTTTGTCAAATACATTCGCTATAAAATTCGCAATGTTTCTTGTAAATGCGAATTTTTGTTACATCACTATACCCTAGCTTTGACGTCGTTTCGAGTTGCCTTTATAATTTGAAATTGCGCCCAGATTGGCCACTTCCTGTTTAACTTCACCCGGGAAATTTGCAAGACACCCCTTGAGGGACCCGAACGGGTCGTTCTAATGCATAATTGGCCTCTTAAATAAACTGTTCGTGCATAGAATTAGTACAAAGCGGCTGAGTTTGTCAGAATGTTTGACTTGCGCTCTTGAGATTGCTTTCAAGCAAGCCCAAGCTGTGGGACATTATATTTAACCCATGACACTAGGCAACTTGCTTAGCTTGGGGGTATACAATATGCGTGTTCGTCTACCGATTATTATTCTGTTATTAACTAGCTTTTACCCCTAATTTTTCACGCGTTAAGAAAAGTAAGTAGTAGTGGGCGTGTTATAATTATTAGAAAGGGCGAGCTTGATTTTCACTTTATGGTACCCGTAACGCCATCTATCAAAGCGGAAGTGGAAGTAAGTGTCTCTGTCATTTTTTTGTCATGACGATGTATTTGTTAATGAATTGCAAACATTGGCGCCAATAAAAGGTAATCGGAGCGCCATCCTTCTGGCATTATTCGTCTGTCCCTCGGGATCAGTATTTTTTTCTGGTTGAAAGGTACTGTAACGACTAGCCTCTATAGTCGTGTTGGTTTTAGACAAAGCAATATTTGAATATTAAGAATGAAAGACATCTGTCAGTGGCCTGCGGGCCGCGCTGATAGCTGCCTATGTAGTGAAAAGAAAATAATTGAAGATAAATAATTATGCCAATCCAGACCCGGTTATAGTACCCTATATCCTATTGTCACACGCTAACGTGTATGAAAAATTTAGTAACAATCTGTTGCATTGTTAAGAAGACGTGAAAAAGTTACATGCGAACATACTCACATTATCCATCTATTTTCATAAGGCTTACAGGTAAACCGACATAAATTAATTCGTAATCACAAGCCTTAAAATCTTAACTTACTCGGGTAGCTTAGGATACATATTTAATCAAATATAAGTAAATACTTTATTAAAAAAAGAAATCTATAATTTGAAGTCAGGATCAGTCAGGAGCTTACACTGAAAAATCTAAAGCATTAAAGTGAACTACCGAAGTCAGAAATGTGTAATGTATATATGTATACAATAATGTCTTCAAGCAATATAATAGAACAATGATGTAAAAATATAGTAACAATAGCTATGTTGGCAGGTTACAGGCCGACGCTTTTGTAAGCCTCCCGAGTACATTGTTTCTAAATAATGTCACGAGACCTGCGGAGTTTACGTATGGGGGCAAGTCAAAGCAATGTTATCGTGGTGTGTATTTCTGGGATATTACTAGTCTGGCCATAAATACTGTAACATCGAAACGTGTATTATTTTAAAAACTTCTTTCGATTTTGCGCCATTTCACATAAATGTTTTCGTGTCCATAATAGGATTGCAGTGATCCGCCTTGGACAAAGTGGGTATGGAGTCGTCGGTCATAGTCTAGACACTTCAAAAGCTTGGCATCAGCCGTATGTGTGGTTTGTAGTTTTAATATGAACGCCAAAATTTAAGGGAAAACGACTATTTTTACAATACCTAACTACTACCTGCCTACCTACAATACTTAAATGACCTTTTTCAGAATTTTCATTTATGTAAAAAGTTTAACTCGAATAGACTCTGAAACGAGTCAAAGGTTTTTAATGAAATTTTTTAAAGGTTAACAGGAATTTTATCTTAAATTTTCTTATATTTTCCTATTCGATATTATGCAGGCTTCAGAAGATATGAATAGTATGAAATGAATTACTTTATTTAAAAGAAGATTGTTGAGTAATATCAATTCTGAGGCCTGATAGTAAAAAATGGCAATGATAACATTTTGATGTATCTATCTATGAGATAACTTATCGCATGAATTTACATAAGTGTAATCTGATCATTGAGATGCTGTTTCCTTTTAATATTGATTGACATAATAAGGGACCGGACAGTCAAGTTAACTGAGATCTGTATGTTATATGCCGACAAAAAGTGGATGGTGGTGGACATGCCTGCCATAAACCTGGTTTATTGCCTTTCCCGCATTTGGACTTCTTTTGTTTACTTCGTCTCTAAAATTTGCAATTAGACAATAGCCTATTTTTATTGTACGTTTACCCGTCGCAGGTGTGTAGATTACGGTTTCTCGGAAACCTCAGTCCACGCGGTCCTTTGTTTTATTGTTTTTATTGTACAGTTTAGTATAAAACGATGATCGAACGGGGGGGGGGGGCAGTTAAGCGACGATTACGATACAAGCAAAACGTGTACATTGATAAGCTATATAGTGACGTATTTAGCGCGGGTTAATGAATTGTGGCCAGTTATATTTGTACCTGTGTTGTACGTGTTTGCATAGTTCTAATAAATTTCATAGTAATTCCAACGACATTTTAATTCGAGTCCTGTAACTCGTAACGATAGCACTCGAAGCAATAACTTTGTACCCCTTGTTACGAATATGGCGCGGACGGAGGAGTATGAAATTTCGCACACTCACAGTTTATGTAGAGTAGAGGCGCCGAATACTAATATTATTTGAAAATTATGCTAAATACATTAAATCAATAAAAAAACATTACACACACTACTATGTATTTGACACACACACGCATATATAGTCTTTTGTTTATCATATTATCACGTATGGAAGCGAGAGTTGGGTATGGAATAGAGAGCATGAAAGTAGAGTAAACGCGGTCGAGATGCGAGCACTGCGCAAAATCTGCGGAGTGACGCTCGCGGACCGTGTTCGTAATACCGAAGTAAGTCTGAAAGAGAGTGTCGGGGTGAATGTAAGGAATGCTCCGGTGGTTCGGGCATGTGGAAAGAATGTATAATGAAAGAATGACTAAACAGATATACAATGCAAAAGTGGATGGATGCAGAAGTCGCGGAAGGCCACGACACACCTCTCATGATCAAATTACATACATACATAACTTCACGCCAGGTCCCTTGCGGGGTAGGCACGAACAACAAAGCGCCATTTAGGCTTATTCTTACACACCTCACTTGCTTCTTTGACATTCATAGTTCTTGTCATGCACGCTCGTCTGTTCTTAAGGCTCCTGACATCACCTTCTGCTAGTACACGATCAATTTGATCATGGAAGGTGTGTCGTGGCCTTCCGCGACTTCTGCATCCATCCACTTTTGCATTGTATATCTGTTTAGTCATTCTTTCCACATGCCCGAACCACCGGAGCATTCCTTTCCTTACCTTCACCCCGACACTCTTTCAGACCAACTCTCTTTCTTACTTCGGTATTACGAACGCGGTCCGCGAGCGTCACTCCGCAGATTTTGCGCAGTGCTCGCATCTCGACCGCGTTTACTCTACTTTCGTGCTCTCTATTCCATACCCAACTCTCGCTTCCATACGTGAGCGTAGGTACCAACACCGCGTTGTGTATGGCAAGCTGGGCCTTCTGGCTGAGGTTCTTAGCGCCTAGAAGTTTACCTAACGTTTTAACATTAATACAATAAAGTATTAAATAATACATGATCAAATTGATCATGTATTAGCAGAAGGTGATGTCAGGAGCCTTAAGAACAGACGAGCGTGCATGACAAGAGCTATGAATGTCAAAGAAGCAAGTGAGGTGTGTAAGAATAAGCCTGTATGGCGCTCTGTTGTTCGTGCCTACCCCGCAAGGAACCTAACGTGAAGTTATGTATGTACATGTTTATCGTTTATCGTCAAATTAACAGTGTAGCCTTGGCGAAAACTGTGATTATAGAAGTATAGTATTTGACATTAATTTATTATGGCCGAATACTTCTTATCATTTTACTAAACGTCGCAGCCTCATAGATGTTGTACGAGAGTAACTACTTGCGACGTCTCGTAAGTAGTTAGTATTTGTCGCAAATACGTGTGTATATTAATGTTCTTAATTTTATGTAGCATTTTTGTATAATAAAGTATATTATATTCTTTGTATAAATTTCCATTGCGGCCTTTCACCGGACGCGTTCTGGTAATCTCTTAACTTGCTTACGTCATTTCAGTAAACATTGCTAAAACGGCATGATGATGGTAATAATTTGAATAATATGGGACATATCCTGCTTTTAATTTTACGTAGGCGACAGGGTAATTAGTTTAATTTTCAGCTAGGCTAAATGAATATTGCAACACTTTTCGCGAGGAAAATTGATAGATTTATTTAGGAATAGTAAATTAAACTCTTTCGTCGTAGTAACTAGATGCTTGTCGCAATGTACTAGCGTACAATAATTCTGTATCTCTTTCAAGACCACGGGCCACCGAAATGGCCCGAACTTTTGGAGGGCATGCGTGAGGCCACGGGAAGGCCAAAACGTAGAGGCCCCTTGATAAGTTTAATTTAAATGTGACATCACTGACCGGCGATTGTCCCGTCTATACCTATATGTTTCTATATGCCTTGGTATGTAATTTTCCGATTAAAAACAGCAAATTTCATCAAAATTGAACTTTAAATACCATCGTGAATTGATACAACAATACTAATGTGTGATTGCGAAATTAATTGTACTACACATCTCTACAAATATTAATGCAATTTGGGAAGGTAATCGATTCTATACTCGGGAAGGGTAACTTTTTTCTTCCAAAAAAAAAAACTCTTGAAGGGGCAAAATAGGGGATATACATTTGTATGGGCATTGGGCAACCCACAATATTGTTACTACTTAGACCCGATAAAGACAAATTCCACGTACTGATCTGTAGTAGCACATTTTATTACCTGTTGGTATTTGAACTAATTGTAATCCTTTTATGATCGTTTTCTTTTGTTCACTTATTTATTGGCAAACGTTTCTAGTTATGTGGAGAACAGCTATTGTCCTATTGTAGTGTCCGCCAGGTGTTGCGGATTACGAGTACAAGCTAATGCTGCATTTGTGAAGTATAAAACGACGGCCTGATTGAGAGAGGGGTCCGTTGAGCTACAACTACGGTACAGGCGTGACGTGTGTACATTCAGGAATCTAATAGTGACGGACTTTGTGCGCTTTATTGATTACGACCTTCTACATTACGTTCGGATTTATTGTGTTCGGTTATATTTGTACCTGTGTTATACATGTTTGTATAGTTCTAATAAACTCTATAATAATTGTAACGGTATTTTAATTCGAGTCCCGCTAAGTCGTAACAATATCTTAAAGGTATGAAAATTAATTACTAGGCTTTTGGTAATAAATTCGTGTTACAACGTTACAGTCGCTTCCTTCATTCAAAGGGTAAATATGCTAACGCAGACAAAGTCACAGATCTTAACGGTATGCGCAATAAATTCATTTTTATGAGAACATAGCCCCCATGACTTTATACATTTCGTCGTACTCAAAACTAAAATTTGGGAGTACTACATTTATTTATAGCTTTCTGTCAAAATTATACAAAAAATATTATTTTGCTCGTCTCGCCATAACTAATTTATGTAAAGCGCTTTAAAACACTGCAACTGAGATATTCATAATTCATAGTAGTGAAGTTAACAAGTCTCTCTAGCGTATTAATAAATCATAAAATACATTCAACTTAAGTGGTAACTAAGTATTCTTATGCTAATTTCTGTAAAAAATATAATGTCTAAAGATGAAAGTAGAAAGTCATAATGCATCGTTTAAACTAGACAAAGACTCGCAAAATCAACCCGATGAAAAGTTCTTTAAAGAGAGCAATATTAAAAACGTAGTTTCAAGAAGGCGCGGTTGGGGATGTTGTTTACTAAAGTAAGGTCGGCATATACATTTTATAGCCGCAAAATATTTCAATTAAATTTTTAATTTATTTTTATCAGGTTTTTATTAAATTTTGTTTTTTTAAATCGCATAGTTATTTGGCAATAACGGAATTTATAACATCTCCTGGTCTTCATTTGTATGTCGATTTTGTTTTTCTAACAAGTTACTCGATGCATATGGATACATTCTTGTATGCTTTTTTTTATTGCAGGAGATCAGCAGACAGGCAGACGGCCCAATTGATGGACAGCGGTTACCATCGCCTATGGACATTTGCAACACCAAAGGTGCTACGAATGCGCTGCTGCTCTCTTTAGGGAGCCTAGAACCTGGTCACTAATGTCGGAACACAACACAGGGTTATTATGGCGGCATACTCTAGACCAGGGGTGGTAGCCATCCAGTCGGGCAAATGCCCTACCACCTGGCTGTGGGTTGTAGCTTTGGTAAATGCTCTCACAATTATCAATTCAGGCAGTAGCTAAGGTCCCAAGTATGCTTATTTTCACACTCCGATTCTTCTCCATCCGTTCTACACGACCGAGCCAGCGAAGACGTGAGCTTTTATCTCTCCAACAATATTGGATTCAGCTACGACGCTTTCTATTTTGGAGTTAGTTCGGACCAGCTCCCATCTCCTCTCTTTGTTGGGCCCAAGATTTTTCTAAGAACTGTCCTCTCTGTAAGTGAGTAATTGTGAGTGTCCAGGCTTTACAGCTGTACATTAAAAACAGGCGCGACTAGTCGGTCGGCTACCGGTTAGCCGTCCTAACTATCGTTGGAAAGATAGAGTGGAAGCTGACCTGAACGAACTCCAAGCCCACAACTGGCAAGACACTGTGCAGGACAAAGGAAAGTAACGTGCTCTAGTTTTGAAGGTTAAGATTTACTTTGGAACGCTGAGCCAACGGAGTTCGTTAGTTAGTAGCAATGATCCTTAATCAATCTACTCCGTTATGCACGAATTTTAACCATCCTCAATTGTCATTTATTTGGTATTTTACATTATTAACTTACGCTACTAGTGCATAGTGTTTTAGTTGACGGTAAAATATCATTAATTTTATTCTGCTTTCTTTAGCATTGTAATAAATTATTCAACAATTTTAAATGTAAAATATTTGCTGATTTTATATAATTGTGGTGTGAGATGTAAATTATTTTGCTAACAGAACGGTTACGACATTTCAGACTAAAAATATCAAAATAAACACGCGCTTCGATTATTAAAAAGTGTTTTGAATTATATATCTCCCTGGCTAATTATAAGACTAGATTTTTACACCATTTTTTTAAATAGATCTCTGTATCGCAATTTTATGTTTTATTCCTTCGCGTGAATGAAAGTTAATGTAATGTATATTAAGTTTAACATTTCTTTTGTACTTTAGAAACATTTTAAAGTCTATAAATTCCAATAAACGCCCTAGTATTTATCTGTCATATTTCTTTAATGTAATTACATAGAACATATTACTATACGACTTTTACGACGGACTTTTCAACCACTAGTGTTTCTTAGCACATAAATGTTGTTAAAACTAAAAAGTATTGCCATATTTTTTATGATTATTACTGTAATAACAGAAATCGACAAAAGTATAATTATATTTTAACATAAGAAGTCAGCTAGGGGTAGAATAATGGCTAGTATACTTGTACTCATTGTAAATATATATAAATAATTTTTGTTATTATCTTGACAGAAATTAACTGTTTTCAAAAAATTTCAATGAAAATATTCTTATAGTTTTTTTTTCCTACAAGCTTGCACCAACTTCAAATTTTAATTTTATATTTTTGATTTAACTTACTATCTTTGTATAGACAACTGAAGTATTTTTGAAAGTATGGACCTTACGTTATAGCTAACAATAGTTTAAGGATGTATACACAATGTATATAAATTAATTAAACTTAAACTAATCAGCATATTTTTTTTAAGTCCCCCCTCCCCAAGTCATAATTGTACGTGGAATAAACGTTCTAGAGAACCGTTGCATACTTAGCCTGGTAGCTCAAAGAAATGTGGGTGAACATCTTTCACGTGCTTGCGAGTGATACGGTAGTGAAAATGTGCCATGTTTAAAGCAAATAAACTATTGAATTAATTAATTATTGATATATAAGATAAATCTATTTATATAGTATTCTACCTATATTCACTTAGCCATGAGTAGAATACTAGCCACCCTCTTTACATTATAGTGAACTAACACAAATATTGTAAGTATGTAAGCCATATTGATCTGATATAATATAGAGTCCGAATATTCGTTCTTCTACAACTTCATAAAAACTTTTGATCATTTGATTAGTGTTGATGTTTTTGCCGACGCTCCGCTCGCCAAATGACCCATATAAAACGGAGACAGTCTCGGTCTCCTATTGATTTTCCCTTCCCCACGTGTAATACTTTTTTAATGAACACGTTTATAGTGAATACAATGTTACCTCGTTAGCTCACCCTTGAGGCAGTTCGCGCTATACTCTTCAGATGTAATACGAATGATTAATATTTCGCTTTTTTGAAATAAAAGAGAATTGTTATTAAGTTTTTGTAACATTTGTAATCATCTTGAATAAATAACAGGCTGGCGGAATATTCTCGAATGCTTTGACAGGACTTGCGGTGTTTTTTTACTGTTCGTAACTTTATAGATGTCATTGCCTATCAAATTACAGTTTTCATGGCTTGTTTTTGTTTGTTTGTCCTAAAGTCTTCTCCACACTAATGAGATTACTTTAGGGAAAATATCCCAACGTTATGTATTAATTTAAAATAATGTCAAGTTACAAAGAATAGCTCAATGTACAGTCGTCGTATGAAAGGTTTCGTCACCTTAAAGTCGACTATTGCATGCACGAGTACAAGAAACAGTACTGCCAACATTTTAATAAATGTTACGTTTAGGTACGATTATAAAAACATAAAGAAAGGATGCAATGTTGACAATGACAGACACTGAGATTAACAATAAGAAACAAAGAGGATATAACCACTACGCTTATCATAAATATTAAAACCAATAAAGTGGTCTTAACTACCATTTCCTTTAGACAAGATAGAAATTCAAATAACTTTGATCTAAGTAATTTTAAACTTTATAGTCTAACAGTTAAAAGTGTGATCTGTGACGTAGTTTGAAAAGGTAACATGTGCTCGCGGCACGTTAAATTAACCAATTCGAAAACTGGCGAACCTTTTCATACCACAACTGTATCTATAATATGTCTTCCAAGTGCTAACATGTTTTGTTTATAGGGCTATAAGTTTTATTTCACTCAACCAAGAATAAACTGATGAAAGAAGACGTCAATGTCGACGATCTTATTAAAGGTGCTAATAATATTTAAGTACAGCACGATGACGGAGTTACTTTGATGTATTGTAGAGCCAGTCATTTTCAAACTTTTTTTATCGCAAGACCCAGTCATCATGAACACATGCCAAATTCTGTGGGTTTAACAAGATTTTATTTTTTCTCTTATAAAATACTATTAATTCTTATGTCTTCATTAAAATCGTAAAGTTAATAGCTATTATAAATATCAATTTATTATAATGAACTATCTAGTAAGCATTGAGGACTTAGGCTGGTGTGCACCGAAATTTAACCGACGGTTAACCAAAAATAATGCCGATTATTTTATTTTAACCGTTGGTTAAAAGTCGGTGCACACCAGCCTTATACGCGTACATTACTCAGGTCAGTACAAAAATCAAGTGCGAGTCAGTTTCTACGGGTGTTCCGTTCCCACCAGGTGGAGGACCGAGAAGGAATGCTCCTCCGCCTTAGAGAAAGATCTTTCAGCGAGGCTATTGCTGTTCTTCGCAGGTCTAGGCCCGTCTGTTACTGTTGGAAAGTTGTATATATCTTTTATACGTTTCGGGAAACATTTGCGAACTCAATTATTGCACAGCGCCATCTATTGGCTTGTAAGTGTTCCACTACAAGTGCATGCGGTGATCTGTGGAGGTGATGAAAGTTTACTGTTTTTGTCATTTGGATATGCAATCCCATTGAAAAACGTTTAATCGCAAATACTTCTTTAAAAATCCTCTCCTATTTTAATTAGTGACAATATTAATGTCATGTTCTATACGACATTGAATTGTCACTGAAAATCGCGGCGCACATGTCTAATGCAAATGCACAATATATCATACAACACATGGATATAAACATATTTATTTGTATATGTCTAAGTATTTTAAATGCAAACTTTGAGATACACTGCTTCAAAAGGGACCATCAATTATTTAAATCCAATATGTAGGGTACAATAAATGTTATTTGTACAGTGTCGCTAGATTAAATTGAAAATTGAGTTTACCTTGTTAATTGGCAAGATCTCGAGGGATAGTAAATCTTACTATTCATACATTCAAGAAAATAATTATTTCTGCGTATTAGTTTCAGCGTAGGGGTAGTATTTTTAAAAATGAGATGATGATGATGATAATTAAGACTTGATTTTTCAATAATTATTCATTCAATCTTGGCGTCTTTGGTTCCTTGCCATCGGCTGAAGGAGTTAGATCACAAGGTTTCTTTTTCTTTATACCCTGACTTCAACTCGACTGGGTACAGCCTCTTGATTGTTGTTTGAAGTGAAACTTCTTTAGAATCGTTGTGAAACTCGAAACGAAAAAGCGACACTAAAAAGAGATAAACACTTAAATTTATAGAACTAAGCCTGCGGGAGAATGAGACAGAACACATTATATTTAATAATTTAAACACTATGCTTTTACAGATAGAGTTGGAAATGTTTGAAGTTTTTCGTAAATACTTCAAATTACGTGTTTTAAAGCTTAAATATATTATAACGATATAATATACATGTAATGTGACGTCACGAAATTTAGAATTCCTCCTACTCCTTGTTACACTTTGTTTCACTTCTACTGCTTACGAACTGCGGATACACAATTTCTTTTATAGCCAAAAGCTGACAAACAAGCAGACGGCCGGCCTAGTGGAAAGTGGACACCGCCACTGATGGACGTTTGTAACACCAAGGACGGTGCCGATACGTTGCCCCGAAGAAATTTTGTAATGCGCTTAAAAAAGACCCCACTTTATATACAAAAGTTATGTCAATCGAGGTCATAAAATATGTGAGTCTTGTTGACGTTTCGAAGTAAGGAGGCATAACTGAATCAAATCACTAAAGAAAGGATAATGTTTAGATAAAGGATATGTTAATTAATATGTCGTATTATTTGGCCTAATTAGACTGGCAACACTAACATTAAATTTTATGTGTAATAACAATCAATAAACTTTTCCAAAATTAACTCTTGTTCTGTTATTTCGCATTTAACAGATATTTAGTTGGTTTCCACATTATAATATACTAATTTAATTCATTTTAAGTTGATCACTATATTATAATATTGTTACGAATGCAGGACTCGAACCAAAATGTCGTTGGAATTACTGTAGAATTTATTAAAACTATACAAACACGTATAACACAGGTATGAATATAACTGGACGCAACCAGTACAAACTGCTCGATTCAATAACACGCGTAAAGTCCGGAACTATATAGCTTGTCGAATGTACACAAGTTCTACTCGTATCGTAATAGTCACTTGACTGATTCACATCCACCTAAAATACATACAACCCTAAATTTTCAACCGTCTACGATCAATCCCTATTTGTTAATTATAAACTTTAATGCTATCGGCATATCGATTGAAGATTTTCCGGGCAGGACGACGTCTGCCGGGACAGCTAGTATTAATATAGGTATAATTGACGTGGGCAGGCAATGTTTCAAACCTACCAATCCAATTAAACAATCGTGGTGTACGCGGTGGACAGGACGTTCTTTTTGGCTCCTGGAAATTAACCTAAGCTCACGTTAGCCTTGAAAATTAAAATAAACCATAAATCTTCCGTACAATTTAAAATAACGCACTTATGTCACGTTGATTAAGCGAATAAACGTCCAATTAGTTTGACCCCGGGGCGGTTGTTCAATTGAAACGGGTCTTCACGCCGGGATGCGCAAGCGCACCGTTCTGTGCGCGCAATTCACTTGTGCGGTCATTTCGACTAGCAGTTGGTTAAGTTATTGTTATGCTAGATGGTTTGTTTTGATTTATAGTCGAATATAGTTATCATGATATAATGTATGGGTCGACCAGAGAAGAGATAGATTTTGTAAAGAACGACATGATGATTTGTGTTGTGACTGAGGATGGATCTCAGAATAGAGGAGTATGGACTCGGATCATCTAGTTACTTAGCCGCCTGCACCCCTGTTTTTCGTAGATTGAGTTTTGTGATAATTAACAGAACAATCAAAATAATCGAAAGGTACCATCACAAATCTGTCATGTCGGTGGTTCTTTGGTAATTATCGTAAAATTATGACGACAATTTTGTTGGTTAAAATTTCACTAGACGTCTTTGGTAAAGTTTAAGAATTACTGCTCGAGTGAAATTAATATTGTTATATCTGTATATTTAGTTTAGTCGATTTTAGACTTAGATCAACATTAAAATAAAATAACTTGCATAATTTAAAATTCAATGACTTTGACCACAGGTGACATAGAAGCTAGCCGAAAGTCAAAAAGAAAATAGTTTGTGTTCTAGACATGGCCGGGCGTTACAAAAACTACATCTAAGGCGATGAAGGCATTAAGGCTGAACGTCTTATAAAGGCAAAGGCTGTGAATAAAGAAAATTTAAACCGTTCTTAATCGATTAGCTGTCATTGATATTATCTACACAAGAAACCAAAACCAATGAAGAAACTCGGTTCTATGGTTTAATATATTGTTACATTCCGCCAGAGTGAATGCACACCTGCAGTTTATTACTTTTCCCGCATTTGGACTTCTTTTGTCTACTTTGTTTAAAATTTATAATTCAGAAAAACATAGTATTGTTACTGTACTTGTTTATGGCCGCAGGTGTGCAGATTACGTTTTCTTGGAAAATTCAGTTCACGCGGTCGATTGTTGTATTATTGTTTAGTATAAAACAATGCCCAAACGGAGGAGTAAGGTAGTCAAGCGACGATTACGATACGAGCAAGGCGTGTACATTCGATAAGCTATATAGTGATGGAGTCTGCGCGTGTTATTGAATCGTGCAGTTTGTACTGGTTGTGTTCGGTTATATTTGAACTTGTGTTATACTTGTTTGTATAGTTCTAATAAATTATATAGTAATTCCAACGGCATTTTAATTCGAGTCCCACACTCGTAACAATATCATCGTGTGGTTCTGGTCTTATATATCTATATCAATGATTTTACGGGTCTGCATGACAGTCGTAAAGAGATTAGTTCTCCAACTGCCTGCACAATTGGTAGTTGACGGTATATAAAATATAGTCTGATTTTAATATATATCGTAGATTACGATCTAAATATGTCAAAAATAAATTGTTGTAACTAAAATATTATAATAAAATAAAATAATAAAATTGTTATATTGCAGCCATTAGCCACGTGACAATGAACATATTATAGTGTCATAGTGTGCAAAACGCAAGAAGTTATCAATGACTTCTCAGATAACACTTCAATGAAACAGATGTTTGTTTTGCACACTGTGATGTCATGTTAGACGCCGTGACAGCTTGACACGTTTTTGTGACGAAATGTCAAAATATTTATAAAATGGCTAAATTAACTATTCTAATGTTGTTTTTTTGCTGAAATATCAATATTTTGGCTAAAATAGACCATAAGGCTCAAAATAAACCTGTTCCTCAAAAACTGTCAACTACCGAATTGTATTCTCAAAAGCAATCAAGTATAGTACATCTAGTCTATAGTGTTGTCCGACGATATTTCGGCCTTGTCGGCGATAAATCAAGCGGCGCCCAAGCGACCTTTTCTTTGGGTCATTGCACCAATAGCGTTCGTTGATAACTCCTTATCGCAAACGTCCTCCATATAGTATGGGTGTCGTGACGTGTAGTCATTGACGAGGGTATGCAAGGAATGTGGGCGGTAGTCGGCTCACTTTGGATTACGGTAGGCAACGTACGATGTCGTAAATGTTAATGATATGTCAGTGAGTTAGTGTAATAGGTTTTTGATTAAGCTTTTTGATTGGATAGAACTTATTTGAATGTTCAGCAGATTCTACAAATGTAGCTAATGTTCCTGAATCCTAAATAAATAGATGACACAATATTCTTTGTTTTTTGATGTTTTTATTAACCGACTCTAAAAGGAGTAGGTTTGTAATACTATGTTTTTACTATACTTGTTAGGCGGATTTCTCCATCAATTGTGGATCGATTTTCAATTTTTAACAAAAATCAAAACCGTCCTCAAAAATAATCCTACAAAGAAATTCTAACTAAGAAGTAAAAAATGAAACATTATGAAGTCGGAGTAAACTAACTATATAATAAGTAAATAATATAGTAAAATAAAAATTACTGTATGTAATACACTGCTGCACCAACAAAAGATTGAAAAATGTTTTAATTTTCATGTTTTCTTCGTACTGGCTTCAAGATACTCTAGATTTTTTTTGTCTTTTAGTCACACTTGGGGTCGGTTTTGTTTTTGTCAATTTCTTGAAATGAAACCTCTTTAGAATCGTTGTGATTTGAAACTCGATGAAACGAAAAAGTGACACTAAAAATAAATAAACACATACATCTATAGGACTAAGCCTGCGAGAGAATGAGATATGAGTTTTATATTGTGCAGCACATATTAGAGAGTCGATAAGACCGATGATTAAACCACTAATAGAAAATAAGAGTTCATACCCTTTTCTTGCTCCCAGGAAAGATAAAAAAATCTTTGCCCCTACAAGAGACTGAAGAAGGCGGAACATTTCTTAAAAAAAAAACTACTGTATTATTTTAAACTTATTATACCTGTGTATGCATTGTACATGAATTGCTCAAATAGAAAGGTATATAAAATATATATACGTCGGATACTTTTTCTCTGTAAATACAGAACTGTTTCTATTGCATATGAATCGAAATTCTACGCGAAGATGCATCGAATACCCAAGTATAAATTTACATAAAACGAAGATGAATGTCAGTACCAAAACTAGTAGAGACGGCGAAATAAAGGTTTTCCAAGAAACCGTTTCATTTAGCAAATCATTCAGCATACTAAGCGTTTAACGCGTACCAAAAAAAGTGTATACAAACAAACCTGAAGGTATTTTTAACGAGCCGGTTCATCGGGTGCTGTCATCGGATGTCAGAATGCGCGCGCGCTGATCCGACCGGTGTAGCCAGGTGTTTTGATTTTTTGTTTTGATGAAAGATTATTATTTCAGCCAAATCTTTTTTGTGTGGGATCACAAAGAACTGTTTTATTTCACTTCCGTATAAAAAACTGCAGGATACACTACGGTATTCATACAGTGTTGTAATACAAAATTACCTTCAATTTAATATATAAATAACTCCAAATTTACCCCAATCACTTACTACACAAATTATTATTGGCTGTAGAAACATTGGTTCTCTGGCCTACGGAAATTTGCAAAGTATCTAATATTGATTTCTCCTCTGATATATTTACGTATTTACTATTTTTTATAAAAAAATACTCTATAATAAAGAGCTGTTGGCTTAAGTTAATATCTGAACTCACTGTCGTATTTTTAGTAGCAGAGATTGAGAGAATTCAGAAACTAACCTCAATCATAACTGATTAGGTATTCTGTCTTGTTTTTAAGTCTTAATTAATACTACAACTGAAATTTCGGTAATTAAATGTGTTTATACTTGACGCTCGAAATAAGTAATCAAGCACATCTATAATTGAAGCAGTTCATGATTTTTTTACGTTTGATTGTAAACAAACTGCTATTCGTGGCTACTTGATGGCAATTGACAACCTCGTTGAGACTAAATATCTGTTTGTGCCCTTTTTGAAGAGCCCATGTTATAGCGCTCTGGGAAAACCGCGGGGAGGGAGAGCGCATTCCATAGCTTACTCACAGATGGCATAAAGGATCATAAATATAAAGATTTATGAAACAATCCTTTTTTTTAAATAAAAAGAAAAAAAAATGTTAATTTTTCATATACAACATAAAATACATATTAATTTTAATGAAGCAAAACAATTTTATAGTTACATGCCGCAACTGCACAAATGAGGTTAGCACTCAGTATATTGCTGCGCTGAAAGTGAATTTAGAATAATAATACCTTAATGCAAAAGTGGATGGATGCAGAAGTCGCAAGAAGGCCACGAACACCTTCCAGATCAAATTGATCATGTACTAGCAGAAGGATGATGTCAGAAGCCTTAAGAACAGACGAGCGTGCATGACAAGAGCTATGAATGTCAAAGAAGCAAGTGAGGAGTGTAAGAATAAGTCTAAATGGCGCTCTGTTGTTCATGCCTAAAACCGCAAGGGACCTGGCGTGAAGTTATGTATGTATGCATGTAATACCTTAATTTTGGTGTGGCACATAATTGCGAATACACTCTTCTTATTTTATTTAACTTCCTGGCAACCTTGTCCGGTGGCTTACTGTCCCATGCGCCCGCGCACCGTTCCGTCGGATGTGACGCGCACTACCGCAATAGCGGTACATCGATCATGATGCGTACACGTTCCGCCTCGGCGAACGTCTGGTGCATGTTTGAAATTGTTGACGACGGATTTATTGGCGTGTTGTTTTAAATGGATACGTGGAAGCGTACTGGATAATTGATGGTGGATCCATGAGGGATCAATGTCCTTTAAGTCTCTTTTACACTACACTTATACAGGGATTTCGTACAAAGAGTGGGTGCGGCTTGACTAAAGATTCCGACCCTGTTATTCTTATCACATCACCCTGATTTAGAGAAATGGATCCCTAGTTAAGCATAGTCTAATAAAATAATAATAATCGGCAGACAAACACACATGTTGTATACCCCCAAATTAAGCAAGTTACGCTTGTGTTATGGGTAATACTCTGGGGCGATCCCAGACACTCAGACCATAGTAAATAACGGAGAAAATACGTTTCCAAAATTTACTATACCAGGAATCGAACCTAGAGCCTTGCGTTTGTGTAGAGTCTATGGTCCGCTGAACCACAGAGGCCGTCAAATGAAATAAATGTTTCAGACGTTACTGATTTTATCATTTTCCAAAGTAGTGACTTAGCTGCTAACTCTCCTTTCCAATAATGTAGGTTTGATTTATATAGGATAAGGTGCATTCACAGCTTAAGCAGTTTTTATTTCATAATGAATTAAATTTTCTCGTAAACAGTACTACAGTAATATGGGGATTCGGCGAATAGAATTTATCGATGTGGGCATGATGTGTGGCAAACCGCCTATTCTGTGTTAGGTGACTTCTGAGCCTAGCAACGTAACATCGATGTTTTATGTGGTTTTATTTAAATTTCATAAATGGCGATATTTTTTATAATAAATATGTGAAAATATGAATCTGCATATGAAAATATTTGTTACATTCGTATTTTTGAAGCAAAATAAACCTTAATCATAAGACATAATCAGCTGTGTCACACAGACACACCGGGGCAAGATCAATAAGCGTTGAAATGTTATTGTACCCCGTATAGGAATAATACGAGTTTAAACCATTTTTTCTTAACAATCCCGGCGCAACAAAATTGGTGCTCCCTATTTTTTAACCAGGGGAATTCCGATTGAGGACTAAGCCGCGACAAGGGCAGAACCTTGGGAGGATAATTCGCGACCTAGTGTGGGATTCGCCAGATCGGGGTGGTACTAGCACGCCCAGTCAGATGCAGTACTCCCCTGTTGTAAGGGAATGTCGCTATACCAATCGGCTTGTTTACATTGCCAGTGTTCTAAAAAAATCGGGAATTTATTGGTTTATTTCACGGTGTCGCGGAATTTTGTTGTACGCCCGCTTGTTATCTTAGGCTAATAGGCAGAGGTATTTGAAATTAATTTTTACATCTTGAGAGTTGGTTAAAGCTGGTTAAAATTTTCAGGACACATGTTGGGCATGAACAATATAACTTGCTCAGTTATTTACTATATACATATTTCCTTCAACGTCCTTGCTATGTATATGTACTTTCATCTAACAACTGTCAAAAAACTGTTAGACTATGTATGTTTGTTCGTTCCTTGAAGCTTTGGAAATGGATTACATATATACCTAGTCTTTTTTAAGTTCTGTCACACCCTTATTTAATTATTTTTTTATGTATAGTCAAAGTGGCCGAAGTCCTTCGATGGTATATATTCATACACAGCTCGTTTTTTAACTTTTTGAAGACACAATTCAATAATGTCTTAGCTTCAATTAATGATTTGTTGTCGTCCATAACTATTCAAACACGGAGAAAATGAGAAGTGTATGGAGTTCCTCCATTGATGAGCTTCGCCACCTCGAAAACATGTAGGATACTTTACGTGTCAAAAAATTAGGCAATTTCCGGGAGTAAGTACTGTCCCATAGTTCGGATGATTGAAACACGGTGAAGTCACAAGAAAAATCTTGTACAACCAAGCTTCGCTCCCTATCCCTCCTATTTTCCCATTCTCGTTCCATACCAAAAGGTACGTGTCCACCTTTTGAAACACAATTTTTCGCGTTACACACCATATTGCATGTAGATGTTGTTTAATGTTTTCACACACTCGAGATTGCTATAATATTTTTCTAGCCATGGAATAAATGTTTAAGGGAGTTATTTATTAAATAGGAAACTCCTGTTTTCATATAATAGCATAGTTTTAAACTAATATATTGTATTTTATTACTTGCTTGGTCTTTGTAGAGAGCTCTTGCTCCTCGATCGATGTAAATTAATAAAACCCCGCCCATAGCACAGCCAACATTTAAGAACTAAAGCGGTCGTAAACATCACAGTGAAATATATTAATCGTAGTAAGCAAGGTTGTATTCTCGACAGAACATCTCTAATTGAAACTGGTAGCTTCAGACTACAGTCGCAAACCAATTAAGGTCGACGGTTCCCTGAAGGCATTAGAACGTTTTCGGGAACACAGCAAACGATCCCGTGGGCTTAGAAATCTTGTAGCAGTATTATGGATACATAAGGTTGTTATTTCTCTAGCTATGAGCAAAATTCTCAGGTATTTTTCTAGTCCAAACTTTTCATAAATTGCTATTTTCCACTATTAGTTGTTTAATATTTAGAAAGTTCCATCGACTATAGCTAATCAATACAGACAAAATTCTGGACCATACCTGTATATTACTGATAAGAAGAAAATGATAGAACATATAAAAAAAACATAGTTTTAGGAGTATATCACAATGTCATCAATTCTTAAGTCCCTATAAAATTACATTTGGTTGATACTATGCTTCTCAGGAACAACAAGTATAACTAAATATATGTATGTAAAAAACACCTGAGGTATTCTCTTCTCTGTGGCCAGTACTAAACAAACTTTACAAATAAAGGGATAAAATCTTAGGAGATTCTACTGAAGTTTTGAGCGCGTTTTTATTTTACGAGAATTTCTCGTGTCAGTCCAATACCGCAAATTTCCAAAGTAAATTTTTAAACACCCGCTCCTGTGTGCCTTCGTCACTATGACTTCAAAAGATTAAAATTGTATTACTAAAGGTTAATTAATAATTTACGCACTAGCTGGAACCGCTACTTCGTCGTGCGGGACTTGCAATTTATATTATTTCTCTTCTGAACTCTGCAAAATATTGAAATGACACGAAATTTTTTACTACAATTTTTGTTTTAAATCCCTTAAATTGTTATTGACATCCGTTGAGTTCTTTTATAATTCTTAAGATTATAACTGCGCCTGGGTCGTTGAAGTCAATGAATAAGATGCTCAGAAGGATGGCCACGATACTTCACTGCATCGCCATACCGACCCGTTGTTCGAGGTACCAACCCTCTGATCACATGAAGAGTCAATAAGTTCCGACTTTTTCTATAGAAGTCCATGCTCACTGCTCAGGGTAGTTATAAATTTACTAGCTTTTGTCTTTTCGAGTCCCACAAGCCCTCCGGTAACTTCTTTCCAAACCCGGAGACAGAGTGCAAATGCATTCCTCTGTTATTATAAAAATAAAAGGCTTGGTATTTAATTTATAAAATATATAGTTTAAATACAGATACCGTTATTGCACGGATAAGTTTTATCCGTGCAGGAATGGAGAAAGATTCAATTTTTCAAATTTCAATTCCTGCGACCGGGCGACCTGTCGTAACATGTGACAAAACAACCCGCAGCCAGGTGGTAGGGAGGGCATTTGCACGATTGGATGGCTACCACCCCTGATCTAAAGTATGTCGCCATAAGAACTTTGAGTTGTTTTCCGGCATTAGTGACCAAGATCCAGTCTCCCTTAAGAGAGCAGCAGCGCATTTGTTGCACCTTTGAAGTTGCAAATGTCCATAGGCGATGGTAACCGCTTTCCATCAAGTGGGCCGTCTGCTGAAGTCTTGCAATTATTATTTTTTAAGTATATTTGTTTAAGAAATACCTAATAATCTGCACCAGACTAATTATTCTTATATAGGTGCCTGAAGATGTGTAAGCGACCAAGACAAAATTTCTTTAATTATATTTGGTGACATATGTTATATATTGCATTCTGTCAGAATATCAGAATGGCATGATATATTCTTAGATTAATTTTTGATTTAAAGTACCTATTCATAAATACCCGTAACGCCATCTAGCGAAGGTGGAACTAATCATGACAGCAACATATTACTGTTGCGGTTTTGGTCACTTGTGTTTGTCATTATGATGTATTTAATGACAGTGAATTGGTGGCACCAATAAAACGCTATCGCAGAGCCATCTTTTTGACTATTCGGCTATCCCTCGGGAACAGCCTTTTTTCTCTGCATGACAGGTACCTATATCCTTTTCTCTATAGAAAAGGACAAGGTTTGAAAGGTTTAAATCGTTTATAAGACTAATACACTTAATTTAAAGAGAAAAATACATTGTTTATAAGTCTAGTAAAATACTTCGACCGTACGTAAGATTAAGCCAATCTAATTAACAACTATATATATTATACTACACTATATTTGTAGGTATCATGATACAATATTAGAGTTAATATTTATCTGTCTATCTGTCACAACACTTGCCATGCAATATTCCGTTGCTATTTTTAATTTTTCATTTGAAGAGAAATTTACAGTCAAGTCAAAACCGCACCAGCGTTATTAATGATGACTTTAATTTCTAAAGTAAGTATTTTTACACCCACATCTTTACGTGGGTGTTGGTTGGTATTCGACTGCCGTTTTGTGTTCAAGTTGTTTCAAGCCTTTGTAAAAATGTAGGGAATCCTTTGTTTTGCATAACGATGACGACGATAAAAGTTTTTGCGTGTTGTTTACCTTCGGGATTAGTTGTTATGATAATGTTTTACAAAAGGGAATCTATACGATCTTCATATTCCGCTGTTTATAATAACTTTACAATATTTACTTTCTTTATTGCGATAATGACAAACAGTCAGACTGCCTAGCTCATGGTAAGTGATAACTGTCGCCTATAGGCGTTTGCAACACCAATGACGAATCCAACATGTTGCCAGCCTTTAGGATTGGATAAAGAAGATGGGATATAGGGATGATGTAGAAGGATCAGAAAGGAGGAATGGAGTATGGGATTGGAGTAGGATAACGGGATAGGGAAGGTTAGATAGTGGGAGCGTAAAGCGGGCAATAATGGAACAAGGCTAAGCTTTAGGCCTCCACCTCAAATTATTTTCAAAATCTAATGAGTATATATCGATAAAATATAGCAGGCATGGCAGTCGAGGGCAAAAGTAAATAATGGTTCGCTGGAACGGCGACCTAGGACAAGCTTAGAAGCGGCGAAGTGCATTGAGATGACATCCTAGCAATAAACGGCATATTCTACAGTCGTGATCATAAATGACGTTAAGCCAGCAGAACTTGGCGGAGACGCCATTGCGAGACATTAATTCATCACCAACTGTTATGTGGTTTTCATAAAACTCTATTGATAAACTCATCAATTTCGTTAGCAATCTTTCTCATAAATTAATAAATTAGATACTATGCATAATTTTTTATGAAGTCAGTACCTACATATTTCAGAGAACGGCGAAGAATATAAGTAACTTTTTATGCCAAACAAATTCAAGAATTCCTATGTAATGTGAGCCTAAGTTTATGCGGGTTATGCTTCGGCAAACCTTTTAACATTATTAAATACATCGGCGATTCTAATATAAGCTGTGTGGTTCTTGAATTGTCAATGAGCTTCCTAATAGCTTAGCTCTTTTTTCCGTGGACGAACGGAGAAAGAATACAATTTCCTGTGGCCGGGCAACCTGTCGTAAGAGGCGACAAAACAACCCACAGCCTGGTGACAGGGTATTTGCTCGACTGGATGGCGACCACCCCTGGTCTGGAGTATGCCGCCATAACAACCATGAGTTGTGTTCCGGCATTAGTGACCAGGTTCCAGCCCCCCTTAAGAGAGCAGCAGCGCATTTGTAGCACCTTTGGTGATGTAAATGTCCATAGGCGATGGTGACCGCTTTTCATCAAGTGATCCGTTTGCCTGTCTGCTGAACTCCTGCTATAAAAAAATACATACTTAAATATTTTGTATATTTTTATGGTTTCATAACCATTTTGGTAACCCCGTATGAAGTCGTCATGAGTCTCCGTCCGCCTTCTTTGAATGCCACTGTCATTTTTATCGCAAATTTGATTTGATGAATTTAATTGGGAAGTAATCATTATGTAACAGAAGGTAGAACCGAAGTGCTCAGTGGTGGTTAATGCACTCACGTCTCGAATAAAATTAAATAAGAATTATAAATATCACGTCTTCTGCGAACAGAGTTAGGTAGAGGAAATTAATTGAGTGTTTTATTAAGTGTTATTTTGAAAAATAAAACTTTAATAAAGCTGTATACACAGGTAACCTATCAGTGATAAAGTCGGTTCTATATATCCATTTATTTAATTAAAGTCTGTTTCAAACATTACGGTATGACTGACACCTGATAGAAGACATTGATGCGGTAGGTCTAGAGATGTGACATTCTGTATATCATGAGTTCATATTTGATTGACTATTATTTCTGAGTATTAAAAATAATCGAATGCATAGAAATTATTATGAACTGTACAATATTGGAAAAAAGTCGAAATGAATCAATTCAAGATAGCAGCTGCCTGTAGTCCCATTTCTGCATTTTCACATATATCCACTTTTCACTACTCTCATTGCCCTTAATGCATAACTTTAAAAGTCAGGTAAATAATAAATAAATAAAACGCTACATCAAAAATACATAAATAATAAGAAAAACATTGTGAATTTAATTACATTATCACTTTTCAACAGTTCAATTTACTTGTGCATAATTAAAATTTGTATCTAATTCATAGGTCAAATATAAGATATTGTTGCAAGTTACGTGCTATGGGATGTATCAGCAATACCGGCGTATTTGAAATGGACAGTAGTTGAGACAAGTTATCGCATTACTGTTTCATAAGCACTTTCATAAACAAATTAAATTATTAGCAAAATAAGATATTATAATTAAAAATAGCTTTAGAAATATAGTTATTTTATACTTTTTAGTTTTTGATGACGGTTTTTTAAACAAAGTTTTTTTTTACTTGTTAATTTTTAGTGTCTATGCTACGAAAGGTGCCGCGCGCCTTAAAAATATAGGTCCCAAGAAACGGGAACGGGAAAAAAATCTAAAAAATGTTCATAAAATGAATAATACTGGGCCAAACTATGTTGAATTTTTAGGCGACCAAATGGCAACTATTCCGCATCGAACTAAAAAATAATCACGTAAGTCGGATCATAAATCACAGAGTAATCGGTGTACATATATTTAAAAAAATCAAGTTGAGATCGTCCTTTTGGAAGTCGGTTTATAAAGTAATCTTAATACCAATCGTGGACACAGATGCTCGTGTCTTAAACGGTTGTCCTTAACTAGCTTCATCTGCATACTGCTATAAACAAAGGCTCATTCCACTTTCGCTCAACGGCAAAGCCGTGACGTTAAGCGTACGTACATAATTAACACCGTATTATTTTCGTACAGGCCCTTTTAAATATAAAAGCGGCGACGCGCGAACGCTTTCACAGAAGGCTCTGGCTCTAAATTTGTGTTACGTGCCGTGACATCAAAGTGGCTGAGTCCGGCACTGGACGGTTCAATTTAGGCCTTGTACCCACAGAGCACAGAAAATCGCTGCGCTCGTTAAAAGCCGACACGGCGAATTTCGATGGTCTATGTACCAATGTGGAGACTCAGAGAACAGGATATCTATCACAAGCGCATACTAGAACCAGATTATTTCATTTTAGAGAATGCGGTTTAATGGAGAGATTAATCATATTTATTTGATGAAGTAAAAAACCCACCAACGGAGCACAGAAAATCATCGCGGCCATCAAGGGCCAGCACGACGAACTTCCATGATATTCACCAAAAGTGGAGATGAGGTCAGATAAGAGGAGATCTATTGCTAGCGACTACTTTAACCGCATACTTCAACTGTCTCCACATTGCTCTATTTTAAAGAATGTGCAACTGAGAGATGGGTCATATTTATTTGCTGCGACCGAAGTAAAAATTTAATTTTCACTGAAACTTTCCATAGTTGTCAAGAGATTTGAAAATCGACTTCTATTTAAGCGATGTTATCTTAACTCGCCACCATAACCAACGTTGTTTTTTTATATATATTTATAGTACATTGTCCTTTGTGTTTTTATTTTATGTAGACTATATATTTGTATTTTTAAAGAAATCTTCGGTCTTTCTTCTATCTAAAATTTTATTGAATTATTTGGACTAATCGGACGAGTACTATCGATGATAGTCGTTTGAGGCCTCATAAACTAATTAAACACATGTACTTACGTGTAAGATTTCGCTTTTAATTTAGTGGTGGTAACGTGTATAATTTTATAAGTCTATTTTATTTTCGCAATTATTTATACCATCATCGATACCATCTCTGTGATAAAACTGCCTCTATGATTATCTTCATACATATCTTTTATATGACATATCGTTTACTCATACCACATCACTGCTTCCGTGGATATAGAGCCTTAAATTTTGCCTTAAAAGAGTGGACCGCAGCGACGTGCTAATTACTGTTTCAAATATGTTCACAGCATTCGTTTGATATTGTTTTATATCTGGTTGAGTTTCTTGATGGTTTTCCTATCCATATTCATTCATTTCATTTATCATTTAAACATTTGTCGTGTCGTAGCAAATTGCCAAACATCTTACATATTCATTGAGTCACAAAAGTTGAGAAATTAATTCATAAGGTAAAAACAAATCTTTGAAAATTGCAGCCATTAATTAAAAATTGAAAGGAAGAAGACTAGGGTGGTATAGGCATATAATGAGGGATGAAAGTCACGTAATAAAAATAATGTTTAACTGGAAGATTGCCGGATACAAATGCGAAGACAGCGAGAGAGAGAAGCCGAAAGGAGAGATTCATGAAAATTATCATAATTCAAATTTGTTACATGATTAATTACACTCCGAAAGATTTGTGGGTGTGTTTTCCTTTAAGTAATTAGTCCTTTTTCATTTGTCCAAGGGTGTAAAAAATTAATACATAAATACATAATATAATTATCGCAAAAAAACACTTGTTATAATAAATACATTATGAATTGATGATCTTTGACATTACTTTGGAGAGTAAATGTATGCGGTACGTGTATAAATTAATTACATCACAAAATAAAACCGGGATTCCCGCGGAGATTTTCACAGGAGCGGTTTAAAGTGAAAGTAAAATTTTATTCGTGCAGGTACGGAGAAGAGTACAATTTCCTGCGGTTGGGCGGCCTGTCGTTTAACAACTCACAGCCAGGTGGTAGAGCTTTTGCCCGTCTGGATGACTATCACCTGGCTTAGAGTATGCCGCCATAATAACCTTGAGTTGTGTTCCGGCATTAGTGATCAAATTCCAGTCAGCCTTTAGAGATCGAGAGAACATTGGTAGCATTGGTGTTACACGTGTCCGTAGGCGATGGTAACCGCTTTCCATAAGGTGGGCCGTCTGCCTATCTACTGAACTCATGCATATAAAAAAATATTGGGTGATTCCAAGATTCAACGATTAAAAGAAAATCATACCTTGAGTCCCTTTTCAAATGCTTAGATCATGTCTTCAGATCTTGGATCTTTTCTACTAATCTATCATCACCCCGCTAAAATAGAATGCAAATTGGCCGTGTTACTCTTGTCACGGCTTAGTTTGGTACTACTCACAATTTGCGTATCAGACTGATTGTTGTTGTTTATTTATTCGCCACAAAGGCAGGCAGAGGAGTCTTAGTCCATACAGCCAATTCTGATGATGATGTTTATTAGGTATTCGTATAGAGCGCAGTTGTATTGCAGGCTACAACCGAAGCCATTCAATTGAGTTCTTGTGAAAACTCGAAAGGCCACATCTGATTATACAGTTCACATTTCTCACAAAAACACATAATTCCTACTCAAAAACTATCAATATCCTGCAACTATTGTTCATTTTAGAGTAATTTTTCGCATTTTTAGAAAATAAAACTGCACAGCACAACGTCTCCTTTCAGTTCCCGCCAAAAACTCCGTATCAGACTGATACGGACTTTTTATATTTCCCGGGATTTTGTAACTTCGAAATCATGTGATGTTAGTACTTAGTTGATGTGACAGTTTCTAACGTTATAAGACACTAGCTGCGCCTCGCGGTCTCACCCGCGTGGTGATGAAAATCGTTATATTTTGGATAATTCACACTATATCTTTATAAATTATGTCTGTCTTTATAATCTATGCCTTTGTGTTATTCTAATGTTTCACCAAAATCCATTCGATAGTTTTGCATGAAACAGTAACAATTATACATACATCCATACATTCTTACAGACTTTCGTGTTTTTAATATTAGTAGGATCTTTAGTAGAAAAGTTGTAATTGTTTGTCTTTAGTAACATTACTTATTCCGGGCTTTTCCCGGAATTTCTGATCCGTGTATTTTCATACTTAAGAGTCCATTGCCCTGTTGGAAATAACCTTTGATTTAAATTATTGTCAGAGTAACTGTAATCTTTGTTACTTGTTCAACGTGGAGGAAGGCGCGGCCATACGCTGGTTTATACAAATAAATTAGATTATTAAACTTTAGGTTTTATAGTTTAATTTAGTTTGTATATATATTTTATATTTAATTATTTTTTTATTATTTCTTTTATTTTTAATATTTAGTTGTATTTTTATAGTCAGTTTAGTATAAACTATTTATGAAATAAATAAAATATAAAAAAGGTATACAAATAAATATAAATAGTATTAACTTAAAACTATTTTTATTTTATTAGTTTAGAATTTTCTGTTGATAAATAAAAAATGTATTTGTAATTTTCTATTAAATTTCTTCCTCCACTGTGACTTAAGAAGACAGACGGACAGCGAGACATGAAAACCGTAAAGTTTCGTTTTCTGCAGAACCCATTTACTCAGAGATATTTCGCTACGGAACCCTATAATGCATGAATCTACTACGCAGTTGCAATTTTCAGTTATAAATCAATAGAGCTAGATTTCTGGTATACATTCTACCTAGAGTTTCTGTCTCTCTTCCTCTCTACTCTGCAGTGTGAGTGCGATTCCAGGAAAATTTGTATTTAATACAGGTTGTACCATGATTGTGTGATAGTGTTGTGATAAATAGTTTAAAAGGTCGTACGTTTAACCTCGATGCCTAGTGATATTCAACTTTATTCAGCAGAAATAAGGTTGCTGATACTTTATCAGATGTATGTTTCGGGAAATATAAAGGTGTAAACACATGAAGCCAAGAGCCCTTTTTAAAGTTGTCTTTTTTTTTAATGAATATAATAGAATCAAAAACAAATTTTTGACTGTGTTAATTTGCTTAAGGAACCTAATTTTAATTAATTAATATAATTTTATCCGTGCAGATCCATCCATCAGGTTATCATTTTATACTGCACAAATGCAATGTCCCCGTATCTAAGTCGTCTTAATCCGCTACACCTGGCTAATGACTCGGCCGCAAACTGCCATAAAAGAGTACAATAAAACAATGGGCTGTTGTCTAATCACAAATTTTAAATACAAAGAAGAAGATCACAAAAGAGTTACACTTAGTTTAAATGCCGGCAAGTAATAAATGTGTTTTCTTTCAGACATGCCAGGCGGATTTTGCTTTTGTCGTGACCTGAGTTGTAAGAATATTTTGTGTATTTGGCGTATTGGTTACGATTGCAATATATTTTCTGATGATACCTTATTGATATTTACAAGAAAACATTCAATAGAAGAATTCACTCTATGACTGATAAGTTTTACCTGGATGATTTAAAAAACTGGCCCTAAATTTACCATGTAAAACTTTCTAGGATTTAGCAATTTATTTAAAAATAATATACATTATTTTTAAATATTTTACTAAACCTTGTATAAGTATTGTACTGTAACTTAACAAATAGGACTTTAGTTAAATAAAGATATAGGTGCACGAAGAAAAATCTCCAATAAAGATACATCAGTAATGTCAATTAAGTGTTCTTAAGAGGTATACTGCAGTCATCATGTGGGTACGTTTTTAATAATAATACATCAATCAAAGCTTAAGTTAAATGAAGATAACAGCTGTACGAAGAAAAATCTCAACATCACATCAGTAATTTTAGTATAAATTTCCTATGAAAGTTAATTCTGAAATTGTCATGTAGGTACTACGTTGTTCAATCAAAATAATATACAAATAATAATACACCTTTATCAATCAAGCCCTGCATTCAGTGTGAAACAATGTAACAGACATTTTCCTGCCACACTGCGTGTTTAGTACCGCACCAGTTTTAGATGTTTCAAAACTAGTGAAATTTATTTTTTAAACAGTATTTAAAAAAATATACAGGGGTGAAAACAAGGCTTGATATCTAAAATTTCAGAAACAAGGAACTGGACAAAAATATTCTACTTACGTTTTTTTTTATTTAAATGTTTTCCATATACCACGACCAAAATTACATACTCATTATAATCTTTTATTTTAAATGTTTTTTATTTTATTTTCATTGCTTTTATGTATTATTATATATTCATATGTCTTGTCCTTGTTATTTTTTTTTATTGTCGCTTGGTGTGTACAAGCCTTGTTATGTATTCTAGGGCTCGGTTTCCGCCGATGCAATATTGGACTGCGACGAAAGCTGCATCGAGCGGCCCAAGGCCTTCCGGGATAGCACTACCCCCTACAGATTTATTCGCCCTTCAATTGTGCAACTAACGTGACGTACGCAACTCGACAGTCTAATTCTATACCTACTCTTACTTTACTAGTGGTTAAGGAATCACTAAGAACAATTATAATATTGTGAATCTGTGATTTTTATTGCAGGTAAGTTTTTCAATAATAACCAATTATTATATATATATGTATATATCTATATGCCGTTCTTTGTTAGCGTTTCATACACTTGCGACTAATTCTGTGTGCCAAGTAGTGCCAATGCGCCTAAGGGAATGTTTGTAAGCTAATTTCAATATGACAATAGCGATTTAATTAGTTGAAAAGTTTATACAGAAAGGTTGCATTAATACGGGTCTACATGCACATTGTTGATTATTATTATGTCCCTTGTTGAGTGACTTCAAGGTCAAATCTTAATATTATCATACTTGTTGCATGCGAAGTGTTAATCGTTTTGTGTGTAAACAATAAGATTTGTGTAAGTTTTAAGTGCAATAGTGTTGTGTTCTCTTTCTTTTCGTTATATGATGTCGTTGAAAAATATATTATGATAGGGCGTGGTGTGGTTGTAATATTAGTGCTGAGATATCACTTAATATTTGAAAATAGCGCTGTCTTTTATGTTATAAATTGTGTCAGTATACGTTTTAAGTGCAATAGTGTTGTTTTTTTTGTGATATAAATATTTTTAATAGTGTGTGGTATATATTAATATAAGTGATGTATAACAATATTGTTGTGGTAATTATGATATAAGCGTGAAGACCCCTTCTTAAACGATTTGTTTGATAAAATAATGAAATATTAATCATTTTACAGTATTGTGTTCACGGTTTCGTTACATTACTAATAATGTAATGTGTAACTTTTAAAGTATTACAATATGAATTTGTATGTAGAAAAGTGTCAATATAATTATGTCTTAAGTATGATAACAGATCTAGTGTATTTTTAGATTCGCTTTTATCAAGGTTTAGGTTCTTGGAAAAAGGGGGCGTCAAAAGAGAGAAAGAACATTAATTACGTTTATGTCTTTTGCTAATAATTTTATTGATCTTTAAGTTACCGCTAATTTGATGAGACGGTATACTGCTCCAGTGATAAAAACTATATGAATAATATTGCAAGTATATACAACTAGAGATGTTTTAAGCTGTTAACATGAAAACTGTGTTTGTTTCAGAGATGATAAGACTACGACAAACGTCTCCTGGGATCGTAGCTGAATTAGTTGTCCTCTTCGTATTTTGTATTATAATTCCAATCTCTTATTTGTCACTGCCTACTGTTCCTTTTTTCCTCTCTCTTTCTATTTCTGTTATCGTCTTTTTTTTCGTGGGCTATGATATATTTTACAACACGACCGTTAAAGTTATCGCTGTATCTTACTTGTGCGTATGTTGTGTTTTGTTTTATATGTCCTCTTTATTATTTGGAGGATTTGTGATTGGTATCTATTTCTCGCTGCTCGCTGCATTAATCATTATTATTACGCTGTAAGTTCTCATCGTTGTTTGATTTTATTAACAGATTCTTTCTTGTATTAATTGTCTCTATTTATCCTAGGATTCTTTTTAATCACTTAAGTTATACTCGTGTATTTTAACACATTTTTCTCTTTTATAATATTGTGAGTTATAATGTCGTACTGAGTTGCAGTTTTTTTTACGTTTTAAGTCTTTTTTTTGTTACCTATCCGGGGCTGATTTTGGGTTGAGGTCCGTTTTGAGGTAGGAAGGGGGGGGGGGTGTTAGAGGGCTACACAGGGGACACGAAGAGGGGGAGGCTGCATTTCCCAGAGCCCTGATGCAATATTGATTTGCGCCCTATTTCATGTCCTGGGGCCGTCATTCAACAACGTAAAGCGGGCGGTCATTACATGATGTACACTCGTGTCGAAAAGTTGTTGAAATTATAATCTTTATAAAAAGTTATTTTCTTCAATTGATTAAGGTAATTTTCTTATTCAATAATATTGATATAATAACTGTAATGAGTTTAATTATTTTCAATGAATACTCGTGTGGTGTTAGTGCTTTCATAGTATTACTTGTTGAAATTTATTCAAATAAATCGATTACGGTAATCGATAATGTATTATATTTATGACCTTTTTTAAAATTTCTCGTCTTTCAGATAGAATTTAGGGCTGATGTTTCCATTTATGGAATAGATAAAAATGACGCTTTTTGAAGCCATATTCCCGTCTCCTTTTATTTGGTTAATTTTTTATGTGACTTATCCGACACTGATCACTTTTTTGTACTACTTTGTTAAAAGTGTATGATATTATGAGGTGATGCGATGGGGTGTGTAATATATTGCGAGAGCAACGTTTCTAACTGCGACTGCGCATGCAAAGACAAAGTATAGATTTTCGTGATACTCATTTATGATTTCGTGATTTTTGTAGCAAATTTTCTGATGGTATCCTACTATTCGATGAGTAAAAGTAGTAAACCTTTGTCCAAATATGATCAGACAAAATAATCGCTTGTTTTAGTGTTTTAAATGTAATAATAAATTTGTGAATATTTGTAGGTTGTAGGAAGGGGGGGTGTCAAAAGGGAGGGGCTAGGAAAAACGATTGCCCCTGTCTCCGAGCCCCCTTTCCCCGCTGCCGCTCACCGAACCTAGGCTTGCCTAGGCTCAGCTGCGGGGGAGGGGGTTTCGAGTCACACGGTCGTGGGATAGTCCCGGGAAACTGAATGCATTATTGATCTGTCCCTTGCACAGCTTTCATCAAATGTATGCGTAAACAATCATTGTTCAAGCGTTCCCTTGATCGTTCCCGTACGGTACAGTCTTGGTGAATAGTGATAATTTTAATCTGATATTTATTATTTTCTATCTATCTGTACCTGATTTTTGCTATATATCAAGTCAAGCGAGGATTACGATACGAGCAAAACGTACATTCGATAAGCTATATAGTGACGGACTTTACACCTGTTATTGAATTGTGCAGTTTGTACTGGTTGCGTCCAGTTATATTTGTACCTCGGTTATACGTGGTTTGTATAGTTCTAATCATTTCTATAGTAATTCCAACGGCATTTTAACTCGAGTGTCAGACTTGTAACAACATCTTACTTATGAATGTGAATGTATTTTTTCAATTGATAAGGAGTATAACAATATATCTTTTTTACAGATTAACCATGAGTGGATTTTAAAAAATTAGTAACGAGATTAAAGAAGTCTCGACCAATGGTTTCTTGTCGAAACTGCAGAAAAGGTTAATCCGACAAATAGAATTTCCAAATAATAACTTGCATTATATAGGGGAAATAATTTCTATGATATCTGCTGTAATACAATTTGTTGACTTAATTAGAAGTTATCCTACGGTTTAGGAGAGCATTCAGCGTTAACTGAGGTATAGTACCGTGTTACTATGAAAATTATACTAACGAACTATTTTTATGTTTAGTTGTGAGTACTGAATGTCATAAGTTTGCCCTGTTAAAATTAAATTAGTCGTAATAGAAAAGAATCGAACTTTCATGACGGTATAATTATATTCTCCGGCGTCTAAAGTTCCCATATGCCAAATTTTATGAAAATCGATTCATGTTCAATATATAGAGAGTAAAATTAGTCGTGGTAGCGTAATGGTTAGCGCAGGCGCCCCTAAATCGAAGGGCGCGGGTTCGATCCTGACCGGAACACGTGCACCTCTTAGTCAGTTTTCTGATCTAATGTGCATATTGTTACAATTACCACGTGCTAAAAACGGTGAAGGAAAACATCATGATGCAACCTGCACATCGAGATAACCGATGTGTCAAACCTGCCAAGCCGCATTGGACAGGAGTAGCGGGTATACTGTCCGTTGCCCTATAATGGGAGGCCCGAGCCAGCAGTGGGACTTTATGGGCTGACATTATATATATAGCGAGTAAACGAATATACTCACAGATACATTAATTTATGATTAAACTAGTTGACCCGGTAAAAGTTGCCCTACCCTAAAAAAAACCCGGTTACAGCGCCACTTACCGCGTCTATTGAGATTATTCTTACATAACGACAAACAAAAAGCCGTTTATTGCCTCTTTAGATTTCGGAATTCTTTTGTTTACTTTGTGTTTAGAATCCAGAAAAACATGCTATTGTTATTGAACTTGTTTTATGGCCGTCGAAGCTTGTCAGGTGTGCGGTTAACTCAGCGAACGCGATCCTTTGTCTATTATACAGTTTAATATAAAACAATGTCCGACCGGAGGGGTGGGGCAGTCAAGCGACAACTACGATACGAGTAAGACGTGTGTAGCACTTTCGATTAGCGATATAGTGACGGACTTTGCGCGTGTTGAATTGCACTGAATCGTGCAGTGTGAACTGGTTGTATCCAGTTTTATTTGTACCTGTTTTATACGTGTTTGTACAGTTCTAATAAACTTTATGGGCATTCCAACGGCATTTATTTAAATTGGAGTCCTGTAGCTCGTAACAATATAAACCATCCCAGGACCCACTCAAACAAACACAAACAATTTAATCAAAACTGGTGTAGCCGTTTCTTTAGTTTGAGTCCGACAGGACAGTTAGTACAGCAATTGACTGAGAAAGAAGATTTGAGATGTGGTATTTTCGATTAAATAAATGCTTATATGGTTTTGTAGCCCAAGTGAGGTGAACTCTTCATTAGGTATGCGCGTAGTACTGAGCACTTACTTAATTTGTTTTCTCTTTTAGGCTCTCAATCTAATGATCAAATCAGTAATTACAATTATTAATTACTACTGTACTTAGTGAGCCTGAGATAAATATGGAGTAAAAGGATTTTTGACCAGACGTGTTGCTGGAGGATTTCTTGACGCATCATCTCCTGAAACAACGATGACACGTTGCGGTACTGTCAGAATGGGCAGTTGACTTAAGTTTTTAATTTAGATGTTCCTTCAGCTGTGAGAATGGGCAGTTGACTTAAGGTTTTATTTAGATGTTCCTTCAACTGTGAAATGGGCAGTTGACTTAAGGTTTTAATTTAGATGTTCCTTCAACTGTGAGAATGGGCAGTTGACTTCAGGTTTTTAATTTAGATGTTCCTTCAAAGAATGTTTTCAGTTTCAATAAAAAAAAAAATATTTTTGTAATTATATTGTTTTGGAGGATTTTTGTAACACCGAACTGTTTTTTAGATAAGGTAATATCGTCAAATAAAATCAGTCATTGAAATTTGCTAGATGAATATGAAACATAAAGCTATTTTATTGTATAGACCAATTGAGATATTTTTTATTTTTTACGGACCGTCATGTTACGGTATTTAACTCGCTAAATATATAACGTAAACGAGTCTAATACCGTATCAATTGTGGTAGGTAATCTAACGTGGTAGAGCCATACTGTAATAATTATCTTGATTACAGCCCACTGGGCCGGCTCGCTCGGTGTGATACCACGCTCTCACAGAATATCGGCGTGAAACGGTTGGCCATCGGTTAATCATGTCATGCTATGAGTGAGAGTTCCGTTGGCCCACTTCCCCCTCCCCTATTCCATGTTCCCTATCCCATCTCTGTCCTATTCCTCCTGTCTGATCCTTGTATGTCCTCTTATAGGTGGACGACTGGCGTTGTTAACGTCTATATGTGAAGGTTAAATAATTTTTCGCATTCGATATCAGACTCTGGACCATAAACTTTTTTGGTTTTTATTTTAAATTGAATTTATTGCGATTTATTTGAAAATTTATTATAAATTATATTTATCTTTGTTCGTGTATTTTTCCAAAGACGCGCAAGCTTCATTATTATACTGCACATAATTCCTATCTGAATGCAATTATTGACATAAATCCTAATATATAGCAGTGTGAAAAGTAATGTTTTTAGGTGCGTATGTCAATAGATGGCTCTCAGTGATCGTGAAGCTGATATGGACACATAATATTCATTTTTATTTCTCTGCGTATCTGAATTTAATTATTGACATTGTCTTAATATATAGCAATTCGACGAGTAAGATTTTTAAGAGAATATGTCAATAAATGAATTTCAGGACTCACATTTCACACACGCCCTGACACGTGACCTCCGTTGTTATATTTAGTTATATGTATATCTGAACGTAACTATTGACATTATTGATATTAATATGTAGCAGATTGAACGGATTTTTAACAAACCATGTCAATAAATGAACTATAGTATTTCACACGCGTCCTGGACAATTAACCTTGAATTACAAAGGTGACGTTCAAAAAAGCGCAATTACAGCGCTGTCTATTCCGGTAAATTTTTCTATCACTCCGAAAAATTAGATTAATTCTCTATGAAATGCATAGTATGTACCATTTCTCTTCTCGTGTATAAAAACTCATATTATCCTTTATTATAATTTTAGTTACAATATATTACATTTTTGAGGGACCATTAATATGTAAAATAATCACGATACAGTTCGGTGTAACAGAAATCCTCTAATAGAATTTATTGTTAGGTTTAAATCCAATAGCATATTTTTATTATTAGATTTAAACATTGTAATATTACATAAACGAATAATGTTATAAAATTGTGTAACAATATGGGTAAACTATATTCAATACAGGTATGAATTTACAAAATTTTGCTTGATATATATATATATATTATACTTGTCTATTATGCATATTTAGTAAATTATATAAAGTGAACTAATCAGTAGGTAAAGTAAGTAAACAATAATGCGATTGCGCATTATACCTATATAGCGTCTTAAGCATTAATATTCGCGGTTTATTTCCAATAAGTGTTGCTTTCATGTGCTCCTTGAATATAGACGAATTAACATTTGTGTCTTGAACTTATACTTACGTAGTAACTATTTATTAATCTGTGCTTATACTCAGTTACCCTTTCGTTTGAGGCGGGGGAAATGCATTTCGCACACTACCGGGTCCTTTACTAGGGATTAGACCAAAGCAACGAGAGGTGACGTCACGAATGGGCACCAGACACAAATCGCCGGCTTGTGTAGAGACCCGAAGACACTCAATACTCCACTTAAACCTCCCATGTGCCCCGCGCTTGTGGCAAGAAGAGTTTGAGACTTGGAATGTTGTTACGCCCACGCTGATCCTAGCACATCAATGCTTGAGAATGCCCCGGGAAAGGCAAACTCACTTCGTCAACAGGAGTGAAGACTCCTCTGCTCCCTAGATGCTAGAGGGCCTTTGCGATACTCAAGTTAGCCTTACATTAGCATCTATTATCACCCGCCTCTTTTATCAAGACATTGGCAAAATCAACGCCAAAAGCGTTGGAGTCAGTAACAACAAATATTGAATAGAATAGCCAAATGTCGAAACACGAATATCTCGAATTTTGCCATTGTTAACGATTCGTGTGAAATATAATGACAACATTCAACTGAAGTGTCGTTTTTTATAAATTTGTTTTTTTAATTGCAGGAGTTCAGCAGACAGGCAGATTGCCCACTTAATGGAAAGCGGTTACCATCGCCTATGGGCATTTGCAACACCAAAGGTGCTATAAATGCGCTGCTGCTCTCTTAAGGGATACTGGAAACTGGTCACGAATGCCGGAACACAACTCAAGGTTGTTATGGCGACTTACTTCAGACTAGGGGTGGTAGCCATCCAGTCGGGCAAATCCTCTGCCACCTGGCTGTTGTGGGTTGTTTTGTCGACTCTTACGACAGGCCGCCCGGCCGCAGGAAATTTTATTCTTTCTCCGTTCCTGCTCGGATAAAAAATTTATTTACTTTTTCTAAAAACGACCGACGTGAGACGCGTTCCGTTACGTTGAAAAGAGTAAGAGCTAAGACGTCAAACGTTTATGTTAAAATTGTCTACATGTACGCTATTAGTCATTGTTAGTAGTCGTTAGAAGTGCTAACTTTCCTATTATAATATTTAACAATAATCCTGAAAATGTT
Organism: Dendrolimus punctatus; assembly: GCA_012273795.1. Taxonomy (NCBI): domain Eukaryota; kingdom Metazoa; phylum Arthropoda; class Insecta; order Lepidoptera; family Lasiocampidae; genus Dendrolimus; species Dendrolimus punctatus. The sequence goes on from CM022550.1 coordinate 14,802,501, forward strand.
TACGTACATCACAATCGATACAGCTGTTTCCCCAGTGACTCATGTTTTTACACTGATAGAAACGAGGAATGTGTTATTAAAAATATTGTGTTATACAATTAACATTAAAGACGGATTTCTGCTAAATTATCATCTACCTACTACAAATATCTGATTGTTGTGATGTGTATATACCTACTATACCTATATATATACCAACGTATAATTGACTGCGTTAGATTTATATTGATATTGTATTCTTATAGCAAGGTCGTAATTTGGAAAACATCATGAATTTTGATATATTTGATGAATAATGTATTAATTGTCGCTCAAATTATCTATTGTATTATGCATCTATCAGCTGAATTAATGTTTTCTTTGAATGAAAAAAGGAAGACGTTAATTCAAAAACCCAGTATTGTTTTTGAATTATTGTACTTAAACTAAATTTTATTGTTGTATTCGCTCAGCAGAGTCACGTGCATAAAGCGCGTGACTCTGCTGAGCCCTTTAGAGATCTCTTTGAGATGTCAACAAAACGGTTCATCAACCCTTGAATCATTTATTTTTTATTCTAACGTTAATGTGAAAAGTACCAATTGCTTGTAACCTAACAAAATGATTTAAGGATGTTAAACTGGCATATTTTTCTATAATGATATATCAAAAATATTTGTACCAAGTACAAGACCAGTTCCTGTATTTATATATAAATTGAGCCATTATTATTCTGTTAAATAATTATATAATCGTTTAAAGATTCATTATGACTATTCCCTATTGTAAGTTTAATTTACGTAAACTGATTTTTGTCGTGTTTGTATCATCGAATTGTGTTTTTTTTTTAAATATTTGATACTACTTAACCGTTATAATGTACAGTTCTTGCAATTCAGGACAATGTTCGGCCTTTACTCCGTGGTTGGACCTGCATGTGCACATTGCAATGGTGTGTGTCTGACGGAACGATCAGTGTTGCTAGCATACCATCTACTCATACCCGCTTATGGTCTCACAAACACTTTGACACGCTTTAACAAACACACGTTAAGCACGCTCACGTTTTGACTGGTTCTTCTATCTTACCGACCGTTTATTTGCCTTATTCTCGGTTAAAATTTGACACGAGTTCCAAAGGAATAATTACAAAATTCAACCGATAGTAAGGCGTGTGGATTAACAGTAACATATAGACATGGGTCATTTGTGAATTGCAAGATCTACAGCATTATGCGTACGAATATGAAATATGAGCTTGTATAGTTAGGATTTAATATCAAGTATTATAATATAGTCAAATACACAAATGTTCTTATATATTGCAAAAAAAACAGGTAAGATCATCGTTGCAAATTAAAACTCTAACTCTCTACTCTAGCAATTAAAATTCACTCAATAATTTCAAAATATTTGTTTTTAAGTCACCAGAGTGTAATACCTTTTTTGACAGTTCTGTTTAGTATGATATTGGCATTTATGTATTTGTTATATTTTATCAATCTTATTATGTGTCTGTAGTAGAAGAATAGAGGTGACCTCGTCCTCGAAATATTAAGAATTACAGTGTATTTATTATCAAGTAAGCATAGTCTTATTGTGAATTTTGTAAAAAAATAATTGGTAAACAATAAAGTGTTGTCTATGTGTATGTGTATGTTTACATTTTGTTTTAACATTTAATTAGACTACATTTAATGTTTTTTTGTTTTAGCAAATGTCGCCTAACTGTTATCTTCAAGCTTTTGAATATTTTGTCTAAAATGTTGTGAGTACTCACATATTTGTAATCTACTTATACATTATATTTGTGATGAAATTAAGCAGAACTACTAACAACACATTTGTCTAAATCTTTATTCATTTATTTATTAAACCAAATTATATAAATAAAAATGAATCGTAGAAACGTAGTAAGCGCATAACTTGAGAACAACTCTACCGATTTCAATATTTTTTTTATGTGGTTGGGACCCCGGATTATTCAGATTCACAATTGGCACCGGTAAGTGGTACTGGATCCTGTCTAGATTTTTATTTTTTCAGAGCAGACAACGTCGCCGGATCTCTAGTAGTATACAAACTCTATTTAACTCGTCAGCGATCTGGGGAAATTTTTCTCTCTCATTTCTTTAAGCTGGTATACTCGACTGCGATACTATACTCATTCACATTTCTGGAACGTGTATTCCACAAGCAACAACCATATGGAGGGATATGTAGTTGTTTAATTTATTAAATCCTCTTTCCATCAAGTGGGTCGCCTGAAGGGTTTAGAGCAGAAATAAGTACAATAAATTTGATTTATTGTAATTAAAAATATCACAAACACAAAGCACCATTCTATATACAAAGAGCACTGAATGAGGGGAGGGAAAAAAATGTTGCCAGTATAAAGGCTTAACGGAGACCAGTTTATCAGTAATAATTTTAAATAATTATTTTTTAACTAAAGAATATTAACACTATCTCGGCCTGCCTGTTAAACCAGGCTTTACCTTAAATGCTTTATGCAAATACCTAGAGTAATCAAGCAACGTTATTAAAATGATTTTTCGTTGCTTAGGGTTGATCGTAGAGGGTTGAAAATTTAGGGTTGTATGTATCTTTTAATGCTGTATCATAAAAAAATAGAAATTAAAAAATTTGTCTAAAAAATAAATAAAAAATTTAGGGACTACCCCTAACATTTAGGGGGATGAAAAATAGATGTTGGCCGATTCTCATAGATACCGGATAAGCACAAAAAATTTCATCAAAATCGGTCAAGCCGTTTCGGAGGAGTATGGCAACGAAAACTGTGACACGAGAATTTTATATATTAGATAGTATTATGTAAAGTAAAAAATAAATAATATAAAATATGCCACAAATACCCTGACAAGCCTGTGCATTAGGAGAAGGAGAATAAAAAAGCAAGGATGTTATCGACATACTACTGGATTCGAAGTACTATGACATCTTTCTTTGAAAAAAAATCACATACAAAAACTTCATCACTCTACTCAGCTATTCTAAACTATTACAAATTTCTTAATATAATAACATGTACATTGCATAATATGCTGCTAAAGTAAACACACACGTGCGGAGATTGTAAATACGCGCAGATGTGCACTCGCACCTGGGTCGAAGATGGTATGTTTAACTCCGCGCGCGCCAGCAATGGTGTGACTATCAAACCTGTTCATCAGATTAGTTTTTTATGTTAATATTCAAATATAATTCTTCCGGTACGTAGTTCCTTATTTAAGTAATGTTGTTAAATCGTTAATATCACATCGCGTATCCCTATTAATAATTGCGAAAATTACTCTTGTCTGTCTGTGTGTCCGTCTGTCCTTCTGACTGTTCCCTTTTCACGGAAAACTACTAGACCAATGTGGCTGAAACTCAGTATATGTATTTTCGATGCCGAGGACAAACATAGGATGCTTTTTATTCCGAAAAATGAGATAGCTCCCCGGGATAAAAATATATTTGTCTCCCTATTTGTTATGCTTTGCTTTTATGGTCGTTTTGGTTATTTTGGCCATTTTGTTCATTTTGGTAAATTTAGTCAATTTGGTCACTTTAATAATTTTAGTCATTTTGGTAATTTTGATCATTTTATACATTTTGGTCATTTTGGTCAAGTTCTAGTATATACATAATAAATGATATTGCGTTTGTAGTAGTTTAACTACCTGACTTACACATTGACTAATTACTTGAATAAAACCAGGTTGCGATAGTTATAGTTCGATGCAAACTTTATGGTGGCTCGGAACATCGCACTTTCCGATGCGCAGAACGCCGATTTTAGGTGTTAGAGGGACGAGGTCGTCGGAGGACGAGGTATGACACTTAATCTTATTTCATGTACGAGTCGAGAAAATACTATAAAAAAAATATCCATTCATACCATCACAGTTGACACACTTGTTAGAGAACATGAAATGACCCTATTTCTATAGGAACACGCTATGGCGTTTAAATTAAAAATCAATAGGTATACCTCCAATAAAATTTTCCAGTCTACCGGCTTAGGCCAAAACAAACGGACAAACGGTTCATCGAACTCGGATTGACGCGATAAATGTTCCTTGTAATTTGATTAAAAAAGCTTTTTATGTTTTTTCGATGTTCTACTTTTGTTAATATATTTTAGGCGTTCAGAATTTTTTCTTGTTATTTATTTATTATTAAAATATTATCTCAAAGCTCCACACACTTCGACATGTTATAGTGGTTCTTTCTCCGTCCACGCAGTTAGATTATGGAACGCCCTGCCACATACGATCCGAGAAAGCTCATCGGAGAGCAGTTTCAAAAGAAAAGTCAAAACGCACTATCTATGTTCATATTTTACATTATATATGTATGTATGTATCTTATGAGTATCTTGTATATAATTTATTTATTTTATATGTTATAACGTAAAGTATCGTTAGCGTACACAAGCCCTGCCTTTTGCTTCACCCCTTCTCGCTAGACTCATAGGTTTTCTGGAAGAAAACTCTTTTAGGGTTAAGCTCGCCTTTGTACATCACCACTTAACTGTGTATGTAACTTTTTGTGTAGAATAAAGCATAAAAAATTAAAAGTATCCTAGAGTATTTTCATAAATTTAAGGTCTAACAATACATAATAATACATCGAAACCAAAAATGGATACTTATGGAGGAAAAGAACAGAAACATAATAGCAAGTTAGCAGGTTACATATACACTACACCAAATTATACAATCTATCTAATACTGTGACACTTCTAACGAGAAAACTAAATACAATTAAATTATCAAAACTAAATATAAAGATTAATTCCATTTGAAGCTTATCCATAACTAACTAACTACAAACAACTGATGACTTAAATATTTGTTTATAAGAATTAAAAATGTCTATATCACTTAAATATTGGTTGTAGATATTTGTACAACGACGCAGATATTCATTTGTCCGTAGTTAGTTTTGGAAACAGGGGTACCACAATGATGAGATGTGTTCTTCATTGCGTAAATTATTATTCGTATATTACTCGTTTTAGTGAGTTTAGAAACACTAATCATTCAAGTTTTATGTAGGCAACTGGTAAACTCTGGGCGCTCCCATCTTCCAAGAACTAAGTGGTACATTCCGTCCGGCCTCTTGCCAACGGCGCTCACCAAGCTATTTGACTCTAGGATGGCTGGTACACCGACGCTGACAAGAGCTCAACGGATAATGTCATTGGGGCTGGCATGGCCCATGAGCGACGGTAGTCACTTGCCATCAAGTGGACGCGTCTGCCAATTTACCTATAAGCAAACATTAAAAATTCTCACTACCGTGACAGCCACTGAATAATGTGATGTGTGAGTTTACATACTCGCGCTGACAACTTCTCTCGCGATTGTGCTGCTTGCTACCGTGGAAGTGGGCATAATGTAAAATATAGAAATTTGTCATTTATAAAAAATTCATTTGTGGGGATCTGATTTTCAATTATTAATATTTTTAAGAGTGAATTTGGGGAATAGTGTGAATGGAGCGTTAGGTAAACTTCTAGGCGCTAAGAACCTCAGCCAGAAGGCCAGCTTGCCATACACAACGCGGTGCTGGTACCTACGCTCACGTATGGAAGCGAGAGTTGGCATGGAATAGAGAGCACGAAAGTAGAGTAAACGCGGTCGAGATGCGAGCACTGCGCAAATCTGCGGAGTGACGCTCGCGGACGCGTTCGTAATACCGAAGTAAGAAGAGAGTTGGTCTGAAAGAGAGTGTCGGGTGAAGTAAGGAAGGAATGCTCCGGTGGTTCGGGCATGTGGAAAGAATGTATGATGAAAGAATGACCAAACAGATATACAATGCAAAAGTGGATGGATGCAGAAGTCGCGGAAGGCCACGACACACCTTCCATGATCAAATTGATCGTGTACTAGCAGAAGGTGATGTCAGGAGCCTTAAAAACAGACGAGCGTGCATGACAAGAACTATGAATGTCAAAGAAGCAAGTGAGGTGTGTAAGAATAAGCCTAAATGGCGCTCTGTTGTTCGTGCCTACCCCGCAAGGGACCTGGCGTGAAGTTATGTATGTATGTATGTATAATATTTTTAACTTACTTTAATTAACTCGTCATATTAAGAAAAAAATATTAAATTCAATTTCTAAATTATTTTACGTTGACAGTTAGTTGTAAGCACCATTTTGATTCTGATCCGAAGTAATTTCATATTCTAATGCTATGTTTTGTTTTCCTGTAAACAAAAGTAACATGTATTAATCGACAGGCAGATAAGATTTTACTAAGAACTCTGAAATAAAATCATTTTACACATAAAAGTAACATTTTTATGATGAACTTAATCTCAATAACAGAAATTAAGTTAGCAATTACTTCAAATTTTTCTTTAGACTGAAAGTTTACTCAAAACCGAATCGAGGAGGAATTAATTTTGTGTCGAACATTTAACTAAACAATTTGCACTGTTCACTTTCTGACATGTGTAGCTTTACTAATGACGCAAGTGCCGTACTTTATGTTGTTCAGCCAACTTGTTTAATTAATAGTTAACGTACTTGCTGAATAAACTAACTAATGGTAAATCTTAATCATGAGAACGGGGTTACATAGATTTATGCCAGGTATGTAGGATTAAGTCGACTTAGATACAGGGATAATGCAGTTGCGCAGTAAAAAACGATGACCTGATGGAGGGGGGAATCAGTCGAGCGATAACCACTAGCGAAGCCAATCGTGTGTACTACAATCAGGAATCTAATAAGTGACGGACTTTGCGCGTTTTATGGAATTACGACCTTCTGCGTTATGTTTGGATTTGTTGTGTTCGGTTATATCGTATATTGTACCTGTGTTATGCGAGTGTGAGACTCGAATTAAAATACCGTTAGAATTACTACAGAGTTTATTAGAACTATGCAAATACGTATTACACAGGTACAAATATAACCGAACACAACAAGCCCAAACGTATCGCAGAAGGTCGTAATTCCATAAAACGCGTAAAGTCCGTCACTATTAGATTCCCGAATGTTCACACGTCACGCCTGTATCATAGTCGTAGCTTGACTGACCTCTCTCCGCCAGAACGTCGTTTTATGCTCCACAAATGCAAATGCAGATATATGTTTCCTAGAATTAGCTTGTAACACCGGGCTAATGATGCTAATGAGCGAGTACAATAGGACAATAGGCTGTTCTCCACAATTACTTGAAACGAATGCCAATAAATAAGTGAACAAAAGAAGACGATCATAAAAGGATTACAATTAGTTCAAATGCTGACATATATAAAATGTGCTTGACCGTGGAATTTGAATTTGTCTTTGTCTGGGGGCTAAGTTGTAACAATATTAATAATTCTTTCTAAAACCGTTACATAACTCCTTCGTACACTCGTGTCTACATTTAAAGCGTTTTCAAACATACAATTTGCGCTTTCACAGGTATTTACGACGGGTCCGCGTGATCCTTTGTTGTGCCCTCAAGTTGACTGACCTCTGCCCACGCCCCTGGAACAAGTTCATTGCATTTATATCATATATTTAAATTTGAAAGAATTATTGTGTAATATAAAAATTAAAATTGCACTGATGCTTAAATTGTTTTTGTTATAAAAAAAATGTTAGATGGACCAACTTGGTTAGAATGCACGCAATTGAGAAGACAACGGATTCAATGATATTGTTTAATTATTCAATTTTTTTTTATATTTATCACTTTGGTTGGTTCCATCACATTGAATGACAGTAATGAACCATGTAGTAATGGAAGGAATGTCCTTTGAGACTTAATAATGTTTGTGGGCCTCTTTCTATTTTATAATAATTTCTAATGTATGAACCTGATTTAGATGTTAGTGGTATAGTTAGATTCTATACCTGACGCTTTACAAAATATTAATAATTGAAAATCAGATCTCGCACAAATGAAATTTTTATAAGTGACATCATTGCCCGATTTATATATTTTACATTATGCCTACTTCCACGGTAGCAAGTAGGACTATCGCGAGAGAAGTTGTCAGCGCGAGTATGTAAACTCACCTCACATTATTCACTGGCTGTCACGATAGTGAGGATTTTTAATGTTTGCTTATAGGCAAAAAAGCAGATGCGTCCACTTGATGGCAAGTGACTACCGTCGCCCATGGACATCTGCAACACTAAGGAAGCTTATGCGTTGCCTACCTCGTTGAGACTTTAAATATTCCTTTACGCCCTTTTTGAGGAGCCTAATATTGTAGCGCTCTGGGAATACCGCGGGACTGAGCTCATTCCACAGCTTGCTCACGTATGGCATAAAGGAGCTAGCGCCACGTGCAGTGGATAACTTCCAGGTGTCAAGGAAGTGTAGATGAACTCCTAGTCACCGGCGAATCCAAAAATTTCTACTTGTTAAATAAAACTTACCATATAACTCCATTCAAGTAATATTAATTTTATATCAAAGCATTAAGGTAAATGAATTAATAGTGTTACGACCGACAAAGAACAATTCACACCTTTGCGCGTGTTACTGAATCGTGCGGTTTATACTGGCTGCGTCCAGTTATATTTGTACCTGTGTTATATGTGTTTGTATTGTTCTAATAAATTCTGTAGTAATTCCAACGGCATTTTTAATTCGAATCCCGTAACTCGTAACAATAGTAATTAGGAACGGATCACGTATCGATGTCTTTTCAACATTTGGCTAGTTAGCCTAGTAGTTAAAGCTCTCCCGTCTCGAACACAAACAACGCCGGGTATGAATCCTATCCAGAAAAGATGCATCATTTAGACAGTTTTCTTACTTAATGTATATATTGTTGTAAGTACTACGTGCTGACGGTGAAGAAAAACATTGTGATGAAACCTGCACATCGAGATATTCGATGTCGAACCCGCTTTGGGCTTTGGACAGCTGTGACGGGTACTGGCCATCCCCCTATAAAAAGGAGACCTGAGCCCAGCAGTAGGACGTTTGTGGGTTGTTATTTTTAATATTACTAGAATATTTCCGCGACTTCATCCACGCTTGACTTCAAATTCCCGATTCCCGCGGGATACCTGGTACACAAAGTACACAGCGTTTAAAAAAGAATGTAAGCTATCGTTTCAGTGAGAACTGTATCGGTATAAGGTAATACTTATGCAACCGAACAATTTCAAACCGCTCCCTGGAATATTCCCGCGGGATTTCCGGAATAAAAAATATCACACATTTTATTACATAAATTTTCTATCAACCACTAAAAAACCGCATTGGAATTCGATTTTTTCCACCTGGTTCTTTTAAGTCATTCCCGGGATAAAAAGTAGCGCAGTTTTTAAGTTTATAAATTTCTGTCGATTAGCGAAAACTGCATAAAAATCGGCCCAGTAGTTTTTACGTCAATTTACGTCAATCCCAAATAAACAAGCAAGAAATTAGAAAATATATATAATCTTGTTCTCTATCGCTTAACTCCGAAAAAAGGAGTAGGCTCTCAATTCGTCGGGATCCTTTTTTTTGTTTTTTTTTTTATGTATGTTTGCCGATTACTCTGTGATTTATAATCCGATTTACGTCATTCTTTTTGTTCGACGCGGAATAGCTTCCAATTGGTCCCCTAAAAATTTTACATAGTTTGGCCTGGTAGTTTTCATTTTACGAACATTTTTTTGTTCTCAGTTTCTTGGGACCTATATTTTTTAAGAAGCGCGGCATTATTCGTACGTCCACCCATACATAGCTAGACACTAAAAAGTAACCAATAAAAAATAAAAACTTCGTTGCTTAGTAATTTGCAAAATATAGTAATTTTTATTATGTTTTACTTTACACCGACTTCAAGATGTTTTAGATAATATATATCAATAATAATAGCTTTAGAAATAAGGTATTTTATACATTTTAGTTTTTAAAGTCGGTTTTTTTAAATGAAGTTTTTATTTTTTTTAATAACTGCAATATACAGACACGCCATGTTTAGAATTTTGTAATATAGATTCATACAGTTACTTACTGTATGTGGACTTATAAGTACTTGGCCGATGTTTGTGTTATTTTCAACTCTATATCCGATGGTCTCTCCCATTTAAACTACACGTATAACTTTACCTTTCTCCTCGCTGTCGTAATCCTAACCTATATCAATGTGGCCCTTGCCAGGGTTATTAATACCTTCCGCAGGGACTTTTGACTCTGACCGCAAATATTTCACTTGGGTCACGTTTAATATCCTCGATTAGGTTTTACTTTCTGACCGGCTTCTTTACTACGTGATTTACGTATGTTTTTTAAGGCGGAGGAAATTTATTTCGCACACTACCAGGTCCTTTACTAGGGATTAGACCAAAGCCATGAGAGGTGAGCCACTAATAGCTACCAGAATCAGTCGCCGACTTGTGTGGAAACTCGATTACTCAATACTCCACTAAAACCACCCTCCTCCCATGTGCCCCGCGCTCATGCTAGGAAAAGTGTGAGACTTAGAACGTAGTTACGCTCACGCTGATCGTAGCGCATCAGTCAGTGCTTGAGATTGCCCCGGAAATCAGGGCAAACTCACTTCCTCAACTGGGGTGAAGACTCACAGACTGATATTAGTTTGGCGAATGATTGATGATTGGCTTGACTTCACATATAGCAGCATCTAGGGAGCGGAGGAGTCTTCACCAATAAGACAACGTCTGCTGGGTACAGCTAGTATTATATAAACTATCTTGCTCTGCAGCACCTCTTTTAATGATAAAACGGTGAAACAGTTTATGTTGTATCAGCAATATTTCGTTCATGTAGACTTTTTTTTGCCATCCTAGACAGACACATCGTCTGCCACAACAAACAACGGCAATCTGTCATTGCGATACTTCAAAATTGTGAAATCACACAAATGGACTGTAACTTTATTACGGTCACACATGTATACATTTGTACTTGACAATCTTCCAGTTTAACATTCTTTTGTCGCGTGTCTCTCATCCCTCCTCATTATATGCATTATTATTTGGCGAGTGGTGTAGGTACTCAGTGTTCTCTAGCATTGCATTCTCATCCCTCCGACTCATGAATGAGACGCGAATGCCTTAGTCGCAAACCCACCGCAATATTATACCAGTTGCGGAATGACAATACGTTTTACTCACACGCACGCTTATATACACACACATAAATTTACACTTCTTTCTTTTCTTGTTCAATGGTGGTGGATTTTATAACAAGAGGGAGGAGAGGGCCAGGAGTACCCATCACACAGGGTTTAATCTAGTTTGGTTTCTTGTCTTTCCCACTTTAATTAAAATTCTCTAATTTTATATTCAAATTTTTTTGGGGGAAGTAAATAAAATAAATAAGAAAATTTGTACATAATACTTACCATACTGTTTCTTTTTTGCAGATTTAAGCGGAGCTGTGGCGCAACTGGGATTCCAAAAAAGGTATTTTGTAGTCCATTAATGACTATTTCGAGTGGAACTCATTGCCGGAGTCTGTCTTTCCCGATACATATAACCTGGGTGTCTTCAAGTCCCGTGTGAATAGGTACCTTCTAGGTAAGCGTGCTACATCGTAGACCACATCTTTGCTCCACATAGGGCAAGATTGTGGTCAAACGCGAACCTATACTAGAATAAAAAAAAAATAAAAAAAATATTGATATTTTAAATGAGTATGTTACCGTAATTTGAAAACAACGTAAATAAAATGAGCTCATCAAAACACAATGAAGGCTTCTGTATAGGTGTCCATTGTTTCTAGATTTTACCTTTGGAACTTAAAAAAACTTATTCAATCGAAATCATATAATACCATGCATGCATATATCAGCGTATGTTGTTCAAACAAACCAATTTTTGTTTACAATATTTTTAAGCCTAATTTTTTGCTGTAGCTTCTATATCCCTAGTTCAAAAATTAGAAGAGGCACAATGGTTGCGCCGAGGAACACCTCCTTGTAAATTCATCCTCCCCATCCTCGCCATCAAGAATAAAGTAAAAGTTTAAATGAAGAATGCGCTAAACAAGAGAAGACAGAACTGTCACGGCTGCTGTCTCCGCTATAAATTACATAACACATATGAATTGGTTGGAACACAAATAAATAAATAAACAAACTGTTGAACTACATTTAACTAGCAAAGCCATATCCTAGTGAGTGTGAACCCCCGGGGGACGTGGCGGCGGACTGGTGGCGAGGTGAGTTTTCCTTCCTTGCTTCTTCTTCCCGTCCCTTTGCCTTCTCCCGGCCATCGCATCGCGCCCAACAAATACGGGCGCGATGGAGTAAAAGTTTAAATGACGAATGCGCTAAACAAGAGAAGACAGAACTGTCACGGCTGTTGTCACCGCATATAAATTACGTAACATATAAAATTGTTGGAACACAAATAAATAAATAAACTGCTACAATTGCATTTAATCAGAAGATCCGGAATCCTAGTGAGATTGTGAACCCCCGGGGGACGTGGCGGCGGACTGGTGGCGAGGTGAGTTTCCCTTGCTTCTTCTTCCCGTCCCTTTGCCTTCTCCCGGCCATCGCATCGCGCCCGCACACAACTTTTTTTAGATGCAAATGTTTCCTTGCCGATAAAAAATAATTATGAAGCATTACGAATTGTTAGGCTATGTCTAATAATCTCCACACACCTACGTAAATTATATTATTTTTATACTGCATTTTTTTTATTCAAAAAAAGAAATTTGTAATGCAGTAGGCAATCAGCATAATATACATGTTTGAGCAAATAACAAATTATGTAGATATATGCATGCATATACTTAATACATTTTGCATATTTTATTATTTCAAGTCAAAGAAAAGATTTTGTACAAGAAATATTTCGTACATTCTCCTCGTATAAGAATTAATTATAATCGTTCAAAGAAGGTTATATCCAATGCGTGTAGGGGCTGCTTACCCGAAATGCTTTTGGGTAACCCTCGCAAGGGATCCTTCCGGTACCTTTTTCGCTTATTTTAATACTTAATTGGTTAATACGCCGCTGTAACTTTGTAATGGCATGATGCTTTTTTAAAGGACCCTTGAGTGTACTTCGCTCCGTCCAGATCCGATACATTTTATCCCGAAAAATGGGATAGTTTCCGAGATAAAAATATATTTTTCTCTCTGTTTAAATATAGATAACAGTTTATTGCACCGAACTAACACTAAAATAAACAAATACAGAAACAAAATGCAAAATTACAATACTTCTTGGCAAAACCAAAAGGCGGCTTTATCGCTAAAAGCGATCTCTTCCAGGCAACCTAGCTTAAAAGAAATTCTTGACTAATCTGGCGATGTAGGGGAGCAGAAAAAAGATAGAAGTTTAATACATACTTACACAAATTTATAAATTGGATACATACATCAATATAGTAGTGTATATATATATATATGCGTGTATACAAAAAAACTAAATAAATATTTTATATTAAAATATTGTTATTAGTTAAGCGCGACTCGAATTAAAATGCCGTTGGAATTATAATAGAGTTCATTAGAACTATACAAACACGTATAACACAGATACAAATATAACCGAACACAACAATTCCAAACGTATTTCAGAAGGTCGTAATTCAGTAAACCGGGCCAAGTCCGTCAGTAATAGATTACCGATTGGAGTACACACGTCTCGCTTCGGTCGTAGATAATAAATGTGCTTTTACAGATATGCAGGTGTGAATTTGTGTTTGTGGGCGCCTAGCTTGTAACAATATATTAGAGTAGAGTTACTTTCGTATTTATGATTGGGATTACTTTATGTATTTATTTATACTTATCTCCATACTTATATTTTTACTGTTGAATGTTATTCCTAGATTCACCTTGCATAGTAAAACCTGAATTTAGTATACAATAATCAAAATTACAACAAAATGACTTATAAGAAGATTAACCGGTTGCGTTACGTGTATTGGTGACTTAATATCTAATAATAACAAATTCAAAACTGTAATGTTAATAAAATACGACGGTTGGCGGTATAATGAACTTCTTTATATGGGTTTATATTCAAATGAAAACCGGCCTGGCACACGTCAAAACGAGTCTCTCAACTTAATTAATGGATCCTATATTCTTTGCAACGTTTGATTAAAATCTTAATTAATTAAATTTAAATCTTTGGATGACTTCTTTGTTCTTTATCGTTAGGAGTGTGATATATGGCGAACAACTTTTGAAATACCGGGTATTAGGAAAAAATCTAATATTTTGATTTGTATATATCGTATATCCAGAGATATAATTGGGACCACCTGCATATCTGTATGAACAAAGCACATTTATTACCCGCCGGCGTTTGAGATAATAACATTGAAACTTTTATGACTTTCCTCTTTTGTTAACTGTGTGTTTAAAATTTGTGATTGGAAAAACAGCCCATGGTATATTGTAATCTTCATGGTAGTCATTAGCCAGGTGAAATTCTTGGAAAATTCAGTCCACGCGGTGGAGCAGACATATTGACAGTATAAAGCAATGCCCCACCAGAGGGGTGAGGCAGTCCAGCGATAAGCACAATCAAAGCAAGATGTGTGTACTACACACACATTCAGTAATCTATTTAGTGACGGACTTTGCGCATGTTATATATTATATTTGCACCTGTATTATACGTGTTTATATAGTTATAATAAATGCTATAGTAATTCTAACGGCATTTTAATCAGAGTCCTGCAACTCGTAACAATATGTTAGTCTAAAAAATGAAATTTTAGAGAAAAGAAATTTAACCTTTAAAAAGTTATTGTATCGAAATGAATATTATTTTTTTTCATTGTATTTCAAAAGATGCCACGTCATGCATTTCGCTACAATTATTTCAAAAACCTCTTCTAAAATTTCGATATTATTATTAGCGCATTATTGAAGTAAAAAGGCCGATATATCCATGAACATTCAAGTTTTATACCAAATTTTAAGCATATCAGCACCATTAAAAAGTCGGACCCATGTGATAGAAGCCTCAGCCAAATTGTAGGTACTGCACTGACGCTAAACGAAGGAATAGCCCTTGTGGCAGGTCTAAAACACATTTCAGTTTAGCCAAGAACTCTCGATGGTCTAGTTTTGCCACAATATCTACCGAACCCTAAAAGGCATGTCCCGGTGATGTGATATTATTTTAAGGCTAGGATTTTCTCAACCCTATAAGTACAAGGCTCCATTTACTTACATAAAACTTAATAAGGTTTTTTATATCGTTAGCCCAGCTGTAGACAAAACCTAATATAGCCCACAAACGTCCCACTATGGAGCTTGGGCCTCCCACTATACGGGAACGGACTGTATACCCGCCGCGCTTGACCAAGGTGACTTGGCAGGTTTGACACATCGATTATCGTGATGTGCAAATTTCATCAAGATGTTTTCCATCACCTTTGTTAACACGATAATTGTAACAATATGCATATCAGATTAGAAAACTGTCTAAGTGATAATTGTGTTCCGGCCAGGATTCAAACCCGCGCCCTTTGAGTTCGAGACGTGTACTCTACGACTTTAGACCAAAAAAGGGACAAAAGCTAGTATATACGTAAATGTTCCTTGAAAATTTATGTGACTGATGTTTGAAACTTTTTTTAATCCGTTGCGTAGTTTAACAAGAGTTAGCGGATATATAGACAGACAGACATGGAGATTGACTTTTTTTTAAGGGGAGGGAAAATGCTACCGATTTACGCACAATACTGGGTTCTGGCTAGGGTGAGAATCACGTCGGTCGGGGGCCGCATTACTACATGCAAAAGTAATCCACCCGCGATCGACTCCAGCTTGTGTGGCGACTCAGAGAAACTGTGTACGGACAGTGACCCCACTAAAAACCCCCTCCTCCCGTGTGCCCCGCGCTTTTGTGTAGGAAAGGCTGAGACTTAGAACAGAGTTACGCCCAGTCCATGGAAATTGACTATGTTTTATACTATGTAAAGATGTGTCAACACCCCGTAACCAATCAAACGGTTTATTGATGTAAATTTTTTACAGTAATTAAATTATGTATCGTGAAATTACGAAAGTAAGATAATAGCAAAGCATTTATTACACGTTTTTATGTGAGTAAATAAAATGTCTCAAATATCCAATCGTAGTTCAGTTCAAAAATTGCTCAATCTAACTGACCATGTCTTACGACACAATAGGCGCCGCAGTCGTTATGTCCCGATATCGTCTCGCTTGGCCATATTAGCTCGGCACCTATTAATCACCTTTGATGCCTCCGATGCGTAC
Organism: Dendrolimus punctatus; assembly: GCA_012273795.1. Lineage (NCBI taxonomy): Eukaryota > Metazoa > Arthropoda > Insecta > Lepidoptera > Lasiocampidae > Dendrolimus > Dendrolimus punctatus. The sequence goes on from CM022550.1 coordinate 14,818,662, forward strand.
AATGAAGATGCCTCCGTCAATTTATCAAGAGGCTAGGAAGAAATAGTACGTGCTTATGAAAGATTCATAAGTGAGAGTCATGGAAAAAGAATCGCTACAATAACAATTGTGGATTAAAATTATCTTTGAAACAATCTTCAATTGGGGTTTTTTCCAATATTTTTAGGGTAGGTATTAAATTTTGTCCAGGGGATGTAAAAAAAACCATAAGTAAATTGGCAGAGAGTCCATCTGATGGTAAGTGCTTATTGCCCGCCCATGGACATCTGTAACACCAAGAGAGCCAATACTTTGTCCAACTCTTCGACATTAAGAAACTGACCAATTGTGAATTTAAACTATCCCGGGACCCACTTAATCACACACAAAAAATTTCATGAAAATCCAAAAAGTTCAGTGACATAAATGCGAACAGAATACATTTTTTTTCTGTAGGTATTACTACAGTTCTCCCCGTCCGGGTCAACCTCTATTAGGTAACTCTTTACTTACATTTTTTTTTAAATAGGTGTTATAAATACGTAAACCTTGAAAAATAATAATAATAAAATAGTGGTTTGGCCGAATACCGAATACTTAATGTTCGGTAAATCTAATATATAAAATTCTCGTGTCACAGTTTTCGTTGCCATACTCCTCCGAAACGGCTTGACCGATTTTGATGAAATTTTTTGTGCTTATCCGGTATCTATGAGAATCGGCCAACATCTATTTTCACCCCCTAAATGTTAGGGGTAGTCCACCCTAAATTTTTATTTTATTTTTTAGACAAAATTTTTAATATCTATTTTTTATGATACAGCATTAAAAAATACATACAACCCTAAATTTTCAACCCTCTACGACCAACCCCTATTTTTTACCGGGCAGGACGACGTCTGCCGGGACAGCTAGTATTTTATATAAAGTCTTATATATAAAATTATCGTGTCGCGGTGTTTGTAGTTAAACACCTCCGAAACGGCGTGACCGAGTGTCATGAAATTTTCTGTGCATATTGGGTAGGTCTGAGATTCGGGCAACATCTATTTTTCATCCCCCAAAATGTTAAGGGTAGTCCACCCCAAATTTTTTTCATTTCATATTACTTTTTTTATGATACAGCATTAAAAAATACATACAATCCTAAATTTTCAACCCTCTACGATCAACACCTATTTTTTATTTGTTAATTATAAACTTTAATGCTGTCGGAATATCGATTGAAGCTTTTCCGAGCAGGACGACGTCTTTCGGGACAGCTAATATTATCTAAAACTTCCAAACATAATGTAATAAATTAAAAAAGTTTATCAATTACTAATCCGCTACCGGTACGCCAATTTGCTAAGTTTCTTATACTGTAAAATTGTTAGAGGGATTGCGAGGTGTTCTAAAATGTCTGTCCCGCGTGTAGAGTTAGTGTGTACCTATTTAAAGTAAGCAATAAGGATCTCTGATTATAAGTTTAGCGTCCAGTTGCTGTTCTTTTATTACGATAATTCCTTCTGATTTGTTGCAAATATTACAACTAACTTACAGAATTTATTCCTTTGTTTTGAACAGTCACTGACCCAAATAATATTCTGACCCCGCTTTTATACATTTGCGTTCCATTCGCCTAATAGGAAAACGCAAGAGATGTTCCCGTTTTCGCTTCACTTAATTAATTCTGGTGCTGATCTGGGGCTTTGTAAGTTATGTTTTGTTATTGATCATTAATCTTTTAAAGAATAATTATTTTCATAATAGAAAACGTATCTTAACGGCTGATATAGATCCGGTATGAAAATGACATGGTATGAAGAATAATAGAGTAGATGACAGTCAAATCACATGAGTCACTTCATCATCTCAAAAAACTTACTCTGCACTACTTTTTTTTATAGTTGGAGGACAGGAGACAGGCAGACGGCCCACTTGATGGAAAGCGTTTTCCATCGCCTATGGACATTTGCAACACCAAAGGTGCTACAAATGCGCTGCTGCTTTCTTAACCGAAATGGGAACCTGGTCACTAATGCCGAAACACAACTGAAGGTTGTTATGGTGATATACTTTAGACCGGGGGTGGTAGCCATCCAGTCGGGCAAATGCCCTACCACCTTGTCCAAGAATTGGTCCGTGTGACACTTCGGTGATCTCTACGTGCAGGTTTCGTCACGATAAATTCCTTTACTGTTACTGTATGATATTGTAACAATGTGCACATTGGGTCAGAAAACTGCCTTCGTGGTCCATGGTCCTTGCCAGAGGTGAGCTCTGGGCCCTTTGAGTATACACAACGCTATCCCGCTCTATAGGATACAGGGATACAGGTGTGATAATTATTAGGTTACTGTAACCACTATGGTATAATGGAACCTTTACAAAAATTTCTTGACCGTCCGTTTGACCCGAGTCATATTCTTAACTTACCATACAAACCATATCGTTAAGTTTATAGTACTTACATAACAATACCTCACCACCAACGGTCGATTATAGTCAATACAAATGCAAATTGGCGCACAAATGAAACTATAAAAGGTTTATGCAAAATGCATGACGATACAGAACTTTCTCCTCATAGAAACTGGAGGTGTCGCTATATATACCAAACGAACAAGAGTTTAAGTATTTAATTACACTCATTTGAATTAGCCGTGACAGAGCCGATATGGGATCATATTCAAATTCATAAGGTTTTATTCAAATTAAGTTCCACTGGAGAACATTTTTTGAAGAAACCATATAAGTCAAAATTTAAATTTACTTCATATTTTATTATTGTACACCACTTCGCATAAAAGAGAAGAAGCGGCAAGAAACTCTCCAGCACCACGCCTAGCTCAAAGTATATTGGATATTACTTTTCGGACACTATTATTTTTCGAATAATTTATTGAGTTGTATTAAAGGAAAAAAAAAGAAAAATACTATTATCTTTATAATAATGATCTGTTGATAAATGATCAAATTCATTATACTTAAAGATGTTAATTGTTAAACTACATAATAATATGTTTTATCTCGGTTTTCTACTAAATATTTTGTGTCCAATACGCGACATCGACTGACAATTAAGTAAGAAAACCATTATTAACACTACGTCGCGTGATTAACGTATTATGTGTAATGCACCGTTGTAGTTTGTTAAATGATACGCAAGGCGATATAAAGATCAGCGATCGACTTAAAGAATTTAAAAAGCGATTTTTGTTCATTACTCAACTAAATTTCAAATTGTAATTCGGTTTATATCGTCGCAATTTAAACTACATTATTACAAATGAAAAACTTCGAGCAAGTAGAAAAAACTATTAACAGCAAAGCCAAAATGTTTTTAATCGTTTGACAAATTGGCTCGATTGATAAATAGTAGGGTTGTCAACAGACTTAACTATAGTTTCACTCGCGTTAACTTTCTTCCATACTTTACAGTGAATTTTTGCCGTATTAAAATTTAATGTTCAAAAATGTAATCGATTTAATTAAAAATGAGTTTAAAATTATGAGAAAAATCAAGGTGACAGAATCGGACCATCAGGTTATGAAAACCAACGCAAGAATTTCGACTGTCTATCCGTCTGTTTGTCTGTCTATTAGAATTACGTGAAAATAACTCAACGGATTTTCATGAAACTCGACACAGAGCTATTTTATATCTCGGGATAATACTTGAAAGCATTGTATCCCGATAAATGTTGCCGCTTACGTGGAATAGGCGGATATAGCCAAAAACGTAGCGGCGCTTTTTTAGCGACTGGAGAATCGCTTCTTAGTGAAATTTTCACATGTCCTCTGCATAAAGTTCCTCTTCACGTGGATTCTTGTCATATTAATCATAAATTATAAATCTGCGAAAACAATTGTTTTATACCCTCTGTTGCAATAGCAAACGAAGATTCGTTGGCATATTATGCTAGTTAATAATAAGTTGGCAACCCTAGCCCGTAGCAACGGCACTCAATGGAACCATCGATGCGCACGCGATGTTTCGTTTTATGTTTTTGACACATGAATTGTAATGTATGCAGAATGCGATCGCGTTCAAGGTTAGTTTATTGCTTACCATTTAAGAAAGCAAATCGTAACAATAGGTGACGGTGCTATTGAGGAGAACCGGTTATGGCACCCGCTACAGGTTTTAATGCACGTAACTTTTACGTTACGAATTCTCATAATTTGCTTGCTTCTCCGGGATAAGAGGGCCAAATGTGTCTTGCTTATAGCGTTTCCAGCCTTTAATATGGGATAGAGGAGAGGAGATAAGAGGCAGGGTCGTCTTTACCCGAAGTTCCTCGACCTTTGGATCACCGCTTTCCCAGGGCTAAGCCATATACCCATGGCCCTGCATTGAAGGCGAACGACGGAATTCTGAGAGGTTTTGGTGGGTGTACCTAATTGTGGTGTGGCAATAGCGTCTCTAGTTCTGGCTAGGGGTGCTGACCTGGCGAATCCCACACACCGGCCGCGATTTTTCTTCTACGCGCTGCTAATAGCTGTCAATCGGATTTCCCCTAGTAAAATAGTATTTTTTTATTTATTACAGGAGTTCAGCAAACAGGCCCACTTGATGGAAAGCGGTTATCATTGCCCATGTATATTTGCAACACCAAGGGTGCTACAAATTCGCTGCTGCTCTCTTAATAGACACTGGAACCTGGTCACTAATGCCGGAACACAACTGAAGGTTGTTATGGCGACATAATTTATTTTTTGAATGACATAAAAGAGCAAGCATGAGTGAAGAGGTTATTTATGTGTGACATTGTTCTACCGAACATATTCACGATTATTCTGGAATGTTTAAAACTATTCTATAATTATTTCATAATATAGAATAACTGTAAACAACTAAGATTTAGATCTCATTTTCCTTTTTGGAAGCCGTTAAAGGATAGTTACAAAAAAAATATCAAAACATCCGGGAAATATTTATCTGAAACCCAAGAATGCCGGTAATAAATCACTAACGTTGTATCCTTCTTGCTCTGTTTTCGTATGCAGCAAGCGCGCCATGTGAAACTGCGTTCGCGCAACTCTCCATATATGGAATTCGAGTAAAAGTATCCAAACGCGTAGTCTAATAATGGGTTTGCGTTTGGAATTTTAGATGTTTGCAAATTGTCATAAGCTTCACCTCTAGATATATTCTAATACTGCAACTTTTATTCTTTGATGCGTGCAATAATTGGACTTTATTTCTTCTGTACCCGGCTAGATATCAAAACGAAACAATATACAACATATATTAGTCTATATAAAATAGTAATATGTGTTATTATTTTTTCGCTATTTTTGATTAATTTTAGGTGTGTATATGTATTTAATTTGCATACCACCGTCATACACTTGCGAATCTCCCCTTCATGAAATCCATAGCCCGGGTTGTCTGGAGAGATCGCTTCAAAGCGATAATAGGCCGACCATCGATCCTACTTATACTGTTTAATATGACTACTGTAATTTGTTTATTTTATGTGTATGTGGTGAACAATAAAGTGTTTTCTATTCTATTCTATACACAATATATCTATACAAAGATTTTTTTCCTCTGTTACCCTCGATGTTCTTCGGTGTCCGCAACCTTTACGCCTTTCTTTTATTCCAGTGTGCCACTGTGTGTATGGACAAGTGTGTAAATGTTGTGTGCATGTGTTAGTATAATGTTTAACTACTTATATTATAAATATAATTAAGCTTAAATTATATATTTATTTATTTACTTACTTAACCGAATGACATATAATATAATTTTGTATATTTTGTGTAATTTAACTTAATAAAAGTGAAAATAAATAATAAAACTATTGTGTCTCCCTTTAGATACCAGCAACGCATTTGTAACATCTTTGTTGTTGCAAATTTTCAAAGGCGATGTTAACCGCTATCCATCTGGTGGGCCGTCTGCCTCTCTGCTGAACTTATGCAATAAAAAAAAAGCAATCGATTAACATCAAACTTTTTCAGAGCGGTGGTTGGTTTGTTCGTTTTCTGACCTCATAAAAAATGTATTGCCAATCACCGGGACTGTTTGACTGAAATAAAATTAATTGGGTCAAACGTATAATAGCTTTTTAGGTTTACTTTGGTTATAGAATGTAATAGGATACGTTCATTAGTACATAAACGATATGATTTTAATTATTCAGTGGAAAGTTACCAGTACGAGGGTCAGTTTTCTGATAGTAAAAGTTACCGAGGGTCATGAAAATTGTAGTAGATGCAGTAGGAAAGCTGATCATGCCAACAATCGGGATAAACATGGTAATTGGTAATTAGAAAGACAGGAAACTAGATATTTTTATACTACAAAGCTATTGCATGATTTTTTGTATATTATACTCTGATTTTTAATTACCTGGACTAAAATGACAGTTGCGATCAACATTTTTGTGCTGCAAGTTTGGAGCATAGTGTTGTAGTATGGCCCATTTTTAAGAGAGTCGTTGATTTAACTCAGTGGTGAGTTGTTGATTCAACTCACACGACTTACTTATTAACAAGCCATAGTACAACACTATGCTCTAACCTTGCAACACAAAAAGTCGATCCCAGCTGTCATTTTAGTCCACGTAATTTACAATCAGAGTATACTAGATAGATTATTCCTAAATAGTCTAAAAACGTCTCGAAAATTTCATCTTGAAGTTATGTTCTACATCACAAAGATTTTATAGGACTAGAAAAGTAAACATTCGTCGTTACGGAATTCCGGATAGTTTTACAATGTTTACATTTTAACTTGGAGGCGAATTGGGAACGTTGCAATAGCCCACTGGGGATATCCGCTCACTATCCACGTCTCCATGCCTGACGGCAGATGAAGTTTTTAATCGAATTCTTACGGGGTTTGAAAGGTTTGTATTGTCTTTTTTTTGAGCGGGTATTTGGTCGACAGTAAGTATTACTGATATATGGTTCAGTGTTTCAGTAGTATATGTTATTTTTTTATACCTGGAGTACAGCAAACAGACTGACGGCTCAATGATGGAAAGCGGTTACCGTCGCCTATAGACGTCTGCAACACCAAAGATACCCGTTGCCGGGCTCGAAGAAATTTTATGACACCCTTTTTGAAAATCTCCACATCGTAGCGCTGTGGGTAAACCTCAACTTATTCCCCACGATACTCAAAAAAAGTTTCTGAGAAAAATTTGCTTATATGAGCAAAGCGGCTCAAGGAAGTGGGGATGAACGCCCAGCCGATGATGAGTGATGGGGTGGTAGATAGAAGAAGAAAGCACCATTCTAAACAGTCCTTAGGAACACTCCCCGTTATAAAATCGGTAAAACACGCGGAGAGCCGCAGTCTCTTCGAAGGCCAAGCGTATGTTCACCTTCTGTAAGTTTGGGATCATCAACAATACGAACGGATTGACGTTAAATATCCAGGGGATTAAGGTGGTGGCGCTCCAGTCCAGAGGAGTGAGCAGGACTCCATATACGGCCTCACCTGGGCTTTATAAAGCACAAGGCGTTGCCGCGGTTGAAGTACTGCTTGGACCGGTTTAGCACTCCCAACTTCTTGGAGGCAAGTTTTGCCTTGCCTTCAAGATGGCTCGTGAACTGCACATCGTTCGCGATGTCAACACTGAGGATCTCAATTCTCTTGGTGGAGGTAAGGGTAGTTTCTTGAAATTGAAGCGCTTGCACAAATGTAGTTTTCTTTTCAGAGAATATGCAAACCTGTGACTTCGGTATATTTGGTTTGTTTTTCATCTTTGTGAAATTTTATAATTGTGGTAAATTTTGTAGTTATTTCATACTTAGGATTACGTAACTATTTTGGCGAAAACAAACTTTTGAAGTATGAAGTGAACATTTATGAATAATTTCATATTGGTAGATAGAGTAAAAAAAATTTAAAGAAATTTTCTTTTATTGAGATACAAGTTATTTTTGAGTTCGTTTAGTAGTGTAGTACGTAGTATGTAGTACTTAGTTTCGAAACACACTATTTTATTATAAGCAATAAAACGTTGTCTTATTAACCTTACAAATTAAGTAAGTAAGGACAAGCTTATTAATAGTTTATGTAGACGTCAAAAGGAATAAGTACGCAAGTATTAATTAAGTTTTATTTCTCAATTAATTAATGTTAAAATATTATAATAATAATTTTACTGTTGTTTTGGAATACATAATTTGACCAGTGTCACACACTGATTTCCCGTACAGGTAGGCAGAAACAGTGGTTTCTATGATCTTGACGTACACTACTTTTTTTAATAAACTCTTCATATACGAACCTCTGTCTGAAGAGCTTTCTGCGTGGCCTTTGACCAAAACGTCTACGATTTGGTCATAGTAAATCGGTGATCTACTGATACCGATTCTACCATCAAGACTTAGCAGTTGGGATGAAAAAGTGAGAAACAGCTCATATACAATATTTTCATGTTTTAGCGCACACTACGCAGATACGGTAAGATTTCTGTGCTCTAATACAGCATGTCTTTCAATATCACTCTCTATGTAATTAAATGAAGTAGCATACACAGCGCCAACGCCAAATTATTGTAACATTCTGTATAAACACTCCGCACGAACAAACTGGTCTAGTTAATGTGGTAATTTCGAGGAATGTATCATTTCGTATATTATCGTATCTGTGTAGTGTGTGACACTTTCAGCTAATTGAGTTTTTGTGCGCAGATAAAATATCGTCACTGCGTAGTGCGTAAGACGTAAGTCTCGATTCGGACATTCCTCTACATGCCCGAATCGACATAGAATTACAAACCGATTTAAGACGAGTGGAGTATGTTACTTTTCTTCTCGTATACTGATCAATTTTTCTAGATACCAGCAGGCACTTCCCTGCTCTGTTCAAGCCTTTTTTATTTTACTTATTACCGAGTGACCGAAAATGATTCTTGGCCTCCAGCTTTCCACTTTCAGTCCAGCACTACATTTTATGTTTCTTCATAAAACAAAATTGCGCCGAATAAATTTATTCTCCTTAACATATGTAATAAATTAATTTCCTTGAATAATGATTAATGATTGAATGATGATTTTTTTTTTATCACGTATAGGTTCGCGTTTGACCATTATCTCGCACGATTTGAGCGGAGATATGGTCTAAGATCGAACACGCTTACCTAGAAGGTACCTATTCACACGAGACTTGAAGACACCCAGGTTGTAGGTTTCGGGAAAAACAGACTCCGGCAGTGTATTCCACTCCTTTGCGGTGCGTATAATGAAGGTGGACTCAAAGCGCTTAGTCCGAATAGGAGGTATGTCCACCATATATCGGTGCCGCATGCCAGTGCGTCTGGTTGTCCGATGATGGAAGGGAGACGGCGGGATAAGATTGAAGAGCTCCGATGCACACTCTCCAAAATGTATCCGATAGAAAACCGACAAGCTGGCAATCCTGCGTCGATGTTCAAGACTTTGTAATTTGTCTCTAAATAGCTGGTCGTTGCCTATCAGCTTCCTGGCTCTCCGCTCAATCGATTCTAGTGCCTCGAGTTGGTATTTAGCTGAGCCATCCCAAAGATGAGAACAGTACTCCATACATGCCCGTATTTGTGCTTTATACAGCATCAGCAACTGTTCTGGAGTGAAGTACCGCCTCACCTTCGATAGTATGCCCAGCTTTTTGGCTGCAGTTTGGGCTATAGATTCGATGTATGAGCCGAAATTGAGACTAGATGTTAGAGAGATACCAAGAAGCTGAAGCCCGTCGGTCACCGGCACAGACACTCCCCGGAAAGTAGGAGTCAGATCAAAGGAACTCTGCTTTGCGGTGAAAAGACACGCCTGAGTTTTGGAAGCATTGAACGAGACTAGATTGGCGTTGCCCCAGTCAGAGACTACCCTTAAAGTCTCGTTCAACCGCTCCACCATAGTTTCTCTGAGAGCGTGGGTCTCGGATCTAACAGCCTTCGCGCTGGATGTGTATCTCTCAACAATGGTGCTGTCGTCTGAATACCCAAAAATACCGGGCTTGAGCAGGTCGTTGATATGAAGCACAAAGAGCGTTGCAGAGAGAACTGACCCCTGAGGAACGCCGGCATTGATTGCCATAGGTTCAGAGGAGTGGCCATCTACGACCACTTGCATCGATCGGTTCCTCAGGAAGTCTGATATCCAGGCGCAAAGACCATCTGATAGACCATACGCTGTGAGCTTGCCTATAAAGCTGTCGTGCCAAACTCTGTCGAAGGCTTTCGAGATATCAAGAGATACCGCAAGGGCTTCCCCATACTTCTCGATTGCCTCACTACAGATGTGTGAGACGTACGCTAGAAGGTCACCTGTCGATCGGTTTCGGCGAAATCCGTATTGTCGATCACTCAGAATGTCGTTCCCTTCTAGGTACGTCAATAGCCTGACGTTCAGTATACGCTCCATACTTTTACAAAGAGTGGATGTAACTGAGATGGGCCAGGAATTTGGTACTTTCCCAGTACTCAAAGAGAGGCGGAATAGGCGGGTCAATATAGGTGTAAGCTCAGGCGCACAATTTTTTAACACAATTGCTGGAATTCCGTCCGGGCCACTGGCTTTATTCACGTCTAGACCACGCAATGTTTTACGGACCTCAATCTGGCGTATGTGTATTTCAGTCATAGATGTTTCGCATTGAGGTATACGTGGAGGTACTGCATTTTTAGAGTCAAGGCGTGAATTCTCCGCGAAGAGGGTCGCAAATAAGTTTGCTTTATCCTCAGCGGAGTGGGCCAGTGATCCATCTGCTCTCAGCAGTGGGGGTAGCGAGGGGCGAAATGATGAAAACTAAAGTATTTTGAAGTTCGTCTTATTTAGATAGAGATGCAAAAATATTGAATTGAAAGCAGTAAGTAGTCTAAAAATTGTCTCATTATCTCGGCTGACCATTTTTTTAGAAACTTGACACATGACAATGTTATGTTTTTCAATCATTTTTTCTTAAATATTAGTGACGTTACCTGGAGATCGATACCTAATCGAAAAGTTTAAACACAAATCCTTATTCAGTTATGAATATTTTCTACATTTTAGATTAAATCTACGATTTAGATTTAAGATAAATAAAAGAACCAAAGTATATTTTCTTAAATAAAAAATCGTTTTATTTTAATCGATTCGGTAATGTGCGATTACCTATACCTATTCCAATGTTTAATCGTATCATCATTGATAGTTCAAGTAATTACTAAAATCAGTTTGACAGATTTTTATTGTAGGAGATCAGCAGACAGGCAGACGGCCCACTTGATGGCAAGCGGTTACCATAGCCTATGGACATTTGCAACACCAAAAGTGCTACACGTGCGCTGCTGCTCTCTTAGGATAGACTGGATCTTGGTCACTAATGCTGGAAACACAAGGTTGTTATAGCGGAATACTCTAGACCAGGGTGATCGCCGTCCAGTCGAGCATATATAATACCCTACCACGTGGCTGTGGGTTGTTTTGTCGCCTCTTAAGACAGGCAGTTCGGCCGCAGGAAACTGTATTCTTTCTCCGTTCCTGATAAAAACGGGCGGATAATAGATAAACTATACAATTTAAACACAATCGTACTTTTGAAATCACACAAAATTTAAAAATTTACGGTTACAGTAACGTACGTATGCATTTTTTTATTAACGTATCGCAGATAAAAATAAGTGCATTTTTGTTCTAGGCACTTTAAACAAACCAATTAAGATTGTTATCGTTTGAATTGATTACAAAATAAAAACACGCGACCTTACAAAAGATATATCGTAGAATAATGAACGAATACTTTCACTTATATAATAATATTACGTTTAATTGATGACATTGAAGATAATTACGTCAACTGCCAAGTTTAAATGTAATGTAATTATTAATTAATACAATAGGTTTAAGCGTGACTTCGCTGGCATAAACATTTGATAAGTAACGAGTGGAAGCTGTCTCATTTTCCATAATGAATGTATCTTATATCCATCCCCGCTAACAAAAGTATAGTTCTTGCAATTCACGAAGGCGATCGGACTTTACATGTGGTAAACACGTATGTGTGTGGGTGGGTGTATGAATGGACCGCACGCTCGCAAGTCGCAACTGATAACTGCATGAAATACGCAAACCGTCGCAATGTGCATATATATTCACTTTCAACTACGAATAAACGAAAATTTATGTATTATACAAAATTACACAATAATTTGTTTATTTAGCTTGCATAAATTTCGAATATTTATCTCACGGAAACTATCACAATCTTCGAGATAAAAATGTTTTTATCCTCGTTATCCACATATGTTACATGCATATACAATAGAGGTTCGATAGATCGAACCTCTGTTGATCATCAGTCAAATTTCATCCGTATTAGAACCCCTGCAAAAAAGAAGAAGTACAATATTATATATTTGAGCAAATGATGGTTACAGACAGATGACGGACGGCCATGATCGTTGTGTTGTTTAAGAGATTGGTTTATCCAAAACTGCTATAGCATCTTAAAAATATAAATCGTATCATAGTCGCAGAACACAGGCCGATGTTCACAGAAGTAAGGCCATGTTGTATGCTAAGCCTTTGATATGGTCCAAATGTTTGAAAGGAAGGACTGATCAATTGCCTTACATTAGAAAGGTATTAAGAAATGTTGTATGCAAGGAAGAGGTCAATTTTTCAAAGCATACCCAGCAGCCAGCTGACGCCCATCAAGACTTATAAAAACTAATAATGTATTCTTACTGTATTCAAATAGTTCGGTTAGTAAATTGAATTGAATATGTATGACTGCCAGCGCCATCTAGCGTCAATGTCCGTCAATTAACGTAGTGTGATCTACGCGTGTGGCGGCTTTTGACTAAAGCTGCCATAGATCATTCAGAGATGGCTCTGCAAGTATTGAAAATTTAATTTTAGAACGTAAAGCGCACATGATGTATTCGTTTCTGAAGCCATTGTGACACTACACTAATTTTTGAACCCTTTCTTTAAAACCGAGTAAATTGAAGGTTGTGGAATACGAAATCGGCTAGGTTAGTTATGGCTAGGTTACGCCCAACCACCTCTGTATCGGGTCCCTAACTTAGTTTAGTGCTATAAGGTTTACATAAATTCTAAAATAATATAAATCAGGTTTTTTTTCTTAATAAACAATATTTAAAATTAAAAGAAAATACGCATATGTAAGGTAAACTATACCATTATTGGCACTCCTCTCAATAATGTAATGTCTGATAACAATATTATTATATGGCTGCAAAATAAAATAAAGCAGAATATATTAACATTTGTAAAATAGGGTGCCAGTATTAGGTGAGGTGACAGAGGAGTGAGGGAGGAGGTGGGGGTAATAATGTTATAATTTCCCCCTGTCCTAGTATATTCAATACGATATGAATAATAAATTACGCTAATATAACGTTTTCCTTCCTCATATATAACAAAATATTTATCTTTAAAAATATAGCGCACACCGACCATTGTAGAAATGAAACGCTGCATTGCAGTGCTTTCTGTTGTTTACATAATAAACATTTCTTTCCTTCTGTCTGTCCTTTTTAAACAACGATAGCGTTGGGATCGTGTGTTTAGCTAATTAAATCTTGTGTGTATCTCTTCAAAAGGAATTTAACTCGGCTATTGTTTCATTATTTGGTTAATATTCTAGTTATGGGGCTCAGTTTGGGTGGTGTGTTACATATCGTCGGTATCAGTGCAGGAGGACCTTGCAGCTACATTTTGATGGCATTCCTTTTTTCGTCAGTATTATGTCACATGCTTTTAATACGTTAATAATAAAGCCTTGTATTCATGGTAAACATTTGTTTAACAACATGGTTGCATAAACATGTTGCCGATGTGCTGCCAACATATTGCGGGCAACACTTGTGTTGACAGAGTTGACGCCCGGCGAGCGAAAACATCAGTTTATCAACAAATGTTGACGTGTGTGGACGTGTTTGCAACTGTTTATAAACATGGCTGTAGTGTTGAGCAACGATAAAATTATGCAATTAATAGAATTATTTCAACCAAAAGCGTTACTATGAGCGTATTAAGCGTTATACATCAGATACAGAGAACACAACAACACTACTTCCTCGGGCAACATTTTAACGCAGACTGGCGTGTGTTGACAACCCATATTGATTTAAACAAATTTTCCAGCAGCATTTTCGCTGTTCATCAGCAACGTTGATCAACTGTTGCTAAACAAATGTTTACCATGAATACGAGGCTTAACAGTTTTGACGAAATTGTGGATGGTGTGAAGGATGATAAAATGATTTGTGGGGTGACAAAGGACGTATGTCAGAATAGAGGAATATGGAACGAAAACACATATTGTGCGACCTCAAATAATTGGGATAAGGTGAAATAAACGGGAGAGTTTGGACGAAAAAGTTATTTAAGATGGTCTTGCACCTTTTGTATATCTAATACTAGCTGTGCCCCGCCGTATTACCCGCGTGTTGGTGGAAAATCGTTATATTTTGGATAATTCCATAATGCCTGTCTAGTTTAAATCAATAAGCTGGAGTGATGAGCGCTTCCAAGTCTAATACTGAGATCATAGTCTAGAAACCTTATGGCGTTGCTTGGCTTTAAAAACGACCATCTAAAAATGTTTATTATTCAACATTTTCTAACATGAATGGAGATGCGATTTTTCCAATAAATAATTTGCATTGCTTAATGAGGCCTTCAAGTTAAAACACAATTACACGGTTTCAGGAGAACTTTAGGCGCTGAGCTTGCCGGAAGAGCAAATTATTAATACTGAATATTTGTATGGTGTAAGACTGTAAGTAATAAGCGACACAATATTAAGAATTATGGTGATTTTTTCCGGCAGTGAAATAGTTTTTGTAATTCGCAAAGGTAGGCGTGCTTTACTTGTGGTAAACACGCACCTGTGTGTGCGTGAGACTAAAACTGGGTATGACTAGATGGCAAGCTTGCAGCTGATCGATCCGTCATATATGCATACTAGACATTGTTTTATATATTAATTATATTAGAGTACTGTGCATGTGTATATCACGGGAATTTTTTCTTCTCGAGATGGTATAGTTGCGATATAAAATGAAGTGAATTGTCCGGAGGCAAATAGCATTAACATAAAAAGTTGAATATATAACCTGTATTAATGCTTGCTCTTTAATGAAGAGACATGCTCTAGGGTTGACCCTATTCATATATAAAAAATTCAAAGATTATATGTATAATGTGTCCACTTGTATTAGGTCATATGCCAATTTTGACTAGAAACCCTGTTGGTGTATGACAATAGTTGACACATGCCCATTTGGATGTTTTTAACATTACCCGTAGATAATAGAATAAAATACTTTATTTTCGTAAGCTGTTCGCTATTAAAAAAAAGTCACAGTACAGTATAATAAAGTCTTTGAAGTTAAACCTGTGATTGAAAATTTATGTGAAGAAGATTAAAGAGAGATATAGAACGTAACGATGAGAAATAACAGTGAAAATTATCTGACAAGAAAATATTTTACTGGTAGATTGATGGATGTAAGAACATAGATAAGCTAAAAATGAATGTATGGATTGTGTAACAGATTACATGATGATTTATTCTGAGACAGAAGACGTTTGCCAGAATAGAGGAATATAGTAAAAAAAATACACATCGTGTCGGCTACAAACTAATGAAAGAAGGATTTATGAACTTGATTAAAACGCTGTAATTTTAATACTTGTACCGTTTTAAATTATTTCGATTCCGGTGGTCGTTCTCCTTGGATGGACGACTGAGATGAATGAGCGGAGTGTCGCTAATTAGTACTGAAAAATCACTTAATTCAGTCACAAGCACTACCTTCAAAACAATACAAGGCCCCATTTGTATTGTATACGAAATCGGGCAAGGTAACAATGGATTTTCATACGATTTTTCCTCTTTCATACTTGTATGACAGTAATGACGTACATCCTACTAATATTATAAACGCGAAAGTTTATATGTATGGGTGTATGTTTGTTACCGTTTCACGCAAAAACTACTTAATGGATTTTGATGAAACTTTACAGTAATATAGCTTAGACATTAGAATAAAAATATGATATAATTTATAAAGTCATCGTGTGAATTATCCAAAATATAACGATTCTCCATCACCACCCAAGTAAAACCGCGGGGCACAGTTAGTTGTGCCATATTTTTTTTAAAAAGATCAGCCTTGTGGTACGCCCAATGAAGAAATATTCTTGTATTTATCATTTGGCCTCAGAACCCTATAAATATATTTTTTGTTTCTCATATTCTAAAGGCACGCTTGGAGTTGTCTAATCACAGGTAGGGAAATATACTTTTTATCCCTGGGAGACCGTTTTCCCTGCTGCCAAAAATGTTAAAAACTATGCAAAACATAGATAATACATGCTACTCATGTACCAACTTTTTTAAAGCCACTTAAATCGCTGTATAAATTGTGATAAAAAATATCAACGAATTTTGTTACATTATTTTATATTTATTAGTTATTTTTCTGAATTATTATTTAATTTACACAACATTGAGCTAAATATTTACTATCATCAGTGATAAAAAAAATGCTGGCTGGTAGAATGCCACAGAAAAAGTATTTACTTGAAGTTTCATAAGATTTAGATATGGATTTAGCGCGTGATTTTATTTAGAGAAGTAGTTGTTGGATAAGCAGAGTATTAACCTCGTTTGAAAGGCCTATTTAGGCACTCGAACTATGAGCTTCCACAAAAAAACATAGAAAATACACTTTTTATGATTTTGGTAGGTTATATCTACATCGCCTGATGCAAATTTGTTTTTGATTTAGGTTGCCTGGAAGAGATCGTTTTGAGCGATAAGGCCGTCTATTGTATCACCTAGAAAATATTGTAAATATGATGTTTTGTAATTGTACGTTTTGGTGTGCAATAAAGAGTTATAATAAATTCTAATTTTACATAAAAAAGAACAGGTGGTAAAATAACGTGTAACTTGTATGATAGCATAATATAAATATTTTAAATTACTTTTCAAATAATAATTGATGCGCAATTTCCAATGACTTACTATGTCAATGGCTATTTATTTATTAGTTTTTTATTTATTTATTAGTTTTTTATTTATTTATTAGTTTTATTTTATTTAGTTTTTTTTAGTATTAAAATAAATTGTGTATTAATTATAAAGCTATTTCTGTTGTATTTCTAGATCATAAGTATCCGTTTTAGATTTAGATGTATTATTATGTATTTTTTGGCCTTAAATTTATGGAAATACTAATACTTTTTAATAATAAAAAAACTAACAGACGGACGTGAAGAAAACATAGATGTTCTGTTTCCATTAGTTATTTGTTACTAAATAAGTAAGTCTATAAATTTTGTAGAAAGCTTTGCGTAAACAAGAGTAAATCAGTAGCTTCAGAAATAATAATACGCACATGAAATTACTTTATATCTTTATATTCTCAGTGGTTTTCTTGAATATAGGATCTATGCTGGAAAAGGAAATCTCTAAGAAAACAAAGTAAACACAGCGATCAAATGAAGCACAGACTGCCTTCTTACGCGCAGTCACGATAATCTAGTAAAATATTTCTGGATAAATAGAAAACCAATACTCATATGTAATAATACTCACAGTATTTTTCACAGTCTGTCACTGTCACATTTTTCGTCCGAGGCTTTGAATTTATATTCGTAACCGAGGGATATTTGTGACAATTTACAATATACATACATACATATTGCCTTATAATTTCCTTAAGGTATAGCTTCATTTGCGGTAGTGTTAAAGATTTAAGTCGTCTCACGCAAATATGTTGATGGACTTGATGGGTTATTTAAGATACGACATTGTTAATGACGTTAAATAGTGACATATAATGTATTTATAAATACATTGATGAGGTTATGCGTTAGGGACAGACACACATGCGCAATTTTAACAACTACATTAAAATTGTTTATGTGTATGCGTGTGTGTGCAGTTCACACGCAGTAGATATTAAACTTCAGAGAATATATTCACAGATAACGCTTCTCTAACTTTTATTAATATAAATATAATTCCTGTAGCCTGCATCCGTCAACATATTATAATTCGAAACATTCAATATGAATTACACTTTAAAGCATTAGGTAAAAAATAAAAATCCAGTGTACTGTTACGCATAATTTCCTTTGATCTACGTATAAAATAATATCTGCCTTAATTTTATACTGATAGAGATAAAATTCATTTGAAATCAAGTTTTATTTAAATAGAAAAATAATACTTAGGGGTAAAAAGCAATGTGTTTTATTTTGAATTTAAGAAGGTAACTATTTAAGCAAGTGAGGTGTGTAAGAATATGCCTAAATAGCGCTCTGTTGTTCGTGCCTACACCGCAAGGGACCTGGCGTGAAGTTATGTATGTATGTAACTATTATGTACCATATCAACTTAAATAAATAACAAATTAAACTATATTATTATTTTTTATAGAATTACATACAATGTAAGAAAACTTATTTGTATTGTATTCTACCCATAGACCCTCAAGTCTAAGTGGAATACTGAGCCCAGATCACCGTCTTCTATGGGTAAGGTGTCCAGAATGTTGGCTACGTTTCCTGGCTGAATCGCCATACTGATCCGTTGGCCGAGGTAGGCACCAGCCTTCTAATCAACTGAAGATTCAATGAGTCGTTTCGTAAATAATATTTAATAAGGTTGAATTTTATGTGTTTATCTCTTATTAGCGTCGCTTTTTTGTTTCATCGATTTTCAAATCACAACTATTCTAATGAAGTTTCATTTCAAAAAAACAAATCAGTATAAATAAATAAAAATTGAAAGCTAGATTTGATTTCGGTTTCTACGTATAAGAATGTAGGACAATTATCAATCCGGAAAATGGGAAAGTTTCCACAAAGTTTACCCCGTGCGAAACTGAATTAAAAGATTTGCATGAATTTAAGCTACAACAATGCAATTTCGGCCTTTACACTTCTACGTTATAGAGACGCAATTATCTTCTTTGCTTCATAATAATTACTCCAAACTGTACGCGGACATTACAATTAAATCTAAATAATTAATTTTTATTAACATAATTACCCTATTCAAGACTTGACGACAATGATATCATTTGTTTTTCTCCACATGTAATCACTTTTGTGGGATTCTTACTTTTATAATTTAGATTTTTATGTAATAATTTCTATGATATTTGAAAAAGTTGAAAAGAAACTTAATTCTATTAAACTATTAACACTCCCCGCCGATAGTGATCTGGTTTCCATTTTTAGCTGTATATTTATAATAGTTCTTGTTTTAAACTTTTTTCTGATTATAATATCCGTGCAGGAGCGGAAAAAGAATACAATTTCCTGCGGCCGGGCGACCTGTCGTAAGAAGCGACAAAACAACCCACAGCCAGGTGGTAGGGTATTATATATATGCTCGACTGGATGGCGACCACCCCTGGTCTAGAGTATAGAGTATGCCGCCATAACAACCTTATGTTGTGTTCCGGCATTAGTGACTAGGTTCGATCTCCATTTAGAGAGCAGCAGCGCATTTGTAGCACCTTTGGCGTTGCAAATTTCCATAAGCGATGGTAACCGCTTTCCGTCAAGTGGGCCGTCTGTCTGTCTGCTGAACTCATTGCTATAAAAATTGCTATTACAAACTAGCTTTTGCCCGCGACTTCGTCCGCGTGGAATAGTTAAAACATAGTTTGGTCGTGGCGTGATGATATATAGCTTGCTTGGATAAATGGACTATTTAACGCTGAAAGATTTTTTCAAATCTGACCAGTAGTGCCTGAGATTAGCGCGTTCTAGCAAACAAACAAACAAACAAACAAACTCTTCAGCTTTATATATCTAAATAAGATTAACCAAATACATACTATTAATTCGGTAGACGACACATAATCTGTAGGAGCTTTGGTATTGCAATTGTCCATAGCCGATGGTAACCGCTTTCCATCAAGTGGCCCGTCTGCTTGTTCGCTGATATCTTGCAATAACAAACTTAGGACCAAATTTCGCTTACGATAAAATGGCGGTAAAGGCTCGATATGACTTCAGCAGCTCTAACATGTCAATCTTTGATACTGGTCCTCCGTTTTCTTCACCCCCTACCGGCGACCTTGCCCAGATAGTCGCGCGTCGGTGCACAGGGCTCAAAAGGGTTCTATTATATGTCCATACTACGTTTGCTTAGATGCGTTCGCCACTCCAGAATTCATCTTCTCTATCGGCCATGGCTCCTGGATAAATAATTTCGATTATATCAACACTAAACTTTTCATTGTAAAAAGGCAATAAATGAACGCTTTTACCGTCAATTTTATGAAAGTGAAAGCTTGATCACCATCTACATTATATTATTTTTATTCCTTCTTATTACTTTGATTTTGGTCCAACATTTAAAATCATGATAACTTTTACGTTAAACTATAGAAGAATGACACCAATAATTTTTTTTAATTATACATCTTTGTAAAATCTTATCTACATATTCTATTGCATAAGTTCTGCAGATAGCCCACTTGATGGCAACCGGTTACCATCGCCTAAGGACATTTGCAACACCAAAGGTGCTACAAATGCGCTGCTGCTCCCTTAAAGGAGACTAGGACCTGGCCACTGATACCGGAATACAGCTCAAGGTTGTTATGGCGACATACTTTAGACCAGGGGTGGTGGCCATCCAGTCGGGGAAACACCCTACCATTGTGGGTGTGGGTGGCTGTGGGTTATTTTGACGCCTCTTACGACAGGCCGCCCGGACGCAGGAAATTGTATTCTTTCTCCGTTTCTGCACGGATAGACATATATAAAGACCTGCTACTTTGTGAGATATGACTGTAAGGAATTTATGTAGTTTTAAATTTTATATTATTCAACGTCAAATGGGACGAATGAATGTATGAATGAATAAATCTTTATTTATAAAAATACAGGTAATAGTTATGCATAGGATGGTAACAAAGTCAAATTTTCTCACTGTATTTGACTTACACATGGTCATACAAATAATTGAGTGCACGTCCACCTAAAAACAACAAAGCATTAAACATTGAATCCATAAACACTAACTTGCAGATGGGTGGACAAATAGACGTACTAATATGACGCTTTAATAATTAGTTTTAATTTTGCCAAAACAAATATTAAACCCTAAAAACTTTACTTAATTAAAGTTATAAACATGCAGTGTGTTCCTTTTAAAACATGTGTCGTAATTATATATATATATATATATATATATATATATATATATATATATATATATATATATATATAAACTTATTGTCACTATAACTCACACCAGGCAAATACAATTGTCGCCAAGGTCAAACTAACCTCGGCAATATTACAAACACTCATTCAGTCTACGCTCGGGCATACTAAAAGAAAGTTATTTGATAAAAATACTGAGTATTAACACATATAGAATAAGCAATAAAAAGAACAATTTCTGTTATTCATGACGTCTGTATTATCATATCATGCCATGCGTTCTTGTATTTTATTCAGCATTCCATTACGAATCTGTATTCACGTACCTCATAAACTGAATATTTCGGTCTCTCATACCTACAAAGCAATTCCTTTCTCACGCCCCTCTAAAGGAATGATTTATTGTTTCAGATGCCGACGATGTAGTCTGGATCTGGAATCGCTGTGAAGCCTTAAGAAGTTTAACGTGAATCGAAAAAATTATTAAATACAGCACTAGTTAGCTTGACTAAAAGAGAAAAATGTGCGATCGTGATTGGTTCGATAGCAATGTGTTTGTGTGATTAGTGATGTGCAGTGTCGATAGTGGTTATCGTTAGTCGTCGATATGGCGACTATGGATCTTACCAACGAAGTGGTCCGCTTGCGGGCCGAACTAGAGAAGGTGTCCGCTGAGCGTGACATGCTTCTTTGTGAGGTGTCCAACTTGAGACGAGAGTTGGAGCTCAGTGAGCTGAAGCATTTGCAAGATGACGGGTAAGTTATTCCGATTGTACTTTTAAATGTTTACCCCTTTAGCACACAATACGACTTCTTAAATGAAAATAAATTCAATTTCAAAAATATCATGGCTACAGTCCAGATAAAGCTGCCCTCTAGGAAGCTCGCTCGAGTTCGAGAAGGCACTCGCCCCAAAAGCTGTGAAATAGTTTGACCGATAGCATAAGATTATAAAAAAACTACACTTAACGAGTCTATAAACCTCGTATAACTATTATAACTAAAGGAGGTTAAAAAATAAACGTAAACATTATGGAGAAAGTAGTTCTAATGTCGTACAAAGAGATTTAAACAAGTGAAGTGAAATGAAATGTTTATTTATTTTCTCCCTTAAATACTAAAGTAAAGCAACATAGTTTTTTTTTGTGCAATTATAAAAGTGCTATAAATAATTGTATGACATTGTCATTCATATAAAACATACATGATAGCAAGCTGTTTTTATGCGCGTCCATTTTGTATGTAACTTGTCATTGCATTTATTGGACATGCTACGTAAAATATACTTCGTTTCGAAAGTAATTATTGCGACATCGCTGTATTAAGTATGTATAGATTTACATATTGTTATATATGTATACCGGCCGTTTCCCAGTAAACAAAAGGTGCCTGTGTCTTGCAGGTCCTTTGAAATGCTCGACAGTTCGTCGGGTAGCAGTCACTATCTCCACTTGGCTCAATTAATAAGAGATTTTCATGTCATTATTTTTTTTATGCACAGGAAATTACTTTAACTATATATTCTAAGTGTCATGTGCGAATAATTAATGCTGTTACGTAGAGTTCTTTTATCGTGATATTCTATGAGTTACGTCAACAAATTCTTTCATGCCATATGTGTGATTGGAGAGGTGGGCACTGAAAATCAGCGCTGTGTCGGGCCTAGGCTCGGCACGGCAAAATGCTGAGTGCCAACCTCATTTTCAGTATGCGGCATACAATTTCTTTATCTGTGTAATTTAATATCTTAGTATTGTTTTGTGTTGTGTGTCGATATTGAAAATAAATATTTTCTTTCTTTCTTTTCTTTCTTTCTTTCTTTCTTTCTTATACATACATATGACACTTTCTCACGTTCAAATTCGATTTTGTACTTAGTAAAACGATCTTGATACTTGTTTCGTTATTCTATTTTTATATTGGTAAATAGCTTCTATCCGCGACTTCGCTCGCGTGATTTTTTTATCTATCTCACAGGAATTCTTTAATTATTCGGGATCAAAAGTATCCTGTATGTTGACCAGGGATATAAGCTATCACCATACAAAATTTCATTTAAATCCGTCCAGTCTTTTCGGAGATTAGCCGGTACAAATAGACAGACAAACAGAGAAACAATAAATTTGAAAAAAATCTAAATTAGTTCTATTTCACTCCTTACATCCCTCTGACTCGATTTATAGTTTTTTTTTTCATTGTACAGAAATTCGACCTCTAGAATTTTACTATACTCGTATGTATAGATAACTGTAATTTGACTGAGCCAGTAGCATTCGTGAGGCGGATCGTTCTGTAAATGCCCGGCTATTGCCATCAATTAAAACCCTATTTACATAAAGTGGGGCCTCCACGTTCCTTCTGTGTACAGCAGAGCTGTGGAAAGCGCCACCAGAGTCCATAATTCCCGAATAGTACAATCCCGGTGTCTTCATGTCTCGTAAGAATAGGTACTGTCTATGTGGTGTAAGCGTACTCCATCTTCGACGGCATTATCGTTTCACATTAAGCGTGATCGTGTTCAAACGTTAACCTATTTGTAATAAATATAAAAAAGAGAGAGAAAAATCTTTCAGTAATAGGGTTAAACAGGGGATATATTTCATCCCGCGAAATATGATTGTTTCTACGGAATAGAGACACAAAATCTGCTCTTATTAACAATGTACCGCTTAATAAAATCGTAAGACATTTGTTTGCGACTAACTGTTTTGAAATTCGCACCGTTCTGATAACTCCTTGATCCAAAGTGTTGCAAACCTCGCATGGTTAGGAAATGTTTATACATTATTAATTCATGAAGACACAGTATGATTAGGGAGTCTGTTGACCTTGATTCGGTGTTTATGGCGTGAATGGGATATAAATACTCGTACCAAGATATGAACTAATCAAATATTATATTGTTACGAGATGCAGGACTTGATTTAAAATGCCGTGGGAATTATTATAGAGTTGAATAGAACTATATAAACACATATAACGCAGGTACAAATATAATAACACGCGCAAAGTCCGTCACTAAATAGATTAACGAATTTATACAAGTCTTGCTTCGCTTGTGGTTATTGCTCGACTGACCCATTTCTCTATTGGGGCGATGGTTTATACTACACAGATGCAAAATGTCTGCTCGGCCCCGTGGGCCGAATTTCTTATAATCTGTTTGTACTTTTAAATCCGAGACAAGTGGCAGTGATCACAAAAAATGGTTAAGTGAGTGATTTTCGCATCAAAGTTTAACAAAATAAATAGATAAAAAATTCAGTAAATATCGAGTGTTATTAGTAATTATTAATACAAATTACGTAAAAATACTTCTGCAGTACATTCTTTTTTTGAAAATAAACACAATTTAATTATAATAAGGGTCGATTTTTAATCTTCGATGACTCTGAATATCAGTTTTCGTTTATGTCGACCCCTGGGAAACCGATATCGACCCCAGGGGGTCCACTTTGAGAATCCCTGTTTTAGAGTTTTGGTTTTGCACAACACGATTACTCGTCATATAGATTACACATTTCTAGTAAATTCGATTTGGTTTCTAAAATCTCGTAAAGGTTCCATTTTCGTCAGAATGGTCGTATTACTAAAAATCAGTGTACAATAACCAAAGTACGCTGTTGTCTTTGAAATTGGACCGCTCCCCACACTCGTGCCTATTACGCCCATTGTTCAGGGCGGGGGTTTCCGACGACTGTGACGTCAGAAGGTCCTCCCGCATTCTTTGTAAAGACCCTTTTGGAACTTCAGTCTCTTGTACAATGTTATGCGGTGATGTAGGGGGTATATGAATCCACGGCAGACATTTATTAGTTTTATACTTACGTATTGTTACCTGGTACTTGGTGATGTAATACAAATAAAAAGGCCGGGGTATGGTAAACAAAATATTTTATTATGCACTGAAGATTCCAACACAAAATATGAATTTTAGTTACAGTAAATGAAATTTAACAGGATTTTCTTAAAAGCTACAATCTACAAGTAACTCAATTATTAAGTGTCGATGAAGGCTTTTGTAATATTAATGTTTTTATATTGTTACGAGCACTCGAATTTATTAGAACGGTACAAACACGTATAAAACAGGTACAAATATAACTGGATACAACCAGTACAAATTGCACGATTCAATAACACGCGCAAAGTCCGTCACACTATATCGCTTATCGAAATGTACACGTCTTGCTTTGGTCGTGGTTCTCGCTGAACTGCTTCACCCCTCCCTTCGGGCATCCCTTTTATTTTGTACAAGCATGCATCGACACAAAACAATAACAACAAGAATTAGTTCGACACATCTGCCTAATGACGGCCATAAAACAAGTACAATAACAATAAAATGTTTTCTTAGTTACTAATTCTATTCTAGAAATTTTGTTTGTACCGCGCGTAGGTACAATTTGTGCAAAACGGGACAAATGAGGCAACGCTTCAAATATACTGCCGCGATACAAATCGTACAAAACTCCTCGCCTCATTTTAAGTGGTACACTGGTTCAATACAAAAAGCCATGTTACTCTTATACTCATTTTATAATCGTGTACTACTCAACACTACTAGAGAATGTATAAACAAGGTTTAATTATTAACTATAATTAGCACGCTTAGAACAATTAAAACGTAGTTTTATAATAAAAAAATGGCAGTTTAGTCTTCAATTTGATTGCTTTTTATGATTCGTTATCTCTACAGAAGCCTATATTGCGTGTGGATTGGTGTTGGAGTGGAGTGAACATTTAAACGACGGTCAAAATAAAATAATGGCTGTTTAGTCATATCGCTTTAGCGATAATTATATATTAGCCATCGGTTAAGTTTCATCCGTGCAGGAACGGAGAAAGAATACAATTTCCTGCGGCCCGGCGGCCTGTCGTAAGAGGCGACAAAACAACCCACAGCCAGGTGGTAGGGCATTTGCCCGACTGGATGGCTACCACCCCTGGTCTAGAGTATGTCGCCATAACAACCTTGAGTTGTGTTCCGGCATTAGTGACCAGGTTCCAGGCTCCCTAAAGAGAGCAGCAGCGCATTCGTAGCACCTTTGGTGTTGCAAATGTCCATAGGCGATGGTAACCGCTGTCCATCAAGTGGGCCGTCTGCCTGTCTGCTGATCTCCTGCAATAAAAAAAAAAAAAAAAATGTCTATCCACACCAGCCTTAATCGATTTTGTATTTTTAATCGACACCATTTAAATACATTCCTAGAAGTTCTGTAAATACCTAACATACACAAAAATCTTTTAAGCATAGTTTGTTTGTAGACAGTGTTGCTTTGTGTGCTATGACGGTTTTTGTAGTACTTGCACGACTTAGATAGTGTTGAAATTAAACCTTGGATGGTTTTATGCAAATTTAAAAAAAACAGTAAAGAATGCTAATGTACCAGCTTTCTAAATGTGATGATAAGCGGGTTAATATTTTACTTGTACAGAGTCAAACGATTTGCATACTGGGCACTGAATTTAGTTGTGAAAGTTGATTTTGCTATGAGATTTGTAGTAGAGGATGAATATTGCGGGAATGTTGATCTAAACATAGCACATTAAGTACATGCAGACGAAAATCGGCCAATTGAAACTCTTTTAACGCGCAACCTTCAGACGCAATAGTTATATTCTGGTTCTAGCCCCAACACCTTTCGCGTTAACAATAATTGCCATCGACAACAACACCATCTCATCCATACGTAAACTTCACATCAATATTGACAGATGAAACGTTACTTTCTTAGCTTTATGCCATTAATAGTCATTATGTCACTTATAGACACAGGTTTTAGAATCTGTAATAGACCACGGGTTTTTTTAACAACTCTACGGACTTAAGTTCCGTACCCTTTTTGACAACTTAATTTCAACAATTTTTTTTAATTTAACACGCTTAATAGGTAAGTTTGTTCTTGTGTGTGACATTAATTTAGTAACTTTTGTGTTTAGGTGTATGTAGCTTACAAATAACTTATTATATTAATTTATTCTATTTTTAATACTAAACTTATATTAATGTAGAGTGTATCTGTTACATGCTGGTGTTGTGAGGAAGTGCATTTGCAGTGTGGGCCTTATGTCTATACTTATATATAATCTAGTGCCATGTGTGTGGTTTTTGCCTTTCTGTACCTGGGTTATTATTAATTTTATGGCTCTTTGTGTGTCATGGTTTGTCTGTGGAGTGTGCGTGTAATGCAATGTGGTGGACCACGGCCTTAACTATTATCCTGTTTGTTTCTTTACGGCTAGCAAACTGCCTACTTGATGGACGGTTACCATCGCCTATGGACATTTGCAACACCAAAGGACAAATGCGCTGCTGCTCTCCTAAGGGAGACTGGAACCTGGTCACTAATGCCGGAACACAACTCTAGGCTATTATGGCAGCATACTCTAGACCAGGGAAGGTAGTCATCCAGACGGGCAAATGCCCTACCAGGTGGCTGACTCCCACAACAGGCCGCCCGGCCGCAGGAAATTGTATTCTCTCTTCGTCCTTGCAGCCTTGGCTATAACGAAACCACTGCCACATCTGTCTTGTCATTGCAGCTGTAGCCTAATGAAAACGCCCTAATTCTACATAAAAATATTATATCTGACGACCGACAAGTTAAACTAGTGTATCGCTATCTAATTATGCAAAACGTCAAAAGCTACAATAGACAATCCCGTTTCTAGGTTAATGCAGCGTAATTGGTTAGCTACTTGTTTATGTTGCGATATGATTTTGATTAAAAGTGCAAGCAATACCACCTCACCTGTCGTATCACCAACTGTGACATTGCGCTGTTACATAAAATGTCCTCTGGCTAAAATGAAAACAATATTTAAACAACAGTCTCAAAGAGGACCGCTTTTGCTATTCATTTATACACCTAGAGCATGTCTTGGTAGAATATGTTTCATTGTTGTTTGCAAAACTACTAAACATACAGCGCCCAGTCAATTGCTGAACAGCCAACGCCTTCTGTTATATATCTTACTACCCATTCTTCCACTTTAATACAGATGCAAAAGTCCCTATTAATATTATAAACGCGAAAGTAACTCTGTCTGTCTGTTACGCTTTCACGGAAAAACTATTGTACCGCTTTGGCTGATATTCAATATTTGTGTAAGTGCAATATCTAGGAAGGATATAGGGTACTTTTTATCTTAAAAAAATGGGATGGTTTAGTATATTTCTCTGTTTCGCTGTTATGCTTTCATGGAAAAATTATTGGGCCGATTTGACTGGTATTCGATACATTTTTTTTTATTTTTTTATTGCAGGAGATCAGCAGACAGGCAGACGGCCCACTTGATGGACAGCGGTTACCATCGCCTATGGACATTTGCAACACCAAAGGTGCTACGAATGCGCTGCTGCTCTCTTTAGGGAGCCTGGAACCTGGTCACTAATGCCGGAACATAACTCAAGGTTGTTATGGCGACATACTCTAGACTAGGGGTGGTAGCCATCCAGTCGGGCAAATGCCCTACCACCTGGCTGTGGGTTGTTTTGTCGCCTCTTACGACAGGCCGCCGGGCCGCAGGAAATTGTATTCTTTCTCCGTTCCTGCACGGATGGAATTTAGGACAGATATAGGATACTTTTCATCCCGGAAAAAGGGATAGATTTTGGGATTGTTTTATGTAAAGGTTATCCCTGGAAGAATAGGTTTTGTGTTAGGGTTTTCAAACAATAATTAATGCGCTATTTAACTTATTTTACTTGTAACCACTTACTATCAGGTGGGCCGTCTGTCTGTTTGCCAACTTTATTGCTTATAATAATTACTTCCACATTGGGTACTTATCAAAATTTAAACTTTATGCCAGTTTATTTGTCCACCTACAGAACTTTAAAAACTGTACCGCACACATAAAAAAATGAAAACGCCAACCTTCACCGGAACAAACAAGTGGGTCTATCGGTCCATTGGCTAATTAACGTGCCGTGTTTTGAGACCGAAAGTGGTTTTTGGTCGGCAAGGTCGACGTCGTGACGTCACACGTGATCTGCCCACGACCACACCACTATTTATGATGTGCGCGGAATGCGTGGAGGCGGTATATTTTTTTTTGGTTATATGGAGAGACCGGAGACTGTTGACAGCTCAGTTGATGGTGTATTGTCGAAATATATATAGGGTTCGGTAGGCCTTTTCGGCAGAAAAGAGCCCTTATAAAATCGACATGTCCTGCTGGCTATATACGTCTCAGCCAGCTTTCTGGATAATTACGTTGTGTATGTACAGACTAGCAGTCTCGGTAGACGTTGTCTTGTCCTTAAGAAATGAAAATGTAGAACCCGATTTCAGTGCCACCTATCTGGTCCAATTGTGACTTTAAACCACCCCGGGACCCATTCAAACACACATAAAATTTCATGTGTGTTTGAGTGGGCACAGAGCCAAATATTTTGTTTAGTTTGATGGGTTACATTATTGAAGTTTTAATAGGGATCCATAATTATTATGTAGCTTAAATTAATCCGGGATATTGTAGCATTCAAATGGTGAAAGAACTTTTGAAATCGGTCCAGTAGTTTTGTAGTTTATTTGTTACAAACATACTAAATCACAAAACTTTCTCCTCTTTATAATATTAGTATAGATAAGATTTTAGTAAAACATTGTAAGTTATTTACGTGCCGATATTATATAGTGCGTTTGCGTAAATGCTCCCTTTTTCAGTATTATTAATGTAAACAATAGTAGGCTTATTAATTGCTTGCTGCTAACTTTGTCTATAGGCGGCGGCTATCATTTTTTTATGAGGGGGGCCTTTTATCAGCAGTATGAAAACGTATTTGTAGTATATTGTAAGCGCACGTGTAGACGACCACACCGCCGCCGCGCTCTTACGCTGTGTATGTAACGTGAGCAATAGGTCAAATTCTAGAAAAAAAACCAAAAGAACTCCGTTGTTTGGTTTCAGTGAAAAAAATCTACAAGTTGGCTGAGAATGGTTTGAGAGCTTATATCGGTCCATGTTAGGCCTGTCGCCAATTTTTTTAAGCATTACACTAAAATACGAGTATAATACTCCAAAATACTTATATCGTAAGACTAGCAAACTCTGCGAAGTCATGTTTAAAAAAGAAGAACTTATAAATCCGATGTTTAGTAATACAAACAAATTATTACCACATACATTTAGCAACTTCGTCTTTGTATGGTACGTGACCTTAACCTGTGTTTGTATGACCTTTGTAATATAAGAATGCGTGTTCTTGTGTCATCACTTTTTGTATGACTTGTATGGGATGTTGATGGCTTTATTGTACAAATCTGCCCTCCTTATACCAAACTTACAAATGGCCGTTTCGAGATAAACGCGGTAAACATATCTTTATACATCTAAAAAACATGTCCATATTATGAAACTTTTTGGTGTAACTAAAAAACAATAAAACAAAATGTAAAACTGAAAAACGTCGACTACTGCAAGTTCAATTAATATGGCAGAACTAATATTGGCGTTTCTTAGTCCCTGGAACACCCCGTCTTGTCGGCTTGCATGTAGGCGTGATAGCAGTCATACCTATGAATACGGTCCCGCGGCCCCTCATTATGATGCGGAGGGACGCTGGAAGGTTTAGTGGGTAGTCTGGCGGCCGGTGCTTGCAATTTCTAGCATCAGAAGCTTGTGTGTAGCGTCGGCCGTCGGGAGTCCAGCATATCCCTCAGTCACCTCCCCGGGACCCGAGGGTATGCAAATGCATTCCCCCAGCGTTAAGAAGAAAAGGGCAGAACTAGCATCTGACATCGAAACTTCGTTCGCGTTCCCATGAAGACAATGTTGGCTACACCATAAATCGCGACCGCAACGCCATCTCTTTTGTTAATATTCGTCTATCTCGCGGAAAAGACGTCATTTGTCTGGATGTCAAGTATGATGATAGAAAGTATCTACATGCTCACTTGGAATTTATGTGTCGAGTTCCATTTCAATCTGTTCTGTAGATTTCATGTGATGTACCAATAGACAAACAAAAATTATAAAATTTGATTTACGGTTTCTGCTGTTCAGAATAAACCCTGATTTTTATAACACTTAAAGCATTATACAAACTCGACACCCTCAACAGATTAAAATGTATTATAATACTGTAGATTAATTAGTATAAACGACAAGCGACCAGCGCCCATATATCTATGTATAAATATTATAAACCTGAAGAGTTTGTTTGTTTGAACGCGCTAATCTCAGGAACCGCTGGTCCGATTTGAAAAATTCTTTCATTGTTGGATAGTACATTTATCGAGGAAAGCTATAGGCTATATATCATCACGCTAAGACCAATAGACGCGGAGCATCAATGAAGACTGTTTCAAAATCGGGGGGTTTTAAAATCAAATTCCACGCGAACGACATCGCGGGTACAGATAGTGTATGTATAAATGCCGGCCCCTTGCTATAAATACCATATCATGTAGTATGTCACCTTTGCATAATCCGACACTAAATTTGTTTAGGCTATTCATGCTAATATTTTCACTATATTTGTTGAATAGTGGGCGAACATACCACTCTACGTAAGCATAACGAACTTGAAACATCGCTTTTCTAGGCCCAATTATCCATTGGTTGAAACGGTAAGGATTCACTAGTTAATTAATAATAAGTGAAAATTAATAAAGCGAAAGCCTTTTACCGAAAAGTAATGTCTCTACTAGAACAACGTGTCACTCTCGAAAAATGAAATGTTGTAAGTAGAAAGCGACCTTGAGACAATATAATTACCACTGTAGCGACACTTTCACTCATAAATTTGCTGTTCCCTTGACAAAAAAATATCATCTTTTACTATGAAGATTTAGCGGATTTAATTATTAGATAGATAGTTTTCAAAAAGATCGCGTTTTTCTCGTAAAAAGACGGTATGACATAAATTGTTTTTGCAGAAAACGAGCAAATACGCAGGCCACCTGAGATAAAATAGTTTGTGTAGCCTTTAGAATGGGTTAGAGGAGATGGGATAAGATACAGGGGATGTGGGATGGTATAGATGTAAAACATTATTTTTTAATTAATAGAAAAGTATATTATTAAGCCAATCAGCATGTTGTTTAGCTTTACTTCGAACTTTTATTGTTTTCATAAGAATCTCTAGCTATTTGTGACTGGTAGATACGCTTAGATATACGCAAGGTAAAAAAGTAATATCCATATAAAATATAGACTGCAAAAACTGCGAAAAATACTCGCCAAGAAAAAAGCATGAGCAAAAAAGGAATTGATATGTTTTGACTTAATTTTTATTGCATAACATTTGAAAGAATTCTTAGAGAAAATTAATTATCCCTGCAAGAACAGAGAAAGAATACAATTTCCTGCGGCCGGCGGCCTTTTATCTGAGGTTCACACTCTGCTTTTCATTTCCAATGTGAGGGAATTAATACCTTCGCATGAGGCAACAAAACAACCCACAGCCAGGTGGTAGGGTATTTGCCCGTCTGTATGGATACCTTGTCTAGATTATGTCGCCATAACAACGTTGAGTTGTGTTCTGGCATTAGTAGCCAGGTTCCAGTCTCCCTTAAGACAGCAGCAGCGCATTTGTAGCACCTTTCGTGTTGCAAATGTCCATAGGCGGTGGTAACCGCTTTCCATCAAGTGGGCCGTCGGCCTGTCTGCTGAACTCCTGCAATAATAAAAAAACAAAACGTAAGAGGATAATCCGTTTAGGTTGCTCTATGGTTCGAAATGGATTAAAGATCGGCTTTTGCAGTCTTTGTGTTTGATCAACGCAGCCGTCCCTGAGGCTACCGTTGTTTTAAATAAACGTATGACTGATAGGAGATATTAAGCGTATTAGTTACTGGCAGATTTGCTAATTAATATGTAGGCGTTGTTATGAAGAGCTTCTATATAATACTCAGAATACGGTGACTTGATATTTGTTTTCTCTAAGTGCCGCTTGCATAAGGTTACTTAAATACAAGTAGCGTCTTGCACAACGCAAAATTTGCCGCTAAATATGTTTAAAGAACAATAAATACGTTTTGTGTCAAACGTATTTAGGCAGTTTAATATGATTAACTAATTTTATTTAAAGGTGATCGTTATGCAAGACGCTTCCATTATTTATTGACGTGGCTACTAGGACGATTCTTTGATGATTATATTTATTAGCATGATTGTGCTAGGACTAATGAAATGAGCTACGAGTATGCTTTGATATTTGTAGATATGATATAGGAATATATAATTGTATTCTTCCGACAATACGACAAGTGCGTCAAGGTTTATGTTAATAGATTTATATTTAATAATTTGGAAATGAAAATTTGGAATTTGGAATAAAATAAATTCCCCTTTAACTAAAGAAAAAAATAAAGTATTCTAAAAATCTACAAGTTTGTTTTCGGCAGTAGACTGACGTCGCGTGTGACGTCACTCTAAAAAATGTTTAATTGTAAATATGTTTCAAAATCTATTCAATTAATTTTCATTACGTGTTTTTGCAGTTCTACCAGTGTATTTTTTAAAGATTTTTCCTAGATATCCGTGACACGCAGCTCCTGCTTCTGACGCTCAATTGCAAGCCAGACTTTACTAGTATAAAAAGAATTCTATTTCATATTTATTAATATTATAAACGCGAAACTTGTCAGAATGGATATATGTTTGTTACTCTTTCACGCAAAAAACTACCGAATGGATTTTGATGAAAGTTCACAATAAAATAGTTTACACATCAGTAAAACACAGGCTATAATTTATAAAAATACTAGCTGTCCCGCCAGTCGTTTCGGAGATTATCCGGTACAAACAGACAGACAAACAGAGAAATAAAAAAATTGAAAAAAACTAAATTAGTTCTATTTCACTTCTTACATCCCCCTGACCCGGTTTTTAGCAAAATTTTTTCATTGTACAGAAATTCGACCTCTACAATTTTATTATATGTATAAAGATAGTATGAATTATCCAAAATATAACGATTTTCCACCACCACGCGGGTGAAACCGCGGGCTAGCTAGTTGACTCATATTTAAAAGTAATATCACAATTCGAGCTCAAACCTTTTTCTATCTAACAAAATAAATTACATAACTGAAATCTAATAAATTACAATGTAAAGGATTTGCAGAACTTTGTTACGTTACCCGTAAATAAATCAAATTAGGGTACCCTCTCTTTCGAATTAAGTGTGCGGCTTTGATAATAAAACTCATAAAGTTATTACATCGAGAATGTTCACCTGATGTTACGGATTTGAGCTACTCTGGCATTTCGGTCTGTCTTTGTATGTCATATGGATTTTCTCAGAATGCACAAATTATATTAAGATTTGGTAGAAAGATGAATTCTCAAATTTTCCTGCACAAGTATTCAGTGATTCGCAAAAATGTAAGTCAGAGCCATAAATAGACAGATTTGTCTTAAGCATAGGGCGGACGGGTCTAATCGCTATAATGCGACCTCTTCTAGACAAGCCTAGGGTAGTGTTGGCGCCACTTATTTCCCAATTACCAATTGTGTCCTAGGTCTATAGCGCCATGCAATCCCCGAATGTTGCCGCCGCTCGCTCGGCGCGTGAGTTGAGTACGTTGCCAAACGCCACGCTACCGCGACGCACGTAATTTAGTATCGCACCCGCCTTTATATAACAACACAGTTATATTCACTATCGAATATTTCCGCGTCAAGCCAAATACTAGGACATTCGCCTGAAGCTTTTAAAACTAGTGTCAGTGTATCTGCGTCCTTGCGCCCCGGGGCTCGTGTAGAAGGACTTTGCCACCTTTATCGCCACATGACAAGCAACGGCAGAACCCTGAACCAGCGCTGTCGTGGGCTGGTGGCTGACTGCGAGGTAAGTGCAAAGTTCTATATTCTCCAGGCACCAGATCTTAATTGGGGATTAAGGGATGGCCATATATTGAACACATAACCCCACCCGCGGAGTTTGCCTGATTGCGTCTCCTAGTAGAATTGGATTGGATAGATGGTAATACTGATGGCGGTGCTGTTTATAAATAATGATAAAGATACACAATATCTGTAATCTGTTATGTGTGTGTACAGATACACATCTGTACACATAAACACATGTGTACGTGTATAGTACACATACACACGTATGTGTACTGTACATCAGTTACATATTATTATGAATAAAAAACTGAAAACTTAGAGAGTGAAAAGAAATATTCGATAAATAAGTTTCAAGTAAACGAATTGGTTTTTTTTCAATTTTGTTCATATACAATCATAAACGTGAATCGATTGTTGTAATTTTTGTGGATAGAATCGCAAACAAAATATCCTTATGAAGTTTATGCGTGCGAAGTTGTTTGCAAGTCCTAGTGTTCAATAAATATGACGAATGAGGTAAACAATATCTAGTTCTCATATCGTCGTTTTAGTCAAACGTCCACCGTTAGGGTTATAAAATAATTTGATATGTCGTTATCTGTTATGAATACGCCCACCTTGAAATAATAATATGGGTAAATGAACTAGTTATTCTGTCCGGTTTTGTACCATATTTTTTGTATGAACTATTTTATATTGGTTCAAAAATCTTTGTATGAGCAGATAAATAATATAATTATAAACTTTTAGCTGTCGCGATACGACCAAGTTACATTTAACTGTTTTTTTTTAATGAACACCACATAAAATTTTTCGGAAAAAAACAGCTTCGAAAGCTCTCACACTAAATTGCCGCCAAATATATTGGTTTAGTGTTGCCATATTAGCGACATTTTCGCTTATGACATGACATGGTGTATCCACTAAAATATTTAACAACACTTCCTACTTTTTCATATGTTTCCCCATTAGGATCAAATACTTATTAGTATTGGCATAATTCCCGGAACGTATGCTTTTTTTTATCACGTGTTATATAGTTGCGTTTGACCATTATCACGTTCGATTTAAACGGAGATATAGTGTCTAAATCGAGCTCGCTTTCCTAGAAGGTACCTATTCACACGAGACTTGAAGACACCCAGGTTGTAGGTTTCGGGAAAAACAGACTCCGGCAGCGAGTTCCACTCCTTTGGTGGTATGTTCACAACATCCGCTGTATTGCTTGCCGCATGCCGATTCGTCTGGTTGTCCGATGATGAGAGATCTTAATACCTGTAATACCTGATACTGTAATACTGTAAAATACTAATAACGTTTGCTAAACGTTATTAGTATTTTTGAAGCTTTAGGCAAAAAATATCTACTTGTTCCATGTTCTAGTTGTGTTATGTTTAATCATTCTTAAATCATTCGGTCTAAACAAACTGACTATGATATCTATATATCAATATAGACATAATTGATTCCACCCACTTTTGCAGTAATTGTAATGTTCAGTAAATACAACGTTACATGTATCAGAGCAGTATATTGTATTCAAGGATAATTTATAACGAATTTGAAATAGATCTTTAGTCACCATTATATTTTAAATTTATCTATTTAATACTGTAACATTGTTGTCGGGTGTGTGTTGTGCGATGATATTTAAATTACCTTTTCCTTACATTCTGAGTAATTTTTGCTTTAATCGTATACATAAAATCTAAGATAAAAGTGTTTGTATTCACTGTTATTAAAAAATTATGCTATGAGCAACTTTAGCGTGTGTGCTTTTTTAAATTCGTAAATAAACAATCTTGACTGTCGTGTGTAATATTTTTATTTGATATTTGTGATATAAATATTTAAAAAATAGTGTATTTTTAAACTGTCTACAAGTTGAACAGTTTGGACTTTTATAATGCTGAAAATGAAAGTAGTCTGTTCAAATGCTGATTGTGGATGTGCGTATAAAAGGTAATGTATTTTTTTTTT
Organism: Dendrolimus punctatus; assembly: GCA_012273795.1. Taxonomy (NCBI): domain Eukaryota; kingdom Metazoa; phylum Arthropoda; class Insecta; order Lepidoptera; family Lasiocampidae; genus Dendrolimus; species Dendrolimus punctatus. The sequence continues at coordinate 14,855,577 of CM022550.1, forward strand.
AATTTTCATTATTGTCATTTTACTGTATGTCTTTTTGGAGGGCTTGCGTAGGGAAAGCCGGTACATAAAGGCCCTTGACAAATTTAATGTATATGTGGCGTGATACTGTACTGTAATAATGTACCTAAAGGACAAGCTCCGGTCAGTGTACTATAACTATTAACTATTTTGGGAAATGAGGACAAAAAGTACCGGACTACTGGGGTGAACTGCTAGTGGTACTAGGGGTCTGGGAATATGGGGACTATGGCGTTATTGACATTTGTTATTATTATTTTTCGGAAAGGTAATCTTTTCTTAGCACTTTGGCTACTTTGAACCACATCCACGGGCCTAAACCAAGTGAATGCAGCGTGTAGTGAGGAGAATTTATGTTGACGGTATGTTATTATGACGGGCAATTTCGTTTTCGTCTATCTGCAAGAATTTTCTGACTACCCTACATGTATTCAAGATTGCGGCTTTTTGGAGAGTTATGTAGAGGGTTCTTTATTATTATTGTTTATTATTGACATTCCTAGTTTGCCTGCTTATTTATTTGCTTAAATACAAGAAGTACTGATTTTGAATAAATAAATAATCATAGTTATTGCGACGCGGTATCTTTTTTTTTTTTTTTTTTTTTTTTTTTTTTTTTTTTTTTTTTTTTTTTTTTTTTTTTTTTCGACCGTTCTTTTATATAATACATGATTCAGTCTTAAGCATGATTTTGATTTTCAATGTATTTTAAGTATAATTTTCGGTTAAAACTCTCGTTTCGGAACAGTGTTATGATTCGATTAATATTCAAACGTTTCTGCTCTTGAACTTGCTTGTTCTTGAACAACTTTATTATAATTGCAAATGTGTATAATTAATAAGTGTAACATTAAAGCTAATTAATATAATTCATACATTTTAATTGTTTTTATCTTGAACGACTGAAACTTTCGATCTTGCAAATGTTGAAGAGAATCCGGATTCAGAAAATGCTTTAAACTAGAAGTATTTTCTGTTATAATTTACTTATGAAACTAACTACAATCGTTAATAACTTTGGAAGTCGTGATGGCCTACTTTCCCCTGCTCATCCCATATCCTCTATGCCATTCCCTGTATCTCGTCCCTCCCTGGCAGCGCGTTGGCCTCCCCCTGATGTTGCAAACGTCTATAGGCATCCGTAACCTCTTTCCATTGGTGGTACGTCTGCCTCCCAGCTCCGAAATATAAAGTACAGACTATGTGATTCAAATAAAGAACCGAATTATAATAAAAATATAACTATTTAAATAAACATTTTTTTATCACAGGCTTTTATTAAGTTCTGAGAAAAATTAGCTAATGATTATCATGGAATATGATTTAAGAGTAACAATACAGGACAGTACAGAACGTATCAGCTCCTTAATTCTGCATAACTAAATGAAGCCCAAGATTATTAAAAACTCGCATATAATATATTTGTTAAAAAAATCCATCAAATATTTATTGAAAGGAAACTCAATTTATGATTTGATCCATGAAAAGGTTTTAAATATTAAAACTGCTAAATCCACCCGCATGGAGATCTACGACTCCACAAGGCCTATTGTCTTCAACTTTACCATACTGTCTGGGTTCTTGCGGGATATATGCACCGATGCAATATGTCTACCTGGCAAGCGTCGACGCAATTTCCCAGAAAACATAATCCGCACACCGGCTTAATTAAATTTGCGAACGGCCATAAACGAATACAATACATCATAGGCTGTTTTCTAATTACAAATTTTAAACAGTGTAAACAAAAGAAGATAGTCATAAAACAGTTTCAATGTTATTAGCTCAAACGCCGCGGCAGGTAATAAATGTGTTTTGTCTACAGGCATGCAGGTGGCCCAACTTGTAACGATTTTAATAAATCTTAGTATTTTAATTAAATGTCTTGTCTCATCTTTGGATGACATACAATGTGTATGGAGTAATAAGTATGGAGTAGATACATTGTCTACTCCATACTTGTTTTGAATAGATTATATAACAAATATAGTAGTGACATAACACGTCTGTCAAGAGGTTGCGCGAGCGCACCATTATGTAGATCGGTAGATCACCTGTATTGCGTTATTTATATAAGTATGATATAAGATTAATTAGCCTGTATTATTTCATAGTTTAACGTTTTGTTCTTGAAAAGCGTTGTGGTTGCAAGGTATTTAAATTATATTATATTTTCAAATACGTCTACCTCTTGCAATTCACGAAAGCGAGCGGATTCTATTATATCCCGTTGTTGAAAGTGAAGAGGTTTTTTGCTTTATCAAAATGCAAGAGACAAATCTTGCTACCAGTCTAGAAATAAACGGATCTAGACTGAGGTGAACAAAATAGATAGACTGAGCTCAGAGCTCTTATAGTGAAGCCGTCTAAAGGAAGCCGCAGTGCGCGTTACGTAATTGAATTATTACGAATAAATCTGGAATAGTTTCCATTACTATAAACCACATAGAAGCAAACCACGTGTGTACTACATAACTTTACACGCACAATTTGTTAAACATGCTTCACTTCATTTGACGCTTTTGGTCACGCTGGCTCCGTCTATATTTGTAGTCGTTCATCTGAGGATCTTTCAGGGTTTTTCGTCAGAGATAAATTATTATTGTATTCCTAGTAAATACTACACTTACACTTTCCTCCATCAGGTGAATGCCTGTCTGCCGTTTCTGAATCAGAAAACCTTGCATTATTTCCTTCACAGCAAGTGCCGTTTTTGACACAAAATATTGCGTTACATCGACTGCACAGTTCTTGAAAGCTTGCCAAGATGGAAATTGATAGCCATCCAAATTACAATATAATGCGTTGCCCAATTCGAAGAATTGAAATGGTTCGAGCGATCCGTGGTAGACAAACAAAAAAAATGCGAAAGAATACTAAAACGGTTGCAATATTTTCGTTGTGTAAGACTTAGGCATGGCGCAGATGACGATTTTTTGTAGTATATACTGGATCGTTATTACCAATAGTTTCAGCTATAAAACAATCATATCGAGTGCTGTTCATAAAATTAAACTTAAAAAAAGTACTTATATTTTATTTTTTTAAACGATTTACAGTGTATAACAAATAAATACTTGGTTATAGAATTTGTAATTAAAACGGTTTTATTTGTAGTTGCTGTTTATTCAATTGGTAGTCTACACCAATTTATTTACCTTTAAAAACACAAATTTGACTATATGAAATTCGCAAAATCATAAAGAAATAACACAAGTAAAATTGTCTTATTAATAGTGAAATCTATTTCTAAATTGTCTGATGACATCTCTCATTAGCAATAAGGCCGTCCTTTGTGTGCAATTAAAATATATTTATTTTGTATTTGTATACAATTACGTATCAAGTGGCGCCGGCTTAGGGAGGCCTACGTCAGCAGTGGACTGCGAATGGCTGACGACGACGAAATATCTATTTTATAACATTTGACTGTCAGAGATGACGCACATTTTGCACGTCATATTATGTGATAAGCCTTCTTTTCACATTGTGTACAAACAGATTCGAAAACAATGCGTATATCACTGGCGCGGTATTGATCTCATCATGAAGTCAATACATTCCAATCATTAACTTGAATAGTAGCATCGTCGAAATTTTAATGCATGTAAAATATTTTATATTGCTATTATGAGTCAATTTACTTTTTTCTCCACTAGAGAAGCTAATTCATTCGTTATTACCTACATTGAATCGAGAGGTTATATTGATTTTAAAAGGTGTACCTATGGTTAGAATAGAAAACACTTCATTGTTCACCAAATAAACAATTACAGAATGAATAATTACAATAATTTAACGGCAAAACAAAAGGCGACCTTAACGCTTAAAGCGATGTCTTCCAGGCTACCGAGAGGATACTTTTAACAACTTATGTTAAATTAAATTATTTTTAAGCTATTGCATAACTCTTATCGCAGGCTTTGAGCGCGGCGACCGAATCAAGAAATTCCGTAACGAAAATAAATCTAACACCTCCCACTCCGCCTACCATGAGCTTTCGCTTAACGTGTATGTGTGCGTCCACACTGAATGCGCGGTGACGGGGGTCTGAGGCGGGCACGGCGAGCGTAGGCGGGCGCGGCGAGCGCAGGCGTGCGGTGGCCACAGTGAGCCGCGAGCTCTCGTAGCGGTTTGAGGTATGTCAGGTATTGCATTATGAACGACGAGCTGCTCCGAAATCGGACGAATACGTAAGCAGCTGTTTGTGAGAAATTATATAAGTGTATAGGTATCTATCATATCTTTATAATGCCACACTCACCGCATGTGCACCCCGTAAGTATACATGTAGTGTATACATAGGTGATTTGTTTTCTTATCGGTCACCACGCCCAAAAAGTGTAAATTGAATTAATATAAAAAAAATACTTAAAAATAAAAAATAAATAAATAATTTTAATTGCATAAGTTGTTAAAACATGCTATGCAATAGCTTTGCCACAGTCAGTCAGTCCCCGAGTGCCACGAGGAGATTTTACTCTACTGAACGACTTAGGTTATTTTCTTTAGAAATGGTGTCGTAAAATTTCTTCAATACGGGCAACTCTTGGTTATTTATAAGTGTTTATGGACGACGGTAACTACTTGCCGTCAGGTGGTCCGTCTTCCGTTTAGTTGATTCAGGTTATAAAAAAACCTTATTTATATATCGGAATTCTGATAGTTTTTTAAATGTCTTGTCTAGAACAACGTTATTTCTGGAAATGGCGTTTATTTTTAAGCCTTTGCAATTACTTAAAACGTTATAAAATCTTTTTTAAATGTTACATATGCAGTCTAGGATATGCAAATCTTTTATCACATTTCTCCGGCACACACTGTTATACTTGTTACGGTCGACCAGCGACCACTACGTGTAACTGTATTGAATGCTTTATCGGCATCATACGTTTCTCTTGCTTTTGCATGCCTGGTGTAATGTTGTTTTATTAGATCGAACAGAATTTGAATACTTTAATAATGATTTAAACTTGTTTTGAACATAGCTGTAGCATTTTTGATTTTTGGCAACTGTTTTCAAAAACCGTGTAAATGAATAAATATTTAATAATATATAATAAAAAAGGTATTTAATATAGAAAATCTCGAATATTTAATGAAATTTTACTTTTCAAATTGTCACAAAAGCTAGTTTTTTGACGTCTGACAAAGATATGACACTGGTCTTTAATGAAGTGATAAACTCCAAATCATACTTGAACATATTCCGTAATAGACATACCTAGTAGGTATAATGTTTATATATTACTTGATCTAAATTAAAATATATATTATAAGTTAATACCATCAAGTTCTTTTGTGGATGTCCTCTTCGATTAAGACCGTCCGCAAGAAGTTTGACTTCATCTCATCTTCTGTCCAATTTTCATATATAGTAAAGAAAGAAAATACTCAGTAGATAGGCTATTATTAAAAGTGCTATTGAAACTGATAGTACGAAAAAAACTAATAATAAATCAGCAGATTAACCCCCAACTGTATATTCCTAAGCTGAGGAAGTTACGCTTGAATAGTGAGTAATATATATCCTAGACACCCAGACCATAGTAAATAACGGCAATTTCTTTTGCTAAATTTGCCATGCCAGGAATCGAGCTCGGAGCCTCTGTATTGTAGTGAGGTTGACCGGCAAAGGCTTAGACGCTCAACCACAGAGACTTCTACATGCTTATGACGTGTGAATTATAAATGGAGCAAATAGTGGTAAATCGTAATCGTCAAACTTCGAATTCGCATCTACACGCTAACAAAGTCGGCCACATCTTGATGCACTATTAATAACACCATTACATCAATCAAATCGATTTACTAGATCATGACTGACCAACTGTAAAAGCAAACACGCCGTCGACTTCCTTTTGTGTCGATTGAACGGGTATCTCTGTTATACTCAAAGAAAGTTTCATATCGACGATTAACTTTCAAGACCTAACTCAATTTACCAAATTTTTACAGTAGCCATATATGTAAGCGTCATCGAAACTTCGCATAATAAATTAATGAACGCATATATCGTAGCCACAGTAACAAGATAAAGAACAACTTTATTCAATAATTTGATAGCAAAACATTTAGATATATTACCAAGATGATATAAAGAATGGACGCAACTTAGCCCGATATGACCTCCCCTTATAGTCTCGCCACCCCTCGCAGTTCTTACTTACTATTAAAAAAAAATGTATCATCTCAAAATTAAACGTACATATAAAATTATAGAAAAAAGTTCTGTGAACAAACAGTTAAAGATCACTCACTTACTCAGACTGAATAGCACAGCTACTGGCGAATGGAGGACAACTGTATCTGTCTCGCCTCTTTCCCCGCTTAAATACAATAAAGTACTTGAAAGTACCGTCAATGAAACGTTCGCAATCTAAAATGTCCCGCAACTACAAATGCCACTGCAACAGATCAATAAACATCTGCCTTAAAATAGCTATTGTCTCGTGATATCTAACAATGTATTAAATTTTGACATTATTATACGAATAATTACTACAACTGTAGCTTCTTAACATCTCCTATAAATATATATTAGCTGCCATACATTTAGTATGCTGACACATACCTACCTGTTATCTATGTTACGCGATAAAATACACATATCGTGGAAAAAATACTGGAGTATGAAAGAAATAATGAAAAATACAATAAAAATAACGAGAACAAAAAAATGAAAAGCAAACTATATGAAACTGTTATTGTATCATGCCTTATATGTATATGGAAGCCAAACTTAGGCGTTGAAGAAGAAGAATGAAGAAAAATTATCACTACATCAAAGGAAAATGGAAAGGAGTACGTTAAGTTTAAAACTTCAAGACAAAGTAAAAAAAAACCAATAAAGAAAATCATTAGAATAACAGACATCATTAAAAGAGTTTGAAATGATACTGCGCAGGACATACGAGTAGGCACGAAAACAACAGACGACAAAGAAAAATCTATGATTGGATGGATATCCAGAGATGGGAAGAGAGAATATTTTTTTCTAACAAAAACAAAACCAACCTCGTATAATGTCTATATATGTCTCACTGCTGGGCACTGATCGTATATTTTAGGGAAGTGAATGGTATGTATACTCACGACATTAACCCATGCCGAATTTGACAACTTTCACAAATTGATAATGTCGATGTCGCTAGTTCCTTTAAGATATATATTTCTTAAAACCACCTGAGCGATGGATGACGCCTACCAGGAGTCGACTGACATGTTATTACTGAAGGCAATATACTGATATTGCCTTCAGTTTGTATTTCCTGCTACGACATCAACAACTCTTTACATATTGTACCTACGAGACCTATCTGCGTATTTTATCACCGCTTTGAGCGAATATACACAGGAAGGCAGACAGGCTATGGCAGGTGTACATAAACACATGTTACTGCCACGGTATATATAAGAATAATGTATACTGGAATATTTTTGTTCTTTGCAACGAGAATACGTCTAGTATATTGGAAATCATAGTGGTAGAAGGCGCTAGTAGTAGGTGTGTTCTGTACATTTTTTATTTAACACACCTTTTCTGTTTGCCTTAGTTGGCGACAATTTTAAAATTTATATTTGCATTTATCATATATCTATTTATATAATATGAAGGAGGATTATATATACATATTTTTAGTGTTGTTTAACACTTGTACAGTTCGCTAATACGTAATTTAACTTGTAATTAACTTTTGTACTGGAAAATAGTTTTATTTACCAACTAAATATTAGCAAGTAGAGACCTATTGTCTCTCATTGCCATTATGGGAAACATAAGTGATAACATGTTACAATATGAACTTTTTAAGCTCTCTGCTTAGATTTTTTCTACTTCTAACCTTTCCCTATCCAATTTCCACCTGTAACTTTAGCTCACAGGACAGGTTTCCAACGGTTAAATGTCCAGTAGTTATAAGAATCGGGTAACTGAATCAGTAGGTCAACCGCAAGGCGATGTGCTCCGGCGCCGATCGGTGTCCACGGTGTTGCATATATATGTTACGAGTTGCAGGACTCGAATTAAAATGGCGTTGGAATTATTTTACAGTTTATTAGAATATACAAACACGTATAACACAGGTACAAATATAATAACACGCGCAAAGTACGTCACTAAATAGATTACCGATTGTAGTACACACGTCTTGTGCTTATCGCTCGACTCCCGATCATTCCATTAGAGCTTTGCTTTATACTGCACAAATACGATATGTCTCTCAGCCGGGTGGACTGAATTGCTTATAATCACACCTGGCTAATAACTAGCATAAAAGATTACAATACAATGGGCAATGGGCTGTTTTTATAATTACAATTTTTAAGCACAAAGTAAACAAAAGAAGTCCAACTGCCGAAACGGTAATAAAATGCAGGTGTGAATTTTCTTTTATCGCCATTCAGATCGTAATAATATAATACAAGTATATGCGTAATATACTTAATACTTTGAGTTTATTCATTTATTTTATAATGTTTAATTCTAATTAATAATATTAACCCATAAACATCCCACAGTTAGGATCGAACCTTCTTCCTTATTTTAGAGCTATGAGTGGTTTCACCTTCACGCGTGTCCACGATCACTTGTTTTATTTCACACATGGGTAATCTCTATTTGTAGGGCTCTATAAAGTTTTTCCCTCAATATCCTCATTAGTCAAGCAAAACTATAAAAGCATTTCAAATAAACGTACATGTATGGTGAGATTAATAAAAGTAGATGAAGCGAAAATTGATTGTCAGTATCGTTGCATAGACGATGGGTTTCCAATCGATCGTCTATGCCTAACCCCATGGGAAACAAGCGTGATTATGAAATGCGGCTAAATCGGTCATTGTGCCACCGTGGCGTAGTTTTAATAAACTAACACTAAATTTATTAATCTACCGTTTAATGCCCTAGTATTTATTTCATTAATTAATAGCAATTAGTAATAATCATTGTAACTATTTGATGTTTTTAATTTTATTAATATAAAATGTATAATATGAATAATTTCTGAAATAATGAATTATTATTATTATTATTATTATACATATTATTAGTTTTCCAATTATTTACATTTTCTTTATACATAAAAAAACATATATTAAAAAAAATGTAAAAACCGATGTCGCCGCAGCAGGCTAGGTCAAGCTACCGGTGTTAAGTTCCAGATAGAACTCTCACGATACGGTCGTGTCCAGCAGGCTGCTTCTGCATCCGACCTTCACCAGGTACCAGCGAGAGCTTTCAAGATGTCGGTCAAGCTCTTCGCTATTAATCCATTCACTGACACAACTATCGTACTATGATTGTAGAGTCAAGTTCACATGCAGTACTCGTGAGCGAGATCTATTATTATTATTATTATTAACCTATAAATTAGATCAGGTTTCTTACAAAATTGCAACTCCTTAACTGTTAATAGCAATAATCGGGACAGTTAAGACTTCTTTTGACAATCTTTTGCCTGATGCAGGCAAACAGGCAGACGGCCTACTTGATGAAAGATGCTTATCGTCGTCTAGAGACGTTTGCAAAAGCTGAGGTGTTGCCGACCCCTATGAAATCTTATGACTCCCTTCTTAAACTAGCCCGCGACGTAGCGCAGAGGTAAAAACTTGGCGGGATGTTCCAATTTATTGTCCTACGCGGAATAAATGTTCTAGACAACTGTTGCGTGAATGAGCTTGGCAGCTCAAGGAAATGGAAATGAACATCCTGTCGTTGACGAACGGTACAGTTGTAAAATTGAGGCGTTGGCACAAAATCAAACGATTCCTCGGAACACTTCCCAGGACTACGTTTATTACTAAAAGACAGTGATGTTAGACGTACCAATTTCTTGGTATGCATATATATGTATAGTAGTAGCGTTTTAGGATTTTGTACCATGTACCAACTCAGAGTTGAGTTGGTACGCTAAAATACCAACTTTCATTGTAAATAGTGTATCAAATACTTTTTTGTATTCTAAAAATTTTATAAGTTCTTGATATTATACCTGTTATAATTTATTAACTACAACGATATTGATGTTTCAACAATTAACTAAGTTATTTCAGACAAACTTTTCGAAATATGTTTTTTTTGTTACAACCTAACTCAGACAAAATTAATAAAGCCGCTAATGTGCGCATGTAATTTTCGGACCGCGCGCGTATGCGCGTGTACCGACCTGATGCTGCTACAACTATGTGATTTTAACACCCCGAAAATATAAATTAAATAACCGCATCAACTGTGAATAAATTTAATAATCATGTTTTTATTATTATTTCACATATATATTTAATTTCCAAATCTTTTACATTTTTTTTCTTATAAAATATATATATAAATTTATTTATAAAAAAAATATAAAAAACTGATCTTCGCCGGCAGTGGGGCCTAGGGTCCAGACTACCGGTGATTAAGGCTCCAGACACAGGAATCTCCTCACAATTATTATTATTATTATTGTGATTGTAATATATTGCGTTTTTACGCACTATATATAAAACAAACAAAGAAAGTTCGTCCTTTTGTACCAACTTTTTTTCAAACACCAGCTTTTAACGAGATTTGTACCAAGTCTAGAAGTGCCCAGTATAACAGTTTCTTTAAGCGAGCGATCGCATGTCTCGAAGCCTCAACTATAGATCAGCGAGTGAAGGTGCGCGGACGCAAGGTCGTTCGTAAACCGGTCCCAGTGGACTGGTCCAATGCAATCGATCGTACTGTGTTGGGTTTTTAATACCACTTTGTACAAATATAACATAATACGTTATTTACAAATACACATTCTCTCTTTATAATGTCAACAGGTTTCTTTTATTTCGTCACATTAAGATTAGCTATAGTGTTTATTTTTTAATTGTACAGGACTGTGTGTTTTATTAAGTCCTATATTAATATTATAAATGCGAATATGCGATGCGGTTTGTGACACTTTCATACGTATACAGGTGTATAGAAATGTACATAGGACACCTTTCATCCAGAAAACAATAATGATCCCCAGGGATAGACGAAAGAATTAGATGGCGTGACGGGTACTTTGGCTTAAAAATTAAGTTTGTCATTTCTAAGGAAGTTCTGTTTCTAAGAATATTGATCTAATTTCTAAAGGAGGTGGGGATGGCCGCTCCTTCACTCTGTCTATGAATTTTACATAGGCACGAGCTAGTATGACATAAAAAGTAGTATCAAATAAAACAAATATTTATTTATTGGCAGTCGTTTTTATCAGTGTTCCTTTTTTGTGACCGTTACTAGAGTCTACCCAGAGACACTTGTCACAAAGTCTTCACAATATGACCACATCAATATCTGTCGTTTGAATCTAAATAATAATTACGAGAAGATCCTATTCATAATTGTTATCGCAATCTACTCGTAGTATTTTGGTAGTTTTCTAAACTGGCCGCATTTTGGTTGACGACTGGCCGGACTCTCACATTTTTTTTCCAACATTTCTACCAGATCAGCCTTTACGCTTACCTCAAATTATACTTGCTTGAATCGTCTACACATACGACTCCTCACCTATTTAATAAAGTAAATTATCTAATAGAATGCGATACTTTATTAACTTTAGTTATAATAAATTACATGATAAATATAGCAACATCTTTAAAGTGAAAGCAGTTTCTGTGATTCTGACCAGTATCTCTTATTTATTATTCATTACAATCGTGTCGGATGCAACTCTCCCTCATATTAGCCGATGCAGTTTGTTATTAATAAATACCTACAATTTACGCAAACGTTTGGTTTAGAACAATTTTCTGTATAATAGGGTATTATATTATAAATAGGGTTAGCAATTTTTATTTAATTCAAAATCTTTATTTGCAAGAATATAGTTTTATACAAATGTTATATAATTGTAAAAGGACAGTACATTCTACCATAAAAAGCCTAAAATTTATACTGCACAAAAACACGAAGGTCTCTGACACGTCTTTCACTTCCCATATGGAATAAATATTACCGATAAACATTATAGTGAGGTTACTATCTCATTATTATTGTAGAATTTTGATGCAAACGACCATTACAGTTAGAATTAAAACAAAAAGTAGGAACGATGCGAATAAAAAGCAAATATTCAAGCCTCATTATAATCAGCGAACACCTGTTCAACAAACTCTAACAAGAATTCCTTGTTCAGTAATTTGAATTGGAATCAAGTTTTATATCGAATAACCGATCGTTTGTACCGCTATATACGCAGAGAAAATATTTTAGCACTCTTACATATAATTCCACTTTGCAAATTCTATTATGATGTCTTTAGACCTGTTTACTAAGACGTCGCTTTTGATCGTGACGAGTCTTGTCAAGATAGAGGCATAATGTAACACGTTTTGTATTATACAAAGGGTCGTGTTTAATTAAGTAAATTTAACTTGAGATATGAATCTGACTAGCATTTACGTAGGACGAGATACCAACAGAACAAAACAATTTAATTAAAATTGAATTGAGAATCCGTTTCGCACATATTTTTTGGAATGTCCCTAAAATTGTTACCAACTGTCCAGTTAATCTACTTTTCCCACACTGTCAATGTGAACTTTCTCCCAACCTTAGTTGATGTATGTATTTTCTCAATTATGAATTCATATTAAATCTTTTAGAAACAAATCTACCATTACAATCATAACAATAATCGCAATGTCATTGGCCTTCAGTGAGTATCTCAATCACCTTGATGTAAACCATTGTCATATTACACAGCTGTCTCAGACTTATTTGTTTCAAGTGAGGCATTGAAAAATATGGTGTATATGACGACATCTGGCCAGCATGGTTTTAAGGCTTCGCAGATTATTGAGCCCAAAAGGAAGAGCAGATGGTGGACGTGGACGGTGAAATTCCCAAACAAAATTGGGAACACATACAAATGCCATCCGGATGTAAAAAGACTACTTCTGATTTGCTTGTATCCATATGCAAGTTTGTATTTACTTGACCATTTCAGAAAGAAATTTGCCATATCTTAGAAAGCATAGTGCTGTATCCATAAGCAGAAATAGCGCTTTATAGAATTAAAAATTGAATCTGACTGGTGGCCGTATGTGCAGGACTGGCTTTCTCTCAAGCGATCGTTTCGCTGGCTATGCGCCCGCGCATGTTGTGAGCCAGTCGTTAACGGCCTGTCGGGGAGGCCGCATGCGTCTTATTTGAAAAGTACGAAAACAAAATAAACAGTAGAACCGCTTGATCGAGTTTACGTCATTTGTGCAAAAGTGTCCGCAGTGGAAAAACAAATATTGTGTGATCATTCTTGGAACTCTCCAAGGCCAAGTGTTGTGTTGTAGCAAAAACTAGAGGATCTGAAGTGGATTTTTTATCTCCATCACCGTCACGCGATTTGACTCTTTTCTTCACTTGTATTACTGTAATTGTGTTTGTAATTATTCAAGAACTGACCGTAAGGACGTTCTGGTTAATGATCGTTTTGATTCGCGAGATCGCTAATTAGATTCTTTTACGTTAAATGCTCGTTTAATAATTGTCCACTTTGACCGTTGCTAACCAGAATCTATTAAGTTGAGAGGTAAGAATCTATTTTTGGTTTCCTTAAAATTTTCCTGTTTAATAAAGGTCTATGTATACGCGTAAAGTGTACAAGCAAATCCTTCGGAAACGATTCTAATTTCGGGTTTAAGTACTACGTCATGATCATCCCTTTACCAAAAGAACATATAAAAGGCCTCTGTGGTCGAGTGGTCTATGCGTTGATCCGCGTACTGTATTATGTCGCAGAGGTCCCCGGAATTGATCACCAGCAAGGTTACTTTTGGAAACAAGCTTTCTGTTATTTACTTTGGTCTCAATGACTGGGGTATGTCCCTAGAGTTTTCCTTACTAACCTAACTTACTTAGCTTGAAAGTATAGAACGCTTCCCATTTTCTTTCGGTTTACAATATACCAATTTTCAATATAACCAGTTCCTTCCGAAAGCGGTTAAAAAGAAACAAATGAACATAGTCATCATTATATATTTTGTTCTTACTATTATCTGATAATCATCATATTGAACGCCGCTTGAAATCTTGTCTATAAATATTAAAACTTAATATAACTCTTCTTAGCAATAAAGACTTTATATTTTGATTATGATATCTCAATATTGTGTCATATAGCATAACACATGATCCATCGTTATTGCATTTCGAAAACTTCTTTATGGTTCCATTACTTTATGCTTATTATATACGAGAAATTATACTCTTGGTTATAGACCTCCACATGAACTCAATTGGAACATGGAACCATACTGCACCTTTATTGTGTTAATAAAATATGATTGATCATACATATTGGCCTGGTTTTGAAACAAATCTATTATAGCAACCTCTAGAGAACATTAAGCTTCAAGCTTCGAAGGAAACCGTGAGTCATTTTAGTCAGACTTGATTTGAGTAGGAAGCTGTTTGCTGGTATTGCCAAAATTGAACAGTTACCACGGCTTATGGGAACTATAAATTACAAATCTAGACGTTATTTAATACTTACCTTGGCAAGGTTAATAACTCCCTCCAGCTTAGATACACTGACAGCCAGACCGTCAACCTGATCGAAAGTGATTACCGTCGCCCATAGAGGTTTGCAACACCAGAGAATTCGCGACGCGTTGCCGACCTCTAAAAAATGTTATAATGCCCTTCTTAAAAAATCCCATATTAAAGCGCAAGGGCAAAGCCGTGGCGGGAAGTTCCCTCCAGATAATCGTTGTACGCGGAATAAATGTTCTAGAGAACTTTTGCGTAGTTGAGCATGGGAGCTCAAAGTAATGGGGGTGAATATCCCGTCGTTGGCGAGCTGTGCGGTTGTAGAATTCAGGTGTGGCACCAGGTCAAACAATTCTTCGGAACACTCCCCGTTATATAGACGGTAGAATACGCAGAGGGGCGCGAAGTCTACTAAGCGGTTCCAAACCGTCTGTTATTATGGGATCGTCAACTATACGAACGTTACCGTTTTAATGTCACTAAACCGATTATTTAATCAATTTGTCGTCGTTACTTCACTTATCCTGTCTCTGAGGTTATAGTTTATTACAAGCGTTTAACTGCTTATATATTTTTAGTGACACCCATAAATTAGTTTTGGGTGATCTATGAGTCACAGTAAACATAAATTGCATTAGGAAATTTGTCATAATTTTAACACTTAAAGTTCATCTCAGATGTATGCTCATAAATAATCCCGAAAAGTTTAAAGAACATGTAATAAATACAGCTTCATTACTAAACTGTTTTATTTAATTGCGTGTGTTTTAACATTTTCCTGGATACCTCGATTCCAAATACTATCATAGCAATTTTCCATGACATGTTTGTATCGCGTCCTATGTAGTGGACCAGTTATGGTCGATGAGCGATTTATTAATTTTAAAATCATGTCAGACCCACGCTGTGTCACATACACATTTCTTAGAATATTTCAAGAATACAAAAATGTATCAAACGCTGCATTTACGTTAAACAAGAAATATTTCCATCAAAAATAGCATATTGTCACGCGTCACAAACGTGAACTGGATAAGCGAAAAGGTAATTACAGTTTAAGTACGACCAATGACACGATCCAGTTGTAAATTCTATGACATTATTTATATAAATATAAATAACCTCCGTTATTGCTAATAAATGAAGGAGCTCACAATCTATTAACCTTCGTGATAGATAAATCAACTCACGTGGATAAACCTCCAATTATTAGGCAAAAATAAATCTTTGAATTGCATCTTTAAACTGAAAATCACTTATAGCTTTATATAAATAAGATTTTAAATATACGGTCATGGTATGTTTTTCACGACCTACTCGTTTTTTCACGAACTTTCATTTATTTTTGTTAAAAGTAAACTAAAGTTGTTTGTTATATATCTAGAGCCTATGGCTTTAAAATTATTGTGAAACTCTTATACTTGAAACTGGCTAAATCCACAAGCAAGATAGATCATCATCATCATCCGGCTGTTGAATCCCGGTTGCGTTTGGAGCGTTTACTCCGACGCCAAGGGTCCGCTTTCCTACTTTTTCTGCTCCATTTCGCGCGGTCTTCAGCATCCGCCGTTTTGAGATCATTGGTACGCATGTCATTCTTCTCAACGTCAAACCAACATTTCTTGAGCCTTACCCTTCGACCGGCACCTGACGAAGGCGGCATGGCTAGATATTTGTTCCCCACATAATTAGCCGGTATTCGTAAAACGTGGCCGTACCAGCGCAAGCGACATTCTTGCAGTTTGTCTGCTATGTACCCTTTTTGAACGGACATGAAGACTGCCGTGGATGCGGGAGTTTCTGACCCGGTCTTTCCGCGTCACTCCACACATCCATCGCAGCATATTCACTCATTCCATAAGCAAGATAGATAGCGCCAAAATAAACAATTGCAAAAATGCACATTTCAATACTTTCTTGAAAATATCACGCGATTAGGGCTATACGGAGCTACCGTACGGTATCCTGGACGGCAGCTACACTCTTGGCGGTGATCCTCCTTAGAGCTCCAGGCAGATGCGCTGCTGAGATGTAGCAGTCCGGAGAAGCGTCCGGATAGGGCGGGAGCTAGTCTCGAAGAAATAAAACAGACCAGAGAACGCGCTGATGAGACCCTAATCTGCCATTGGTCGGAGGAACTGGAATCCCCGGTGGCAGGCCGGGAAACAGTTGAAGCAGTTCGCCCCCATCTATCCCGCTGGGTCCGCAGAAAGCACGGAACCCTAAGTTTCAGAATGGTGCAGATACTTACCGGGCATGGCTGCTTCGGTAAGTACCTGTACCAGATTGCGAGGCGGGAGCCGACCCCGGACTGTCACGAATGCAGCGCGCGAGTCGACACGGCGCGCCCATACGCTGGAAGAATGTGCCGTTTTGGGACCCCAACGGCATGACCTGATGTCAATCATCAGTACGGATCTCTCGCTGTCCAGCGTGGTTGACCAGATGCTACACAGCGAGAGGAAATGGCTAGCGGTGACCTCCTTCTGCGAGGACGTTATGTCCCAGAAGGAAGCTGCCGAAAGAACAAGAGAGGAGGACGAGCAGGCGGACCTTTGCTCATCTCCTCCCCATAACATAGTGGGACGGGGGGGTCAGGAGACCCTCCCGACGAGCCACACCCAGTGCCGTGGGGTGTCTTAGCCAACCCCCCCCCCTTGTCGGCTTGCATCGAGGTGACACGGCAATCATACCCATGGTTATGGTCCCGTGGCACATCATTATGATGCGGAGGGACGCTGGAAGGTTTAGTGGGTAGTCTGGCGGTCGGTGCATGCACCAACAGCCGGGAGTCCCACATACCCCTTAGTGACATCCCCGGGGCCTAAGGATATGTGCAAACGCATTCCCCCAGCGTTGACAAAAAAAAGGCAATACGTACGTATCCAGCGATGTCTTCCAGATTACCTAAATCAAAGTCAATTCTAAGCTAATCTGACTATGTATGTGGTGCAAAAAAGACATAGGACTTAAAATTATTTGACTATAGTATATTATATGACAACAGTTTTAACTGCACAGGAAAACACACATGGCACTAGATAGGATAATATATATAGGTATAGAGATAAGGCACACAGCACATACACTTCTTCACAACACCAGCCAGTAACAGATAAACTCTACATTAATATAAGTTTAGTATTATAATTAGATAAATTAATAAAATAAGTTATTCGTAAGGTACACCACAACACGAAAATCACTAAATTAAGGTCATACCCAAGAATCCAAAATAATCAATAAGCGTGTTTAAATTCTAAAAATTAAATCTAGAAATTAAGCTGTAAAAAAGGGTACGGAACTCGAGTCCGTAGAGTTGTTAAAAAAAACTGCGGAGGAAATGCTAAAATAACCTCTCTGAGAAATAGATAAAAACGGTGTAGTTATTAGTTTTCTCACACTTTTTATGCCACAGGTGTTTTGAGATTATCTGAAGCCATTTTTATCTCTAAATATATTTTGCTATGAACTGGGTCGCGATGACTTTTGAAGTGTTTAATAAATAGCCTTACAATTTTATCATTTTTTCTTTTGTAAATAAACAGCTGCAAAACTTAGGCTGTATAATTAGGTCACAATCAACAATCATGTGTTCCCTCATGATTATACAGACTTAATTTTTCAAGTTCAAGTGGCCTACAGGGTCCAATCCTACACTATGCTTAATAGTGAAAAACACTCAAGAGTCTCGAAGCCGATTGTTGTCTAAATTGATTCTTTATTGGCTACTCTATGACTTGGTATTAATACAGAATGTGTTAATTTTTTTTTCAAAATCAGTCGCTTCGATTCTTGAAGTCGGCCCTGGGACTCCTTTGGCTATTTTTTCGTATAGTTTTAGGATTTGGCCCTGAAGGGCCACTTGAAAAAATCAATTTGTATTCTAGTGATATATGAATAGGATATGCTTTTCTTCACAGCTGTGGAAATGAACATAGAGGGTTTATTTTTGCTAAAATCCCATGCTTGCACGAGGATAGGTGAATATTAATCTCTATTACAATAATATTAAATTCATATTAGATACTCTAAAATAAGTCAAATTCATACCACGTACATGTCGTTAAAACAACAGGTATTCAACTCAAACATAGAAGTACAATGTAGATATGTGTAACGTAACCGTCGGTAATGATGAAAATTTATAACATTTGTACTTATCAAAAGAATTAGCGTTAGCAAAACAGATTAAATTTGATTAAGTTGGCACTTGCTTAAATAATATAAATGAACGAGGTGATCCCTCGTTAAATCCTTCCTTGGTACTTTAGAATTCATCAAATCCACCACCCGAGAAAGAACATTCTTGAAAAGGGTGAGTGTCAACGTAAAAATGTTTTACAATTCCAATAAGGACAGATATCTGAGCATGAAGAGAAATGGATTAGATGAAATTAGGACCGCTTTTTGATGTTATTATTTTTGTATTACATTGTGCGGTATGTTTTTTCCTCATTCGTGCTGTAATATTAGATTATACTGACGTGAATAATATACGAGTTGTAATATTAGTAAAAACATGTAAAAATTTATTTAGAGCTTAGACGTTACATAAATGATTCGATGTAATTTACAATTAATGGAAACTTCGATGGATGGTGACCTTGTTGTATGCGAAAGGCGAATATCTTATTTAAAGGCGTACGTTTGAAAGGCTTATACTCGTATTCTAAAAACTTCATCTCTAAAACACATAATACATATACGGTCATTTATGTGAGACGTGGGTGCTTTAGACTATTAAGCCATCTCAATTCAGCAAAACTTTCTTAATTCCCAATACTTAAAATGTTCACAATGGGCCATGCATATTAAATCTAATTTAACTTATCAACATACTAGTTCATAGTTTTTGCAAAATGTCCTCAGAGCGTGCCTAAAACATAGCTTTTTTAGTCAAATCTCTTTTCTAGATCATAATGCATTTTAATTCAGCGTATCGTTGCGTATAATCGAGACATCACGTTGCCTACGAAACAGCTTACGGAATCGTCCGATCTTTGATCTTGCAAAGGCCTTCATTAAACCCGAACGTCACGTAATTTGCAATTTTGCATAGTTAACAACACAAATAGTTGCTACATTTTGGTTATTTCACGTAAAAATTTCCTTATTCCTGTTACCTCTTTGCAGTTTTGGTACTATGTTGAATTTTGGTCACTTTTGTATCTCCCTTCATAAACATTTTAGATAATTTCATCATACAACTAGGTTTTGTAAACAACAATAACAGTGATTTCCTTACTTTTATTGCATGTTAGTTTACTTACTAAATTTTGTGGTTGCTCTCATCTCCGTCGCCATTAGTTTGCTTTTGTTAACGCCTTAGAGAATATTTGTTTATTTAGATTACAATGCATTGACGTCATGACTCTCGATTCTCGTCGCCAAGTTAACTTGAATACCTAACTTTATAATGTATTTGCAGTCGCTTTATCAAAGTCAAGTACTATTTATAACATGAGGGCATTTGCAATTTATCACAAGCCACTCAATTCAATAACAGCGTTAGTAAATTAAGATGTATCTTTATGTGATTTTAATATAAATGTTGAATTATAAAATTCTCTCATTTTAAAAGAGCTGTTTTCGTAGCGAACTCTAGAGACTATCAACAGGATGGCGACAGTGTCATCTGTTCACTACATTGCAAGACAGAACGCAAGTAGCATAAAGAAGCTTCGTCTTTGGAAAAATTTACCTGACAGGAGTCAGATGTCTAAAATCAAAATTGCCAATTTCCGATTGCTTGTCTAAATTCTCCAATTTGTAAGCACATTGATGTGACTATAAATAGGCAATGTAGACAAAACAAATCTTAGTGGAGGAACGCAATCAATCATTCTGTTTTATCAAGGATTCGTTGCTGAGTATTTAAGAGCCACTGAAGAGGAGAATGCAAAGACATTTACAGCCCAACGATAAATCACTTCGAATTTGTCCTTTTACGCTTTATATGCATAATATTTTTGAAATCTAGTGTCTACTTTTGAGCCGCAATTGGTGTCAATGCGGGTTGGCAATACTTGAATACGAACCCACTTACTTTCTGCGACAACTGTGTACTGATATGGTTTATTTTGCGTGATAAATAAATTGTTATAGATTGGGGTAAATAGTTTAAATAGTAAAACACTTTTATAGAGCAGCTGTATCCTTAATATCTGACTATATTAAAGTAATTATATTTATTTGAATAAGTTTTTTTTTAAATGGTTTTTAAGTACAAGCTTTTGAGAACCTGGATATCATAGCAGCAGAATGCTAGCAAAGGCAAGTAAAACGAGCCCAAACACGACGGGTCTATCTTATTTAGTACAGGAGTTCCTATGGGCACCTTCCGACTCAATCATAAGATCAGCACCATGGTACCATATTATTGCATTGTCACGCGATATACATATGCGTGCAACATTTCAGCTCAATCTGAAACCGGGAAGTTAATCAAATTTAGCTTGCAAGACTCCACCCGAACTTGCATACATTACATCAATTGCAAGTTAAATAAAAGCTTGTAAAATAGAACTGCACAGTTTTTCAGTGATTCAAATAAAACCTTAATTATCACTTGTCATATATACCTCCATATTTGTAGCCATCATTATAATTAATATCGTTTTTGGCTTTAATAATATGGTTTCTTTTTATTGTTAAAAACAATAGTATAACTATGTAAGACAGCTTACGTTATTACATTTGGTGTGGTTTATAACCAGACACGTACTCATTGTTGATTGGGTTATACAACCAAAAATTGGTGGACTGGAAACACACAGTGTAAATCAGTGGTGGAAGTCACCGTATTATAGATGTAGCTAATTTTAATGATAATTTAATTAATTATCCAGATATATGTTTTCTTCGTTTGAGAGCTATATAACTCGGTCTGTAGTCGGTGAGGCTTCCTCCAATCTTCGCTATTATAAACCAGGTATTTCACTTTTTTGTCCGATATTCTGCTTATGTTTTCCTTTTCTTCGTTAAGGTGTGTTTCCTTTCCTTTTCTCCTCCTTTGTTTCACTTGCTTCGATTATCGCACATAAAAAGAGTCGTATGAATATAGAGTACATTTTTAAACACTCTTTCTGTTTTAACATTGTATGCTTCTCTTTTATCCGTGTCTCCAAACCCTTGTCTAATGTTTGAACATTTTGAGTTATAACCAAGTTTTGCAAAGAAACAAAGCAGCGTTCCAAATATGCATTTTTGCGGTTAGTGCTATTCTGCAACCAGGCAAACGTAGTAATTAAGAAAATTCATATGGGTTTTATTGTAATTTCAAATACTCCTGCATACCCATTTAATTTTGACTTACTAAATTTTAATTAATTGCCTCTCTTTAATAACTTGTGCTAAGTTGTAATCTACAATTTGAATAATTAGAATAATTGTAATTTTATTTCTAGAAAATGGTAATTATTAAATTAATCATGAGAGAAACTCATTATACTCATAGTCTTCGTGTTCTTGAAACAAAATCATTATTCTAGGATGGGCCTGAATTTTACGAACACTAAACTACATATATTGTAGTAGCAATTTGCTTAGATATACATATAGGCATATCAGCCGTTAAAGTTTACTTATAAACTTTTTCTTTCTTTTTTTATGTCTTCGTCTTACAGTATGCTAACTCCATTAATTTTTCGAAAAGTAGTTGTGTAACATATTTCTGTAAAAAATATTTAAATAGAGCAAGATAAATGAGAAGAAAAGCCATTTTTAGCTAGACGTGTTGCTTGTGAGTTTTTGCCGCTTCTTCTCCTTAACAGCAGTAAGACGTAGCGAAGCGGTGTACATAGAATAGAAAGTAAATTTAAATTTGAGCTATGTTATCACCTTCAAAAATTGTTCTCCAGTGGAACTTATTTTGAAAAAAACTTTTAATTTGAAGAGTTTACCTAGGCTTGGACTTCTCATTTTACGGAAACGAATAATCTACCGGCCACAAGGACTTCGAAATTCGCGAGGGCTTGCGGCATGGCAAGGCAAAATACCTAGGGCCTTGGCGGAAAGACGAAGATGGAACACCGAGGGCTTTTAGTTGATACCCCCAACTTAGATGGCAATAACACTTACTTAGCGGTACTAGTCTCACCCCAACGTGAATGCAACGCGTCCCACCGCATTTCCCCACGATTTGTTCTCAAACGGATTTCCCCTTGTTGAAAGAAAATCATCAAGTACCCCGGCATCATACAGGAAACTTGAGTAGTAATCTAAGCAGCTAAAGCTTTCATGCCACGAGTGAGTTTGTATTTTTTTAATGCTTTATACGCTGTGGTGTTGCGAAAACGTTATTGCGCGAAACAGTAATTCAGTTGATTGGTTGTTACCCTTTACACGGTCGATTACGTTTACCGTGTTTTTCCGTCTACCCAAAGTCGAAAGGCGTGTTTCACTTGCAGAACTTGTAGAAACAACTTCGCCTTGTCTGATTTCCTACTAGGTGATTGTGTTACTTGCTAGAGATGTGTTGGTTTTACGAGCGCTTTGTTAAGATTGCTTGGGTGAAAGGAGTTGCATATAATCTCGTTAATTTTAAATTGACACTGCGACTGTGAAAGTTTCGCCTTGTAAAAGCTAGGATCGTTTTAAACTTTTTGAACATTTTGTATTCAGTTACCTGCATGAAAGGCAGTCTGCTTAATGATCAGTAATCTTCTTAATATAAGGAATTTAGTAGTATTTAGGTAACGTTTAGTGCAAAAAGTACGGTTAATGCGTAACTTTACCAACCTTTGACTCATACGCTTATTTCTCATATTAACATGCACCATTTGTTTTATCTAATGCATCTTTCATTAAGCTAATGACTGCATTACGAACTATAGCTATCATACAGAATCGTAAAGAACAGTGTACGGTAATTTTTAAAGTGGTTAATTTGTGAGAAAATGTTATCAAATGAATTTGTAATAGCCAATTCGACAGAATTTGATAATTTTATAGAGAATCTTTTGCATAATCTGTTGCATACTAATAGAAGCCCTTAGGCTTAGCGTGCATTTAGGCTAGACAATTTAAATATGGTGTAGAAATAGTTCCGTATGCACGCGTTTCTATGGAATTCTATAAGTTGCAGATTTTGCAACAAAAAAATCACACCGAAATATTCATGGTGCTTGCTGCCGAATTTAAATTCGATGCGAAATAGCTCCGCTAGAGTTCCACAGGTTATATATTTTGGTGACAAAAACACACCGACTAATTCATGGGGACCGCGTAAACTAATCCTAGTCATTAAATGATATGATTAAAGCTCTTAAGACAACTGTTCATATTGATAAACAGGCCTGACGTATTGCTGTATTCATTTATCCGGTAGCCTAGAAGTTATCTGCTCATGGGAACTGTTAATTTCACACAAGAGGATGTGACTATGTTTAAAGGATATAAGATTTTATCATTCAGATTATTAAGATTGTTCATTATACTTTGAATTATGCTTAACATTCCATTGCACTATGCTTAATGCAACAAAAACATTTCCGCATGATTTCGTAACATTTAAAGCGAATTAAGCTTTCTATTTCTAGCCATTTTACTTTTCCTTTTCTACAAATTAGATTGTTTAAGTAGCTCTTGATATGATGCTTTAATTTTGTTTGAATGTCATTTTTTTGTTTATTAATTGCTATACAATCTACTATTAAAATAGAAAGCAATTTACCAGTTTGATGATGTTAGGTAAGGATGTGTGTGCATGGATTGTTATATGCCTACAAAGTATGAACAAAAATTAAATACATTCTTGAAGTTCGTGCACTTAATTGCACAGAACACAATTTTAAGTTGCACAGGATGATATGTACAAAGTTGACGAGAGCATCGTGCTCTCTCTCTCTGCCACTAGTCGGACTTTTATCTTATATCTCTTTCCTCTTAGTCATGTATGATATGGTACGACAGAGGGTTTTCTTTCTATTTTTATACATATTTTCTTATAATATTTTATCAAATTATAATGTCTATTTTGCTACTTTGTTTATATTATGTTATATACATTTATTTATCTAGCTCTATTTCTTTGTAAAGACGCTGTTAAGGCTAGGTTGGGTCATTCCTAAGGTTTTTAATACTTATATTATATAAACTTATTATATGTCTTTATTTACTGTTTTGTTCTTAATCACCACCTTTTGAATAATTTGACTACGAAGTCAACGAAGCCCTCCACTGGCTTCTTATCTATCAGATCGTGTATGTTTACCGACTCACCACTCGCACTTGCAAAGTGTCTCTTTCTCATTACGTACTATAAGATGAATCTATATCATCACTAGACTGGACCTGCGCAAACTCACATAGCTAATTTCTCTTCAGGAGCATTTAAGTTTTACGCGTAATGTATACTGAAATGCGGATCATACAATACAGATAAATTTATTTACAATACTTCCTTTCAATTTCATATACCTTTAATGACTGTTTGGCCTGCTTTAAGCCCAACGCTGTTTGGTTCATTAGAACCAAAATGGGTTCTATTTCCGGAAAATTAATTTTTGCAAATGATCCTATTGTCCATTTCGCTAATGTCTCATTATTAAGAGGGAGGGCGTCAGTGAATCCGGCAGAATTTTTATTTAACTTGTATCAAAAGTGTGAGCTTAGCTTGAGAATATACAACGTGTGCGCTTTATGCTAAATTTGCAATTAAACTTATAAATGTAGTTTATAATTATTTCTATGGCACTGCGGTTGTTGCAGTATAAACGGATGGGAGCTCAGTTACGTTTCTATTATAATTTTTCTTCGCTTCTTTCAAGAAAGCTTTCGGCGTTAAAATTTCAATCTCATTATGCAGCTTTTTTGGTCCGGTTCTTTTTTGCTTGTAAATATTTGCTTGGTACACACCTGCCAATTCATTCTGAATGACAAAAAATGGAACGGATGAAAAATGTCTCATGAAATCTGATAACAAACAGTTATGACTTGGTTGAATAAATAATTAGTTATTTTTTGGGTTCCGTAATCATTTTAGCAAAAACAGTACTTGTGAGAAACGTCTTTCTTGTCTTTATATTACTGGCAACAAAAGGTTTAGAACGAAAATTACTTTTAATAAATTCTCTTAGTTAATTTTTGAGATATGTTGTATTTTGGAATAAATATTTCTTTTAGAGATTTTAGCTACATGACAAGAATTGTACGTCGTCTTCACTACGTAATCCTTTGAAGTGCGTGAATGGACCCACGCTTGGCCTATTTTATTTTTGATGATAATAACAAGTTTTATCACTCCAAGTCTCCATAAAGTGCAAGGAGTTTTAATGCAAATACGGGTTATTTATTATTTATATTATGTAATTTGCAGTGGTAATCGAGGTTTTTTGTTAAAGGAAATAATCGATGATATTCTATTTAGTTTAAGTAAATGTTGCAAAAATCCTTGAGAAGATAAATATGATTATGCAAATGCGTATCTCAGAACAAGTTCTGCGAGTATTTATATTTGTTTAGCAACTGTGCTTTTTTCATATTCTCAACATTTAAATATATTAATGAGATTTGATATTTATGCATTGAATATTTTATCATTGTTTTTCGTCTGCTCAATAATATTGTTTAATAGTATTCGCTCGCGATTTCGTTCACGGTGGAAATGAAGCAAAGATCACAGTTGCTGCCAATATTACAAATCGAAAGGGTTTTCCATTTCCACCAGCGCAAAGGATTGCTAGTATGAAAGTTTATATTCCAATTTTAGTTGTATAATATCAGATCTTAAATGTCTCCCTGTTGACCTCTGACCTGCTCATTTTTATGGAAAGGATGGTTAAAGAAATGAAGGTGATTGAATAAATTCAGACTGGTGCAATGATGAAAACAGGGCATCGGTATCCCATGAACAAGTACATAAAACGAAGTGAGACGTGGCATTTTATGGTTGTTTCACTTGCGTGCCGTTTTAGTGATGTGGGTCCGAATTCTAGCTGAGCATGCACCGCTCAGGTAATTTTCCGGGGTTAATGTTTCACGGTTAAGAAAAACATCGCGATGAGACTTGTCCACCTAGGTAAATAACGTTGAAACTGGCCAATCCCCTTTGGACAAGACGAATATACCATCTCGACTCTTGATACAGCGAATCCAAACAGTAAATTTATGACATTAAGAACTCTTTTCTATTCCCTTCTTCGAATAACTTGTGGCTGCACAATATGGATTTTCCTTCCACACTCCTCTATTCTGGCATACGTCTTCTGTCACAACACAAATTATCACATCATCTTTCACACAATCCATCTATGTTTTATTTAGGTCTGATTTAGTTAAGACCTAAAATATTTATTATTTATAAAATATAAGTCCATAGACAACAGCAACAACTTTCTAGATAAGGAGTCTGCCAAATTGCCTGATTCAAGCAAGAATTTATATAGACTATATTATATACCTTTATATCGAACGCCATCCATGTAAAGGCGTGAGTAAATGGTCTATCAAAATATTTTCTACATTACAGTGCATAAATTATTCTAGAATAGCCCTATTAACAAACATTAGTGCAAAAAGAAACCATTATTACAGGTAATAAAATTTGAGACGAGTAATTTGGGTGTAGTTGTTTCACATGTGCGATCATTATTACGATGACATCAGTAACCTTTTACGTAACTTTATAATTCTTGGTTTCCGCCTCGACTGGCTTGTTTGGTTGTAATACAACAGGTTTTGTTTGAAAATTACAGAGTATTGAATCTTTTGCATGATTTTATTCGATGTTTAAGACAAAGATACGAGTACGTTTTAAACTTTAGAGTCTACATTACCCGCTGTCATAAATAGATCCCGGCACGAATTTTAAGCGGTCAGCGGAACCGTAGGAATCGCTTCTACAAATTCATCGTAACCACTGTTATGAGATTTATCGACAATATTATGTTTTTCTCCCTATTCAAAAGGGACAATATCTCACACTTCGAAAAAAGGTGGACACTTCACTGTTCGTAGGAAACAGATGACCTCTCAAGAATGGTGCCGGGGACTATACATACATTGACACCGATTGCATGAATAAAATTTGATGCCTTATCTACTTCTATGTGTAACAATAGGGGTGCTGATAGTAAATACACCTCAAAACTAAAACATCTTTAATGTGTTGAATAAAATTCATTACGGGACATTTATACATACATAATTTCACGCCAGGTCCCTTGCGGGGTAGGCACGAACAACAGAGCGCCATTCAGGCTTATTCTTACACACCTCACTTGCTTCTTAGACATTCATAGCTCTTGTCATGCACGTTCGTCTGTTATTAAGGCTCCTGACATTTATATCATTTAAAAAATCGTTTTAGCGAAAATCGCCACAGAACCCTAAGTAAATGCCATGTCAGTGTCATCGAAGGCGGAAACCGTTTTTTTCTAGGTTTATTCGGTAGACGGTTTGTAATAAACACAACCGTCACGGTCCGTGGGAGTCGTCACGAGTTTTGAGAAGTCTCTTTGAATGACAATCGCGTCTGTGCTCTTGGTTGTTTTCACTTTTTGGTCGTTGTAAACTTGTTAGGTAATTGCATAACGTAGATCTTCGTTGTACAGAATCTAAGCTTAGTGTTCTAGATCTAGTTCTTAGGATTCCACGGACGTATAAACGGAACACTTACAACATCTGCGTGTTTAAAAAATTACGGATAGGCGAATTGTTTGGTAATCCTGATGTACCACTTACTTCGTGTTGTTTTTATTCAGCTATTGGCAATAGGGGAGGTGACAATAAATTCTAAAACAATGTACATATAAATATAAAAGAATAGGTGTCAAAGACCGTGTTACTATCTTTATACTTTAAAATTATAATTTTAGAAATAATATTAATTACTGTTAATAATAATAAATATATTAATTACATCATCATCATCATTAGTTCCCTGTTACAAAATGTAGGCGGCTTCAGCTTATAATGCTTATATTAAACACTATAAAACACAAAACTGGAAGAACACGATTGTATTGAATAACATTGAATGATTCAAGTTTATGTTTATACGGATTACTTTGGTTTACTTAACCGAATTGAATTATAGAAATGAACCGCCTAATATCGGCTTTAGACGATAAAAAGTATATTATTGAGTTTGGAAACACTTTTTTTGTTGTTAAGTAAAATGATAATAAATTTCTAAAATATGTTTTCAATATTTTTTAGTTTGAGTAGTTTGGGAACTTTTTTATGAGTATATACTTTGCTAATAAACCATTGATTTGACTCTCGATTACTGTATAAATGCTTCCCGATCGGGATTCAAACCTACTTTCTGGATTACAGTTAGAAAGGTGTACTTTACGCGTTGAGCTAGAGATCGAGTTATGACACATACCAATATTATAAAGAGGCAGTATTTGTGAATTTATTTGTAGGAAGTAATCTCTTGAACTACTGAACCGATTTTAAAAATTCTTACACCGATAGAAAGCTACATAAATCCTGAGTGACATATGCTATATTTGATTGTGTTTGATAATATTTTTTAAAATTACGCCTAGCGAAGTACCACGGCACAGCTATTATTGTATATAATTAAAAAATTAACAAGACCCGTAAGAAACTACATATTATATGTATTAATATAGTTTCCTAACACAACGAATTTTAAACATAAATACCTATATTTTAATACAGAGAACATTATAATCACATGTACATATTTGGCCTACACATTTCCTCTCTACAATTCTTGTATTTTATTTATTACATAATATACGCCGTAAATATGTCATGTAATATTTTGGTATGTGTGCAGATATGATGATGAATGTTTTGACGTTACTATTGAAACTCGTTCGCCTTACGCGCTTCGTAACGCGGAAGCGTATGTTACTATTTTGACATACGAGTATATGTGTCAAAACCATTCATGTGTCAGACAGAACGGGTTTGGGGAAAATTGACTATTTTATTCAGGGCTGGTAGCATTTGGAAGTTTTTGTCTAGTATACTAGGTCTTCCATTCGACTTCTCTCAATCAATAAAATCATGCATTTGCTCAAAACATATAATACGTTCACATGATTTTGCCCATCAGACATGCAAATTGAATTTAAAAACTACTTGAATATTTATAGTCTATAAAAACCTCTATTTAAAATTATTTTAACACAAATATATCTACTTAAACATACTATACATAATCAAAATTTGTCAAATGAGCTCTGCTTGAACTGAATACTTTGCGAGAACTTTCAATTTTTTCGAAGAAAAAGCATCTGAGGTTAAAAGCTATCCTATATCATGGAAAAATGAATGCTAGAACTGCCCAGTAAAAACATATTACGGAAAGTTTCTAACTCGTACAAGGCTAGCTGACGTTACAGGTAATCCATCGCGGGTTCATCTAGTTTTATCATTTAAAACATATTTTTCTGTTATTCTTAATACTCTAGAGGTGTTAGTTGTTTTTGGAAATTTAATTGATGTTTAATTGAAAATGTTTCGATACATAATTATAAACCGATTTATACAAAGTACAACTCTCACTTTCAATTATTGAAAGTGAAAATAGTGCGAGTTCGTATAATGCTTAATGGTAGAACCACGTAATTAATATTGCGGTATCACTGATATTTTCGTTGGTTATAGATTGGAATTAATAATAGTTTAGATGGTACATTTCGGACCTAACGAGCTTGATCATGTAACTGTTTTTTAATAGCTAGAGCATAGAATACAGGATGACTACCCACCTGATGGATAGTGATTGCCGTCGCTTATGAATATATGCAACACGGGACAAGAAATGTGTCTGCAACGCGCTGTCGGCTTCGAAGGAGGGTGGGTACTAGAACCTGGCTACAGACGCCGGAACACAACTCCCAGACCGGGGTTAATAGTCATCCAGATGAGCAAATGCCCTACTAACTTACCTATGGGGTGTTTTGTCGTCTCTTACGTCGACTACCCGGCTGCAGGAGTTGGTATTCTTTATATATAAGAAGATGAGAAGATCTGTTTAAGAAGGAGAATAGAATATAATATACTTTATTGCATTACATTAAGTTACAGTTCAAGAAGTTTAAGTACAGAAGACAATACGCGGTCTTATCACTAAAAGCAATTTCTTCCAGACGACCTTAGGATGCATTAGAGAAAACTTGTGTAACATGAGGGTTTTGCAATATAAACAGAATAAAAAAAGTATATATATACAAGCTGTCCCGGCAGACGTCGTCCTGCCCGGAAAAGCTTCAATCGATATGCCAACAGCATTAAAGTTTATAATAAACAAATAAAAAAATAGGTTGATCGTAGAGAGAGAAAATTTAGGGCTGTATGTATTTTTATTGTTGTATCATAAAAATTTAAAAATTATCTAAAAATAAAAAATAGGGGTGGACTACCCTTAACATTTAGGGGGAAGAAAAATAGATGTCCGATTCTCAGACCTACCCAATATGCACACAAAATTTCATGAGAATCGGTCAAGCCGTTTCGAAGGAGCTTAACTACAAACACCGCGACACGAGAATTTTATATATAAGATTTTGAAATGGCAAGTATAAATAGACATGGAAATAGGACAAAAATATACATACCTAGGAGAATACTAAGAGTTGAAATCTTCCAGTAAAATTCATGCATTTGCTCGACAGGACATCTCTTTCTCATTCTTACGTTTATATGTTGTGTCTTCCCAAAATATCCCCGAAACTATATCCTTGTTTTCTTATTCAGAATCCAGTACAACTACATTGGGCTTACCGAGTGACAACCCTCGCATTTTTCGATTTTGGAAGTATCAGACTTGTCCTTCGTGAGGATTGTCCCGGATTAACTATTGGTTCTCGATACAGGGTACAGGGACAAAGACATTTTGGGCAAAAGGACGAAATTTTTACTGCCTTAAGGTATTTTTTTTTTTCTTAAGCAGGCAAACACACGGCCCACCTGATGGAAAGAGGTTACCGTCGCCTATGGACATTTGCAATACCAGGAGTGACGCCAACGCCATTTCTAATTGCTATTCGACATACTTTTTTCTTGAACCTTCATTAAAATTAAATAACAAAACGAAAACTGTAGAATCATATTTATCGCAGCTATAAAATGAAATATCATTTGTTATATTCACCATTTCTAATCACTGGAATGTTCACATAATATCTTTAATTTCATTCTCCTGCATTATGGAATACGTCCTCTGTCACACCGCAAACCACCACGTCATCCTTCACGCTGTCGTCCCATCTCGTTTTCTGCCTACCGGTACACCTTCATGATATCTACCACTCTTATATTTTTAAACCGAATGTATTGGATGTATTGCTCACTAAAACTGTTATTCAACATTTCCTTTTATTTACAACATTTCCTTCATTTATAATTAACTAAACCTACATAGATAACGAATGTACCCACGGTCTAGATATAAATGAGATATAAAGATAAAAAAATACGCGAAGAAGAAATACAAAGCATTCCATCCCCCGCAGGTACAAGAAAGACAAACAGCCCCCTAACAGCGAGTTAATTGAAATCTATTATTCTTATTTATCATCCTGAAAATGGTTGGCGTTGGTTGTTGAAATGTCAAAGCATCCTGTGGGAGGTTTGCGGTTGAACCCACGCCTTAGTGTGTTCGGGTTGCTAGCCTTAAAATATTTAACCCAAAAAAGGAAAATCGTAAAATTTAACACCGTTTATATTAATTTCAATATACATATATAAAATCTATGATACTGTGAATTTTATTTTATTTTAAATTAGATCAAGAAAATAATATAAAAATGAACATGCTTAAATTAATTATAAATAAAGAAACGAAACTTTAAATTAAACTAAATATTAAAAATAAACTATTATATACAAATTAAAATTAAACATAAAAAACTTCAATTAGATCTACTCAAATATCGCTTCGAAAGAATAGGAGCGAATTGTATCTTTTTTGTAGTTAACACTGAACTACTTCACACGATAATCTATCAATATTGTTGTAAGAACCTACACTTCTGTCTATTATTAGTGTGAAAATAGATTAAGTAATATTCCAATATCTAAGGTAAGTCTTTAGTACTAAACCAGCATGTAAGAAATAATTAAATTAAAAAATAACTATTGGTGTTAATGACCTCCTCGTATTTACTCTGGTTTTCATAAAGATTTTTGTCCCGTATCTCATGGGATCCGATTTCCTGTTGTTTAAAGTATTCAATGTTCATTTCGGCGTAACTTATTTTCACATTTAATACAGCCGTATTTACTTAGGATGGTGTGCACACAATGTTACATTGTTATACATAATTTAGACGGCTCTGTTGGTGTTATGGTTAATTATACATTCAAATCAAGATGATGTCGATTTATGGAAATCAAAATGTTATTTAGAGCGGCTGATAAATTACACCTTCTGATATATTGTTATTATAAATATTAGCCGTACATAGTAAAAACTATTGCTTATTCTGATTTATTCTTTTTGCGCATTAGAGGATCTCCTCTAATGCGTAAAAATGAAATATGAATTTAATATCTAAAATTCATGTGGTTTCAAACAAAATGAACAGATCCTATTAAATCAAATATTTAAACTGATAATCTCATTTCTTCATAACTGTGTAAAACGTCAGGATTATTATTAGGTACTGCACAATTGAAGACGTGAGTGGATGAAGGTGATATGTCGCATATTCGGTTTTTTGCTTTTTTTGCGTAGATGAAGGTTATAAGTCGATACCAAATGACTACAGACCATAGATATACGGCATATTTAAAAAATAAAACGTTGAAAAAGGTGTTAAGTTCAGTTTAGTTTCAAATAAAAGTAAAACTTTGATCTCGATTTACTCAGAATTGGAATTATGCGACTTATCACCTTCAATTATTAAGGTATTTATCACAATATATCATGAACTCCTTCAAGCTATTTAGAAGGTTTGCTCGATTAGGCTCTGTTTGAGTCAGTGAGTGAATATAGATATTTACGCTGTCGCAGATTTTGATTTTTTATTAGTTTCTGTTTATTTCACATAAAATTTCCAAACGTGGCAACTCAGACGTAGGCGTGCGGGATATCATAAGATCAGCGGTGGTGGGTGGTTATGACGGCTCTCTTGACTCTCCTGACCTACAGTGAACCAACAAAAGGAAGCAACGGCGTAGGTACCTACGTAGGAGATTTAGTACGAGATGGTTCAGAAGCGTATATAGATATCGTTTTATTTTGTGGCTTTTGTGCTTTTGTTAATCGGGATTGGGGATTATAACGGAATATTAAGTATCACTGATATAATATATCTATACATTTAATTTACGTCAAGATATCGATATATTTAAAAACCTCCTTGTGGCACTCGGGGACTGCCGCGGTAAAGCTATTGCATAGCACTTTTTATCGACTTTTGCAATTATAATTATTTATTTATTTTTTATTTATGCAATATTTTTAATAGGGAAAGAAAATGAGAGATAGCACTCATTTTCTTTCACTATTTTTTCATCACTTTCTTCATTCATAAATGCACTTTGTTTATTCATATTTAAAACACTTTATACACAAATTTTACGCGTAGATGTACCAAATTAAAAACATTAGGCGTTTGTTTTACAAACGTTTGTTTCGGTTGATCGACAGTAAATTTTTAGACTTAAAATCTGCGCTACTATTTATCCTGGGAATCTCGTGATAAAAAAAAAACTATTTTCAATGTGATTTTTTACTGATTGATAGCAATTTTAATTTAATGAAATGTGTGATATTTCTTATCCCGAGAATCGCGCGGGAATTTTGCAGTCGTTCGGATGCGTAAAAAATAACTTATTCCGCCACAGTTTCCACTAAAGGAAGTCCCACAGAACATCAGCAACCCTAACTGCGTCTATGCATAATTTCATGACGATCTATTGCGTAAATTATGGCGTAATACCGTTATAAACATACAAACCGACATTCTCATTTGTAATACTAGCTTTGATCCTGGGCTTTGCACGCATTTTATCCCCTGGAACCGTAAATTTTCCGAGATAAAAAGTAGCTGTGTGCTATTCCAGACTATAATCTATCTCTGTGCCAAATTGCATCCAGATCCGTTCTGTAGTTCTTGCGTGATTGAGTACCCAGCAAATATACGTTCAGAGGTTCGCATTAAGGATGAGTGTGTATAAGTATAGATAATTTTCAAATAGTGACGTCTGTCGCGTAATTTCCATTCGTCTATATTATTCATGTAAGTAAAGCGCAACTTTCGTAAAATTTTCAGACAGTTCAAAGTCCCCGACAAACGGAAGACAATAAGGAGTTCGTTCAGAATCCATCAAGCATACTAATAGATAGTGCAGTGTTGCCAGCATAATGACAATTGCCATATATGTTGGAAAAATTCTATTTTGAATTTGATACTGTAACTTATATTACATATATATTAGGGTGCTTTTTTTTCAACTATTTTTTTTTCGGTTCCATCGTGAAATTTTGTTGCAAGTACCCAAAAAAAAATACCCTGAAAGTTTGGGCCCTTAATATTATTATTAAGACCTCGACCCAGGCGTTTGAAGATTTCCCCTTAAAAAAACACAGAAACTTTGGCTTTTTCATGTTTAAATTTCTATAGCTCAGTGGCATTTCATAGCATCGCTTTGACTATGGACGGGTTTTTTTTAGAATTGAATGCTCTACAAAAGTGTCCATTGCGGCCAAGTCGTAACTGATTTGTAAATTGTATTTAATGGTGTACTATAATATATTGGGTACAAATGTAAAGGCAGACCACAAAAAAGATGGATGGATTGTGAGAAGGATGATATAATGATATGTGGTGTGACAGAAGATGTATGTCAGAGTAGAGGAGTATGTAAGGAAAACACATATTGCGCCGACCCCAAATAATTGAGATATGGTGAAAGAAAAGAGGATAACATATAAAGTGAGAGTGTTCATAGTCTTCTTTAAGGTTTTTAAAGAATCTTACAAACTTACTTTAACTCAATATAAATAAAATCGTAATGAGTTATCTATCTAACATAGCGCACATTGATTGACAACTTAAAATAGCATAAGCATACATGATACAGTAGTGTAGTGTATAGTACATATACTAAACAAGTATAGACATATCGTAATACTTAGCCCACCCCCTGATATATTTGAAAACCTTTTTAGTTTGTCCGTATAATATGTCAAGCTGAGATGACAACATTGAGATGAAGGTGTGATGTAACAAGAACGGATAAGGTGAGGTAAGTACATAGGGGTTCTTTGAAATTTGCACACATATCTGAAGAATTGAGAGGGAGAAGACTATGATCATGTAATGAGTAGGAGTAAAAGTCATGTAACAAGAAGAATATTAAACGTAGACCAAAAAATAGATGGATGGATTGTGTGAAGGATGATATGATAATTTGTGGTGTAACAGTGGCCGTATATCATAATACAAGATTATGAAAGGAATAGACATTTTTATCCGTGCAGGAACGGAGAAAGAATATAAATTCCTGCGGCCGGGCGGCCTGTCGTAAGAGGCGACAAAACAACCCACAGCCAGGTGGTAGGGCATTTGCCCGACTGGATGGCTACCACCCCTGGTCTAAAGTATGTCGCCATAACAACCCTTAGTTGTGTTCCGGCATTAGTGACCAGGCTCCAGTCTCCTTTAAGAGAGCAGCAGCGCATTTGTAGTACCTTTGGTGTTGTTGCAAATGTCCATAGGCGATGGTAACCGCTATCCATCAAGTGGGCCGTCTGCCTGTCTGCTGAACTCCTGCAATAAATAAAAAAAGACATATTGTGGCGCCCCTCAATAATGCGAAGAAAATGAAAAAAAAAACCGATTATGTAAAGCACCGTTTGTCGACCAAATATTGTAGTATACCTATATAGTATACGAATAACTTTCGAGACAACTTTGATTTTGGAATTTTAAAGAGGGCTTATTGAACAATTTCAAACGGATATTAGCCAATTACCGACTGTTGTAACTGTTCGGACAATGGCCGCCGATTGGTTCCATTACGTCAGTGCGCTTGCGAATAAGACGCCCGTAGATGGCGCTCTCACTTTCACTCGACCAACCGTTAAGATTGGAGCTCGGGAACTGCAAAAATAAAATTCGAAAATGGAATGTCCAAATCTCACAATAGTTTTGTTTCTATAATATTTCAGGGGAAAGTATTATTTTTTACCGTTAAAATATCGTTTAATTTTATTTTATGCATTCTATTCGATTGAAAAAAATGAATTGTTCAATTCATTTGAAAGTCTATGAAAGTGCATAAGAAATGTTAAAGAATAAATATTATTGGGACGTAAATCGTTGAGTTTTTATAATTCAAAGCCAATTTTTTACGACACTTACAATTTTAGCTTTCAAACGTGTTTCTGTCACCAGTAGATTGAAAGACGGGAAAATCATGTCTTAAAAATTTCCTCATTCTTTCAGGCAGGGTTTTTTGATATAATAAAATCTTTTCCATTGCTTTTAAATTCTGCTAAGAAGTGTTTCGTTACTTTCCGACCTTGCAGTACTTGTAATTGACGTGAATGAAATTTAAATCTTGTTGCATATCTTATCTGCCTTTACTCGATAACACTTTAAATTAATATATATTTTTAAATTGATACTGAATACAGAAAATATCCCTATTTTGTTAAGTTTCTACGATATAGCACGAGTCGCCTACGCTGGTATGGTCATTGGCCACGTTGTACATAAACCCGCTGTTGATGTGTGTTGTACTAACTTCTTGATAGAGGTCCTAGAAATTCTGACTTAACGTCCTTAAGAATAAGCGCGAAGTGAAGATGACAATGTAGCCCTGCACACCCTGGACTCTTATACCAATGCTCCGAATATAAACAGGATTTGATGTTATAGTGATGGTAATAACAGACACTTAGCCGTTTTTCGTGTCACACCTTTTTTTTAACTACATTATGTTAAATTAAGTAATGCCGTTCGTAATATGATTATTAGTATTTTACACAATTCTGTTCAATATGGAGAAAGTGGAAACAATCACATGTGAAAAAATTACATAACGCAAACAAATGATATTTGCGACGACAATAGAATTAAAATTTCACTGTTGTTAAAAAAGATAAATAAGATGCAAGTCTGTTTTATTACCCAAATTAATTAAAAATCGATCCCAAATGTGTTTTGTTTTATCCCTCTCCATTCCTCCATTTCAGCTTTAATATAATATTAGCAAGCTTATGCGAAAGGGAACTAGTTACTAGATATTCCCTAACTATTGTTACCTAAACTCATCCGAACTCCAAATATAAGATCAAACTACATCCTCTACATACCCCATACGTGCTAACAAGAACTTCCCTCTTCACTAAACAAACAAACGCTTTGACCATCCTAAATGCATTATCATGTACAACGAGGATCGCATCGATCGTCTAGGGTCATTGGCATGACCTCCCCAATGACCTCACGACTACCACATCAGAACTGGTTCTGTATGATATGCCGCTTATTACCGGTTCGCGTTTTTGTAATGCATTAAAGGACGTTTTTTGTATTGGAAGGTTCGTGGGTGCTTTGAACGAATTTAAGAATTTGCCCTGTTTTTCACTTTTCACTTGTACTATGTGTCCCAGCACACTTTTCGATTTTTCGCAGCTTTACTGCATATTATAATTTGGTTAGGTTAGGTACATTTTAATGAATGCATTTTTGTTTAAACATACTTTGTTTTATCAAACAAAAAATGAATTCGATCTGGAACCAAAAACGCATCCATAGTCTACTCTAAAATTAAGGTTGTAACGCTTTTTCGTGAGAGTAAAATCCTAGACCTTCCCGTGTATATAGAAATGTTACATCAAAAATTCCAAAGTTGCATTTTTAAAATCCTCAGGTCAAAATTAGGCCTCAGATTTCTTTCCTCATTTTACTAAACACACCCAACTGTTTTTTAGTAATATATAGCAAAAGATACATATACTTAATTTGTATATCTGTTGGTTTAATTTGAGTGACATTTCCTCTGGCGGGTAGAAAGTTTGTAGAGATTTGATCTGGTTTCTTCTTTAATCTATGACGAAATTTTCATGTTTTAAATCTTGATTTTGTTATTTGCCCGTCTGGATTGCTACCACCCCTTAGAGTAGGCCGCCAAAACACCATTGAGCTGTGTTTGGGAATTAATAGCCAGTCAAAAGGGCAGCAGCGTATTTGTGCTACAAAATGTTTTTTGGCGATGGTAGCCGCTTTCCGTGTCAGGTGGGCTGTCTGCCTGTCTGCTGAACTCAAGATAAAAATAAGGCGTACATGATTTTCTTATTGCACTCTAGCAATAGTTTAATTTGTAAGATAATCGGATAAAGATTATGCAAATTTTAAATGTTGCTGTATGGTTTCCGACTGTATTTCGTGCGACTTAAGCTCTTTCCAATATAAGTCTTACTTTATAATACACAGTTAAATGATTTCATGTGAATGGCTTTGGATACAGCTAACCATATTTGCTTGGCTTATCTTGCTTGAATATGGTATAAGTACAATATATTAAGTTTAGTATTATAACTAAGAGCATTGGGATTCCAAACTAGACCCGATGTAATCTATATTATATGTAAATGTTGATCCTGTCTTAATAGAAATATGAACGTGCCTTTGTATGAAAGTTTGTTTGTTTCTTTCTTTCGGGCTACTAGTACAAATGGCATAATTTCTTAAGGTTTCTGAGTCGAAGTTTTATTAGAAAGCCAGTCTTCTAATATGTTATCTTTAAAAACATCAAACAAATATATCCTAAGATAACAGAACGTCTAAGAAAGATAAAGGAGCTTGTCCAGCCAAATAATAGAGCCTTAGTCAGTCGCCTCTTACACAGGTTATTCTACGGAAATACACAACAAAACTCACGGAATATTTTTGTTTATCTCTTTGCTCCAGTTACTATAATCCACACATAATATAATCGTATTATGTTTGCTCCAAATCTGTCGACTCACACGGAGATTGAACTCGTAACCTACAAGTCTACACGCAACCACTGGGTGAAGTATTTATTGTGTTCATTTATTTATCTTTAGACGAAAACAGATTTTAATAAAGCCAATGACTTAATCATAGAGACCAGCGCTGCTTGTATTGGCGCAACTTTCTTGTGTTTAAGCATCGTTATCTTGTATTAGGTATTATATAGTCCCAAAAAATATCGTGCTGGGTTAGTTACTAACGCTCCATCGTTTCTTTCTAATGAGTTCTGTTCGAATGACGGCCAGGAGTATGCACTACATAAGGTACTGTCCTAACGTGCAATATGAATAATCTCAATAGGCCAATATTATTATGTCTTGGGCTTGTTTTTCAATAAAATCATCCGTGCAGGAACGGAGAAAGAATACAATTTCCTGCGGCCCGGCGGCCTGTCGTAAGAGGCGACTAAACAACCCACAGCCAGGTGGTAGGGCATTTGCCCGACTAGATGGCGACCACCCCTGGTCTAGAGTATGCCGCCATAATAACCTTGTGTTGTGTTCCGGCATTAGTGTCCAGGTTCTAGGCTCCCTAAAGAGAGCAGCGCATTCGTAGCACCTTTGGTGTTGCAAATGTCCATAGGCGATGGTAACCGCTGTCCATCAAGTGGGCCGTCAGCCTGTCTGCTGATCTCCTGCAATAAAAAAAATAAAAAAATAAAAAAAATCTTTTTATTTTAACTTCCTTTGTCTTATAGTCATGGTCGATGAGTCCTAAAGTATTTTTTTTTCTAATCCCATCTATAGCAGTGATGTATATTGATCATCTAGTCACATGATCAGCAATACTATACTAGTCTAGATTATGCCGAAATAACAACCTTGAGTTGTGTTCTGGCATTAGAGTCCAGGTTCCAGTTCCAGTCTCTCTTAAGAGAACGGCAGCAAAATGCTAGCACCTTTCGTGTTATTAATGTCCATAGGTGATGGTAACCGTTTCCCATCAGGCGAGTTGGTCCGCCTGTCTGCTGAACTGAAAAAGTACATAAATTCAAGATAAATTTTCGAGTCTACATTTAAATTGATTTTGAGATCTAAGCGAGTCAAGCATGACTACAGAATCGGTGCCATGCTACAGTATTATAATAGTACAAATAGGAATCTCTATGCAATGATTTGCACATTCTGTTAGAATTCGTCATACCAAATTGTTGCACACGCAAAACCATTCAATTTATTTCGAAAATATTTGCTCTATAATTGCAGTTTGGTAATTCTGAATGCAATACCGGGGTTCCGCCTACATTTAACTACTTAATATTACACGCGTAACTTGAACACCGTTACCGACATTATGCAAAAGGACTTCATTCAGTCTGGGTGTTATTTAGAAAGTGTGGTACAGGTAATTGTGTTTTGTGAGCGAAGGATGTGAAGTAATACGTTTTTCAGTAAAAACAACAATATTTTGGAAGGAGAAAACTAGAATTATTTGTTCAGATATTTACATAATACGCCTTTCTCAAATAATATACACTACTAAAGTTAGCTGTGGATTTGTATTTGCCTCGATTATATTTGATTTTAGAGTTACAATAAAATGAAAACGTTTTACTGAGAGATGTATATTAACACAGGAAAAAGGAATAACAAGTAATTAAACGAATGACAGATACAAACAAAAAATACATAGATAAAAAAATGCGCTCTAGTCACTATTTATCAATAATAAACTGGTGTTACTCTTAGCGTAATTAATCGATTGTTTAAAGTAAAATTAGAATAAAAAGTTTAACGTATAGTCGTTAAAGAAATCAATACGTTTCTTCAAGTATTTTTTTTTGTCCGCAACGGTATGGATATGTTCACACATTGCTAGTTGGCTACAAGCGATTTTTTTTTTCTAATGAATACAATGAGGCTCAAGTAATGTTGTGCGTATAACTGAAATGAAATTATAAACTTTCTTTGTACATTTTTAACTATTTATATTTGATTGTAAAACGAAATGTTTAATTTTTATGGCATTGCAATTACATATACTCGATTACATTAATATTACAATATAGCCTTTGTATAAAGGAGTATAGATAAATATTTACTGTCGAATTTTTATGTTATTTTTTTTATTGCAGGAGTTCTGCAAACAGGCTGACGGCCCACTTGATGGAAAGCGGTTACCATCGCCTATGGACATTTGCAACATCAAAGGTGCTACATATGCGTTGCTGCTCTCTTAAGCGAGACTGAAACCTGGTCACTAATGCCGGTACACAACTCAAGGTTGTTATGGCGGCATACTTTGGTCCGGGGTGGTAGCCATCCAGTCGGGCATGTGCCCTACCACGTGGCTGTGGGCTGTTTTGTCGCCTCTTACGACACTCCGCCCGGCCGCAGGAAATTGTATTCTTTCTCCGTTCCTGCTGATAAATGATTGCACACATCAAACGGAAGATACATTTATTATACACACACATATTGACAGGTAAAAAGTTAATACAAGGCAAGTATCTTGCAGCTTTCGATGCGTGTGCGCAGGTGTTTTGTTCTCTATGCGGCGCGTGCGCAAGATTAATTGACTGATTTTCTTTTAGTATGGATTAATTGGCAATTAAGTAACAGTGTGATAATGTTAGCATCTATCTGTTTTTATCTAATGATTAAGTAATAGAAAATTGATCTTGATATTGAATTATATCACATAGTATTAGGTCATCTTACTTTAAATTAAGTATGTTTATTTTTATTGGTAGGTATAGTATAAATGTACGAACAAACAAGTAAATTCGGTCATAATTTGAGAAAATTGTAAGTAAAATATTTCTGATATTAAGCCACATTTTTCATACCAAAGAAATGATTTCGTATCACGGCAAAGGGTATATTCCGCATACCAGTTGACCTGCATATTTTTAGGTCGAGGACCTACGGGTCGTCTATGGGCTAGTATTTAAATCTTGGTATATATTAGGTTTTGTTGATATT
Organism: Dendrolimus punctatus; assembly: GCA_012273795.1. Lineage (NCBI taxonomy): Eukaryota > Metazoa > Arthropoda > Insecta > Lepidoptera > Lasiocampidae > Dendrolimus > Dendrolimus punctatus. The sequence continues at coordinate 14,897,960 of CM022550.1, forward strand.
ATCGCTTTTAGATAACTTAGGCTAAATAGTTTAGAGTAAGTGCTAGTTCAGGTAGACTCGAGGGCGCGGTCACGAATTCAAACATATGACATAATTATTATTAATGTGCCTGTAAGAAACGCAGGTGCGTTGAAAGTAGCGGGAACGCTCACATGTGGCGCTTACGATTATACTAAACGTTCAAAGTAGTTAGTGTGTATTTTCGTTGAATTAGCGGCGAGACGTGCGTTTCACACGCGGTGGGATATAAGGTTAACGATTTTCCACTAAAAATAAACGATTGTCGACCATGCCTAAAGGGCTACCTAACCGGAGTTGGCTACCTCACTCGCGCACTAACACGTTTTTATTCGTATAATTTGACAGCATTTTGACAACAAATCTATATTTTATAATATAATACTAATCGGCAGACAGACACACATATTGAATATCCTCACATTAAGCAATAAGTTGCTTAATGTGAGGATATAATACATAATCACCCATAATACAAGCATAAGTGCTTGTATTATGGGTGATGTACAATGGACTACTCTGGGGCCGATCCAAGACACCCAGACAAAGTATGTTTAGAAATTTGCCATGCCAGGAATCGAACCCGGAGTCTCTGCGTTGCAATGAAATGACCGGCAAAGGCTTAGCTCGCTCAACCACAGAGGCTGCCGTATCACACACATCTTAACAATAAAATTACGAATGTTTTAGAAAAAAACGGAAAAACTTTTTGCTTCAGATGTCATAATTAATTATTAATTTTAAACCTTATCTGAATTAAAACATTTTAATATTTGTAAAATATTTGATTTGAAATAAAATTCATTTGTACATGGTTATATCCTCAAAAATCTTGTAATACGCGAGCGAGACAGTGAACTTACGTTTTGATTGTTCCTTCATATGTCGAACCCGCGCAAATTTCTAGCGATTAATGTAATAATAAACTCGCTAGTTCACCGCGCCTTGTACGTGAACAAGCACTACACTCATTTTAAACAGAATCCATCTAATTCCATTACGTTTCGTGCAATCGTCAGTAAAAGTGTTCCGAGTAACAACATAGCACTTTTCAATGCGCCGGCGCAGGTGTTCTCTATAAACCGCGCGCACGTGATCAAAGATTCGGGTCAATAGACTTTTATTTACGTTTCTACGCATGTGCGGTGTGGACGTGCGGGATTTTTGTTTACACAATTAACCTTTTGATAGAGTCTAAATGGGGCGTAGATTGCCAGTTGCTTAATCTTGCTAATATAGATGTTTTGTTTGGATCATTTCATTGACTATTTAGTTCAATAACCCTTCAGATGCAATTTAGAACTTTTTTTCCCGGAATATTGCAACACTTTTCTACTTCATATCTTTATATACAAAATGGTAATGTTAGTGTATGTCACTGAATTTCTCCTAAACCCCCGGACCGATCTTGATGTTTTTTTTTGGAGTGAGCGCTATAATCGGGTTCTAGATTTTTTTTTCAGAGCTGTACAACATCTGTCGCGCCCGCCCCTTCTTATAAAATATTATCATGCGCAGTATAAAATAGTACCTCGCCTATTAAGTAAAACTAGACTGTTTTTTTTTAAGACTGCACCATGTCTATAAATATATGGCGAGAGTGTCACCAAAGCCGGACGACTCTGAAACTAGTATAACATGTCGTAAATATCGTTACCAATATAGCAACGATATCATCCGTTATCTTCTCTTTCACCTTCTCGCAATTATTTAGGGTCAGCACAATGTGACTCGCTTCCGTACTCTATTCTTATGCGTTCTCTGTCACACCCCAACCATGTCATCAGTCATACAATCCAACTATCTCTTTTTTGGTCTAACTTTACGTTTGTACCCGTACAGTACAGTTTAACAGTCTTTTTGTCACGTGATTGATTATCCGTGCAGGAACGGAAAAAGAATACAATTTCCTGCGGCCGGGCGGCCTATCGTAACAGGCGACAAAACAACCCATAGCCAGGTGGTAGGGCATTTGCCCGACTGGATGGCTACCGCCCCTGGTCTAAAGTATGTCGCCATAACAATCTTGAGTTATGTTTCCGGTATTAGTGACCAGGTTCCAGCCTCCATTAAGAGAGCATTTGTGGCACCTTTTGTGCTACAAATTTCCACAGGCGATGGTAACCGATTTCCATCATGTGGGCCGTCTGCCTATTAACTGAACTCCTGCAATAAAAAAAAAATCTTATTATGTGGTATACCTGATATTAATTTTTAATAATAACCTTAAATATATTTTGGCATCTTGACGTTGAAAGACGAATTAATGAATGATAATACTTTATTGTTCCCCAAAAATTAGTACTACGTTCTTAAAATACATACATACATAACTTCACGCCAGGTCCCTTGCGGGGTAGGCACGAACAACAGAGCGCCACACAGGCCCATTCTTACACACCTCACTTGCTTCTTTGACATTCATAGCTCTCGTCATGCACGCTCGTCTGTTCTTAAGGCTCCTGACATCACCTTCTGCTAATATTTCTTTTCGTTTCGTTTTTAAAATCTAGGTACAATATGTGTTAAACAACACGGTATATCGTCGAAACCTATTAAGCTAATGACTACATAGATATAATCTAAAACTAATTACAAATTCATCAACACATCAACCTTTGTTCCAATCAACTGAGCGAAACGCGTTGTCCATAAAAATCAGTTAAGTTTCACCGATGGCGATCATCGTATTGTTATCAATCGATTAATATGCGCAATGATACGCCGAGATCGGCATTAGGAAAGGCCCCGGGATAGGGTTGACATTGATGACTAATCGATTGCACCGCAACATCGATTGTCACCGTTTTAATTACAAAATATCAATTTATTTTTGGCGTTCTATGTTGACTCAATAAATTAAAGATAACGCATTATGTATTCGTGTCAAGAAATTATTAATTTACCATGTTTTTTTCTACCTTTTGATAATTTACCTTGGGATATAATTGGATAATTTACCTCGAATATATGACCTATGGGTTCTACTTCATGCGTAACCCAAAAGAGTGAGAGTCATTGCCGAAGGTCTATCTTTTCCAATAGTTCCATCCTTGGTGTCTCCAAGTCCCGTGCGAATAAGATAAGCATACTCCAGCTTAGACTGTATCTCTGCTTTACATTAGACGAGATCATGGTCAAACGCGAACCTAGAGTATTACAAATAAGAGTAATTTGACAACTTAAAAAATCAGTTACTAAGAATTTATATCTAGGAAATTAAAAGTTATACTAAAAAAACATTAATTATTAATTTACTTTTTCTTAAGAACAATTTTGAGATTTTGAGAATCGATTTGATCAATTTTGATCAAAATCGATTCTTGTCAATGACAATAAAAAAATCTACAGTCTTTTTCACGTTTATAAACAATAATATGAAGGATAGGTTGTCTGGAAGAGATCGCTGTTAGCGATAAGATGGCCGATTGTACTAGTTATATGATTGTTTACTCGTATGTATTATTTTCTTGTGTGTAATAAAGAATATTATATTCTAATATGAATGCCTACCTTTATCTACTGTAACACTACGAGTTTATTTTTCAAATTTGTATCGTCTGAGTGGCAACCGTAAACAGGGTCACTTGACTCAACACGAAGTGGTCTAATCGATTCACTGTGATTAAATTTTTTATTGTCTAAACAATATCTAAATATTGAGTTTTTTTTTAATCTTACAATCTTTACAGATGCATTATTACCTTCATAACACAGAAAATCACTTGATATAAACATGCACCGCGAGATTAGCGACTATATTAGCCTGTCTGTTGTTATAACGTAGGATTATATATTGAAATTGAAATATAATATTACAAAGGTTATTATAGGCCTTTAGTTACCTTTCGGCGATAAATAATCTAAATTGATTATATGATACTCTAAATTGATTATATTATAATCTACATTGATTATACTATAATCTAAACTGGTTACATTATAATCTAATTTGGTTACAGGTGAAACCGCTGGTACAGTTATTCAAATAAAAATATTATTGTTCGATAAAACGATTACAATATCTTTTTAGTTTATTTTAAATTATGAAATAGTTTACTAAATATTACAGATATCCCAAGACAGTCATATTATTAACAATGTTACTAATAGTATCACCGCACCTGCCACAGGTGTTTTGTCAGTTCCCAGTGCATTCAGTGCATCTTGTTGCCGATGCATCTTCACTAGTTTAATTAAATGTCTTAAAATAATTAAACAATAATAATTTATAGTAATGTAAGTCCCTAATTTCGAGGGGTTCACAGACGTTGAAACGAGGCGTTTAGATTTAATCTTGTAAGCTATTTTTCCTTTAATTACGACTGACAAAAGCGTGTATCAAATGAATTCATTCGATTTTTAAGATTCCGTAACCAATTGAATTTAAGAACTTGGGTCGTGGAAGACAAAACATGCGGACCACATATGATTGGGACAATGTAAAAGAAAAGAAAGAGACATACACATACAGTGAGAGAGATATATATATTGGCAGAAATTAGACCCTTTTAGTAACGTCTGTCCGATCATTAAATCTATGTATCGATGATATTTGGTAGGCAGGTTAATTCTATATGCTATCACTAGGATTATATTGAAATACATACACATACATACACGATAATAATACCCTTATTTATCCCCGGTCATCGGTCAGAGAGATTCGTTTCCAAAATTGTAAAAATTCTATGTCCCTCTAACATTTATATTATGAGCTGAGAAGTTCTGAGACAAAGCATTAGAAAATTTATTTAATTTCAACGATAAATTGGTTACAACAATATCCGTTGATGACAATGATATGGACGGTCACGGACGCCAGGATTACTTTGAGCGAGGTGAATCTGCATTTACATATACTATTGACTAATATATTCCAGTAACCATATACACCATTGAACGGAAATTTATCACGTCAGAATGTGGAATCACTCACCGATGGGATACGCGATACTAAGCGGCCTGTGCATGCTCAATGTTCACGGGAAAAGAGTAGAGTAGAGAATTCTGAATTTATTGACAAGGTGATGAACAAATTTAGACAGCAAACTAGACGCCTACAGTTTTTATTCGGACGGTAACTTTGTCGATGCATTTTCATTCCTGATAGGGGGCTGCAAGTGCACCCCCTTGCACCCTGCTGCCGGCGCCCGTGACAACGGTGGAGTAGTCTTGTGTATAGAATTATTATATTATATTTATGACGCTTTTTGTTTTCTTTTCTTTTATTGCAGGAGTTCAGCAGACAGGCAGACGGCGCACTTGATGGAAAGCAGTTACCATCGCCTATATACATTTGTAGCACCAAAAGTGCTATAAATGCGCTGCTGCTTGCTCTCTTAAGGGAGACTGGAACCTGGTCACAAATGCCGGAACACAACGCAAGGTTGTTATGGTTACATACTTTAGACCAGGGGTGATAGCCATCCAGTCGGGCAAATGCCCTACCACCTGGCTAAATTACATATAAAAATAATTAACAGCCAAGTACATGACACACACGCACTTGGCTGATTTTTTATTCGTGTTACCATTATGTGAACACTATTCTAACCTATGGTACAGTTCCCCATCGTTTGAAACTTACACATAACTTGTTTCAGTTGCTTTATCTATATTTCAATTGTTTCTTAATGTAAAGCTTAGGTAAATCTGTTTTGAATCAAAACAATTATTCTTTTGAACAATAACACCAGATCTGTTGTCTTCACACATAAGCGTTACTCGACCTAACACAGTAACATGACTAAATGTAATTCGCGTGCGAAGCTCGCGTTAGTTATTATATCAAAATCTTGCACAATGCTTTAGGGTTGTCAGTAATATCTACATCCAAAATAATAGATAAAAACCTAGCGTATTCTTAAGTCAATTTTTCTATAAATATAGACATACGAATCTACATACATAGGGTACTGATTAAACAAAAGACCCGTTCTGTTATGTAGAACATCAAGGGTGCAATTTCAACGCTTGAAATGAAGGTATTATTATATAGTTGATAGACTTTGTATTTAAATAAATAATAGTATGTAGGGTAATCTAGTTTTATAGATGTATGAGCTTTTTAACACTGAAGAGTTGTCTTGGCGATTGGCTTCCTAATTAAAAGTATCCCCTAATGGCTGGTTCGTATATCTTAACCGACAGTTCATTTGCCTTACTATCGGTTAAAATTTGTTATAAGCTCCATTAGTAGTAGGGCAATTAAATGCATAGTAAGCTGTAGGAACCGGCCAAAAGACACGTTGCCTGTACGAGATAGATTAAAGTGATAAGGCCGCATCTTGTTTTACTGTAAAAGTATTGTAATTATTCGTTTTGTAATTGTTTATTTTGGTGAACAATAAATTATCTATCTCGTCGTCATCATCCAATCGCAGTTCACTGCTGGAGGTAGACCTCCCCAAGTTGGTGCCACTCATGCCTGTCCTCCGTCTTCCTCATCCAGACCTAGCCGGCCATCTACCAGATCGTCAGTCTATCTTTTCTTCTAAAATTATATGATACGCATACTAGGCCAATTATTATATTAGTAACTAATGTTCACCCATAGAAGACGGTGATCTGGGCTCAGTATTCTACTTATAGTCTTGAGGGACTATGGGTAGAATACAATACAAACAAGTTTTCTTACATTATATTCCATACGTATATGAATATAATAATAACTGTGAAAACTAATGTTTAAAGTGAATTAAATCCTGTTATATAAGTTGAAACTTTCTATATAACTTAGCTAACTTAACTCAACTTAACTGCAACACTTTATTTTTTATTTGCTTTGATCAATATGTAAATAAAAGTTTATTTTTATTTCTTGATTGCATATAAATATCACAATATAATTATTATTAGCTAAGTAACGAATAAGTTACATGCAACCATTTGAAATGCCATTAACCAATTATAAATTTTAAATATTCTTATATTTAAAATTTATTTGTTGTTTTTAAATTATAAGTTCACGGGATTCAAGCAGTGGCGATAACTTAATTTTATCGGGATGTAAAATTGACAGCCCTAAGTATCAGTCATGGTTCTATAAAATTTGGCAATATTAATGAGCGAATAGTCTATTGTTGTGTGACTTAGTTATAGTGTAGGTCAGTTAAAGTCGATTGTGTAAGTGTTACCGAACGGGAAGTCGAGTTATCTGATATTATATGATGAAAATAATAAAATATACTACCATTATAGTAGTTACGTGAAGGAAATGAATGCGTTTTGTTTAATGGTTGGTTTTGTGTTTTGCATTACGTAAAATATAAGTATTGTTCGATTGAATGCTCTACAGCCTATTTATTCTCTATACAATATATAGATATATACATGAAATAGACGATAAGATTTGTTTTATATTGATATATCGGACGCTTAATCCAATACGGATATTATCAAAAATGTTGCCAAATCTATTCATCAGATATTTTTACCTTTACTGTAAGACATGGAAACGTGTGTAATGCCGCTACTCCTGGTTTAAAAGTAACATAACTATCTACAAGGAAGGCATTGTATTCATGCTTAAAAAACTAATAAAATTCACTTTTTTGAATAGTGCCAGTATTGAATTAAGCGTGCGATATGCTCATTAATGTACTATGCAGCTATTTAAAGCTGGAGGGGAGAATTTTATTTCATGACTTTGAAAGCGATTAACTCCACTCTTATTATGAGGGAAAGTCCTCGAGGAATATCATTATAATGTTTTGTTACCTCAATAATACCCACATACGCTTACATTAGATTAAACAAAGATTTAATTACTCCGTTTATTTTATTACATGTACGATTTTACTATACCAGTATATGTATTTTTTTGTTATTTTTTTTTTTTTTTTTTTTTTTTGTACTATTATTTACCATCGCCTCCTCCATATTCTTGCACGGTTTTGGAAGATCTTTTTAGCGATAAGACGTTTGTACATTAATTATTATAGTTCGTAATTTTCTGTAATGTTACATAAGTTTATTATCTATCTATCTAGAATATGTCTTCCTGTCAAATTCGACCCATATAAACTTAGTAATATTTGAAAAATCCGATACTTGAAAGAACGAAGAAAGCATAATAATTTTCGCGGCTGGGCCTGTCGTAAGTGGCGACATAAAAACCCAGAGCCAGAGGGTAGTAGGGTTTTCGCCCGCCTGGATACCACCCCTGGTCTAGAGTACGCCGCCATAACAAGTCGTGCTTTGAATAACTTTGCAACGCTAAGACATTGAAATAGGATAATTGGACCCCGGATTACTAATGTGCTACCGGCCTTAAAAGATGGACTGGAACCTGTCCACTAATGTCGGAACACAACTCAAGGTAGATATGGCCGCATACACTAGACTAGGAGAGATAGCCATCCATCCAGGCAGGCCTTTGTCGCCTCCTACGACAGGCCGCCCGGCCGCAGAATATTATTTTCTTTCGTTTTCCTGCATAGATGTCTACGGGCCCCTAGAACGTTTTCACTCGGACATTATATTCAAATTGTAATAACTTACTATAGTTTCAATATATACACTGTTCTCGTGCTGTCATGAAATAATATCGGTTTTTACAACGTCGACGACAATTATCGCGCACGTTTCCAATGCGCGTGCGCATGCCTAATCACAGTACTCGGCGCATTAATGATAATTCTGCGATACGCATGCACGTGTCTCTGACGTTTGAGTTGTTTCGCTCTGGTTACGACTTTCTCTATAATATCTCACCTTTAAATATTATTACGAGCTATAGGACTTGAATTAAAATGCCGTTGGAATTACTATAGAATTTATTAAAACTATACCAAAACGTATAACATAGGTACAAATATAACTAGACGCAATAAGTCCCAATGTAATGTATAATTCAGTAACACGCGCAAAGTTCGTCACTACAATGTACACACGTCTTGCCTCGCTTGTGTTATCGCTTTGACTGCCCAACCTCTCCGTTCAGCCATTGTTCATATATTAAACTGTATAAAACCGACAAAAGGCCGCGTTCACTGAGTCCATCCGCACATCTGGCAAGCTACGATGCAATAACAACAAGGATTAGTTCGACACTAATGACAGCCATAAAACAAGTACGATAACAATAGGATGTTTTTTAATTGCAAATTTTAAACACGATGTAAACAAAGAACTCCGAATGCAGGAAAGGTAATAAACTGCGTTTCATGACAGCCAGGTGTGCGCATTTCTTTCGGTATGTAACAATACAATTAATACTTTACCTTGACGACCTGTGTGGTTGAGTGGGTTAAGCAGTAACTAGCCGGGCTTACTGGAGTCCTGAGGCTCCGGGTTTGACTCCTGGCATGATAAATATCGTAAACCAACCTTCCGTTATTTACTATGGGTTCGATATCTAGAATCGACAGCAAAGTGGTCCATTGAATATTCCCATAACCACAAGCGTAACTTGGGGATATGCAATGTCTATGTTTATCTACCGGTTTATTACTATAGATTTCCGCTCGGGACTGTCGCGGTTCAAACCCTAGTGTATATTATCCCTGTTTTGAAGTGATAACTTCTTATGGGAGGGTTAACCGCTTCGTTACGTAACGCGTTACGGCGGCAGTCTGTCTGGCTTCCCTTTCTCTCACGCATACGGCCGCGGTAGGCAGGCTCCTCCTCACTCACTCTGACCCACAGCACTAGCCGTATTTCGGTAATTAGATTAAATAATGGTATTAATAATGTAATATACATACACAAAATTCTAATGTACAACATACGTGCATTTCTCAAGTTCTCAATTTCAGTATTAAATAGTTAGATTACTTGATTAGTTATCACATCAGTCGGTCGTCCCGAGACGCACACGTTTTATTTTGAGGGCAAGCATGCACATAGTTTACATTGTATTAAAATTTATCTAAGGGCTATTCGCCCCCAAAAGATTTACTTAATTTTATATAACAAACTATATCCTACTTTCCGGGATAAAAAATATGTCCATTCTCGGTATTGAAACTACATATAAACCGAGTTTCAGCCAAATTTCAGTAGTTTTTCCGCGAAAGCGTTACAGACTGAGAAAGTTACTTTCGTATTTATAATAAAAGGTTTATTTATCTGAAGTAGGAAATTTTTATTAATTGGATAATGATTGAAAGTTGAGGTCAAAAGTTGGTCTTCACTTTCCTATTGATTAGTACAAAATACAGCTTACGAGTAATATGTAGATTAAGAAGAGAAATTAAATTTTCACCATTTAAAATTAACGACCCGTTTAAAAACTGAGTGTGTTGATTATTTTTGTTAAATTTGTACGGTCGGGTACTCCGACAGCGCCCGAATAAGGGCGATTACAAGGCCTACGAATTTCAAAACATTGTATGTACACTTATTAATATTATTTTAGATCTTACCTGTTTGTTTTAAAGTTCTAAATTGTATATAAACTCTTTGCAGAGGGGCATAACGCTTTTCCTTACATGACGATTTCTACAAGTTAATACGACTGTAAGTCGCGTAAAAGAGCTTCGTTGTAAAACTATTATTACATGCCGATAAAGACAAATGCACAGTTGCATGTCGTAAAGCGCAGTTTATTACCTTCCCGGCTTTAGGAATTCTTTTGTTTACTTTGTGTTTATAATTTGTAATTATTATTAAGTAAAACTTTCAATTGTTATTGTACTTGTTTTATGTCCGTCATTAGTGTCGACCTAATCCTTGTTGTTATTGCATTGCGTCGAAGCTTGCCCAGGTATGGCATCGTTGCATTATAAAGCAATGGCCCAATGCGGAGAGGGCAGTCAAGTGAGGATTACGATACGAGCAAGATTCGATGAGCGATATAGTGACGGACTTTGCGCGCGTTATTGAATCGTGCAGTTTGTACTAGTAGTGTCTAGTTATATTTGTACTTATGTTATACGTGTTTGTATAGTTCTAATGAATTTTATAGTAACTCCAACGGCATTTTAATTCGAGACCTGCGTAACTCGTAACACTATGAATTTTAAACGCATTGATAAGTAAACACCATTACATGAAAACAACAACTATTAAACCCATACTTTTTTTATTCACGACAAACATCGCAGTCAATCTGTGCAAATAACACCCTCAATGTTATGTTCGCTGAACCGTGACAATGTAACTTAACACCTTAACCCTTTTGTTAGGGTGTCAAATTGCCTGACACATTTAGCTCGTATAACATGATGTTACATGATACCGATCACCGAGTTCGAATGACGAAATGTCGCTTTGTTATAATGAATTTTGATGAATATGTGTTTTTGTTTGTTTGCGCCTTTTGAGTTTTTGTTTGTTGGCGGAGTTGGGAAATTGCTGAGTTGCGATCTCTTTTGGGGTACCCTAGCTAATTTGGCAAATATGAAAACCTTGTAAGTTTAATTTGTTGGCACTGTTGGGAAATTGCTGAGTTCCTTTTTTTTGTTATTTTTTTGTTCCCTGGCTCTTTTGGCAAATATGGAACCTTTTTGTTTTCGACTTTGTCCCTCTGTCTGTCGTTATATGTCACAATCATTTTTTGCCGAGACTATTAGGTTTATAATAATATAATAAAACTAGCTGTTCCGGCAGACGTCGTCCTGCCCGGAAAAGCTTCAATCGATATGCCGACAGCAGCGCCGCCTACCAATTCTGGACCAACTCAGAAATCTTCTTTGGCTCATGCACAACAACTTTGCTAAATATTACATGATCAAATGTATAGTTTACGATTCTATAAAGGACATACAGACAAACATTTATTTTTATATATAAGAAGAGAAAAATAAAATTAATAATAAACAAAAAGTGTTAGTTGCGTAATATCTGTTGAGTAGTTTTTGAAATGTGGCGTATGTTCGATGAAACGTCTCTTTTGTAGTTCCGTTGCCAAATGATTAAAACAATGAATATTTTCTCCTTTACGGAACCTTTCGTTGTACGTGTTACGACATCCGCCTGTCCACTTTATTTATTTTCAGATTTCTATCGGAATCCTATAAACGAATAAACAATAAGTGATCAGTCTGAAAGTGACGTGAAGTAGTCTACAAGATACACCACAATACCACGCTTCTTAGCGTGTGCGTCTAATATTTGTGCAAATTTAATTTTATTGCTCGTTTAGTTTTTGAGTGTATTATTTATGCACTTGTCTTCTTTAAAAAATATATCGAACTTTATAAAAAGGTTGGTAAAGTCGAATTTAGCCTGTTTTAACGCTGTGTAAGACGGCGACATCTCCGTACGACCAGTATTGGTTTGCTTGATTACAATCACAAGTGATTCAAGTTATGACATACAAGCGGTTAATGTATTTATTATGAGCAAATTTATTTTGTAGTATGGATTCGCGTTTGGCCATGATCTCGCTTAGTACTTTAAGTTTTGAGCGACCTAGGTCGATATGTGTCTAGATATGCTAACACATACTAAAAAGTTCAACTTTATTTTTGGTTTTCTATCGGATAGGTTTTGGAGAGTGTGCAACGGAGCTCTTCGATCTGAACCTGTTATCTCTCATCTATCATCGGACAATCAGGCGCACCGCCATGTGGAACCGATGTATATCTGATAATCCACCATATACCAATGAAGCGTTCTTTATTATGCGGACAGCAGTTTATTATTGGAACTCATTGCCGAAATTTGTTTTCCCCGATACTTACAACCTGGGTCTCTTCTAATCCCATGTGGTAGGTATTTTCTAGGCGTGTTTCACCTTAGACCATAATCCGCTATACATTGGGCGAGATAATGGTCAAACACGAACCTGTTCAACTAAAAAAATGTTCGTAATATAAATCTGCGAAAACGGCCGCTTTATGCCCTATTCATACACATTTTGAAAACATCAAAGCAGTAGGTGTCGAAAGAAGTAGAGTCCAATCTTTTGTGGTGCACATAACGATGGCATGGTTTCTATGATATTTAAAACATCCATTAATTTTTATTATTGAACACTTTCTCTTTTAATTGGAAGTAATCAACACTCGGACTCAACGAGATGGTTTATAAAATACCTAAATTTCTTCTTTAGCTCTTTAAATGGATTTATTTAATCGAAGTTATTATAGCCTAGAGCTTTTATCGCAGCTTTCGCTGATATAAACACTGATTATATGAATTCTACGAAACGAGTAACCGTTTAACCACCAACCACTTTCCATCAAGTGAGCTGGTTGCTTGATTTCCTGCTTCGAGCAATATAAAAAATCGAGTACGCATACACAGTTAAAGATTCCACTCGACATACCTCGCTAAAATATCAAAAAGTTTAAATGTCTTATTCACTTGTTCAAATAAAAAATACTTTTTTTAAATTATGACGTCTAAAATTTTATACTCGTTTGTAGTTAAATAGTGTTTGGTAGCTTCAGCTGATTTGCTGACTGTACATTCAAATAAAGTTTCATATTTATATATTTCAGGAGTGTAAAACTACTAAACTTAATTTAACAACATTAATTATAACCTTATTAAAACACATCATAATATGTACTCTTCATAATACTTTTTATGAATTTAAATACATTTAAGATCCTTCTCATACTCTACTATTAGTTAGTCTTTATTTATTAGTTTTGTTTTGAGTATTTTCTGTTTTATATTAAGAAAGTTTCTTCAAACAGATAAAGTGTATTTTGATATTGCAAAAAATATTTTTGATCGGTCAAAAAGTAATTCATTCAGTCGAAATCTTGTGACTCGTTATTAAAACGCAGAAATGCACGACCGCGTTCGGTCGCGAAGGTCGTCCGAGAACCTTTGGTGATTGTACCATAACCTTATACTTTACACGAGTGATTGGATTTACAGTGATTTAAAGAGTATTACTTAAAAAAGGAATATTATGTTTCAAGTGTTAGTGAAAAAATCATCATCATCCTACTGTTAAATTCCCGGTTGCGGGCGTCTGCCTCGAATCCCGGATCTGCTTTACAAGTTTTTCTTCTCCACTTCACGAGGTCTACGACTTCTTTAAATGTGTCTCAAGTGTTGGTTAAAAAAATAACAACTAAAACTCGTAGTAATTAATTTGGGAAAAAAAGGCAATAATCATTACTGAACAGTATTTTTGGTCGTAAGCTTTCGCGACTCGTGCTTTTCAGTAGGCATAATCACGGCAGACACAGATGTCAAGTGTCAATTAGTAATATTAAAGTTATTATTTAGCCTATCCCCAACTCGTTCATTTTAATTATTTATATTTTGTTTATGGTTTTTTTTACTGTATAGTCGTCGTCAGCCATTCGCAGGAGTTCAGCAGATAGGCAGAGGCCCCTTGATGGAAAGCGGTTACCATCGCCTATGAACATTTGCAAGACCAAAGGTGCTACAAATGCGCTGCTGCTCTCTTAAGGGAGACTGGAACCTGGTCACCAATGCCGGAACACAACTCAAGGTTGTTACGGCGACATACTTCAGACCAGGGGTGGTTGCCATCCAGTCGGGCAAATGTCCTACCACCTGGCTGTGGGTTGTTTTGTCGCCTATTAGACAGGCGGCCCGGCCGCAGGAAATTGTATTCTTTCTCCGTTCCTGCACGGATGGACGTACGCCTCCCCAAAACGGCGTCACTCATCCCTGGCGACCTTGCATAGGTCTTCGGTCCATCGGGCTGGAGGGCGTCCGACGTTACGTTTACCGAGACGCGGTCTCCACTCTTTACCGTATATAACAGAGTAAATAATGCTCTGTATAAGATCCGGGCACTCATATCGACGTTTACAATTAAAAGGGACCTGAAGGGTTTAACGGATCAGTACCTACACTCCATAACCATCTGCACACGGTCGGACCTATATCAGCCTTATGGACACAGGATCTGGATGTGAATTTTCAGAGACGGATGTAAATTGGTATGCAGTTCCGAATTGTAGTAGGACCTACCCACCTCTTGTGCACGGCCTGCGTAAGTGCTATTAAGTTGGAGTTAGAGATTGTGTGTAGTCTCCGCTATATCTCAAAAAAAATACATATCTAACAACAAACAAATTTATCTTCGAATATAACATTTCAAACTATCAAAGTTCGTGAGTTTTACTTGTTTAGAAGTTTGCCAAGCCGGATTCGGTTTGTTTTCGAAATGTTTCGGGTACATAAAAGTTGTTTTCTTAATGTTGTTGTTAGATTGATTTCAACGTTATTGATTGTTACTGTGTGTTCGTATCTGAAAGATTTTATTTTTCTTGTATTTTGGGAAGAGTTTTTTATAATTGTTTCTTTCGTTAACTAACGATTATGGGATATTTCAGCGGAATGTAATAATATTATTAATTAAAATTCTAATTTTAATAAAATTATATTGATCTAAAATGGGTATCTATATTATATAGTTTCTATGAGTGAACTGTTGCGTAGCTGCATCTTATAATTGGTATTTTCTCTCTTAAGTACCTATTCGTGAAAATAGTTTTTTAATTGTTTTATTAGTTTCAACAATTATAGTTTTTTTCTCTTTATTTTGAAGGGACTTTCATTTACAAAAAATATGTCAGTCCCATTGTACCTTATAGTTTAAAAAAATCAAATTATTTCGCTTACATCTATTAACATTTGTTTAAATGCACTTGATTTGATGTCTGCTAGAGTACTATTAAACATTCCTATGTCAAACCTGCATAAATTAGCGCTCTTCATTAGCTTACTCCTCATTTGTTCAGTCCTGACACATTCTGCTAATAAGTGCGGCACATCCTCGACAAGGTCGCAAACTTCACAATTTGGCGTTATTCTTCTGCGCATAAGGTATTTGAACTTATTAAGCGGAATGTGTCCGGATCTTAATCTATGTGCTATAACTAAAAGACGTCTATTTATAATACTCCTTCCAAAGATGTTGTATACGCTTCCTATATTTAGGTATTAACTAAAAAAAATCAGGTTCATACTAAAACTTTATACTTTTTTATAGGACTACAAATATTAGTTATACAACAGTGTTGTATAATCTAAACCGGAGGTCAAAGTCACCAACAAAATGTCAATTTCTAATATAAAACTTTATTAAGTTAAAGCTTTTTTATATTTTCTTTATTAAATAATTTTATTTACATGTTCAAAAAAGTTCTACATGAAATAGAAGGTTTGCTGCGAGTTGACGTGCAAATACTACTTATTTCGTACCAGCATTGACATTAGCATGAAGAACATCAGATTTTTTGTTGACGTTGCACTGCCTCACAGCGGCATACCATAAGAAGATATTTCTTGACCTGGAACAGAAATGAAGACATTAAAATTGTGATAGAAAAATACTAAAGACACATACCGACAGTTGAATGAGATGTGTCTTCTCAGACAATTAAATAAAGTGAAATTTAGTTAAACTGTCGTGATGTCACATGACGTTACTTTTGCAAAGTCCTAATAAAAGCCGTGCCAAAATACAGTGTGAAAACTGACTTCAAGAGTTACTAAAAAGCATTTAAAATCTTGAAGTTGGTGCAAATTAAAATATGAAATGTACTATAATTTGAAAAATTTTCATTTTTTATTTAGCTGCGACTTCAAAATGTTATATAGAATATTATTTTTTCACTTTTAAGTCACGTATATGGTATCCTATTACAATGATATTTATATGTGACCATTTTGACCTACCGAATCCATCGCAAAAAGAATCATCAGTCAGTTCAAAAACACAAAAGTTATGGTTGAACATACATGAAAAAAATCACGACGAATTCAGAACCTACTCCTATTTTTGAAAGTGGCTAAAAATGTAGTAAAGTAATAGATTTGAAGCTTATCGTAAGAACTTTTGATAAAGTACACTCATGAGACGCGATATTTACTAAACTTCTAACGTCTCGAGGGATAGGAATCTGTTTCCTTTACAGTTAAGTTTGACATCTAGCGTCCTTGAACTTGCTTAAGGAGCTATCTCGCTCACGTGATCATCAATTATTATTAAAACATTTTTGAAGTCACAAATTCGCAGAATTTACAGATCTTAGCAAAATAATTACGAATGTTCAAGTTCAAGCTTTTGATAGAAATAAATAAATATTATTTTCAGCGATTTTTCAAAATAATCACTGAAGGTATTACATACATATTATCAGGCCTGTTTCCTAAAGAGGTATGCAGAGACGATAGATTTCCAATTGCTATACAATCTTTAAGTACACCTTTTGCTTCATCTACATTTATTAATCTCTTCATATATACACGTGTATTATTTGTATTTTACCTGGCCATACTTTAAGTCATTTTCGATTTGATCGTGGTAAGTTTGTCACTGTCTACCAGCACCAACTCTATCACCCACGATGTTTCCATGCCCTTATTATGTCCGTCTCTTTTCAACCATTCTCACTATATAACCAAACCACCTTAATATTTCTCTTTCAACTTTTAGGTATGCCTTATTTAAATTAAGCTCTATATACGAGTTATGTTACCCTAGTATTTAATGTTGAAGTTTAGGCAAAGGCTATAATAACATCGGAACAATCAAAATTTCTACCACCATTCAAGCTTTACGTTACTGTTAAAATTTATGTCGTCGACAGCCTGCTCCATTCCATTAACACCGTCGTAAACCTTCTGACAATAAATCCTTTGGGGAACTGGCCAATAAACGTTAAACTGTGTGCGACCTATTTCTGAAGGTGTCGCTAATTTTCTCCTTGTGGACTAGGATTTAATTACTCCAACATTTAATTTAAAAGCAGAGCATATCAGTGCTTTTTAAAATTGATTTAGAAATTGGGCAGGTGCCTTTGAGAGTCCACGCACTGTGGAGGTTTTAGTGGGCATTGCATTATCCAATCTCTAAAGCACTAAATCTGGTGCGATAGCTTACTACATAAGCAAGTATGGCAGAGCGCATATGATCGCACTAGATTCGATAACTAAATACCTAACTGCCTTTACACCATCCAATTTTGACGCGCTAGGTCACTAAGCGCTCTGCAAATTGGATGGATAGATTTTGATAGTGTAATGCCCGCTTTACGGTGAATTCCATAAATTTCTACTGTTTTTGTCATTTATCTGCAAGGTTCTAGAAAAATTGTTTACATTTGAAAAATTAATGCTTGCGTTATGTCCGAATTTTCTCTCCCATGGTGTTTATAGGATTAACAATAGTAAAAACATTTCAAGATAATATATAAAATAAACACTTAATAGACTAAAGCAATCTGATAATAATTTTCAAAGTTAACTTTAATTAATAAACCTGATAAAATTGTTTACAAGCACAACTTACAAATTCTTAGTTTACAGAGTCTATGTTTATGAAGTTCGTTTGTTTAGTTATTAACCTACATATGCGAAAATGATGTAATAACCACGAACTTAGTTCAACGGTGGGTGTCAACTTAACAAGGTTAGCACATCCGATTATCTAAGTTTCGCGTTTGCTACGTCTTAACTGATATTCAGTTTGTACATTCGATTAGCTCAGGAGCAATATTGATTGTTTCGTGGTTGTTTGTTTTCTTTTGTGTTTACTATTGCACTAGACTCGTAAAGCTCTTTTGGGCAAAGCAGTCCACTGTTATATTATAGGCTTCTCCAAGCCTACGCCACATTTCCTGGTCATTTGTTTTTCTCGACCTTGTTAAGGTCATCGGTCCATCGAAAGGACACAGGCACGACTTGCACGTTTGCTGAGAAGTCTACTATTATAATCTAAGACTCGTCTGCTCCATAGGCTGTTATAATAATAATATTTTGCTATTAATGCTGTTATAATAAATAATATTGAAATTGTATTTTGTTAATTTCAATTTAAAAAAAACAATTTTTTACTGATTAGGACTAACGAAATAATTAAATCAAAAAGCGAGAGTGATAATCTGTATTACCGTCTCATAGTGTAAGGCTTTGAACCTTTTCTGAATTTCGTTTGTTCTAAGTGATTGTCATTCCTTACTAGTATTCTTGTCCCATAGTAGTCTTTAGTGGTTGGTAATAAATTTTGACCTGTATCTTCCAATAGGAGAAAGGTAGTTTCGACGCGTATTTTGTGTACATTTTCTATTCCCAAGGCAATCGATACATCACGCGCAGACATTAATGTATGCTATAACTATTTCGAGATTTCTGAATAACGTCGTATCTGATGCTAATGGCCACATTGAGAAAAAGAAAGGTGCCATAATCCGTGGCCGACTGCACCAGATTTATGGACAGACAGACGGTGATCAAAGATGTAATATGTAGGTGACGGTTGTTTGGTGGTTCTGTAAACAAATTTTGAGCATTTCCTCTTTAAGTTTGGTAGAAAGTGTTCTGATTATTCTTTTTTTCTGTGTTAAATCTTTTGGCATCTCGTGGCGTTTGTTTATATGGGATGTTTATCCGTTATTTCTGACAGGCTTATAGAACTTGATGTCCAAATGAAAGTAATAATATAATAAAACAGGACAAGCGGATGACAGTCCATGCTCAAAGAAAGGTTCCGTAAAGGTGATGAACGACAACTGTTCTGTCTTTGAAAAAATAAATTCAAAATATGCCCGAATTCAAATGAATTTTTGTTACAATAATTTTTCAGAAATATATACTCCATAATTCAGAAGTTTGCAACGAATATAACGTCATCTATTGACTTGAATAACAAATGAGGATCCTATCCTTCGCGCCTGTGCATTTACATTAAAAATAATTTTGAACCGTCAGTCTGCGATTTGACTACAGCATTGCATATCGTCATTTGAACTACATTTTCTTGCATCAATTTCATCTATATATTTGCAACAATACCTACGGAACCCTAATAACGTAAATTCCTCATTAGCACTCATTTCAATTCTGCCAACGTACCAACAACAAAGTAACATAATGGGTTCCAAACTTGGCATTCGGTCCATCTCCGGTATACCAGAAGGGACCTCAACCAATAAGTTAGATCGTCCATTATTTAATCCCACAGGATTACGCTGCAAAATCCCAATTGATCTTATTGGTAAATTTATTTACGATCGTTCGGCTGGCTGATTCGGTACGTTAATCCTCGAGCACACGAGGTTAGGTTTAATTATGCAATCTCATTTATATTATTTTTTTAATTTGATACATATTTCATAGTAATATAAAGAAAAAATTATAACGTAATTAATTGATTTATTTTTGTCTTCTAGCTATTATATTGTGATTCCAATTTTTGTTTATTCCTGGGTTACCGTAGCTTTATGTACGTACACAGGTTTACGTCCCAGCTGATGGAAAGTTGACACCATTGCCAATGGACATTTGAACACAACTCAAGGTTGTTATGGTGGCATACTCTAGACCAGGGGTGGTAGCCATCCAGAAGGGCAAATGCCTTGTCATCTAGCCGGTGGTAACGTTCGTAACTGGCTCTTTTTTATCTTTATCTATCATACTGTCTGCAGGTTTGCTTTAAATAGGTTCTAAAAAGGCTCAAATTTTCCGAAACATTGAATGTTTAACCAAATAAAAAATATAACCAATAAAATGCGAAATACAGTATTTTTTGTGTTTTACTTTGCACGTACTTCAAGTTACTGTAGAAAATGTTTTTTTTCTCACTAGTTATTTTTAAGGTCGGTTTTATTTTTGTTAAAAAGTTTTTCATTTCGATGTATTGCAGGCAAGGGATCATTATAAGAGTTAATCCAAGTCACCCATGAACATTCTTCTATGATTACCTGTTATGGTGGTATGTTTCCACATCGATCACTTTCTAGATTTCTATTAGTCAAAAATAATAAATAGTTCGTTATAAAACTAAGTTTTAACGGTTTTAAGCATGGTAATTTATTTGATTTTGGTTATCCGACGTTTCGGGCGCTTTTCAATGGCCGTGGTCACGGACGACAAAGATGACATTTGTCTAACGTGTGTTGTTAAAGTTTTATTTAGCCTACCGCCAACTTGTTGTTGTATACAAGTCGCGAAAACTTAAGAAAATATTGAATAGTTCATTCATTCATTCATTCATAACTTCACGCCAGGTCCCTTGCGGGGTAGGCACGAACAACAGAGCGCCATTTAGGCTTATTCTTACACAACTCACTTGCTTCTATGACATTCATAGCTCTTGTCATGCACGCTCGTTGCATATATAATAAATAGTGTAAGCGCAAAGCATAAAATGAACGATAAGATGATATATAAATTGTTTCGCTGTATATGATTTCAAGGCTAACTGGTTTATTTGAATGCTAATTTTGACAATTATCTACTGAGCACAGTATTACTTAACTAAAAGAATTATTTATGTAAAAAAATACCAAGTCAGGG
The DNA here is from genome assembly GCA_012273795.1 of Dendrolimus punctatus. NCBI lineage: Eukaryota > Metazoa > Arthropoda > Insecta > Lepidoptera > Lasiocampidae > Dendrolimus > Dendrolimus punctatus. The sequence goes on from CM022550.1 coordinate 14,919,167, forward strand.
TCGTAGAGACATACGATAAATGTAATTTGTTGTGTGCCAATATTGCTTTCTACAGCGGAAAGATAAAAAGTCTTTAGTATTATAAGAACCGTCAAAGCGTCTACTACTTGTCTAATGTGTCGTGGAAGCAGTATAGTGTGTGCAGATCCTTGCCGGGAAAGTTTGTGTGTGTAGCAAGCGTGTGTTGGAAGTTAAAGCCGGTTTCCATTAGCCAATTTGAATAAATTAATGCTTGCTTTATTTTCGTTAATTAATTACAAGGGAATTGTTTAATGCCGAGCGCTGAACACCTAACGCGTGTTGCTTGAAGTTTTTAAGTGATGGGCTTTGTGCGCAATCGTGTGGAAGATTCAGCCTGATCGTGATTCCGTATCTTTGTAGTTAAGTTGTTTATATAGTGGTTTTCTAAAACGTGTCTATTACAGGAGAGTTTGGAATGTGCTCCCAGTCGATATTTTCAGTAGGTATTTATTAGTGTCGTAAATTTTACTTAAAGGCGAGTAGTTAATACATCTATTGTATCAAATGTCTGTAGTTGACGGCATCTACTTTCCGTCAGGTATGTCGTCTGCCGCAAGTCTAAAGACGTAAGTTATGTTCCGTCGGTACAGCACGTCGATGATGTGGTTATTTTTGTCTTATTCCTTTTCGTATATTTCTAGAAAGCGAAATTCTTAGATTTAGATTTGTTGTCTTCTAAACATCGAATACGATGGTATAACTCTTTATTTTCACTTTTAGTACGTATATTCTAATGTTGTCGTTAGTTGTGCTAATTTATACGTTTATTACCTTTAACATATGAATAATTATCGTCTTTATTGTTTAATTTTCGTATAGATATGTGCTCTTTCTATAACTAAGATGGATGATATCTATCCCAGAAAATTTAAACGTTTCTTCAACCTACGGAATCTACATTTAAGTTTACGTATGTATGGTGAATGAAATTTTATTCAAATGTATTTGCGAGTATAGGATAGTTTTGTTCGTAATACTGATACGAAATTAAAACAAACAGAGCCGCCCAAAAAGCTCTAGTTAAACATAATAAAGCTTATTTATGATTGATCCTTGCGACTTCGTTCTCGCTTTTCTTGAAATTCCTGCGGGATTCCCGAGACACAAAGTAACGCAGAGTTTAAGATATCGCCTTAATTAAACTGTGTCGGAATAAGTTAATTTTTATCTACTCGAACAACTGCAAACCGCTTCGGGGAAAATTCCCGTGGGATTCACGGGACAAAAATATCACATATTTTAATACTTAAAATTTGCTAGCGATCGGTAAAACACACGTTGGAATTCGATTTTTCAATCGGGCCATTTTTAATCATTCCCATAAAAATTCCCTCGGAATCCCAAGGATAAGAGGCAAATTTTAAACCTAAGAATTAAACGAAGCGAAACCCCATTGAAATTGGTTTAGTAGTTTTCACGTGAATCCCGAACAAAGCGACACACAGACAAGAATACAAAAAAAATTGTCTTCTCCATCGTTTATATAGTATATTCCAGATGTTTGTCTTATTGTTATAGATTTAGCTTTTGTCTTCACTGACCTTAATTTTATATGCTTGCAAATAAATCTTAATACATAATTTATTAGCTCTATTTCCATGACATTATTTGTAACATTTAAAATATTTAAAATGTCAAATTTTGGCCCTCACTAGCGATTTTAAGTCTTGATGACCCACTATATTATATTTATTACCTAAGTCCATTGTGTCTCACTGAGATATATGAAGCGATGCGATGTCATGCGATGTAAGTGATGGTACTTCTTCCAGCATTTTCGTTTGCATGGAATTTAGTCAACTAAACTCCAAAAGCCGTTCCATGCTTAGAAATAAAAAATAACCTTTGTTCTAATCTGGAATATAAGATACAGTTCAAGTGCATGAATGAGCAAATTCTTTTATTTTCCATAATTGAAAACATAAAACAAAGTTTCTGATGCAACGTATCACAATATGTTCGTCTTCGTGTTGTATCTTACCTGAATACCAAATTTCATTAAAGTTTTGAAGAGGAAAGTTACAAGCAAACATACAAATACAAACAAAATAACAAACCGGGTATCAACCAGTTTCAAGTTATTTAGCGTAGTCCATCTTTGACTGGATCATCGTTTAACATCGTTTAACAATCGCGAACCGATATAATAAAAAAAGTGTGTGTGCAATCCACACGTAAAAGTGAAACAAAATATGAGGGTAGGAGAGATTCAAATGTTGTGACGTCATATTTCATATATTATGTTTCATTCTCTCGCAGTTTAGTCCTATACATATATTTGTTTGTATCTTTTTATTATCGCTTTTTCGTTTCATCGAGTTTCAAATCATAACGATTCTAAAAAGTTTCACTTCAAACACATTCAAATAGACTACGCACTTTTATTCTCTACACATTAAGTATGGATTATGTGTAATATAAATTTTATGTTAAACCAAACTGGTTAAGTTGCGCACAGCCATAGCATCGTTTAAGTGGACGCCTTGCTTATATTCTATTATGTTGGCACCGTAACTGGTTGTATTGGCTGCAATCCCGCGTCACGACCTTGCAATGTCGCCAGTCGTGTTAATCATATTTTTATAGTCGTATTGTCATTTTCTTTTATATACTTTTAACAAGAGCCATTTAGAAAATTACCTTTTTAAAGTAATGGTCAAATTGGTGACAATTTAAAAATGAGTTCTTCAATTTAAACAAAATTAACCAATTGGTTGATTTTCCTTCTTCAGTTTGTATAAGAAAGAGCAACTTGACAGAAGTGCTTTTAACTGATTCGTTATTTAAATATCGAATTAAAAAAAAGAACGACTTTGAAAGTGCAATATTGATTTATTTAAATTTAGAACATAATTATGATCGGATTTTTGTTTTTTAATGAAATAGTGCATTTATAACATAACTAATTAAACAAAAAAAAAGTGCAGTGTATTTTGGAAGTGAATCCGAACGGATAGTGATGGAAGTGCTATAAGCGACGTCAAGTTGCAGGAAGTTGACCACGTTCGGATATTGAGTGTTGGTTTTCAAAGTGGCGAAGTCAGAGTCGCGTTTAGTTCTCGTGGCCGAGGGTGAAGGTGATGGATGCTGTTCATGCACTGGCATGAGGATCGGTGACATCGGAGGTGTACTCCTCGAAGCTGCCAAGCTGACCAGGTCTTGGTTCTGCCAGAAGCCTGGATACGGGTGAGTTTTATGTATTACATAACTACAGAATGATATAAAATATCTTGTTTTTTTTAAACATTCCATTTTCAAATGGAGCTCGCTGATTGGTCAATTTTGTTACCTCCCAGGAATAATTGACGCGATTAGTGTGCGAAGGTGACTTTTTACAATTCGTAAATATAGAGAAAATAGAGAGGAAAGTTTTATTATTATTATTTTATACAAGAAGTGCCAGCGAAATTCTGTTCGCGTTCCCATGAGGACGTATTTGTTTGTCAATTAAATTCTTTTCTATCACCTTCCACCCTTTAATTGGGGTTGGCAGAGTATGTATTTTCGTTCCATACTCCTCTATTGTGATATACGTCCTTGACACAATCCATCCATCTCTTTTTGGACTACCTTAATACATTTGTACCCGTCAATCTTGCAGTTTAACATTCTTTTTGTCACGCGACTTTTATCCCTCCTCATTACGTTACGTTCATACCACCTTAATCTTCTTTCTCCCAATTTTTCAGTTTGTTTGTGAACTGTAATGACGGTACTAAAACCAACAAAATTATCCCAGGGATATCATTTATTGTCTTGGAAAAGTGTTAGTTATGGGATTGTTCAATAGTCTTCACGTGATGCTCTAACAGACAGTCAGAGAAAATTCTAAAACTTCATAATTTTCGAAATCGTCTAGTCCAAGTTAGACCTGATTTTCATCTCATTTTAAAATATCACACACTAGCTGCGCCCGCAGTTTTACCCGCGTAGTGATGGAAAATCGTTTTATTTTGGATTTTAATTCACACTATATCTTTATAAATTATAGCCTTTGTGTTATACTGAAGTGTAAGCTATATTACTGTAATGTTTCATCCAAATCCGTACATCCATACATACATTCTTATAAACTTTCGCGTTTATAACATTGATAGAGATTCCACAAATTCGATAACTCATATAATACTCTATACTAGGGATTGGGTACTTTGTACACTCAATTTACACATGTCTTCAATTAACATAGCCGATATCGGGTCGATACCATTAATGGATTTCTTAATTGTTCGCGATAATATAGTTATTAAATTTAGATTATGAGTACTGTAATACATTTTTATCGGAAATCATTGTCCCTTGATAAATACTATCGGACATGTTTTTGTCGTCTGTGATTAATTACGCTAAGATTGTGGTCTCATTGGTCCTGTGGTTTCTTGCGATAGATGTTTCTATCAATAGATCCATTTAGAAGTATGAGGTAGATAACTCTGAATAATAATAATAAAATAAAATAATTTTATTTGTTTATAAAAGAACGTCTATATGTTAAAAAAGATATTTTTTTGTGAATAAATACACAATAATATATATATATATATATATATATATATATATATATATATATATATATATATATATATATATATATATATATATATATATATATATATATATATAATCAAGTTTTTTTTAATTAAGCAAGTTACGGTTGTACATACATACATACATACATGTGAGGGGTGGTGTGTTTCTGATAAAATATATTGGCTCGCTTCGAATAAAAAGATCTTCTTGAAATAAACACTTTAATTACACCTTCAATAACACCTTAAAAACGTCTTACACACACCCTCTTTTGCTTCCGACTTCCGACTATCTCTGTTCATTCTCAATAAATCAATCTTCACATTCATTCATCTCATTCAATCTACACTTGCACACATTAAACATTCTTAACATTCCTACATACATAACTTCACGCCAGGTCCCTTGCGGGGTAGGCACGAACAAGGTTACGGTTGTGTTATGGGTAATATACAACGGTCTACTCTGGGACCGATCCCAGACACCTAGACCGTAGCAAATAACCGAATGAAATTGAAGTCGTTAAAATGAAATAGTTTAAACAAAAAATATTTCATATTTTCTTAAGTTTTCGCGACTAGTAGGTATACATTATAAAACTAGGGTTTTAACGGTTTTAAGCGCGGTAGTTTATTTTTATTATTCCGACTGCTCGGCCACTGTATTACATAAATTTCCGCGCTTAAAACCGTTAAAACGTAGTTTTATTAAAAATATTGATTTAGTTTTATAACACGAAAGTGTAGTACAATCAGCGTCATAATTATAATTAACGATAGTCAAGTAAATCAAATACTTATGAACATCCAAAGTGATCACTAATATCGATACAACTTATGTTGTATAATTAATTGTTTGAACCACCATTCTTATCCAAATATATCTAAACAAATTTAAATTTGAATTAATTCGATAAAACTATGATAATTCATTTGACGTTGTTCGTGTTCCAAATATTTGGTTGGTTTGAACAATTAGACGACCTAAGTTGTATCGACATCAGTGATCACTTTGGATGTTCCCAAGTATTTTATCTTCTTTACTGTCACTAACTATATGACCCTGACTGTACATTGCGGATATTATCTAATATATAAAATTCTCGTGTCACAGTTTTCGTTGCCATACTCCTCCGAAACAGCTTGACCGATTTTGATGAAATTTTTTGTGCTTATCCGGTATCTATGAAAATCGGCCAACATCTATTTTTCATCCCCCTAAATGTTAGGGGTAGTCCACCCCTAATTTTTATTTTTTATTTTTTAGACAAAATTTTTAATTTCTATTTTTTTATGATACAGCATTAAAAGATACATACAACCCTAAATTTTCAACCCTCTACGATCAACCCCTATTTTTTACCGGGCAGGACGACGTCTGCCGGGACAGCTAGTGAATTATAATAATCTCTACACACTTGCCTCGATTGAAGACAGCAAAATTTTCTTCTTGTGGGCCGCTGTTTACGGCAGGGGTATCAGTAGGTCATCTCTGCTTTAAGTAGTGGTTACAGCCTGGGTTTGTACCAAGCTGGCACACTAGAACGTCATAGTGCAGTGACTCTGTCCTAGATTCTCTGGTGTTCTTACCAAGTGTTTTTTCTCTTCGGGACGCAGGTAGGTTTAGTGGGTAGTTCGTCGGCCACTTCCTTCTTTGGAAGAGGGACCGATTCCATACGAGAACCCCACACGCACACGCGGTCCATTTGGTCACAACCAGTATCCATGGCATCCATATCAAAACAAAAAGAAAATATCCCCTTACTTGCTCATTTTCTTCAATGCGTCATCAATTTCATTTATTAAGAAACGACCATTGGTTGAAATTCGATCGTACTGCATTACATTTTTAAGTTTGAATGTTATTGAAGTTATTTTGTCAAATTGTAGACATTCATGCCTCTTTAGACGGTAATTATTTCGTGGGAAACATTTTAGAACTCTTTACCGATAATTTGTATCTCGTGTGACATATGTTCCTGACATTGACAGACTGTCGTTCGACATTGCCTGTATTCTCTAATTTTATTTTTTATTTTGGCGAAGTTGAATTAAGAAGAGTTAGTCAAAATCATCAAGATTTTGTCTCAACGGTAACGGTAATTTAATAATATAAAGAAAGTTTATTTTATGTAGTTTAACGTATTTGTATCATATATTAGCCATAAATTTTAGCTTTCCACACTTCTCTATACATTAACTACAATTATGCAAGTTGAAAATTCTCCGTACAAGCAATCAGCTTAAAATGTGTTACAAAGATTATCCGTGTATTAACATTAGTATAAAGATTTATTTCGGTGAGTAATAAAGTGGTACCTAACTTATCTTAAGGTAATATTTGTAATAATTTCAAAGCTAGAAGAACATTTCTTCGCTATTTCCAACGTACTTTGACAAAGTTTAATTAAACTCATCCGAGTTTGACTTTCCTTTGCAACGGCTGATAAATGACACAGTAAAAGGAATGAGATTGCAATTTACTCAAACTTCCTCTTGGATGTCTTTTTGTAATCATCAACTTCAGAGTATTTCTAAAATACTTATTTCAGTTCCATTTTACGGTATCTAAATTAGAAAATTATATAAAAATATCAGTCGTCTTTTTTATAGCTTGAGTTCAGTAGACGGGCAAACGGTCCACGTGATGGAAAGCGGTTACCTTCGCCTATGGACATTTGCAACAACAAAGGTCCAACAAATGCGCTGCAACCTGGCCCCTAATGCTGGAACACAACTCAAGCTTGTTCTGGCAGCATAATCAAGACCAGAGGAAGTAGCCATTCAGTTGAGCAAATACCCTTAGCATTTGGATGTCTGTTGTTTTGTCGCCTGTTACGACAGGCCACCCGGCCGCAGAAAATTGTATAATTTCTCCGTACCTGCACAGATAAACTGTCCGTCTTGTCTTTCTTCATGTCTATTCAGAGCAGCAACTTCCAATATTTTCAAATCATGACCCCTTTTTGATGAGAACAAAATTATCATTGCCCCGTAGTAACACATACAAGTTATTTTATATGAAATTAGGGTTTCTTTATCGTAGCTTGGTACGCACGAGATACTTTGCCGTTCAAGATTTCCTGCAGGGACCTTGAAGGTATATTATTTCATCGCATATTAAATCTGTTATCGCTAACCATTGAAAGCTTTAGCGCTCACTGAGGAAGGAAGTATCGCCCCTGTTGGGAATATATGGTTGAGAAGTTAATATTTGGAAATATAACAAGTTTTTGCAGTGGAAGCTTAAATGTGAGAGTAACAACTTAATTTTATAATATTTAATATTTTCACATTATATGCTTTTTATATGTACGAGTATGTACTATATGCCGCTCTATCCTTAATACGTCAGCAGTACAATGTCCGTTCCTCCCTTAGGTACGAGTTCACTTTAGCGTACCACTACTATCAACTAGTGCCTCAGTGGTCACGTATTGACTGATGATGTTGCTACTTTCGAGTTCGCCTTATGTAGGAATTCGTGTGTGATTCGTTTCTACCGCCACTACGATTATTTGAATGAAACGGAACTAATATAATTAGCAGCAGTACCCTCCATAAATGTAGTTGGGGAATAAGAAATCAGATACGCCCATGTTTACCGAGAAATTTTAATTATCTCTTAATAATAATACCTCTATACATATAGGCATATGTGACTTCTATCTTTGATTTTTGTTTTTTTTTTCTTAGTGTCTGATGATGTTCCGTTGATGATCACGGTTCAGTCTCGGTCTCGGTCCGATCAAATCTTGATGTGCGTACAATACAACTAGTTTGTGTTCTTCAGTAAATTTTTTTTAACGTTCCAGTACCGGCGCTATAAACGGATCGGAACTAGAGTTATACAATAGGAAGAATACTCTGTTTTTGTTTTTTGAGAATAAGAGGGAGCGAGACTGAACCATGAACCTCCATGAAGTTATTCGTAAGGTACATCAAAGGTCAACACAAAAATTACTAAATTAATGTCACACATAAGAGCCAAAATAACTAATAAGCGTGTTTAAATTCTAAAAACTAAATCTAGAGCTTAAGTTGTAAAAAAAGCGTACGGTACTCGAGTCCGTAGAATTGTTAAAAAAAAGATCCATGAACGGCGTGTGTGTGAATCTAGTCTTAGACGACATGTTCCTTAAAAATTAATACATATAGATAGACCCATTAATTTTGAAAAAAAAACGCCTGTAATATAAACATACACACAATCATGATTATTTTACAAAGATTCCGTTTTTTCCATAATTGCTGCGGAATGCTAAACGACCTCGAGACCGCACTTTCATGAATATTTGATACACAGGCAGTTTGTATTGGCTGCCAGCCAGTTTTCCGAGGCTCAGTGAATTGTAGATATGGGGTGGAACACTACGACGATATAGGTCAACGTGTCAGTCTAGACCAGACGCAATTGTTTCGGTAACTTGTAAGAGAATTCTTGATGGATTATATATGGACAGATAGTTTATAGCAAACTAGTTGTGCCAGCGAAATATCGTTCGCGTCGATATTAGATTGTCACCCTGAATAAACACACTAAATTCATGAACGTAATTGAAAAGTAGCTAATTTGGGTTATAATTTATAACTGACTAGTTAACCCGTGCCCACTTCGGTGGGTATCATTTAATTAAGTTTTATAACCTTTAATTAATTCATAAGCATAGAAAGCACTCGCAATGCCTCGTACAGGGATGTTCGCAATTCCTGAGTGGAACATCATTGCTGTAACTTATTTGACAGGTGTTCCCGTACCCACTTCGCTGGGTTTTACACCCGTTTTTTTAGATGTGTAGATTTAATTTAAATAATTATGTTTTAAATGATAAGTCGTTGATTGAAAGTTTTCTTTGAGTTTTTCAATAATAACAAGAACGAATTGATGACTCCAAATGTGATTGTAGAGTGTTACGTGTTACATTTTTACTAGGCCTATAGTTTCTTCTTTCTTCTCCTTCAAGGCCGATAGCACATTGACAGCACCTCTGCTATTGCTAACGTCCATAGGCGTGTCTGATATGCTTCAACAATAAAAATAAAATAAAAGTTATGTGCTTCTGAAATTTGGCATAACGTGATACAGAATACCTACCTATTGTTTTGGAAATACAGGTTATGCGCGTAAATTCATATTCAAAGCTTACTTTTTCGTCATCGGGTATCATAAATACATACATATATAACTTCACGCCAGGTCCCTTGCGGGGTAGGCACGAGCAACAGAGCGCCATTCAGGCTTATTCTTACACACCTCACTTGCTTCTTTGACGTTCATAGCTCTTGTCATGCACACTCGTCGGTTCTTAAGGCTCCTGACATCACCTTCTGCTAATACACGATCAATTTGATCATGGAAGGTGTGTCGTGACCTTCCGCGACTTCTGCATCCATCCACTTTTGCATTGTATATCTGTTTAGTCATTCTTTCATCATACATTCTTTTTACATGCCCGAACCACCGGAGTATCAGATATCGGCTCAATATTACTGGATCTTGAATTGGATCAGTGGTATCGGATCGTTTATACCAGATATTAGAATCGGAAAGGACATTCGGTAGGTTACTGAAGTTCAACAATTCATATATCATCTTCAAATTGTTGTTACCTTGAAAATTTGGTTGGTAACTAAATTTTCAAGTGTATCAACTCTTGTGAAATTCAAATAACATTATGATTTAAAGTGATTATTTGATTGTGAATCAACGTTTACACAAGTTTTATTCGTAAAATTAAATATATAATATTGATATATGTCATTTGTTATTTAAATTATTGGACATGTTAATAAGCACATGACTCATGTAGGATATCATCCCATACAAATATTTTTTTAGTATTTAAAATTTATTTGGAGATGTATTCGTATTTTTGGAGTCCCATAATTCAAGTAAAATATGTGTAGAATTTTACGGTCTTATCCCATAAATGACTATTTGTTGAAACTACATTCTAACGGTTTTAAGCGCGGTCATTTATTTGTTTTTATTATTCCGACATTTCGGTCATTTTTCAATAGAAGTAGCGACACGTCGGAATAATAAAAATCCAATAAATTGCTGCGCTTAAAACAGTTGAAACGTAGTTTTAATCATAGAGTATGTGTGTCATAGTTGATTGACTATCTGAGGGATTGCTCGGACTAGAGAAAGATTTGAATTGAAATCTTCAAAATGACATGGAAATAAACGAGAGTTAAATAACGATTTCGACTTAATGAATTATTTTCGCACATAGAGTTTTTTTCATGTATGAGTCGAAAGAGTGCTGAAGATCCTCCATCTAGTAGTACAGTTTATTTATCAAATGAAGCGGCAGTCAGCTATTATCACTTGGGGGTTCTTCACCATTCAGTTCCCCCGACTTGATTAATACGCCTGAATACACCCGCTCGTTGCAGCCGACCTACATTTTGTATACAGCGATGTAGGGCTGAAGTTACAAGTTCAGATGTAATATATTTATAACTTGGAATAAGAAAATTAGGTGATAAAATGAATATGTAGATAGATATATAGAAAAACCAGAAAAATAAAATTCCGCTGCTAATAGTCGGAGGCAGTTTAAAAAAAATCGTTAGTGAAATTAAAGTGTTTTAACGCGAACGATCTCTAAGAGTTGCTCTTAGGGACCTTAGTAGTTGCGCTATGTATTTATATTGTTACTACCTGACGCCGACAAAAGACAAATTCACACCTGCATATCTGTAGACATTTTATTACCTTTTCGGCATTTGGACTTCTTTTGTTTACTTTGTGTTTAAAATTTGTGATTAGATAAACAGCCCATTGTGTATTGTATAATCTTTTATGGTAGTCATTAGCCACGTGTGATTCTAGGAAATTCAGCCCAGCCGGTATTCGGCCAACATATTGTATTTGCACAGTATAAAGCAATGCCCCAATAGAGGGATTAGGTTGTCTAGCGATAGCCACAAGCGAAGCAAGACGCTACTGATGGTCTTTGCGCGTGTGATTGAATCGTGCATTACGTTTGGACTGGTTGTGTACAGTTATATTTGTACCTGTATTATACGTGTTTGTATATTTCTAATAAATTCTATAATAATTCCAACGGCATTTTAATTTGAGTCCTGCAACTCGTAACAATATTAATAAAGCATATTATATTTATTTATTCTGAGGCATCGATAGCATTTACACAGCCACTGTAGTCAGAATTGTTTGAAACAGAATTGTCATTATAGTTTAGTAAACTTTGGTAAATAAAAGTAGATTCATACAACACAGACTCGTCTAGACAACCCTTAAATGCAGCTCAGCGAAAAATTGTAGGTTATTAAAGTGGCCGATGGCTGTTAGCGTTTTGCGGAGATTGCAAGCCTCAAAACAAAAAAGTGCCCTGCATTTTGTTTTCGTCATCACTGCGTTTTCACTTCGCACAATGGACCAGTAGAGGATCATTGTATAGTGATGCGTTTTGTTTTTAGTATTTTTTGTTTCTCTTTGCGTTGATTTGCATCGATTATCTATATCTATGCTAGTATTATAAAGAGAACAGATTTTTATTTTTGTATGTTTGTAACGAATAAACTTAAAAACTATTAGACCGGTTTCAAAAATTCTTTCACTATTAGGATACTACATTATCCCAGATTAATATATGCTATTAATATAGGGATTCCTACTAAAACTTCAAAAATATAACGCAAGATGTAAAAAAAATGTATTTGAGTGGGTCCGGGAGTGGGTTACATTCACAATTAGAGCCGGCAGGTGGCGCTGGAATCGGGTACTAGATTTTTATTTTTTCAGGGCAGGGCAACGTCTGCAGAAACCGCTAGTTCCATATATAATGTATTTTATGTTTAAGTGGATATTTTTTTATTGTTAGAGTACAGCAGATAGACTGACGACCCACCTGATAGGAAGCGTTTATCGTCGCTGAATAAATTTCATGATAAAAATAACTTATGTGATAATGCTCAAGGAAAACTTCAGCTGGGAGCTCATTCCAACGGTCTATTGGGTGTTAGAGAGACGAGCTCTAGAACTGTTGCAAACACAAAGTTAACGGTTTTAGGAAATGGTTATGAACGCCCATCCAATGACGAGCGGTGCGATGGTAGAAATAAGACGAAGGTACCATTCTAAACAGTTGCTCGGAATAATCCCCTTTATACAGACGGTAGAAAAGGCAAAGTGATGTGTAGTCTCTCCGAAGGTCAAGCGCATCCAAGCCATCTGTGTGTATAGGATCGTCGATAACGCAGACAGCGCGATGTTTGTTTGAGTTCAGAGGATTAAGCTGATAAACAGGTGGCCCAGCCCATACATGTGAGCAATACATTTATGCGGCCTCACCTGCACTTTGGTTCAAAGCGTTGATATGGTGTAAAGTACTGCTTGGAGCGGTTGTGCACTCCCAACTTCTTGGAGGCCAGAGATTGATAGAAAACCAAAGAGAAAGAAATAAATTATAATTACATATACCACCAAGCTTCTCAGCCGTTAGACCAAGATACGTATATATATATAAAACTATCATACGTCCAATATTGATGTACGGATGCGAGGCTTGGACGCTAACACTGAAGGAAGAGAACAAGCTGTTAGTGACTGAAAGAAAGGTTCTAAGAAAGATCCTGGGTCCGACACGGGGAAGCGATAGCAACTGGCGGATCCGTAAAAATGCCGAAATCAAAGAAGTGGTGGACGAGGCCAATATAAAAGGCGAGAGCAAGGCACATCGCTTGTGCTGGTTTGGCCACCTACACAGAATGGGGGAGGATCGCGCGGTGAAAAGAGCCTATCTGCGTAGACCAACGGAACGGTGACCAGTTAGAGGGACGTAGTGGAGGCTGATCTGCGCGAGATTCATGTTGATGACTGGCAAGAGACAGCGCTGAACAGGAAGGAGTGGAGTATTCTCATTTCGGAGGCCAGGACTCATTTTGGGTCGGTGAGCCGCAGCAGTTAGTTAGTTACATATACCACCATCGCCTCTCCAAATGAGCTATATTTCTGCCAGGAGGTGAAGTGGCAGCAATACCTAGTTATTGGATAAAGAAAGATAACTCCACTAAAATAAAAGCGACAGTAACATTTATCCAACGTTGCCCATTAAGCTATACCCCGAGCCGTTTACACGCCTGCTTGATTGGCATTCCGCCAGTATTGCCGTTGTCCGACTAATTGGCGGGCAGAACCGTGAAAGTTAAATTGACGATGAAGAGTAATGGTTGCCAGCCATCGCCTGTCTGATGTGCATCTGGTTAAGTAAAATTTAGAAAATTAAGTACGTTACCCCCTTTGTTGTGAACCCCTTAATTTTTTTCTGTAATACTACTGTTGTGGTAGTTGAAGAGACGTATCGTGATTTTATATAGAAATATCCTGGTTTTGCGTTATTTCAAATATATAAACTCAATAAACACAAGAGTGCATGACAAGAACTATGAATGTCAAAGAAGCAAGTGAGGTGTGTAAGAATAAGCCTAAATGGCGCTCTGTTGTTCGTGCCTACCCCGCAAGGGACCTGGCGTGAAGTTATGTATGTATGTATGTAATAAACACAAAAATGGATATCTAATGCGTGCATTCCTCTCAATAATTTTCACTCGACATGTCAATCTCATTCAAAATTCTATTCTATAATGAAAAATATGTTTTAAACTAATGAGTCTGCAACAACTATAACTATTAAGATTTCTTAATACCTTGAATAAATTGACAGGTTGCCAACAATTGTCAGTTTACCCTATAGGCCTTAGAAATGGCACCGACATTATTTTCAGTATTTTCACTATTTAATGTCATAATTGACTGGAATATTTTGAAATTCGAAATAGTGTATAAAAACTAAGTAAAGTACCTGGCACTTTGTTAGGTTAATATATAAAGCTGAAGATTTTGTTTGTTTGCTTGAACGCGCTAATCTCAGGAACTACTGGTCTGAGTTGAAAAATTCTTTCAGTGTCAGATTGCCCATTTATCGAGGAAGGCTATCTTGACGCTGGGACCAAACTTTTTTTTAACTATTCCACGCGGACAAAAAAGCGGGCAGAAGCTAGTAATTTTTTTTTATGATACCTGAGACGAAACAAAAAGACGAAATGAAACTGTAGACTGACCTACGTGAGTAAAAGCATCAAATGAAGTAAAGCATTTTATTATACTTGTGTGCGTAAACTTATGCAGTATGCAAGTGGTTTGCGTGATTAATAGTAATATATCCGCTAGTAACTATTTCACCTTTATCTATACTAATCTGATTATTTAATACTGATTTCTGGTACCGTAGTGCAGCGCAAATGGAATCCTATTCGATAATCGGCACACTTTAGCCGGCATCACTTTCAGAGTCTGAAACTCCTTCTTCTTCTTTCTTAATATGTAACCTCATTAGTTTCTTTGAAAAATCCTGTAAGGCTTTGGAACTCGCTATCTCAAAATATAAAACAAGCGAAGTCTGTGCATTCATTTAATGACCTCATGAAACAACTCAATCTCAAATTTGTAACTGAAAATAATGTTATTTACTTGTATGCTTGGGATGATGTTGTTTGACGACACACAACTTGTATGTTTAGATAAATATGTATTTATGCTTTTTTTAATATGTTTATATTGTAATTTATGTAACACTAGGTGACCCGGTGAACTTCGTACTGCCTGTTTTCTGAATTCCTAAAATGACACAAAAACAAAATTATCAAATTCGGTCTACGTGGTTAGGAGGATTCTAGCACCCGATCTCAGCGCAACTTACTGGTTTTAATTATGAATCTTAACCAGGGGAACCGGGAACCCACTCAAACACACAACAATAAAATCAACAAAATCGATCCAGGTGATAAGGAGGATTCTAGAACCCGATCTCAGAGCCACCTACCGGTTCCAATTGTGCATCGAAACGATCCTGGGACCCACTCAAACACACACAAAATTTCATCAAAATCGGATGTATAGTTTATCGAATCTATGAAGGACATACAGACAAACATTCATTTTTATATATCTTGAGATAATACATATTGATAAATCTTGAGATTTTACCCCGATCCATACCAAGTTTCTGTCGATCCAAAGATTGTCTGGAAGAGTTCGCTTCCAGCGATAAGACCGTCCATTGTACTTATCATTACGATTGTCTGTTTGAGTTTATTTTGTAACTTTGTGTGCAATAAAGTATACTCTATTCTATAAATGACTGCGATATAATTTTTTAAATTTTTTTTAAAAATTTAAAAAAAAAATTTAAAATTTTTTAAATTTTTAATTTTTTTTTTATTAATATAAAAATGTATAATATGGAAATAATTTCTGAAATAAATGAATTATTATTATATATACCTACATGACTGACGTGATGTTCTCATGAGAGTTCCATTTTGGCCAAAAGTCTACGAAATCCTAAAAGGCAGTAAGTATAAGCTTACCAAGTTCTCGTAGCTTAAACATTTTCCATTGCGAATTTCAGCTATATGCACTTAGCTTGTGTTCAACTCGAAAACGTTTTAATACACGTGGGCGTACGTGCATAACTTGTGTGTTTATTTCGTTACGGTCTGCTACAATTTGCAAGATGCACTATTCAGAAGTATATACAGTGTGGGAGGTAGTTCGTTTTTCCTAACAAATAACACTGCCAGGTATGTTCAGTTCACGGATCATTTCGTTTTAGTGCATAGGTTTTAGATTTTACTTTTTAATAGTTTACTCCTGAAGAATCGTTATTTACAGAAAGCTCCCGGTATGGAAATTTTATGAGAACTACAATAATACAAACGTTAAATTGTTTTCATTGTACAATTTCTAACTTTAATGCAATGATATAAGATCTAAAAAATACCTAAATTTTGAAATAAGAAGGTCTTGTAATCTCTCTCTTATTATACAACAAGAGAGATTACAAGACCTTCAAATTCAAAGACAATCGACCTTAAGGAGTAAACTTCAGTCGTGCTTCGGAGCTGACAAACAATTTTGTTTTTAACTATATGGAGAGAAAAGTTTGTGAAAATTAATTGCAATTATTTTTAGTTATGGGTGTAACTTTCCGCAAATGTTTTTATGATACGTTTATTTACCAGATATATGTAATACCATGATACATTTTATTTGACACGTGATAGGTCATTTGCCTGTATAGATGGCTATATGTGCCACTGTTTTTACTGTTTCCCGTTCTCTGACTCGTACTGGTATGTCGCGTTGATTTATTGGTGTAGGTATTTGTTAATTAATGCGCGGTTCTTATATCCTAATGATCGTTCATTTGCCTTACTATCGGTAAAAATTTGACATAAGCTCAATACAAGTAATGTCAAAATTCAATCGATGGTAGTGCAACTGAATGAAAATAGTAAGGAACCGGCCATATGACGACCGATTCAGTCTTGAAACCATCGTCTGCGAGTAAAAACAATCTAAATTCATCGAGATATTTTAACGATCGACTTAATGTCTCACAATTTGTTTGCAAATGCAGCAAAATTCTACTTGTCCAGTATAGATGTGTAGCTACTACAAGAAATTAATTATACTTGTCTATCTGTGCTATAAACATTTGCGACTTTAGTCTACTTGCGGAGTTTGCTAAGCGTCTCAGACGGAAACTCTGTAACTAGGTTCTGCAACTGGTTATCTAAATGTATGTGTGTTCATCATTCGTAATATTTGTTCAGTTGTACGCAGTTGGTGAAGAGTGGGCGTCTTAGGCCGCGTCGTCTTAGACTGCGGAATATAGGACTTAAATGTAGTTTCTTGCAGTTTCTGGAAATAGTATCCAGTTTTTATGAATGTTCATTTTTTAGAATATTTTTCATCTAACTAAACATAAAGCCGGACTCGTATAACTTCAATCCCATTTTCTTTGATGAAGAGATATCCGATTGAAGACCCACCGCGGTGGTAAGGCGATGGGGGCGTGTGGGTGTCGCCGAGTTCGAGTGATAATAGGTTCACCAAAGAAATGCTATACCTACCCACCGAGTCTAAGATATCCACTAAAACCCACGCCAAAGCCACGGGCGGCCTGACCACTGCGGCCTACGTACGGTGGATCATCGGCATCTTCCACTGCCAAGAGACCTTTCACCCCATCCTCAATCAAAATCTACATTCTTGACCAAAGCAAAGTGACGGAGTTCTTGCCAAACCTGAAAAGTCTTATAACGAAAAACATAATCCTGCTGCTGATTCAGCTCCTCGCCCCGCTCTCACTGTATTTCTACACTAACACTAAGCCGTCCTGGATAATAATTCTGCAACGCTCGCTAAATAATTATCTAAATGGATTTTTCCGAGGCACCCGTCTGCAGATTTATATTTGAGCTTGAAACGTAAGTTTTGATTTGCGGAATACTGTAGTTGGAAAAGAATTTCTGCCCACTAAGTTTGTAAACTCTAAGCAAATACATCAATCACATCAATAATTGTGATCTAGCGGTCTAAGGATATTGATTCTCCTATTTCATTTAAGGTGAGATTCAGCGAAGGGTCAATATGTAAAAGGAACTTTCGGTTAACTTTCGACGTCTTAGACTTATTGTGGAATAATTATTCTTATTACATGCCTTAGAGCAGTGTTTTTCAACGTGTGGGTCGCGAAGTCTGTTTAGGGGGGTCGCGACGCATTCGATGTAAAAAAATTGCGTACCTTAATTATGAGAATGAATAAATATGTTGGATTGAATATTTATCTCAAAATAAAATACATGAAAAAAAGCAACAGGGAGGGTCGCGAGATATTTCTTCATACTAAAGAGGCCGTGTCATGAAAAAGGTTGAAAAACACTGCCTTCGAGCCACTTCTCCCAGGATATCAGTGTCGAACGGTTTGACTTGAGTTAATTTAATTCGTGCAATGAGTGAGAGTTTCGATGGCCTAATTGCCCCTATTCTACTCACTTATCTTATCCTCTTTATCCCATTTCTCCTGTCTGATCGCTCTCTCCCATCCCTTCATGTCTGGTTTTCGACCGAACAGTCCGGTTTTCTGTGTGTTCGTCCGGTGAAGAAACCGGGCAAAAGGTTCTCCGGTATTAAAGTAAGTTCGTTCATTATCTGGCGACCTCTGCTCTCTCGCCGTAAATACCTACTGTTAAAAGTGAATTGTGCCTTTTCTGTAATATTAATGCTAGTTGCACTGGATTCACATATGCCATCTCAGGTAATAAAACTTCATTAAAGCAGTGGCATAGAATTTTAAATTTATGATAAAGTAGGTTGGCTCTTAATTTAGCATTATATGCAATATTATTACCTAAAAAGTCAATTTTCAGTAAATTTATGTTAATAAAAGAATAAACTGGTTTGGTTTTTTTCGAACATATCTGGCAGCCCTACTACTGTTACATTTTAAAGGCTGGTAACGCGTTGCCTTCGCTCTTGGTGTTGCAAACATTTATAGGCGACGGTAACCACCTCCAATTAGATGGGCCTGACTGTTTGTTTGTCAGGTTCGCAATATAAAAATACTTTGATCCGGTTTGACTAGGACTGACCCGTCGTTGGCTGTTGCATTTATCTTAACAACATGCAATCTGTGTGTTTAATTGCATATTTAATTATGATGCTCTAATAACATTTAAATATGTACTTCTTGCAGCTCTTACTTTGGCGGCATATAATCCTTTAATGTTAATTTTGACTCGAACAGCATGAGACAAATACATGCTGGTAAACACGTGATCACGTTCTCGATGTGTATTTTATGTGCTGGAGACATGTAAATGAATATTACTCTGTCACGACAGTACTGTCGGCCGCGTCTGCAGAGAAAGTGAGTGAAACACCTCAATTTAGTATAGTTAGCGATCAGAGTTTAAATAATATAGCTATTCAAATAACCGTGGCTAGAAATCGGAACAACTTCGACATAATAAAAAACCTTTTGTTAGTTTAATGCAAAAAGTTTGAATTCTATGGGATGCAGATTGCTGTCTCACGGCTCGAACTCAATTAGAGAATGAATTGGAGAATAGCAGCCGGTAATGAAATGAAAAGTTTCTTTAATTAAAAGTGAAATAATGAATCGAGTTTCATTTGTTCGGGATTCATTTTCATTGACCGATAACTCAGTCGATATGCAGGATGGAAATAACAACTAATGAAAGTCATAAGTCGAACGAAACTTCGAAACGACTAATAAAATTCACAAGTACATATTAAAGCTAACGGGATGCAGACTACCTACAAACGTCTGTTTAGTGCAGTGAGTCTACTCTTTCGAAGCAAGTCTCAAACGTGCAGAGAGCAATATCTCCAGTCATCAGTACCGTGGACCCCATCGTCTAATGAATCGGTATCCCGCATAGAAGCTCTTTGACGTGGCAAAAGGGGAATAACCAAGGCTCTATGCAGACCCTATCGACCCGGAGGTTCTCTCGGCATACGAGCTCAATGATTTAGTTTAACAGATCGTAATCTCCTCTCTCCTCGTAATCTGCATGCAAACCCCTACCGACCAATAGAAATTAAGTCTAGTTTTTTTATTACGAATCTAGCAAACAGACAGATAACCTGTGTAATGAAGAGTGGTTACCGTTGCCTAAATAAATTTTCAACACTAGGAGCGAAGACAATGTGTTGCCAGCCTTTTTGATGGGATAAAGAAAATAAAATGGAGGGGTCAGATAGGAGAAATGGGAGGGAGAGGATGTGATAGGAAAGATGGGATAGGGGTGGGGGAAGTGGGCTATCGGAACACTCACTCAGTTGTACGAAAAACGATGGTTATGGAATTCTATTTATTTAAACGATCATTTTATGGTACTACTCGACTAAATATAGCCTTTTTGTGATAAAAGTTAAAGAAGAATTATCTGTGAGTATATTCTCTGAAGTTTCATTTCTACTGCGTGTGAACTGCACACACACTTTTTTTATACATGACAGATTTATATCTCCGAATTTTAGGGTATTCACAATTTTGCCATTAACGCAAACATGGTTCCAAGGATCTCTATAATGGAATCTAGATATATGATTTAAAAAAATAGAAATAACTAAATTCTGTCGCTTACTATGTTTTTACATAACAATCTCTATTTGGCCTAAATTTACATATACGCGTGAGAATATAGTCGAGCCTTATTATCAATTTAAATCATCTTATATGCATTGTCCCTAAATATTTTTTTCTACGATACATTACACTCGCGTAATTATTCCTTGACAGTGACCGTGTGCCGCTCGTACACGCCGTTCATGCGCTCGCGCACTTCGTCACGGTGTAATCGTCATATAAAAGCAATTGTGTATGTTATAATAAATTTCCAATTGGACTTTATGCACTACCAGTAGAGTTTAAACTGGTTTGTTTTGGGTATGTTTTTTAATTTTCATTTTATTCGCGAATTAAATGCCTGAAAAATATTTTTAAATTATTCGAGTAATTGTATACCGTAACGTGGCTTTAATATTACTATATCTCAAGATCGGTTAAAGAGCTAATTCACACTAATTAATGGGGCTTATGATCTATTAAGTCAAAGTAAATAGTGTCAGTATTCTGAATATCGAGTTAAATTAATTGTTATGTGCTTATTATATATTAATACGTGAAGCAAAACTTTGTAGGTACCCTTTACGAGAAATTGCAAGGACGAAGGAGGATGAA
Organism: Dendrolimus punctatus; assembly: GCA_012273795.1. NCBI lineage: Eukaryota > Metazoa > Arthropoda > Insecta > Lepidoptera > Lasiocampidae > Dendrolimus > Dendrolimus punctatus. The sequence goes on from CM022550.1 coordinate 14,940,306, forward strand.
ATTGCGCACACTTATAGCTTATACAGAGAAGGAGTGCAGATACTATTTTTTTTAAACTATGCATAAAGAATACATTAAATCAATAAACACATTACGCAAACTACCATGTATTTGACACACACACGCATATATGTATGTATACTCTTTTGTTTATTGTTAAAGTCAAATCAACAGTGTAGCCTTAGCGAAATCTGTGATTAAAGAAGTATAATCTTTGACAACAGAACCTTAATAATGTTCAAACTTATAATTTAAATTAATTATTATGGTCGAATTTCGACCACAGGCGACCACTCGTATAACATGAAAAAACTCCAATTCTATTCTAATTACAGTCAATAATGTAATAGAAGAAGTACAATAGAAGACAATCTGAAATTTTCTAAATGCTGCTTAACGGAATAATTGTCATTCTCTGGCTATTTGAAACATACTTTTTTACACTACATGTTTAACAAATTGAAAATCTTTAATTAGTTTATTTTCAATTGACATGATTTGGTATAAACAAATATGTTTCAAATAATGAAATCATATCGGGCTCGGCCTCGAGGCTATTCGGAGTTAGTTCGAACCCTCCAGCAACCATCTCCTATTTTTGTTGGGCCCAAGATTGTCCCAGCCTTCCTCTCTACGACTAACAATTGTTCTTCTTTAAGTATAAATATCCAGGCTTCACAGCCGTACGTCTCGGTCTTATGACAGTTTAGTAGATGCGAATATTAGTATCTTTATAAGATCCCTCGTATCTAGGAACATAGACTCAGTTCAAGGAATCATTTTTAACTCGACGATGTTTGACGTAGAGTAAGCAACGTTTATAGACATCAATGAACAAACTATACATGCGACTGTACATGGTCGTTGTGTCGTAAAACACCATAACATTTCATCTTTGTTTCGCAACTAATGCGTCTCTCGCACAAAGAAGACGAAACCAGTAAACGCCAGACGTTGGAAGCGTATAAATCTAATTACACTTGTAACAACATAACAACTTGTCCCTCTCTCACTTATGAGAAATGAGTGAGTAATAAATGACACTGTATTTTTTGGGACAGAAATCTACGGCCATATGTCAACATCTTAGAGAGCTGTTACACGCGATCTTTTAACGTGGCATTTTGGTCTCAGGGCTTTTAGATTAAAATTCAGTCGTGAATTGATCTTGGAGATAATAATAAGTAAAATGTAAAAGGTTTACGAATGGAAGGCATAGAATAATTTTAGAGTTTGTACATTTGATTTAGATTTGGGAACTTTCTGGAAACCGAACCTTAGTAAGTTACACGAGTTGATATTATTATGACGATTGGAAATGAAGATATTGTATTGAAACATTTTATTTGATTCATTATATGTATATATATAATCATTAAAAATATTTCTTTAATTAAAATTGTAATATTTATTTTATGCATTACGATTTTATTCTTGTACAGGTCTTTTGCTCTGCCTAGTAATAGGAATAATAAAGAAAGAATATTTATAGTTACAGCGGATAGTCAAAATTGAATGATAAAATTAATAGGAAATAGTGGCAGTTTCTGTCACTATTTCACGCCATGGTCTTTATACTTATACAATTATACATATTACAATACATTGATGATTCGATGCTTCTTATGTCGTATTTCACATAACGTAGAGGCAAGTACAAGGCCTAAATATCCTCACGGCTATGTAAGGCAAGTATCTAGCGGTTTATAAGCGTAGTGACCACATCAATAAATAAATCGCAAACGACAATGATCTGTGGTAAAATCAGCAGTGTATACGGTACCTTAGAATGTTGTTCCAGATATTATCCTACGTCGAGCAAATATTTGATATAGATAGCGTAAAATATTTTTATATCTGTTACGAAAGCGGTTTGGCTCGTAACTTCTGAAGCTAAAATATTGATGTTGGAGTATACTTATGTTACTGAATAAACTGTCCTGAAAATGTAGTTATATAAAATTTAACCTTTTGATAACGTAGGTGTACAATTAATTAACCGATTTAAGAGCAAGCACATGACATTGTTTTTTAAGTATTTAATTATTTTAAACTTGTTTTCATATTACAATAAATGTCAAGAAGGTAGGCTAGAAAATGTTATGCTCTACAAGTTTTGTACAACATGCGAATATCCTTCGATACACAGAAGCAACAGCAAGCGATCTTAAGACGCAGACATCTGATCTAAATAGAGTTCTGAGACAACTTTTAGAATATCTAAATAAAGGATTTTACAAGTTTATAGCTTATTGGCTTTCATTCCAAGATTTATTCCCTTTTTCGTCTTATTTGACAGGACTATAATATGGGTAGATGAACATATACTTATCTTTCATTTTATTGTCCTTAAATGTGTCGCTGTTTTCTTCAAGAACAATAGGTACATAATATGTATATAATTTATGATATGCTCATATACCTAGTTATTTTCCTAAGATTTTGACGGATTCAAGGGCAGCAATCGAAGAAAATGGACAGAAAACTATGTTACAATCTGTTTCTCTTAGGTGATTGATAATACGCCATTTCGCTTTAACTCTTATCTGTTTCAAAAAGTTCATTTTTTTCTTGCTTAGGCTTTTCTACTGAAGTAAAGCAAAAAAGTTTTTTTTAAATGATAACACCGTAGTTCTTACCAGTGTTGCTACTATAAAAATGAGTGCTCGCACTAAAGTTCAGTTCTCTTTGTTCGCAGCTTCTCCCAAAAGGTGGACGAGGAGGAGGGGGGTGGCGGGGTTGCTCTCCATCCACCGGACGGCTTCTATTCCCATCAGCATTCGATTCACAGCGGTCACCATGGCCACCATGCCGAGCCTGACAGGGGCTACATGGAGGGGAATAGATACGTCACAGCTGTACACCGACCGTTGCCTGGTAAGTTCTCGTTATTATAGTAGAATTATTTTCTCCGTGCAGTTTGGGTCATAAATCAAACTCGGCCCCGACTAGGGCGGTAAGCATGTTGCGCGGGCGCAACGCCATTATCGATAAAAACTCATTCTTATCAAAGAAAGATTATCTTATGAAACTCATTTTTATATTTTTTGCTGTTAATTTTAAAACTTAGATATAAGTATTTACATTTATTTTTAATATAACTTGTTACATTCTAAACTTTTGTACTTATAGTTTTTTATACATAGATACCTAATTAATAATTTATTTAAATCATTATTATTCTTATTTTAATAATACGTTGTTTTATCTATATATTTTTCTTTCATTTATATCACTAACAAAATGACAAAACTAAATACACTATCGATAGCGCTTATCGACAACAGTAATGCCTATCACTATGCCTGCCCATAAGGCCCGTGAGTGGAAGAGAGCGAAATACTCGCTTCACTACTCCGATTATTTATGACCCAAACTGCACGGAGAAAATAATTTTACTATAGACTTCCTTACATTTTAATAAAATGTAACCTAACTAACTCCTCAACGGATCTTCTCCAAACCTTAAAATAGGTAACTATAAAGTAAGTGGAGACCCATCGTATCTGTCTACCTCATGGTAAACAGACGTGATAATATATTTAACGACTACATAGAATTCTTTTAACTCGTACTTCAAAAGTTTGTAATGTTTTTTCTATTGCTGAAATACAGTAGACACGTTAACGATCAACTGATGGAAAGTCGTCGCCGACGCCTATGGATGTTTGCAACACTAGGGCAACAAGCTGCGGCTTCAAATAAATTTTATAACGCCCTTCTTAAATAACACCATATCGTGTCTAAAAATGAGTTTAAATACGGTATTTTTATAATGGACGACCTAATTTTAATGAGACGCAGGTGCTACAATAATTCTCGCCCCATATCCTCATAGCGTCTGTAACGAGCCCTTTACATGAAGAGAATTTATCGCACGTTTTGGGACGCAAATTGTATACTATTTTTGTAGGCGATACTCTATAGACAATAATCGCATTGACACGTTTGCATTCAACCAAAAAACAAAAACTCACCTTTTTTTTTTTTTTTTTTTATTGCGGGAGATCAGCAGACAGGCAGACGGCCCACTTGATGGACAGCGGTTACCATCGCCTATGGACATTTGCAACACAACAGGTGCTACGAATGCGCTGCTGCTCTCTTTAGGGAGCCTGGAACCTGGTCACTAATGCCGGAACACAACACAAGGTTGTTATGGCGACATACTCCTAGCAGAGTACCTGCGGGCGTGTAAGGCGACACACGTCTAGGACCAAGGTGGTGATGGCAAGTACTCTAGACCAGGGGGTGGTAGCCGTCCAGTCGGGCCAAATGCCCTACCACCTGGCTGTGGGTTGTTTTGTCGCCTCTTACGACAGGCCGCCGGGCCGCAGGAAATTGTATTCTTTCTCCGTTCCTGCACGGATAAAATTCACCTTCGAGTATGTCATATGATAATCGTAAGTTAATTATCACCAGGAGTTTTGTTTACACTACGGCACAAATCGCATTGAGATATTTTTGCCTACGATATCTCGACTTGTCTAAACTAGAATTTGTATGACATTTGTTCATGTACATGCGAGTATCGTACAAATCAGTTTGAAGCGATTTGAATGCGAGACTTCCCTTTCGAGCTCGGTGATGAGCACGGTATTTTCTATACACAGAGAAGTCAATATTCAATGACCAGGCGATTATCGCTCTTCCACGTACGATATCGTATGTTTAGTTTACATGACAATCTTTTTTTCTTGCTTTCGACAATCGTTTTTGGAGGCAAGAAACTGTCTTTATGTAAATGGCCCTTTAATGTGAAAACTAGTGTAATTTTATATATAGCACTTCATCTTTTATGTGATTACTGATTTCCCTTATCAGTCTCGTTAATGATATAATACGTATATGTATTTTTATATAGTGCTATATTGAAATACATGTACGATCCTACCTCATTATGCATATTTACAAATTAAATGTAGAGATTTTAAATGTGAAGATAGAATCTTTAATCACTGACAAAATATACATACTATCTCCCACTCATAATTCGATTATCAAAAACACTTGTTTTAACTCAATTTTAACAAGCCGATAAACCACATATAACTAATATGAATAAAAGGACTTTATTTCCTTTGTATATCTATTTCCTACAGATAGCCTGGAAGTCTATATTTATTCTCATTTAATTTAACTAACGAATCTGACTTTTCTACTACTGTAGATAAGGAAAATTATTTCAGATATTATTAAGATTCGATCACTAAATTTTACACGTGAAACATGTCATCCATACTCAATACTCGTCCATTTATTGCAACACATATTATGAAACAGTGTTACAAGTTCATAATAATCGTAGTAGAGTATACTATTATAGTACCAAAAGGTATTGGCAGAGCGGATTGATGTATTTCCGCGTACTATATATAATAAGTCGTCTGTAAAAAATTCGTCTATAGTGTAGTAGCATTTCATGCCAATATATGTTTCAGCTCCTTTATAAAAATGTCGTCTTTTGAGTTTTTTTTTAATTTAAAAGGCAATTTTTATACAAATTCTTAATGCGTGTTGTTGTAATTTTAAGTCTGCCATATTGATGATGAATAATTGTTGCTATCCACAGCATTAAATCATTCGAACTCGTCATGCTCGTCGGCGTCGAACGCGTCAACCGGCGCGGGGCTGTGCGCGGGCGCACAGGAACCGGCGCCGCCGTTGTACATCGCCGCGCCGCCAGAGGGCTTCGGCCTTGCAGTTCACACCAACAGGTCGGTGGATTAGAAACTTGTTCTGTTGTCTTTTATGAGAATTCAGTTTTGATTACGGTCCACTTATAACTTTGCCATCGAATTTACATCAATTCCCACAAGCCTTCAAAGAGCGACGATGGATTTCCAGAAATACATAAATGACATCCTGATATTTCAGACTTCGTAGGTGAACTTTGTGGTATTGAAAATGGAAATAGATGTGAAGGCAAATATAATGCCATAATGCGACAGTGTAAGAGGAACATATTGGAGAGAAGGCATTAACGAGTTACTAGGACTATGATTCACTATGCTAAACATACCTAGATCAATCAAAAAGTTCTTAGAATTGCATATATAAAATATTTTTGGGAGCAGGTCCATATTCAAATAAAGGGTGTCAACCACACAATATTTAACCCAACTGTCACTTTTCTTGTCAATTCGTTCGCATGTAATAAATTGTTTTGCGCAATGAGTTGCTAAAAACGCAGATTATGGATAAGTGAGTTACGTGCGTTAATAAAATATCTTTTTAAGGTTTTTTCGGAAATTCAGCAATGATTTTTTTACACTAGGGGATGATGCTGTACACTATGCTATGGTTGCGTACTAGGCTGTGTTTAAAAATGAGGTAGATCAAGCTGTAAAGAAGACCCGCGTTCTGGCGGTCTTCAACCTCCGTAACGGAAGAAATGTCAAAATGGTTTTGGGAGATAAAAGAATAACTATAAAACATATAGCTGAGAGTCTAAATATATGTTTTGGTAGCGTTCAATCCATTTAATTGATTCACTGTGGTTCAATATAATTTTTGCCATCGCTTTGTCATCTTTCATCATCATTGTCATGGATGCAAAATGGGTCCACCATTTCGAACCTGAAACTAAGAGACAAAGCATGTCTTAAAAACGACCACCCTCTCCATCCATTACAAAATTCCGAGTTGTTCCTAGCGCTGGCAAAGTGGCCTTATGACCTGAGTGGTTTTGGATAGTGAAGGAATTCTTTTTGTTATTATAAGCCAAAAGGCTTGACGATTGCTAGACCCTATTATGCAAATATAATTCCGAAAGTGCGTGAAGCGATGAAAGATAAACGTCGTGGAAGACGTTGGGCGTGTTGTTTCTTCACGATAGCGCTCCCGCTCATCGTTCAAAAGTTGCGCTCAACGCAATTCGCTGCTGGTTATAATTGCACGTATTTTCATGTATTCCTAAAATGAAAATAGGAAATTCGTGGAACTAAATTTCACGATAATGACGCGGTTATGGCTGCCGTAGAGGAGTTTTTCGAAACTCAAAACATTTTTTCCCGCAAGGAATAAGAGAGTTAAAAATGCGTTACTCTAAATGGAGGAGGCTATGTAGAAAAATAAAATGTTTTTGTTTAGATTTTTTCATTCTTTAATGTTGGTTCCAAGAACGTTTTGATTCATCCTCGTAGATTACCTTAAGGAAAACGAAATTACTCTTAAGTGCTTAGATAAATTAATAGAACATAGATGAACTGGTTCGCTATGAAATAGTCAGTTAAAATCTGACACACCTATGTCACAAACACAGAAGGATGATAATCCAGCAAAATGTTGGCAGTATTTGAAGCTACCACGAGAAATAATTATATTGCTCTAGTCTAGGGTATAATATAAGTAGAAAGTTAATGCTTTGAAAAAGTGGTAGAACCAGATGAGGTACTTCAATGAGAAGTAGGTTCACTTAATACTGACACAAGATAAGACGAAAAGATGAAAATTGAGTTGATTGCGTTACTTTCATACTACAAACAAACATAAATTTTGTTTCATATACATTAATGTGTCAAGTAAAATGTTCCGTGGTCGGTGGTCCCGGTCCAAGCAAGGCCATACAACTTGCACAAAACAGTAGAAACCATTTTATATGGTTATAATACATGTAGGAAACTTTTACCTTTGCTTAATTTACTATACCTACGTAGTAGATACCCAGTTAATTATAATAATAATAATAATAATAGAGGCTCTCGCTTGGTAAATGGGTGAAGGGCCAGATACAGAAGGCGGTTCTCTGAGCACGGCACGCATTGTGAGGAAGTTCCTGTCCTTGGAGCCTTAACCACCGGTAGCTTGGACCCTAGCCCCGCTGCCGACGGACGTCATGTTTTAATATTTTTTTAATATGTGTCTATTTACATATATGTATATATATATATATATATACACACATATATATATATATATATATATATATATATATACTAGCGCCCAGACGTTGTCCTGCTCTGAAAAATATGACCTGATCCCAGCGCCACCTACCGGTTCCAACGGTATAAAAACTATCCTATCTTTCAAGTTGGATCAAACTGCACACGGTGTGCAAATTTGATTAAAATCGGTTGAGTAGTTTAGGAGTTCATCGCGGACAAACATCGTGACAGGAGATTTATATATATTAAGATTTATATACATTAAGATATATATATATTAGGATGATCCAAAAAAAAATTTTTTTTAATTTTTTTTCAAAAATCGACAAATCAAAAAATGTTATCAGACCTTTTTTGTAGAGCGTTCAATTCTCTATAAAGATTGGAACAGCGATTTATCATTCAACCAGTCGTTTGAACGGTACAAAGATCAGAAGAAGCAAAAAAAAAATTCCTATGTTATTCTTATGGGAATTTAAAAAATACGATGAGGACTATCTTAATATTAATATTATGAGCTCATCTTGTCACAGATTTTTTTTTACACCCAAAAGAAACTTTTGAGCCTGTTTGGAAAAAAAATAAACAAAAAAATATTTTTTTGGATCATCCTAATTATGTATTAAATATATAAAAAGATTTATGTGTGTGTGTGTGTGTGAAATAATAATAATAAATTACAATTACAATAGAGATAACCTATTTGTTCATTAAAACTTCATATATGCGAGAAAATTATCATATTCTATTGTTATAATGTTGTTGTCATATTGTGTTTATTAATATTGTTGATATGAAATTTTCTGGTTAAGTTATTTGTAATAATAGACGATTGCTTTGTGACTTTTGACCTATAATTTATGTGTATAACAATCTCTGCGAAAGGTATTTGGTGACCTGACTGCGCGACTTATTTAGTGAATGTTGTTAAATTTCTTTTCAATGAATAATTCAGTCAATTAATGGTATGGTGGTATGTTGTAATTTTATTTAATTCTTCCTTTAGGCGTGGCACAGATGTGTCTATCATTGGTACAGCTGGGATAACACAAAAAGATCCATCGGTACCCCAAAAACGGGGCAAATTGACTCGTGGGTACGTCCCCAAAAGCTTCCAGGAATGCTTTTGTCTTGTGTACCCTTCAAATCTAGATAACATATAACTCCTTCCTAAAACAATATTCATTTTGCTGAAAATATACATAAAGCCAGTTAAAACCTGACTGCAAAAGAAAAACGCTTAATAATAAGCGCATTTTCTCATATAATTTTGATATATTGATGTCTTTTCTTTCTAGTCATTGCTTTGAGTTACTTATTTGTCATAATAAAGTAATTTAGAATACAGTACATTAGAAATAACTGCTTACTTAACATATGAGTTTATAGTGTTTCAACAAGTTGATAGATAAAAATAGATAGGTATATATATATATTTATATATATTCATTCAATGTGAACAAACCGTATCATGATGAAGTATCCACCAACAAAAATTGCAATATGTTGCTCGTCTACTATGGTGGTGGCTTTCCATTCCATTTTTTATTAAAAGTGTTAGAATTGTAACATCCTTTCCGGTAATGATAATTACTTTATTAAACAGGTATTAATTAATGCATAATATCCGATCTTTTGCAGTCTGGTATAAAAATCGATCCAAAAATACTTTGCAAATTAATTCAAGGCATGATATTTCACAATTACATAAAGACCCTGTTCCACTTTCACACATGAATATAAAGCAACAATTGAAGTAAGTGTTACTACAGTACCATAAATAAAAAGAGTAAATTTGGAGCACCAGGTCGCTTGAATGATTAAGTTATAAAAGGTCCAACAACCTGAGATTCGACTACTTAAAGTAATTAAGGATGTGATTAGAATTAAAAGCTATTATGTAATAACAGGGACGGATTTAATTGTTTTAATTAATAAACATGAAGTTTACCATCACAGAGATAAAGTAAATAATAACAAAAAACTTCTCGTGAATATATTATCTTACATTATTAGTAGTAAAAAAAAATTAAGGATACTGGATAAAATGGATCATACTCTCGTAATCTCATGGTTATGCAACTTATTATGAATACTGAAGTTTCCAATTCCAAAGGTTTGGGCTGCAGAGATTATTAAAATAACCAACTCCAGTTTAATAAATATAATGCGTCACTTGGTTGTAAATAAAAAGTTTTCATGACCATTCACAATGTACAAATAATAAAATTGTCATAACGAATAGTGGTCCAGGATCTTAAATGATTAAATATCTAATAAGAAACCTTTCTGCATATTTTGAAAGTAACAGCATGCGACAGTTAAACTATAATGCCACATCAAGGTCTTCTAGAGAACTTTAAACTAAATCTATTATTGAAACTGATTAGTACTCTTTTGATCAAAATCTTTTTATTAATAATAAATAGTCTAATGCTTTATCTTTTTGATCGAACTTATTGTAATAAACAGTATTTAACTAGTTGAATCTTAAAGTTATTCTTTACCATAATTTAGATATAATATACTGTTATAAAAGTTCTATTAGTTATAGTATCAAAATTCATACCGTAACATCCTCTATTCCGTAGTCTTCATTTCAATTGATTTAAAATCATTATACTATCCAATATCATTTCTGATGCACCAATATGAATTGCCACTGTTTTACAACAATCGTTTAATAAATCGCCTGTTAACTTTCTTTTGAATTCACCAAAAATGCATTTGATTCCTTTTATATTTCCTAAATCTTATATCCAAACTTTGCCTGTACTCATATCTCTTACACCTTGTTAAAGTTGTTTAGTAACGTCTGAATGAAATATATTAAAACATGATTAACCTGCATCATAACTGCAAAACAATAACTTTCATTTTCAGCTTCAATTGATCCTTTTGTTTGGTTGAGATTGTAGCCAAAAATTTGCTTCCTAATCCTTTAATCTCTATGCTTCTTATTACAGATTTTTGATATGAATGATAGTACATAGCACACTTTTAATTTGTTATTTTTATAGATAACTAACTGCAAATTTTTGGATTATCTTTGCCATGAATTAATAGTGCTATCAAAAGCGAACCTATCCTTAACAAAAAATCTTCAACATGGCTACTATCTCGACCTGCATATGTTACAAAACTATCATGTGCTTTAACATTCAACTTAAAAATTTTCAGCCGTTATGAGATGTCCCAAGATCTCCTCGACAAACAAGTTGAGATATTAGAAAGAAGATACGGCGGTCTCAGAGCGAGGCGTGCTGCTGTTACCATACAAAGAGCATTCAGAAGACGACAACTATTGAAGAAGTTCAGTGCTATAACAGCAATGGCGAAAGCAGCAGATTCAACTGCGAGGAGGCTACAAGATGGTCCAGATCACGGACAGCTAGTCAATGGTGCGTTGCTATTAATATTCAATTTAACCTTCAATATGAAAAATGTCTTGTTTTGGCTTTATGGCTACTAAATATTTTATTTTGCACACCAATAATCAGACGCTGAATTATTTGTCTAACAGTTATATAGTCTATAATGATGATAGCAACTGTTATCTCTCTATCTATACCCAGAAGTCTCTATGTTGACCCACAAAGTTTAATTACGAACAGCAATACAGTGGCAATATAATTTTTCAAAGTGATACTCCATATGTCACCTATCTAAAATCATATTATAATTTGCAAATTTTCATATATAAAATTATTTTAAAAGCGGTTTCGGCTACTGGAGCTGCTCTCGCTAAACATTAGATTTCATTGTAGAGAAGTCGTGTTGTCGCATGTGATTCATATATTAATTAATATTGAATACTTGAATAAATTCTAGGGGTTCTACTCAAAATTGAAACACATGGCAAGTGGTCTACGGCTGAAAAAGTTTGCGGACCTTGAGATTGTAGTGCTAATGCAACATGAATATTTTACAACCAAACATTCTATCTCGCAGTTCGATCCTTTGATTCGGTTGGCTCGTTGCTAGTTATGCTAGCCAACATGTTCATTCATCCAGTGTTTGCTGTCCGCATATGGATTACATTACTACATACACGAAGGGCGCATGTCTATTGCGGTATTAAATTTCCTATACCTATATCAATTCAATATTATTCAATCAAATAAATCGACCAAGCCTGGGTTTGCCAGGTGGTAGGGTAGGCCCGTCTGGATGGCTACCACCCCTGATCTAAAGTATGTCGCCTTAAAAACCTTGAGTTGTGTTCCGGCGGCATTAGTGATCAGGTTTAAGTCTCCCATTTGTAGCACCTTTGGTTTTGCAAATGTCCATAGAAGATGGTAACCGCTTCCCATAAAGTGGGCCGTCTGCCTGTCTGTTGAACTCCTGCAATAAAAAGAAGCGCTTGTCCACGAATTATGAAGCGCTCCATAGATGTGACTTATGTTAACTGTGTTTTGTCATTTGGCTAAAGAAGCCTAGAAAATATATTTAATGGAAAATGACCCATATCTTAAAACTTTTCAAGGAATCTTGTTTAAACCAATTTTCATTAAAAGTGTTTTAAAGCTCTATTGTCTTAATTTTATTCAGAAACTGTTTCTCATAATTCTAATAATCGGTTTTTCAACTCTGAAAATGGATATCTTTAAACCTGTTGACTTAATAAAAATGAGTATATTGAAGCCCTAATACGTAAAGTGATCAAATGCAATAGAAGTTTGTCAAGCCTTTCAATTTTCAAATCAGTCATGATTTGATTTGAAAAGTATTTTTTTATTAAATAAAACATCAATAAACTTAAAGAAAAATTAGTCGTAGTACTCTAATCATGTGGAATTCAGAATTTATTTCAGTTGCCAGGTTTACTTTTATTCCTGGTGTTTAGTGTTGCCATACAAAATTTAAATATTTTTTACGATACACCCCTATTCCAGTCACAACCGAACTAAGAACTAAGTGTCTGTTGTTTTATAATCTAACTAGCGGCCCCGGCAGACGTTGTCCTGCTCTGAAAAAATAAAAATCTATGACCCGATCCCAGCGCCACCTACCGGTTCCAATTGTGGATTTAAACCATCCGGGGACCCACTCAAACACACAAAAACAAAATCGCTCCCCGTTGTTAAGAGGATTCTAGAACCCGATCTCAGCGCCACCTACCGGTTCCAACGGTGTAAAAACTATCCTATCTTTCAAGTTGGATCAAACTGCACACGGTGTGCAAATTTGATTAAAATCGGTTGAGTAGTTTAGGAGTCCATCGCGGACAAACATCGTGACAGGAGATTTATATATATTAAGATTAATAATAAATAATTGCAAGCATCTATACTTGTTAAACATAAGAAGAAAAAAACCATAACTACAGTAATTGTGAGTGTTATTTATATACAAACTAGCTGTACCCAGACAGACGTTGACTTGCCCTAAAAAATAATAACCTAGAAACCGATTGCAGCGCCACCAACCGGGATCAATTGTTAATCTAAACCATTCTCGAATCTAGTTGAAAGAGCACAAAAGAAATCATCGAAATAGATCCCACCGTTAAAGAGGTGTTCAACAGCGCCACCTACCGGGTCGAATCGTGAATCTAAACCATCATCATTTTGTTTTCAGACAAGTGAAAATGAGTTTAAACGCAGTCACCATTGCCGAAATCGGCCGGGAAAGATGGCTAGACTGATGTTGTGCCTGATGTTTTTACTGATATTTTTTTTAATGATGAATGTCATATTTTAATAAATACTTATTATCCTATTCCGGACGAAAACAATTCCAAAAATCATAAAAAATCATCCAGTCGTTCTTGTGTTATAAATGGTGTAAATAACACGACATTGTTTTATATATGTATACATAGATTTCAAACAACTGGTTGCAAAAACACTTCATGATTGTTTCTTCATGGTTGTTTTTTGCCGTTGTTTTTGTGTTAAACCCGAATATTATAGATTAAGACATTTGAATTAATGTGAAATGTGAAGCGGAATGAACATTATGAATTGACTGCATAAATACTTCTAATTAAAACGAGTATTTTTAAGTTACTTAACTCTAACAGTTTTTAATTTTTTTGGTATTATAGAACGATGAACTCAAGATAATAAATACATAAAGTCTTTTAAGTATTGCCTTGTATTTCGAAAAAAGTAATACCAAAACCAAGTCCACGGAGTTCAACGTACGATAAACATTTTTGTGATAATAGAATAAATCGGCAAAGTGCGTGTAAATCCACAATGAAAGGGTCCGTACGAGTAACAAAAATCCGCTGACTCTCACATTTCGCTATGGAGCCCTAAAAAGCACTCAATCAAAACTACCTCATAGTTCCATCTAAAACACTTTTTAACAGATCTTATTCAAAACCATTTTCATTGGATACCTTTTCGAGCTTGAATGGTTTTCAGAATTTTTCACTTCATAGTTCAAAGAGTTAGATGCAGGATCTAACCACTGCCGTAGCGAAACTCCCCACTTATTGGGTTCAATCCTTAGTTACGTGTATTGTAGCCATTATTATTATTTATGAGATTTCGCTTCATCATTTTCTAGTGTCAGGTTACATATTCATATAAATTTTTTCATCTATACTCGGTATAGTTATAGACAAACTAGCAGCTCGTCTTCCCGGCTGTGGTGGGTGGACAATTATTTTTTAAACATTATGGGATAATATTATATAAGACAACTCTTTATTACTTCAGGAATTTATGGAATAAAAATGATGTGTTTCTCTGAAAAGACAAAATTCATCATGATAGTACCTCCACACAATTAGGTACTTAAATATACGCTAAATACATGACATTATATGCCTTAAGCTTGCCTAAAAAAACGAAGAAACGAATTCAAAATCGATTCCTATTTAAATGATATTATAAACTGTTTATAACAATAATCACCTTTCAAAAACTGTTTTTGTATGCACTGTCATTCGCAGATTACACTATGTGACAATTAGGTCGCGTTCCACTTGGATTGTCGTATGCTGTTTTATCGAACATTTATGTTTAGCGTTCACTGAGTAACAATTTCTATTTGAATACCTAATTTCATTACACATATAAATATAGCCTATGTTACTCAGGGATAATTAACCATTCCGATGGTGAAATAATTTTTGAAATTGGTCTAGTAGTTTTTGAGTTTGCTCGTTACGAATATACAAATCTTTCCTTTTTATAATATTAGTATAGACGACCGTCACAGATCCGTCTTTGACGGTCCGCGGTCCGCCGCGATGATGATTTTATAGGGGTTCTGGTTTTTTTTAATGCCCACGCAACCCGAAAAGTAATTCATAAGTCAGAATAAGTAAAACTCGTTTAACCTGCGCGATAAGCGGTATTGGGTTAACCCGAATAATACTGTTCATTGCCTTTTCTAATTGAACGCTAATTGGGTCTTGTTATCAATGTACCTATAACCGTGTAATTTTATAACATACTCGGCTTTTGAAAGAGAAACACCATGTTTAACGTCATTAGCAATTGTTATTGATGCGACATTGTTATTGTTACGAGTTAGCGGGACTCGAATTAAAATGCTTTTAGAATTATTATAGAGATTATTAGAACTATACAAACACGTATAACACAGGTACAAATATAACCGAACATAACAAATCCAAACGTAATGCAGAAGGTCATAATTCAATAAAACGCTTAAAGTCCGTCACTATTAGATTCCCAAATGTACACACGTCACGTCCGTATCGTAGTCAACTGACTTCTTTCTCCACAAGGCCGTCGTTTTACACTTCACAAACACAAATGTACCCGCCCAGCAACGTCAACATAATTAGCTTGTATTCGTAATCCCCTACACCTGGCTAATGATGCAGCCGCCGAGCGGCCGTAAACGAGTACAATAGAAAAATAGGCTGTTCTCTACAATAACTAGAAACGTATGCGGGTAATAAAATATGCTTCGTGGAATTTGTCTTCGTCGGGGGGCTAAGTTGTAACACTATAATTATGGGCATGTGGTCTACAAATTCAATCTCATAAGAGACGTCTTATAACGCCCACTTGACTTCTTATAACTTATCCCTTAATATATTTCAGGTACAGATATATACGGGAATTCGCTGCTACAGAAAAGCCCTGGCGCTTCGGAGAAGGTGCTGGCTCTCACGAGGCCGATGAGATCCATGTCGCTGAGGGAACGGCACGAGATCGAAATGAGGTAAATGGCAGGACAAATAATGTAATTAATTATACATTTATCATTTATGTATTTATATTACATATCAGCTTTGAGAGATTTTTTTGCGTTTGTGTTATAGTAATACAGATTTTGACTTGAGTAGGAATAGAGCACTCACCGTACCCCACTACTATAAACACTAAAACTTCTTATGAATTTCTTTCATCACTTCTTCTGTCCCATTCTGGGGCACAGGTTATTTCATATATTATGTTTTGTCTTATTATTATTTTATAGGAAATAATGATGCGGTACATTTTTGTTAAATTACGCCTAATCTTAAAACTATTATGACGTAAATTACAGACATTATTTTTAGCAACATTTTACAACTACTTTTGACTACTATCTATCTTAAAACGAATAATTTACTAGAGTAACACGAGTAAAGTTCGATCGCCATCCTGGATTACAAGAAGTAGTACTTTAAGCACAAATAATTTCGGAACAGCAAGCAATATGCCGAGTGCAAACCTCAAATAGGTGTATGTAAAACTATGTCGCTATTTCTTGACATTTTTCTTTCTTCTTCTTTGTTTCAAATAGATAAGTTTACTCTAGCTACCATGTGCCTTGCACTTCGTATAAATTTTTTATACTAAAAGTATCGTAAAAGCAACACTACTGTAAAAGCAAAAAATCACCGAAATTATTGTATACTGCAGTATAAGATAAAATTATTGTAAACTTACAGTATACAATAATTATTTATGCAATTTGAAGCTAACTGCTGCGTGATTAAATCCAACATTTTCTATTGCAAAGCTAGCAAGCAAGCAAACGGTACATTTAATAAAAGTGGTTACCATCGCCTGTAGATGTTCACAACACCAGAGACGAAGCCAAAGACTTACCAGCCTTTATAAACGCATTGGGACGATGAGATAAAGAGTATAGAAGAACAGGGACGGAGGGGTCAGATCGGGAGAAGTGTATAGAGAAGATGAGATAGGGAAATGGAACAGGGGGATGAGGAAGGGGGCCATCGGAACTCTTACTCATCGCACGAAATACGACTAGCACAAGGCTAACCGTTTCACGCTGATATTCTGTAAGAGCGTAGTAATACACTTGCGAGCCAGCTCTAAAAGCTGTAAACAACAAATTATTCCATCATGTCTCTACCACGTACAGTTGTGGTTTTATATCGAGTTTAATATAACATGATATTTTCAGCAACCATTTGCAATGCGAGAATCAGAGCGAAGTGGAAGCGATGGTTGCGAGGGTCCAGCAGTCAGCACACCAGATACACATGATAGCAGCCGACCTGCCGCCGCATCTTCGCGGGGACGCCGACAGTGGGGTGAGTGCACTTCATCAAATTATAATATTAGACTTTTAACACGTCATATAATATAATAAATTAATAACTCAACGTCGAGTGGCTATCTGCTTTAAAACTAATATCACGAATTAGTGGAACACGAATTAAAACGCCGTTGGAATTATCACAAACTTTATTAGAAGTACACACATGTAATTTACAGTTCTTACAAACAAAACCAAACCGCAAAAGCGGAAAATCTTAATATACATCGCACAAAGTATCGGTGCAGGAACGGAGAAAGAATACAATTTCCTGCGGCCGGGCGGCCTGTCGTAACAGGCGACAAAACAACCCACAGCCAGGTGTTAGGACATTTGCCCGACTGGATGGCTACCACCCCTGGTCTAAAGTATGTCGCCTTTTAACAACCTTGAGTTGTGTTCCGGCATTAGTGACCAGGTTCCAGTCTCCCTTAAGAGAGCAGCAGCGCATTTGTAGCACCTTTGGTGTTGCAAATGTCCATAGGCGATGGTAACCGCTTTCCATCAAGTGGTCTTTCGGCCTGTCTGCTGACCTCCTGCAATAAAAAAAAAAGTTTGTCTTTATAAGATATTCGTTATACTAGGTAACGGAATCGATCGCAGTTGAAATTCAAATAACTCGGCCCCGACGGACCGACCTTATACATATTACAGAATAGACATGACTCTCCCCGCAAAATGGCCTTTATTCTTTGGCATCCTCGAAGTCGTAATCTTAATGGTTTCTAGGAATGTGCAACGCACGAACGCACGCCACGAATTTCAAACAAAGAAGAAATGATTTATGACGTGTTACTGGGCCCCGCAATACATAGGGATTAATGCGAACAGTAGATCACTTAAACTCGAAGGGATAATAAAACACCTGTAAAGAATTAGTATCGGTCTACAACACTAGATTCATCACGCGACGTCGAGTTATGGGCAGTTAATGTTTTATCACTCAATAAAATTTGTCTACTATCACGTTTTTGCGAAATGTTGCATAAAATGTGGGTACATACGTTGTGTTTATACAGTATTCAGCTTTACTTGTTGTTTTACTACTGAGGGGAAGTGTGATGATGTTGTGTTGGTTGCGGCCGTTGAGCGGTGTACGGGTCAATGAAAGATAGCTTGCGTCGTACACTTTTAATCACACACACTCATGTTTTATGATACAGTTCAGAAGGATTTCTTTGGTGAAGGCAAGCAGCCAGCGCGAAAACTGAAGTCTGTACACGAGCACGGATGTCGTGCGCACGCGTTAAAGGCGTGAATCGGACTATAGCCGAAATGTCCCGAAATGAACTTCGGCTCCTGTTGAAATGTTGTTTACGCGCCAAAATTGGCGCGAACGTTGCGAGCCGCGCGCTGTCACGATACGCTGTTTTGCTTGCCACAGATTAATATTGGTTTCACGCTTACGTGCTTGTTTCTATGTTGGCACTAATGTCGCCACACTGCTTTTGTACACGGCCCACCTAATGGAAAGTGAATACCGCCCTCTATAGACGTTTGTAGGATCATGGGCGAAGCCAAAGCGTTGCCAGCATTTAGAATGAGGTAGAGAGGATGGAAGAGAAAGAATGGAGTACGAGAGCTGAGATAGAAGAAGGGGAAAGTGGGTTATCGGATCTCATTCATAGTAATTGTTTCAAAACTAATCGCATAATCTTTTTACGTTGCTGTAAAAACAAACTAGAATTTGAATTTACTTTTAACAGTGCTATCTGTGTGAATTCTTTTAAAATATACTTATCTGTGTGTGTGTTACTTACGCAATAACAACAACTCAACACTTACTCAAACTAAATTCCAACTCTTATCTTTCGTATAAAAATATTTTTATTTGTGTACACTTTGATAACACGAGTGTGGATATCAAAATACAAATCGGTCAAGGGCGTATCGATCCACGTCCCATGAAGTATCCCGTAATACAATAATAACTTTCACTGTTTTTTTTTATTATTTACTAATTCTGTAAATTATTTCAAATAGGAGAAACTATACAATTGTTGGCACCCTTTTATTTTATTCAAAACATTTAGAAAACTTAATATTTTTATTTTATTTTATATCTGTAACAATAATAATATTATTGTATGCCATGATTACTTGTATTATGTAAAATACCATGATTTCTTTAAATATCTTTAATAAATTGGGCGGGGTGCCAACAGTAGTATAGTAATATATGTATAAAATATTAACACGACGAATGGAGAACCTCCGACCTCCCTAACGTTCTGTTGTCATAGACTTCAATAATCACAGATTTCACCAAGGCTACACTGTTAATTTGACATTAACAATAAACAAATAAAATTTAACAATATATGCGTGTGTGTGTCAAATATATGGTAGTGTTTGTGATGTTTTTTTTTTTTAAATTAATTTAATGTATTTTTCATGCATAATTTTTAAAAAATATTTACATTCTGCGCTCCTTCTCCATACAAACTATAAAGCCGAATTTACATTACGAAACTAGTCGCATGAAAATAATTCCGTGACATTAATTTTATCAACAATTTCACGTGTAAACGTCAAGTTTTACAATGCATGCATCTATTTCACGACACTGAAACAGATTCGTGTCGCGGGCGATTTTTAGATAAAACTAGTGTCATGCAACTAATGTCGTCGTCTAAACGCGATGCGAAATTAGTGTCGCCAAAGCGCCTGCGCTGATAGGACATGTTATTTTTAGTCGTGGTAAGGGCGGAAAATGTCAAACTAACGTTGGACAGCTGATAAAAATATATAATTTTTAATCAATACCAGCGAAATGTGTGTCTCTGGATCCGAAACACCCTCAATAAAAAAATAGAGATGAAAAATTATTTTCACTCATTCGAAAATAGTTTGTATAGCTCTCAGGATCTTCATCTGCTAATTCAGAAACTAACGGTGTCGCACCCAGATGCTTTCTTGCTAGCCACCGTAGAATCCACCAAGGTCTTTTCTTTCGAGACAACCTTTCCTTAATTTTATACAATAACATTTTGCAATGCAAAATAAAGCCTTGATGTTGGCGGAGCATGTCACAGACATACTGTGGTTTCATGACACTATTATTTTCAATGAAACTAGTTCCACAGATACTGCAAGTAGTGTCATGAAATTAGTTTCATCATGCATGAAACTAGTTGTAAATTAAATTCGGCTTTATTGTGCAAAAGTTCATACTCCTCCGTCCGCGCAATTTTGTAAAAAGTAGTACAATATTTTTGATTCACGTATCAATATAATGATACTAGCATGTTAGTTTCTTGAGATCTTTCATGTATCTCTGTCTACTACCATCCAAGCTTGTCTGTTCTTTGTTTGTCTCTCTCTTTTTCTTGTCCAGCCTATTGGAATCCACTTTATTGTAACTAATTGCCGTTTAGTCACGGAACCATAAAAGGTAATTTTATAGTATCTCATTATTAATTACTCATATAATATATTATTTTGAGGTGTGTCTACGTAACTTTAAATACGTAATTACTGTTATCGAGATATGTTATCAGTCTATCGGGTGACGTTGTGATCGCGCGACGTCTTCTTATTTTTCTGATGAATTTTAAATAGACTATAAATTAAATTTGCATTCAGAGTGTTGTAAACGATACGAATTTTTCTTTGTGTCATAGTAATAATTATAATGCAGATAGGTTATTTGCCATTACTACTGTTTACTTTGAATATGTAAGAGATCCAGTAAATATTGGTCTGTTGTTTAAATGTTTCATATATATTTGATTACGTCTTCGAAGTCATTACGGACTGGTGAGGAGATTTATCTGGACATTTATTTTTGTAATAAAAAATTCATTAATAAATGATAACATACGTTAATTAAAACACCGCATTTCTATGTGATAAGGAGTATGCGGAAATCATTTATGTCACACCGTGACTTAACTCTATTAAATCGAGAACTTTAAGTATGCTTGGCACGTTTACCCAAGGCTTGGATCCGGTTTTATTCAACTATGTCGTTCGGAATGTAAACTTGAAAGAGAGCCTAATATAAAACTGATTTAACTGGTTTATTGTGCTAGAATTACTTTCTCATTCTATCTCTCTCAACACGTGTTTAAGACTGAAAACTTGTTGCACCACATGGCTGCGCTTTGAAGGTTTGTAACCGTTCGAAACCGGTTTATTCCACAAAGCCTATTTAATGAACCTTTGTTGCCAAAAATTTGAAAGAAGTAAGAAAGAAAAAGATTTATTGATTTAAAAATACGATGCTTTACATAAATAGACAAAAATATTAAAAAATCACAATACATTGAATTGAATGTAATTTTTTTATTGATTTTTCATTGAGGTTCGATTTGGTTGATTGAGGTTAAAAGTTAGAATAAAACTGAAAAGAAAAGTGCCTATATCCGGTTATAGCCTATGATATAACCGGTTGGATTTTATTAACCGGTTTCCAAGCCCTGTACCAACTAATTTTAGACAACGATAATGTCGCTCGATTTATGATATTATACAGCGTGTGGTGGTATTCCCTACTCATATCAAATATACAAACAGAACGGCGGTTTTATCAGAATCGATAATATAAATGGAAGTAAAAAGGTAGATATAGAAGTAAATTGAAAAGTGTGACTAAAAGTAAAAATGGTATTGTTTTAAATAAAATCAAAAAGTTAAAATTTTGGATTGCTACTGGTAAATACAATGTATGTATTTGTAAGTTCAGTTAGATACTATAATATTATATACAGCGTGTTTCAGACCTTACGACAATAAATCAGACCACGTTTTCTTCATGACTTACTCTGCCCAAATACAAAAACGAATCAAGGTAGCTTCTTTGGTTTAGCCACAGGACCTCATTTTTCATTTCAGAATATTACAACAACATGTATCAGTTATTGTGTCTAAATCGGTAGGTTAGTGACCAATGTATCATGTTGCCAGCTTGTCTCTTCATCATTAAACGCGGAAGTTGTCCTTCTCTTCTTCTTATGCTCTCGCTCGCGAACCAATATTTACAAGATGTTCTGTTTTTATTCCCTTTTTATCGTAATTAATTTGTTCGGAAATTGCTTTATTTTAATTTTGACATTACGGTTGATTTAATAGTACCAAAAAATTTGTATGGAGTAGGACCGCTAAAATTATGAATTATTGTCATTTGAAATGAAACACGCTGTATACTAACAAAAAGTATGAAGTACTAACACCGTTATTGTGATTCTTATATTAAGGTTTGTATACTTATACAGAGTACATTTTTTATATATTACGAAGCTGGCAACCAGGCAAACGGCCCAGCACGTGGAAAGTGGTTACTGGAGCTTGTAGACGTTTGCAACGCCAGGAACGCAACGACCGCGTTGCCTACCTTTAGAACAGGATAGAGAGGATGGAATAGAAAGGATGGAGTAATGGGATATATGGGATCACACGTAATTTGATAATATTATATAACATTTAATACTAATTTTAATATTATATAAAATTATTAGAGTTAGGCATGTTTGTTTTTTGCGCCGCTTCTCTTCAAGCCGCAACATTTTGCGAAACGGTAGTAAATTAGATTAGGCTCCCCCCATAGAATAAATAATAACCATAAACAAAAATAAAACTAAATAATTCAAATGAACAAGTGGGCGGTAGGCTAAATAAAACTTTAACAATACTCATTGACACTCCCACATCTTTGTTCTCCATTATCACGGCCACTGAAAAGTGGTCGAAACGTCGGAATAATAAAAATCAATAAATTGCCGCGCTGAAAACCGTTAAAGCGTAATTATATTATGTATACAAGTCGCGAAAACTTAAGAAAATATTATTTACAAAGAGTTTTTTATAACCGCAATATCTAACATTGCCTTATAATAACTATTCAAATTAGTTTTGTTGCGAATGTATCTAGATACAAATTAATGAGATATTTTGAACTTTAATCACACGGCACCAATTATATAAAAACATTACAAAAACATCACTTGAGGTAAGTTTGTTTTGATTATTCACTGATTAATAACGTCGTTTGCATGTTTCAGGTGTGCAGCTGTTCAGTTAGTGGTTCGGTGACGAACATATCCACTTCATCATCACACAATGAATCTCTACATAATCATCAGATGATGAATAATTCTGGTTAGTAAAGGAATTGTTGAAGCTTAATCCATATTATATTATTAATATTATAAATGTGCATGTAAGTTTGTTTGTTACGCTTTCACGCGAAAACTACTCAACCGATCATCATGAAATTTTGTACACATATTCTTGGACGTATTAGAAGTAACATAGGATACTTTTTATGAAAAAAAATCCACGCGAACGAAGTCGCGAGCTTCTGCCCGCTTTTAGCTTCTGCTAGTTATTTATAATTAGATGTCGTCCACTGATTGAAATTCGCCGTTCAATTTCGGGTCGATTTTTCAATCACCAGATAAAAGTTATTTATATGATAAAGTATAACATGAAAAAATTAAAACTGACAGTTGGTGGTTGAATGAAACAGTTGAATTGTTTCTCTTTTAAATTCAGTCCGGTTATAATTTATTCGACCGATAACTTTTATATGATGATTGAAAAATCGACCCTTAATTAAGTAAATCTTTGAGTTTCAACTAGATAGTAGATAGAATAGAATATATTTTATTGACTAACGTTGAGATAAAGTTCAAGATGTGTAAGTACAGAAAACAATAGGCGGTCTTATCACTTAAAGCAACTTCTTCCAAACTACCTTAGGATAAGTAAAAAAAATGTAACTTGTGGTTTTACTTTATAATTAAGATATAGAAGTAAAGTAGAATATATATTTTTTTAAATGGAAGTCATATAATCTAACATTGTAATGAGTCTAGCGGGACTCGAATTAAAATGCCGTTGGAGTTATTAAAGAGTTTAATAGAACTATACAAACACGTATAACACAGGTACAAATATAACTGAACACAACAAATCCAAACGTAATGCAGAAGGTCGTAATTCAATAAAACGCGCAAAGTACTGTGGCACCAGGTTGAGTCGTAGGTCTTCAATGATAGATTGTTCATGAATTTTTTTTATTTTCATCAACTATAATCTATTCAGTGCGCGATAATAATGATATGTTTTTTTTCGAGTTCGTTTTCGATTTTAATTCAATATATATTTTTATCAATGACGACTAAAAGTTTTAGTCGTTACAGTACTTCATTATTAGATTCCCGATTGTACACACGTCACGCCTTGATCGTAGTTATTGCTGAATTGC
The DNA here is from genome assembly GCA_012273795.1 of Dendrolimus punctatus. NCBI lineage: Eukaryota > Metazoa > Arthropoda > Insecta > Lepidoptera > Lasiocampidae > Dendrolimus > Dendrolimus punctatus. The sequence continues at coordinate 14,964,888 of CM022550.1, forward strand.
CGTCTCTCTCCGGCTCTATCAGGCCGTCGTTTAATACCTCACAGATACAAATGTGCCCATCGAGGTAATCCGCAACACCTGGCTAATTACTCGGCCGCAAGCGACCGTAGACGAATTTAATAGAATAGGCTATTGTTCACAATAATTAGAAGCACATGCCAATAATTATTTATTGGCATGTGCTTCTAATTATTGTGGACTTCACTTATGTGAACAGAAGAAGACGATCATAAAAAGATCACAAGTAGTTCAAATGCCGACACATAATAAAATGTGGTTCTTTAGATCTGTACTTGGAATTTGTCTTTGTAGAGCCTAGGTTGTAACAATATATTGAACATATAAAAAAAACAGGTTGAATTTTCTCAAGTGAGCATCCAAAGCCAAATGCTAGATTATACAAAATAGCGAAAAATATTTAAAATAGTCTCTAGGACAATTTTGGGGAAAGTGAAAGTTGGTCCAGCCGTTTCAGAAATTAGCCGGAACATCTAAACAGACAGACAAAATTTTTAAATTGTTTTTTTTGTTATAAGTACTGTATATATATACTTTGGATGCATTTAGTAGAAAGTTGTTATTTTGACATTGCAAACAGACACTTCAATTTATTTATCTGTACAGATGTTAAACTGTATGGATGTGGGTTTTCAGGTCCGATATACGGCAATCTCCTGTCGTCTGGTGGTAAGCCTCTGTCGTCTCCGACAGCGAGGCAGCAGCAGCAGTTGGCTGCGATACAGGCGGCGAACGCGAGGCGACTGCCGCCCGAAGTGCCCAAACGGACAAGCAGTATCACTCTCAAGTAAGTGAAATGAAAGTACATTTATTTGGTAAACATATTTTTTTATTGCATAATTTCAGCAGACAGGCAGACAGAAAGGTAACTTGATGTAAAGCTGTTACCATCGCCTATGGACATTTGCAACACTAAAGGTGCTACAAATGCGCTACTGCTCTCTTAAGGGAGACTGGAACCTGGTCTCTAATGCACTAAGTGCACTTAGTGACCACTAAAATATAAAAACAAAAACAATAAAAACATTGCAAAATGCACAGACTTTAGTTTGAGGAGAATTTTGTATATAGTTTCTGCTTTATAGTTGCAGAAATACTTGAATAGTTTTAGAAATAATATCTTAAGCGCCTGTAGAAATTGCTGCACAGGTACGCGTTTACAAGTTTGTCTTTCGAAAAGTGTAGGCACTCGGCGCTTTCCACAAAAGTTGCTCTCGATTTCCCTGAGATCCACTCATCAGATCCTGAGTTGGTGACAATGAGACTACCTCAGGAATATACTGTTTCGAATAAAAAAATATTGTGTGTGTGTGTACTTATGTACACGCGTTAGAAGTTATACTTCTTTGGCGTATCAAGATTAAAATCTTTTCAAAAATTTTATCTTTTGCCTTATTCTACGTTTGTAAAAAAACGACACTAACAATAGAAAAACTAAATTGTTGACTATAGCTAACTTCAGGGTGTCGGTTTTGCGTGACAGTGTGCGCGCGTATCGTAAAAGTATAACTTCAAAACTAAAATGTTGAATATAGCTAACTTCAGGGTGTCGGTTGACTATAGCTAACTTCATGGTGTAGGTTTTTCGTGTGACGGTGTGCGCGTGCATCGTAAAAATTTACTCTCATCATTTTTCCCTAACGCGCCTAAAGTATAACTTCAAAAATAGGTCGCCAATTGACGGAAAATCGCGTTCAAATATAAAAAAGAACATACCGTCGGATCAAGAACCTCCTCCTGATTGAAGTCGGTTAAAAATATGAAATACAGGTGGTGAGCGTTTTGACAATGGAGTTTGTGTCTTCCAGTGCGGAGAGCCCGGTGTCGTTGCGTCGCGCGGAATGCGGCAGTGCGGTGGTGAGGGGCGGGTCGATGTCGTCGGTCCAATCGTCATCGTCGTCTTCGTCGCAGGAACACCGGCATCATTATCATCAACCTTACCAACAGAGGGCGCCTGTGAGTCGCTTACATATCTAAAACTAACATGCTTTTACGTTTAGATAGATTAGATGGTTTATTGGATGCCAATTAACACATTCCAAGTGTAAAGTCAGTTCAATATTATTATTTCCCGTGCAGGCGAAACTATACAATTGTTGGCACCTGTTAATTTGGTCAAACTGTCTTCAAAAATTATCTTATAATAATATTTTTATTTTGTAGCGATACAATAATAATATCATTGTTGGCTACAAAATAAAAAAGAAAATATTAAGATTTATGAAAGTTTAGAATTAATTAATAAGTTGCCAATCATTAGTGTCAATGATGGTATACTACTTGTCGAGAACAAGACGTTTGTCACTTTGGGAGCCAATTTAAAAACTGTACGGAGGGTCATTTATCTTCTCTTTGCCCCTGTCATATGTATCTGCTCCGTCTGCCTTCGCCATTTCGCCATTCCCTTTATTGAATATGGTGATACCATAGAAAAAGGTTACTGGTTATGACGATAGATTCATCCAGTCGTAGCTTACATCAACTCTTTTCTCTAATTTTTGAACAAAACCATCTTATTTAGGATTTGAGAGGTTTTCGTGGCTGAGTTTATCGGTGGGCGATTAGGTGAATCTTTCAACTGCGTCATTGTCCGCAACCGTTTTTTTTTAATATAAATCTTCTGAAGATTTTTTCAATTGAAATGTATTAATCAATCAGTCATCTAACATGACTTTTATTAAAACGTTGCGGACGATGATGCGCTTAGGATAATCGCCCGATTATTGTCATCCCTAGTCATCTTATTTATCCCTAAAACATTAACAAAGTATTTATACCCGTTCAAAATTATGGTATACGCACCGGGAGCCCCACGTCAAAGTATAAAAAGCCTACATTTTCACTTTTCATTTTCTTAGACCAAATATACGGTGAACGATTCATAAAAACATAATGATTGACAACACTATGAAAGAATAATAAATACTAAGAAGATCGATCGATCCATCCAGTCGGATCGTACATGAATCAATGGCATCACATAATCTTCTTTCAAGAAGATAGAAGAATTACCTGCGATGCCAGCCGTTCAGGTACAATTCTATTGGATGGATAATATGGAAATTGAGGAGCTTTTTAGAGTAAGACTTCTCACTAGGCGATTGTAACCACTGTTGTTCTTCTTTATCGCTTGCAACAATTCCTTATGTGATGGATTGTGTACACATCATGAACCCCATGTGCACGTATTTCCAACTCCATAAGCACCAGCGCAGCCATCCCAGGTCCCAGGCCAGGTGTTCAAGGGTGATTAATTTGGTTTGGAAATACCAAGAATCACTATCTCACTGCGATGTGCCCCCGGTCGTCTACCTTCACTATTTATTTTATTAAACCTATATAATACCATAGAAGAAGAAAACTAGGTAGAATGGTTATTTTAGCCAGACAAATTGTACATGATTAAATAGCACTACAGATTCTTCTCTAAAGAACACACAAGATTTATCTGTGACGTGATCCATTCAAATACGATTAGGTTGAGTTGATGGATCGCATGGAAGATTTAAGCCGATATAAAACGATTCATTTTGGATGATCCAATCAAAGTAAATTCATATAAACATAAACTTACTGTGCCGTTCAATTCGTTGGTTGATCTATCCAATATCAGCCATTTATTTCGGTTTCCAATTGGGTATTTTGTCAGCGTCAGTGAAAGACCTAGTAACTACCTACATTTTTTCATTACTCTTATCGCAAAATTGTTACATATTATAATAATACAGTGATATAGCTGGATAAGTGAGAAACCTCTTTTATTGATAATTACAATGAGGCCACTTCTGCAATGAAATACCTCTATGACAGTGAAAATTCAAATATTTTTACTGTCAATTGTTTTTTTAAATAATATTTTTGAAGTTTTGTAGCTCGATAAGTATAAGCGATAATCCCAGTTATATAGGTTTCACTGTGGCTAGGTTCCATTAGAGACTCACAACGACCACGTTGACAACAGCAAATTTACCCGTTCCACTAGCTTGCCGCGTTATAATCGTAAACCCAAGTGGAACGGTTATTCGACCCACCTCTTGACATGAGTCAATGTGAGCGTTGTGTGATCGAAAATGATTATGTCATTGGTGACATTTTCGCCATGACTACAACGACTGCGGTCGCCTTGTGGAACGGCTAACGGAGCATTTTGGGTGTTGTGAGCTACTAATAGAACGCCCTGTGTATGTGATATTATTTTTCCAAAAAAAAAACTCTAAAAATGTAGTTACAAGGTCCTACACTGACGCCAACGATTTGTCGTCCCTAGTCTTCTTCTTTATCCCTGCGACGTTAACAATATGCTTGCAACCGTTCCTAATGTGATGGTGTATGCACCAGGAGCCCCACGTGCACGTCCAAGAGGCCCACTTCCAGCCCCACCAGCACCAGCGCAGTGGTTCCGCCTCGGGCCAGGTGTTTGAGGGTGATAGGTACGCGGTGTGGAAACGCCAGGAGGCACCCCCCTACTACGAGGCGCCGCCCCCCCTGGCGATACCACTGCCGCAAATGCCGTTGGCGCAGCCGTGCTGCAGGCCACAGCATGACCACCACCAGCACCAGCATCAGCACCAGCCGCTCAAGGTGATTTGCACTCTGTCCAAATCCGATTATGATAGTTGCACTTATCCCTATAATAAACCACTGAATAGACTGCTGTTTTATTATATTTTTATTATGACGCCGGGTGCAAGCCCCGACGAAGTAAAGAGGACTTGTATTATACTATCGAAGCTAGATATTAAAAAAACTTCAAATTGACCCAAAAATATACGTGCATTAATATGTACAGTGCAGTAGTCAGGATCTTTAAATTGGGTAATTGTGTCCCAAAAATAGTTGTGATCCAGATAGCGGCCTAAAGGGAGAGAGCGCAACACTCCCTTCTCATTTGTTTATGAAAATTTCTAATGTAATACTACGCAATGATGCATACGAACTTCAAGGACGCATTTAAGTTTTGCTTATAAATACTAGACATTGCATTTTAGAAGAATATTTTTGTATACTTTTAACTTAAACGTAATAAGAGTATAATAGAGCGTATTTAACAAAAGCGTCAAATGAAGTAAAGCATTATTAAAAAAGTTGTGCATAAACTTATGTAATATACACGTGGTTTGCGTCTGTGGTTTCCTTGTAGTGTATCCAATGGGAACCATTTCACCTTATCCGTACAATTCAATTGATTTAATTCGAATTAATACTATGTTCTTGTAACACACTGCGACACAATCGACACTCTTTTCTAAGATCGGCATCCTTTAACCGACTTCACTTTGAGAGTACGAGATTTCATCTTTCTATTAATGGTCTAACACTTTTAACAACTTTTTTATTGTTTGGTTTAAAGTAGGATACACGTATGCCGTACATTTGGCATTATTAACAAAATACAGTTGGACCCGGTTTGATGAGAAGTTTTGTTGGTCTGGTTTTCCTGTTTACTTGAAAATTATTTATTAAAACTTGAATATTCATGAATATTTGACACTGCTGATATACAAATCATTCAAAAATGAACTTCTTCGTAAACTTTATTCTGCGCCTCCAGGTTTCGGAAACTGTCCGCAAACGCCAGTACCGTGTCGGTTTGAACCTGTTCAACAAGAAACCGGAACGTGGCATCGCCTACCTGATATCTCGTGGTTTCCTCGAGAACTCTCCAAGGGGGGTCGCAAGGTTCCTCATCACGAGGAAGGGTCTCAGCAAGCAGATGATCGGGGAGTACCTCGGGAATCTACAGAATCCTTTCAACATGGCCGTATTGGAGTGAGTAATTATTGATTGATTGATATTATTTGCATTCTCTTCTCTTCTTCTCTTCAGTTCTTCCAAACATTAGGGGGGGGGGGCATATATTATATGCTTAGAAAGCATAAATTATCATTTGTTTATTAACATTGTCCTTATCCTCATTTACATATTTGAGAAATTAAGAGGAATTTAATTGATGATAATAATGTTGAAATTGGCCATCAAACAATCGTATAGTTTTACGTTACTCTATTTTACAAGCTTTTTACCTATGTACGTATGTAAGTTCTGGTGGAATATTGCAAGTTAAATTTGACCAACTTCACAGTTTCCGATTAACCTGAAATTTTGCAAACATGTATATCGCGTGAAAATGCAATTATATGGTATCATGGAGCTGATCTGATGATGGAGTCGGAAGGTGGCCATAGGAATTCCTGTACTAAACAATATAGACCTGTCGTATTTGGGCTCGTTTTACTTGTCTTGGCTAGCACTCTGCTGCTACATGATATCCAGAATCTCAAAAGCTTGTATTTAAAAAAGCTTTATTGAAATTCCATTTCTAAAATATTTCCAGATGCTTCGTGAACGAGCTCGATCTTTCTGGAATGGCTGTGGACGTCGCGTTGCGCCGGTACCAAGCCCACTTCAGGCTGCCCGGCGAAGCGCAGAAGATAGAGCGGCTGGTCGAAGCATTCGCGAGAAGGTACTGCGTGTGCAACACCGACTTCGTGCAACGGTTGCGTACGCAGGATACAGTTAGTATTTTCTCTGTCTTTCTGTCCTAAAAAAACTCGTTTTATTAGTGTCAAACCGGTCCAGTAGTTTTTATGTGAGACAAGAAATCTATAAAAAAAATAGCGCGTTCAAGCAAGCAAAACAAACAAACAAACTCTTCAGCTTTGTTTATTAGTATAATATAATAGATACTCGCGGACCGCGTTCGTAATACCGAAGTAAGAAAGAGAGTTGGTCTGAGAGAGAGTGTCGGGGTGAAGGTAAGAAAGGAATGCTCCTGTGTTCGGGCATTGGAAAGAATGTATGATGAAGAATGACTAAACAGATATACAATGCAAAAGTGGATGGATGCAGAAGTCGCGGATGGCCACGACACACCTTCCATGATCAAATTGATCGCATACTACAGAAGGTGATGCAGGAGCCTTAGAACAGACGAGCGTGCATGACAAGAGCTATGAATGTCAAAGAACTAGTGAGGTGTGTAAGAATAAGCCTGAATGGCGCTCTGTTGTTCGTGCCTACCCCGCAAGGGACCTGGCGTGAAGTTATGTATGTGGATTGGTTCTGTTTTGCATAAGTAGGTCCAAATGATAGAGATGATAATATCCGAACAGATCTTCGTGCTGGCGTTCGCGATAATAATGCTGAACACGGACCTGCACACGCCGAACCTGAAGCCGGAGGCGCGGATGTCGTTGGAGGACTTTGTGCGCAATCTGCGCGGCATCGACGACTGCGGCGACATCGACCGGGACATGTTGGCCGGGATTTACGACCGGGTGAAGGCCACTGAGTTCAAGCCGGGCAGCGATCACGTCACGCAGGTATATTGCATTGTTACTAGAATATCAAGAATAACATTGTTCTGACGTCCTTGTATGTTTATTTCATCTGTCTCTATGACATGGAAGAACAATCCTATCCTTTTTCTATGTCTACGAGTCACTGATCATTTCGCCAGATTAGTTTTTAGTTACACTGGTCATCAAAAAGTAAAAAGTGGTCTATACTTTTGATATACATTATTACCAGAATATCCAAGAAGAACATTGTTCTGGCGTCCTTGTATGTTATATTTCATGTATGACATGGAAGAACAATATCCTTTTTCTATGTCTATGAGTATGATCATTTTGCCAGATTAGTTGGAATTACACTGGCCATCTAAAAATAAAAAGTGTCCTATACTTTTGATATAAATTTACGTTACATCATTTTGATGCGCTGAATCTGAATCGGTTTGGTCCATACACCCTCAAGATTTAGTGGATGCATGGACCAAACTGACCTCAGATTCGGATACGGTTCATCAAAATAAATAAGACTATATGGGCCCGAATCTGGGGTCAGTTTGATCCATACGCCCTCAGGATTAAGACGATGCATGGACCAAACTGACCTCAATTTCGCATATAGCGCATCAAAATACATAAGAATATATGGGCCCGAATCTGGGGTCAGTTTAGTCCAAAAACCTATAGGATTTAGAATTTAGACGATGTATGGACAAAACAGACCTCAGATTCGGATACAGCGCATCAAAATATATAAGAATATACGGGTCCGAATCTGGGGTCAGTTTGGTTCAAAAACCTATAGGATTTAGAATTTAGACGATGTATGGACAAAACAGACCTCAGATTCGGATACAGCGCATCAAAATAAATAAGAATATACGGGTCCGAATCTGGGGTCAGTATGGTCGATACACCCTCAGAATGATTGGATTTGGATTGGATTTATGGACCAATATGACCCCGGATCTGGATTCAGCGTTCGTTCGCTCCTTCGTTATTTTTCTTTGTCTTCGTTATGCGCGTACTACTAAGCACTTGCCCGATTAAAAAAAATGATCTCGTTCACAGGTGATGAAAGTCCAAGCTACGATAGTTGGCAAGAAGCCGCACCTTGCTCTGCCCCACCGAAGACTCGTTGCTACTGTCGATTGTATGAAATACCTGACATACACAAGAAGGAGCGGCCCGGCGTACATCAGAGAGAGGTACAAATCACTTTAATAAAAGTAATTTGATGCCCTATTTGGTAGAGTTTGCCGGCCTATCTCAGTGGAACGTATAGTTTGGGATTCCACTCCTGGCATGGTAAATTGTGTACACGAACTTTTCGTTATTCTACTCTGGTCTGAGTTTTTTTTTTTTATTGGAGGAGATCAGCAGACAGGCAGTTGGCCCACTTGAAGGAAAGCGGTTACCATTGCCTATGGACATTTGCAACGCCAAAGGCGCTACAAATGCGCTGCTGCTCTCTTAAGGGGACTGGGATCTGGTCACTAATGCCGGAGCACAACCCAAGGTTGTTATGGCGACATACTTTAGACCAGGGGTGGTAGCAGTCCAGTCGGGCGAATGCCCTACCCCCTGAGATCGGACCCGGAGCGGTCCCTCTTCTATTACCAATAAGAGCGTAACAAGCTAAACCATATACAGGTGTGTTTATCTGCCGATTATAATATTTTTTTCTTATTTAAACAATCTGAAAGATATTGGCATTCCACATCGGAAACTTCGATGTGAAAGTTTTCTCACGCACAGTAGTAGAATAAACATGTGGCGAAACAAACCTTTTCGCCCACTGGTTTGCAGGCCAGATTTTAAGTTAGTTATGACATTATTAGAGAGAAAAACTCATTACTAAAATTTATGTTTTAATCCTTTTAAATCCAATTATATACCAAAAAACTTGAGAGGTGTCAAGGGCACCCGGATGGAACGAAGTTAGTTATAATGCGAGTTTTATTGATATTATTGTCTATAAAATCTCTACTTACCTAACTCCATCAGCAATATCCGGAACTTGTGCAGAAACACTGTTAGGATTCATTATTGTAATTATTTTTTTATTATGTACAAAAAACCTGTATACACTCAACAAAATTAAACGTCGCGACACCACACTGTTCAATGCGAAATAGAAAGACGAAACGAAAATAACTGGCTTGCTTTCTATGAGAGAGAAAGAAAGAGAGAGAGAGAGAGAGAGACAGATAGACAGAGAAACACGCGCACGCCGCACGGCTTACAACTATAGCAAAAAGTGTCGTTACAACTTTTGGTCTTAATTTTTTCCGTCTAGCCCCCTTTCGCAACGCGCGATAAGGAACTTTGTTCCAATTACATAATTTACAAATAAACGGATTATTTATTCCAGTAACGATACATACTTGACTTTTATTGCACCGGCCTACGAAGAAATTAGATCTGTACTTTTGACCAGAGTCACTTATTGTTATGTATTTTGATACGCTGAATCCGAATCTGGGGTCAGTTTGGTCGATGCACATTCAAAATGTAGACTTTTACCACGATAACTGCAATATTGCGTAATTTTGAATAACGTTTCAGTGAGTTTTTTTGCAATCTACTTAGATTTTCGAAGACTTATGGGCCTTATCGGCTCGAGATTCAGAATCAGAAGATCGAAATATATAAAATACTACTTAGTTCCATAAAACTGTTTTAATCACCAAAACTGCAATTTTTTCACTTTTTTTGTGGTGCAATTCACTCAAATTTTTGAGGTATATAGACCAAATTGACCCCGTAATCGAATTAAGCGAAATACATAAAAATAGACGGGTCTGGTCAAGTGTAAAAAGCACTGTTTTTTTGTGGGCCGCTGTTATTATTTGTTATGTGAACTCGCTAACCGATTGCTGAAAGAGTCGTTGTCTATTGTTTTTCCTAAAAATGTTGTAACTAATGTGTTGTGTCGGTTATTTTGGTGGGCAATAAAGTGTAATTTATATATCTGTCTCTCTCACTCATGCTCGATTTACTTTTTCTTCTCTTCTCTTTACAGGTGTTCTTATTCAACGACCTGTTGGTGATAACGAAGATCTTCAGTAAGAAGAAATCTTCGGTTACATACACATTCAGACAGTCGTTCCCGTTGTGCGGCATGCTTGTCAATTTATTCTCCGTGCCGCGTGAGTATGACACATTGTCTTAATCATCCGGACATTGATAGGTTTCAGATAATTGTTTATTAGGGATCTACTTAAATGGAAGCCTTTATCTCGCTCACGCATTACCACATTTTTGAATATATATTCATAGAATTTTTCGGTCGTCGTCAGGTAACGATTGGCACTGTCAATTTATTCAATACACTTAATTAACATTACGTACCACACAACGGAACGTGCGCTAGTAAAATAGTACTCTAACCTATGAACCTATTTTTTTTAAATCACAAGAATTCGTGGCACCGCCCAATTTATGGCACTGGTTTTGATGCGCTAAATCCGAATCTGGGTCAGTTTCATCCATACTAAGTTTTACATTACGAAAATAAATAAACTGAATAATCGAACCTCCTGGGAAGCGCTTTTGATGAAAACATTGGTCTGACTTGAATACTATAGAGAAAATGAGACGAAAGAATAGTTCTCATTTTCACCACGCGAACGTGACGCCGTTTGCAAATGCGCGCCATTTTCACATTAGAAACGTCAAAGATGTTTAATAAATAAGTTTGTTTCATTACCTATTGCACTGCTCTAATGTATTGTACTGCTCAAGTGTGTTGAAAAACCTTGTATGACACACACGTGGAAGTTTGGCGTCGCGCTTACATTCGCCTACTCGTTTGTAAGAAATCAACTTACCGCAGTTGTAACATAAATAACTGTTATTTTAAGGTCCTAAAATATATTATCATCATTGTATGGCTACAAAATAAATAAATAAATATAACACTTTGAATGTTCTGAATGACTTTTCGAGGTCTCCCGATATCCTAAAATCCATACGTGAATTTCATGCTGCAAAAAAGGAGGTAGCCTTCCAGTGGATACCCTCCCCCGTGGGCGTCACGGGTAACGAGGAAGCCGACAAAGCAGCGAGGCAGGCCACCACTGAGGGCATCTTGTATCACTGTTCCCCAACCCACACAGAAACATTGAGTAGTGTTAAAATGCATATCAGAGAACAGTGGCAAGAATATTTTGATGAACGATCACTTTCGAAGGGCATATGGTACAAAACCATCCAATGTCGACTCCCTCGATGCCCGTGGTTTGCTTTGTCATCTGTACAATTGGACAGGAAAATTATTGTAGCTTTACTAAGACTTCGCTCTGGGCACATTCCTTCAAACAAGTTCAAATTATGACGAAGGTTCCTAATTCACCAAATTGCTCTGAATGCCAAAAATTGAAGATATCTATCACGTGTTGGCGGAGTGTGTCGGGGCGAGGCGCTGCGGCGTCAGCTTCCAGTCGATTATACTGTAGGTAACTGGAGCAGTATTCTGTCTGCTCCATTTTCTGGGGAGGCCAGAGTGCTCGTTCAGTTATTATATCAGTGTACTTAGTGTAAGGAAGTAGAAATAATTGTAAGATTGGACGGGGTGACATTATCACAAAGTGACAAAACATTATGTAACATTTATGTAATAAAGACAAAAAAAATGTTTTGACAAATAATAGGGTGTCGATTATGATATGATAGATGGTATGGTATAAGGTAGATTATGGATGAATTTCACAGACTACCCGTTCGGCATACGTCTGTCGCGGCGCGTGGACGGCCGCCGACTGTCGACGTTCAACGCCCGCAACGAGCACGACCGATGCAAGTTCGCGGAAGACCTGCGCGAGAGCATCGCCGAGATGGACGAGATGGAGGCGATGAGGATCGAGTCCGAACTCAACAGGGGCAAAGGGAGGGCCGGGAACAACGCCAGGAATGGTATGATATATTATCTTACATACTAGAATTCGACTGCGACTTCGTTCGCGTTGGACGGAATAAGCTACGTGTCCTGACAACTTGAAACCGCTCCGGGAAAAACCCGGGAAGATTCCTGGCATATAAAGTATCACAGATGTCAAGTCCGGGCATTTGCTATCGATCAGTGAAAACCACATCGAAATCGGCTTAGTAGTTTTTACGTGAATTGTGAAGTGAATTCAATTGCTGTCTATATGTTTGTGTTCGCGGATCTCGAAAAGTAATCGCTAATTTAAATAACATTCTTACTTGGCATTTCAATAGATGAGTGGTTTTATGTTCTTTTTTTTGAGCTAACGTGAAATTTAAAAAATAGCAAACAGAAACGAAAGCTGGACACATGATTTGAGATACATGGCATTTTTGTTTTAGTCAACATGCGTAATGTGAATATCTCATCAGTACAGTTCTAGTTTACACAAGTAAGGTGAATATCACATCAGGGTTGTCTCAGTTTGCAATTATGTGAATATCTCATCAATACTGTTTTGGATTACATGAGTAATGTGAATATCACGTCAGAGTTGTTTTAGCCTACATGAATAATGTGAATATCTCATCAGGACAGTTCTAGTTTACACGAGTAATGTGAATATCACATCAAGATTGTTTTAGTTTACAAGTAATGTGAATATCTCATCAATACTTTTTGGATTACACGAGTAATGTGTATATCACGTGAGGGTTGTTTTAGTCTATATGAGTAATGTGAGTGTCTCATAAGGACCGTTTATATTTATAAAAGTAATGTGAATATCACGTCAGGACTGTTCTTTTACAGTAATGGAGAACCGTGATAGTGGAGTGGCCGACATCGAAATCGACCACCAGCAGTGCATGGACCACGTTCATATGCATGGGTGAGTTCATTTACATCAGTAATCTACATACAGTCTAAAAAATCTGTAGAGGTATCGAGAATCGACTAAGTTTTTTTTTAAATTATACAGGGTGGTGGTCCCCCCGCCGCCGTCGTGCCCCGCGCCCGCGGCCCCCTCGCGCCTCTCGCAGAACCCACCCCCGACGAGCATCATCAAGCGGAACGTGCTCAGCAACTCGCTAGTCGATATCAACGATCCCGGTGAGTTGAAGTATCAAATTAATCCCATATATGTATCACTGTGGTATCTTAGTGGTTAACGCATTAGGGTCCCAACCGATATATCAAACTCGCCAAGAGTGGCAGGTATACTATCTTACCTCTGACAAAAAAATTGACAGGAACAAGCCCAGTTGTGGGCGTTATCGACTGTTATTCATATCCCTGAGACTTTACAAAAAATAATGGAATATTTGTTTTAGTAAGTAGATACCCGCCTGGATTTCTATCACTCCTGGTTTGGAGTATGCCACCATAACAACCTTGATCCTGGCTTCAGTGTCCAGGTTCCAGTCCTCTAACACTTAGTATTACAAATGTCTTTAGGTGAGGGTAACCACTTTCCATTGGGTTGGCCAACAGCCTGCCTGCTATACTCCAGTAACGCTACGTTCCACAAGAGACTCACAACGACCACGCTCGCGATCGCGATTTTCCCCGTTCCACTTGCTTGCCGGCGTCACGATCGTATACTCAAGTGGAACGGTTATTCGACCCACTTGACATCGGTCGTTGTGAGCGAAAACCGTGACGCCATTGGTGACGTTTTCGCCACGAGCACAACGAGCGTGGTCGCCATGCAGAACGGCAGACGGAGCATTTTGGGCGTTGCGAGATACTAACGGAACGCGTCTCAAGTGAGACAATCCATTACAGTGGAGTTTTGGCGGGAACTGAAAAAGACGTTGTGCTGTGCAGTTTTATTTTCTAGAAATGTGTAAAATTCTATAAAATAACAATAGTTGTAGGATATTGATAGTTTTTCAGTAGTGGTTATGTGTTTTGTGAGAAATGTGAACTGTATAGTCATATGTGGCCTTTGGAGTTGACACAAGAACTCCGTTGAATGGCACTAGCTGATTACGTACAGTTCAGCTGTGCCACACATAGGCTTTAGAAAATGAAGAAATTATATTGTAAACGAAGATCTGGCTTAAAGGCCTAGCTGCCAAGCCATAAACGTAAATAAAAAAGAAACCATTGTAGTTGCAGTGGCGGCGGAGAGGCTGCAGCGGCGCGGCTCGGTGGGCTCCCTCGACAGCGGCATGTCGGTGTCGTTCCAGCACGGCAGTCGGAACGCGCTGCACGCCACCTCCCCGAGGCACCCCAACGAACAGCGGTCGCCTGGAGGTCATTATTATTATAATCATATACTAGGATATAACTTATATTAGGTAGGGTATTTGCCCGACTGGATGGCTACCACACTTGGTCTAGAGTATGCCGCCATAACAACATTGTGTTGTGTTTCGGCATTAGTGACCAGATTTCAGTCTCCCTTAAGAGCGCAGCAGCGCATTTGTAGCACTTTTGGTGTTGCAAATGTCATAGGCGATGGTAACGCTTCCATCAAGTGGCGTCTGCCTATCTGTGATATCTGCATAATATATCGTTCTTTGCTTCAATAACGTGTATCTTGTATAACTATATTTACAGTACGCACTTTTAAATTTCAAAAAAGATTTTATCAAATATTTACACTTTTTTGTATATTTTTACAATTAATTTAGTTTCATTTACTAAGCTTTTGAATATATCAGAAGTTGATATATGATAATTTAGCAAATATAGTGAGTGAGTGAAATAATGAGTATTGGATATGTCACGTTATTGAAGCAAAGAACGATATATATATATATATATATATATATATATATATATATATATATTTAATTAGTTTGAATATTTATGTATCTATTGGCATTTTTCTGCACCACCTTTTTGGCTTGATTCGAATTTTTTCATTTAGGTTACCTGGAAGAGATCGCTTTGAGCGATAAGGCCGCCTATTGTATTGCCTAGAAAATATTGTAAATATGGTCTGTTTCTGTAATTCTATATTTTGGTGTGCAATTATCCTCCTATCTGTCTATCTATCTGGGATATGCCTGCGGCTTCAATCACGCTTGACTTGAAATTCCCGCGGGAATCCCTGAACGCCAAGTACCGCAGCATTTAAAAAATAATGTAAGCTCTCGTTTTAGCGAAAACCGTGGGGAATAAGCTAATTTTCATGCAATCGAACAATGTACAGACACGGCATGTTTCAAATTTTATAATATTAGAGATATAATAACGGGCCCAGCAGACGTTGTCCTGCCCTAAAAAAATAAAATTTATTTATTTTATTATATTAGAATTGGACCAGATAGGTGTATCGGGTAAAAGTTTGAATCTAAACCGTTCTCAAATCCACTTCAGCACATACACAATCAATTTCATCAAAATCGGGCCAAGGGATTAGGGCGAGGTCAGTGACATACACACGAACAGAAGTATTTTATATATAAAAATACATACACATACATAAAATCTGTGAAGGTGTTCAATGGACTCGTGAAGCATTATTACCTTGCACTTTCTAATCCATAAGTGAAACATTTATAATTGAGATGTTAAGATTTGTATAATACAGATTTATCGTAAGGAAATACTATCAGAACTAAATATATAAATTACATCTTCGAAAATATGGTAATGCACGAGCGAGATAGTACACTCGAGTTTTCTCACAGACTACGATATGATACTTAAATAAATGTCTCGTAATATATTTTTCATGACCAATGAAACTTTGCCATATATGCTTACCAAGATCATATGGATATCACGTATTCAAATATGTAATTTTTTCAGGTCGTCTATTTAGTGGCATCGGCGGCATATTCCCCGGACGCACGCGCAAGTTGAGCGCCTCCGGAATACCGGACGGGAAGCACGGACAAGTAGGCAAAAGCACTGAAGTGTAAATCCACAAGCGGCATCGATTCGGTCAAATCATTCGACTTCGTCAAACGTTTCGGTATTCGAAATCCGAAACACTAATTGGACGATTTCAAACAACGAACGCGTTCGTAACCGTTCGTGTTTCTTCGGAAACATTCGTTCTTTTTCGTTTGTTATAAGCAAGTGCATATATTGATCCAAAATATTTTGATCAATAATTAAGCAATGGAATTATAGAATTATTATTAGTAAAATTAATTGGTCGGGTACCTCATTTTCTTAGTGCCATCTTATTTTTTGTTTTTCTTTGTTAATTAGATGAATTGATTTTCTGTTTGTTTTAATTTTGAAACTATGGCCACATTTCATACTTAAGAATGATGACGTAATTACTACTTAACATAACGAGAGAATTAGATTTACTTTACGAATTTATTTTCAGAACAGCCTGATAATAAATGACTTAAAAGATATATAAAAAACTTGAAATGTCACTGTTCAACGGTTGAACAGTGAGTAACCTTTTCAACACACGACGAATAGTTTAATCTATTTAGACTTTGGTTAAAGGTTAATAAAAGAAATTGAGAAACTCTTAACTAAGAAACCAATAATATTTATTTAATGTAATCAGGGTACGAGTTTTCAAATGAGAGGAGGTTGGGTTAATTTGGATTATGGATTTTGAAATATATTTCATTATCATAAAATGGTGTATTGTGTTAATGATTTAGTTTCTAAACTATTACATTTTACTCGTTTGACACGTTTTTACACAGTGACGAATTTATACGTAACTTTAAATATTACTTGCGTAGTAAAGACATTTGAAATCGTTATTAGTCATGACGTATTTGAAAGGGGGCTTAAGGTTATTTTCACATGTTTTTGACAGTCTTAGGGACTATAATAAATATCGGTTGGAAATATTGGTGTAAATTAACTAATTGACTTATGTTAACAGATGTTTATTGTCATTGAAATATATATTATGTATACCATTAACTGAGATGATTGAAAGAACCATGTAGGTATTGGATAATATGTTAAAAAAATTATAGTAGCGGTTGTCAAGAAAAAATATCAAAGAAAATAGTCCTTAAATAATAGTTTTTAGATTTTCATTGCATGTTACCACAAATTAGATAGTATGTCAAATGTTACTTTTATGAAGTACGTAAATCATTATATGGGAGTCAGATGAATTAAAATCACGGCGATAAACTAAAAAATTCTATTTTTAATTTGCATTTAGGTTTTCCGTGGCTGGAATTTATCATGTAATAAAAAAGTATATTTTTGCGGTTGTAAGCTCTATATGAGTTTTAATTTTTCCTTAAAGGCTATTGAACAATGCTTGAAACGATAGTATGAAATTATAACATAGTGAAGGGTTGCCATACAGCTGCCCGATGTCTACTATTCTTGTTATTTTGATATGGAACACTATAAACATTTATGGCATATACTTAAGACCAATTCTCGTTGATTTTTTTTGTAGCAAATTGATATTTTTTAGAAACAGGGTGACAATTTTCCAGCTCTTACTTCAAAAATGAAATTCAAATTGGCATAACTTTAAGACGAATATCGCATTATTTTTTAATGTAATTAAAAAAGTCATTTAAGAATATCGTTGTGATATTTAAGACCTACCTAATAACACCCCAGCAAATATAGAATACACTCTCCTCTCAAATTTCATAAATCAAATCGTTTACGAAACAAAACTGTACGTAAATAGGCTGTCAAAACCAATTTTTTGAGGATTCAGTTTTTAATAGTTGGGTACACTAGAGCAAACGTTCTCAAAACAATTTTTACTTCGTTTAAATTATCCTAGTTTCTTTTAGTTCTTGCAAACATTAATATTTTATATTAAGAATACCCCGTTCTCCTTTCTAAAATATCAATTTGGTGGAAAGATTCTAACTTCTTCGTTTTATATAACATAAAATTGTCTATAATTTAAAATAATACGAAGCAGACGAGCATTTTTCTCATCTCAATAAACGCCGCGTTTTTAAGAAATCTGATATTCTTTAGCATATCCTGTATATACGTTAACGGTAGCGCATATATACAATAGGTTACACACAATAAAAGTCATACATAGCACAATTCAAGCCATACATAGATATCAGAGTTATTGAAGAAATATAAAACAAACCAAAAAAAACGAATTTATTCACTATTGTTGATGAATTTTATCATAGATTATATTGAAGTAGATTGTTTGAGAAAAAATTTAAGTAGGCTAGTTGCCCTATTACTCCTTGAAGTCTGACCTGCCATTCTAATCTGATGATGCATCATAGTTATAGTAACACTATTAGCCTAATAATCAAAGTCCATTTCCCTCTGATTTTGTAAATGTTTCTTAAAAACGGTCTTTACTATGAATAACTAAGCCGTTAGTCCGCCTTCTATACTCTAGCAATTAAACGAACCTTATGTTCTAGAAGATATTGGGAGTTCGTTTATTTCTATCTCATTTCATTTATGTTTCTCAACTCTTTTCCTAAACTTTATAGCTGCTTTTAGCAACAGTTGGTGCAATTTTCTGCGGATAATGTGTTGTTATTAAATTTGTTACAAACTATAAATCCACGAATTGTTCAATAAGGATAAATTCTAATATATGACTCAAAAACTTTCTTTATTACACCATGATTTCTTAAAAGACCTTAACTATATATATTTTTAAATCGAAATATTTATAACACCTCTTACATATTATAATAGAACTATACGAATAAAAACGCTCTTCCAAATACTAACATAATTACGCAAGTGTCCATTAATGACTGTCTTTTATATAAAAAGCAATTGCTTCCGAAACTAATGTGCTAACTTTAATAAAACTAGTGAATGTCTAAAGGCTGCTTTTTTTAATTTTTACTATTTCAAACGTTACCTATTTAACGCTTCTTTAACTTATCATAACATCGCCTTTTTGATTCAGTAACGTGAGAAGTCAAAATATTCATATTTTTATCTGCTAATTAAAAACGACGATCCCGATTTTTCTTGATGTTGGTCCTCTTATTATAAACTAACTTCAGCCCACAACTTCTTCCGCGTGAAATAGTAAAAAAAAGGAAGTTAAACCCCGATTTTGAAACATTCTTCATTGGTTCTCCGCTCCTATTGGTCTTAGCGTGATAATAATGTAGCCTATAATCTTCCTCGATAAATAGCCTATCTAACACTGAATTTCTTTTCAAATCAGACCAGTAGTTCCTGAGATGAGCGCGTTCAAGCAAACAAACAAACTCTTCAGCTTTATACATTTGTATAAGATTGACAGGAAAACGTTATTCGTTTCAGTATAATTATTTCCTGAAAGTTAAAAACTTTCGTTTTTACATTTCAATTTTAAAGATAATACGGTATTGAAGCAAAGAGGCGATATATACCATTAGGATAAGTATATATTGTAATTAAATGAAATCGGTCTCGATTAGATACTCTTGCGCATATGTATTACTGCAGACGACTGTCACAGCTTATAATGTAACCAATCAATAGTCTTTGTTTTTTTCACAATGGGCTTAATACTATGCTTACATTATAGGCTAAGTATATTATACATGTTATACTTAGCTAGCACACAGACATCAAGGTTTATACTTGTATATTATTAGGTTATTTTATATCAACTTTTACGCTTTTGTGACTGGCGCACAAAATTATTATAAAAATTTTGTTTTGACGAATTGGAGCGCGTTTTGGTTCTTTATTCTTAATTTTCATCTGTCATTGAATTTAAACGATATATCGCAGTTGCCTCGACGTGACTAAAGCCAGAAATTGCGGTGTAACAAAAGCAACTCAACCGCGGCGTTTGTGACGCTCGTCTGCGTATCTACGTAGATTAAAAAAACATCAGCGCTTCTCAAAGTTGAATATACATAAGAGACCGTTCCAAAAACTAAAGATAAATATTAAAATGTAATGTTGACTGTTTTAAACTTAGCAACTGTTGACTTTGTACCGGTTACGTAGGCTTGTTATTTCTACTATTTGATACTTGAATAGATAGACCTAAATAATCGACATGTTAAAGGATGACTTAAGCTGATATTAGAGGGTTCATTTGTGTTTCAATTTGGATGAATCAACCAAAGTGGTCATATAAACATAAAATTGAATCACTCAATGTCATTGAATTTTGCCGTGTCTTTTCAGCTGTCTCTTTCAACCAAATTGATTCAATCTGGTTGATCTGTCTAATGTAGGCTTTGCATTACGTTGGGCCGATAGTGAATCGATTTTTTTTTAAATTAAATAAAGCCACTTTTATTTTCTATGAAATCATTCTCACACTGAGCTATTTACAACGTGTCGACGATAAATCTAGGTATGGATTCCAGATTAAGTGTTAGCCCAGTGTGGTATAAGTCATTTATAAGTCGAAGAGGGTTACCAAAAACAAAATTTTGATAATCGTTACAGCATTTATGAGATTACTCTGTATTAAAGTCTGTTCAAATGTAGCCAGCAGTATGGATGGTATAGTTCAGCCCCCTAGACAACAGTCATTAGCCCTAATCGAATAGAATAGCAATGTATGGCGATGACATATCGTTACGCAAAGGCCCGTAAGTTCAAACGCAGGTTAATCTATGAAATTTGTAATCTACGGAAAAGTTAATTGATGGTTTATACCTGTGTCGTAAAATCAATTCGAAAATATGAAGAGATCAACTAAACTTCGATTAGTGCTTTTGAAATGGCAATATTATCTATTTCATTCGATTTTTAGTATTTCCTAGGGGGCTGATGTGTAATTCCAAAACCTATCAGCAGACATTGTTTTTTTAAAGGAATCTTTATGCGTCGTCATGCATGCAAATAGCATGTGTAGTGAAATTTCTTCACTTACTAGGTTTTGCAATTATACAGCTTATCTGTACAAGATGGTATTTCTTTAATGCGATTAGAATCTCCTATGAATTTTATTACTTAATTCATACGAAAATCTATGTATGTATTAAGATGAATATTACCTACATTTTACAGTTTTTTTTTGGCTTTATATTTAAATTTAAACACTGTTTAAATTTTAATTAATTGCATCTTCATATTTGTTTTATTCAGAGAGATGATGTGCAGTATCAATTGTTACTATTATACTTTTTTTGATTATGGATACATTTTGTTATACAAAATAATCTAAAACACCGTTGAAACATGAATATCTTGAAATTTAAACTTTAAAAAATATTATATTCTAGAAATAAAATGTTTTTTTGAAGAAATAGCGTCCTAATGACATTGCTTACATGTGATTAAAAATAGTATATTTTGAGAATTGAATTAAAGTAATAAAACGACCTAACATATATACTTATATCACAATCGCATAAATAACATTTTCGTTATAAAAAAATATTTTAAAATATTATTATCAAAAGAAGTAACGGTAATGATTCTTATTGCATATTCATCTCTCTGCAATACTGGTGCAACACTCAAACTCTTCTCAAAATTTAAGGTTTGTATCCTGGAAAGTCTCAAAATCAACACTCAAAATTCGGTCGTTTAAACGTTTTATAGCGTTATTAAGTTGTTTTCAAACTTGGGATTGGACAAAGTATGCTGTGCGTTGTTGTTAATAATACTGTTTTAACCGATTTCGGTTTAAGCGACAGCTATGTTCTTAAACTTCTTAGAGGTCGGCGACGTGTTGGCAACGGCCCCAGTGCTGCGAACATCCATTAGGTGACCGTCTGTCCTTTTGCCTGTTTCAGGCTAAAAAAAGCAATTTATTAATAAATTAAATTTCTAATTTTTGAGCTGGTCGTTACTATTTCAACCAGAAATGTTCTTTAAGACTCGGGACAAATTTAAACGACGCAGAATAGGTGTCGGTTATGATAATAGGGTTGCAAGTCTTTTTCTCACAAATTAAATTTTTAAAAATTTACTAGCTGCGCCACGCGTTCTTTCCCGCGTGGTGATTGAAAATCATCATAATTACAAAACAAAATATTTTTTCTAAAATAAAAGTACCTAGCCTAAGTTACTCCTTATTACATCAGCTGCCAATAAAAGTCCCGTCAAAATTGGTCCAGCCATTTCTGAGATTAGCCGAAACAAACAGACAGACAGACAAAAATTGTAAAAAAAATTATTTTGGTGTATGTACCGTATATATATTCATATGCATGTAGTAAAAAGCGCTATTTTAATATTACAAACAGACACTCCAATTTTATTTACATGTATGTATAGATGTATTTGTGGCTGGTTAATATTTCGTACATGTGCAATTGTCACGCTTTATACAAATAATTTGAATTCGTAAAGCAATTTAATAATGAGATTTATGAATCAAAATCGACTGGTGACGGTTGGCCCTTAAATTTTGCGTTACCATTGAGTGTTCGACCTTAAATGACATTGAAAAAAAATATTCGTCTCATAAGTATTCATATTTTCATCATTTAAAAATTCTCGTTTCCTAGTTCTTAATGATAATTAAAAATAAATAAATGTAATGCATGACAAAATGAAAAGGAATTGATAAACGTTTTTGTCTTCGTTGGATTTTGAACCTTACGTACTTAGGAATAGAGACCTCTTTATATTTAATATTATATATTGAGTGGTGTGAACTCGAATTATACAATTTCTATGAGTATTCCAAGCGAAATGTGTCTTTGATTTTAATACTATGTTTTTTTTGGCATTGTGTGTTTCAATCATCCTGAAGGGAGAATGTTAAGTGATTCAAAGTTATTCAAATTGGGAAACTTTATTTAAACTAATTTTCACTAGAGAACATTCTTTGAAAGTCGTATGTATAACTTGTAACTTAAAAATGCAGTCTACTTTTTTGCTTGTCCTGATGAACCAGTACAAACTGCACGATTTAATAACACGCGCAAAGTCCGTCACTATATCACTTATCGAATGTACGTCTTGCTCGTATCGTAATCGTCGCTTGACTGCCTACCCCTCCTTCGGGCATTCCTTTTATTCTGTACAAATACAATATGTCTCGGCGCAAAACAATAATTTCAAAGAATTAGTTCGACACACGAATGTTTTTCTTAATTAAAATTTTAAACACAAAGTAAACAAATGAAGACCAAATGCGGGACAGGTAATAAACCAGGATTATGGCAGGCATGTAACAGTATCATAACCATGAATGTCTTTATAAAAACAAAAAGCTTAACCATACAGCAGTTTTCTAAGTTGAAATACACAATGCCTTCGTGTGTATTGATTGCATTGCAGTGTTAATATTGCCCATTTATTGAACGTGTGGAGCTGTTTGTAAATTTCGCTTGAAGCCAAAGATGTAATTTCTCACTTGTGTTCAAAGTGTTAATTCTTTTCAACACAATGTTTAAATGATTACTTCGAATTTTATTATGAAGATAGACTTTTTGTTCAATGTTTTCATTTGATAGAAATGTTAACCATGATATTCACTGTACACTTTCACTTAGAGTGAACGTAAATAAAATTTCTCCACCTAACAAAAGTCATTAGAAGCACAACTTAACAAAGGAGTCGAAATCTTCTAATCTCAAGTTGAACTTTGTGTTTCAACTATTAGCTTATCAATTAAAAAAATCAAGTGTTTGACATTCTAGTTTGGGTTTTGAACTGTAACTGTTGGAGTCTCGATACCTAAGAAACAAAAAAGATTTATAAGTAACTAGCTGTCCCTACGTCGTCCTGCCCGGAAAAGCTTCCATCGATATGCCGATAGCAGCGCCACCTACCGGGTCCAATTGTGAACCAACTCATAAACCTTCTCTGGCTCATGCACAACAACTTTGCTAAAGATCATCACATGATCAGATGTATAGTTTATGATTCCATAAAGGACATACAGACAAACATTCATTTTTATATATAAAGATTCCTTAAATTTCCACCCTGGTGTTTATTTATTAGGTGTCGATTATTTATTCGTAAACCTTGGTTGTCTACAGAAATATACTACCCATGCGCAGAAGGTTTGCCGATAGTCTCATGATGTCACGCGTCGATGGTCAGTAGGGTTGACAAAAAAGGTTACATAAATGTTTATTTGCAATAAATTTATTATTGTACATAAATATATACAATAATAGTAAGTAGTTATTGGCAAACCTACTGCGCGTGACTAATAATGTCAGATTTGGGAAAATAATTTAATAATACTGTAAGAAGAATTCCGAGAAAAATGTTCAAATATCAGAATTTATCAATATCGCCGATTTAAGTATTATCTAATTAAATTGTACAATCAGATGTCAAGAATAATATTCCTTTATCAAAATCTAATTAGTATCCGTATTGTATTATAAAGGAACCTTTAATGTAAGAGCCCAACTCGTACACGACCACTTATGATATACTTTATCTTGCACAGAGATCCTTTTGGCAAAGCGATTATTACACTATACTCATTTAGGATCCTTTCTGTAAATCAGGGTTATGTAATAGGAAAAAGAAAATCGCTATCTGTAACTCTCGTCCACTCTAGTATAGGGTCCCTAAATAGTGTAAGTAAGTAAGTAGTGTAATAAGGGTTTAACTGACGGCGGTTATATAAAGTTGTTAAGGAATCCGTTTTACAAGCTTTTATTTAACTTGCAATGGATGTATGTATGTAAGTTAGTTCGGGTGGAATCTTGCAAGCTAAATTTGACTAACTTCCCATTTTCCGACTGAGCTGAAATTTTGCACGCATATGTATATCGCGTGACAATGCAATGATATGGTACCATAGAGCTGATCTGATGATGGAGTCGGAAGGTGGCCATAGGAACTCCTGTACTAAACAAGATAGACCCGTCGTGTTTGGGCTCGTTTTACTTGTCTTGGCTAGCACTCTGCTGCTACGCGATATCCTGGATGTTGAAAATTATATTTAAAAACCTTTTTAAAAAAGCTATTCAAGTATTTGCGTTTGCATTAAGTGGAAGTTTGCAGTTTATTTCGTTTTAAATATGATGAAGTAGTAACGTTTAAGTTGTATCTTTGATTTCTTCTGTAACATAATTATCTGCTAACTTATTATATCTTAACTATATGTATATTGAAGAGTACATTTTCTAATATATATCTCTTAGTTTTAACATTGTTAAATAAATTTAGTGTTAAGCAATAAACGCGAATGCGTCACATTACATGTTGTATTATAAAATAAATATTGTTGAGAGTTGCTACAACTAAGTCACTTACAATAGTTTTATTTAAAAAATAAATTAAATAAAAAACAATGAAAAATGTATTTATTTATT
This sequence comes from Dendrolimus punctatus, assembly GCA_012273795.1. NCBI lineage: Eukaryota > Metazoa > Arthropoda > Insecta > Lepidoptera > Lasiocampidae > Dendrolimus > Dendrolimus punctatus. Next base: position 14,990,237 of record CM022550.1, read on the forward strand.
AAATATGAATTAACATTCATGATCATATTTTGTTGTTTTATTTTCTATTCTAATGCCTGATTTACACTTGCATTAGTTAAGTATTTAGTTTAATAAGTAAGTTTACATTAGTTAAAAATTATTGTCCAAATGATTGACTTAACTTGCAATTTTGTAAGTTACCTACTTAACTAGTGCATAATGTGAATCAGGCTTTGTTATTTTTCATTATTTAAACCTTAACTCATTTTGTCGTATAATTTTACAAACCTTGTATGATACAATGGGATTAAAATAACTTCTAAAGAGTAAGTAGACTTACAGAGCTATCACTGCATATAGGTTTGGCTGGGCTTATTCAAGGCAGGTTGGATATTTTCTCATGTGGGCAATCTCAAGACACAAATGCTCGTAAGATGTTTTCAGTCGCTGTCAACATAGTAGCAAAGTTCAGCTCTGTAATAAATTTACATATTATAATACGATTCAATTGTTTAAAGGTTTTCAAGACTTAGGTTTCTTCTTTTGTTTTTTCTGACGTTTTATTTTTTATTAAGGACTCACGAGGCCGATTTTGATGAAAACTAAAGTGGTATCATCAGATTATTGAAAAAAAACAATTACCCTGGTCACGAATCGAATGGGCTGATTTAAAAAAAGTTACACCTGTATTATTACACCAATAGAGAAGCTTATAAGAATCAATTTCTTATTATTTTCATATCTTATAAATTTACTTCTCAGACTTTTGGAGGGCTTGCAATCTATCCATCCGAGAGATGGATTGATTGTGTCAAGGATGATAAGATGATTTGTGGTATGAAACAGGACATATGTCAAAATAGTGAGTATGAAAGGAAAAGACATTGTGCTGGCCCCAAATAATTGGATGAAAGGGAAATAAAGGAGACCTGGAGTGCTTGCGTGCCAACTCATAGAAGGCGCTTGACAAATTTTATGTACATGTGTCGTCACACTGACCAACAATTATGTCTTATATCATATCCAAAATGTCAGTCCCAAGGACAAGCCTAGGTCAGTGTAGGAAATGTTCTGTCCTACAATAGTAGGAAACGAGAACAAATTACCAGGCTATTATATTGTCATGAACTGTTAGTGGGACTAGGGATCTAGAACTATGGCATCTGACCGTTGTAATGTTCGAAGAACATGGATGAAATGGCCAGACCATCATTCGCCAATCCTTTATAATAATCTTATATATATGTCGGAGAAGGCCTCGTTCTCGTGATACGTTCTTTATAGATTGCAGGTTTAGTGGGCGTCATCAGGATAAAATGCGAGCTAAAACACAATGGCCACGGTTTATACACTTTTAATTTAGATTTAAAACACATTTTAACATAGTTTAGACTGAGCAGCGGGTTCAGGGCACCGCTCATACTTCCAACTTCAATACTTTAAAATTCTCAAAGGTCCAACTCGACCTGTTATCACCAACCAAATATGCCACAAAAACTCCTCCGTCTACCCAAGTAGATACTACTGAAGTATAGAGGGCGTCTGACCCCCGCTCCGAGCCATATGCTCTGCTCCGATTGGTCGTTTATTAAATTACAATATTCATAACTTTTATTAGGTTACAACGATCTTTAAGTTATAAAACATTTAACAAATCAAATAAAATAAAATTAAGAATTTTAACAGTAATTAAAATGGAAACAAATGATATTATGCGTTATACATCCAAACAATCAATCAGATTCATAGGTTCCCTCCGACATATATAAAAATCTTGTGTCACGATGATGTTGCCAATAAACTTCAAAACTACTGAACCGATTTCAATCAAATTTGCACACCGTGTGCAGTTTGATCCAACTTAAAAGATAGGATACTTTTTATCCCGTTGGAACCGGTAGGTGGCGCTGAGATCGTGTTCTAGAATCCTCCTAATCACCTGGACCGATTTTGGTGCTTTTTTTTGTGTGTTTGATTGGGTCCCTTGGGATGGTTTAAATCCACAATTGGAACCGGTAGGTGGCGCTGGGATCGGGTCCTAGATTTTATTATATATATATATATATAAAAAATTCGTGTTAGTTGCACTATTTATGACTCAAGAATGGCTGTATCGGTTTAGCTGAAAATTGTTGGGGAGGTAGCTTAGAACCAGGAGACGGACATAGGATACTTTTTATCCCGTTGGAACCAGTAGGTGGCGCGAGGTCGGGTTCTACAATCCTCCTTATCACCGGGAGCGATTTTGGTGATTTTGTTTTTGTGTCATGGAATAAAGTCTTTTAGGAATTCAGAAAATAGGCGGTACAAAGTTCGCCGGGTCAGCTAGTAAGAATATATATTCTTTATTATTATTATTAAATAGTACAAGTATAGTCTCCGTCTATATATCCGCTAACTCCTTAACCACGCAACGGATTTTAAACGGTTTTGGCCATCAGTTAAACAATTTTTCAAAGAAAGTATATATATTAGCTATTGTATCTACTGCCTATGGATTAATATATTATTTAAAGAAAAGAGATGAACATTCTAAAACCTGTAGTGGTAGTTTGGTGGCTGGCGGAGCGTTAGTGGAAGAAGAAGGAAGGTAATCATTGGGGAAGGAGGCATTTGGTCTGGAGAAGATAGGAGAGCAACACATGTATAACACGCTGATTGCAAACCTTATTTGCTGAAAATTCGGGGTACAGATTCGTATACGTACTTCGCTATTTCTTCAAATTTTTTTTCTTTGTATTATTATATTCGTAAGTACTACACTTTAGTAACTGCCGAGTGGTGTGTATCCTTTCCATTTCGCATCCATTTTCATTAATGAATTGGTGTAAAAGATTAAAGGGTTATTACCAGAATACACTGTGTCTATCTCCACTATACGTCAATCATACATCTCTGCCCCATAAGTGGATACTCCGAATCCAACCAAGTTTTAACGCTGAGGTGACGATAATGATATGAAAGTAATTTTTACGCTTTCCAACGTCGACTTTACAGAGAGCGACATATTCCAATACCTGTAACCATTTAATGTTAAAAATCTACCTTATATCGACTTCAAAAGTCAACAGTAGACCATTGAACGAGCGGAGCATTTCTAAGGCTTTCCGCCCTCTAAGCTGCGCTTAGCGTACATACAGAACTATACAACATTCAACATGTATAGTTGAAATAGAAAAAGTCACGAGTTTTCTAGTTACGCGACAGCGAATCTATGGAGTCGTTTTGTTTTGGGAAATCTCTTGTTCTTTAGTAACATTCTTTTTCCCTGGTAACAATATAAAATTAATGTTATTTTGTTATATAATATTTTAAGCAAATATGCATTATCATTGACAGTTAAGCAGTATTTCATTACATTAGACGTTTTTATTTAGTAATTAATATTCGCTATACTCTTAAACTTTTAACAAAGACTTTGTTTGGATTTAGAGTAATACGTTTTTTAGATAAACATGTCTAATTTATCGAATAATTTTTCAAATTGGCAACATGTAGTAATGCTCAATATCCTTTGAATGTGTGATAAAATATTAAAATAATAAAGCAAGAAATTTCATGAAAGAGTACCGTAAGTGCGATAGCAAGTAACTAAAAAAACCCAAAATTACAGTAAAGTTAAAACGGATACAAAAACCACGTCAGAAACTCACAAGTACAGCACTTGACAGGTCGACTATATTCGACGCTAGAAATATATAAAAATTAAAAATTGTTTGTAAGTAGTGTGTGTCTAATAGTTTCCGGGTATCGTTTCTTTATTTTACCGAGCGTACACAAATGACTCATGATTGCATGTTTTCCTGTTATACAAACTTAAACTAAAAACAGACAAGTAAATTTACTTCACAATAATTTTATAATGAAATCGACTCAATCACTTCCCTATTCTAGTGTCCAGCGGGCTAACAGACAATCCGCGTAGTCCAGTACAAACGACCACGTGACAAAAGTTACAGCCTTAACAAACGAACAGTGTATTTTATTTAATTAAAACAAATTAAATTTAAACCCAAGTGAAAGGATTTTCTTATTCGAAGGTAAGTTAATTTGTTGTAATTTAATTAAATAATAATTGGTACGACATTAATCTTATCAATTGTATTTGTGTAGTCTAACAGAAAAGCAAGACATTAGTACAAATGTTTCGGGAATAGAGGACTTTCAATACTTTGGAGATAATTTTAGAATGAGTAGGAAAGCAGAATCCAGATTCTGTGTGACATGCAAGGCCATAAGCCATAGAATGGTCCGGAATTTTGGAAGGCCTTCATGAGCCCTGGAAAGATCTACATGTAGATGTCCTTTTGACAATTAAACCAAGTATGGCGTGACACTGATCTACTTATATCCCCGTCTGCACCGTATAGAAATGAATACGCCCTGGTCAGTGTACGACAGTTGTAGGAAACAGATCAAAAAGCAATGGGCTATTAGTATAAACTTTTTATGAAGCTAGGGACTAAGCTAGGGTAGCGCTAACAATGGAGGGGTCAGCCCGCAAAGGGTCGGCGATCGTCTGTCCAGGGTGGAGGTAATGCGCGAGCGAGCTCACAGCCCATCAAGGGACGTTCGAGGATCGGCCAGGGGTTTTTGTGGGTATCCCAAATCGAGGCGTATCAACAGCATTCCTGCAGGTTTGTTAGTGCCATCGCGACGAGGCGAATCCCACCCACCGACCGAAGTGCCTTTCACAAGTAGTAACTTACACTCTCGCGCGACTGATGGTCTCTGGTTACAAAAAGGGACTGTGACGCCTGTCCATCGTAATTTTGGGAAACGTTAAATGGATCTATGTTTTGGCATTCGCATAGACAAGATTACTTATTAAGTTGTGGTAACTTAGTAGCTTACAAACCTGACTCATACCAATTATGTGAATTCAAATCCTATATAGAAGAAAGCTTGCACCACTTAAGCAGTTTTTCTGGTCTATTGTACATATTGTTACAACTAGCATATACTGGGATTATAAGAAAATATCTTGGAAAATTACCTATGTGCAAAACTCGACAATTTGTTTAGCGTGTATACTGCCTGTATCGTTAAAAATAAATATGATGGTCAATCGGTCGATAGGGTTTGATTCCTGAAAGGGCGAATTTTAAAATCGAGTATTTGCTGCTTACTCTGCAGGTTGCCTGATAGTAAGTGGCTGCCATTGGAACAAATTCCTCTCTTCCACGGATCTATATCCAAGATCGGTCAATTTCATAAGAATCGGTTTCTTCTTAAGATCAAGTATAAGGATAAATAATTATTCTAACAGTCTCTTTGATATTTACCTGTATATAAATCAAGAAGTTGAATTGGATACTCTTACAAGGGCAAATCGATTGTGGAGTATCAGCCGCGCGAGGGGGAAGGGTACGGCCGATTGTGGGATTCGTCTCGTCGGGGTGGCACTAAGTAGTATCCCCGGTGGAATGCTCTATGCCACGGTTTGGGATATCCAATAAAACTCCTGGTCGACCCTCGAATGTCCGTTGTCCGAGGTGTCGACTCGCTTGCGCATTCACCTCCAGCCCAGACGGACGACGCCGGGTCCCTTTACGGGATGGCCCCTCCATTTGTTAGCTGGAGAGCTCCGTTATCTCCGAAGTGCAGGAGATCCAGTACCCCGCCGGTAGCCCACACGGTCGGAGGCTATGACGGCTGGAGGTCGACATGGATGACCATCTGTCGCCACCGCCAGCTCGGGCGGGAGGGGGGCATGGTGGTCTGCTCACTCTCCTGCTCCACCGCCTCCTTCGCGGACATTACAATATCCAAGAAGGAGGTGGCTGTGTTCCACGCGTCGGAGCTCCAAACCGTAGTCTTCACCACGGCCGAGAGGGAGAAATCCGAAATTACACCATCATCGGCATTTACTATTTGCAGTTAGATACTTCCAGCGTTGACCTATTAAATCGTCTCTAATTTGCGGGATTTCAAATAACCTGAATCATTGATCATAGGCTTTCAAATCTTGCTTTACTATATTTAGACATTCCTCCACTCCTTCCAGAAATGAGATGTTTCCAGAACGCTTTTCAAGAGCTTGCATTTAACAAAATGTACAATCAGGTGGTTACAATTATTATTCCCAAATAAATAGACACACCGTGCATGCATTGCTTGCATGCATTTAATACTAGTTGTTCTTGTGATTCCGTCCGCGCGAAACTTTATATTCGTATATTTTGAATCCTGCAAGGTATCGAAATTAATACACGAAAATTTAATATTGAATTTCTACTTTTTTTTATTGAAACCGGTTGGGTCGTGACGTTTATTCGTGACATCCTTTCAGACAGACTAAGAAACAAAAGTTTTCAAAACGGTAATTTATGATTTAGCGTTAACAGTTTCTCAATTAAATTTTAATATTTATTTTTCAATCACAGATAGTCACTTAAATTGTATTTATTGTTATATATACAAAAAATCCAAATATTATGTAGTTAAACTAAATAATTATTTTTCAAGTATAAGTAAGACTGTATTTACTCAAGATAATAAAACAGTTTGAAGAAGTTCATTAAAGTTAAATCACCGGTAACATTTCACATTATATTAATTAATCGCTAAAACTTTGTTTAAGGACGACGCCATTTTCTTACGCAGCACCCGCCAATTTACTTGTCAAATGTCAATCTGTCAAACTTTAGGCGCGAAAATCCGCGTCGCTGGAGCCGTGGCAACTTTGAAACTGTCCTGCGATAAAGAAATATGTAGTAAAACGATACAAATTATACTCATTTAGTGGTAATTTAATAATGTTAACTAAATTATAGGACGTTTAATTCAATTTATGTGACGTAGACGAGAGTCGCGAGTTACCCGCGGTCAACCACCTCCGTCGAGGTATTGTGTTACAAGACAGGAAGTTGTAAAACAATAACTGTTTTAAAGAGCTTTATGAATATTTTGTCCTGAAACTTTATATTTATACTAAGACTGTACTTTCTTTTGGAAACTTTTGCTCTGTATGTTAAGAGAACTCTTGAATCTCATCAAATATATTCAAATGTATTCTATAGTTTACATTTGGTAGCTTTAATATGAATCCTTAACACGTAACAAACAGACAATCAGTACCAGTAATAATAATAAATCTACGTTTTAACGGTTTCAAGCGCGCTATATTATGTGATTTTTATTTCGACGTTTCGGGCACTTTGTAGGAGCCGTGATCACGAAATACAAATATGTCAAGTGCAATGTTAAAGTTATTGCTTAGCTTACTCCTAACACGTATTTTTTGTCGATGGTATATGGTCTGGCAATATTAATTATGTTAAAAATAGCCCATCGGTTTTATCGAGACCTATCATCTCGCTAGAATCTGCTAGATAGCAGTGTCACGTGACAAAAATGCTGGCCTGTACTTGGGGCATTGTGGCATTGAACCCAGCGCGAGAATGCGACCAGCGCGTTCACAACCGACATGGACAGACTCAATTGTATTTTTTTAGAAAATTTTAAAGTCAATTTAGTTTCTGACTACAACAAAGAATTTATTTACATGTGTGAAAATTGAGTTTCATTTCTTCTGGGAAGAATTTACTATGTATAATCCTTTCACGGCCTGTAGGTGCATTGGTAATTGGTAACTCTTTCTCTTGGATAATATATATAGGTATAGACCTAAGGCACACACTGCACATGCACTTCCTCATAACAACAGCATGTAACAGATACACTCTACATTAGTATAAGTTTAATATTAAAATTATAATAAATCAATATGATAAGTTATTCGTATGCTACATCACAACACAAAAATCACTAAACTAATGTCACACACAAGAACCAATAAGCGTGTTTAAACTTAAAAAATTAAGTTGTAAAAAAGGGTACGGAACTCGAGTCCGTAGAGTTGTTAAAAAAAAACTCATTCTCTTGCAATGTCTGTAACCATTTTCCATTAGGTTTTCTACTCTACTCTAGCTTTCGGAAATATGTAATCAATTCATATAATTGAAGACATGAGTGGATGAAGGTGATGAGTCGCATAATTCCAATTCTGAGTAAATCGAGATAAAAGTTTTACTTTTATTTGTAACTGAACTGAACTTAACACCTTTAGCAACTTTTTATTTTTTAAATATGCCTTATATCTATGGTCTAAGGTCTGTAGTCATTTGGTATCGACTTATAACATTCATCTACGCAAAAAAAGCAAAAAACCGAATATGCGACATATCACCTTCATCCACTCACGTCTTCAATTACTTGACCGCACTGACTGATGAATGACATATCAACACACAGCCCAAACTACAGAGGCTAGGATCGTGAAAATTTACATGCTGCTTCATTCTATATTGCAGTGCGGATTAAGAATAGATTTTTGAACATTCTATCCCTAGGGGGGTGAAAGGGGGATGAAAGTTTGTACAAAGCTGTTTCATGTTTTAAGTATCTACTCGAGACTGTATTTTTTCACGGCAGGGAAAAGGCCTCACTTCCTACATTCCTACCTTTTTTTGACTATTTCTAATTTATGCGAGCGAAGCCGTAAGTTTACAATATGAGTTTTTTTGTTTTCAGATGGAAGAATCTTTAGATGGACGAGAAGGAGCTGCGAATGCTGGCGGGTTTGATTCTGCAACCATCTTAAATGACGACGTATCGCCCACCACAAGTTTTTGCTACAATATACCTAATCTATTCAACGGGTAGGTCTATGCACATACTTAGCAACAACTATATCTACTGACGTTGTTATTTGAATCAATGTTTGTATACTTAATTAACAGTTATGAATTACCACCTCGTTGAAATTCATGAGATTTTCATGTGATGTGTAGTGAAACTACTTGTGATACACTTGATAGCATTTGAAATGATACATCCAGGCCTTTTTTGTAACTTCTTTTCTGGAGGGACGCTAATTCTCGAAAGTTGTAGTCTATAATTTCTTGTTTGTAGCTCCACTCCTAACCAAAATTGTTTTTTTTTCTGTTATTATAGCAATATTTAGATATTTTTGAAATTTCCTTTAAGAGCACTGCGTGTCCCCACAGGAGGAGCCCTGGGTACACCTAATATATTATGGGCATCTGATTGAGTAGTAAAAGACTTTGTCTGCCTAGCTCATTCAAGGATCATAAGCACAAAGGTCCCGGGCTTGAATTCAAACAGTGAATTATGTTACGCACCTCTTTATTTACTCTAGAACAAGTATCTGGAATCAACACTAGAGTTTTTACTTTTTTTTTTTTTTTTTTTTTTTTTTTTTTTTTTTTTTTTTTTTTTTTTTTTTTTTTTTTTTTTTTTTTTTTTTTTTTTTTTTTATTTTCTAGAACAAAAAAAAAAAAAAAAAAAAAAAAAAAAAAAAAAAAAAAAGTATCTGATTCAACACTAGAGTTGTTACCTTTACTTATATAACTCATACCACAAGCGTAACTTGCTTAGCTTGAGAATAGAATCGAATAGAAAACGCTTTATTGTTCACATACACATCAAATCAACAATTTACAGTAGTCACATTCAAAGAGTATATTGAATATATGGGAGTCACATTGAATAGTAAATAAAGGCAAGAACAATGGGCGCTCTTATCGCTTTAGGGCGATCTCTTCCAGACAGTCCGGGCTATGGATTTTATAAACGGAATCACAAGTGTATGACGGTGGTGTGCACATTAAATACATATTATACAATAAAAAGAGATAGATAGACATAATATACAATATCTGTAGATTTATAAATTATCTCAACTACGTTCTTTCTTCTCTTCTCTTTATAATCACATTCTTTAACTGTAAATAAATACATATTTCAGACTTGGTCCAGGATCTGTGCTTTGTGAACGTCCAGAGACTGAAACAAGTGAAACATATACAGCAAATACAGAAAACGAAGAACAAATGAACATCAGTATGAAGAAGACGAGGAATATTCTCCTAAATCCAGTACGTATATTTTGAGCATTTTTGTTTATACTGTTACCATGGATAAAAAATATTAGTAATGCCAATGGCCCAAAATGTTCCAAGAGCTATATAATGTTAAATAAAATATATAATATTAAAATATATTTTAAATATAAACAAAAAAATATTAAAGAACTAACATAATAAGTAATTCGAATCACATCTAAGAAGATACAAGAAGACAATGATGAAATGAATACAAAATACATACAATTATAGAAAATTGTGGCTACAGGGACTCCATTTGGTGAATTCGGGCAGTTTTCTAGACGATAATACGTTTAGAATAAGTGCCTGCATGAATTCCGCATCTTACAGCACATAATGTTATAATCCGTCGGGCTGTTGTCACTGTCGGCCGTTCTAGAAGTAAACGACTTGCGCCGCGAGGATGGCACGAGACTCGATGGAATATCATTGATGTCTGGAGGATGAGTCGCCCTTTACTATGGGATGGGTCTTGCGTCGATACTCTGGCGGCGCCTCATTGTTCACCCACTAGCATATCTGCCGGTACAGCTGCTGTACAACAGGAGGCCCTAAAATGCCGCAATTATTCCGCAATCGGAAATGACTACATATATACGGATTTTAGCCCCTGAGACCATGGGGCTGAGACGCACAAACTTTATTGAGAAATAGCGAAACGGCTGGTAGACGTCTCACGTGATGAAAAGACTGGTCTATAGCTCGACAACGCATTAGCGTTGCCATTCAGCGAGGTATAATGTATCCAGTCTTTTGGGCGCGTTTTCAGCTGACAACGGTCTGGCACTATATTTTATAGTTTAATTTGTATATTATTTAGTTTTATTTGTAAAATTAAATTTCTAATAACTATAGAAACATTTTTTTTTCACATTCCTACTATAATAATATGGATTAACTCTAAATCCAAGCAAGATAGAAATTTTATCAATCCAGTAATTGATCTAATTTTAATGTTCATTTTCAGATTCAAAGAGCGATATACCAAAACGTAAACAGCGAAGATACAGGTAAATTTCTATTATTAAAATGAAATTCGTAAAATCAAAATGAACACTGTAATAAAGCCACGATACTTTCAGAACTACGTTTTCTAACATCCAACTGGAACAGTTAGAGGCAGCATTTCACAAAACGCACTATCCTGATGTGTTCTTTAGAGAAGAATTAGCCATGAGGATAGATCTTACTGAAGCAAGAGTTCAGGTAATTCGCACCATTAAACATACTTGAACTGTCTATTATTTCAAAGCAAATAAATATTGGTTACTCATTTCTGCCATCTGACGGATATTAGGACCAACTTACCGCGGTTGCCTCAGTTCAAGGCTAAGAAAGTCACGAGCATAGTTAGTTAGACTTAAATTCAATTTGGAAGATATTAAAGTGTATTTTATAGTACGGGGTTGTGACAAATAAAGAAGTGTGATCTTATGGACGTAACAATAAGTTATAAGAAAACTATAAATGAAATGAAAATTGTGACTGAATTCAATTTTGAAAACTAATCGCCTTTAAAATTAATGACCATTTATTCCATTTTGGTGTCGAATTACTTTAAACTTTCTGTTGGAATTCCTTTTAAGAATTAAAGAGCTAGAATTGTTATTAATACTGGTCTATTAATTGTTATATACTAATAGATAATGATCGTTTGAAGAACCCATCTGGTGTTTTCCACGTTGCTCGTTAAAATTTAAGACATTTGGAAAAATAATTTTTGGTGTTAGTGATTTGTACGAGTATACGTATTCCATACTAAAATGAACTTAGTTATAAATAAATTAGTATTTACTATGTATCAAATCTCTGCCAGATGGAATTAATGGATTAATTCTCTTCCACCGGACGGACAAGGTTATCCGACTTTCTATACCTTTTTTGTTTTAAGCTCGTATATCTATCTATAACAATAGGTCCTTATGCTAGTCTTACATCCTTCATTGTCTTAAATCTAGATGTTCTACTTTTCCTATTTTCTATTTCTATTTTATTACTACTGCTTTTCCTTTCACCTTATTTTATACATTTTTACTCTTTATACCTAAATATGGCAATTATAATTATCTAGGCGAAATACGAACCAGCCTTTTGATCACGAGTGGCATGAAAGAAATTCTTATGAAAAAATCTTTTAAGAAATCCTTTGCGGATGGACCTTACAAACCAATTATTAATTGAATAATTATTCCATTTCTTTGTTTATGATCATTTAATATAATAGAGCCATGTCAAAGGAAACGTACCCAGAAAGTTGGTTGCATTACCAAGTTTAGATGTCAATGTTAATTCGTTGTGTAAATCTCTCTTTTCAGGTATGGTTTCAAAATCGAAGAGCAAAATGGCGAAAACAACAAAAATCTGGATGTGAACCATATCCTCAAGGTGATGGAAGATCACCCACAGAAAGATCACCATCGGCTTTACCTCTTGATATGAGAGATTTTATCACTATACCTGGTAATGTTTTGTCAAGTTGAACCTTGCTTGTAATGTTAGCATTGCTCTTTTAATATAAATAAATTTGTTAGTGATCTTTATCAGAAATGACACTTTTGAGGTAACCAGTTCTAAATAGCTATACTACATAGAACTTTAAACCTAAATTCCTATAGTATTCAAGTGAAAAGTCTGTGCTGTTTTTAATCTTTTGTAATTATGTATTTCCCTTTACTGCATTTTAAAGAAATGGAAGCTTTTTTTATATCTTTATTATATTACGAAAAAGTAACATTTTTCATTAGTCTTATATTTATTTTACAGTATCGTCGACTCAGATGCTAAATTTATCAGAGAATCAAAACCAAACTTACTCAAACAAATCGAAACTCGCCCAACCAGCAATCCATATATCAGCTTTACCAACGCGTCAGAATCAACAAATGGACTTACCATCGTTTTCAATTCCTCTACAATATAATTTAGGGACGTTTAAAAAAATCGATGAAGTGCAATTAGAAATAGAGAATCCTGAGATTCCAAGCCAATGGGATGGCAGAACCATGAACAATTTTAATTTGATGAATCTAAAACCTCTAATTGAAAGTAGAGAAAATATTGATATCAGTGACCTGAAATATGAAGTAAAAAATGAAATAAGTCGAGTTAATTTTAACGATATAGCAAATCAAGCGATTGCTGAAATATTCTTGGCAAAGAAGTTGCAAACGAAGGTCAGACTATTTCACCAGATTTTGAAATACAAAGATATGATACTTATCAAGAAAATAACGACAAGAGATTCAGGGAAGGATTTGATGAAAATATTATAGAAGATGCTAGAAATGAGTTCGTCTGTGACGGTGAATTCCTTTGTAAGAATAATTATGAAAAGATGGAGGCGAAACGTGGAGAGTTTGAGGATTGCAACCTTTTAGATTCCGATAGTAATGTCGGTATGAGTAACTTTGAGGAGAATATGTAGTTTTTTTATAAATACTTTTGGATAATTTCTTAAATAATGGAGGTAAACGACAATATTCAAAGTCGGGTAATGATCAGAAGCGGTAGTGGCAATTCAAATTTGCTTTACTATTTTGCTGTTAATGACCATAATAACTATGTGAAATATTATATTCAAATAAAAGATCTATTACCGAAACAAGTCAGAATCCATCATCCGACTTTGAGTATGACATTTGTTCCTAACTATTGTTAGTTACATTTAGTAACAATTTAATATTTTAAGTATTTTATTTAGGTAATTACAATATACATTTGTACTTACATGAATTGAAAATCTGTACAGACATATTTAATAACATTGTGAATATATTGTTGCCAAAGATTTAAAGATCTCTCTTTTTTTCACCTCCTCCTATTAATTTGGGCTAGCCCAATGTCTTTCTTTCATACTCCTCTATTCAATCATAGGTCCTTTGTCGCACACAAATCATCATTGTCATCCTTCATACAATCTATCCAACTCCTTTTTGGTCTACTAGGACATTTGCGCCCACTATCTTCTCTCTCTCTATCTTCCAGTTTATCTTATCTTTGACCCTTAGAAGACCTTCAATATAGAACAGTAGGACATAGGCCGTATTTACGATCCAACCATAAGCTACAATGATAATGATCTGACAGTTGTAGTAATCGTACTGCGGTAGAACTTAATATTGGTATTTTACAATAGCAATGCATGTTGTTTGATCATTCAAAAATATTTCTAGGATTCCTGATTAATGTAAAAAAAAAAAAACCAAATTTTTTTGTTCGTCATCTGTCTTTTCGGTCTCTGTATCTAATAAGTATGTTAAGTCTTTGTTATCAAAAACTAACATTGCATTCTATTTATATAAAGCTAAAAATGGTATAATGAATTAGGGCACCATACAAATGCCTTGTGACCCTTGTGTTTATATGGTATAATAAATACCAATATTAAGTCAGCATTGAAATATCAATCTAGATTCAGGTAATTAATCCTTAATTTAACAATAGTTATTGAATAAATGCTTTTTGGGGTTCGTAATCAAATTGAAAACAGGTTAGACTTCCATCAGTTTCATAACTTCTATAAAAGATTTCACTTTGTGTGGACTAAAAACTTCAATTGAGAAAAAAGCGGTACATCTGAGGGTTCATTCTCAAATATAAAGTATTTGAGAATGAACCCTCAGATGTACCTTACCTTACCTTAGTTATTCGGTTTCGTCCGATCAGCTCGAAATCGATGAAATTTTCGATAGAAGAAAGAACAAAGATTTATTAAAACTACAATAATACATACATAGATAACACAAAAACAAACCACTACAATAATATAGTCTACATAACCCAAAAATAAAAGTTCTGAAACGAAACACGTTTAAGAGTATTTATTTTATTTAAGCACAAAACAGATTACAATAATTAAAAATGAAACAATAACAATTAAATATACACAGGGCCAAATTATAATCCAAATATGTGTCAATTAGACGAACGATAAAATGGAAATTCTATAGAAAGTTGTTCATATTTATTTTACAAATAATACTAACAAAAGTGAGTGACAAAACGACAATAGATATTAATACCGATTATGTGAGAGATTTTTTTGCATTTATTAATAAACGTAAATTGACTATATTGAAAAATATCGATGTTCGCGTTTAATTTGGTGAGTTATTATAAAGGCGACACATCGAACTAATGGATTGATATTGTAATATTCAGGTGTCCTGAGACCATTACACTTCATCATGTGGTTCATCAGAGAGATCCACCGATCTCAATGTGGTTCGATTACCGTCAAGCTGATTCAACCACATTGTAAATACTTGCAAATGACCAATAAAACTATTGTTTATGAATTTATTATTATGATTAATATGTTTGTCATTACCACTCCTAACTCTATTTTTTTCCGCACAAACTTTTAATAGGATGAAGAAAGAAGACAAATGTTTCGCATCACAGTCACCGGACCAAAACTGTAATCCTTTACTGGCGGCCGCCTTTGTGTGCGCATCGTCTGATAATTTCCTAAACTGAATTAATTAATAAATTGAACATTTTGTGTTGTGCAAACATGAAAGAAACATCTTTTAGACCATTACAAGAAAGGTATATATGTAATACTTTCCATAATATTTTCCTATTCTATATGATTTAAAATAATATACATTTATTTACATTAATATATACATAAATTTTAAACTAATAAAATGAAGAAAACGTAACTCCTAATGTATTTTAGAATCGTTGTTATTCTAGAATATTCTTTATTGTATACCAAATAAAAATAGTAAAACCTTTTCTGGTATTAAGCTTAGAAGGCAATACAAAAGGCGGCCTTCTTTTGAAAGCAATATCTCAAGGCTACCTTTGGATGGACCAGGATCTTATTAAAATATTGTTAAATTAATAAAATCCCTTACTATGTATGTAGACTACTGAGCCTAAGTTATCAAAGTCGATGGGTAACTTGTTTGTCATCTTAACTTACATTACATTTCTTAACAGGGTGATAGATTACTGAACGATGTTAAAATCACATTGTTACGAGTCGCGAGACTCGAATTAAAATGCCATTAGAATTACTGTAGATTATTGGATAGATATACTATAGTTTAATAGAATTATACAAACACGTATAACACAGGTACAAATATAATCGAACACAACAAGTCCAAACATAATGAAGAAATTCGTAATTCAAAACACGCGCAAATTCCGTCACTAAATAGATTATCGAATGTATACAAGTCTAGCTTCGTGGTTATCGCTCGATGCCTCATCCCTCAATTGAGACATTGCTTTATACTGGACAGATCCAATGGTCTGCCGGCCGCGTGGACTGAATTCCCTAGAATCAGTTTGTACATTAACTCCGTAACACCTGGCTAATGACTGCCATAAAAGATTACAATACAACAATGGGCTGTTTTCTAATCACAAAGTAAACAAAAGAAGTCCAAATGCCGAAAGGTAATAAAATGTGTTTCTACAGGTATGCAGGTGTGAATTTGTTTTTGTCGGCGTCTAGGTCGTAACAATATACTTACTTATAATAGTTTTTTAAACCCCAGACTAAAAAACAGAACTTTATATACGTTTGAACGAATATAAATTCAACCTTCATTGACACTGATAATCAGTATATTTCTTTAGTCTTAACCTTTTAATCGCAGGTTAAATTATAATACATTTATAGCAATAACCTCGATAAAAAGGTTTATCGTATAATAGCTTCATTTTCTAAATTACTTTAATGTATATAAAAAAACCTAATCATTAAAAAAATTTAAAGTAGGATAAAGCGTTTATTCAAGGAAAGAATAAGTAAACTAAAATGGACCATAAATTGACATAATATGATAAGAGCAAAGTTAACAATTTACGCCGCTATATAAACTGTCAAGTTGTTGAAGTCAGTTCAAAATGTCTTGGACGTGTAAAAATTAATAGACAAACTTTCTTTACAGTTATTTTAATACTTAATAACAAATTCAAGCCTTCCAGGGAGTTTAGTTAGCCTACTTAATCTGAGTCAAATTTGTCGGGAGTAGGGTGTTCAGAGTTTCAGAATTTGTTGGATACTGCCACATAGTACTATTACTTCGTGTTAGTCGAATGATTTTGAATATAATATTTTTTTATGTATGAACAAAACCCAGAAATAAAGAAAAAATACAATTTCTTGCGGCCGAGCGGCCTGACGTAAGAGGCGACAAAACAACCCAAGCCAGGTGGTAGGGTGACTCGTCTGGTTGATTACCATCCCTGATCTACAGTATGCCACCATAATAACCTGCAGTTGTATTCCGGCATTAGTGGCTAGATTCCAGTTGCCCTCTAGAGAGCGGCAGCTTTGGTGTTGCACATGTACATAGACGATGGTAACCGCTTGGGCCGTCTGCCTGTCTGCTGAGCTCGTGCAATAAGAAAAGACTCTTTATTGTTAATCATAATTTTGGATAAATAAATAATATTGAACAACGGGTAACTTCACCGCACATGTTTGTATGGATGTTTCCAAACAAATCTGATAGCATCATATTTTATGAATAATTTCAACTTTTTAATCGATATAAAAATGCGAAAGTAGTTCACTTCTCGAGGACGAAACATCTACACGAATAATATTAAAAGCCAAGAATATCTTGGGGAACGATAAAGGCTACTTTTGGTTTAAAATCTGCTCTTAATTGAGATGATATTATTTTAGAATATAAAAAATAATTTGGTCAATCCATAATACCTTTAGTTAGCAGTGGTATGAACTTCATAAAACTCAAAACCCTATAGCCTACCTTTAAGAAACTGACGATTAGCGACCAAAAGTTCGAAAGCGCCATGGTCATTGGCGTTTACGCTTTTCAGTCGTGCGTATATTATGACTGTATTACTATCTCTTACGCTAAACCTTCTAGTACTTTCTAGAACTAACTCGATGGGACACTGGCTCTTGTTTCAAAATACGTGGTAACATTGCAAAATTAAAAATACAAATTGTAATAAGAAAATACAGTTCTAGTTAGACATTTTTTCAACAGCGGCGTAGTCGGTACTTGCATCATACGGTATGTTACATCGGCTTATTAAAGGCAAACTTTCATCACCGGCTACCGGTACTTAGATATGAAAATGAATGTTTAAGCTTCTAGGTTTGGTTTTAAGAATGACACATCACAGCGCTGCAATTGCGTTTTTAATTCAAAGAAGTTCGTAATAAGGGTAATATAATAATGCATACGTATGTTTTAGGTAAATTATTCAGCCTTGATAAAATTATATCAAATATCGCTATATCTTTTTTGTACATAGTATTCACTGAACTTTTAAAATAGACTATGTCGTTGTATTATCTATACACATAATAAAACTGTAGAGGTCGAATTTATGTACAATGAAAAAATGCTAAAAACCGAGTCATAAGGATGTAAGAAGTGAAATAGAACTAATTTTGATGTTTTTAAATTTTTTTGATTCTCTTTGTCTGTTTATACGGCCTAATCTTCGAAACGACTAGACCGATTTAAATTACATTTTGTATGGTCGTAGCTTATATCCCTGGTCAACATATAGAATACTTTTGATCTCGAAAAATTAAAGAATTCCCGTGGGATAGTAAAAAAAAATCTACGCGGATGAAGTCGCAGGCAGAAGCTAGTATTATATATAAGATTTAAAGCTTATAATTAAGATTCTACAATATCATTTTATATAACCTACGTTCCTAATTGTAATATCCTGTATTATTGTTTAAAATGTGGCAACCCTAGTTAGGAATTATGCTCAATTTAAACTTGCCGAAACCAAATTAACTATTTAGGGCCAACCTTATCTAAACCTCGACCTGATGGGGGTGCCCTTAGCCATTAAGGTCATGTAAACATGGTTTTTGTTCCTCTCCGTTGTTGGGAAGATTATTAATTTTCTCCACCCTATGTGAATTTTCAGCTACCTAAACATTTTGGAAATAACGGAACCTTATAGGTTGTGTCATGTGCGTTTGTCTGTTTGCATGCTCGTCCATCTATCACTATATATCATAGCCATTTGTCTCCGAGAAGACAGAATTATCGAATGTATATTTCAATTTCACTACAGTATTGTGTAGCAGCCTACACAATATTATACTGAAATTGTAAAACATAACAAAGGTGGCCGTTTGGTGGCCACCTTTGTGACACTGGCTTGAATTATTTTCCAGTAGACTTAGTTGTGTGGTATATATATATATATATATGGTATATATATTTATATATATATATAATATATATATATATATATATATATATATATATATATATATAGCGGGGAGTGCGTGGAGGGAGTCGCTAGCCGCTCACTCGAGCGCACTCGCTGCAACAGTCAAACGGGATGAGTGCGTTACAAGCCATGTCGTTGGTGTTTTATTTGTGTACATACACTTATATTTAACTTATTATATTTAAGATTTTACATTACGAAGTGGAAAAATAAGACTAATTTTTCATCTAAGCAACATCCGTAAAGAAGTTTTTGGAATTATCGTCATGCACTTGTCAGATTGATTTTTACAGGTCTACTGTAAACCTAGTACACCAACTGGGAGGACATTCATCAAAAATGTTCATTGGATAATGTAGTAATTAATATCAATAATAATAAAGGAATAATATAATATAGTAGGAATAATATGTTAAGTGATCCATCGAGCAAGGAGGCTGCGTTATTAACAAGTATATAAATAAATTATTGAAAATAGATGTAGATACAATAAATATAAAATTATTAATAAATATACATAATCTGGCGTCTAGCACCATTGGTGAACTTCACCGATGTTTTCGTCGGTATTGCAGTTTTTGGACGTCCCGAACGTTCATCGTCTCCCACGCTCTTACGGCCGTTTCATTAAATATTTCTCTATGATAAATAATGGCGCAGAGTCCGTTTGTGTAGGCGTATTGCCTTACAAAGCCAAACATTTAATGATATCTCGATACTCTAACTATATTTTTCCATTTAAATAAAAACACTCACATCAACTCATTCAAACATCTATTACATAACAACTGCGCGTCCAAAATGGCTGAAACTTTGGTGACTGTCAACAGATGAACGACGAAATTCATTATCTTTTATGTACGAGTGCTGCTATCTTCATGTTTAGGTCAGAAACTTTTCAGGCCATCCTAGTATACATGTTACAGTCATAGTGATTAAATAGCTATTATATATAATGACTGGTCATTATATATAATAGCAAAATTGACTAGACAATGTGATATTACTTTATCCGGATATTATTCATAATAGCGGGTCAAAGATAGCCAAAGTATTAAATTAAATATTTATTATTGTAGTATTTAAAGAGTGATACCAAATAAATACTTGTATTGATCTGTTTTTTTTTTAATTTTTATGGCTAGTGAGCTTTAAATTTACTTGATAAATTACAGTTAAATAACTTTATAACAATGTTAATTAACGTAGAATTATTATCTATGACAATGTTATTTTAATTCTTAGGCAAATTGAAATATAATTTTGGGTGCGGTATTACTTGAGATATAAAATTAATTTTGGATGGTTATAAAAAATAACCACGAAGCTTAGCGGTGCTCGCTTTGCTTCGCACCCTTAGCTTCTGACTATATTAAAATTCGATTTGTCATAATAATAATTGCGTGTTCTATACTATAATTTTATAATCTTTACCTATACCTACTTGTTTTATCACATTATCCAAGTCTTCGAAGATATTATATAAAATTGCTGGTTAATGTGATTAATTCTGTTTCAATTATCACTTTATCTAATTTGAATAGACATTATACATAATGGCTAGATAATATATAGAATATCCGAATTTATTACTTTGCTGTAACATATACAGAAATGTAAATTTGTTATCACCTTAAGTTTCATGTCATTACTAATGACGAAACATCTCGTTAAAAATAAATAGAAAAAGCAATCGAGTAAGACGCTGGTGCCTGAATGTAGTTAAAAATAAGGCTGCTACTCAGATATCCGGTGCACAAATTATAAGTAGTGGGTGGGCGTAGTGGGTAGGGGAAAGGCATACTTAGCCTTTTTGCAACCCCTAGGGTCCGGAGTTCTTGAAATATTATTAAATATTACTTTTAGTAAACTTAACCTCACCTATTTTTTCTCTAACATTATTGTGATGGGCGGTGAAAGGTCGCGACTAGAAAAATGATTTAGGTTAGATTAGGTTAGCTTCGGACCAAAGCGCACGAGCCAAGCACTAAGCGAGCGTGCCGCGGTAGCGGCCGGCGAGTGCCAGACGACTGTAACCATTTACTATTGATTTTATTTATACACACGATTTATAATTTCGTCTTTATTGACCGCCATATTGAATATTTTCAGGATTACTCTACTAGTGTATGTGCATGTGCTCTGTTGTACTTTTTTTCATTTTTGACGACACGCTGTTTTTTGTTCTCGTTCTGATAAATACTGGCTTTCTTTTTGACTTTGAATGTTTGATAAATGATTGTAAAAAATATAAGTCAGATTATGTTTATTAAAAAAATGAAGATCTTCGGCTTGCAATGGGAGTAGGTATGTCTCCCCCTCCCCAATCCCCCATCTACTTAAAATAAGTGCATCAAACATCTATAGACTTACCAAAAATAAATCCGTTGTACTGGTCATCAAGATTAATCCGTTAGCCAAGTTAGTCAAATTTTTACTCATCATTCATGGCAATACTGAATCCTACACATGTAGACTGACACTCTTGTCACGATATTTATTTATATCGCTAAACACTTAGTAGTATTTTCCGTAGTCGGTAGTCTTTCTTTAGTTTTCGCGAATATTATAATAATTATAATAAAATAATAATTTATTCATTTGAAACTTAACATTGATACACAGTATTTTTTTGATTCTACTAGCCCCTAAACTAGTTTTCACTGTATTTTAGGGGCTAGTGTGTTCTCCCTTAATGTAGGAACATATTACACATAGTGAAACTACGTTTAACGGTTTTAGGCTTTGTATTTTAATTCATTTTTATTCCAACATTTCAGCCACTTTCAGCAGACGGACCACAGAAAACAAAGATGTAATGTGTCAACGAGTAATGGTAAATTTTTTAACCTACAGCAAAACTTGTTCATTTTGATTATTTAGTTTTAAGGCTTGTTTGTGGTTATTATTTACTGTATGAATTACTATGTAAATTACTAAAAAATAAACTAGGGCTCCCCTCCCTACAGAGCTATGTAGTTTATTCGGATATCTCTCAAACGCCCTTAGAGTTTTTTTTGTACAGTTAATTTTTAACGAAAGGCTTCGCTATTTTTCATTGTTTGATAAATAGGAGTTTTCAAACAAGCTGAGCGTATAATAAGGCATTGGCTTTGTCGTCATGCGACGGGAAAAACTGATTTTAATGAGCTCCCGTTTTATATTTCAAACCTAATGCTTTTGAAAATCAGGTTCAGAAGCATTACTTTTTATTGTGTATTATATGTATATCTAAATCCTAATAATGTTACATATAATTATTTTAATTTGTATATTACCATAAATACATATGCATAGTTATATTGCTTGGTACTTATATCCGTGTAGGAACGGAGAAAGAATACAATTTCCTGTGGCCGGGCGGCCTGTCGTAAGAGGCGACAGAACAATCTCCAGCCAGGTGGTAGGGTACTTGCCGACTGGATGGCTACGACCCCTGCTGGTCTAGAGTATGCCGCCATTACAACCTTGAATTGTATTCTAGCGTTAGTGACCACATTCCAGTCTCCCTTAAGAGAGCACCAGCGAATTTGTAGCACCTTTGGTGTTGCAAATGTCCATAGGCGATGGTTACCGGTTTTCATTTAATCGGCCGTCTGCTGCTGAACTCCTGCAAATAAAATTTAAAAAAAACAATAATGCACATTAAGTCGGAAAACTGGTTTAGTGGCGCATGCTTTCTGTCCAGGATTCAAACCTGCGCCCTCTATTACGACTCTAATCTTATACTAATATATAAAGCTGAACAGTTTGTTTGTTTAAACGCGCTAATCTCAGGAACTACTGGTGTGATTTGAAAAATTCTTTCATATATATATATATATATATATATATTATTTATTCGCATGTTCACCCCCGATACTGTTGGGGTATCTGAAACACATATAATATATAAATAAGGCTTATCTCTTATACTACTTAAAATTATTTAAAGTTTAGTTTAAAATTAAATTTGTATAACTTGTGTATAAAATAATAAATGCTATATCTATTATATGTGCATATAAATACATAAATATATTAACACGCCTACGAGTCTGTGAAGATATATTTAGCATTTAATATACAAACATTACTTAGCGATGGTGTGGTTATACAGTAGTCGAGAACTGTAGCTCGTAAGTGCTAACAAATTCCCAGTCATTCTAAACAAGAATTCTCCAGAAACCATTTAAGTCTGTACAAAAGCGTCACGTATACGAAAACACAACCTTGCGCGACCATTGTGCTAATATAACGTGGATATTATTGGCTTCAAGGTGGTCACGTCAACTGACTTATTCTATATAACCTACGAAAGCTCTTTTGAGTAACGTGTTCGAGTTTTTACATTCGTATATTTAGCGGACGCGTTTTCTTATCTATAACCAAACCATATTCCACAGAAAACAAGTTAATACGCATATAAAAATACTAAGCTTATTTATTGAGCAGTGACTTTTAAATTCACTAAGGGCCACTTGCATAACGATCACTTTTAAATAAAATTAGCTAATCATATTAAACTGCCTAAATACGTTTTACACAAAACGTATTGATAGTTCTTTAAGCATACTTAGCGGAAAATTTTGCGTTGTGCAAGACGTTAATTTTATTTAAGGGTTGCAACTTCATGCAAGCGGCCCTAAGTCTTATTATTTGTTTCTTGAAGAAAAAAAAGTGTGTGTGTACTTATGTACACGCGTCAGAAGTTATACTTCTTTAAATTGGTTAAATAAATAAAGCCCCTACCACGGTCGATTCGACCGACCGTATTGAAAAATACAATCAAAAACTGAGGTTAACTCTAATAACTTAGAAAAATAAATGCCACAATCACATAGAAAAAGCGACATAATTACCTACTTTTTTTAGAAATTCACTGGAATTAGAATTAAAATAAATCCTTTGATTTTGCTGATCACTAATATATATATATATATATATATATATATTATATATATATATATATATATATATATATATGTAGGATACAAAATAAATGATTTATAAATCATCAAACTCGTATATTAATTAAAACACAATAAAGTAAAGAAATATTACAATGCTCGTCTCACAAATTCACAATCCATTATCAACAACTCGTTGCTACGCAACCACCATACTCACCATACACTCGGCCATCCTGAAAAACTAAAATAATGACTATAGGTAAATTCAGGGTGTCGGTTGACTATAGCTAACTTCATGGTGTGCGCGCGCATCGTAAAAATTTACTCTCATACGCGCCTAAAGAAGTATAACTTCAAAAATAAAGAACTGTGAATACGTTTTGTGTAAAACGAACTCAGGCAGTTTAATTTTATTTGTAGACGATCGTTATGCAAGCGGCCCTTACACTCACACACATGTATGGAAGCAACGATGGTGAGTGTTGTGACACTTAATATTTTTTCTTATCTTATGACACAACGTATGTTTCGTGTTTATTGTATAAAGAATAGGGACCCGTATGAATGCACCCTAGCACGCACGGGTCAGGCGACCAATGCTTTATGAGCCCACGCAAATGGCGGACGACATAATTGCCTGTTCCAGTTGAAAAATGTAATGTACATAATTTTTAAATCACCTAACAATGAACAATTTAGTGCTTGTTGAATAAAATATTTTATTCATATTTTACCAGTCCATAAATACACTGCATAAATTTATTAAAATCGGTCCACAAAATTCTTACATGACGAATTGAGGACTCCTTCTTTTAAGTTGGTTAAAACTGTACATATTCAAAATATATACAGGGACAAGCAAAGTAGAAGACTAAACAAAGTCTCTTCATCTTAGTGAGATTAAAAAAATAGGTATATAAAAAATACTTTGACAGACTATCATTATCTATCATGAAATAGCTTGGTTTATGGATGCAGCAGCAGTTATTGTTAGCTTTTTCTATTTTATATTTTAATTATGTAAGTGTAGTATACATACATACATAACTACATACATAACTTCACGCCAGTCGTTGCGGTAGGCACGAACAACAGAGCCATTTAGGCTTATTTTACACACTCACTTGCTTCTTTGACATTCATAGTTTTGTCATGCACGCTCGTCTGTCCTTAAGGCTCCTGAATCACTTCTGCTAGTACACGATCAATTTGATCATGGAAGGTGTGTCGTGGCTCCGCGACTTCTGCATCATCACTTTGCATTGTATATCTGTTTAGTCATTCTTTCATCATACATTCTTTCACATGCCGAACACCGGAGCATTCTTTCTTACTTCACCCGACACTCTCTTTCAGACCACTCTCTTCTTACTAATTTTATTTACATATATCTCATTAGTATAAAGTTGTATATCTTAAAGACTACGGTCCATAAAAGTACCCCGGACTTTTAAAGGGCTTGCGTCGGGCCATGGGGAGGTCAACATGTAGAGGCTCCTTGACAAATTTAATCTGCATGTGGCTGGACCCTGACCGGCGATTATCCCTGTCTACAGCATATAATAATGCACACAAACACGCCCCAGTCAGTGTAGGACTATTATAGGAATTGCGAACAAAAAGTACCGGGCTGTTGGAGTGAACTGCTAGTGGTACTAGGGGTCTGGGAATATGTGTATTATGGTGTCTGCCCGTCGCAATGTTCGGGGAACATGGAAAAATAGGCAGACGGTGACTCGCCACTCAATGCATGGGTCCCTAAAAATGCCACAGAAGACAGGGGGCAACATGGTTTATTAGTATAATTTTTATATTTTATTAATATATTATATCATTTATTTATATATTTATATTATACTATTTCGGTAGTGAGATAAATCTACATACCTCTGTTTTTATCAAATTTCTTGTCCATCCAAAGGTTGTCTGAAAGAAATCGCTAATAGCGATAAGACCGCCTATTGTATTGTAAAATTTTATGTCTGTTAACTGTATTTTTTAAAACACAGTAAAGCATATTCGTTCATTAATTTAAAACAGAGTACAACACAAAGTTGCCACTAAGTCTAAAAGAATACAATATGAGCTGGTTGATCGCCTTAACATACACCCACATCTACAACAGACTCGTGCTGTTAAAGTCTTACATTCATATACAAACTAAAATTATACAATGAAGTATTCAGTGAACGTTCTAGCATTTATGAATGCTAGAATGTGCTTACAACACACAATGTTAGTACGGTGATATCAGGTAAATAAAAGAACAACTTTCGAAATATTATTTGTATAGAATAGAATAATACACTTTATTGCATAATATTAAGATACAATTCAAGAAGTTTAAGTACACAATAGGCGGTCTTATCACTAAAAGCAATTTCTTCCAGACAACATTAGGATCGTCGATCGTCGTTACGATCGTCTTCTTTTTTCCACTTATTTATTGGCATACGTTTCTAATTATTGTGGAGAATAGCCTATTGTCCTATTGTAGTCGCTCATTAGCATAGTTAGCCAGGTGTTGCGGATTCTTGTGCCTTTGTGAAGTATAAAACGCCGGAGGATGGAGAGAGGAAAGCGGTTGAGCTTCGACTACGATACGGGTGTGACGTGTATACATTCGGGAATCTAATAGTGACGGATTTTGCACGTTTTATGGAATTACGACCTTCTGCATTACGTTTGAATTTGTTGTGTTCGGTTACATTTGTACCTGTGTTATACGTGTTTGTATAGTTTTAATAAACTCTATCATAATTCTAACGGCATTTTAATTCGAGTCTCGCAACTCGTAACAGTATATATTGAAATTTAAAAGATATGTACTTTTAAAAAATATATAAAAATTAAAATGGTTGTTGAAAACGATACAATGCTAGCTTTACGAGTATCAAACTCACAGACGACGGTAGTGCATCGAATTTTCTATATTAAACGGAGGTATTACCTGAATCAGGTCAACAAGTCTGGGGCATAAGGCTTAAATAAATTAATATATCCACTCAATATGAACTCTAAATTAAAGAGATAAAATACAAAATCGTATGCTTGATAATAATACACGTTTAACAATGTATGTCAATTTCGTGTGTTTCACTGAGAGAAATGATGAAATGTATTTGTTTGGAATATACTGTTACGAGTTACGCAGGACTCGAATTAAATGCCGTTGGAATTACTATAGAATTTTTTAGAACTATACAAACACGAAATCATAAGTAGAAATATAACTAGACACTACTAGTATAAACGGCACGATCCAAAAACACGCGCAAAGTCCGTCACTATATAGCTCATCGAATGTGCGTCTTGCTCGTATCGTAATCCTCGCTTGACTGCCTCACCCCAATCTGCACACCTGGTTAATTATTCCTACGAACGACCAACAAAGTCGAACACCATAAAAATAGGGTATTGTCTAATTGCAAATTTTAAACACGAAGTAAACAAAAGAACTCCGAATGCGGAAAGGTGCCAAACCAGGTGCGCATTTCTTTGTCGGTATGTAACAATACGAATGCTGTAATATTACTCTTTAGTATTTTCTTACGTTTTCGCAACTATAATAAAACTACATTTTAACGTTTTTACCGCGGTATTTTATTTGATTACTATTACTTACTTAATAATTCAAATGAACAAGTTCGCGGTAAGCTACATAAAAACTTGATTACTCATTGACACTTGATATCTTGGTCTGCCGTGGCCACGGCTACTGACACATAGCGAAAACGTCGGAATAAAACTCAAATAAAATATCTCGCTTGAAACCGTTAAAAAGCAGTTTTATTGCATGACTTTTTTGTCTTATGTATTCGTTTCCCTAATAAGGGAACCCTAGTAAAATTCTCAAGCATTAGTCAACACGTCGGTCTGGGTCTCACTGTACATATTATATTTCAAAGTCATAAAAACGTGATAGATAAATGGCCGATTCCTATATCTTACCGACCGTTCATTTGCCTCAGTACCGGTTAAAGTTAGAAATATGCTGCATACAAGTTACGTCAAAAATCAACTGATGTAAGGGCAAGTGAATAAATAGTAAATTAGATATCTGGAAGTATATGGATAGTCTGGAACTTGTTCAAATTACAATTCTTATAACTCCTCAAATATTAGGTATAAACATAATAGAAATTTCGAATTTTCGAAAAGAGTTCACGACAAAATGACTACTTCAAAAAACTCTACTAAGGTTCAATTTCAGTACTCTTCAGCCAGATCTACGTTTTTGTGTTCAGATACCATTAAAGAAGGGTCTGCAAGGGTTCTCCCGATGGTGCAAATACCTATTCCCAGGTCTCTAAGAGCTCGCCAGTTATGACCCATGTCTAACTTTTGAGCTATACGGTGGGAAATTGAGTAAAAATTCGAAATGATTTTATGAAATACATTTTTAACTAGAGATGCTATGAATATTCGGCTTCTCTCGATATTCGGCCACTTTTTTATTATTCGGTATTCAGCCGAGCCGAATGTTCTTGGCATCTTTAGTTAAAAAGTAGTTAGCTATGTGTAATACATTTTTGAGTACATAACAGGTATGTGCGGTTTTTTATGATTTGGTATTCGATATTAGCCAGAATTCGGCCCCTTTTTTCACTATTCGAATTCGGAGTTTAAAAAGTAGCCGAATATTCGTACCATCTCTACTTTTAAAGAATATTATTTGTAACAAATTTTGTCAAGTTCATTATGTAGCGAATAGTTCAGATCGAGGGTCGTATAATTCAAGGTACTTAGTTGAGGTACCTATAGAATATTTCTTGTGAAAATGACAAAAGACGTTTGATATTATTGCTCTCTACGTAGCACATTTTTTTACTTCCTTGTTAATACAAAAACTTATACTTTAGTACTTGATTGTACGCTGTTACGAATAGCAAAGAATTAAATTTCTTTGAACAAAATGCATGCTCCAAAAGAAAATGCACTTCTCACGAGATTCATTTGGGAAAATCTACGTCGGCATTAATATCACTGGCCTCGTATTAAATTTCGATTTTTCTCCAAACCATTATACACTCAATAAAAACTTCTAATACTCATACATACAAGTGTTAAAATTGAAAAACAATGCCATAAAGCTTTGTACCAGCTAATATGAACTGAGGAAAGCAAATACTATATTTGGAATATTAAATCGTAAAATCAAATTTCGACTCTAGACGTGAGGTTTTAAGTCTTGAATTTAAATGCGAACAGCAAACAATTATAACGTAATCGAATTCGGACTTTTCACACGATCACACACATTCCCTACTCGTGTTACTACACTTATTCCAGAATACAAATCTAATGTCGTTCTTATATGTCAAACGATTGAGTTTAAAATCGATTATTACTCAATTCGAATTGTACAACCTATTGACTCGTGGGACTATGTGCATTCGGTTTTCAAATACAGGCTCGCTGATGAAAAATATGTTGTTATTCGAACAATTTTTATTCTATATTCGTGACAAATAAGGTTTAAAATTCTGTGGTAATTCTTCTTGTGTTATGTCGTTTTGGTTTTGGGGTATCAGTCGTGGCCAAGCGCTGAAAGGGGTGTAGAGGAGGGGGGAGGTGTTGGGGCAGCTAAAGCCTTTCCAGGTTCTACTACGTTAGTACCGTCGCGTCTGTCGTAAAGCTCGCATCGATGGCGCGCGTACCACCGCGCGTGCGCTTTTCGATTTTTTTTAAACGTAAATCTCATCCACATTCATAACAGTTTATTATGCCTTATTTTTGTTTTGTGTGAGTGTGTCGCGGCGATAGTTTTGTGTATGTGTGTAAGGTTTTAACAGAACGCTTGGATGTATGACCTACTTAAGGAAGGTTCAGTTTTAACAGTTTTTTCGAAAAATAATCACGTAATTATTTTTATACTATTGGCATTTATTTAAAATAGAAATGTAGGGTAATTTCTGAGCGCGGGAAACCACACACGGGCGGGTTAAAATGGCGGGAACTGTATACGTAAGATCTCTTATTAAATTTTCATGTAGAATTTAAAATGGAAATTGTAATATTATCCAGCGAGCTCTTGAATCATTTTCGGGGGAAATTTGTTGATGAAATATTAACGATACATATTTTACTATCTGGCTAATGCAGGATATGAGATACCTCATAATATAGGAAGCGTTCCCGCCACTTATCTGATGGAATAAGTTAATGGAAACATTAAGGACTCCTTCACAAATAATCCAGTATAAAAGCATTTGTTAATCGATACGTAAATACATGCCCATGCCAATCATGTTAGTCATATGATTAGTACCTACATAATAGACAAGCTTTAGAGCTTATTCCAGGCCAATGAAACTTATGGCAAGTTTGTGTATAAGAACTTGTTCTGCTGTAAATCGAATCCAAGACCTTTTCGTTTATATGAAATAAGCAGTTTAATATTTACTCTGCTAGGTCACAGAAGATGTCTATTTAAATTCCATTATTTTGTAATTTTAACTCTAAGTTTAATCGTCGTCTTTTACAAATTAAGTAAAAGTATTTAACTAAGCTTATTTTATAGATATTAGGTTTATAAACATTTTCATTTAGGGATTTTCTCCCTCCCTATTTCAGGGCAACGGAATGTATATGCGCTGTCACGATTAGTATGGGATAACCAATATGTCTTTCTTTTTGTTACTCAGGGTATCGAAACAAGTGTATTGACTAACGGATAAGAATTTTTACCTCTTCAGCTAAATTACAAGGCAAGGTGACCTTACCAACAAAGGTGACCCTGAGTCATAAAATTGAGGAATCCTGCAAATAAAATGTACTCAAAACCCATGGTGCCAAATTCAGACACTGATGACAATTCTCCATTTATATTGGGTAGGGGTAGGCAGATTGTACAACACATCTGTCGAGGACTCACTCGGGTTCGAGTTCGAGGGTCAATATGTGTGGTATAAATTCGGCAAACAACATAAGTGACATTATACATACAATTTTACAGAAAACCGCTTTACAAATTATTTTCTAATACATTACTCATAGATCTCAATTTTTTTGTTTATTTATAATGTTGCAATTATGTTAGGGCATTTTTGTTAGGACCTAAATTATTTGAGGTGTATAATACAATGAAAAAGTGAAATACCTAAACTTTGTCGCTTAGGCCGTTTTGTCGTAACAGGCCCGAATTGCAATAATTCCAAAAGAAAACACCAAAAATTTAAATCACCCAAACTTCTGAATAAACAGAGATCTTGGAAAGATTTAGCTAAGTCACTTCGCCCTAATTAGATGCCCTGTCGGCGCCTGCGGACCCTATGCTTTTACAAATTGTTGTTTTGCAACATCGTCGGGGTATCTCAAGAAAATTGCTGAACACAGTCCTGGGTATAATTTCACATTATGGACACAAGATGTTTACATTTTTAGTCTTTGTAACGAGAAGGGTTTTCGGTGTTTTCTCTTATGTCGGGTTTTTGTACCTCGCTATACATTTTACCTAAAATTTAACCTAGACTTCACACTTATTTTTTTAGAAAGAAAGGTTTAATAGAATGAGTCGTAAGGTAAGGAAACTAGACATTAGAAAGAGTTTGTTTAAAGACATATGTAGGAAACTCTTTGACACTACCCGTGATCAGAAGGCTGGCGTACATTTTGCACAACAGATAAGTATTGCCATACAGCGTGGCAATGCAGCCAGCCTACTGGGCACGTTTCCCGTTGGCAGTGATCTGCTACGTAATGAATTTTAGTTTCAATGTCTTTGTTATTTTTTATTTATAAGATTATTTAGTTACTTGTTAATATTCGCATGCTTAATAAAACACTGTAGTATTTAATAAGGATTTAACGCTAAATGATGTAGACTTAAACTTTAATTACTTATTTAAAAAATAAATAACGTTGGACATCCCTAATCTACATGTACTTCAATATTAATATTATAAAGAGGGACAGAAGGAGAGAGAAAGAATACAATTTCCTACGGCCGGGCGGCCTGTCGTAAGAGGCGACATAACACCCCACAGTGGATGGCGACCACCCCTGGTCTAGAGTATGCCGCCATAACAACCTTGTGTTATGGCGTTCCGGCATTAGTTTCCGGGTTCCAGTCTCCCTTATGAGGGTAGGGCAACCGCATTCCATCAAGTGGGCCATCTGCCTATCTGCTGAACTCCTGCAATGAAAAATAAAAATAAAAGATTTATATTTTTTTTAACGAATAAACTCAAAAATACTGGACCGATTTTAAAAATTCTATCACCATTGGAAAGCTACATTATTCTTGAATGACGTAGCTATAAGTATGACCAGAAAAATTAGGGATTCCTACTCAAACTAAATGTCCACCCATGCGATGCCGCGAGGGGCCGCTAGTAATATCAGTACATATTGATGCAAACCCTTGCAGGTGTTTTATTACCCCTTCGAATTTGAGTGACCTACGGTTCACGCCGCCGTAAGATATCATTAAATCTTCTTTCCTCGGTTGGTATTTCATGCGAATTCTTGGAAGCCATTAAGCTGACCATTTAACGATTTCAAGAACCAGTGGGTGGCATGCTAGTAGGCCATGTCTAATTTACAAATGGATCAAGGTCGGTCAGTCGGAAAATGCACCAGTCGTGTTCTGACTGCGAACGAGGCGTTAGCTAGTCTACTTTCGGAGCTCATATCTTATAACGATGAACTGTGCGACATTTATGTGATAACAATTTTCTTCCCTACGGTAGTGTTTTGTTGTGTTCCGCATACTCGTAAAAACTGTGAATTACGTGTGTGTACTTCTTATAAATTTTGTCGTAATTCGAACGCCATATTCGAATTTATATCCTACAAATACCTAACAATATAATACAAGATAGATAGATAGGTAACACTTTATTGCTCACCAAATATACAATTTCAAAATACACAATTACAATATTGTCATGGTAGAAACAATAGGCGGCCTTATCGCTGAAAGCAATCTCTTCTAGGCAACCTAACTTAAGGAATCATTTCACCTAATCTGGCGATGCAGATCATTAAATACATCATAAATAAACAAAGACATACATGTATACAGCTATATATTAAATATTCTATAATATAAGGAATAATTATTAAAGAAAAGTAGTGTTTTCTGAGAGCGTTCTTAAATGTAGCCTCACTGATAGTAAGAGGCAGCGCATTCCAAAGTTTGACAGCCTGCACTGTAAAAGAGTTATCATACATACATACATACATACATAACTTCACGCCAGGTCCCTTGCGGGGTAGGCACGAACAACAGAGCGCCATTTAGGCTTATTCTTACACACCTCACTTGCTTCTTTGACATTCATAGTTCTTGTCATGCACGCTCGTCTGTTCTTAAGGCTCCTGACAAAGAGTTATCATAAAAGGATGAAGTGTGTGCAGGTGTAGTGAGCAAGATACTATTTATTCAAAATATGCCAAGAATATTTTTTTCGCTTAACTAGTATGGAAACTATAAATAAAAAATAGAACCAACCCTCTGTATAGAACAACTATTGAGTCAATGTTCAATTTGCAAGTCCGTCCTTACATTTCCGTTAAGGGTCGTTTTATTGCAATCGATGTTTATGAGAAATGAAATTGTTTTTTTCACTTTCAATGCTAACTACATCCGAAGAACAAAATTAGTTTATTCGTAAGTAGTATTAATGTTATTTGTATTCAATAGTTCTGTATATATGTACATATTTATGTATATATACTCTTATTCATCAACTGCTTCCTACTAAAGAAAGAAAAATAAAATATTTTTACGTAGGATATAAACACTTAAGTACATAAAATAATTTTATTATTATTTCTTGGCTTATAAATACTTATGTCACATAATTTGTGGTAAAAAATCAAGCTACACGTTTTATTAACCATTGCTACGTCGTAGCGCGTGCTACGATATGCTACGACATTTCGTAGACCGTTCATGTTCTGATATTTGAGGGCATGAAAGTCGACTCTTATATCGTAAAATAACTATCATATCTAATAACAATAAACATGATATTAATATGTTATACATACAGCAAATTAGATGTAAGTACAAAGTTGTATTCCTAGACTAGATTATACGCATAACCTTTTTGATACGTTGTATGTTTTTAGGGTTATTAACTATTTTTTCATATCTATCTGTCGGTCTGTTGGCCTATTCCACTCTCTTTCATGTTATTGTTACGAGTTGCAGGACTCGAATTAAAATGCCGTTGGAATTACTACAGAATTTATTAGAACTATACAAACACGTACAACACAGGTACAAATATAACTGGACGCAACCAGTACAAACGTGACGCACGATTCAATAACACGCGCAAAGTCCGTCACTATATATATATATATATATATATATATATCGAATGTACACACGTCTTGCCACGCTTGTGGTTATCGCTTGACTCCCTCACCCCTCCGTTGGGGCATTGCTTTATACTGTACAAATGCAATATGTCTCGACACAATACGCGACTGCGTGGACTGGATTTCCAAGAATCACACCTGGCCGATAACTAAAGCCAGATACAATACACAATAGTCTGTTTTTCTATTTAAATTTTTTAAATACAAAGTAAAGAGGTCCAAATACTGAAAGGTAATAAACTGCAGGCGTGAATTGGTCTTTGTTTCGTTGTCGGTCATAACATTATGGTCATTTTTCTCGGAAAATATTACTTGAATGGTGCAGCTTCATCTACGATATTATTAAAGATAAAGGCCGTTTCAAAACAATGTATTCTGTATGGCGACTGAAATTTACAATAAACTATCATTAAAAATCAAGGACTTCCTTGATTTTTATGTCAAAAGCATTAAAATAAAATTACGACAATTATCAATAGAGAAATCATTTTACACAATACATTAGTATCTTACTAACCCAAATAGTGAGACAGGAGTCTGATTTTGTGACATGAGAAATACTACTAAGAAATAATACTAATAGCAATCATTATTATTTAAAATTGTATATTAATTTGTGTTTGGTAGTAGTTTTAAATTAAATTAATTTATTATAATTCACGATAATATATTTGTACATTTGTAAATCAAATAGCTTATTACAAATAAACTAAATTATAAATAATTTAAAATTTAAAAATTAACTATATATACAAATTAAAATCTAGTTTCAGACCGCTGTCAGTCGGAAACCTACCAAAAAGACTGGCCACATTGCCTCGCTGAATGGCAATGCCTATGCGCTGTCCGAGGTATATAAACCAGGGTTTTGGTCAAGTGAGGCCTCCACCAGACCTTTGGCTATGTTTCGATAATGCTTGTGCACTTTAGGGCCTCATGACCCCAGGGTCTCGCCCCAAAAGACACAGATATGTAGCCATTTCCGATGGCTGAGTATTTGCGGCGTTTTAGGGCCCCTGTTGTGTAGCAGCCGTACCGGCAGACATGCTAGTAGCTGGAAAAAGTAAATTTTAAATTGGTATACTTCTAACATCATATTCAGTCCCATATACATTTTTACAATAACAATTTCTGAGCGTAAGAATCGGGATAACGTACCACGCAATTTGTAGGACAATATGACTGTTAAATTATTTAAATATTAACTAAGTAAAAAAAGAACATAATTTTTGATGACCTCGTTATGATACATGTTGGAAAGAGAGGACTATTTGATCAAACCATACATTTTGTAGGACAAATATTTTTCGAATAATTTAGATAATTATCATTAGATTTAACTAAATAAACCAGATGGTAATAAATTTTTGAGAATCATGAAATCAACATATTTTATCCTTGCTACCCCTATTACCTACCATCATCGAGAGTTTTCATACAGAAAATTGTTGGGCGTCTCATCAAATTGAAGCTGCTCGCGAAAAATTTGCTTGATAGTAATCAAGTGCAAAAATGGTCCCTGGATCCTGGACTAACAAAAAAACGTATGCGTCTCGGGACACCCGACAGAAGTGATAACTTAACCTGCTTTCCTCTGCCGTATGCGTGAAAGGGAAGCCAGAAAGAGTGGCGCCGTAACGCGTTACGTAACAAAACGGTTTACCCACCCATAAGAAATTATTACTTCAAAAACCTATTTTTTCTCGCTCAGCGTTATTAAATCAAAAAGTTATTAAAATGTTCACACTTCAACGTATAATTAAATCAACCCTTTCTCTTGTAGAAGACTAGTTAACCCGTAATCCACTCCCAATAAGCCATTAGCTGGGAATCGATGGGGTGGCTCGTACCCAAGGGGGGTTAGACCGCGACCCCTTATAGTAACAAATACGTGCCTCAGACGGTCTTTTCAGCCATCGAGTTTGTAGGGTTAAATGGACTTATTGTTTTTGCTTTTTTTAGGTATGAAAACCATGAGGCTTTCAGTTTAATGATGAAGCCAGTGTTTTTAAGTCTATAATACTAAAAATCTTTTTAATAAGTTAAAATTAATTACTAGGGGTTTTAGTCGTTTCGTTAACATATTTTGATTTGCGTGGTAATACTTTAATTTGTTATGATGTTTATTACACCAATTCAGTACATTATGCGCGGTTTAAATGTTCAGATCCAGATCAGTTAAAATTGGTATCAATAAGACTGTATTTTTATTATTACTTTTTTCAAATTAAATTATAATAATTCATTACTTATTTTTAATCACAAAATTTGAACCAAATCATTTTCTACTTCACCTACATCGCCATATTAGTTAAGTATAGTAGTTCGCACTTCAAGTAAGGTTGTCTAGAAAAAAATCCTTTTAGCAACAATCGTCTATCGTTTTAGACAAAAATGTATTGTAAATATGCTGTTTTATAATTTTATTTTGGTGATAATGCTTCATCTGTCTAATTTATTAAACAAATAAATATAATTATACAATTAAAAAAATCTAAGACAAAATTTACCAAATTTAAATCTTAATTAATTTCTTTCTAATTTCATATTTGAACAGAACAATCAAAACTAAAGCAATATTTATGGATAAAACTGAAATATTTATATATATTACTCAACATAATAACGTTATGCGGTGAATCAATATTAGGAAATAAAAAATAACTAACGAAAAAAGAAAATACTACATTACTGAAATTTCCTTCTACAGTTCGGCTGTTCTATAAACATTTGACACCTATCAAACTAATTTTAGTAGTGAGGTGAACTATCGATGATGATACAATTAGGATTTTTATTCGATATAGGAAGTCATACATTATTGATTCGATTATTAACGATTTATTATTTTCAAAGATATTGTTTACGTTTTGTTGTTGTTTTTATTTTAAAATATAGAAAATATTCATAACATAATTACGATTTGTGTTTAAACTTTACACGGAAATCACCAAGTCACTACATTAATATTTAAGAAACAGTGTTGACAAACATAACACTGTCGTGTGTTACGTTTCTGAAGAAATAACCTAATTATGGTGTTTTAATTTGATATATATGTAGAGAGAGAGATGACACTTTATTGCACACCAAAACATACAATTACTAAAACAAATTAATAATATTTACAATATTGTGTAGGCCGCCTTATCGCTCAAAGCGATCTCTTCGAGGCAACCTAAAACAAAACCAAATTTGAATCAGGCGATGTAGGTGGTGCAGGAAAAAGGCAATGGATACATAAATACTCAAATTAATTTAACAAATAAATATAAACATGGACATAGATATACGCGTATACAATAGTATATTAAAAATATATAAGTTATATTTGTTGTTTTACATTGATACAAATTACTTTGGTACTGCTAGGGCCAAATGATGGGCAATAGGGCAAAATGATATATAAACATATTTGTAGGCAAAACAATTTGCTACAAATTATGACTTTACAGTTTTTTTTTGTAAAACGCATAGTTTCCGAGATATCGCGAAAAAAGTGTTTTCACCACTTTTTCCAAGATGGCGGACGGGGGACAAGGGTGGCGACCCCACAAACTTGAGGTTAAGCTTCTATTGACCCCCCCCCCACACATGTTCCAAAATATAAAATTGCGTCCTCTAACAAATGATTGCATTAAAAAAAATATATTATAA
Organism: Dendrolimus punctatus; assembly: GCA_012273795.1. Taxonomy (NCBI): domain Eukaryota; kingdom Metazoa; phylum Arthropoda; class Insecta; order Lepidoptera; family Lasiocampidae; genus Dendrolimus; species Dendrolimus punctatus. The sequence continues at coordinate 15,028,194 of CM022550.1, forward strand.
ATTAAAAAATATAAATAAAAAATTCGGCCCTTAAATTGCAAGATTTCATTGGAGTATTTGTATGAAACTTCAGAAGCGGCTTCTTGGAACTGCTCAATTATAGTATTCATCCATATTACTTATTGATCAATTCTTCAACTACCATAACATACAAGTGATGTAACGTTCCGAATTATATAACATCGTATCGACCTTGAACGGAAGAATGCCTTTGTTCCCCCCACCAAAACGTAATAACACCGATACGGCTGAGATCCGTGTATTCAAAATACATTATTTACAAAAACAAATTGTTAAATCATAAGGGATGAACGGGTATTTATTACTGAGCGGTCTATACGCTGGGATAAGGATATGTTAGGGCTAGCACAAACATGTAACACAGTATTTTTATAATTAGCTATCCCTTCAAACGTCGTCCTGCCCGGAAAAGCTTCATTCGATATGTCGACAGCAGCGCCACCTACTGGGTCCAATTGAACCAACTCAGAAACCTTCTTTAGCTCATGCACAACAACTTTGCTAAAGATCATCACATGATCCAATGTATAGTTTACAATTCTATAAAGGACATACAGACAAACATTCATTTATATATATATATAAGAAGGCTACCTATCCCGGCAGATGTCGTCCTGCCCGGAAAAGCTTCAATCGATATGCCGACAGCAGCGCCACCTGCCGGGTCCAAATCTTTTCTTCTTGTCTTCTCTTGATTTGTAAATATACGGGTATGTACAAAGGATTGTAAGAAAGTCAAATAATCTCATAGTATTTCACCTACATAATATGGGCATTCAAGTATTTGGATACTTGCCAGTTTAAAAAAATCAATCATTCTAAAATAAACGCAAATCAAGTACCTACATCACATAATAGAAAACTAAAAAATATATCTTATACATAAGAACCAATGTTTGAATGTTCGTCCTCGATGCCTTCCTAAACATTGATCAGAATGTGATAAAACTTTGGTCAAGTGTTCTGAGGATGCCCGTTTCTGGCTTAAATAATTAATATACCTATATAGATTTTGTTTGTCCTCGATGTGTTTCTAAAGCATTGATGAGATTCTGATAAAACTTTAGTAGGATGTACTGAAGATGTTCGGGAGGGTTTCTGGCCCCAAAATATTTATATATAAAATTGTTCTCTTCGTGTGCATGTCACTGGACTCTTCCTTCCATTGAAGCGATTTTGATGATTTTTATGTGTGTTCAAGTAGTTCAGTTCACAATTGAACCCAGTAGGTGATGCCGCTGATCACCTCCTAATAAGTGGGACCAAATGTGATGATATTTTGTGTGTTTTCAAGTGGGTTCGAGAGTGGTTTAGATTAATAAATGGTCCCGGTCGATAGCGCTGCAATCGGCTTCTGATTTTTTTCTAATGGCAGGACACCGCTATCTGCCAGGTACAGCTAGTTGAAAATAAAATAATTCGAACCTCATAATCAAAAAGTCGACAATAATATTTTGATGTGTTAGAACCATGATGGAATCGTTATTTGGATTACAGTTCTTAGAACCAGAGCAATCGGTATGATATCACGATCTCACAGAATATCGGCGTGTAACTGTTAGCTCTGCATTAGTGTTTCATAGCATGAGTGAGTATTCCACTAGTGATTATTTTCTCCAAAACAAAATCCGGCATTAGTGACCAACTAGTTGGTCACTTCATTTCGTCACAACAACGAGTCAAGCTGTCATGGCGTCTCGAATGACGTCACATTGTGCTAAACAAACATCTGTTTCGTTGAAGTGTTATCTGAGAAGTCATTGATAACTTCTTGTGTTTTGCACACTATGATGTCACGGGCTCTGATCGGCGTTCATTGTTACGTGGCTAATGGCTGCAATATAACAATTTTATTTCTCAAAAAGATGAATTAATATTTAATATTTTAGTTAAAACCATTTATTTTGTTATATTTAGTATCGTAATCTACGATATATAGTAAATTAAGCTTATATTTTTCATACTGTCAACTACCGAATTGGTGTTGCAAATGTCCATAGGCGATGGGAACCGCTTTCCATCAAGCGGGCCGCTGAGCTCTTGCTGTAAAAAAATAGCTCTTGCTCCCAGCTTCGCTTGCGATATATTAAAAACTAATAAGTTTTTATGTAAGTAAAACAGGTGCTATATAAGTAGCCGCGACGCAAACTCTAGTAGAGAATTAATTAAGAAAATCAATCACCAGTATTCAACTATAAATGTTCCATTGTTCAAGTTTGAGTGTGATTAAGAGTCCGAGCTTAAGTTCATTGTAACAGGAAGTTTGCCAACCCTGCACTTATGGCGAGTGCTGTACACCAAGCCTTGACCGGAAGTCGGCCATATTTTATTTATAGACACTCGCACACCGGTGTTGCGGGAAAAATAGCCCTAAAGACCTTTTATGCTTATCGATTTTGAATACCGTTGAATAATATTGCGACATAAGCAGAAAGTTACCTTTTGTGTTGGCAAGCTCCCTTATCCGGTAGGGGATGACAGGTTGGATAACTCTGTATAACACAACTTATTCTTTATAAAATGAGACTTATACGTGTCGCAAAAGACCGTTCTTTGGGAACGTACCCACAAGTTTAACCGCGTTAGGTCCTCTGGTTCGAGCTAAGATTGTACGGGTCTTAGTAGATTAAAACTATAAGCTAAATATAAGATAATTATATCGGAGTTAGTACCTAGATATAGTTTGCTTGCTTTTATCAGTGCAGGAACGGAGAAAGAATACAACTTCCTTCAGCCGGGCCGTTTGTCGTAAGAGGCGACAAAACAACCAGCAACCAGATGGTAGGGTGTTTGCCCGGATGGCTGCTACTCTTGGTCTACAGTATGTCGCCATAACAACCCTGAGTTGTGTTCCGGCATTAGGGACCAGGTTCCAGTCTCCCTTAAGAGCGCAGCAGCGCATTTATAGCAGCTTTGGTGTTGGTTATGACCATAGGCGATGGTAAGCACTTTCCATCAACTGGGCCATCTGCCTGTCTGCTGAACTCTTGCAATAAAAAAAATGCCGTCTTTACTAGTGTAAACTAATATAGCAAGCATGTCAAGATTTACCAACAACGTCACCGGCCAATAAAATTCCTAAAGTTAGGCGGCCAGTTTTCTTTGCGGTTAGTGTAGATAATTTCGCTTTTTAACTAAAGACTTAAAAAATACCTAGACATTATTTATTATCTGAAACACAATATTCAAGGCGTCTTTTGTGATGAAATTTCTCCGTAAAAAATATAATTAAAATAAATTATCGCAATTCGAAACATTCTTTATTCCAGCGAAAACAAAAGCTTAAATAATGAGTGAGATTTTTGACGATAATTTAAATGAATGCGAAACTGAAGTTTTTTGTTTCACTCTCCTGTATTAGGGTTCCGTTAACTGTAATAAAAATTAACTTATTCCGACATAGTTTTCACTCAACCGATAGCTTACATTTTTTTTAATGTTACGATACTTTATCCCGGGAATGCCACGGAATTTTTTCTGGATATGGAAAAAATTTGTTAGATTGCATAAATATTAGCTGATTTCGATACAATTTCACTAAAACGATAGCTTACGCACTGTTTTAAGTGATACGATACTTTATATCTCGGGAATCCCGCGGGAGCTTTCCCGGGAGTGTTATTCATTATATTACTTCAAATCACCTCTATGTTTTGCTGGGTAGTTGTCTAAATTATATGAAATTGGTATCTTAGTTATTATTATATGTTTCTATATTATATATAACAAACCGATATACAATGCAAAAGTGGATGGATGCAGAAGTCGCGGAAGCCACGACACACCTTCCATGATCAAATTGATCATGTGTTAGCAGAAGGTGATGTTAGGAGCCTTAAGAACAGACGAGTGTGCATGACAAGAGCTATGAATGTCAAAGAAGCAAGTGAGGTGTGTAAGAATGGGCCTGTGTGGCGCTCTGTGTTCGTGCCTACCCCGCAAGGGACCTGGCGTGAAGTTATGTATGTATGTATGTAACAAACCAAATGAAGTTTTTATGTAAGTAGAATAAAGCTACACAACAATTAAACAATAAATTAAAACACACACAAAGTCGTAAACAAACAACAAAACTTATACACATACTCAAACCAACGCGCACTACCATCGCATTGCATTACACGCACATTTCACAACTAAACCAAGACACACAGAGAGCCTAAAAATTAATAACCCAGACACAGAAAGGAAAAAACAACACACATGTCACTAGATAGTATAATAATATAAGTATAGACATAAGGCCCACACTACACATGCACTTCCTCACAACAGCAGCGTGTAACAGACACTCTACATTAGTATAACTTTAGTATTAAAATTAGGATAAATTAATATAATAAGTCACTCGTAAGATACATACACCTCGACACAAATTAATTAATTAATAACAGGAACCAGAATAATAAGCGTGTTAAATTTTAAAAATTAAACCTAGAAATTAAGCTTTAAAAAAGGGTACGGAACTCGAGTCCGTAGAGTAGTTAAAAAATAAAAAAACAAACACGCGCACGCCGCACGGCTTACAAATATAGCAAAAAGTGTCGTTACAACTTTTGGTCTTAATTTTTTCCGTCTAGCCTCCTTTCGCAACGCGTGATAAGGAACTTCGTTCCAATAAAGCTACTCCAAACTCTAGTCAAAAGTAAGACTTGATTTGATACGGAACACTTGATTCAACATGTCGTTTCGTGTTTAATCTATTTAACTTGTATAAGGAAACAAAAGTAGCAGTACACAAAGTTAAATAGCGTATTAAGAAATTCAATTTTTAATGCCTTCTTAACGTAAGGTTGAACGGGTACTGAACAGATAATAGAGAATATAACATTATCTATACATATAATAAAATTGTGAGGTCAAATTTCTGTACAATGAAAAAAAATGCCAAAAACCGAGTCAGGGGGATGTAAGAAGTGAAATAGAACTAATTTTGTTTTTTTTATAAATTTCTTGTTTCTCTGTTTGTCTGTCTGTTTGTAACGGCTAATCTCCGAAACAACTGTACCGGTTTACATGAAATTTTGTATGGTAGTAGCTTATATCCCTGGTCAACATATAGGATACTTTTGATCCCGAAAAATTAAAGAGTTCCCGTGGGATAGTTAAAAAAACCGCACCACGCGGGCAAAGGCGCAACAACAACGTTTGCCGGGTCAGCTAGTAAACTATAAAAAATGGACATCAAAGTTATTTAAAACAAAACAACTACGATATTCTATTTTATTAAGTTTTCGCGACTTGTATATAATAAAACTAATACTTTTAACGGTTTTAAGTGCGGCAATTTATTTGATTTTGGTTTATCCGACGTTTCGGCCGATTTTCAGTGGCCGTGGTCACGGACGACAAAGGTGACATTTGTCCAACGAGTATTGTTAAAGTTTTGTTAGCCTACCGCCAACTTGTTCATTCTTACCGCTTCTTCTCTTCAAGCCACAACATGTTGTGAAGACTGGGAAGTTTCTTTCGCCGTTTCTTCTCTCCCAGCCATAACACCTTGCGAAACAGCAGTAAGATAGCGTAGGCCGCCGCGAACCGCCGATCCCGGTCCGCCGGGATCCTTCTTCTCGGGCTTTATATTACCCCTCGCCCGTTCTCAATTAGCTCATTGTGTCGCCCATTGGCGGGCGTCATCAGATAATTCTCCCTCTCATGGCAACAGTCCTGCCGAGGTAAAACTCCTTAGGGAGCTCCCTCAAGCAAGTTGCCCCCGGGCTCGAGCGCCTTCGCAAGGCGCTCGCCCCTAAAACCCCGGTAAAGTTTGAGGTCTTCGGACCACAACATAAAGTCAAGTCAAAAAAAAAAAAAAGTTGTGAAGCGGTGATAAATTAGATTAGGCTCCCATAGAGTAAACGATAATCATAAACAAAATTAAACGAAATAATTAAAATTAACGCAACCTGCGATCCAGCGTCCTGCAGTGCGACCTACGCTACGCTTACCGAGATGCGGTCTCCACGGTCTTTTTTTTTTTTTTTGACTGACTCCGTTACGCCCCTCCCCACCCCCCCGCCTCCCCCCCCCTACCCGGTACCGCATGCCCGGCCCCTCCCACCCCCCCCCCGGCCTGCCAGTGGACTGGTACATGACCACAGTCATCCGCACGTCGACGGTCTTGCAACAAACATGACCAACTCACTGCCACTTCAACTTACTGATTTTAAGCCGGTTATCTTGGTTCTCCTACGGATATCTTCATTTCTGATTCTATCTATAAGAGAAACACCAACATTGTATACAAATAGTCTAGCTTCATCAATAGAATTTTTTTTAAATGGTCTATATTTCTGATAACGGCTTAAGCATTGCCAATCAACAAGCCAACGCGTCACGTTTGGTCACGTTTTCACTTGACAACAGTGAGGCTACAGCATTTATTTCTTCCTTAATTGTTGCATTTTTATAAACCCCGGTATATTAAGTATCATACGTAATACTGTGTTTTGCAATTATTTAGGATCTCCTCAGTGTTACTTAGTGTGCTCCGGTTATATGTCATATGTCCAGGAGGATTCCCATTTAATAGTTCACGTACATATTGTTGCATGCCGACAAAAGTGTACTTTGTGTTTAAAATGTATACTGAAAAAAACAGCCTATTGTGTATTGTTATATTTTATTGTATTTTTTTGGCATGTGATTTTTGGAAATTGTTTGCGCGGTCGAGTATTGTGTCGAGATATATTGTATAGTTCAGTATAAAACAATGCCCGAACGGAGGGGTGAGGCAATTTAGCGATAGGCACAAGCGGGACAAGATTTGTGTACATTCGACAAGCTATATAGTGACTGACTTTGGGCGTGTTATTGAATCGTGCATTACATTTGGACTTATTGCGTCCGGTTATATTTTTCCTGTGTTATACGTGTTTGTTTAGTTCTAATAAATTCTGTAGCAATTCCAATGCCATTTAATTCGAGTCCCGTAACTCGTAACAATATTGATACGCGTTTCACATAGCAGAGTAGGCAGAGACGATGGTTGTATACGGACTGTAATTTTTGGACATCATGAGATGTCCTTGACTTTTCGCTTCGTCTACATGTTAGCATTTACTCTGCTCTCATACTCCTCTTTTCTGATTCTGCTTTCATCCACTCTCTCTACACTCCCAAACTTTCATTCCCTTTTAAATTCTTATCACTACAATATATTTTTCAATCCACAACGGTCCCTTATCACACTGTTCCTTATCATATCGCTTTATCCTACTTTCATACTTCTTCTGTCATACCAAACTTTCAATGTCACACCAAGTTAGCTCCATTAATTTCGTTGAAAGTATAAAATAATGACTGAAAATAAAAATTGAATGCAGACAAATCGGAGGTAATAGCTTGTTACATGTATAATGTATACAAAATATAACCGTGTATTTTTGGGTTTATTTTCTCTTCTCTCGACGAGCTGATATTTTCTATGAAAACATTACTCCATAATTTACAAATAGGTATTTTGACGATGGTTGCGATCGTATAATGTCGGTTTGAGTGTAAAGCCTTAAAATAGCCTGAATTGAATTTCAAATTGCCCTAATGAGGCCAACTAATTAATAATGCTATCGTAAACACTCGAAGTGTGTTTATGTAATGAAGATATTTAATTAAACCATTTTAATGCGTGTCAGTACAGAAAGGCAATTTATGTGAACCTTGAGCCATGAGCAATTTATAGCTCACCAAAATAATATTATTTTGGTGAGTTTATTGTGTATGTTCATAACAAACTATTTGCAACATTTTGACTCAAAGCAATAAGTGGCCTGATCACTTCAAGCGATCCCTTGCAGGAAACCTACGTAATTGGATACTAGGGAAATCTGCTGCTTGCTGCTCTTTTATAGGGAAACTGGAACCTCGCCACTACTACTGGAACATAACTCAAGGTTGTTATGGCGGCATACTCTAGAACAGCGATGGTAGGCCGCCCGGCCGCAGGAAATTGTATTCTTTCTCCGTTCCGGACGTATAGAATACTGCTACATGCTGACAAAGTGGATGCACACCTAGTTTATTACATTTGGCCTTCTTTTGTTTACTTTATATTTAAAATTTGTAATTAAGAAAAAACATTATATTGTTATTGTACTTGTTTTATGGCAGTCATTAGACAGGTGTGTCGAACTAATTCTTGGAAATAATTGTTTTGCGTCGAGACATATTGTACTTATACAGGATAAAAGGAATGCCCGAACGGAAGGCCGAGAGAGTCTAGCGAGAACCACGATCAAAGCCAGACGTGTACATTCGATAAGCGATATAGTGACGGACTTTGCGCGTGTTATTGAGTCGTGCAGGTTGTACTGGCTGTATCCACTTATATTTGTACCTGTTTTATACGTGTTTGTATAGTTCTAATAAATTCTATAGTAATTCCAAAGGCATTTTCATTCGAGTCCTGTAGCTCGTTACAATACAATGAAGAACATACATTAATATACGATGGTTAATCGATCATTTCAATTGAAGGTAGGAAGGGGGGTAAAATATCAGAATGTACGTACACAAGGAATAAGTACTGTACGGTTTGATTGAGTGATGTGAAATGACTGGAGTAAGAGCGAATGTATGGAGTGATTTAAATGATTGATTACCCTTTTGCTTGACATTATTTTCTGTTTATACATTATACTGTAGTTTTCACTTCCTTGTTTGTCCTTTTTATTGACAAGGAAATAATTATATTTGTAACAATAAGTAAGTAATATATACCTTGAAAATTGTTATTATTCTAATATTTCATTTTTGACATTGTATTTTATGTGGAATAACTGCACTTGTTATTATATCTACAATTACTGTATAATTTTAGAAAAAGTAAAATTAATGTCTGTGGATTGAGTGGGTTACAATCTGCTATTTCTATTCGTTTATTTCATTCAATTTTTAAGTACTATTTGTACGCCTGAGAGGGCAAAAAATGTGAAACACAACAACATAATGTCAACCAATGTTTTTACTAACCATGTTTTTACGCAAATAAATTATTTGATTTGAGCAATATATCTTTAAGCTCGTATTTTACAACGATATGAGATGAAAACCGAGACTAAATTTTTGAAATGTTCGTTTCTTACACGAAACAGAGAGTTTATTTTATCATCTATATGTAATTGACAATTACCGACTTTTTTCTCCTTCCTATACTCCATCCAAAGGTTTCTGGAAGAAATCGCCATGGGCGATAAGACCGCCGGTTGTACTTATATATTAATGTTCTTGATTTTATGTAGCATTTTGGTACAATATAATATATTCTGTACTATTCTAATTTGTTAAAATATGTGAAGTTCCGAGCCCGGCGATGGAACTTTTTTGGGACTGTTATTATTATTATATAATTTATTTATAGTCTGTTTATAATTTTTTTAGGGTTCGGTAGACGTTTCGGAAAAATATCAATAAAAATTAGTTATGTTCATCAGTCCATCAGCTTATGTACATGTTAAATTGAAATTTAACCAGAAAATGTATTCATGCCGCTACCCAATTGTGTTATAAAAAGTAAAAAAACTCATGGTTCGGTTGTCCCTTATACACGTAACTGTGAGATAAAAATTCCATGGTATATACATTTTTTTTATACCATACAAAATTATTTTAACTAGTGGTCGCCCGTGGTCGAAATTCGACCATAATAATTAACGTGAAAGACTATACTTCTATAATCACAGATTTCGCCAAGGCTATACTGTTAAATTGACTTTAACAATAAACAAAAGAGTATGTTCACGTGCATGAGTCAAATAGATGGTAGTGTGTGTATTTTTTATTTTTTTATTTAATGTATTTTTACGCCTAATTTAAAAAAAATATTAGCATTGTGCACTCGTTCTCTATATACCTAAACCATAAGTGGATATGTCCTGGCAATTTTCATAGGTTTCTCCGGTTCCGCATCAATCGCCGTCACAGGGGACAGAATCTTGCTGTGTGCCCGTGGACACGGCCTACGTATTGTATATAGCTCATGAATGGGGAAAGTTGAAAAAAAAGAATAAGTTAAAGAATAAGTTAAAGAAAGGTCTGGTAAAAAGCACATCAAATAAACGTGCATGTACATATGAAGAGATTAATAAAAGTGGATGAAGCGAACGTTTTTTGTCAGGATTGTCGCAAGTGGAGATATATCATCTCTGTCTATCCCCATAAGAAAGCGGCGCGAAGTTGAGATAAATATAATTTATAAAGCATGAATGAAATGAGTGGTGTAGAATAATTTTATTTTCATTTAATTTAACAGAAAATAATTGCGTTATAATTTCAATTTCTATCGGTTTTTTTATTATTGTTTAATGTACAGATCAGTTTTATCTAAGTTCTTTAATCACTTGTATTTTAATAAATTTTTTTCAGATATAATCAAAAAATATAATGTTTAAAAATATATACTATACAACTCAAAAACGCAATATTCGTTCCGTGCAAAATTATTAAGGTCAATTATGTAAGTGTTAAAAAAAGAAAATTAAACATATCAATAGAATATATTAGAATTTTGGAAAACAGTGTAATGTGAAATATATCTGATGACTGTCAAGGACAGCAATGTCAAAGAAGGTAAAAAAGAAAGGGACAAGAAAAAGAAGACAGAATTACTACATCGAGTGCAAAAACAAGTGGGGTTAATCTATCAATCAATGGCAGCCATTTTAAACTCATATCGCGAAAAACATACTGAAAAGGTACATACCCAAACAGAAGTATGTCTAAATAAAAAAATGTCGAGCGAAAATCAAGCAAATCTAAATCCAAATATGGTTAAAAACCTAAATCGAGTAAATACAATTACGCACGATGGCATAAATAAAATTATAACTCGAGCACTATCGAGTCAATTTAAAGCAAATCAAGGTAAAAGTCGAGCAGAGTTAAGTCAAACTCGAGCAGATTTAAGTCCAAGCCGAGCAGTTTTTAGATTTATATGTAAAAGACAATTGATATTACGTGGGTGTGCCGGTAAAGTCAAGTTAATGAGTGGAAAGTGTTTTGGTAGTGGCATATGGAAGATGGTGGGTTTAGTATTGCTGCTTGTGACTTGGGTTAATGCAAGTGAGTTTCCTGAGCGAGAATGTTGCGATCCGGTCTATCCCCCGAATACGGCGACAACTGCAGCTGCTCCAGTCACACCGCCAATCACCAAAACTGCAGGTAAGTGCTTAACGTTATATAGGGCTGCCAGACTTAAATTTAAAAAACCAGGATTTGAAGTTGAACAAAATTAAGACAATTCAGTTTAAAAATAATATGCAATAACAGAGTTGCAATAAGTAATTAAATTAATTATTAATGTATTGTAAATACTAAATAGGTTAAATGAAATTCAAGTAATGGTAGTAACGATATTTTTTAATAATACAAGTATTGAATAAAATTATCCGAGTTTAAAGTTTGACATTCACGATGTGACTAGTGAAGAATTGCATGGCCTTATCGGAGCCCTGTAAATACAGAGGATGCTGCTTAAAATCAATCCAGTGGATGACGAGATTTCTAATGTAATTCCGAAGAAAATATAAAAAATTTGAGCTTTATACTTAAACGAATTTAAGGTACTACTTTAATACCTGTTACCTGCCCAAGTAACTACAACCCAAACTCTATAGTCGCTGGTCGTTCTTACCTGTATAGGGGACATGCACAGAAAAGTTTTCAGATTTTATAAAATAACTAAAGTCTGGCCTTCGTGGGCTATTGCTCTATAGTGAGTTATTGTCCGTGGTCAACAACGAGTTTCAGATAAGCTAGTTTCTGGCTCCTCCTGTAGTACGTATATTAAATCTGATTGGTAGTGCGGGTATTTTATGACGTACAGACAAAAAGTTGTCTGAATAAGACTATAAATTCCTTTTTTACGTATTCAGCCTAAAAATGGAATTTATTTAAATATTAGTAGCCGAAATATTGAAATTGAAGGCAGAAGCATCCCCCATTGAAACTTTCCACCAGAACCAGCGACCCTGAAACAAATTCAAAGGTTTTTGCAAAGTTTACGACCGCCTACATAAAGTTATTAGAGGAATATTTTATGTGTAGGAAGTTATCTAAATATTGGAAATATTCAGGATCTTTGTGTAGAGATTGATTATATTGAAGAATTTGTGTGAAAGTTTCTTGAATTGCGTAGGTGTCGGGCGATTCATCCTTTCGTGATTCTCTGTTATAATTCCTACTCCTCGAGTGAGTTTCCTCATTCTTGAGGGTGGTAACCTTTCCCCACTACTTTTTCTTGCACTTTACATACTTTCTTTAATAGCATAATTAGCAGAGTGAACTCACTTTATCAGCATGGTTTGGATCCTCCGCTTTCCAGGTGCTCGAGCACCCCTGCAGCGGTATTACGGGAGGAGATATTGCGCATGGCTTAAGTATAGATAACTGAAGGTGTGAGTGAGAGCAGTCCGAGACCAACTAACCCATGGATGACCTGTTCTTTCCAAAATAACGTTACTTGATAGGTGGTAAATACTTTGTTGATCATAAATTTTACCACTGCTTTTTAAATTTTGAAGTTCGAAGAACTAAACGCGAACCGTGCACCGCGATTCGCTACTTAATTAATCCTGTAAAACAAGTATTCCACACAAAGACCCCAGACTCAAGCTCCGAGCAGGACCTGAAGGATTACTCGAGTGCATGGTCGCAAGTCACCTTTGTCATCCGTGTACTGTCACAGCCGTCACTGTAATTAATACGGGCTGTGCTGAATTGTTTTTGTATGCGACTCCGGGGAAAAGATAAATGGCGACCGCAAACTTTCTTTAATGGACATTACTTGTATATTCTCTGTTTTGTAGGTGAGTTAAAGTTACGAAAAAAGTCATATCTTGGAAAAATAATGATTTTTGAAGTGTAACTTCTTTAGAATCTTCGTTGTTTGAAACTCGATGAAACGAAAAAGCGACACTAACCATTTTGACAATTTTATATTGTTTGTATTAAATAATTTTAACTTAGATCTCTTAGGTCACTTTTTTATAGTGTCGGTACGGAGGTCACTTTAAAATATTTATGTATGATAGGAAATTAAATGGAATCAGCTTTAGTGTATACAAGCTCCGCCCGCGGTTTCACACGCGTGGTGATGGAAAATCGTTATATTTTGGATAATTCACACTATATCATTATAATTTAAAGTCTATGTGTTATTCTAATGTGTAAGCTATATTATTGTAAAGTTTCATCAAAATTCATTTAGTAGTTTTTGCGTGACAGAGTACATACATTCTTACAAACTTTCGCATTTATAATATTAGTAAGGATAGGCTACTTTTCTGAAGGTTCACAAGCTCCCCTGATTTTTGTTTTTTCAATGTATTGTATAAATTCGACATTACCAAAAAATTTATGATGATAAAGATATACGTTATAGATATTCGGAACCGAGGATATCGAAGTTGGCTATATATATAAAATTCCTGTTTCAATCACAATTTTCATTGCTTCAATGTTTCTTAAATCTGTCAATTATGAGTAGGCATCGTATAAATTACAATATGTATCTAAATTTTGGTATTTATCATGATTCAATAGTAAGTTTTCAAAATCCGTTCACCCCGATAGAGTACTTTTTGTCCTTATTTCCCACAATAGTCCTACACTGGCCGGGGCTTGTCCTTGGGTGCATTATTGTATGGTGTAGACAGGGATAATCGCCGGTCAGTGTCACGCCACATATTTACATTAAATTTGTCAAGGGGCCTCTACTTGTTGGCCTCCCCATGACCCCACGCAAGCCCTCCAAAAGTCCGGGCCATTTCTATGGCCCGTGGTCTTAAAAGACATACATATAATACACGTAATTAGCTTTATTAAGTTTTTTAATTTCAACAATTACCTAAGAGTATCTCCATCATATTCACGTGGTCGATACGACTAATTGCGGCGTGTTTCCCCTCGTTAAGATGCCCTTTGCTGTTGCCGACATCTCATTATTGTACAGAATAATGAGCCATTAATAGCTATTTCCACTTGATTTTCCTTGTTTTGTCAAATAGTCGCAAATTTTATGGTGCGACCTTTCATTACGTGTAAGGAATAGATTAAATTAATGACTGAATCACTAAAGTCTATTTCAAATAGGAGATGATATGGCTGACACACTCAGAAACCTTAATTTGTAGCACCTTAATTAATTAATTTGTAAACCTTTCTAAGAAATAAATACTGATTTTAATTATATAAAAATATATTTAATATTGTTACTATTTAATAGTAATCTTATACTTGGACCATGATGTTTATTTCTGTATTTACGAATTTTTCCCATACCGTTCTATTTGAAATAGGTTATAAGAGTTTCATAAACCATTGTCACGGATTTTCAGATTTCTAGATAGATTATAAAAATAAAGCAAGACTTGTATACATTCCGCGACGGACTGCGCATGTTATTATATATGTACCTGTTATACGTGTTTGTATAGTTCTAATAAACTCTATAGTAATTCCAACGGCATTTTAATTTGAGTCCCGCAACTCGTAACAATATTTTATGTGTTAAACATGCAAGTAATTGTTTTGCTAATAATAAAAGTATACTATAAATAAAACTAAACGAAAAACAATTCTACAATTAAAAAATTGACTCCGAAAATTTGAAGAATTAAACTCCGAAAAATTGAATCGCTTTCGGCTGGGAGCATTCCGAAAATGCAAAAATATTTTAAAAAAATCTGGCTATTTCCAAATTAGGCTTTGACAGCATACTTTGAATTACGCCTAAGTATATTGAATTTATTCAATTTGTGTTTGTTCATCACTAGTCTGTTTTCACTTAAAAATGTATTCAAATAAATCGTAATGCAACATCAAAGCAAGCTAATAAATCAAGTATAAACATAATTTTCATATATTTACTAAGTAGAACATATTATTTATGTAACACTCGATACGCGAAGTTTGGAGTTGTATACTTGTTTTCGAATTCGCGACAATTTTCTCGTTTCACACAATTTCAGATAGGAAGATAATTTATTTCCCTTTGTTGTTTTTTCCTTCCGAAAAGAATTATGAACGGAAATAAGGAATGTACAGGCTGTGGAGGGTCGAAGAAAGTCATATATCTGGTTCGCTCGTTGCTGGTCGAGAATGGTGATTATCGAAATAATGTTATGGGATTTATATATATAAAACTAGCATTTACCAGCGACTTTGTCCACTTTCTACAGGTAACTAAGATTACAGTTATTGTGCTAAATATAAAATCAAAGGTTATTTTCATGGCTTCTTAGTATGAAAATACATGTATCCTCGAAATTCCCGTAAAACTTGAGATAAGTATGGCACTAAAGGCATACACGACTAAAATTGTTTTCCTTAAAATTTCATCGATCAGTGAAAATTTCGCATCGGGATTAATGTTTTTAAATCTCTCCCGAGAAAATCCCTAGGATTCCGGTATGTAGCGATCGCAGATTTTAATTCTAGGAATTTACTATCGATCGATGGAAACCGCATTGAATCGACCCAGTAGTTTTTACGTGAATTTGAACAAACAGACTAGCCGAGACAAACGGACAACAAATTAAAAAAAATCATTAAAATAGGTAAAAAAAAAAAAAAAAATTAACGACATTTTTTTTTTTTTTTTTTTTTTTTTTATTTTTTTTTTTTTTTTATTTTTTCCAGATTATTTTTTTTATAATTTTTTACATAATAATAAAATAATATTTCTGACAAGTTCGATATTCTATAGTTAGTAAGTAAAATTTATACAACAATAATAAATAAAAACGTTGTATCATTCCAGTTTTTTTTATTTAAAACAAAATTTTGAAACTATATTGAAGCCAATGTACAGATACGGCATGTTAAAAGTTGTCTAATATTATATATTAAAGTTATTAAAGTTTAAAGACAAAAAAATTATTAGACTCGAAAATTTAAGCGCATTTTAGGTTTTTCTTGTGCATAAAATCCGAAATGGGATATCCATAAGATAAGGGAAATAAAAACTATTAAAAAGAAGGTACTTCTAAGAGCTACGCTAGCTAGCATTTTATTTCAAAATGTGTGGCTCTATAGTAATTTTGATAAAAATGGTTTTTATACAATCATCATATCATGCAATTTTTCTCAATAACTACAAATTTTTGCATATAATTCAGCAGAATATTTTATTCTATGCAACAGTACACAGTGATGACATTTGCTTTTAAAATTTTACAAATTGATCTTAAATTTTAAATGGTAAAACCAAAAACTTTCACTAAAATTAGAAAAAAATCCGTCCAGTTCTTGAGGTGTGTGATAGTTTCCATATAGATATGATTAAACTAAAATACTGTTACTACCTAGAACCCCGACAAAGACAAATTCCACGCACAGACTGTAAAAGTACATTTTATTACCTGTCGGCATTTGAACTAATTGTAATTCTGTTATGATGGTCTTCTTTTGTTCAATTATTTATTGACATACGTTTCTAGAGAACAGCCTATTGCTCTATTGAATCGTTTACGGCCGCTTGCGACTGAAACAGAAGTGAGGTGTGCGGATTACGTCGACGTATAAAACGACGTCCCAATGGAGAGGTGGCAGTTGAGCGTCGATTACAATACGGGCATGACGTGTGTGCATTCGGCAATCTAATAGTGGCGGACTTTTCGCGTTTTATTGAATTACGACCTTCTGCATTACGTTTGGATTTGTTGTGTTCGGTTATATTTTTACCTGTGTTATACGTGTTTGTATTCTAATAACCTCAACAGTATTTCTAACGGCGTTTTATTCGAGTTCCGCTTAACTTGTAACAATAATTTAAACTTATAGTAAAAAGAAAATTTAATTTAATTATATTGTATTCTACCTATAATCCTTAACACTATCAGCAGAATACTGACTAAGCCTAGGTCACCAGCGTTCTGATGACTCGAAGAGTCGTTTTAACAGCCATTTTTGATTAAATATTTTTTAATAACAGTGGACGTGTCCTAGCTCTGTGGGATCCTGCACTATTCGTGCTCTGACAAGCACTTAGCCCATTTTATTTTCAATCCAATCCAAGAGAGCTAAAAAAGATTGTCGTTTATTAAATCGAAACACGTGCGTGCTCTTTTAAACAAGATACACCTAATCAGATCTTCCAATGGATATTCAAGACATCATCCGTTCAAGTATGGCATTTTATTTGCATATTGTCTAGACCATGGTTGAAAATGAATTTTCATATCTCATATCTGAAAGTACGCTCGGAGTTGCTTGAGCACAGGGATGAAAACAGTACTTGTCGTATCTGGGAAACGATATTCCCTGCTGTCAAAAAATTAAAAAAATTGTAAACCATAGATAACACATGCGACTCATGCCATAACTTTTTTTACAGTCAATGTTAAATCGTGGCATAAATAGGTCACTTTCACCACTTGTATATAGTAATAACAGCCCATACCTGTCCCACTGCTGGGCTCGGGCCCCACTATAGGGAACGGACAGTATTCCCGCTCCACTTGTCCAAGGCGGCTTGTACGAGGTTTGACACATCGGTTATCTGATGAGTAGGTTGCATCACGATGTTTTCCTTCGCCGTTGTTAGCACGTGGTAATTGTAACAATATACATATTAGACCAGAAAACTGCCTAAGTGGTGCATGCGTTTGGCCGGGAACGGTGCGCTAGCCATTACACTTTTTTTTTAAGTCGGAGGAAATTCTGTTTACGAACAGTACTGGGTCCTTTGCAAAGGATTAGACCTGTTTCGCATGCGAGGGGGTTACTCGATTTCTCGTGTAACCCGCCCGCAGTATTGACCAGCATGAATGAATGACAGCATGTTGTGGTGACTCAGAGAAACTGCACGGGCAGAAACCAATACCCACTAAAACCACCCTACTCCATGTGCCCCGCGCTTTTGTGTAGGAAAGGCTGAGACTTAGAACGTAGTTACGCCCAGCCGGGCTATTACACTACGACAACTTCAACAACCTACTAACAATCTACTATTACGTTATATATTCACGTAATCGAGATTTTCGCAACATGCCAGAACCGTCACAACCACTAATTTTAATAAAAAGTATAAAGAAGGTTGTTATTGGACTCTGCTCTACTCTTATTAAACACGTTGCACATTCAAATACCAATTCAAAAGTTTTTATTCAAAATAAGTTCCACTGGGGAACACTTATTGAAAGTCATACATGTAAGTCAAAATTTAAATTCTTTCCTATTCTATGTACACCGGTTCGCAACGTGTTATTATTAAAGGACAAGAAGCGGCAACAAACACATCTAGCTAAAAAAAACGTCACAATAATTGATATAATAAAAATACTTAAATTAAAATGCCGTTGGAGTTATTATAGAATTTATTGGAACTATACAAACACGTATAACACAGGTGCCAAATAAAACCGGACGCAATAAGTCCAAACGTAATGCAGAAGATCGTATATGCACGCGCAAAGTTCTCGCTCGACTGCCTCATCTCTCAATTGGGGGGCATTGATTTATACTGTACAAATGCAATATGTTTGCTCGGCATTGTCAAATTTTCTAGAATCACATCTGGCTAATGACTACCGTAAGGGCTGTTTTTCTAATCACAATTTTAAACACAAAGTAAACAAAAGAAGTCAAATGCCGAAAGGTAATAAATTCAGGTGTGAATTTGTCTTTGTCGGTCGTAACAATACATATAGAAGTTGTATTACAATACACGGCTATACACGACTAATGAAAATTGCACAAAAACGTCGAAATAAAGATCAAATGAAATACGGCGCTTAAAAGCGTTAAAACGCAGTTTTAATAATTCGAACTAGTCGCGAAAGCCTAAGAAAATCTCATATAGGACTTTGACTACTTATTCTTTTACATAAATCACAAGTGAATAGGATCAGAATGCTTATTTGACACTTGGATATCCACATCCCGCGGCGCGAAGTCACTTGCTCCAAATAGAGATTTGACCTGTCAACCTTCATCCAAAAGGACACGATATAAGGCACTACAGTTAAAGCCTGGAATTAAGTGTATAATAGTGTATCCTTTCATATAATCTACTCGTATTTGAAAGAAATATTTGTGACGTTTTGCTGAGAAGTTTTATTCCCAAAAAATATAAGTATAATATTGATTAAAATAGAATTCAAATTCAATCAAATCAAATTCAACAATAGCTGTTGTGGGATATTGATTGTTTCTTAAAAGAATTGAATTCTCAACTGTTTAGTGAAATGTACTTTTTTAGGCATGACAAGAGCTATGAATGTTAAAGAAGCAAGTGAGGTGTGTAAGAATAAGCCTGTATGGCGCTCTGTTGTTCGTGCCTACCCCACAAGGGACCTGGCGTGAAGTTATGTATGTACTTTTTTAGGGTAACATACTCAAATCAAGTTTTCATTCAATTAAGCTCCATTGGAGAAAAATTAAATCTGTATTATATCTTATACTAATATATTGTTACAATTTAGGCTTCGACAAAGACAAATTCCACGTACGGACTGAAAAACACATTTTATTACCTGTCGGCATTTGAACTGGTTGTAATTCTTTTATGATCGTCTGGTTTACTTATTTATTGGCATACGTTTCTAGAAAACAGCCTATTGTTCTATTGTACTCGTTTACGGCCGCTTGCGCTTGTAATCCTTAGCCAGGTGTTGCTGGTTATGTCGACTACGATACGGGCACATTTGTAATTGTGAGGTATAAAACGACGGCCTGATGGAGAGAGGGGGGCTGTCGAGCTACAATTACCATACGGGCATGACGTGTGCACATTCAGGAATCTAATACTGACGAACTTTGCGCGTTATATTGAGTTACGATCTTCTGCATCACGTTTGGATTTGCTGTGTTCGGTTATATTTGTTTAGTTCTAATAAGCTCTATAGAAATTCTAACGGCATTTTAATTCGAGTTCTGCAACTTATAAGTATTTTTATATTATTTTTTTAAATATTATAACTTCAATTTTTTTTTTACTTATATTGTTTATATTGAGGTTATTTATATTTATTAGGTAATTGTTATTGTAGTCGCGGAAGGCTACGAACACCTTCCATGATCAATTGATCATGTATTATACAGAACATGTTAAGCTAAGAACAGACGAGGTGCATGACAGACTATAATGTCAAACTGTCTTAAATAATGACACAAGTGAGGCTGGTGTATCTTTAAGATTATTCTGTGTTTTTGGCGCTTCTGTTGGTTCGTGCCTACCCCGCAAGGGACCTGGCGTGAAGTTATCTATGTATGTATGTATGTTTATTTTAGGTTATTTATGTTTGTTAGCTAATTTTAATTATATTATGTATAAAGGAAGTTCAAAATTGAATACGTAACAATATCTGTCTAAAAAGATTTTATTTTCTAATATGTAAGTTACGTGTATCATTGGGTCTGAGCATCATCGAAGTGTTTGGTTAGGTATTGAATATTTCAGTTGGGTCTTCCCATCGGTCCCTGCTCTATTTCTATTTGGGGAGCAATTGCTTAAACTGGCTAGACGTAGTAATGTAGTCCAGAGTAAAACATGTCTAGAGATTATGTTTACTTTGGATAAAATTTTGCCTTTTGCCTATGCTGTTCAATTTAGGTCTGAAACATGTAACTAGTACTTCAAACTGGGGTTGTACTGAATGGTAAGCATATTGTTACGAGTGTGGGACTCGAATTAAAATGCCGCTGGAATTAGTATAGAATTTATTAAAACTATATAAAAACGTACACGCAACCAGTACAAACTGCACAATTCAATAACACGCGCAAAGTCCGTCACGATATAGCTTGCTTAGCTCTCCATCAGGCCATTGTTGCAGCGATACATTATGGCTGCCAGCCCGCATAGATCGGCTTTCTAAGAATCAGTTCGACACACCAGCCTAATATATACATACATACATAACTGCACGCCAGGTCCCTTGCGGGTTAGGCACGAACACCAGCCTAATGACTGCCATAAAAGTACAATAACAATATAATGTTTTTCTTAATTACAAATTTTAAACACAATGTAAACAACAGAAGTCCAAATGCGGGGGAAAAACCAGGTTTATGGCAGGCAGGTGTGCATTCAATTTTTGTCGGCATGTGACAATATGGTTATAGGCTATGCGGATGATCTACCCTCAATGATAACTTGTCGCAGAGACGTCACTAAAGCCGCCATGTTCGGAAAAACGTTGAAAGTAGCACTCAGGATCAATCACAATAAGATTGAGCATTTTCATGTGACATGATTTAAGAACACTCGTGTAATCACGAGAGACGATTTGCATGTTGGAAATATCAGTTACAAAGAAGTCATCATCATCATCCGATCGTTAAACTCCGGTTGCGTTCGGAGCGTGCGCTCCGACGTCCAGGGTCCGCTTTCCTACTGTTTCTACTCCACTTCGCGCGATCTTCTGCATCCCCCGTTTTGAGACCATTGGTACGCATGTCATCCTTCACAACGTCTAGCTAACATTCTTGGGCCTCCCCCCTTCGACCGGGACCTGGCGGAGACGGCATGACTAGACGTTTGTTCCCCACAAAATTAGCCGGTCTCCGTAAAACGTGGCCGTACCAGCGTAAGCGACACTCTTGCAGTTTGTCTGCTATGTCACGGACATAAAGACTCCCGCGGTTGCGGGAGTTCCTAATTCGGTCTTTCCGGGTCACTACACTCATCCATCGCAACATATTCATCTCCGTCACATCTTGCTCAGTTACAAAGAAATATCCAAAGTTAAATACCTGGATAGGGCTAACAGACAATAACACCGCGGCGCTTCATAAGGTGCTCGTGTCCGAGCTTCTTAGCCGTAAGATAGGTAAAACTATTATACACCCAAAATTAGTGTACGAATGTGAGGCTTAGACCCTAACACTTGAGGAGGAGAGTAAGTTGTTAATGGCCGAAAGAAAGATCCTAAGAAAACTGTGTGTGCAGTTCATACGCAGCAGAAGTTAAAAAAAGTGTGACAAGGGGTGCAAGAGATTCTAAATTTCTAAATTCGATTTCACATTTCATACATTAAATTGTTATAATATGTTTAAGCTTTGAAACACGACATTTGAAGTATTAAAAAAATTTCAAAAAAATTCAGCATAGTGTTTAAATTAATAAATATAATGTATTCTATTTCATTTTCTCGCAGATTCTAAAGAAGTTTCACTTCAAAAATTCCGGCAAAAATATACCGATTTCAAGAGTAACTAAACAGTGAAATATTAATCTTCTATAACAACTAGAAGGGACAGTAGTAGTGGACAAAAGACCTAGGACCTAGGACTCTAACACCGCACAGGTTGTCATACTAATATTATAATAATAATAAAGCCCTTTTATTCCGAAAGCATGCAATTTAACATTTTTTCTTTTTCTATTTTGTTTCTTATGTTATAGTATGTATATCACGCAGTTCGGCGTGCCTCTTGGCATAGGCTCCTCCAGCTCTTTCCATTGAACTCGGTCTTCGGCAACTCTGGTCCAGTATGGTCCCAAGGTTAGACGGATATCGTCGCTCCATTTTGTTTTTGGACGCCCCTGTCTTCTGATGTCCCCTCTTGGGTACCATAAGGTTACTTGCTTGCTCCATTTATTTATTTTGCAACGTAGCATATGACCCGTCCAACTCCATTTCAGATGATCTATGCGAGTTATTATATCTGTTACTTTTGTCTTCCTCCTTATTTCATACTAATATTACTATAGAATAATTACTATAGCAGTATGGTCGACAGTAAGTAGTCTTCCCAGATTCTGGAAGTTTCCACCAATGTCAGCTACCTGTGACATTTTCAATGTCATTTAAAAATACATCCGAAGAGGAATGCTAGTGGTCTGAAACGATTGGGTTATTTGTCAGTCTTACAGTTGGATGTCACTTTCTGTCTGCCACCGTAAAAGTGTGAAAAAAAAATACATGTTGAAATGTCGTATATATTATGAAAGTATAAATTATGAAAATAACTGAATTCGGAACAAAATTGCATTAATTTTTATCTTTAAATATTTTAACTTCACCTCTGCGCTTTCAACAATTTAATCCTCAGAACTATATACTGGAATCCTTACTGTTGATATTGCAAAAATGAAATAAAATCATTATTTTAATACGGGTAACAATAATGTTGCACCCTTTTTTACGAAAATTGCCTATATAGAAAAGGATGCAGAATGCATTTTTTTAAATTTTTCTAAAAAATACATAAAAAAATTACACACACTCATGGTAGTGTTTCGAAGGAAGGACTGAATCCTGACCATTGATGTCGAAACACTACTCAAGGGTTTTGGCGATAACTTTGGTCTACGGCCATCCAGATGAGCATTGATGCATTGTCACCTGGTTGTGTGGTGCTTAGTCGCTTCGTAAGAACTGTCGTTCCTGCACGGATAGATACTTCACCTTATAGTATTTAAGATAAAAAAATACATGTTCACTTTTTTATGTAGATAAATAATTAGAGATTTCGTATTTCAGAAGAACTTCCTCGACTCATATAGTTTATCTTAGTATGTCCCAGTATTCGACTTTTGCGGTGGCACGTCGACGGCTTTGCGTGCCTCCAGGCAGTCACAAAAGCCACCTGCCCAATTCATTTCTTTGTCCCTGACTTTGGTACGGGTCTATACGAATACAATTTGATTTAGAATGAAGGTCTCCCAATGCGTGTGATGAGTTTTATCAGGATTCCTTAACCGTTTTGGAAAATACTTTTATAAAATCGTTTATCTGTCTGCCCATCTGTTTAAATATTCTTTAAACCTGATAAGAGATATATATATATATATATATATATATATATATATATATATATATATATATATATATATATTTATACTTCTAATCTTAAAGTAGTAAAAGTTATGACTTGAACAATTTTGAAAGATTTCAAGGTGATAGAGCTTAAATACTACAAAAAAAGGAGAAAACAGATACTGATAGTGAGTTCCTTTCCTCGCGACGCGCATAATAAAAGTACGCCAAGCGCTTCATTCGCTTCATCTACTTTCATTAACCTCTGCATACATGCACGTTTATTTGATATGATTTTTACCTAACCTCGCTTTAACACTTCTGTTATTTGATCATGGTGTGTACGTCGTGGTCTACCGGTACCCACTCTACCATTCACAATACTGTCATACACTTGTTTTGTGATTCTATTTTCATCCATCCTCTCTACATGCCCAAATCACCTTAACATTCCTTCTTCAACTCTTGTTATTACATCTTCTTTCAATCCACAGTGTTCCCTTATTGCACTATTTCGTATCATATTGTTACATGCGAGTACGCACTTATGGATTGGAAGAAAACACCAGTTTTTAACTAAGAACTTTTATTGACTTACAAAGCCACGCGCAGTACCTCCCTGTAGGGTTGCCGTCCTTAAACACACGACCAACGATGCACAGACCCGACGATAAGTTGTCACGCCCTCAATACCGTCGCCGATATTGCGTAGACCACCTCCGGTATTATCGCGTGTAGCTCGCATCTGGTTCCTTTCTGCCACACACCTTCTTCAAGTATCTATCCACCAAACTGGTCACTAAATTCACCACTTAATTCGTCTCTGTCCTCTAATAACCTTCCTAATAACTCTTTAGTATCGCACTTGTCGTTTCACCGTTTTGGACTGAACTCAACTTTAATCTTCAACTCTCAACTCTTAACTGTTCAGTAGGCGCGCCTTACGCTTTTTATATACCCGGAAGAATTTTCTAGAACCCATCTATCTATCTCTGTCTTTTCTTTCCCGAACCTTCTGTTCGGGAACTTTCGTTTATACATCTATCCCTTTCTAAAATGTATCTATCTCTTCTTTCTTTCGTCGTCTATCTCTTTATAAATATATCCGTCCTTGTCTTTTCCTTCCAGAAATTTCTAGTTCTTTCTAAAAGTTCTAAAACTGATTTACACTGCTGGGCAGTTCCACCCTTGGTCGCCACACTATCATGATTCATATGATCATATTTAGTTTTCTTGCCAAATAACAAAGACTGTAGACTTTACTCGCCCCTACAGAACCTTTCGGTCTATGTGATTCGATACGTACTTAGCCGGTTTTATTTCTAATTTTATTGCTGTGTTTCTTTGTTAGGATATATGTATTTTCCTTTTTATTTAATCTCTTTGCCCTTGAGGGCTATAGGTTCTCTGACATGCCGCAGAGTGAGTTATTTGGTATTCTTTCAACGCCGCTATTTTAGAGCGTATGAGTGATGTTATAAGTAGAATGTGTTTCGCATGTGGAATATATATACACAAAGAAGATATGACCTGTCTTATTAATAATACAAGAGACATAAGCTCAGGCAAGTCTTTGTTTGCTTTTGTTCTTAGTTTTGCTTGTGTTTTGGCTCTGTAGAACAATGTACTAATTATAGGATACCTTGTTTATGCATACTGATATTAAAAATTCGAAGCTAAGTATGATTGTCTGATACGATTTCATGGTAAAACCGCAGTACCGATTTTGCTGAAATTTAATACGTATATAGCCTCAATAGTGAGAATGGTCTTATGATACTTTCTATTCTTTCACTAAATTTAAAAGCAAATCAAAAAGTATCTTGCTAAAAAAGGTATTGATGGCGCGGGCGCGAGCGGGGATAAACAGGAGGAAAGGGCTTTTTACAGGATAAGGTACGCCGCACCAGACACGCTACGAGCGATGCGTCTGCGCAGCGGCAGGCACTTCTTCCTCGTGATCCTTTCTTCTTGTCTTGCGGTTCCTTCGACTTAGTGGACCAGCTGGATCGATGCAGCAGGCACCTTCCCAGCGCGCGGGTTGATGAAGCGGGTGTAAAAAGCGGCACAACACACAAGACGCGGCGAGGTTTGTGCGGGAGCAGCGATGCGTTCGGCGGTCGAGCGTAGACTATGTCACATTGCATAGTGACAGATGCGGCGGAAGAAAAAAGAAACAAAAGAAGCGGCGACCAAATAGGTCGGCGTTAACAGGTATACTACACTATTGAAGAATACTTAAATGACAAAACACCATTTACATAGCAGCTCGCTCCAAACTCTTATACTATATCGTGGATAACGTTTTTATCTTGTCAAGCATGTAAGGAATTTTCGGATACATGATACAGTATAAATTTTAAGTACGTCATTTCATTATTATAACTTAAATAATATTTTTCTTTCCTTTTATTGTGTCTCTGTCTTACATAGTATGCTCTGTTTTGCTACAACTCTATTAATTTTTCGAAAACTAATTATATATTTCTGTATAAAATTGACAAAAAAAAATTTGAGCTAATCCATTGCTGGGAAGTTACTTGCC
This sequence comes from Dendrolimus punctatus, assembly GCA_012273795.1. Taxonomy (NCBI): domain Eukaryota; kingdom Metazoa; phylum Arthropoda; class Insecta; order Lepidoptera; family Lasiocampidae; genus Dendrolimus; species Dendrolimus punctatus. The sequence goes on from CM022550.1 coordinate 15,054,459, forward strand.
ACTTCTTTTCCTTAACAGCATTAACACGTTACTAAGCGGTGTACATAGACTAGGAAGTAAAAATAAATTTTAACTTTTTATATGTATGATGTTCAAAAAGTGTTCGCAGTGGAACTTATTTTGGTTAAAATGTTTTGAATTTGAATATATTAGAAAATAAACAGTTTTCGCGGGACGGATCGGAATTTTCCAACGGCGAAACCGCGGGGAGTGCCGCGATTTTTCTCAGTTATCTGTATCCCTTAGTGTTAGATCTTCAGTACGCATATCAGTCCTCACGTAAATCCAAGTGACCATTGGATCAATATCTTCTACCATGACCTGGCAGAGCCGGCATGGCTCATACACTCATTCCCCATGTGATTTAATTGACTTACGGGACTCCATAGAACCTGGCCGTATCATCATCACTTGCCATTTGGCTGCTATGTCACGGACATCAAGGCAGACGCGGATGCGGGATTCTAAAGCGTTGCTTCCATGTGACCTTACTCATCTAGCACAACATGATGAGAATCGGCAAATAGTTAGTCTTGAGCACTCGTGTAGAATGAAATAATGTTCCGATGACTCAATGCCTCCTCCTATTCTAGCTTCCCTATTCCATACCTCTTTTGATGACGCAAGGAAATGGCTTTTCTTGGGACTACGTCCTCGGGCTTGGGGGAAGACTTTATACCGAGGGATGAGTGGATGCTATGGAGGATACGGCAGATCAAGAGGGACTCTTGAGCTAAAGCCTGACTGCGTAGGACAGGGGATGGCTGGTCGTTAAACTATCCACTAAACCTAACCTGCGATGGGGTATACCTATGGGGTGCCACAGGAAGTAAACTATAGATACTACATCTGTAACACCCCTAAGTTAGGTAATTGAGCAATTAGGGCACCCCTAAGATAGGTGATTGAGCAATCAGGGCACCCCCGGGAATGAGTACTCATTTCACCAACAGGGGGGAAGACCGCGGGATTGGCCCTATTTTAGATCCCTGTCCCATTCCTTTAACTCATTCCTCCTGTCTGGATCTACTATCCCATCGCTCTACACGATCCCTTTTACCCCAAATCCTCTACCCATGGTAAAGGCTGACAAAGCGTTGTATTATCCCTGGTGTTGCAAATGCCTATTGGCGACGTAACCATTTTTGAAGTGATAACTTCTTATGGGAGGGTAAACCGCTTCGTTACGTAACGCGTTACGGCGCCAGTCTATCTGGTTTCCCTTTCTCTCACGCAAGTTATTACTTCTGTCGGATGTCCCGAGACGCACACCGTCTGTTTTTTCATGTGTACCTCTTTGCCTGTATCACAATAAAAAAGCCTTTCCACTGCCACACGAAACTCTTGCTTGTATCATGTTAATTGTTTCGATAAATATAATTATACACATCCTATATTACATAATAATAAATAGTACCACTTTCTCTTCTTATTTCCCACAATAATCCTACACTGGCCGGGGCTTGTCCTTGGGTGCATTATTTTACGGTGTAGACAGGGATAACCGCCGGTCAGTGTCACGCCACATTTAGATTAAATTTGTCAAGGGACCTCTACGTGTTGGCCTCCCCATGGCCCCACGCAAGCCCTCCAAAAGTCCGGGCCATTTTTATGCCCGTGGTCTTGAAAGACATACATGTATAAAATAGTACCAATACAGTATTAACAGCAATATAAATAATAATATATTTTAGGACTTATTACTAACTAATAAATCAAGTTGTGGTATTACGCTATCAAGCCCTTCATAAAACTAACGTCACAGACTATAAAAGGTCAGTAGAACAACTTCCAAACACGCACGAATTTTTCTAACCTTGACATAAATTTTGAAAATAATTTTTTTATAGGAAAACAATGTAATAAAATTATCTGGCTTCCGCAATCGAAGAGCTTAAGAAACGATTGCAACAGGCTGTAGAGTTCATAGATTATTTAGATTAGATATTAACTAGATTAGGTTCCCATAAAGTAAATAATTACCATGAACATAATTACAACGTGGTAACGCCGCCAGCCCTTTGGGAACGTTCCCGGTAAATGACAGTGGTTTGGGACCATTAACTCATCTTTAGACGTTTTTCCCCCCTTTTTTATTTAGTTTTAGTTTTTATTTATTTAGTTCATAATATGGTTTGTAGTTTATATGTAGGTTTATATTTATAAGTTATTTTTTTTTTTTTTTTTTTTTTTTTTTTTTTTTATTTAATTGTGTGGTTTTTTTTAGAAGCTAATTTATTTAGAGTATATAACTATATGTTGTAAACATGTAAGTAAAAATTTTATATTTCTATAATAAAGCATTGAAAAAATTTAATTAAATATCCATTAAAACTAAATAATTTAATTAAATTGGCAGACAAACACACAAATTGTATATCCCCAGGCTAAGCAGTTTACGCTTGTATTATACGATATACAACGGACCACTTTGGTGCCGATCCCAGACACCCAAACCATAGTAAGCGGCAGAAAGTTTGTTTCCGGAATATACCAAGCCTGAAATCGAACCCGGAGCCTCTGCGTTCCAACAAGTTCTTCCGGCTATCACAGCCCGCTCAACCATAGAGGCCGCAAATAACATACCAGTTTAAAAAACTTTAACTAACTCCTGTTGGTTCATTGACTCAAATTGAGTCTTGGCCGCGGAAACGAGAGCACGCCACTTCCCTCTGTCTTGCGCAGTGTGTTGCCAATTGTGGGCTTTTAGTGCGGTCAGTTCAGCTTCCAATCTATCTTTCCAGCGACACTTGGGACAACCAACCGGGCGCCAACCGATTGGTCACCCCAAGTATGCTTTCTTCATTAAAAAACTGCAGTTGGTTAAGTGACTAAATTTGACATCATTTTTTCATCAAAATCTAACAAGTTAGTACACGTAACAGGAATTATACAGTATCTTGAAAGTTTCATTGAAGACATTGTTTTAATTAGTGGGGGTCGATTTTTAAACCTTGTCGACCTGCCTCCAAAATCAGTTTTCATTTATGTTGACTCCTGGGAAACTAATTTCGACCCCAGGATGTCGATATCGACCTCTTTGGGAATCCCTGATTTAAAACATTAATTTTTTAGACCAATCTAAAATTGAAAACTATAAGTTATGTTTGAATTTAAAAACTTAAATATTAAACCTAAACTTTACAATGATGGAAGCAAAAAGCTATTCAAATTAACTAACATAAATATAAAAGTTAATACCAAAATGATTTTGTTAAGGATCTAGAATTGTTATAGACCTTGAGACTGTAATTCCAAAACAATGACTGTAACATACAATTACAAAGTCATTATTCAAAGACAGACGGACAGACGGATGGACAGATGCGAGTGACTGTAGAAGGGTTTCTTTTCTTCGAAAATGCTTTTACACAACCCAAAAAAAATTGTAGAAGCATCGCCATAATTTAAGGATGGTAATAATGATTGTCCAATGTTTCTAACGGGAAGTGATAAAGTGCCCTATATTATGAGATGGGGTGCCGCCTTGAATAATTTGTATAAAACCTTCAATGCCGTTGATTTATTGACCGCATCTGTACCCGTGCCCTTGAAGGGCTTAGGGCGGTTGTTGCGATTAATTGACGTACATAAGTCCCCTTTAGAACACAATTTTGAATAAAAGAAAGAATTTTACGCCTTGAAAAGTCTTGGATTTTTATGGGTAGGTACACCCTTATGCAGCCATTTTGAATATAATAAAATAGTATCACATTTATATTCTGCCTGCCCGGAAAAGCTTCAATCGATATGCCGATAGCAGCGCCACCTACCGGGTCCAATTGTAAACCAACTCAGAAACCTACTTTGGCTCATGCACAACAACAAGGCCATACAGACAAACTTTCTTTTTTATATATAAGAAAATAAAATAATAGATGTGTTGATTTCTTTGGTGGAACAGTATGTTCTTTCAGACTACAATACGATTTGTAATGGTGCTCGGCCATTATAACATTAATTAATTAATCACTAAACTACCCACTTAATATAAAACAATATCATTATAAGCAATAACAATGTCATATTAGTTAATTACTGTAACGAATTTCACATCTATTGACGACTGTATATCAAATATTATAAAATCAATTTGTAATTCGACAGACAGACGGATTTATTTCTTATTTTCTATTAACATCGCTGGTTGCGCCAGGAGTAACATTTACCTGTATATCCCTGAAAATTGCTAATGCGCTGGAACCTTGTCAAATTAACATTCACGTGACGTCATACGCAACTCGATATATACGCGTACTCGCCGGCCAGTGATGCTAACGGTACTGAGTGTTGGGCTACGGTTACGTCACCAAAATGGCGGCCAGGCGCGTTACCAATTTACGGGGATAATAGTTTGTATTTTTATTTAATTTTCTTAGTGGTGTAATTGTTCGTTGCCCTAAATAAATGAAAACTTTTTAACGTCAATCAATTAATTTCAAAATAATACTTCTGATATATTGATTGGTTGTTATATAGTAATAAAGTCCTTGCCGTGGCAATTCGCGAAGGTGAGTAGACTTGTGGTTGAACGTGTATACGCCCATTGCGATAGTGTGCGTGTCTGCTGGAACGATTATTTGCCCGCTTTTCGTCTTACGTAATATGCAGGTCCATGCTGGAAGGAACAAAGAATAAAAATACCTTCACGCCCGGCCTGTCGCAATAGGCGACAAAATAACACACGTAGGGTAGTAGGGTATTTGCCCGTCTGCATGGCTACCACCCCCGGTGTAGAGTATGCTGCCATAAAAATCTTGAGTTGTGTTCTGATATTAGTGGCCGGGTTTACATATGTAAATTAATATTTAGTTTATATTCGGCTTTATTCTTCACTGTGGAATATATGATAATGCAGCCTATGTATTTTATTTTTATAAGAGTTGTGACAAAAAAATGTGTGTGTGCAGTTAAGAGAACACACAGATAATCTTCTCTATTTTTATTAATATAAATATCATTCCTTTAGCCTACATCCGTTAACATATTATAATACAAAAAATCAATCTAAAATACATTTTAAACTACTAGGATAAAGTATAAAATCAATGCACGAATTTTACGAACAATTTTATTTGATTTATTTAATTGGTTTTGATAGAGCTAAAATTCATTTAAAATCTTTTATATCGAATTAAGTAGTGTCACTTTTTCGTTACATTAATTTTCAAATCACAACGATTCTAAAGAAGTTTCACTACAAAAACATACGCTTGTTTCGTTTGGCCTCTCGAGGCCTCTCCCATGAGTAGGCCATTGAACGTCCTGTCCTTCTTTTAGGAGTCCATTGTGGTGGACATGCGATCATTTTATTATTTACCAATCAAACGCCCGTGACTTCTCTTTCATGGGCCGAAAAATACAATGTGCCATTGTTATTTTGTTTGTCTATGGATTTAAATGTTAGTTAGTTTCTATACGTCTATAATCTTCACTATGGACTACGTAATAATTTGGCCTATGTGATTTTCATAAAGAGTTGCAATAAAAAAAACATTGGGCCTATATACATCACGCTTATTACAATCGCGCTGAGAGGCTCGTTACGTTTGGCCTCTCGAGGCCAGTCCCATGAATAGGCCATTGAACGTTCTGTCCTTTCTGTTTAAGAGTCCATTGTCGTGGAAATGCGATTATTTCATAATTTACCAACCAAATGCCCGAACCTTCACATTCGTGGACTAAAAAATAAAATGTAATATATTTATTCTGCCGATCTTAAGTGTAAAATACCCTATTTTATGACCCTGGGACAATATTAGTATTAGCGACTTTAGATATAGGATTTAATTTGTAACTATGATATACCCGCGACATTTTCCACGCTTGAATTGAAATTCTCGCGAGATTCCCCGGACAAGAAGTAGCGCAGAATTTAATTCTTAGAATTAGATATCGAACAGCAAGAACTACATGTTATTCGGCACAGTAGTTTTTACGTGAATCCCGAATAAACACACAAGAAACCTAAAAAACTCGCATCGTGTTCTCCGTCGTTTATATGGTCTATTTCAGTTGGTTTTTAAATAGTTTTAATGTACAGGCACGGCAAGTTTAGAATTTTATAAAATTATAGATAAGTCACACAAGAACTTTTCGTGGTTAGACTGATTTGACTTACTTATTTTATTTTACTTATACTAAACTACCTCCATAATTATTTTGTGCATTATTATTTCTCAAGTAACATACTCATACACGACAGTGACTTTGGCCAAATGCATCTTGTTTATAGCGTTAAAAATAGCGCCATACGTCGTCTATCAATAATTGACGTCATTAACAATTGATAACAGTATCGTATCGCTTTAAACCATTTAGCTACATCTCCGTGTTACAGATGTAAAGGTTAAATAATATTTCAGATGGCAGAGATTAGTTTTCATTGTAGAGTGCTAATGTGAACTGAACTGATTTATTTTGGAAACGGTAACCTTAAGTACAAATATTAACAAGTCGTATTGCTAGTACAATGTATAGCACAGTGTGTGAGCGGGACGCAATATGATGATATGCGAGCGAGATAGAGCAACTATTTATATGTGCGCTCCAGCGCTGCGCTAGTCAGCCCGGCGGAAACCACACTCGAACCGGTCACGGTTGAGGAAGTACAGGATTTCATCAAAGCCCTAAAGCCTCGCAAGGCCCCAGGCAATGACGGAATCAGCCATAAGCTTCTGAAAATCCTCCCCGCCCATCTTATGGTAAGCATCTTCAATGCTGCCATAAATAACTGCCAATTTCCCAAGGCCTGGAAAGAAGCGGAGGCATCCGCAAACCAGGCAAACCGGCCTCAAAGCCCTCCAGTTACCGCCCCATTAGTCTACTCAGTTCACTGGGTAAACTGTATGAGCGAGTCCTCCTCACTAGATTGAGTGATTTTGCCTTCAGCAATAATCTCATCCCCCACGAGCAGTTCGGCTTTAGAGCTAGACATTCTTGCCCGCAACAAGTGCTCCGCATCACGGAGCACGTCATCTCCTACTTTCAACGCGGCGGACGAAGACCCTGGCCAACAGGCGCAGTTTTCTTCGACGTCGTGAAAGCCTTCGATAAAGTTTATCACAACGGGCTGATATACAAGCTGTATCAGCTCGGTGTGCCGGACCGACTCGTACTCATTCTACGGGACTTCCTCAAAGACCGTAAATTCAGATTCCGAGTGGAGGGCACCCGCTCCTCTTCTCATACCATCTCAGCGGGAGTCCCCCAGGGCTCCGCGCTCTCCCCCCTACTTTTCACGCTGTTCACCAGCGACATGCCACGGCACCCCCATACCCAGCTAGCCCTATATGCGGATGACACCGCCATATTCAGTAGCGACCCCAGCAGATACAGAATCTGCAATCAGCTCAACACCGCCATCAAAGAACTAGGCGACTGGTTCCGTAGGTGGCGGATTGAGGTGAATCCCGAGAAGAGTGCAGCCATCATGTTCTCCCGCAGCTGCCTCTCACCCAATACCCGCTCCTTCAACAAACTTATGCCCATCAAGCTATTCGACAGAGTTATCCCTTGGGCTCGCCAACTTGCATCGCGACCTGGAGCTTCCCTCCATCAAAGATTACATAATCTCACTGTCGCGCAGATTCTTTGACCTCGCCCCCCATCACCCGAACCCTCTGGTGACGGAAACGGTCAACTACAAACCCACTCCAAACGCTCCCACGAGTAAACGCAGGCCTGGCAATGTACTCATTGACGAGCCTGACGAAATCACACGTTTAATCGCAATAACGAACCCCCCGAGGCTCAGAACATCAGCCTGGCATAACAGACGCAGACACAACAGACGCCGGAGAGCCCCCGGCTCGATTCCTCTTACATAATCGTAAGACCCACCAATCCAAATCACTCATTACAGATACCAGTAGCCATACAAGATTAGCCTAGGCGTGTTGCTGGAGAGTTTCTTCCGCCGCTTCTTCTCCTCCAGCTATAACACGTTGCGAAGCGGTAGTAATAATAGACTAGGATCGGCTCCGCCGGCGGAGTCGATGACGAGTCCCCAAATTTTCACTTCAGCCTGTTAGCTTAACTCATTCAGCCCTTTGCGGTCTGTTTCCAATATAGAGTCAAACCCCCGCAGCGGTCGAGCCGAGGTCGATCCTCACAGGAGGTGCCTCCTCGAGCGTGCTGCATCCGGGCTGAACGCCTCCGCTCCCACGGAGTCGGGAAGCCCCCAAAGCCCGGTATCGCTGAAACAGCCATCTGCGGCTATTCAGCTGAGTCAGCTCCAATATTATGCGCTAGTCAGTAGTTCGTTGTCCGCTGCGATGACTAGACGTATGCAGCTCGCATACAGTCACTAACACAAATGACGTGTTAAGAAAATGAGTATGCTGGGGCATGTAACTCCTTGTTTACATTATGAACCTCATTAGATTATAACATATAATTATAATTCATACTGGCTGTTTGTCCTTTCAACTATGTACATTTGGCATATACATTATCAAACACAGAAGAATTTTTATTTGATATTAGCATGTCCCAGCGAAACTTTGTTCATGTTGCCATGTCGACGAAGCGTTTATTAGTGATTTGAAACAGCAGTAATAACAAAACGCGATCGCAGCGCCGTCTTTTGGCTATATTCTATGTTTATCCAGGGAAATGATGTCATTTATCAGGATAAAAAGTAAGTTAGCTTTGTGTCGAGTTCCTTTTAAATCGGTCCAATTTTCACGTGATGGTTTGAAAAGACACACGGAAAAAATGTAAAAGTCGCTTTATGGACAGCTGCTGGTCCTAATTAGCTTAGGTATTTTTCTCTTTTTTAACACGTTCACAGTGAAACGGAGTAAGTAGCCCCAAACGTGTCTCATTAGCGGTGCGGCTCAGGAAAATATAGATTTTTCTGTGGTGCGGATGGCATAACTTCTATTTAGTTCAGTGAGAAAAGAGATGAATATATACCAAACTGTGCTATTAAACAAGACTCCCGTAATGTAATTTTTAATAGTTATGGGTCTCAAAAGATGTCGTTCCACCAGAATGGTAATTTTAGTGCAACGTCTAAAACGCCCGTATCCCAGGAATGGAAATCACAGAAAAACCAGCCGATGTGAACATTTTTAATGCATTGTACAAATTTGAAACTCCTGCAGATTTATTATTATGGATAGATAGATAAATCGAAACCAAGATCTGTTTACATTTTGAGATATGGGTTAGTTTTATTAAATCGCTTCTCTGGCAATCCGCAGCAAAAAAAAACTGTGAACTTTGTCACCTTAACGGAAATTGATGTTACATGGTTCGACACGCACTTAACTGATTTACGACTATTAAAACTAATAATAAATAACGATACTTAAACACACTTCGTCCTTCATAAGAAATTCTTTTGCTGTGGAAGCTGTTCGCCTGTGGAACTCACTCCCTTGAAAATCATACAAGCTACATCCATTTATAAATTAAAAAATTTGATCACTGACTATTATTTGTCCATTAAATAAATTTTGTTGCAGTAAATGGAGTTATATTATTGTTCGCATAGGTATATGTAATTTATATTATTACAAATGAATTAATTTTAATTTAGTTTAACCACCAAATATTATTTAATTTTTCTTTTAATGTCTCTTTGACACCGGGGTGCCTGGAAAAGATCGCTATAAGCTATAAAGCCGCCCATTGTTCTAATGGAAATGTAACTATATAAAATTTTCTAGGTTTAAGTTATGGTGAAAAATAAAGAGATTTTCATTAATTCAACATCATTTCGTGTAATTAAAAATGTTATTAATTGTGTCAAAAAAGTAAAATTAAATAATTTATAAGTTGTGGTAGCGTAATGGCTAGCGCACGCGTCCCAGACTCAAAGGGCGCGGCTTCGATCCTGGCCGGAACGCATGCACTGCAGGCAGTTTTCTGATCTAATGTGCATATTGTTACAATTACCACTTGCTAATAACGGTGAAGGAAAACATCGTGATGCAACCTGCACATCGAGATAACCAATTTGTCAAACCTGCCAAGCCGCCTTGGACAAGCGTGGCGAGTATACTGCTCCCCTGTATTGGGAGGCCCAAGCAGTGTGACATTTATGGGCTCCTATTATATATTATTATATAATTTATAAATAGTCCTAATTACACATAATAAATGAGTTCCAAATCGCCGTCAGATGGGAATATTTCCAAAACGCTGCCCACATTTCCTCATTGAATGGCAACGCTAATGCGCAGCCCTAAATTTAAACCAGCCCTTTGGTCACGTAAGATGTCTATCAAACCTGTTGTAGTTTCCATTGTATTTGCAGCAAACAGTAGTGAATTATGTAAATGTTCTCAATATTGTTACGCCAACAAAGACAAATTCACATCTGCATACCTGTAGTAACACATTTTATTTTATTTTGGCATTTGGAAAAAACAGCCCATTGTGTGTAATCTTTGACGGCCTATTGTTGTATTGTAATCACTGCCAGGTCTCCCGGATTTAAAATACAAACTTTTTCTAGGAAATTCGGTCCACACGGCTGGGCAGACATATTGCATCTATGCAGTATAAATCAATACCTCAATTGAGAGATGAGACGGTCGAGTGATAACCACCAGCGAAGCAAGATTTGTGTACGTTCGATAATCTATTTAGTGACGGACTTTGCGCGTGTTATATTTTTACTTGTGTTATACGTTTTTGTATAGTTCTAATAAACTCTATAATAATTACAACGGAATTTTAATTCGAGTCCTGAAACTCATAACAATATAATCATTGCGGTACAACCGGGATAAACGGCGGAATGATGATCAGTTATAATAAAGACGGACATGAAAATTTCATAGGACAGTTTATAGCTGTCGTAACCGATCGGTTTTCCTTTTACCGTGACGTAGGTTAACGACCAACTGTACCTAATTTCCGATGTCGTAAAAACAAAATTAGTCATAATAAAAATAATGCGCTCAGGTGGGACCTGTTTTATATTTATTAGGTCTAAAAGCATTTGTAAATAAATTTGAAAAATGAAATGAATACATTTATCTATACCGAAGTAAGAAAGAGAGTCAGTCTAAAAGAGAGTGTCGGGGTGAAGGTAAGGAAAAGAATGCTCCGGTGGTTCGGGCATGTGGAAAGAATGTATGATGAAAGATTGACTAAACAGATATACAATGCAAAAGTGGATGGATGCAGAAGTCGCGGAAGGCCACGACACACCTTCCATGATCAAATTGATCTTGTATTAGCAGAAGGTGATGTCAGGAGCCTTAAGAACAGACGAGCGTGCATGACAAGAACTATGAATGTCAAAGAAGCAAGTGAGGTGTGTAAGAATAAGCTTGTATGGCGCTCTGTTGTCCGTGCCTACCCCGCAAGGGACCTGGCGTGAAGTTATGTATGTATGTATGTACTAAAAAAAATTGAAAGTAATTGACCAGATCTGCCATTGATATATTTTGTTTATTATAGTCTTAAAAACTTATGTTGATCGCGGCAGACGTCTACTTTGCGTATACACATCAATAAATAATAAAATCTTAGCTACTATCCATCAAGATGTATATGCTTTCCGTTCGCTGTTTTACATCAATATAATTTACTTGCGATTTACTTTATCACTATATTTACAGAAATTAATATTTTTTACATTCTATATACTAAACTTCATTAGCTAGATAATAACAACATACAAAAGAATACAAATAAATATATATGTGAAATAATAATAAATTGACGAATAAAAAATGACATTTTAAAATTATTAATGTTGTTATATGTTATTATGGACCAAATAAAAAGATTTTTTTATTTTATTTACAATTAAATAAAAAAAGGAAAAATCAATGAAAATTTTCTTTTAATTTCTATACAATTTGAAAGACAGAAATGAACACGTTTAACTGAGGGCTTTATTATTTTCACTTAGTGCCTAATTACTACAAGAATATTTGAAAACTTAAATATTCATGACCACTTGTGACTGGCAAGTTGCCAGTGGCAACATACACAAATCGCGCAACCTCATATTTGACTCAAAATAAAATACAGCACTCAATTCAAGCCACTTAGTTTAAAAACCATAAAAATAAATGGCCCAGAAAACTCACAAAAGCTTTCTTAACACGAATATCTGCATGTATATTATACATATAAAATACCAGACACACTGGCGCCTTTCCACAAAGGTTATCGATCATACGACGTAATTACGAAGGTCCTTAGCAGTTTTATGTTGTTTGCAGCGGGCCTATTGCCGGTGAATTATCAAGGTGACCTGCGTTGCGGTAATGTCTTTGATTGTCCACCGTTTCGGACACTCCCAGCATAAAGAAAAGATTAGCTTTAGTATATATCTACTTATATTATATCCTAGTAGTTTATTAACGATTGTATATCACTGTCTTACCTGATGTTGAGTGATGACGCAGTCCATGATTGTTGATGTAGTAAGTTTGCCTTTCCCGGGGCATTCTGAAGCACTGATGCGCTAGGATCAGCGTGGGCGTAACTACGTTCTAAGTCTCACGCTCTTCCTGCCATAAGCGCGGGGCACATGAGAGGAGGGTGGTTTTCGAGTCTCCACACAAGCCGGCGATTTGACTCTGGTGCCCATTCGTGGTGTCACCTTTCGTCGCTTTGATGTAATCCCTAGTAAAGGACACGGTAGTGTGCGAAACATATTTCTCCCGCCTCAAAAAAAAGATGCAGTTGATGATGGAGCACGCTTACTTAGAAGAATCCTGCTCACTAATGACTTGAAGATTCCTACATTGTATTTGTCAGGAGTAACAGACTCAGTCAAATTATTCTATTCTTCGACAGTGCGCACCAGAAAAAATAAAGCATTGCCCTTCGTTCTGACTTAGTGGTGTTTCCATGATGTAACGTTGGCGTAAACCGTCTGGATGTGCGATCGTAAAATGTAAATGGGGGCTGCAGTTCGTGCAGTTCGGAAAAACTCTCCTGAAATATATGCGATAGAAGACCGACAGCCTAGCAACCTTGCTATGCTCAAGACTACAATTCGAGCATTAAAAAGACGGTTACTGTCGACTAGTCTCCTGGCTGTTTTCTCAGTTGACTACAACAAGTATTTGGTTGAACCGTTCTAAAGATGTAATTTTGGGAAAAACGGGATCATTGTAAAAACGTTATTATAGACGTCAGCCTACCGCACCACTGCTGGACGTAGGCTGGCCCAAGTTTGTGCTACAAATATCAATGTCTCTTCTCGGCTTTGATCAGCCAGCTTCTACTAGCAACCTTGCGTAGATCATAGATCCATCGGGCCAGAGGAGGGTGGGTGTCTTACATTTATCATCACACATTTTCTACTGCAATATTCGTATCTATCGGCCATTCTCCTGCGACAGATATTTGCAAGGTATGTCGGTAATCTTATATATATCCAAACTTCACATGCTTCATGGATTTAAGTTTGTGAATCAACCCCTCATCAGTGTCCATGTCTTAACACCGTAAAAGTAAACAAAATTTAGTAGTAAAATTAATTTATGTTTACTTCCTTCTCTTTTCGGCGGTAGACAACATAAACAGCTCGATGCCAGCGGCAAATGAAAGCATGTCTAATGTGGACACATTCCCATGTGACGTGACACATAAATGACTGCCGGCGAATGACGCGTTAGGCGTGCCAACTTAATGCCCGGGAGCGGGGACAAGTCAAAAACGTTTTCTGAAAGGAAATCAACTTGAAAATCCGTTACACTAATTAGGCATGATCAAAGCGGGCTGTGAGGCTTCAAGTAACTGTAGAAGAAAGGAGATTACATGTTTAAGCGTTTTCACAACCAACTCCGTTGGCTCAGCGGCTCAAAGCAAGTCTCGGCCTCTAAAACGAGACTACCCCTGGCTGCCGACTCTTCGTGATCTTATACGCTCACCTAATCACGGCGATGGCGTGAGGCTATTAATCCCACGAAGCTGCTGACAGGCCACCAGAAGCCATCACCATGCGGAGAATACTCCAGCAGCTCCAAACCCAGTTACCGGTCGGTAGTTGCCCACTGAATTGTAGGCGAGGTAAAGAGGTAAAACCTCAAGGCCAAAACCTCTACATTATATTTTTTTATGAATTAATAAATTATAACACCACACAAAGTCACAAACACACAATCAAAAACAACAAAACTTATACCCAACCAACTACAATACACGCACAATTCACAAACAAACCAAGACACACAAAGAGCCTAAAAATTAATAACCTAGGCACAGAAAGAAAAAACAACATACATGGCACTAATTAAGATAATATATATAGTATAGACATAAGGCACACACTGCACATGCACTTTCTCACAACACCAGCATGTAACAGATACACTCTACATTAGTATAAGTTAAATATAAAAATTAGAAAAAATATATTATATAACTTATTCTTGGTACCACAACACAACATAAAAATCACAAAATTAATGTCACACATAAACAATAAGCGTGTATGAATTCAAAAAACTCTAACAATAATTAAGTTGTAAAAAAGGTTCCGAATTAGAGTCCGTAGGTTAGTTAATTTAAAAAAGACCTCTTCATTATATATATAAAGGAAGAAGACCCTGGATGAAAACTCTCCTCCGTTTTGCGTGTCTTACCAATTGTTGGCTTGAAGTTCGGCCAGGCCAGCTTCCACTTATGTTTCCAGCTTTACTTGGAACGGCCAACCGGTTACCGATCAACTGGTCGATAATCCTTCGCCATCCGTTATACATATGTTTATTTCCTGCTCTGTTTTATGGTAATAACAAAAGTTCGATACTGATAGCAAATGAAAGCAAGTCTTATGTGTCCACATTCATGTGATATATTATAACAGCCCATAAACGTCCCACTGCTGGGCTCAGATCTCCCACTGGGAAACGGCAGTATACCTGCCATGCATTTTCAATACGGATTGGCAGGTTTGATACATGTGTTATCTCAATGTGCAGGTTTCATCACGATGTTATTCCTTCACCGTTGTAAGCACGTGGTAATTGTAACAATATGCACATTAGGTCAGAAAACTGCCTAAATGGTGCATGCATACGCCATTGCGCTGCTACCACTTCTTCTCGTGTACGCACTAAACATACTACTTAAAGGTCTGGAAGCGAGACAATTCTAAAAAAATCTATATTAGAGAACAAATCAGGGCCTGCAGCACCCTAGGTCATTGTTACTGGTCTACATCATGCCACATCACGTCAAATAGTGACATATCATCATTCATTCTGAATCGGGCACAAGGCTACAATCTCAGTACAATCCTGCTGTTCGTGAATTTGAGTACCTCACTTTCACATCCTTAGTTCGTATTTTGAATGACATAGACTTTAAGTACATGAATGATACACCACTAACTCCTTAACCTAAATATGCTTTTTAAATTACCATGTGCTAACTATGAATTAAAATATCGTGATAATCCATGCGTCAATACGCCTTGGAAAGGAAAAGCGTGGCGGATATATTATCTGTTCTCCTATCAATAGAAGGCCCAAGTCAACAACGGGACGATTACATACAAAATAATTGTACCGAAATTATTATAAATAAACTGTAAGGCTTTTTTGTAATTTAGATACGGAACCTAAAAGAACTGTCGGTGATCCTCTGTTAAGTAAAATAATGTATTGTAGTGTAGACTGAATTGACTATGCGTGCAGGAATAGAAAAAGGTACTGCAACCGGGCAGCCTGTGTAAGTGGTACAGTATTTACCCGTCTCGATCGCTACCACCTCTGGTCTAGAGTATGCTGCTGTATATTCAAGACTCTCTTAAGAGAGCAGCAGTGCATTTGTAGCACCTTTAGTGTTGCAAATGTTATAGGCGATGATAACCGCTTTCCATCGAGTGAGTCTGACTGTTGAAGTCGTGCTATGACGGCTTCTGTGGTTGAGCAGGCTAAGCTTTTCAACGCAGAGACTCCGGGTTTGATTCCTGGTATGGTAAATTTTGGAAACGTATTTTCTCCGTTATTTACTACAGTCTGGGTGTCTGAGATCAGCCCCAAAGTAGTCTTTGTGCCAATATTGTTTGTTTGCCGATTATTAAAAAATAAAAAAGTCAATTCCCGCTACCGCTCATAAGTTGCACCATGATGAAATGTCCCATCGTTTGTCTGGGGCCATCAAATTAGCGGGTAGATTGCCCCTTTGGCCGCTAACGCGGTTTAACGCGTTACGTTTACGGAGCGTTAACACATTAAGGGAACGCTTCTTTGCCTTTCACTGGACTGAGGTTAGCACTCTATTTTAGAGAGCCTTTTAGTTCTCCAACAAACTTGTTATTCTCCAACGTGATAGTGCTTACGAACAGTCAGCTCGGATTTTTATGATAAGTAGCATTAATTAAGGCAGCTGAAGTTTGCCAGACTCGTGGAGACTACGATCGCTCCTGTCACTTTTTCCTCCCCTATTTAATATTCGGTGTTGTATAAATCACGTATACACTCACGTAAATTAAAAATAGTCATATTGAGCCATGTTTCTGCACTTTTTTAACCATCATAGGGGTTGAATTTCCAAAAACGCCGATTTTTTTATTGTTAAAAAGTATCTTACAGTATTTCCATAAACTTCAGGCCTAACAGTACATAATAATAAATCTAACCAAAAATGAATATTTATAATCAGAAACAAAAACACGTATATATTTAATTCTGTTTCTAATTTGAATATGACGAATTTATATACAACTTTCACCTCCCTTTCACCCCTCCCTTGGGTATTGAGTTTTTAAAAATCCTTTCTTACTGCGCACCTGAAAGAACCCGCATGTAAATTTTTATTCTTTATTGTCATAATTTTACCTATTTCTAACAGGCTGGCAGATGTCGTCCTACCTATAAAGTAAAAATCTTGAACCTAATTATAACATAACGTACCAGGTTCAATTGTCAATCTAAACAATCGCCACAATGAACTATTCAAACACATAAGATAAAAATGCCAAATTCCTGAAGTACGATTACTAAATCATCCAAAAAATGTCATCAAAATCGGTTGAGCGGATTACAATTAGGTGACACACACGCACGGAAGAATTATCCCGGTGAAAAAAACGGTGTATTAGCAGTTCACACGCAGTAGAAGTAAAACTAGCACGATTCACTAAACTTTTTAAAGGAAGAATTTTCGCATTTCTATTCTATTATAGACGTCTTTATTCTTAGGTATTTTGACCCTTATTCGTAATAATTCAATTTAAATTACACTTTAATTTACTAGCAAAAAGTTCAAAATTCAATGCACTGTTAAGCACAAATTTCGATCTATGTATAATAGAATATCTGCCTTAAGTTTATACAGATAGAGCTACAATTCATTTAAATCTTTTTATGTTTTCTAAATATATATTATAAAACAAATATAACTCAATTTTATAAATAAATTGAAAATTAATACTAACCGGTTAAGAGAAATGTGTTTTATTTCTAAATAAAGAAGGTTGAATTTTACTACAGTGTATGAGCGGGATGGATGATGTGCGAGCGAGATAGAGAAACTATTAATATGTGCGCTCCCGCGTTGCGTTAGGCAGTAGTGCGTTGTCCGCTGCGATGACAACACGTATGCAGCTCCCATAAGCCCAATAATTTAATAAACAAAGACGAAGAAAATGGTTATGGAACTCTAGTAAAGTAGCATAGAAACTAGTCTATGGCTACAATAGAACATGAACTGCAATCCTCGAATTAGTGAGTTGAGGCCATTAAACGCGCGACGTGAGGTTTTAAGTTAACAACGTAGTCCGGCTTTAGTTAATGCATTGTGCTGGGAGTTGCTACGTTGGATTTAACTTTTGATCCCTTGTAGAGCCTTTTGGACTAATGTAACTTGTTTAGTTTCATAACTGTGATGTAATGGTGAAGTTTAAGACTCTTTGTTGATTCTGCTTTGTAGAGATTACGGAGTCAATGACTTTTGATAATTATAGTGTGAATTCCATTAGTTTAATTTGAAAATTAAATATGTCCATTAGTTTATTCGTGCAGAGCTTTTTCCTTTTCATATTTTACCCTACAAGATAATGATTGAAATCGAACATACACGACAATCTAAAGCCGATATTAGACGGTCAACCAAATTGAAATAATTGACGTTGTTCATTGACATTGAATAATTTAGTTATGTTTTTTTATATGGATCATTTTGATTGATTCATCCAAATTGAAAGATTTAAATGAACTGTCTAATATTGGCTTAAGATAAAATTCACAATAATTTGATAATAATTTGCCAATAATTTGACATCTGAGGTAGTACCAGTAAAAAGACCTCATTTCAAAATTAAACCCCAGGGTTCATAATAAAACTATGTTTTAAGTACGGTATTTTGTATCATTTTTATTATTCCGACGTTTCGACCACTTTTCAGTAGCCGTGATCAAGGAAGACAAAGATATCAAGTGTCAATGAGTATTGACACATCAATAATCATTGACACTTGACATTTATTTTTATTATACGCACAGCAGCGAAAACTGAAAAATATAATACTATATTTTATACTAAGTTCGTTTGATTGAACGCTTTAATCTTAGGTACTGCTGGTCTGATTTGAAAATTCTTTCAATGTTAGATAGCCCATTTATCGAGGAAGGTTATAGGCTAATATATATTACGCTAAGACCAATAGGAAAGGAGCAAAAATGAAGAATATTTCAAAATCGGAGGGTTTTGAAAACAAATTCCACGCCGACGACGTAGCGGGAACATCAATAATATAATAAAATACCGTAAGGTTCGTATAAATATTGCGTGACAATATTCAGCTCATGTAACTTCTAAAAAATAATACCTACCCGCGATTTGTTTTGAAAACCATCGATAAGCACACATCATACGCATTTAACCGACATGCTCGCAAACAAATAACATTGTTTTCAATAACGTTTAAATAAAACCTGCGGGTAGGTTTAACTGAATTACTCCTAAGAAACTGCTCAAACGAATTGAACTTTAACACAACACAACAAAGTTCATGTTAGATTGTAATATTTAGTATTAATGTTGAACAAGCGCTCTAGGGATCTCACCGTGTGTTCTGAAACGTTTTTATTTTATTTTATTTTAAATGTATTTTTGTTTATTATATTGAGGCTTGGGTAAAAAGGCCTTTGCTTTGACATATTTCAGTTTCGAAGGATTGGTTGTAAAATTACTATTTGCGTTTTGGAAGGTGCCCTTAATGTATGTATCTACTTATGATGAATATAGAAACTGAAAATCGAAATTTAACACAAGCTGATGTTTTCTCGGATATATAGTGGAATCTCGATTATCCAATCTTCAGTTATACAGATTTGTGAATATTTGGACTACTAATAACTAATAACTTTATACCTTCAAGCCAAATCCATGCATCCAAGAGTCATGTCCTAATTAGCATTACCAAATATTTTAATCCTTTAGACTAAATCAGGTGTTCCCAAAGTGTATGTAGGGGCGCCCTGCTGCACCGTAGAGTGCCAGGCGCCGTGAGGTGCTCATGTTTACGGTTCTGCGGAAACTAAACTTAGGCAGTCGCGATTACAAAATGTGTGGAGATCACCAAGCTCACACGTCACATTGACTAAGTTGCATTATATTTTATTTCCTACTAGTATGTTTCTTAAATAATAAGTGTTTTCTTGTATTATAAAAACTCAGCTTCATATTGTGGATGTTTAAATATTTGTGGCTACGTACTTAGTATTATTGTACCCTTTTTTTTTAAACCCTCTCCTATGCGCTTTTATGGGGTGCTTCAGGAACTGAGCCATAGGTATTACATCTGTGGCACCCCTACCCTCTTCACCAACGGGGGGGGGGAAGTCCAAGGGATCCCCCGCTGGTCCACGTGACCCCCTGTGGTGGGTTACGGGAGGAGAGGCGCGTAGCGGCGACTGCGACGCCTAGGCCGCTTTCTGCGGATGGGGTCCGCGTACATGCTCTCCTCCCTCTCACGTTCTGCCGCCTCCTTCTGGGCCATTACTTGCTCACAGGAGGAGCTCACGGCTAGCCACCATTGTTTGCTCCGGAGAATAGCTTCAACTAAGCCTCGGAGCGAATTCACCTGGCCGATAACACTCTCTAATTCAGACCTCTGAGGTCCCCAGGCGGCGCACTCAACTACGTTAAGGTCCCGCTTCTGCGCGAGACCCAACGAGACAGGTGGGGGCGAACAGCTCCTACCGTCTCAGTATCATTGTACCCTATTTCAAGTAGCTAGGCGTAACAAAGTACTAAAACTGTAAGTGCACTGTGAACTAAAAAAGTTTGGAAACCCCTGGACTAAATACTTATTTTGTTACTTGATTACCAAATATTTTATAAATAAGGTTGGAGTATTATAGTAATTTAAAGAAATATGTTGTTACGAGTTGTAGGACTTAAAATGCGGTTAGATTTACTATATAGAGTTTATTAGAACTTGTATAGTTCTAATAAACTCTATAGTAAACGTATAACACAGGTACAAATATAACACGTGCAAAGTCGTCACTAAATAGATTACTGAATGTACACTTGTACACAAGTCTTGCTTCGCTCGTGGTTTTCGCTCAACTGCCTCATCTCCCAATTGGGGCATCGCTTTATACTGCACAGATGCAATATGTCTGCCCGGCCGCGTGGATCGAATTTCCTAGAATCAGTTTGTACTTTAAATCCGAGACACCTGGCAGTGGTCACAATACAACAATGGCCGTAAAAGATGACAATACACAATGGGCTGTTTTTTTAATCACAATTTTTAACCACAAACTAAACAAAAGAAATCCAAATGCCGAAAGTAATAAATGTGTTTCTATAGGTATGCAGGTGTGAATTTGTTTTTGTCGGTCGTAACAATACGAGTATCATCTCTTAATAATTAACATTGAATTTAATAAATAACTTTAATTTGTTTTCAATAATTACTAGCAATATGTATTATGCAATATTTAGTACAAAATATTCGAGTGTCTACTGTAATGACAATATTATAATTAGCTTGTTTGATGATAAGTGAACTTTTGACCAAAAAATTACACATGTTTAAATTTTTTTTTATTTTTTTTTGCAGGTAAGCAAACTGATCTACTATGCAGTAAGTATCTCCGCTCCAAATTACGATAATATACTATTAAATTGGGAAACAGAAAACCCAGCCAGGTGCCTGTCGGCAACTCCAGAAATACTACAGCAATAAGTTCTTTCAATAATTGAAAAATATTTTTTATACAAATCATTTTAAAATTTTGAACTGATTTATTCTAAACATAATATTTTATGTTTTAAATAACAAATCATCAAAATCTATACAAGATTGGTCCGTGGTCATTAATTTTCTAAGATTTGTTCTCATTTTAGAGTAAGGCCCTTTTTCACTTGCATACGATCACGGCACGGTCACCGTGCCGTGTAAAGTAGAAATGTATGAGCTACATAGACAGCTTTCTTAAGGCACGGCGACCGTGCCGTGACCGTGTCTCGGCCGTGCTTATCCATTATAAACACGTTTTTAACGCGAAAATGTTCTATGCAGTATTGACTTGTATAGTACTCGTTCATATGACACGAGCGTTGACATTACAGGTGCCTGGTTATTTTTAAACTGCGTACATGGGAAAGAGCTAGCACGGCACGGCGTCGAGCCGTTTAAGCGGCAACCGTATGCATGTAAAAACGCCCTTAGTATTTTTAATCGACAGTTTCGATAGTCTTTCATAATAATATTAACAGTGAAGTATTAGTATTATTATTAGATTACTAAACTGGCAAGCAATGTTCAATAAGGTGGCCGTTTTTATATTTAGCTAGCTGCAAAGCCACAAAAAGTTTATTACCTTCTCATACAGTATATAATTTTGTGAATAAATAAAGAAGTACTATTTCATCTTTTGATTTCAGAGTACCCTCTTTAATTTCTAAACAGATTTTCAACGTTTTTAGAGATCATTCTTGAAGTTTTCAAGCACATGACCCACTCAAACACGGCCCTTACCCTTTTATAAAGCATTACCATAGAATTTTAGGATATAAATAATATATATAGCGCAGTGAGAGTTTTCTGCGTTTACATAGGCTTTCGTGTGTTACGGGGCAAATGCGAGACATAACATTTTACATAAAGGCGGATATATTTATTAAACAAGAACTACTTCTGAAATTTGCACACTTTGTGCTTAAATCATATTAAGTTTTAAGATTTTGGGGATGATCCCCACCGACAGTGACCTGGAATCAATTTTTTAATATATATTTAAGTAACATAAAAACTAATACTATTATACGTTTTACATAATGTAAATACTTGTAAAAAAAAATTACATTAAAATTAAAAATCTCTTATCTTAGTCTTAGCCCACCTATGCTGGTGGGATGTGAAATTCCTGCTATTGACCCTGGAGTTATCTATTGTATTTTAGATTTAACACATGCCCCAAAGAAACGTGATTTAAATATAGGTAACACCCATAACCCATGCGTAACTTTCTTTGCTTGAAAATATATATTGGTCTGCCAATATATTGTGTTTGATTATCCTTTCATTAAATTTCTATATATGAACCAATGAAATTCAACTAATTTAAAACTTACTTTTTAGTAACGGAAATGTACAAAGTTAATTTGTTATCGCTGAAAATTCTATTAATTATAAGAAAAAATATATATGCTATTAAATATCGTATTTGTACTGTTTCATTTTGATTAGCATATCTACGTAAAATAAACGGCATCGAAACTTTTCAGTGTTGAAATGTAAAAGTTTAAATTATTTTTAATCTATGAATAATAAAATATTGTATTAAGATCATTCAAGAAGTTAACACAAAACTAGAACAGATGTATACAATATTACAATAAGTAATTTCCGAAAAAACCCTATCCCACAAAATAACTGTAACATGCTCTTATGCGCGACGACTCGTCAAAGTTTGTAAAATTTATGAAGTCGTAAAACCTGTGTGTCGAGGCACGACAGTAAAATACCGACCTCTGACCATTACGTAACAGGGAGCCAGCTTCTCAAGTTTTTCTAAAAATTAATCTAAACGCATGTGACATGCGAGCTTTAGGGTGACTTGTAGTCTATATAATATATACTATTGCGTTTATGGTCAATCTTCTTTTTTAAATATAACTTCAAACAATTTATGGGTCTAGCCAGTTTAATTAATTTAAGAATACTGACGTTCAAAACTTGACCGTAATAAGCTATATCCTTACTCTCAGCCTAGATTCAGTGCAATTGTAGGTGTTTGATTTACGACAAGAGACAGAATTTTAGCACCACTAAGACATAAACCTGCACATTATCAACCAAAAAAACCCTTATGCCCCACGATTCCAAGAATCAACCCTCACGATCTCTACTATTGGAATCCAGGGTGTTGTTTTACCAATAACATGCAACTTCTGTGTCACCTGGAAGGCAAGGCTTAACTCCAAAAAGCTTGGTGTGGTTAATCAACCCAAGTACTTCACCACGCGGCTTATGGAGACTCACGCCTATGGGCGGGGGTGCCCATTTACCAGATTGAGCCCCTCGACGTCATTCAGCGTTGTACTCGACGTTCGTATCATCGACGATCACATACTAAGAAGCAGTTAGAATTAGTCTTCCGAGAGAGTGCGTTTCTACATATTCTACCATATGTGCAACGGAGAGTGTTCCAAGGAACAGTTTCATCTGTGCCAACACCTAATTTTTAGAAACGCGCCACTCGCCGGTATGTTCACTCCCACTTGCCTGAGCGCCCACCCCCAATTACGCAATATTTCTCTAGAACGTTTCGTTTGGCGTACGAAAATGATTTGGAAGGAACTTCATACCCAGCTTTTACCTCCTCGCTACGATATGGGGATGCTAAGAACGTTGTTATAAAATTTCTTCGAGGCCGTAACACGTTGGTCACGATATCCAATTCCATCAAGTGGAACATCTACTTGTTTGCTTGCACAGACAATGAAAAATATTACAACCTAATTTATTTAAATCTGTGCTAGACATAACTGATATCCTATTCTGGTGAAACGATCTGACCGTCTGGCCTTGAAATAAAATGCCAACCTTTAAAACCTCACAATCCGAGAAATCATAATTAAAGCTTATTTCGATACTTGACCTTTTCAAAGGGTTTCCGAAATTGTTTCTCTAAAAAAAGTGAGGATTATCCCTGACAAATAGGGGTGTGCAATAGTTTTTGGCAATTTAGGCAAAGTCGATGGTTCAATAATGTTGATGAATGTTAACTGTTTTTGTTATTTGGCCTCGGAACCATATTCTACACCATTATTTTTATGAGAGCATATTAAAATATGTAGTAAAGACAAGACAAATTATTTTATAATCACACTAGCTCTTACCAGTGGCTTCCCTTATGTTAAAAAATAATATGTGGGTATGTCATGAGTTGGCAGAGTTGGCATGTTAGATGTTAGATATGTCGATTTTAATATTTAATTCAAAACATCTAATGATAAATAATTAAGAAAATGTTACCTAGCGAGACATAAAAACCATGAGACACAAACACATTATAATGATCGCAGTTTTAAATAATTAATTAATAATAAATGTGTACTATTTTTCCCTAATTTCTCAACAGTACTATATTTTTCTTTAAAAAATATGGCAACCCTAACTCCTGACAATTTGTATCCAAAATTTCGTGACGATCCTTTAGGTAGTTAAGAAGTGAAAAGGCTACAAACAAACTTAGTCACATTTTTAGCATTAGTTAGGATCAAGTATTTACACGATAAGGCTCGATTCATACTATTATCCGTCATGGTTCGATCTCGTTCCGGTTCGGTCCGATCACTCTCGCTATGTGTACACTGCTAGCCTGGAGTTGAAATAAAGAACGTATTCTGTCGATACAAGTCATTAACTCGCTTAATCAAATATTATTTTCAACGAATCGATACCGGCGATATGGACGAGAACTAGAGCGATGCAATATTAGTGAGAATACTCTGATTCTTTCTTGTCTACGAATGTTTGAACGGACCGGTAACGAATCGAACCGGAGCGAGATTGAACCGTCGACGGTATAATAGTGTGAATCGAGCCTTGTTGTTTTTTTAACAGCACTCAATTAGTTATTGATATACATTTATTTATTTGTATTCAATTATTATTATAATTAAACAAAAATACTTGCAGCTATACATTAATTTTAAAATTAATTAAATAATTCACGTTCTATTGACGTTTGCATGATTATCAAGTTAAGTATTTTTTTAAGTAAATTTCATTTGCTACAATCGCCATACTTCATTGTTTCATGCGACGTCATAGTAACGAAATATTACATGAAACGTTCCATTTATTTATATTTAAAAGTCATAAATCTGCTTTTATTTCCTGACTTGTCAAAAGTAAAATAAGCCGTTAGATGGAGTGCAAACTGCACGAATAGCATTTTTAGTTGTTATTATCAATCATTTATATTTATAATTTTTTTACAAGTGCATTATAATAAAAATACAATTAACAACAAAATAAAAATACTGCCCAATGATATTGTACATCTAAAATATGGCAGTATATAATGACGGTGACAGGAGACAATTTACTTTCACCGGATGCAACTTCCTTAGACTGCTCCGTAATTTAAAAAAATACATCAATACTAATAAATCAATTACTTTTATACTGTTTTTGAAATAAATATTTTAATGCTACGTCCAACACATTTGCAAACATTAGTACCACAATAAATACGGCAGTACAAAAACAATAGTAAGTAGGCACTAATTACTCTCGCCCAATGCGAAAATTTGAGACTATCCTGTAATTTTAAAAACATATATTTTGTAAATAAAAAAAAAAAAAAAAAAAAAAAAAAAAAAAAAAAAAAAAAAAAAAAAAAAAAAAAAAAAAAAAAAAAAAAAAAAAAAAAAAAAAATTTTTATAATTTACATTTCTATTAAAACTCTACATTGTAAAACTTCATTCTTAACTTAGTCGAAATTTTAAACAAAGCTCTTTTTAAAATAGTTTCAATTTCAAGCTTCTTCCAGCGCTCTTGGAAATATTAGCATCGTAAAAAATACCGTTGTGACTAATAAAAGAAAAGCACTTCAAAACAATAATATACAATGTACATCTTTTAAACGCATCAGTACATATGATGGTGACTGGGGACTTTCGATTACAATTCCTATACTCACTAAATCTATATCTAAGACAGTTACGTTTACACTCTTTTTAAAATTGGTATTTTTTTAACTACTTACAGCGCTCTTGGAGACGTTAACGTCGTAAGAATACCGATTTAAATAATTAAAGAAAATCACTTCCAAACGATAATTTTTAGTGTGTTCTAAAAAACATGCTAGCGTGAAAACAATAGTAACGCTGCCTGTCATAAAAGCGGAGCTAAGCTGAGGAGCGGAAAAACAGCGAATTATTAACCAATAGGATGACATAAAAATTGTTTCAAGAAACAAATCAAATAATTTTTATGCCATCTTATTACTTAATATTTCTCCGCGTCTCCGCTCCGCTATTTGTCTCCGTTTCGATGGATAGGCAGCCTGACTGGGGCCTAATTACTCTCGCTTAAGGCAAACTTTTCTGAATGTCCTGTAATTTTTAAAACACAAATCTTCCATTTGCATTCCACTGCTAGATGTAGGCCTTTTTAAGACGGTGCCATCACCCCCGTCTTCCGATTTCCTCAGCCAGCGCCTACCGCCGACCTTGCATACGTCGACGGTCCATCGGGCTTGAGGCGTCCGACACCACGTTTACCGGACACGGTCTGCACTCCAGGACTCGTTTGCTCCATCAGCCATCGGTCTGCGGCAGACGTGACGGCCACTTCAACTTGGAAATTTTGCGAGCGATGCCGGTTACCTTAGTTCTCCTACGGATATCCTCATTTCTAATTTTATCTATAAGAGAAACACCAACATAGCTCGCTCCATAGCCCGGTGAACGACTTGAAACTTGTGGACCAATCCTGCCGTCAGTGTCCATGTCGCGGCCCCGTAGGTCAGGGCGGGGAGGACGCACTCTACCTTAGACGTACCTTGGCCAGGAATCGTTAGTATCGTAAAAAATACCGCTGTGAATAATAAAATAAAAGCACTTAAAACAATCATGTACAATGTACATCCCTAAAACACGGCAATACAAAAACGATGGTGACTAGGGACTAATTACTCTCGCTCGGGGCAACCCTTTGAGAGTTCCCTGTAATTTTGAGGACGTAATGATTTCACTTTGCATTCTGAAAATAATAAAATAGGTTCGTCCCGGGGTTAAGGTGGTGTATTACATTTATTAGGCAGTTTAGGCCGGGCTTGTTTTACGGGCCAGTTTAATGGTCTTGTTTTAGTGTGATTGGTTGGTTGCTATGGTTTGTTTAGAGATTGATGCTGGTGATATAATTATAATTAAATGAATTCAAATGACTATATCCTTATTATGTTGGTATGGGCATATAATGAGGAGGATGAAAGTCACGTGACAAAAAGAATGTTAAACTACAAGATGGATGGGCAAAAAAAAGATGAAAGGATGATATGATGATATGTGGTGTGATAGAATATGTATGCCAGAATAGAGGAGGAGGAAGGAAAAGACATATTGTGCCGATCCGAAATATTGGGATATGGTGAAAGAAACGAGAAAAGAGAGAGAAATCCTGTTTGTTATTTCACAGATAATTATATTGTTATTTAGCAATAGAATCTATAATATAAGCCTGCAAGCAGGTATAGTTTGCATAATGAAGTTAAAAACGAGAAAAGCCCAAACAGGCCAGCAGATTCCAAAAATACAACTTTTTTCTGTCTATCGAAGCGTCGCATGATAACTACTGTACATATTTAACCAAAATTCGTTATTCGTTCGATAAGTGACATCGTTTCCGTGGGATAGACGAATGCAACAAAAAATAGCACAGTGGTCGTTGTTTTTTGTGTTTGTTCGTTAGCCACATTTGGTATATATTTTAAAGGGTACAATTTAAATGCTCACCAAAAATATTTTTTGTCCCTTAGACTAAGCACCAAATAAAATATATTACTTCATATAAATTTAATCCACTCTATACCGAGGTGCCTAAAAAACAACATTTTACGTTCCAAAATAAATATACACTCATCAGAACAATTGTATGTTTTGTATTTAAATTCTTTTTGCTTATCATAATGGATAATGCCCACCAAATATTGTTTTACCAAACACTAACATTCAACCGAAATTGCAGTTTAATGTGTTTAGGAATATATTTAAGACTTATTTATAACAACTGAAATTGGTTTTGAGTGGAAAAATCCATATAATTGAATTAATAAGTTTGAAATTCACGACAATGATCTGGTAATTTTGTCGCCGAAACGTTTTTTTACGTTTTTTGACGGGATTTATCGAATAGGACACGGTATGTATCCGAAACTTTAATATGTGGAGTTTTAACAGTCGTTAGTTAGTTTTGTGTAGACCAAGCGCACGAGCCGAGCGAGCGAAGCGAACGTGCCGCGCTAGCGGCCGGCGAGTGCCAGAACCGACTGTAACCATTCACTATTTATCTTATATATTAGTGAAAACAGAAGTGAGGTTAGATTGACAAAACATTAATACTCAGGAAGAGTTGCAAAAGGGTGAGTTTTCCTCCCCCCCTCCCGTCCCCGCTCATTACTCATGATTTCGAGACATTGTAAACCAACCCTATTTTAATCAAACTCATAAAACAATAAACAAGCAACATGTGTTTGGAATACGCAATATTATATTTAGTATTAAAATATTGTACGCTCGACCATTTGCTTTTTTGCTCAGCAAAATTACTAAATTGAAGTGAGAAACAAAATATTGTAATGGTAAAAAATGTTTATTATAGCCATATCTGTCTAGGTATATCATCTATTATCTATTATATAATATTAATGTGCTCTATGGTATACCCTAGTTCCATATGTTTAGATGTCTCCAAAGTAATAATTTGTGATGACGAACAATAAATAGTTCTGTAACTATTTGATATTATTTTCTAACATACTTTTTAAATAGAAATAAAAAAAATAAAGTCTTAAAGATGTCTTTTAAATATAAACTCAAAATATTAAACTTCAAACAGTGGGACAACAATTACCCATGTTACCATTTTGTTACGTATGATTTAAGTATTATCATGTTTAGAACATTTTCCATGTTACTCTTTGCGTAGCATTATTTCAAGCATTCTTCTTTCACAGTGTAATTTTTTTTAAATATACATATTGTATGATTGATGAAATTCGAATGTATTTTATCATCCATCCATCAGGTCATTGTTTTATACTGCACAGATGCAATATGTCTCGGCAACGTGGACCGAATTTCCTAGAATCAGCTTGTACTTTAAAATCCGTAACACCTGGCTACTTATTACAATACAACAATAGGCCGTATGCCAATAAGTAAACAAAAGAAGACGATCATAAAAGAATTTCAATGTTATTAGTTCAAATGCTGACGGGTAATAAATCTGTTTTGTTGCAGATATGCAGGTGGATTTTGTTTTTGTTGGGACCTAAGTTGTAACAATATGATTAATGACACATTACCCGACTCTGTGTATGGCAAGTAATAAGTTTGGCAAAAACTGCTCTTCCTAAATAACTTTATGTTTTTGTTGAATTTTTTTACAGAATACACAAAACAAGTCAAGTAATTACTTTTTACACGAGTCTACGTAAGTTATCAAAATGATGAAAATTTGTTGAAACTCGTAACTTTGACGTGATGTAACATAATTTAATAAGGAAATATACGATGTGTATGAGTGGTGATGAAGAAACTTGTAGACGGAGCCTTGGGTTCCACTGGGCCCGGGGGAAATTTCGCGGGTGCTCCTCTTAGAGGATAGGCAATGGTGCAATCTACGAGCGGAAAGCCTTATATAGAGTTTTCATATGACATTGTAAAGGCACATATTTTTTTTTATTTTTGGTAGAAATATTAAAAAAAATAACTTATTTAATACTAGTTGATCCATGCCCACTTACATGGGCGTCAATAAAAAATATGATTAATCTCAATCAAATATAGTCTATGTCACTCAGGAATAATGTAGCTTCCTACTGGTAACAGAATTTTCAAAACAAGTTTAGTGGTTCAAGAGATTACTGTCTACAAACAAACTCACAAACTTTGCCTTTTTATGATAATATTAATAAAAACCCGCAGGGGCTTTGTAGCAAAGCCTTAGGTGAGTAGCGACACCTCGTACCTGACTCGGGGGCCAAGACAAGGCCCGCGCCTCCGTGCTTGCCTTAGCTGCTCGGCACGGACTGGATCGCTAGAGCTAAGACTCAAGCTCCAGGGGGGAAGTAATAAATGGCATCACGTCAGAAGTAGCTTCGGTGAACCGGCAGTCCACCTCTCTACACCCCTTAGCCACTCACATCCATGTTGCCCTTGTCTTCTATTGCATTTTTTGGGGTCCATTCATAGTCCCCATATTCCCAGACCCTAGTACTACTCGTAGTTCAGTCCAACACTGGCTGGGGCTTGTCCTTGGGTAGATTATTATATGTAGACAGAGATAATCGCCGGTCAGTGTCACGCCACGTCTACATTAAATTTGCTAAAGGTCTCTACATGTTGGCCTTCCCATGCCCCCCCCCCCCCCACGCAAGCCTTCCAAATGCCCGGGCCATTTTTATAGCTCGTGATCTTGAAAGACATACAATAATATATCTGACACTCAAAAGAAAAGGAGACAATTATATATTTATTTTAATAACTAACTTCAAACAGTAAAAAAAATCGCTATTCAATGGTAACTTACGCTGATCATATAGAAAGCTATTTGCCGTAAACAGATAATGAACCCAAAAATCTTGGTCCGAAGCTTCTTTTACGCGATATTTTAGCTGTGGTTTTTCTTACCCGATAATCGTTTTTATTAACTTCCTATTCAATTTATTCTTGATTAGATCTTCACTTGGTCACTAAAATTCGTGTAATATATTTTTTATTGCAGCAGTTCAGCAGACAGGCAGACGGCCCTCTGACGGAAAGCGGTTACCATCGCCTATGGACATTTGCAACACCAAAGGTGCGACAAATGCGCTGCTGCTCGCTTAAGGGACACTGGAACCTAGTCACTAATGCCGGAATCCAACTCAAGGTTGTTATGGCGACATACTTTAGACCAGGGGTGGTAGCCATCCAGTCGGGAAAATGCCCTACCACCTGGCTATGGGTTGTTTTGTTGCCTCTTACGACAGGCCGCCGAGCCGCAGGAAATTGTATTCTTTCTCCGTTCCTGCACGGATATTTTTAATTTTTGTATTGTTTTTTAATAATACTTTTTATCTTTGAAAATGAAATAGTTTACTTATCTATGAATTAGATAAAAAAATATTGGTCATACTTTTCACTACTTTCAATGCTCTTAGAATGTAACTTTCAACGACAAGTAAACTTATATAAAGCTGAAGAGTTTGTTTGTTTGTTTGCTTGAACGCGCTAAACTACTTGGTCTGATTTGAAAAATTCTTTCAGTTTTAGATAGCCCATTTATCGAGGAAGGCGATACGCTATATATCAGTGGTCCCCAAACTTATTTTGTATACCGCCCACTTTGAGAATAAATTATTTTTAGTGCCCCCATTTTTTCACCTACTTAAAAAACACTATAACGTCAAATTAAATTAACTGATTATTGAGAGCTACATTAGCAGAGAAAAATTCATTCTAAACGAGACTTTTACTATAGCCCGCAAGAGTTAACTTGAGACCTAAGCGCAGTAGGTAGTACACAACAGCGCAGAGGTCTCAAGTTAACTCTTATGGGCTACATCTGCCAATGCCTATTTTTTTTTCTGGGACTCTTGTAACGTTCACCCCGCCCTCAAAGAGCCATGGAATGACAAACTCAAGCCGAAGCATAGAATGAGAAATAAAAGAAGTTATAAAGTGAAAAATAATAACATTTATTAAG
This sequence comes from Dendrolimus punctatus, assembly GCA_012273795.1. Lineage (NCBI taxonomy): Eukaryota > Metazoa > Arthropoda > Insecta > Lepidoptera > Lasiocampidae > Dendrolimus > Dendrolimus punctatus. The sequence continues at coordinate 15,086,336 of CM022550.1, forward strand.
TAAATAAACTTACTTTGGCCATAAATCGTGATCATCTAGTAATAAGAACCCTCGTCATAATACCGTTAACCCTATGTTCACAAGGTAGGTTATATAGGAGTGTTGATCAAGGAACAGGAAGACTCAAGGATCGGTGTATAATATATATCTATATAAATAATAGTTTTGTAGTATAAGTTGTAAGTGTAAAATGTCTTGCGTTTTATGAATAATGACAAATGTATCGACTCATGACATAAGCTCATCACCTGAGTACGCCGTGCCTTTATTAGCCAAAAGGAATTTTAATGTACATTTATAACAAATTATATAATTTTGTGTAGGCACCCCTCCTAACCGCCCGGCTGATGCTATGCCACCGCATTAGCTATCAGTAAACGAACTCACGTCAAAACAAAAGAAGAATCTCCAATCTTTTAATTAAATTTATTGAATCTATTATAAACATTGTCTAAAGTTAACGTCGGTTCACAACGTACTATCACTGGCGAGAAGAGCCGACAAGAAACTCTCCAGTAGTACGCCTAACAATTTAGAAAACCCCTTTGGAGTGCCTTATGTGTAAAATGAGTTGGAAAAGCCATAAGACTTGAGTGAACGTATCATACCAGAGTCACTCTTCCAAAATATCAAATAAATTTGTAGATATGAGGAATAATACCTCAGCGACCTCCCCTGATGCAGGATAAGAATATCACAGTAAATTAAAGATAAAGTTTAAATGAAGTTTAAATAGTGATACTCTCTACATCTCATAAAATTCCCATTAAATTATTAGTGTAAGAGTTTCAGGATGTTCCTCCGTGAATATAAAGTAAAGATAAAGATAAAGTTGGGTGGAGGACACCTTCACTCATATTATTTGTTTTCCTATGTCAAAGACAGATTTCAGTGTAAGAGTTTCAGGGAAAGTTCTCCGTAAAGTAAAAGTGAAATTAAATTGGTATTGAACTGGAGTATTCCCTTACGCTCGTATTGCTTGTTACCTATTTGTTAAAGACAGGATTCAGATTCCACCGTGAAGTTTAAAATGAAAGTTAAAGTGAAAGTAAAGTGGCGGAACCCTACATCCGATTAAAGACCCTAAAACCCAAGAGATGAGAGCATAGCACCGTAAAGTTTAAATTGAAATAGTCATGAAGTGGTGGTACTCTACATCAAGGGTGTCAACATCGGTAACACTGCTCATATATAATTTATCAATAATTATTCTTTCCAATCCAGTCATGCTTGCCTGGCCTAACTACATCAAAGGCTCTCATGGAATCACATATCTTGAAAAGAAGTAAATTTTGATACGAATGATCCGCTTGCATTTGGCCAGTAGCTGACCTCCGAGCGCCCACTTCGCCTCCAAGCTGATCCACGGCGTAACAAGTTCCAAACCTCTCAGTTACCAAATCAGTTAAAACTCAATATGTGAAATCATCCTCGCCTCATGAATGCACATATTATAAACAAGTTGGATTTGCTTAAAATCAGCACGCGAGAAATACCTGGATAATTGTCGTAACCATCCAAAGGTAGATTGTCCCAATAAGCGAGTGGGTCGTGAATCCCTTCGCCCAAGGTTACAGGGTCTATTAATCCCGGCTCTAACCTGAATCTTCATGAAAATATTCAATATGTGCTTTCACATCTAACTAGTTGTTGTTTCATTACAATTATACTACTGTTTAGCAAATATCCAGTATCAACAGAGTTACTTGCATGTAGCTATATAATTTAAAGAAATAAAATATTCATGAACAATAAATTTAAAATAAGTAACTGCATTGCACAACAGAGTACCATTCCGGCTTATTCTTACACACCTCAGTTGCTTCTTTGACATTCATAGCTCTTGTCATGCAATTACAGACTTGTCCAAATAAATATATATTCTAAAGGGTAAGTCACGTTAATAAAATGAAAGTTAAAATAAAACTCTATTGCACAAGACCATGCCAAATGCCGAAGGCAAACCTTCTTAAACAAGAAAGTATTTAAATCATTAAAATCAGTAAAACCCAAAAAATAAACGTTAAATTTCTTAAAGTCTGTCAAGCTTTCCCAAACAAGTCGCATGATTGTTGTAGAGTGTGGTGTAATTATGTAGTGTTATAAAATATACTTAAATATATACACATATATGAATAGACTAAATAATAGATAATAAATCAAGACCATGACCTCACAGACCTAGGTCAATAATAACCCTGCCTATATTCAAAACAATCAAGACTCAATACGACGTCTGACTTTAAGCTCACTGCGACAAGAGCAGATAGACATTAACAATCAACACCCCTATTAAGTAAGTGACCGCAGCCAGGTACAACAACATGTATGCAACAACAAGACAAGAACTCCTAGAAGTAAATCCCCATTGACATATAATTAATCTCCCTTAACAAATTAATAAATAATTATATTGCCTAAAAGGATCATTAGAACCCCTTAGTAGCTTCCGACTATGAAGTAGTAATATTATTTAATTCAGTTTCTAAAACCAAAGTTATATTTCAGAACCCTTTAAATTAAATTCAATAAATTAGTATTTTTATCCGCAAGACTATGTGTCAGACTTCCTAAATAATATATTAGCACACTCAGGCTTTACAATTACCCCTTATTAATTTAGTTAACTATGAAATTATAACAATGTATAAACAATTCTTATCTTATAATAACGCACAAGTCAATCAAGACTTACATCAAAATTAATTTAATATTGTATAGCTCATTCTCCATATAATATACAAATCAAGGACAATAATTAGTTAAGTTCTAAAACAAGAAGGTCAGTAATAGATAGTATACAAGTCTGTCTTTATTACATATGATCATGTAGGTCTCCACAGTAAATAGTTATGTATGTTAGCATATATGCCCATATAAGTCAAAGGAACGTCTCTATTGAATTAAAAGTCTGTATAGGTGGATCCACGGGTCCCAATATGTCTAAAGACTAACACCAAAGTATACCATAGTCAATGCTAACTAATTAATATATGCTGCTGTAACTAACTACACATCTTTAGTTAAGTTTTTGAAGATAATCCCAGGTTTATACATACAGACACGCATTAAATGCAAATATTCCATAATTCCTAAAATTTAAATTATTAATACAATATTATTAGTAACATCTCTGCAAGAAAAGAACATTAGATTTGTCTGCAAAATAATGTAATTAGTACACAAGGAAAATATCAACAACACATAATTAGTTATAGAATACATGTTCAATAAACAGATTAGGTTAAAACACATAATTAGGTATATCATTAATAACATACAAACGTAAAACAGCCTCTGGATCATCTGTGAACAGAAATAAAAGCAACAAACACGGAATAGATTAATGTTAGTAGATTATTAGTATATAGGTATTAATAGTTATATATTACAACAGTCCATGAGAACATCTGAAACATAGATAAACACAACAAGCAAGATATCGGACAAATCTACATGATTAGTAAAATTATTAATGTATTAATTGTTGACTTGAAGATGTGAACTAGCCCTTTGGTAAAATCCATAGCACCGAAGTCTGTAGCGCACATATCGAAGATATAGTTATTTATTGTTAGTATTGATCATTTTGTCCACAAATAGCTTTTTCTCCATCTGTAATAATATAAAACACAATTTTTTCCGAGAATAATTTTCTTCATGTCTTGTTCTGTCAAACACGAATATTCAAGTCCCCTCTCTTCTCTGTCAAATTTTCAAACAAAGAAAAATTCAATTATATCATACAAAGAGAATAATAATAAATACACATATTATGCGAAATAAAGGAGGGAATACATTATATGGAGAACAGCCATTCCTTTATAAATAAATAAACATTAATAAAAGAAAAAAAATTAAATTCATGATGGTGCGTACCGTCACACCACCCCGAATTTAATTTCGTAGCTTGCGGATAAATTAAATTCTAACCTAAGGTACGATCATCAAATAATAAATTGATAACACCCTGTATATAGTCCTATAAGTTAATAACATCCTGTACATAAACTTAATCTAAGTTAATAACACCCTGTATATAACCTTAATCTAAGTTAATAACATCCTGTATATAACCTTAACATAAGTATTGTCCATCCCATATACCCCACCAACTATATGTCTCATATCCAAAACAAATTTTAAAATTAGATAAAGTCACCCCTTAAAATCTGAAATTCATAGGCGTAATTTAATCACCCCATAGAACATGAAAGCCACAAATGTTTAATATACATAAGTCATAATTCAAAGAAACCTAAACTTCTTCATTAAAGAAAATTTCAATAACTGTTCTCCTTAAAATCTCGAGAGTCCTTCTCCTTAATATACTTTATCTGGTAGCTAGATTGCTCTAACTATAATATCCATCAAGTTAACTGATTATTGCATAATTCCCAAATCCTTACAAAATCAAAGTTTTATGATCAATCCTAATTAGTAGCCTAATAATTATATGACCCGAAAAAGACCCTCAAATGCTCTACCTATCGACCTATCTATCTATCTTGGGTATAGGGAATTTCCGTACGACCCTAATGTTTCCTGATCAACCCTAATACCTGAAGTCGACATGATATGCCCTAGTATCTTAACTTCTTATATATGAAATTACACCTTTTAATGTTACAAGTAAGACCAGCATCTTGTAATTTCTTTAATATTATACTCAAATGCTCTAAATGATCAGTCAAAGTACCACAAGTTAAAATTGCTAAATCATCCAGATAATTTACACAAAACTGCCTAACCTCTGGGCCCAATATAATATCCATAGCCCGACTAAAACTGCCCACTGAAGTCTTTAAACCTTGTGAGAGTACATTATACATATATGACTTTCCGTTAAAAGTAAACCCAGTGTATTTCCTGCCGTCCTCAGATATAGGTATCTGAAAGTAGGCATTATTCAAATAAACCACACTTATATATGACACCCCATGAAAAGAATTAAGTACATCAATTTGCATAAGTGGAGCTTCAGAGCCTGCAACCATAACTTTTGATCTCCCGCGCATCTAAGAATAAACGTAAAGACCAGTCGGGTTTGGTCGCAAACGTTAACGGACTACTATACAGAGTGGAACCCCGCGAAATAATGCCCATCTCAACCATCTCCGCCAGTTTCCCCTCCATCTCTTGGTGGTAAGCATAAGGCACAGGATATGACCATCTTATAAATGGTGTAATATCTGACATCTTAATCTCATGTTCATAACAATTTGCACGACCCAAAACATCAGAAAATATACTACGAAACCTACTCAAAACTTGTTCTAACTGTTCTAACTGTACATCCGAAAGCTCTATCCCCGTTTTAATTTCCTTTAACTTTTCTTGGAAATCTGAATCATCAACATCTCGAGTAGATATCTCTGATATTCCACTCTCAAAGATTATCTTCTTAAAAGGCAGAAACTACATCTTGTTCATTAATTTTTAAGCATAACCCCATTTCAGAACCTTGTAATTTAATCGTGGCTTCAACTAATGATAACCAATCAAAGCCTAAAATCAAAATTGCAATAAATTTGGTACAATTAAAACTAATATCAATAATGTACCTCCCAATTAAACTGGTAACAATACCATTTGTTGAATTTTAGTACTTTTCTGACCTACTGGACCCCTAATTTGGATTGGCCTGATGGGCAATAAATCAATTTTACTACATTCTTTTGATATTAACTCCCAAAAGGTGCTGGAAATACATGTAATGTCACTCCCCGTGTCTACCAAACAATTCACTTCTTTCCCATAGATTTTAACAGTAATTATAGATTTCACTAACTCAAATTTATCTGGCAATAAGCATCTTCCTCCTCAAACAAGGAAGATACACATCCGTTTGTCATAACTGAATTAGGATCTACATCCTTCAAATGTAATTTTAAAATATTAATAAATGCTCCCCCACCAAGGCTTCATCAATATAACCTAGCCCTGACTTATCTAATGAGGACTGACTCTTAGCTATAATAGGTGTAAGTATACCAGAATTATAGTGCCTAAAGACTGTCCAGGTTTCCACCCACTCAACGACATAATTCTTAACCCTATCCACAATTTATCATCCCCTCCTATAGCAGTGAACTAGCACTGTTACATCTCTTGGTTCATCCTGAAATATTAGAATTCTATCCTTCAATTACTTCATTCAAATATTTACTCAACGCTAGCAAACTATAAGTAGTCATAAACTATCTAAGTTATGTATATAATATAATTTAAATTATTAAATATTATTCCTAAGTTCATGCTTCATAACAACATCTGACTCCACCATAGTAAAGAATTATTAGCCTAACTCCCATTTATAACACAAGACTGACTAACAGTTAATAAACTTCCTCAACTCTGTTATGAAAAATAAAATTAATAAAGTCCTCATTAAAATTCATAAAATAATGATTAATATTTCATTTAATTGAAAATATACACCCCATTAAATTAAATTTGCCTGCTGTGTAATTAATCAACAAGACTAAAGAATATCAACAAGGTCATTGTGGTGCCCCCCAACGGTAAAGTGTTGAACTAATTCGAATGCGAGGAATAAAAATTTCTAAGTCACTTGCAACACCCGTAGTAACAAAAGGATGAACTAATTTGAATGCTAAAATTAAAAATTCAAAGTCACTGCAGCGCCCTCTAACGGCAAGATGACGAATTAATTCGACACATAATTAAAATTTGCAATACCACTGTGGCGCCCCTAGCGACAACCTGACGAACTTATCTGGACACGAGATTAACTTTTTTTCCACAATTTCTAAATCATTTACCTATAAAATCAGACTGTTAATTATTACACCAACCACCGATCACCCCCAGTCAACCCCGAAATAAACAACAACCCTCTATAACCTTTGAAACCTTGCTCCGCCTCACAAGCAACAAATTGTGTATCTTTCAGATACACAATAATAAAATAGCTCAGCCTGACAGCAGAACTTGTTCACTAACATCAATCCAGACACCTTGGATGCAACACCTAATGTAATTTTGGACTCGCGCGCCGAAACTGCGAGATCCAGGATAAGATCCAACTGTCCTAGACCCACTCCACATCATGCCGCAGCAGCCGATTCTTGAATCCTGGTCACGGCACCAAATTGTAACGTTCACCCCGCCCTCAAAGAGCCATGGAATGACAAACTCAAGCCGAAGCATAGAATGAGAAATAAAAGAAGTTATAAAGTGAAAAATAATAACATTTATTAAGTAAATAAACTTACTTTGGCCATAAATCGTGATCATCTAGTAATAAGAACCCTCGTCATAATACCGTTAACCCTATGTTCACAAGGTAGGTTATATAGGAGTGTTGATCAAGGAACAGGAAGACTCAAGGATCGGTGTATAATATATATCTATATAAATAATAGTTTTGTAGTATAAGTTGTAAGTGTAAAATGTCTTGCGTTTTATGAATAATGACAAATGTATCGACTCATGACATAAGCTCATCACCTGAGTACGCCGTGCCTTTATTAGCCAAAAGGAATTTTAATGTACATTTATAACAAATTATATAATTTTGTGTAGGCACCCCTCCTAACCGCCCGGCTGATGCTATGCCACCGCATTAGCTATCAGTAAACGAACTCACGTCAAAAAAAGAAGAATCTCCAATCTTTTAATTAAATTTATTGAATCTATTATAAACATTGTCTAAAGTTAACGTCGGTTCACAACGTACTATCACTGGCGAGAAGAGCCGACAAGAAACTCTCCAGTAGTACGCCTAACAATTTAGAAAACCCCTTTGGAGTGCCTTATGTGTAAAATGAGTTGGAAAAGCCATAAGACTTGAGTGAACGTATCATACCAGAGTCACTCTTCCAAAATATCAAATAAATTTGTAGATATGAGGAATAATACCTCAGCGACCTCCCCTGATGCAGGATAAGAATATCACAGTAAATTAAAGATAAAGTTTAAATGAAGTTTAAATAGTGATACTCTCTACATCTCATAAAATTCCCATTAAATTATTAGTGTAAGAGTTTCAGGATGTTCCTCCGTGAATATAAGTAAAGATAAAGATAAAGTTGGGTGGAGGACACCTTCACTCATATTATTTGTTTCCTATGTCAAAGACAGATTTCAGTGTAAGAGTTTCAGGGAAAGTTCTCCGTAAAGTAAAAGTGAAATTAAATTGGTATTGAACTGGAGTATTCCCTTACGCTCGTATTGCTTGTTACCTATTTGTTAAAGACAGGATTCAGATTCCACCGTGAAGTTTAAAATGAAAGTTAAAGTGAAAGTAAAGTGGCGGAACCCTACATCCGATTAAAGACCCTAAAACCCAAGAGATGAGAGCATAGCACCGTAAAGTTTAAATTGAAATAGTCATGAAGTGGTGGTACTCTACATCAAGGGTGTCAACATCGGTAACACTGCTCATATATAATTTATCAATAATTATTCTTTCCAATCCAGTCATGCTTGCCTGGCCTAACTACATCAAAGGCTCTCATGGAATCACATATCTTGAAAAGAAGTAAATTTTGATACGAATGATCCGCTTGCATTGGCCAGTAGCTGACCTCCGAGCGCCCACTTCGCCTCCAAGCTGATCCCGGCGTAACAAGTTCCAAACCTCTCAGTTACCAATCAGTTAAAACTCAATATGTGAAATCATCCTCGCCTCATGAATGCACATATTATAAACAAGTTGGATTGCTTAAAATCAGCACGCGAGAAATACCTGGATAATTGTCGTAACCATCCAAAGGTAGATTGTCCCAATAAGCGAGTGGGTCGTGAATCCTTCGCCAAGGTTACAGGGTCTATTAATCCCGGCTCTAACCTGAATCTTCATGAAAATATTCAATATGTGCTTTCACATCTAACTAGTTGTTGTTTCATTACAATTATACTACTGTTTAGCAAATATCCAGTATCAACAGAGTTACTTGCATGTAGCTATATAATTTAAAGAAATAAAATATTCATGAACAATAAATTTAAAATAAGTAACTGCATTGCACAACAGAGTACCATTCCGGCTTATTCTTACACACCTCAGTTGCTTCTTTGACATTCATAGCTCTTGTCATGCAATTACAGACTTGTCCAAATAAATATATATTCTAAAGGGTAAGTCACGTTAACAAAATGAAAGTTAAAATAAAACTCTATTGCACAAGACCATGCCAAATGCCGAAGGCAAACCTTCTTAAACAAGAAAGTATTTAAATCATTAAAATCAGTAAAACCCAAAAATAAACGTTAAATTTCTTAAAGTCTGTCAAGCTTTCCCAAACAAGTCGCATGATTGTTGTAGAGTGTGGTGTAATTATGTAGTGTTATAAAATATACTTAAATATATACACATATATGAATAGACTAAATAATAGATAATAAATCAAGACCATGACCTCACAGACCTAGGTCAATAATAACCCTGCCTATATTCAAAACAATCAAGACTCAATACGACGTCTGACTTTAAGCTCACTGCGACAAGAGCAGATAGACATTAACAATCAACACCCCTATTAAGTAAGTGACCGCAGCCAGGTACAACAACATGTATGCAACAACAAGACAAGAACTCCTAGAAGTAAATCCCCATTGACATATAATTAATCTCCCTTAACAAATTAATAAATAATTATATTGCCTAAAAGGATCATTAGAACCCCTTAGTAGCTTCCGACTATGAAGTAGTAATATTATTTAATTCAGTTTCTAAAACCAAAGTTATATTTCAGAACCCTTTAAATTAAATTCAATAAATTAGTATTTTTATCCGCAAGACTATGTGTCAGACTTCCTAAATAATATATTAGCACACTCAGGCTTTACAATTACCCCTTATTAATTTAGTTAACTATGAAATTATAACAATGTATAAACAATTCTTATCTTATAATAACGCACAAGTCAATCAAGACTTACATCAAAATTAATTTAATATTGTATAGCTCATTCTCCATATAATATACAAATCAAGGACAATAATTAGTTAAGTTCTAAAACAAGAAGGTCAGTAATAGATAGTATACAAGTCTGTCTTTATTACATATGATCATGTAGGTCTCCACAGTAAATAGTTATGTATGTTAGCATATATGCCCATATAAGTCAAAGGAACGTCTCTATTGAATTAAAAGTCTGTATAGGTGGATCCACGGGTCCCAATATGTCTAAAGACTAACACCAAAGTATACCATAGTCAATGCTAACTAATTAATATATGCTGCTGTAACTAACTACACATCTTTAGTTAAGTTTTTGAAGATAATCCCAGGTTTATACATACAGACACGCATTAAATGCAAATATTCCATAATTCCTAAAATTTAAATTATTAATACAATATTATTAGTAACATCTCTGCAAGAAAAGAACATTAGATTTGTCTGCAAAATAATGTAATTAGTACACAAGGAAAATATCAACAACACATAATTAGTTATAGAATACATGTTCAATAAACAGATTAGGTTAAAACACATAATTAGGTATATCATTAATAACATACAAACGTAAAACAGCCTCTGGATCATCTGTGAACAGAAATAAAAGCAACAAACACGGAATAGATTAATGTTAGTAGATTATTAGTATATAGGTATTAATAGTTATATATTACAACAGTCCATGAGAACATCTGAAACATAGATAAACACAACAAGCAAGATATCGGACAAATCTACATGATTAGTAAAATTATTAATGTATTAATTGTTGACTTGAAGATGTGAACTAGCCCTTTGGTAAAATCCATAGCACCGAAGTCTGTAGCGCACATATCGAAGATATAGTTATTTATTGTTAGTATTGATCATTTTGTCCACAAATAGCTTTTTCTCCATCTGTAATAATATAAAACACAATTTTTTCCGAGAATAATTTTCTTCATGTCTTGTTCTGTCAAACACGAATATTCAAGTCCCCTCTCTTCTCTGTCAAATTTTCAAACAAAGAAAAATTCAATTATATCATACAAAGAGAATAATAATAAATACACATATTATGCGAAATAAAGGAGGGAATACATTATATGGAGAACAGCCATTCCTTTATAAATAAATAAACATTAATAAAAGAAAAAAAATTAAATTCATGATGGTGCGTACCGTCACACTCTTACCGCCCCCTCTTAGGCCTGCAGCACCCACGAGGGGGCGTTATCGCCCACTTTGGGAACCAATGCTGTATATCATCACCCTAAGACCAAAAGGAGCGGAGCACCAATAAAGAATGTTTAAAAATCGGGAGTTTATTTTAAGTCACTTTTTTTAACAATTCCACGCGGACCAAGTTGCGGGTAGAAGCTATAAATAATCAAATGTTATGTTACATGCCGTCAAAGAAATGCGCACACTTGCCTGACGTGAAACGCAGTTTGTTACCTTTCCTGCATTCGGAGTTCTTTTGTTTACTTCGAGCTTAAAATTTGCAATAAAGAAAAACATGCTACTGTTATTGTACTTATGGCCGTCATTCGTGTCGAACTAATCCTTGTTGTTATTGCATTGCGTCGAAGCTTGCCAGGTGTGCGGATTAACTCAGTGAACGCGGTCCTTGTTGTATTGTATATAGTTTAGTATAAAACAATGCCCGAACGGAGGGGTGGGACAGTCGATCGAAGATTACGATACGAGTAAGACGTACATTCGACAAGCGATATAGTAACGGACTTGTCTATGTCCAGTTATATTTGTAACTGTTTTATACGTATTTGTACAATTGTATAGTAGTTCCAACGGCATTTTTAATTCGAGTCTTGTAGCTCGTAACAGTTACATGAAAATTACGTAAAAAAGTGGCATTTTCCGCATCAGCGACTGAGATCAATACCACGTTAACAGCTGTCAAGATGACATGATTCTGTTATAAACAAAGACTTTTATTAATTAATCTGAAGAATCATATCATTCTTAAGAAATAAAAAAGGAGAGTTTGTTTTAGATATGAAAATAACATCTCATAGCAACAGTATGTTATAGACATCTCTTAAAATACGAATATCACTGTCTTTATGATAAGAACCACTGAACCATGAAATTAAAAGATCTGTGGTAATAGAGGATATCGGTATGTTTCAAGATAATATTATGATTTCAGATGGTTAAGATATTTTTATTCATAGATAGGTTTTTGAGATAAATATGTACGTATTACACGGAGATTTTATAATTCATGACTAATCTCAGCTAGCAATTATAAGTGTTTTTAGAGTGATAACTTCCTATGGGAGGGTATTACGTCTGTCTGGCTTGCCTTTCTCTCAAGCATACGGCAGCGGTAGACAGGCGTCTCCTACCTCACTCTAACATTTAACTCAAGCATTTCTCAAATTAAACAATTTCAAAATAAAATAAATAAATATATAAAGAGATGAAAGAGAAGAAACCAGAACGAATGCAAGGTTAATGGTCGATGATGTTATGCTGGAACAAGTGAATGAGTTTGCATATCTTGGATGTGCTTTTAGCAGGGACGGAAAGTACACCGCTGACATAGAAAGAAGAGTAAATTTAGGGAATAGTGTGAATGGAGCGTTAGGTAGACATCTAGGCGCTATAAACCTCAGCCAGAAGGCTCAGATTGCCATAAACAACGCGGTGCTGGTACCTACGCTCGCGTATGGAAGCGAGAGTTGGGTATGGAATAGAGAGTATGAAAGTAGAGTAAACGCGGTCGAGATGCGAGCACTGCGCAAAATCTGCGGAGTGACGCTCGTGGACCGCGTTTGTAATACCGAAGTAAGAAAGAGAGTTGGTCTGAAAGAGAGTGTCGGGGTGAAGGTAAGGAAAGGAATGCTCCGGTAGTTCGGGCATGTGGAAAGAATGAATGATGGAAGAATGACTAAACAGATATAGAATGCAAAAGTGGATGGATGCAGAAGTCGCGGAAGGCCACGACACACCTGCCATGATCAAATTGATCATGTATTTGCAGAAGGTGATGTCAGATTGTTTTATCCGTGCAGGAACGGAGAAAAAATACAATTTCCTGCGGCCGGGCCGCCTGTCGTAAGAGGCGACAAAACAACCCACAGCCAGGTGGTAGGGCATTTGCCCAACTGGATGGCTACCACCCCTGGTCTAGAGTATGTCGCCATAACAACCTTGAGTTGTATTCCGACGTCAGTGACCAGGTTCCAGTCTCCCTTAAGAGAGCAGCAGCGCATTCGTAGGACCTTTGGTGTTGCAAATGTCCATAGGCGATGGTAACCGCTTTCCATCTAGTGGGTCGTCTGCCTGTCTGCTAAACTCAAGCAATAAAATAAAAATAAAAAGGAGCTTTAAGAACAGACGAGCGTGCATAAAAAGAACTATGAATGTCAAAAAAGCAAGTGAGGTGTGTAAGAATAAGCCTGTATGGCGCTCTATTGTTCGTGCCTACCCCGCAAGGGACCTGGCGTGAAGTTATGTATGTATGTATGTATAAATATAAAAAAAACACACTACCATGTATTTGACACACACGTTTATATACTCTTTTGTTTATTGTTAAAGTCAAATTAACAGTGTAGCTTTGATGAAATCTGTGATTATAGAAGTATATTATTTAACAACAGAACCTTAATCATGTTCAAACTTATAATTTAAATTAATTATTATGGTCGAATTTCGACCACGGCAACCACTAGTTCATATAAATATTTATAAACATGAGTGGCGTGCCACGGGCACGTCATTGGACTTGACAGAATACCAAAGTCTAGCTAACCTACAATTGATATGATAGTGTCTGGTTATTTTGACGAGATAGTCATAGCAGGATTGTGACCTATAGGAACTAAGAGTGCTGACAACGTCCCAATTTTATTTTAACATTTTTCTTGAGTAAAAGCACAAAATGTTTTGCAAACAGTTTCCAAGAAACTCAGATTGTTGTGTAAAAGACAAAATGAGAACAATAAATAAGTATGTAAACTAATGACCTGTGTAATATAATCGGCTTTTTGTACTTTCTCTTTGACAGGCTTCTCGGCTTTTTCACAAAAAAATGAGAAATCTTTGAAATATAACAGGTTATTATTTATAACACTGTTATAAAATATGTCAATATTATTCATGCAAATAAGCCTTATTTCCTTAATAATATTGAACACGTAATTTGGATACATATCGATGGGTGAAAGGCTATTTGTTTTAAACGACATTTTTATAAATTGTCGGGAGAAAAGTTTAAAGTTTCTAATAACCCAGAAAAACACATCACTAACGAACTATGTTCCATACTTAAAAAAAGAACATCTGTAGACTGAAACTAGAGATCAGGTTCTTTATATTTCTTTAAGTTGAGACATTAGGATGAAAAATCCATCGTGTTGAGTATCACACAAAATGTCGCTTAAAACAAATAGCCTTTCACCCCTCGATATGATCATATGGACTAATGATGTTACGATTATGTGTAGGAGTTCTGTTTTTTTTTTCAAAATGGCTCCAGTATACTAATAACTTTTTATCCGTGCAAGAACGGAGAAAGAATACAATTTCCTGCGGCCGGGCGGCCGTGTAAGAGGCGACAAAACAACCCACAGCCAGGTGGTAGGTTATTTGCTCTAGTGGATGGCGACCACCGCTGTCCTAGAATATGCCGCCGTAAGAACCTTGTATTGTGTTCCGGCATTAATGACCAGATTCCAGTCTCCCTTAAGAGAGAAGTAACGCATTTGTAGCACTTTTGGTGTTGCAAATGTCCATAGGCGATGGTAACCGCTTTCAAGTAGGCCATCTGCCTGTCTGCTGAACTTCTGCAATAAAAAACATTTCGGAAAATAAATTACAATTCAAAAGAACATATTGTAAGTATAACGATAAAGGTTGATCATGATTCCAAATAAATTATAAATCGATACACACTTTATATTTATTATATATACTTTATCTAATATATAAAATTCTCGTGTCACAGTTTTCGTTGCCATACTCCTCCGAAACGGCTTGACCGATTTTGATGATATTTTTTTTTTACTTATCCGGTGTCTATGAGAATCGGCCAACATCTATTTTTCATCCCCCTAAATGTTAGGGGTAGTCCACCCCTAAATTTTTATTTTTATTTTTTAGACAAAATTTTTAATTTCTATTTTTTATGATACAACATACAAAAATACATGCAACCCTAAATTGTTAACCCTCTGCGACAAACCCCTATTTTTACCGGTCAGGACGACGTCTGCCGGGACAGCTAGTATTATATATAATTTCTTCGAGTTTTATACCTGGTGTTTATTTGTTATAAACTTTTAAAAAACTTTGCTCTGATGGGAGTGTAAAGTACATTTTAATGTTCACAGCCAGTCTCCTGTCGTATTTATTAATACTAGTAGTCGCCCGTGCTCGAAATTCGACCAAAGTCAAAGACTAGTCTTCTATAATCACAGATTTCACCAAGGCTTCACTGTTAAATTGACTTGAACAATAAACTAAAGACCTATATATGCATGTATGTGTTAAATACACGATAGTGTGTGTAATGTTTTTTATTGATTTAATGTATTTTTATGTGTAATTAAAATATAACATTCGATGTTTCTTTTCTATACAAACTATAAGTAAACGAAATTTCATACGCCTCCGTCCGCGGAATTTTCGTAAAAGGGGTTTTTGCTTCACCTAATAATATATACCTATCTAAATTTATTTATTTTATCCGTGCAGGAACGGAGAAAGAATACAATTTCCTGCGGCCCGGCGACCTGTCGTAAGAGGCGACAAAACAACCCACAGCCAGGTGGTAGGGCATTTGCCCGACTGGATGGCTACCACCCCTGGTCTAGAGTATGTCGCCATAACAACCTTGAGTTGTGTTCCGGCATTAGTGACCAGGTTCCAGGCTCCCTAAAGAGAGCAGCAGCGCATTCGTAGCACCTTTGGTGTTGCAAATGTCCATAGGCGATGGTAACCGCTGTCCATCAAGTGGGCCGTCTGCCTGTCTGCTGATCTCCTGCAATAAAAAAAAATCATCACTAGAACATTCACGAGCCTTTACTTGTATAAATATAAAAACATTCATATTATAAAAAAATGACTTTACAATATAAACATTTATGAGTCAAGCTTGTAAATTATTAAATATGTTTTATTGTACACATTTCAATTTAAAAAGGTAGCAAGCACTTTTAGGATAAATTCGCAAAGTAAATTATTCTCTTATTCATTTTAATAATTACGTACAGTGAATAAATTGAAGATTTTAAGATATTTATATTTACTTTTGTTTAGTAGTACTTTGGGAATGATGAATGTAAATTAAAATAATACATTCATTACTTAATTATAAAATGTAATCTGTGATATAGGTACTTTATTATTTTGGTACGAGTTGTGAGACTCGAATTAAAATGCCGTTGGAATTATTATAGAGTTTATCAGAACTAAACAAACACGTATAACATAGGTACAAATATAACGGAACACAACAAATCCAAACGTAATGCAGAAGGTCGTAATTCAATAAAAGTCAAAGTCCGTCACTATTAGATTCTCGAATGTACACACGTCTCGACTTGATCGTGGTTCTCGCTCGGCTGCCCGCCTCCCTCAATCAGGCCATTGTTTTATACTGCACAAACGTAATGTGTCCGCTCGGCAACGTGGACCGAATTTTCTAGAATCAGCTTGTACTTCAAAATCCGTAACACTTGGTTAATGAACAAAGCCGTAAGTGGCTGCAAAACGATTACAATATAACAATAATAGTATGTCAATAAATAAGTCGAACGAGACGGTCATAAAAGAATTACAATAGTTTCATTGTTATTGACGGGTTATAAATATGCTTCTAAAAAGATGTACATTGAATCTGTCTTTGTCGGCGCCTAGGTTGTAACAATATCTACATTCCTTGGTAGTTCAGTGGTATACAAAATATAAATTTTTCAAAACGAAATTCAACAATATGTGCTCTGAATAAAAGCAAACCGCAAGCGAAGCAAACTGCAAGCAAAATACATATGAGATATACGAGTACATCCTACCTTAGCTTCTCTCGAAATATATGTACATGTGAACTGTTGGCATGCCGTCTTACATCGCATTGTGTCGGACTTGGACGGAGTGCATAGTACCTTTGGAAATTGCGTAGCGGGTTTAGTGATGTCATCGATAAGTTTCGGGAAATTATCGATAATAATACAAATATTAACCTTTACAGCATTTTTTTGTATTTTAAGAGTTCGATAGCTATTTCGAAATAGACAGAACTCTTATGATATTGTCGTGTCTGTCTTGGCATGTTACAATATTTTATCTCAGAAGCTAGGTACTGTATCTGAATGGACTAAATAAAATAGAAATCTATATATGTAAAAACCAATTGCTGTTCGTTGGTCTCGCTAAAACTCGAGAAAGGCTGGACGGATTTGGCTAATTGTGGTTTTGAATAATATGTGGAAGTCCAGGGTAGGTTTAATAGGTGAGTAAATATGAAAAAACTGCTTGGAATATAGTACAAACAACAATTTCGCTTCTCCTTAGAAATTATTCCTACCTCATTCATACCTCATCATATGTTTGACAACATCATATGTTGTCAAACATATAATGTTCGTCCCTTGTTTAGGAATCAATTAAATTTAAAAGTCGATCAGAAATCAAATTAAATTTAAAAGTGAAGTTTTTTTTTTAATTTTTCGTTTTTGAATGTCAAACATTTGGGGTTCGTCCCGTCGTTAAGAAATCAACGTTTTGATTTATTATTGATTCTGAGGCGATACGAAGTTTGCCGGGCCAGCTAGTATGTAATATATACTGTTTGATATACATTGCCGCAATAAATTGAAAAATGAAGATTACTGAGAGTTGATTTTTTTCAGTGTACATACGTATATGGGCAATCTTTAGTCAGATTTGGAAATACCAATACGATGTTCCTTAATGACTTATATTTAAGCTATCTTACCTGAACCCTCAAAATCGTAAAAGATGAATACCAAACAGCGTTCGTCCTCTTTATCCAATCTGTCACTTTGTATGAATGTCACTTCAGACAAATTAAGAATGATTTTTATTTCATAAATTCTTATCCTTATAACCATTAAATAAGCAACCTCAGTATGAGGAGTACATAAAGAATAAATTATTTAGCAATTTGAAGTAGCTAAGGGAATTGTAATGTTTATCTAATGAATGTTATCTCTTCAGTAGGCAGATAAGAGGATTTCTAGCAAAAGGAAAATGTCTTATAGAATTAGTATGTCAAATAGTAATCTACACCTACTTTAACCTTTAATTCAAAAACAGAGCTTTTGAAATTTCTTTATAACATAATAAACGTTAATAATACAAATAAAATGAAAATCATATTTATTCGACAAAAGATCTTGTGAATAAATAATACATGTAATTGCGGCATTACTGATAATTATACGAAATTTGAATGCTAAATAAATAATGATCTTCATTATACCGTTTACCTTTATTTATTTGTGGTGTTGCTGTTATTCGATATAACAGTGTCTCGTTTTTTGTTATTATAAAATAGTAATTGGAATTATTATTTTTTACTGCTTGGCTGTGTAGCCATCCACCGTCATTAGTATAAAAAATATGAATTTGGATTTGTCAACGTTTTTTTTAATGGTATTAGAAATCACTTCTTAACATATAATGGTAGTTATCAGTGAAAATAATTGAGACATTTTTACTATCTTACAAAATGTCGAAGCCTCTTACATTTTCTACGAGTATAGCAAGTTACGACGTCACGTTTTTACCGAGTTAAATAATGTATTAATTACTGTTTTAAGCAGTGATGAACATTATTTTATCTTGAATTTTAAAAGTAATATGATAGTAAAATAATTTATATTTGAACCATGCTCTTGTATACGATTGCTATTTTAGAATTATTGTAGGATACTGTCACATACCTAATTGCTTATAAATATACTTTCAATAAAGGTGATGAATATATAACTCTTTATATCTCGAAAAACGGCATAGTTTCTTTGGGATTCGAATCGAGCATATCGCGTAAAATATTATGAATATTTATTTAAATGTACAGACAACTAGATCCAAATATTATAGTTAATAGAGCTTAAACATATATGTTAGTAATTTACAGAAAATAACGATTTTGTCCTCTGCATGAGTGTCAATATCAGAGTACTATTATTTTTATTGGATACGTTCAGAGTGCTGTTGGTTCTCCCACGCATTCTTCTAATAAATCAAAAGTATAAATAAAAATATATAATATATGTTAATCTGGCTAAATTTTTGCCGGGTAGGCTGACAAAACGACGGCAGCTCAGAGGCTGATATTCTGGGATGGAATTTTCGTAAATCGAAATCTTTTATTTAATAAGGACTGGTAGTCTGGGATTATTCGCAGAGTGGTCCGTTGTATATAAATTATAACATAAGTTTAATTTGCTTAGCTTAACACATACAACGTTTGTGTCGGCTGGCTGACTATTGAAAAAGTGCAAAATCAGTTACGTAGACTAAACTTTTTATGTATTGGATAATAGCAGATTTCTAGATCTTAAAATCCTTTATTTTATTTTAACACGCTGTCACAAAATTAATACATATAAAGGAATCGATTTTATTAGCTATATAGAAACTCTACATAATTAGTTCGTAATCGATAGTTTCTCTAAATCATCGACACTTTGCAGCTCTATTGCTGTAGTGCGCTCGAGGCTCGCGGCCTTAGTCCCTTTCATTTGTCTCCAGTGGAATTGTCTCGCCGTGCCAACTGGGTATGCTCACCTTATCTAGTCATAACACCGCGACATTGCCATATGAATTGGATTACTTCAGTACTAAGCTTTGGTTTAAAATGGAATAGAATGTTGAAAAATATTTATTTTATTTATATTATACTTTTCAATGTTTGTTAACCATTCAACATGGTTTAAATACACCCTCAGAATTTTGAGGGTGTACTTTTTTCAATGGATCCAGATTCGGATTCAGCTCGTCAAAATACATAAGCATAGATAGGTTTGATTCTTGTTTGAAAAGTAATTAAAATTACTGATATCATGTTAAAAGTAAGAAGATAGAAAAGACTTTATTTTAAGGCCTTTTCTTTTATACGTAAAGTTTTTGAAATTATTGTAACATCTGTAAGCATCCTACAACATCCAGGTACCTACGCTCACGTATGGAAGCGAGAGTTAGGTATGGAATAGAGAGCATGAAAGTAGAGTAAACGCGGTCGAGATGCGAGCACTGCGTAAAATCTGCGGAGTGATCTGCGGACCGCGTTCGTAATACCGAAGTAAGAAAGAGAGTTGGTCTGAAAGAGAGTGTCAGGGTGAAGGTAAGGAAAGAAATGCTCCGGTGGTTCGGGCATGTGGAAAGAATGTATGATGAAAGAATGACTAAACAGATATACAATGCAAAAGTGGATGGATGCAGAAGTCGTGGAAGGCCACGACACATCTTCCATGATCAAATTGATCGTGTACTTGCAGAAGGTGATGTCAGGAGCCTTAATAACAGACGAGCGTGCATGACAAGAACTATGAATGTCAAAGAAGCAAGTGAGGTGTGTAAGAATAAGCCTAAATGGCGCTCTGTTGTTCGTGCCTACCCCGCAAGGGACCTGGCGTAAAGTTATGTATGTATGTATGTATGTATGTAAGCATCCTATTTAATATTTTTTTCATACGTACAGGAACGAAGAAAGAGTACAATTTCCTACGGCTGGGCTTGTCATAGGAGGCAACAAAACAACCCACAGCCAGATGGTAGGATATTTGCTCGACTGGATGGCGACCCTGGCCTAGAGTATGCTGCCATAACAACCATGTGATGTGTTCTGGCACTAGTGACCAGGTTCCAGTTTTCCTTAAGAGATCAGCAGCGTATCTATAGCATCTCTGGTGTTGCAAGTGTCCATAAGCGATGGTAACCATTTCCATCGAGTGGGCCGTCTGCCTGTATGCTGAACTCATGCAATAAATAAAAAAAAATCATCTATTTATAAGTTAGTTTTTTTCAGCATGTAATGTATATTTAATAACTAATAAAATTTAATATTAAATTAGATTACTTTCACCTTTCACAGGTAAATATAATGTGAGTTAACGCGAAGTTAATAGCTTTTATAGCCTCCGTATTCCACATAATATAACCGAATAGCCTGTAAGCTGTAACATAAACGAGGTAAAACACTTATAAAAATTGAAAGAGCGCTGTATTTTTGACACTAACCACTCTCAACTACCGCTTTAGAGAATTTTTGCACTATTCGCTGTTGTTTTAAAAACCGTTTTTCGCTTTAGTGAGAAACAAAAAGGAATTTTATTTAATTCAAGTTAGATTTGCTTTCAAACAGAGGTTTCTAAGTGACAAATTTCTACTTACTAATGGTCGCCCAGTGGTCGAAATTCGGCCATAATTTGTTTAAATGACAAATTTGAACATTATGAAGGTTCCGTTGCTAGAGACTATACTTCTATAATCACAAATTTCGCCAAGGCTACACTGTTGATTTGACATTAAAAATAAACAAGAGTATATATGCGTGTATGTGACAGGTCATGGTGTTTTTTTACAGGTCTAATTTATTTTTACGCATATTTTAAAAACAATATTAGCTTTCGTCGCTTCTTCTCTGTATAAACTACTAGCTACTGACCGCGACGTCGTCCGCGTGGAATTTGTTTTCAAAACCCCCAGATTTTGAAACATTCTTCATTGGTGCTCCGCTCGTATTGGTCTTAGCGTGATGATATATCACCTATAGCCTTCCTTGATAAATGTACTATCCAACACTGAAAGAATTTTTTCAAATCGGACCAGCGGTTCCTGAGATAAGCGCGTTTAAACAAACAAACTCTTTAGCTTTATAATATTATAGTATAGATAAGTGTGCAAAATTTCATACTCCTCCGTCTGCGCCATTTACGTAAAAAGGGGTACTAAGTTTTTGCTTCATGTATTAATATAATTATAAGGCTTTCCTTCCGAATTTATTTTCGGAGAGCTGTCTCGCGGGTACTCCAAAAAAAATGTTGAGTTAAAAGCATTTTATTTTTTGATGACGCAAGGGGAATGTCTTTTATTTCAACACCATCATCGGGCCTGGGGGAGGCTTTAAACCGAGGGCTGCGGGGACTCTTGAACGGCCGTATTCCCACCGTGGCCTTCGAGCGGAGTTATAAGAATCCTATATTAACCAGTGTTATCAAAATATGTATACCAATAACATTTCTATATAATTGCTATATTCGAAGTGAAATAATTTTTATTAATAAATAATATAAATTAATAAATATCGGCAGGCAAACACACATATTGTATATCCCCAAATTAAGCAAGTTACGCTTGTGTTATGGGTGGTATACGCTTGTGTAACGCTCTACACTGGGGCCGATCCCAGACACCCAGACCATCGTTAATAACGGAGAAAAGACGTTTCCTAAATACCAGGAATCGAACTCGGAGCCTCTGCGTTGCAGTGAGGTAGGCCGGCAAAGGCTTAGCCTGATCAACCACAGAGGCCGTCAAAGTTTGAAAGTTTGTCTCGAATAGGCTTCCCAAACAAATATCATTCTCAGTTAAATGTATGACAGCCCCTACTAATTTTTAATTCTTCTACAGTTTCACTACGTTGTGTCATATGTATATGTCATTCATCTATTTATTTTATTTTACAATTTTTGAATGACTATCAGCAAACACATTATAATAATGTTACAAGCTACAGGACTCGAATTAAAATGCCGTTGGAATTACTATAGACCGACACGTACAACGTAGGTACAAATATATCTAGACGCAATTAGTCCCAATGTAATGCACAATTCAATAACAGTCGTAAAGTCCGTCACTAAAGAGATTACCAAATACACAAGTCTTGCTTCGCTTGTGGTTATTGCTCGACTGTTTCGTCCCTCAATCAAGGTATTGGTTTATACTGCACAGGTGCCGGCCGCGTGGATCTAATTTCGTAGAATCAGTTTGTACTTTAAATCGAACACACCTGGCTAATTACTGCTATAAAAGATTACAATACACAATGTGCTGTTTTCTAGTCACCAATTTTAAACACAAAGTAAACAAAAGAAGTCCAAATACCGAAAGGTAATCAAATGTGGTTTTTACAGGTATGCAGGTGTGAATTTTTATTTGTCGGCGTCTAGGTTGTAACAATATATTTGTGTAACTACAAAGGCAAAAAGATAGACAGACAAAGGCTTCATACGTGTACCGTTTTCGCCGAAATTTTTAGAGTAGTCTTCAAAACAAATTTAGTTCAGAGCTCTACCAGTATAAAGCAAGGCAATTATTCTAATACAGGCATAACAAAGCTAACAATCGGTCGTGGCGGTCGCAACCCAGTTGACTCAAGCCAGGTCACCCGGGTAAGTGCCTGGGCAAACATGCAAACAGTGGCCGACTTAATCCGATTACTTACGGTGTAAGTGGACAAGGTCTTTAATTTATTCGGTCTAGACCTTATTGACACTACGGTTTATTGTTTTTTGATGTATACATTTGATATGTAGCCAATAGAAAATATAAACGATGTTCATAGGATAAAGTGCAATACGAACAAATTAAAAATTACAGTTGCATTTTTTGAACATACGAATAATTTCACTTTTACACTCAGTCAGGTTATAATATCTATCTATCATTTAAGAGCTATGCTCTTGTCAGTGGAGCCTCTTCCAATATTCTCTATTATGGGCCAGTTGTTTTAATTCTATGTAGGACACGACACCCGCTTTTTCTTTTATTTGATCCAAGATTGGTAGCCTTGGTCTTCCCTTCCCTCTCCTTTCTTCCACTTTGCCTTCGATTAACGTGCATATGAAGGTGTCGTGTCGCAGCAAATGGGCAAACATCTTTCCCTTTCTTTCCTCCAAGGTTTTCCAATTACCAATAACAGAATTATTTATATTGACTGTTATAATTATTGTATTAAATTTACATTAAAATTAGTATTAAATATAAACAATAAAGTGTTGTCTATATATATTCTTAGAAACTTTCGTGTTTATGATATTAGTAGGACTATTCATACATGGACAGCGAAAACGTAATCTTCGAGTAAATCGATTTTAGACAAACTCGTTCTATCTTAATGAGAAACTTCATCGGAATTACATCACAGGTTAAACATATCATTTTCAATTTACATCACGTGTGGAATTATCGATACCGATCACATTTTACAAAGCATATTAAGCTGTATTTCGATCACGTAAAGCCTGTAATTGCTTGGAGTGCTCTGATAACGGGTACCCTACTCGTTTATACATGCAAAGTACATTGTCATCTACTCCTAAGAGAGTATAGGAAATTTAATTAAGTATGATTCCCTATAGTAATTCTTATGTATTATTCAAAGAAAACATCACTTTGGTATTTTAATGCCTGATTTACATTATACCCACCCCTACGGCAAGCAGAAAAGTAGTCAAAAAAATAGGCAGCGCGTGTATGTAAACACATCTATCAAACGTAGTACATACACGCTGCCCACTTCCCTCACCAGTTTCCTGCTTGCTGCCGCAGCACTGGGCATGATTTCAACGTATCAGGTTTCTGTTTTCAAGTAAAATAATCAATTGATTTAGATTTTTTGTAGGCCTCTACGGCTCAACCGAAACTATAAGATGTACCGAAAAGTACTCAAAGAAGTCTCGTGGCGTTAGATTTTTGAAAAATCATATACACTGGCTAGAAATCGAATTGATTAAGTTACAAAAAAAAACACTATTAATACACGAAACTATGGTGTAGCTAAAGAAGACCAATTTATGTGAAGGAATTTCTAAGGGCTCTTACACACCACGTTTCTTGAAGGCGCCGTCGACACGCATTTCGCTATGACGTGTTGTCTGCGCTTCTAAACTTGAAAAAAAGCAGATTACTTGCAATTGCATCGCTGCAAACTCACGAGAGTCGCACTAGGTTTAAGGGTCATCGTCTCTACTTTGTGCTGGCAAAGCCGGTATGGATCTTGAAGTCTGGACTCTTTGCCGCGGTCCAAATTGATCCCCCCGGTGACGGTACGGTACCGGTACCGGTACGGGAGCCGCCAGACACATAGGGCTATGTTAGGGGCTTGCGTCGGCCAATCAGCGGCTTTCGGTTGCCATCGCGGGCTTCACGTTGGCTCCGTCTGCGGCATGGTTGACGCGCTACAGACGCAAGTGATCAACTCCCCTTGTAAAGTTAAACGCTCTTAGCACGCTGGCAAACTAGCCATACAAGCGTGTATCGCGCTGGAAACATGCGTGCGCGTACCTTTAGTGTTGACTCGATGACGCCATCCTAATACTGTCGGCACTCGGCAAGTATTTGATTAAAACACGCTCACACACGCACGTCTGTGTTCGTCTTTTTAGAAAGTCTCAACTATAGCAATATTATGTGCTTATTAAATTCGAAATAAAACACATTTCTCTTTCCCCATTAGTATTAATTTTCAATTTAAAATAAAACTTAAAGATTTGGAATAATTTTAGCTCTGTCTGTATATATTTGAAGCAGATATTCTTTTACATGTAGATCAAAGAAAATTGTGCATATTAGTGCATTACATTTTGAACTTCATGCTAGCGATTTAAAGTGTAATTTAGATTATTTTTTCGAATTATAATATATTGATGGATGTAGATTAAAGGAATTTAGTTTCTTTAATAAAAGTTAGAGAAGAATTTTATGTAAGTATATTCTTTGAATTCCACTTCTACTGCGTGTAAACTGCACACACACACGCAATTTGTATGAAGTTAATTTAAGCTGTTAACCTGCCAAGCCGCCTTGGACAAGCGTGGCGGGTATACTGTCCGTTCCCCCTTAATGGAAGGCCCGAGCCCAGCAGTGGGACATTTATGGGCTGATTTTTTTTTTATTGCAGGTGGTCAGCAGACAGGCAGACGGCCCACTTGATGGAGAGCGGTTACCATCGCCTATGGACATTTGCAACACCAAAGATGCTACAAATGCGCTGCTGCCCTCTTAAAGGAGACTGGAACCTGGTCCACTAATGCCGGAACACAACTCAAGGTTGTTATGGCGACATACTTTAGACCAGGGGTGGTAGTAGCGTGGTGATATTATATTTATATCATTTAAGCTAGACAGGGATATTATAGTCTAGATATGGACATTTTAGAGGTTGGAAATTTACAAATAAAGAAAATATTTAAGCTAACTAAAATTAAACTAAACTTTACTTATTTTTTTTCATATTTTTTCTTCTCTAATTCATATTTTCTTATGATCATTCCATGTTAGAATTAATTACAGCTCGAATATGGATACGATCTCGTAATATGTACACAAGAGTACGTAGCTGTCATTACGTTGAGGTTTAATTAAGAAAAGCCCACCACACCATTCCTCAGACAATCCACTTACATCGTTGCTTGAAGCGAGGTTAATACTAAATAGGAGTTCATATAAATGAGTTTAAACGTTCCTTGTAATGAATGAATGAAGTATCTTTTTAGTGGAAACTTGATTGATATATCTATATATTAATACGCGAAGCAAAAACTTTTTACACTTTTTTACGAATTTCACGGACGAAAAAGTATGAAATGTCAAGCGCCGAATGCTATTTTTTTTACATAATGCATAAAATAGATAGATAGATACATACATACATATTATCACGCCTTTTCCCATGGGGTAGGTAGAGACTAGAGATCTCCACGATCCTGACTAACAATTTTCGCTTCATTTACTTTCATTAACCTCTTCGTACATGCACGTTTATTTGATATGCTTTTTACAACTACCTGACCTCGTTTAACATCTATTATTTGATCATAGAATTCATTAAACCAATAAGATAAACATTACACACACTACCATGTATTTGACACTCACACGCATATATACTCTTTTGTTTATTGTTGGCGACAACGACGACCTTGGCGAAATCTGTGACTATAGAAATGAAGTCTTTGAAAACAAATTATTATGGTCGAATTACGACCACGGGCGACCACTAGTGTGTATCAATTTTGTGTTTTATATTCGAGAATATCAATTATTGTATGTTTCCCAAAATAAGTGAAATAAATAAATAAAACACTATCATCTTTATCATTTTGTATAAACTATAGGTGTAGCCCGAACTGTGTATACTATATAGTCTGCTGGCTACGCGGTCGCACTTCTATAAGTGCGAGAGGCGTAAAGCCATAGCGCCGCCACCGCGCCGCTACCGCGCTCATTATCAAGCCGGCGTCAGCGATGGGCCGGCTGTGTGAAAGAGCGAACACCGTTCGCATATACACAGAAATTCACAAAATAGTAACCAAGCGACTATCCTGTTGCGGCACCGTAACGGCCTGGTGGCGGCGTGTCGGCGGTGCCATGCCAGTTGTTTGTCAGGATCGTCGCAAGTGGAGATCCATAGTCTCTGCCTACCCCCATGGGAAACAGGCGTGATTTTATGTATGTATGTATGTATTATAATAAACGATACTACAACTAAACATGGTTTGTTGTTGTAAACATCTTTACAACTGTGGTACATTGTTAAAGCATGAAAACCACTAATTATTCAATGTTTTGTAATTAAACCCGCTATCTGATTCGTCGGTGCAGCAGTGGTGCGAAATCGGTATTCATGGTTTACGCGGAACCGAAAGCTTATACTTCTATTAGAATTTCCTGTACATATGCATGTGTGAGAACAGTACACGGCAAGCTTTCCGCAGCTCTTATATCACGTATAATGATACCGCAACGCTGCTGCACCAACAAATCATAAAGCGGTCTAAGTAATGAAAAAACGTTTCCGATCTGCCTGTCGATTATCCTATCAGATAATTCTTAATGAAGTTAACATTAAAGCCATATCTATGACGTAACCGATTCGATTTAGATCCCAAGGGGGTTCGTAGGGGGATGAAAATAATCCCCAAGAGGACAAATCCCTAGTAAATTCGACGTCTTACGTGTTGGACGTGTTGTGAATTAGAAGAATTCTGCGGTGGTCATTCTAAGGCTAGAGGGTAACCAATTTCTGAAAGCGTATTTACTTAAAATGCAGTGTTTTATTGAACTCGAGGATTAACTTCTAACACTCGTAACGTTTATATTAGAAGACTAGCTGTGCCCGCGACGTCGTCCGGGTGGAATTTGTTGTTGTTTTGGTGCTCCGCTTCTATTGGTCTTAGCGTGATGATATATAAGCCTTCCTAGATAAATGGGCTATCTAACAATATAAGAATTTTTATTTTTTTTTTTACGTTTTTTTACCTAAAACTTTACTATTTCTTGTAACTAAGTACACCACAATAACAAAAAAACTAGGTCCATATAATCTACACAATTGTGCAGCGAAATATAGAAGCGAGTCGCAGCCATCTTGAGTTGAAATAATATAGTGAATGAGATGTTATTTATGACAATGGAGGTGTTTGTAGAGAATTGAACAACGCGATCGCAGCACCATCTATTTTGCTAATTCGTTTATCCCTTTATTTTATCAATGCAGGAACGGAGAAAGAATACAATTTTCTGCGGCCGAGCGGCCTGTCGTAATAGGCGACAAAACAACCCACTGCCAGGTGGTAGGATATTTGCTCGACTGGATGTCTGTACCTTCCCTGATCTAAAGCATGTCGCCATAACAATCTTGAGTTGTGTTCCGGTATTAGTGACCAGGTTCCAGTCTCCCTTAAAAGAGCAGCAGCGCATTTGTAGCAGCTTTGGTGTTGCAAATGTCCATAGGCGATGGTAACCACTTCAAGTGGGCCTGTCTGCTGAATTCCTGCAATAAATAAAAGTAAAAAAATGACTTAATTTATCAGGATAAAAAGTATCCTCAGTTACGACACGGGACATAAGCTAGCTCTGTATCGACTTTCACTTAAATCCGTCCTGTAGTTTTCACGTGATGCTGTAACAGAAAGACAGATTAAAAACTTCATTACTGTTGCTGCATACGTCTATTCATCGCAACGGACAACGAACTATTGACTAGCGCAGCGAGGAGGCGTAGATATTGATAGTTGCTCTATCTCGCTTGCATATCATCCGTCCCGCTCACACACTGTGCTACTGTTGTACTAGCAGTACGACTTGTTAACGTTTGTACTTAAGGTTACTGTTTCCAAAATAAATCAGTTCACATTCGCACTCGACAGTGAATACTTCTCTCTGCCATCTGAAATTAAATTTAACCTCTTCCTATGGCTGCTACAACATTTTAGGAATGATTTGGTTTAAAAACATATTTGGCAAATAAAAGTTTTTTCTCTCTTCCTAATAATAAAAAAGATAACTAATAAAAATATACACTCCAAGCTATCCTTTCCTGCTAAAACATGTAAATATAACATCCGGCATAAAAAGCAAACCAGCCGGCACGGAGTGGAAATCGCTAGAGCTAGGGCTCAAGTTCCAGGGGTGGAAGTGATAAATGGCACCAGGTCAGAAGTAGCTTCGGTGAACCTGCAGCCCACCTCACTACACCTCTTAGCCACTGACCCCCATGTTGCCCCTGTCTTTTATGGTGTTTTTGGGGCCCATGTAGGGAGTGGCGAGTCACCGTCTGCCCATTTTTCCTTGTTGCCCGAACATTGCGACGGGCAGACGCCATAGTCCCCATATTCCCAGACCCCTAGTACCACTAGCAATTCACCCCAATAGCCCGGTACTTTTTGTCCTCATTTTCCGTCCTTATAGTCCTATACTGGCCGGGGCTTGTCCTTGGGTGCATTAATAAATAGTATAGACAGGAATAATCGCTGGGTCAGTGTATCGCCACATTTAGATTAAATTTGTCGAAAGTGTGTCAAACGTGTTGGTCTTTCCATGGCCCCGCGCAAGCCTTCCAAATGTCCGGGCCCGCTTATGGCCCGTGGTCGTCAGACATACATTAGTTAATAATAATATTTATCTAGGATTTACGAGCTTTTGTTACTTTTTTACTTATTATTATTCTTCTGAGCAACACAATATTTTGTCAAATTGTTATTGCTTTCAAATTGTTACCTGTATTTTCTTTTTTGTTGGCTTCTTCACTTCTCCATTTTACGAGTTGAATTATTGAGGAGCCTACGTTTTTTCCTGGAACGTGCCGGAAGTCGCTTTAAAATAATGACCTATTTTAGATAAAAATATACAACTGTATGTTGTGAAAAGAGTTTTAATTTGTTTATAAACCTTCTTGTCTGACAGCAACAGGCAATGTATTCTAAAGTTGGACAACCGTTAAGGCGTGAGCTATGTCGGTTACCTTGGTTCTCTTACGGATATCCTCATTTCTAATTCTATCCATTAAACACCCAACATAGGTAACATTTTTGGAATGAAGTTCCTTATCGCGCGTTGCGAAGACGGAAAAAAATAAGACCAAAAGTTGTAACGACACTTTTTGCTATAAGTTGTAAACCGTGCGGCGTGCGTGTCTTTCTCTGTCTGTCTCTCTCTCTCTCATAGAAAGCAAGCCAGTTATTTTCGTTTCGTCTTTCTATTTCGCATTGAACAGTGTGGTATCGCGACGATTGTTTATTACATTATACATACATACATAACTTCACGCTAGGTCCCTTGCGGTGTAGGCACGAACAACAGAGCGCCATATTAGATTACGTTTGTTAATAATAATAAAAAAATTATTATTACTAAAAAAAATCATTTTTATTACAATTCCTTCACTAATTAATCGAAAGGAACTTCGTTCCATCTGGGTGTCCCTTGACACCTCTCTTTATTAATAATATTAATTCATTAACAAAAAAAGTGATTCTGAAATATAAAAATACATAGTCATAATTACAATTATAAACAATTCTAGTTTACAATAAACATTATTAATTTTACAAAAATATGTCACTAGGCATTTTTATGTCATAATATTTATAATTATATAAGCAAAAAAATAAACGTCAACTGAATAATAGGCTTGTTTAAGAAGCAATGCTTTATATATTTAGCTTAAGGTAATAGTATGTTTACGCCATTTATAGCATTTAATTAATATTAAAGTAAAATCCGCATTTATACGTTCGATATGTGAATTGTGCAGTATGATAAATAACGTCGCTCATATTTATTAAATAGCATTACTGAGTGCATGACGTATAATTCTCCGTCCTTTCCATCATGATCCTATATGAGCAAATACTCGTCACTGGTAGAAGAAATCGTGGAAGAAAGAGGTAGTCGAATGTCTGTGCGTAAGCGATTAATGAAATAATAAAAAAATAATTAAATTGTTGTGCTACAATACTTAAATATTATTGTAGATTAATAATAGTGGCCAGACGATAAGTCTATAAAGAAGTCGTAACGTTTGATGAGATCTGTGAGTTCCTTGTTCTTCATCACTTACTGATTTGTCAATTTGTGATTTTATAAATTGAACAAAGCGTAGAAGTAGTTTGTGAAGATTTCAAGAGCTATACTATTAAGCAAATAATAGCGAAATCAAAAACTAAAAATTTTGAATGTAGTACACCAAATTGCACATGCTAATCAAAGACAAGACACAAGTGCTACTTGAATTTTAATTGACATTAGTTTTTTACACGAGTTTCTATTCTATTTTATTATTATTATTTTAATGTTGTCTTTAAATAAGTTATAGCTTCTATCATTATTGAATTGCATTGTACATTATGTATTATTTATTATGTGTGTTGTATTTAGCGTTGCCACCTTTTTTTGCAAAAAACGTACATTGGTTATTATAGGTAAAAAAGTACATTGTATCAAAATAAAGTATAATTTTTTTTCTTTATTATTATGTTTAAAAACATATTTTTTATTGCGTATTTATTAAGTATTTCATTTTTTATCAAATAATGTATTCTTATCTATAATGTACTATTATATAGCATAAATATATAAAACTTTTAATCGTATTTCAATTGCAGTCAAACCAAAAAAAATTAACAATGATTGACACACACATCATTGACATTTGAGGTTAGGTTTCGTTCAGAAATTGTACAAAACGAGTGCTTGAGTGATGTAGCGCTAGCGGGTGGCGACATCGATTCAGCACCAAATCACCTATCGCTAATTTTCGTTTAACAAAATAATTAAAAATATCAAAGAAATCAAATCATGCGAATTAAAGTATTTTTGTGTACTTTATTGTTCTCATAAAGTATAGAGTACAATAGTCTGAAATAACATAAAATACTTTATAAAAAAAGTACGGGTGGCAACCCTAGTTGTATTGTCCTTCGTGACTTCACGTGCTGGTCCCAGGCGGAAGTACTGCGCTGGTATTAATCGGTCAGCATATGCTGAGATTGGATCCAATTTTAGGACTATTCTGTTTCTGTTTTGATAAAATTCTATGTTGTATTTGTCCTAATTAAATATGTCTTTCTTTCTTTCAAAGAAAAGCTACGTCTGAGAGCGGAAATAAAATTAGTACAATCCTACATACGATAGGACATTTCTAAGAAGTCTAGAATATAAACGCAAGGGTCTATGGCTAATTCCAGTTGTTATTCCACGTTTCTCCGATCACCGATATAGTTTAACTAGATGGGATACTTATCGGTCCACTTAAAGTTAATGCAGTAAAGCTATCGGTGACCGAGCGACCGGTCGCCTGCAACTCTTTCCCTTTAAAACTACCCGTTTTCTCTACTTACTATATTGTTACGACTTTAGCGGGACACGAATTAAAATGCCCTAAGAATTGTTATAGAGTTTATTAGAACTATACAAACATGTATAACACATGTACAATTATAACCGAATACAACAAATTTAAACGTAATGCAGGTCGTAATTCAATAAAACGCGCAAAATCCGTCACTATTAGATTCTCGAATGTACAGACGTCTCGCTTCGATCGTGGTTCTCGCTCAAATAACTCCTCCCTCAATCGGGCCATTGATTCCAATTCGGCCAATGATTACAATACAACAAGAGGGCGTATGCCAATATGTTAACAAAAGAAGACGACCATTGTAACAATATTATATTAAATTCAGTTCAATCTATTAATAAAGCTTACATATAAATAATCTTATTATTAATATTTAATAAATACGTACATCAATTCAATTTGAAAAGCTTGAAATTAAGAATGTCTATAATATAGAAATACTTTTTGTAAGCATTTTAAGATTTCTAATCGTTTAATCTAAGCGTCTTGTCTGTATAGCATAAACTATTTAAATAATTACAATTCAAAATATGTCAACAACTGTCGATCAATACAAAATAATAACGAGTATAGCTTCCAACAGACGACAGTTGCTCAAGACTGATCAATCGTTTAGTTTGCGTTGGACCTTAGATTAGGCTTACGAGTCACGTACTGTCGGTTTAGGTTAGGCATTTCTTGGGATATAATAAGAGTGTTTACATAAAAATGATTCCAAAATCGCCAGGGTCGTGTAAATGGACCGTTTAAGAATTCTGTGTGTAAAAGGGTCCATTAATTAAACTCGAAACGAAAACGACTGAAATTTTAGTATTGGTTCGGATTTTCACCTAGCCATTTCGACTAACAAACTATTCAATATGTGGTTATTTAAATTTAACGAGTCCGCAATGTTATTAGAAAGGAAGAAAGACAGAGAAAGGAAAAACATTTATTTAGAACTACAACATAAATTAATATACAAACATAAATAAATAAATGTACAATAGAAAACAATGCAATAGAAAAAAAAACAAAGAAAGTGTAGGCTCTAAATTGGTCCTAGCTCAGCATGTTGCTGGTTAACTTAACCAGCGCTGATCTTCCGCTAGGGCCATTTAAGTGACATACACATACACTGAAGCAATTCAAATACAAAGTGAAACAAAAAAGAAAAAAAAGAGAAGGAAAAAAAAATGGCCACAACAATTGTAAAAAGATTAAATACATATTATTTATATAGTTTGAGATAGTTAGAACAGATAAGAGTTTAAAAGATGCAATGTTAAAAACACACACGACATACAAGATAGGTCAGGCACAACCTCCAAATGGGCGCCATTATATAGCACTGGTATCATAAACGAGATCAGATTATGCGTAAACATCTTGATATCATCCACTCATTTTAGTAGATATTATATATTGATCTAAGCTTGTAGTGTGTATACTTGTGTGACTGCTGAAGTGGAGTCTATCCGTTTTCATCAGACAGACGGCTCGCCTATCACGCTTGTGTTCACGTATCAAGCATTCTCGATGTGTAAATTTCATTACGATGTGTTCTTTTATCGGCAAACAGCTGCTATGTTGAGTGTTTCTCTGCTAAAACTAGGATGCTATTATAGGAACTAAGGTAACCGACAGAGCGTGTAAGATTTTGAAGGTGCCATGATCCGGTACATTATCTTGCCATAGGACCGATGCTAGATGGAGTAGACCAGTCAGAGTCCAACCAAAAATACTCCAGGAGGCTTATGTTTAGCAGTGGAGTAGCTGTGGCTGATGACAAGAACGACATGATTATTGTATGAATACGTAGTTCAGAAAAACTGGTTAAGTTGTACGTCCTCTCCAACATATTGTTACATGCCGACAAAAGTGATTGCACACCTGCCTACCATAAAACACGCACTTTATTACCTTTCCGCATTTATCCGTGCAGGAACGGAGAAAGAATACAATTTCCTGCGGCCGGCGGCCTGTCGTAAGAGGCGACAAAACAACCCACAGCCAGGTGGTAGGGCATTTGCCCGACTGGATGGCGACCACTCCTGGTCTAGAGTATGTCGCCATAACAACCTTGTGTTGTGTTCCGGCATTAGTGACCAGGTTCCAGGCTCCCTAAGAGAGCAGCACATTCGTAGCACCTTTGGTGTTGCAAATGTCCATAGGCGATGGTAACCGCTGTCCATCAAGTGGGCCGTCTGCCTGTCTGCTGATCTCCTACAATAAAAAAAATTAAAAAAAATGGACGTTTTTGTTTACTTTGTGTTTAAAATTTGTAATTAGAAACAGCCCAGTGTGTATTGTAGTCTCTTAGGTCTATTATTGTATTGTGATCACAGCTAGGTATCTCGATGAGAGCCAGGTGTGATTCTTGGAAATTCAGTCTAAGCGGTCGAGTATTGTGTCGAAACATATTGTATTTGACAGTATAAAGAAATGCCGCAACGGAGGGGTAGGCCAGTCAAGCGAGAATCGCAAGCGAGGAAAGACGTGTGTACATTCGATAAGCTATATAGTGGCGGAATTTGCGCGTGTTATTGAATCGTGCATTACGTTTGTATTGGTTGTGGCCAGTTATATTTGTACCTGTGTTATACGTGTTTGTATAGTTCTAATAAATTCTAAGTAATTCCAAGAACATTTTAATTCGACTCCTGCAACTCGTAACAATATATTTATTCATGAAAACTACGCTCACCCTAACGCAAGGCAATGTATACCATATCCATTTAATGAATATCAATGTATGTGGGGAAATTTCTTTAATTCTGATTCGAGTCTCGCTCAGCCTCCTCTCGGCTTATTAGAGCCGTCATATTGTAGCTGTTCCCTTTCATACTAAATAGTGAACCACCATGTATGGTTACTTTCTTATTTTTAGGGTTTCGTATCTATTTTGGGTAAAGTAGCCACAGCAGTCTTTCTCCCCATATAATTATGTTCAAAACTTAAACAAAACTGTGTCTACGTTAAAAGTGTGTGAGCGTGTGTATACACACACACTCGTATTATAGCGTGTTTCATTTCAAATGACAATAAATCATAATTTTAGCGGTCGTACTCCATACAAACTTTTTAGTACTATTAAATCAACCGTAAAGTCAAAATTTAAAAAAGCAATTTCCGAACAAATTAATTTCGAATAAAAAGGGAATAAAAACAGAACATCTTGTAAATATTGGTTCGCGAGCGAGAGCGTAAGAATGAACAACTTCCGCGTTCAATGATGAAGAGACGAGCTGGCAACATGATACTTTGGTCACTAACCTACCGATTTAGACACAATAACTGATACATGTTGTTGTAATATTCTGAAATGAAAAATGAGGTCCTGTGGCTAAACCAAAGAAGTTACCTTGATTCGTTTTTGTATTTGGGCAGAGTACGTCATGAAGCAAACGTGCTCTGATTTATTGTCGTAAGGTCTGAAACACGCTGTATAAATAGTTACTTAATAAAATTAGGGGTTGCCGGCCACAACACATGTATATGACTGAAGGTTGAAAAACATGGACTATAAAATAATAATAATAATTCTAGCTCTAAAAGCCTTAGGTGAGTGGCGACACCTCGTACCTGACTCCGGGGGCCAAGACAAGGCCCTCACCTCTGTGCTTGCCTTAGCCAGCCGGCAGCCGGAGATCGCTAGAGCTAAGACTCAAGCTCCAGGGGTGGAAGTGATAAAGGGCCTAACGTCGGAAGTAGCTTCGATGAACCTGCAGCCCAACTCTCTACACCCCTTAGCCACTCACACCCATGTTGCCCCTGCCTTTTATAGCATTTTTAGGGGCCCATGCAGGGAGTGGCGAGTCACCGTCTGCCCATTTTTCCATATTCCCTGAACATTGCGACGGGCAGACGCCATAGTCCTCATATTCTCAGACCGCTAGTACCACTAACAGTTCACCCCAATAGCCCGATACTTTTTGTCCTCATTTCCCACAATAGTCCTACACTGGCCGGGGCTTGTCCTTGGGTGCATTATTATATGGTGTAGACAAGGATAATCGCCGGTCAGTGTCACGCCACATATTTACATTAAATTTGTCAAGGGGCCTCTACGTGTTGGCCTCCCCATGGCCCCACGCAAGCCCTCCAAAAGTCCGGGCCATTTTTATGGCTCGTGTTCTTGAAAACATATATACCATAAAATGATTTATTTGCCTCAAAAATAAGTTTAGTTACAATCTTAAATACAAAATGAAAACATTACAATTAGCAGTCTTAGAAGCTAAATTATTGCTTGTGCTTCTACTAGCTCCAAAACTAGTATTAACTGTATCTTTGGAGCTAGTAGTGTTCTCTGCTGCAATCTCTGTGCATCGGAGCTCTTCAATCTTATCCCGCCGTCTCCCTTCCATCATCGGACAACCAGACGCACTGGCATGCGGCACCGCTATATGGTGGACATACCTCCTATTCGGACTAAGCGCTTTGAGTCCACCTTCATTATACGCACCGCAAAGGAGTGGAATACACTGCCGGAGTCTGTTTTTCTCGAAACCTACAACCTGGGTGTCTTCAAGTCTCGTGTGAATAGGTACCTTCTAGGTAAGCGTGCTCGATCTTAGACCATATCTCCGCTCAAATCGTGCGAGATAATGGTCAAACGCGAACCTATACGTGATAAAAAAAAAAAAAAAATCTCTACTTACAAACAACTAAAATTAGTCTAATAGTTAGTGTGTATGTTTGTTCGAGTACATGTGTGTGTGTATGTAATGTAGTGAACGATGTGTTTACTCTCCAATCCTTAATAATTCTTCTGTATCTTTGTAATCTAAAGTTAGATGCCAATGTTTTAATTTGTACTTTACATGGAATTTGTTTAGTGAGACTATGTTGATGAGGTGATCGAGTTTGTTGTATAAATGTGAGCTCATTGTCGGATATTGTTTGCTTGCAAAAGTGGTTCTACATGATAAGGTTGGACATAGTTTTTCTCTTCTTCTATGGAATGAATTGGAGTCAGGTATGGGATAGATTACTTCACAGTGTTTTTTTAAGTGTAGTGCATACAATATATGTCTGTCTTATATTAAGAACCTGACATTCACGATACAATTGGATTGTAGGATACAAGAAGGGTTTGAACGTCATAACTTTCAGAACGGCTCTTTGGGCTCTTTCAAGTGTATATATTAGGATGGTCGTTAAAAATTGAATTTCTTGCGACGCCCCCTAAAAAGCTTCCTTTTAATGAAAAAACACTGGGATTTTTTTTATAATTTTTTCAAGTCAAGACAACACGTGCCTCAAGACGATTCATGTTAATTTTTGGGTAATATCATGTTTTTTTTTCAGGAAACTTCTTCATACTTAGAAGTAATAATTATTTTAAGATTGGAAAAGTTTTAACAATGAAATACCTTCCGTATTATCATTCTCAGTGATGAATTTCAAATTATAGTTTCAGAAAAAGTTTAAAATTCTTCGTGATTCAAGCTTATCTTTAAATTTTTCTTATATTTTTAGTTTTAACTTGAATCGTCTTGAGGCACGTGATGTCTTGATTTGAAAAAATTATAAAAAAATATCAGTGTTTGTTCATTAAAAGGAAGCTTTTTAGGGGGCGTCGCAAAAAAAATAATTTTTAACGACCACCCTAATATATATATATAAGTATAGAATGAACTATACGATTTTTGTACAAGCTTTTATTTAACTTGTAATGGATGTATGTATGTAAGTTCGGGTGGAATCTTATAAGTTAAATTTGACCATGTAAGAATATCTTAGTGAAAGTAAAATTAAAGAATTCTACAATTTGCTTAATTTATAAAATAATTAGAAAATTGAGAGACTGTTGAGATTTTGTGGCCATGGGGACGTGAGGCTTATCAACTGTATCAAGACCTTTCAAGATGATTGAAAGAAGTCTCGCGTGACCAAAGAGCTGGCCTATATTTAGGACAACGGATAAGCGTTGCCATACAACGTGGGAATGCGGCCAGCATTTTGGGAACGCTCCCCATTTTTACAAAAGGTAGTATTTAATTTCTAAGTTTTTGTTTGTATTGTACATACATGTATTTATTATAGCATTTAACTTAGATTACAATCTATAGTAGCTCAAATATGTTATCAATGGAAAAATGAATTCGAAATATTTTTATTATTGGAATTTTGTCAACGAAAACATTTGAATAATTTAATAATAATATTAATGTTTACAAAGGAACCTATTGATCACAACGTTTATTGACTGGAAAATACAAAAAGAAAATCAAAACGTCAGAATCTCGAGAAAATTCCCAATAAGAATATAAATGATCGTGTACTAGCAGAAGGTGATGTCAGGAGCCTTAAGAACAGACGAGCGTGCATGACAAGAGCTATGAATGTCAAAGAAGCAAGTGAGGTGTGTAGGAATAAGCCTGTATGGCGCTCTGTTGTTCGTGCCTACCCCGCAAGGGACCTGGCGTGAAGTTATGTATGTATGTATAAGAATATAAATATAGTTGATTTTATTATAGGATCAGATCCGCCAAATCCCTGTGGGGGAGATTTGTCGTGTGCGAGACAAACTGGTAAACTATTGTTGACTGGCGACAAACTTCTGAGATTTGTTTTTGTTCCCCCAAGTGTAAGTATGTTTTGCGCTGAAACTGTTGACCTCAACGCTTTTGCTTTTGTTCTTATGAATAAAGCTAGCAATGTAACTGAACTGCTCTAATGTTTTAGAATCGTAATTCGTATTAAATTGTAAAGCAATGAATAGTAGTATATAAAAGAAATATAGTAACACATAGAGAGTAAGGAATCGTA
This sequence comes from Dendrolimus punctatus, assembly GCA_012273795.1. Classification (NCBI taxonomy): domain Eukaryota; kingdom Metazoa; phylum Arthropoda; class Insecta; order Lepidoptera; family Lasiocampidae; genus Dendrolimus; species Dendrolimus punctatus. The sequence goes on from CM022550.1 coordinate 15,125,651, forward strand.
CATAGATAAAACATAAATTATAACATTCATATAATTAATAAAACTACAGTTTATCGTAAGAATAAGATTGAATGGCACTTTGTTGTTCGTGCCTACCCCGCAAGGGACCTGGCGTGCAGTTATGCATGTATGTATGTACGGTTTATCGATTTTGAGCGCGTTAATTTATTTGTTTTTTATTATTCCAACGTTTCGGCCACTTTTCAGTAACCATGATAACGGAAGACAAAGATGTCAAGTGTCAATGAGTAATGTTAAAATTTTATTCAGCCTACCGCCAACTTTTTCATTAACAAAAAATTGTCTTCCGTGATCACGGCTAATGAAAAGTGGTAAAAACGTCGGAATGATAAAAATTAAATAAATTACCGCGCTTTTACCGGTTTACCGTTAAAACGGTTTTACCATTAAAACGGTTTTACCGTTAAAAGGCAGTTTAATAAAACTACATAATAATGTATACTAGTCGCGAAAACATAAGAAAATATTATTCATATAATTATAAAATAAGTGTAATAAAAATATATTACCATAAGTTGAACTAAGAATTTAGCATTATATAAAAGAAAGCCATTATAATTCTATAGATATTAATAATGTAAAGTATGTAATAATAACGTAAAATGAACAAAGAAATCTCTCATCCCTGTTCCCCATTGTATTTATTGTAATAAATAAACACAAGAAAGTAAATAAAACAAAAATAATCAGAGACCCTTGCGATAGGGGAGTTTTTATTGCAGGAGTTCAGCAGACAGGCAGACGGCCCACTTGATGTCATATTAAAAATGTGTCTTAAACCTAAGGGGGCTACCTCACCTATCCGCGGTGCCCCCTGCCGTTAGGGAACGAGGCTCTGGCGGTATATATAGATCTCCTGGTCGGCGACGGGCAGCAGCACCTCCGAGGCAAATAGACCGGCACTGCGGTCACCAACCCGCATGCCATGCATGGTAACTAAGGCATTTATCCCTCATAAAAAGCACCACAAAAAACGATCTTGAGTCGGCGAACCCGCTATTTATTCCCGGCTACGGCAGCGGTCGCGGGAACAGTGAGATGAATGGCGATAACAGTCTCCGAGTTACGGGAGGCTCGCTAGAGAAATGCCTACCCATCCGCTTTATACCTTCGAGATGGGAGTGCGACCTATTTCGCACGCGACTACCTCTCATCCCGTGGGGCGAGTTACAAACCACCCCATACAATAAAAGTAAGAAGATGCCGGCAGACAATAGTAGTCACCCGGTGGTTGAAAAGACCAATGAGCTACCGCCTGCCAGGGCCAGCGCAGAGGCTATGCCATTTACCCGTGGCTCTGACATTAAGGCGAAGGACGGAATACAGAGGGGTTTTAGTCGGTGTCCCTTACTGTGGTATGGCAATAGCATTTTTAGTTCTGACTAGAGGTGCTAATACCTCCCCGATCTGGCGATTTCCTCAGTTCACTGCGCTGCTGATGACCCTCAATCGGGTGTCCCAGCGTAAAAAAGGCTGCCAATTCATGAAATTGACCTAGACGACGATTGACCTATAACGGACAGATGATTAAACTGGACAGTGACCTCACAGAACAAAGCAAAATAAGACATAATTAATATTTTCTGTCATTAAGACTTATTAGATCTTGGGACGGTCGGTGGTATGTGACGCTACATTGACGTTGACTAGATTCATAAACCTTGCTAAACCATATTAAAAAGTTGTTTAACAATAATTTAAGCAATGAATTTAACTATCCTTTGCTAGGAATTTTTATATGTGGAACAATAAAATGCCTATTGAAGTTAAGACGTGAGTAAAGACTTTTATGTTTTAAACGGTCTCCATCACGATATCCTTCGGTTTCTTTGCAATAAAATTCTAAAAAAGTAACCCCTAAGTCTCTGTCATTAGCGTGCCTAAATAAAAGCATTCAAAGAAATATTCAAACAGAAAATACGTACCTATATAACATTGAGACACATGGCAATTGTTTTGGAACTGGGGAGTATCCAAAATGCATTTTTTGTGTGTTCCTTGAAAAGTAAATATAAAAAAGATAAAGGTACAAGCAGCTTAAGCCGATGTTAGACAGTTCGTGTCAGCCTTTCAATTTGGGTGAATCAACCAAAGTGTTCCCTGTAAATGTATAATTGAATCATTAAATATCATTTATCACTGTCGTGTCCTTTTAGTTTTGTGCCTTTCATCCAAATTGATCCAATTTGATTAATCACTCTAATACCAGCATTACAAATAATATAAATATTGAAATCTATCTATCTATCTATACTATAATAAATCTGAAAACGGTTCAAGTTTGTACAATGCGTTTAAAAATCTGAAAAATATCAGGGGGTAATTTTCACAAGGGGATTTCGAAAATACAATTTTCAAACTTTTTATCTGTCTGACTGATAGATCATCACGTGAAAACTAATGAACGGAATTAACTGAAACGCGACACAGAGCATGCGTAACTTAGGTTCCTTTTTATCCCAATAAATGACGTCCTTTTCCGGGATAAACGAAAATATTGAGAAAGGTGGTGCTGTGATCGCATTTTTTTGGGAAAGTACAAAACGTATATGAACGAAACTCGACAAAGAGACAGCTTATATCCCGCATTAGTACTTAGGATACTTTTTATCCTAATAAAATATGTATTTTAGATAGAATATATGGATTACTTAAATAGATAGCACTGCAATCGCATGTTTTCACTTTACTAACAAATACCTACGTTTGCATAAGGAACCTGTCATTCGTTGTATTATTACTTCAAATCAGATTGCCTTCGATTCATCTCTATATTTGGTTGGGTAGTTGTCTAGACTATATGGACTTAGTTTCCTTGTTATTATTATTTGTAAAAAACCGAAATAAGTTATGTGTAAGTAAAATAAAGCTACTACTGCCTACAGTTTGACACGTGATGTAGCCCTGAGGCAATCGCTAGAAAATAATATAATTGTTAGAACAATTTTTAAAAAGCGTTAGAGTAATTAATTTGTCGTGATTACTATTCAAGACAAATTAATTACTCTAAGAACTTGTAAAACGTTTCATTGTGTAGTTTTAATGATATCAATCAGCTGTAAAACAACAATTACTTTGTACTGGAACAATTTAAATTATAAAAAAACTGCTTGTGGCACTTGGGGACTGCGCAGCAAAGCTGTTGCAAAGCATTTATTATCAACTTATGTAATTATAATTATTCATTTATTTTGTATTTATGCAGTTTTTTTTTTCTTAGATATTAATTCAAGTTACACTTTTTAAGCTTGGTGACCGATAAGAAAACAATCACCTATGTATACATATATATCTACATGTATACTTACGGGGCGCACATGCAGTGAGTGTGGCATAATAAAGATATGATAGATACCTATACACCCATATACTTTCTCACAAACAGCTGCTTACGTATTCGTCCGATTTCGGAGCAGCTCGTCGTCCATAATTTTCAATACCTCACATACCTCGAGCCGGTACGAGAGCTTGCGGGTCACTCTCTGTTGCCACCGCACGCCTCCGCTAAGCTAGACAATATCTTAAAAAATGTATGTTATTTATAAGTCCAATTTGGACAAATAAGAATGAAGCTTGCCAAAAGTAGCTCCAATATGTGTTTCTTAATGATTACATCGAAGTACTTACTTTTTGACGTGTCATACTGCGTGGGACAAATCACGCTATAGGCTTTTTACCCCAACCAATAACGCTGAAATATTACCCCGAAAGCGTTTCAAACAAATTGCCACGATATCCAATGCTGTCGATGTAAGGTATTGTGGTACAACGAGCTGTGTATAACGCGCAATCGGTGTTGTATAATGTGACAGCATATTATGTTGGTACAGAGTTGATTACGCCGAACATGAACTGACCCCGTTTCGTGTATTTACGGATTTTATTAATCGAAATTTACTTTTGAGTTTGATAAATCGTTTGCTGAGGTTACTTTAGAATAAAATAAAGTCCTAATATATTATCAAAATTTACTGTTAGGAATAAAAAGAAGAGATAACTTCTTATGGGTGGATAAACCGCTTCGTTACGTAACGCGTTACGACGCCAGTCAGTCTGGCTTCCCTTTCTCTCACGCACACGGCACCTGTATGCAGACTCCTCCTTTCTCACTTTAACCCACAACGCTAGCAGTATTTCTAATGTACCTACATATTCAAGAATTGTAACTAAGAATAAAATATATTTTATAATGAATAAAAGATTTTATTAATAAATAACCTTTCCTTACATTATCATATTATTATACATGAAATTTAAGTAATAACTTAAGCTTTTCTCAAGTTAAACATTTTCAATATTAAATAGTTCAACTTAGATTAGTTTAAGTTATCACTTCTGCAGGGCGTCCAGAGACTTGTACGAATTTAATTCATTGTACGAATTTGAACCTTCTACAGATTTATTTAATAAAGAGATAGCTAAAATATATTTATATTAACTTTTAAATGTACTTATTACCCCGTGTAACATTGTAGTGTACCCTTATCATTGGAGTGTTAAACTATGTGTCCGAAAATGAGACAGAATTGCTAAAGCATTCATAATTGTATAAAAGCTTATTTAATTAACCGACTGAGTGACACCTTGACAGATACAGATATATAGCTATTCAACAAACAAACATTACCACTTAACAAACTTATTCGATAATTAATTGGACCCACTTATGCAAAAAATGATTCGACCCACAAACTATTAAAAGTTGGAACGTGTTTGAAAGTCCGAGCATAAAGAATAAATATTCACCGGTTTCTCATTTGTCTACTAAACTTTAAAAAAGTTTGTTGGTAAGTAAATTGGGATGTGACCAACTTGATGGTGAGTGGTTACTGTCTCCCATACATCTGAAGGACCAAGGGAACCGATGTCTTGCCTACCTCGTTAAGACTTTTAAATCATAGAATTAACAAAATATTTATACTGTTTATTATGTCAAAGGAAACTTCGTTTTAATAATACCAGAATAGACAAGAGGTTGTCAGGTGCAGAACCTGAAAGCGAGAATTATTAACAACTCTAATTTAAACAGGTATTATGTGTTGAATAAAACACAGCGTTGCAGCAATGTTCTTGCTGGTGTGCTGAAGACTATATGAATTGACAGCTGAATGATATCTCTCACGGTAAGAAAAGAGATGGCATCCTGGTGAGTGAAAAAGAAAGAAGGTATAAAACCATAGATAAGTTCGTGAATTTTAGACCATAGAGAGTGAATATAAGGCCAGCTTCATAAATGCTTTCTTCTATGTAGGTATATTGTATATTATTATTTAAAAATTAAATAATTTTTAAATTAGATTCACAAAATATTCGAGACGTACGTATGCAGCACCAATGACGTAGCCAACGCGCTGCCAGCCTTTAGAGTAGAGGTAGAAAATAGAGGGTGAGATAGGGAAGATTAGACACAAGAAGAGGAAGTAGGCCATGCTTGCATGTATGGCACGAATAAGTGCGTACTTTGTATAGTAGACGAAGTGTAAATTAACTCCTAATCACCGGCTAGTGGTGCTGTAGTAAAATGAAGATTCCTCGTTTTACAAACGGTAGGACACTCTTAAATGCCTTTCCTTCCTAAAGCTTAAAAGCTCTAGTCTGTTTGCAAGTTGGTCGGATCAAGTGATAATGAGAGATGGAGCGGCTGGTACTGAGGTACCTCAAACCAAAAATGGGAGTCATACTCCATATAGGGATAGACTATGGCTTTGACTTTAGGGATGTTATGCTGTAAACACTTATAAAATTTTGAATTGTAAATGGTACACTACTAAACTACTATAAAGATTTTGTGAAACTAGTTTTATCCGAAATCCTTTATAGTAAGTACGTGGGCGATAGGCTTATCTTGTAATATAATAAGATATTGTTACAACCTAGGTTTCGACAAAAACAAATTCCACTCCTAATCTGTAAAAAACCACATTTTATTACCTGTCGGCATTTGAACTGATTATGATCATTTTATGATCGTCTTCTTTTGTTTACTTATATTTTGGCATACGTACCTAGTTCTTTTGAAGAACAGCCTATTGTTCTATTCTACTCGTCTACGGCCGTTTGCAGGCTGCATAATTAGCCAGGTGTTACGGATTATAAATCCAAGCTAATTATGTCGATTGGCATATTTGCATTTGTACAGTATAAAACGATTGAGTATAGAATGATTGAGAGAGGGGGCAGTTGAGCGACAACGTGGCATGACGTGTGTACAATCGGGAATTACGACCTTTTGCATTACGTTTGGAATTGTTGTGTTCGGTTATATTTGTACCTGTGTTATACGTATTTGTATAGTTTTAATACACTCTATGATAATTCCAAATTTTAATTCGAGTCTTGCAACTCGTAACAATATACTTACATACATAATTTGTATCAATTTGTCGTGGACAATTTTCTTTTCCTAGCCAACTGTACATTTTATCAGGTAGGTAACTCATTAAAAAAGTACCGGAGCGCAATCGAACGATTTCCGTGCCTAGTCCTAATTTAGCTCTTGATTGTATTTGACATAAGACCTACAGCTTAGGTTAATCAATATTCAACCTTAGTCGTCAGATTTATGAGTCTAATTCTCTTAGTGGCCGCGTGGCCGGTTGTGTAAGTGGGACGGATTTGGAGTGATTACTTTGGGGGTAACAGTAAAGGTCAGTTTATGCAATGGTTTTATAAAAAATAAGCTCCTGTGCTTTTTTTATTACAATTTCAGGGCATTACATTTAAATTTATTTTTAGACATTATATTTGCCAGTATACATTTATTTCAAAATAAAGCAAATATGTAAATTAATCTTAATTCAATGTGCTTACTAAAATATTATTTAAGATACGATCAAAATCAGCAGCAATCACGTAACGACAGATTTTAAAAAATATCTATATTGAAGGTAGTATACCTTTTTTTTAATTTATTTTCCAATATGCTTACATTCATATACATTACATTCACATTTGAACTGTGACACAGGAACCTCATGGGTTTATTCGTGCCGCAGGGAGTCGTGTACACTATATTTTTATTTAATAAATAAGAGCAGAGGCGCGTAGGGGTTATCATCATTCTAGTGTTTAGTTCCGATTTGATAATGAAGCCTATGACTATTCATAGAAATTAGAAACACAAGCAAAGATGGTGGAAATCTTCCCACGATACGTTAAACAAATATGTATTTTACAATAATTTTATAAGTTATAACTTATTTTTAAATTTAAAACAAATAGGCTTTATAATGTTATTTTCTTTAACAAAAAGATCAAAGATTTAAAAATAATATGGCAAGATGACAATTTTAGTATTGTTACGAGTTACGAAGGATTCGAATTAAAATGTCGTTGGAATTACTATAGGCTTTATTAGAACTATACAAAAACGTATAACATAGGTACAAATATAATTAGACACTGCCAGTACAAACTGCACGATTCAATAACACACGCAAAGCCTGTCACTATATAACTTGTCGAATGTACACACGTCTTTCTAGTGTCGTAATCGTCGCTTGACTGCCCTACCCCTCCCTTCTCGCATTGTTTTATACTAACTGTACAATACAAAAATCGACCGCGTGGGATGCGGTTTCCGAGAAACCGTAATCTGCACACCTGGTTAACTGTTCCTGCGAACGGCCAACAAAGTCGAAAAGAATGACAATAGGCTATTGTCTAATTGCAAATTTTAAACAAGAAGTAAACAAAAGAACTACGAATGCGGGAAGGGTAATAAACCATGTGCGCATTTCTTTGTCGGTAGTTAACAGTATTATTTCTGAAATAAGTTATTGTAGCACTAAAATTTATTGCTAATATTTATAGTTTCAATAAAACATGAGAAATCAAAGGACTTAAATTGAAATTCATACTCGATATTGCAGCCATAACTTACTGTAATGTAAAGAGCCAATGGACATAATAATATTAGTTCTATCAGTACCAAAATTTCTAGTTATTCTAGTATCAGGAGAGAGAAACACCGAAGTGAAATCCTCTGTGGCCTGCCACACGGGCTCTGTAGAGATCTACACAGTGTCGGTACCTGAGATACTTTGTACGCTCCTGTAAAATTCATCGACAATTTTTATTAGCTGTATCTAAATAAATGTTATTTTATCTATAACTATGTGCTCACCAATCCTACGTCCTACTAATATTATGGGAATGTTTGTAAGTATGAATGTATGTTTGTTACTCTTTAAAGCAAAAACTACTTAATGGATTTTGATGAAACTTTACAATAATATAGCTTACACATCAGAATAACACAAAGGCTATAATTTTTAAAGATCTATCATCATCATCACAATTTTCCATCACCACGCGGGTGAAAGTGCGGGGCGCAGCTAGTTGCTACCATAAATATCTGTCTGCAAGAAAACATCTCATATATTATGGTCACGTTCCTTAGTATTGACAGGTTCATTAGAATTAACGATGACTAGTCACCCCCCTAATTCCCTCTCCAAATACTGCCCAGTGCAGCCAATACTACATTACTAGGCGTATTCCCTGATTAGTAAACATGGCCCTGTCTCGCTGGCGACAATTCGCCCTAATGATTAGCCGGGGCCGCGGAGGCTGCGCGCTTTGATTGTCTCCTGTTTAGGGAGACCCTCGCTCGTTACATTACACATATAAAGTCAAGAAAGTCTTTTTGAACGGAGAGATAGCGAATTTTGTATGGTATCGAGACGTTGTATCTTGGGTTTGAATATATGGAAATAGAACTGCTAACTTCGATTTCACAGCTGATGGAAAGTAATTACCGTCGACTGTAGACTTAATAACGCGCTTCTGGTCTAATCTACGTCTTCACTGCCTTAATAATTAACCGATTATCATAAAGCAAATGGATGTATGTTTGTTAATATAGCTTACACATCAGCATAACATAGGCTATAATTTATAAAGATATAGTGTGAATTATCCAAAATATAACGATTTTCCATTACCACGCAGGCGAGACCGCGGGCGCAGGTAGTGTGAATACTTCTAAACATTAGAAAGGAAAAATACACGTGCCGTGAAAGTAAACAAACCAAAAGTAGGAAAATAAACAAATTATGTGAAAGCAAATTAATAAAATATTCCCTGAAAGACTTTAAGCAATAAAGCCACCTATTGTAGTACCTTATAGTAAGACAATACAGTATGTTGCTCACTAATTTACTGGTGTTTAATAAAGAGCATTGTACTGTACTGTACTGCACTGGAATGCACTGTAGTGCACTGCACTGCATTGTTTTGTGCCGTATCGTAATTTGAATTGAGCATGGTGTTTGTTAGTGCTACAGCAGAGGGTTACTTAGCCACTAAAATGCCCTAGGGGTAACTATAAAGTTCTTAGCATTCCAGGTACTAAACGAAGTAGGAAACGCATCGACTTAGTGCAGCAGATGTGAATTGGCGACGGTAATCACTTGCCATCAAGTACCCATTTGCCTGTTTGCGTACAAGCAACAGAAGACTTGTGTTTCAGCATTAGTGGCCAGGTTGCAGTCTCTCTTTAGAAAGCGGCGGCGCGTACGTAGCACCGTTAATGTTAAAAATGTCTATCGATACGCGGTAACCGCTCTCCATCAGGTGGGCAATCTGCCTGTCTGCTGAACTCATGCAATAAAAAAAAACTTCGTTTAAAAAAACTGACTTCAAAAACTAAAAAGCTAAATAAAATAACTTATTTCTAAAGCTATTATTATTTGTTTTGTTTAATTGTATAATGTATAATAGTATTGTTTAAAGACATATGTAAGAAACTCTTTGACACTACCCGTGATCAGAAGGCTGGCTCATATTGTGCACAACAAATAAGTATTGCTATACAGCGTGGTAATGCAGCCAGCCTTCTGGGCACGCTCCCCGTTGGCAGTGATCTGCTACATAATATATTTTAGTTTCAATGTCTTTTTTTACTACAATAAGTTACTAAAAGACAGGACATAGAGAATTTTTATTAATATATAATATCTAAAGAAACATTCAAAATATAGTAATTTTTATATTTTACTTTACACCGCCTTCAAGATGTTTTCAGATATAATATATTAATAATAATAGTTTAAGAAATAAGTTATTTAATACTTTTTAGTTTGTGAAGTCGGTTTTTTTAATCGAAGTTTTTTTTTATTTGTTACTTTTTAATGTCTAACTATGTATGGGTAGACCAAGGAAAGGTGCCGCGCTCCTTAAAAGATATAGGTCCCAAGAAACGGGAACAAAAAATATTCGTAAAATGAAAACTACTAGGCCAAACTATGTCAAATTTTTTGGGGACTAAATGGCAGCTATTTTGCGTCGAAAAAAAAGAATCACACAAATCGGATAATAAATCTCGGAGTAATCGGTGAACATACATAAAAAAAACAAAAAAGAACCCCACGAATTGAGAACCTCCTCCTTTTTTGAGTTGGTTAAAAAAAATAAACATAAATTAGTAAACATGCAAGTTCATATTCCAAAATAAATATATCCCATCCTATCCCTAATATTCCGGATATTATAATACCTATGGCCTTATTTTATTTTATTTTTTAAACCGTAGTGGAATTTAAATTGTTATTCGATTAAGAATTGGATAGCTATTACTTCCAAGACAGCATTTCAACGCCTCACCCAAAAACTCTAACTTGAATAAAATATCCCGTATTATGTTAACACCTGTCCCATAAGCGAGGTCTCGTGTACTGATTAATTCAGTTAAAGGGACAACCGTTGATCCTGGTAACTTGCTGTTCGACTCAAACAAACACTGTTCGACTTAAACATTTACTTTGAAAGTCTTCGTAATACTGTAGAGAAGTAAGATATGCGTTTAATTTTTTTTATTGCCTGAAGCAGGTAAACAGGCGCATGGCCCACTTGAAGGAAGGTGGTTACCGTCGCCTATGGACGTTTGCAACACCAGAGGCGTTGCCAACGCGTTGCCGGCCTCTGAGAAATTTTATAACGCCCTTCTTAAACGACCCCATGTCGTATAGCGCAGAGGGAAAACCTCGGCGGGAAATTCTCTCCAGATCATTGTTGTACGCGGTATAAACGTTCTAGAGAACCGTTGCGTAGTTGAGCGTGGGAGCTCCAGGAAATGGGGGTGAACATCCCGTCGAGGGCGAGCTGTGCGATTGTAAAAATTAGGTGTTAGCACCAGATCAAAGAGTTCCGAGGAACACTCTCCGTTGTACAGGCGATAGAACACGTAGAGGGACGCAAAGTCTCTCCGAATGCTAAGCGATTCTAAACCGCCTGTTTGGACGCTGGATGGACTCGAGAGGGTCAGTCTGGTAAGCGGGTGCTCCAGCCCATAAGTGTGAGCAGTATTCCATATGCGACCTAACTTGTGCTTTGTAAAGCACAAGTCTTTGCCGCGAGGTGAAATACTGCTTAGAACGCTTTAGCATACCAAGCTTTTTTGAGGCAAGTTTTGCCTTCCAGATGACCCCGAAACTGCACGTCGTTCGTTATATCAATGTGTTGCGGCGGCGCTGGATTTAACGTTAAGCGAACTGTGTCAACTTTGCGGGAAAAGAAGTGTGGACAATTTGGAATGGGAATCGGAACGAGCACGCACTTACCTGGTTAATGGGAATGAAACGCGGCTCCTCTTCTCCACTATCCACTATCACACACACTTTATTATACTTGATATATTTATAGAATTTTATGTGTATTTGTTTTATGTGTTTTAATATTAATTTATTATATATTACAATGGTGGCGCGGAGCGGGTTATTTATAATGTATTTATGTATGCGGGGAGATTTATTTTATAGTATTTTATGATATTTTATTTATATACAAAGCGAGGCGATTTATTTAATTTAATGATATGACAATGAGTGACTGAAGTGACGTGCGAAAGGGGAACGCGCCGTCACATTTCGAGGAAGAATTTAAATATGTCTAAGAAAAGTATTCATAGGTTGAAAGGAGGTTTACATGGCGGTACCATTTCCCCCGGCCTTAAAGGGTTGCCTTTAAAAGAAAGTAAATTTAAATACGAAGGACCAATAAATTAATCAAGCGGGTGAATGTCCAAAGTTAAATGCGGTGAGCGAAATCAAATTTAATGTTTAATTAGCGAATGGCAACCATTATTAAAGTGAGCGGAGTTTAAACTGTATATGCATGAAGCGAGCGAAAAAGTAATGTATAATGAGCGAGCGGGTATTTGTATACATTGAACTTCCAGTACGATACGTCTGATTGTTCAAAGATATTTCCAAATGAGTGGTACAATAGACGTGAGCGAAGAAATAAAATAAACTGAGCGGTTATAAACGAATAAAGCTTGAGCGGGGGACTAATAATATGTCCATTCAATTTAAAAAGGTATGCGGAGCAGAAAATATTCAATTAAAATTCAACTTAATTAACGTATCTCAAGTAGACGAGAGTCAATATAATAAATTAGCGAGCGAAGAACTAATATAATATAGCGTCCTACGCAAACAAACAAACGCGAGCGAGTAACTTAAATTAATAGAGCGTATTCAATAGTTAAAACATCAAGCGAAGAACCAATTATTAAAGTCCAATATAATTATAGTGAATAAGTATAAAAGTATAACTCTACGAGAGCGTACCCTAATAATAAAGGAGCGAGCGCGGCTGTTGGACTAAATAATGCTCAAATACATAACTAATGAAGCGAGCGTGAAACTTTAACTAGCAAAGTCCAAATTAATATAAAAAGAGCGGGAGTGGGACCTAAATAAGCAAGGACCGAAATTAGCTAATAAAGAAGCGGGATCGAGATTGGGACCTAAGCACGCATGGTCCAAAATAAATTTATTTGAGCGGGTGCGGGACCAAGACAGCTAGGCCCGAATTAAAATAAAAAGTGCGATAACAGGGCTTATATTTGTTTGGTCCAAAATAAATTTACAAGTGCGGTGGGGGACCAAAACAAATCAAGGGCAAAATAAACTTATAAGAAGGATTCAAGCACGCTTGGTCGAAATATATATTTACAAGAGCGGGTAGGAGACCAAAGCAAGCATAATCCATAATTAAATAAAGAAGCGGAAAACAATTAAGTAAATAAATGCGAGTATTGAAACTAATCTAATCTAAACAGAGTTTCAAATATTGAAATAAAATAAATATTTCTAATTATTTACATTAAAACTAAAGCGGGACGCTGGTAATGTTTAACCCAAACAAAATATACTTCATAGAGAACTTAAAAATAAAATATTAATCTAAGTTCGAGCACTGAACACAACCAAACGAATTAACGCGTGAACTTCATTCATTGTGAATATTCGGATACACGATATACCGTCTCTCGAAGGTTGTGATGCCTATTACCCTAAAACTAACTAACAATTAAGAAACGATACGGTGAAAATTATTTATAATTAAAAACATTAAATTAATAAAATATTAATCACTCGATCCGAGTAAAGACTTCGGATGAGGCGCGATGCGACAAAGTATTTGACGCAAAGAAAAGTTTAAAATTACGCGGGTCGGCTTAAAACAAGAATTGTATTTGAAAACTCTATGATGACCGGGAATCACACGTAAAACAATGTCAATAGAATGCCTTTTAACTATGACATCGTTCGATGTATTTAAGTTATAAAACGAATGTAAAACGTCATTAGAACAGTGCGCGATATTATATTGATAACTCGAACATAAGAGTATGCGAGTTTTCAAAGAGGTTTTATTTTGTACTAATATAGTAATAGTGCGCGGCGTAAAATATATTAAAACGGGAGAAAATATTTTGCTAATGCAAATTTTGCGATGATAACCATCACGCAAATGATAATATTTAATATTAGGCAGCGAAGCGGTATTCTTCCTAGGATTACAAAATGTCCTAAGAAGGGTTAAGCAAACTTGAGCGAAAAGATTGTTATTTATAAACGATCTATGCGGAATCTTAAACGTAGCGGGACAAATTAAATCGTAGCCTAATACGGTGCGGGTAGCGGGAAAACGTATATTAAAATTACTATATACCGTATTAGGGCCAAAAAAGCACGGGAACAAAGAATATTCAAATAAAGTGGGCGGATCAAACATCGTAATATATGCGAGTGGATAAAATTTATCAAAATGCGAAAGTCTTAAAGCAGCAATATCTTCGAATGTTATATTATATCGAGCATTGACTAACACAGCATTTGGCGGGAGTTTATATTCTTTTGATTTAAAACCACAGTGACGTTTAATCAAACGATTTGATGAAACAGATTTTAATAAAGATTCATCAATAGCCACAGGAACTACTGATGGCGTCAATGTGGCGCGAGAGTAAGTAAGAGCGGAAGATGACAAAGACTTGCTTAGTACAGCTAAAGTCGAAGTATCTGAATAAGACGCGATTTGAGTACAATTTTCAACATCGTGACTATAAGAAGCCATTGATGTAGATATATTAATGAGCGGAAGAGGAACATTCTTATAAGAAAGATCAGGTTTTGATGTAGAAGACTGTGGTACATGTGAAGCATCAAACTGCGTAAGCGACTGTAACGACTTGCTTGGTACAGCTAAAGTCGAAGTGAGTGAATATAACGCGGCGTGCCCATGCTTTTTAACATCGAGACTACAAGAAGCCATTGACATCGATATCTCGTCATTGATGTACGAATCAATGTGTAAATTATTAGGCGAGAGCGGTATAGATTTATAAGGTAAATCGTCATTAATTACTAATGACTGCGGTGAACAAAGAGCATCAGACTGCGTTGAAGACTGCAATATTGAAGTGCTTGATACAGCAATAGGTGATTGTAACGCGGTTGGCCTACTATTTATAACATTATTACAATCTAGTGCGGTGTTATTTGATTGCAGCCTCCTAAGTGCTGCTTTTACCTTGCAAAATAATTGCTCAAAAGGAATCATTGCTTTGTAATCAGGCACGGCGTCTGACACACTCATAAGGAGAACTTCGTTATATTTATTCGCGGTTTCTTTAAATTGTTTGCGAATATCGTCCAAAGTTGCGGCATATGCAAGAAAGTATTGCAGACATTCCGTACTGTTGAAGGCCTGCTGCGATTTTTTATATATTAATTGAAGAACTTGAAATAAGCTATTTTGTCGAGCCTTTAAACCCATTAATTCGACGTTGTCATCAATGTTCAAACTGGACGACATATTGATGACAAACGTAACTCGATTCAAATTAAATGAAAAGAATAAAAAACAAATGCGGTTAATTAACAAATATGTCGCGGAAAATCGATAAAATGATATGGCGAAATGACGCGAGATGAAATATGATTTAATTAATGGTAGATTAAAATATATTTATTTCTATAAATAGAAATAACACTCGGCTAAGGGTTGCCTAAACGTGCGGGTGCGAGTAATTAATATAGCTTAGACAAACACCTATAAGACCGAGGGCGGTGAAAAAAAGGATGCGGGGCGGTAATTTTCCTAGCTCTAAAGCTAGGAAACACACGAATGCGAGAATGCGGTATATGATATGCCTATGGTAGGGCTTTAAATATAGGAAATCCGGCCCGATTACGCCAAAATTACGCGTATCGAGTATCCGGCTCGAAGGACCATTTGTTGCGGCGGCGCTGGATTTAACGTTAAGCGAACTGTGTCAACTTTGCGGGAAAAGAAGTGTGGACAATTTGGAATGGGAATCGGAACGAGCACGCACTTACCTGGTTAATGGGAATGAAACGCGGCTCCTCTTCTCCACTATCCACTATCACACACACTTTATTATACTTGATATATTTATAGAATTTTATGTGTATTTGTTTTATGTGTTTTAATATTAATTTATTATATATTACAATGGTGGCGCGGAGCGGGTTATTTATAATGTATTTATGTATGCGGGGAGATTTATTTTATAGTATTTTATGATATTTTATTTATATACAAAGCGAGGCGATTTATTTAATTTAATGATATGACAATGAGTGACTGAAGTGACGTGCGAAAGGGGAACGCGCCGTCACATTTCGAGGAAGAATTTAAATATGTCTAAGAAAAGTATTCATAGGTTGAAAGGAGGTTTACATGGCGGTACCACAATGCCTAGAGTCCCGATACTTTTGGAGATAGTAAGGGATGTTCCTTAGAACTGTAGCGCAGGGAAAAATGGGATCTTTTTTGTAGAGAATGCGCAGACCTGTATCTTCGTGGGGTGCTTCGTATACTATTCTAATCTTACGATATACATATACAAACTAAAATCTAATATATAAAATTCTCGTGTCACAGTTTTCGTTGCCATACTCCTCCGAAACGGCTTGACCGATTCTCATGAAATTTTGTATCATATTGGGTAGGTCTAAGAATCGGCCAACATCTATTTTTCATCCCCCTAAATGTTAGGGGTAGTCCACCCCTAAATTTTATTTTTTATTTTTTAGACAAAATTTTTAATTACTATTTTTTTATGATACAACATACAAAAATACATACAATCCTCAATTTTCACCCTTCTACGATAAACCCCTATTTTTTACCGGGCAGGACGACGTATGCCGGGACAGCTAGTGAAACTATAAAATCTAGTAGTAGACCGCTGTCAGTTGAAAACGTGCCCCAAAGGCACGGGCCCACATTGCCTCGTTAAATGGCAACAGTAATGCGTTGCCCAAGGTATAAACCAGTCTTTTGCTCACGTGAGACATTCACCAGATGTTTAGCTATGTCTCAGTATAGCTTGTGAGCCTCAGGCCCCATGGTCCCTGGGTCGCAAATATGCAGCCATTTTCAATAGCTGAGTATTTGCGGCGTCTTAGGGCGTCCTGTTGTAAAGTAGCTGTACCGGCAAGCATGCTTGTGGCTGGAAGATGGGACGCTGCCAAAGTAGCGACGCAACGAGTGTCCCGTACTTAGTTAAGTAATAGTTACTTAATCTGGTCGACACCTCAAGACTGGTGACGTCAACTTTTAATCCCATTAATGAGTATGAATGGACTGACGAGCAATTATGTAGTCCCAGATTTTGCCATAAAAAAAATGGAGAATTCAACTGAAAAATGTTTTATCGTCACCAGTGCGAGACTCAAATTAAAATGCCGTTGGAATTACTATAGAATTTATTAGAATTATACAAACACCTATAACACAGATACAAATATAACTGAACACAACCAGTACAAACTGCACGATTCAATAACGCTCGCAAAGTCCGTTACTATATAGCTTAGCGAATGTACAAGTCTTGCTCGTATCGTGATTCTCGCTTGACCGCCTCACCCCTCCGTTCAGGCATTGTTTTATACTAAACTATACATTACAACAATCGACCGCGTGGACTGCATTTACCAAGAAAACGTAATCTGCACATCTGCGGCCATAAACGAGTACAATAACAATAGGATGTTTTTATTAATTACAAATTGTTAAACACAAAATAAACAAAAGAAATCCAAATGCGGGAAAGGTAATAAACTGCAGTTGTGCATTCATTTTGTAGGCGTCTAACATTATTTTTAACCCATTTTCTTAAACAAAAGGAATTTCTGGCGGTTTGAATTTATACAAACATTTTCCATACAAATCAAGACCATTTTAACCACAATTCATTTATAGGAATGATTTTTCAAAAAATAATTTAGGCAATGGATTTTATCGTGAACCTTCAACTCGTTTCAATATTGAAAAAGTCATAAACGTCATTTCCTTGTATGGCGTTTGAGACATTTCGCTTTGGATTGTAAAATAATGGTTTGGCACTTAATAAATCGACTGTTACACGCGACCGGCTTCAAAGTTAATTACAAACAGGTTACAGAAAAAGAACAAAACTGAAATAGAATGACTAAAAGTTGGGAAAATGGAAGAACAATAATAATAATAATAATTTATTTATTCAAAAGACAACACAGTCCACTTATACACAAACACAAAGGAAAAACAGTCCAAGAATTTACACTAATATACAATTTATAATGTTGTTAGTAATTAGTTTTTTTTTCTTATGTTACAATAATTACCTTCTTTAGCAGATGTGTAATTTTATTTTCATGTGTTGACTCTGTTGTGTCTAAAACCTTTTTTTTATTTTTTCATTGCAGGAGTGTAGCAGACAGGCAGACAGCCCACTTGATGGAAAGCGGTTACCATCGCCTATTGACATTTACAACACCAAAGGTGCTACAAATGCGCTCCTGCGCTTTCAAGGGAGGCTGGAACCTGATCACTAATGCCGGAACACAACTCATGGTTAATATAGCGACATACTCTAGACCAGGAGTGGTAGCCATCCAGTCGGGCAAATGCTCTACCACCTGGCCGTGGGTTGTTTTGTCGCCTCTTACGACAGGGCGCCCGGCCGCAGGAAATTGCATTCTTTCTCCGTTCCAGCACGGATAAAAATTTAGCCAAATGCCAGCAGACTATATTTCAATATTCCAATAGAAAGAAAGAATTATTTTATTTAATATAAATTTAATTAAAGGAAAATGTTTTCAATTTTAATACGTGCTAATATACTTTCTTTAATAGTTTGACAAAACATTAAAAAAACAAAAAGAAAAACCTAAATAATTAAATCATACAAAGAGAATATATCTAATGAGGTTCGGCCAGTAACATACCCAAGCTTAGCATTAAGGGCTATTTACATGGAGAGAGTTTATCGCACGTTTTGGGGCGAGAAGTCGTATACTATTTTCGTAACCGATTCTCTTCAAACAATAATCGCATGGACATGTTTACGATGAAGCAAAAAACAAAAACTTCCCTACGAGTATGTCATACGATAATCGTAAGGTAATTATCTCCAAGTGTTTTGTTTACACTACGACAAAAATCGCATGGAGATATTTGCCCACGATTTGTCGACTCGTCTAAACTATATCTCGTATGACATATTCTGTTGTTCATGCGAGTATCGTACAAATCAGTTTGAATGTAATTGTATACTAGACTTGCTATTCAAGCTCGGTGCACTTTTTGTAGTAAATATAAAAACTGTGATGTAGTAACACGAAGAATATTTTTAAATGTCTCTTCATCTTCTATGCAATTTCTCAAACATATTTGAGGCTGTTAAAGTGTTTCTTTCTATCTACTTTATAACCCAACATCTTGTTTTCGCTTTCGTTTAATTAATTCTTGTCTTAAAAGAGCAGATAATATTAAAACACCCCCGTTTACTACACTCATCCACACTTCCTGGACATTTGGAAGTCCTCCACGGTACATGGCGGACGCTCCTTCATGCCATATGTATCCGGATTATGGAATAAACTGCCTCCCGCGGTTTTCCCAGAGCTCTACAATATGGGGCTCTTCAAAAAGGGCGTGAACAAATACCTAAAGTCTCAACGAGGTAGGCAACGCATCGGCTACCCTTGAGTTGCAGATGTCCATGGGCGACGGTAGCCACCTATCACCAGGTGGTCCGTTTGCCAGTCTGCCTACTAGCAAACATAAAAAAACTCATGCTAGCGACTGGCGACTAGCTGAACTCGAAATCGATTCTTGCTTTCATTGCTTTCGACAATCGTAACTTTGAGCCAAAAAACTCTCTCCATGTAAATGGCCCTTTATGCTTATTTTATGATTAATATACAAGGGACCGATCCCAGACCATATTAAATAACGGAAAGTTTATTTTTTGAAATTTACCACGTTAGGAATCGAACCTGGATCCTCTGCGTTCCAGTGAGCTAAGCCAGCAAAGGTTTAGTTAGGTCACTGGACCACAGAAGCAGATTCTAAATTTCATTAATATTATTAAAAAATCTAGATTCTTAAATCAAAACGGAGTTATTCTAATTCTAGCTTTTCATACAATTAACTGATTTCGTTAACCGTTATTTTAGTAAACATTCATAAGATTTGAATCTCGATAAAAACGCTTTTAACTCTGTGGACCTCTATAATCCCTGTTTGCGTGTCGATCTAAAAGATTGTGTAGTTAATACCCAGTTATGATGTGAACCGTTGTTAAGTTTCTCAGTATAAGGCTGTGGTTAGGAACTAAACGGGATTTACAAGCGACTTGTGAAATGAAGCTTTTCTTATTTTCCTTTTTTAATATGTACAGTTTATGAATCGAGCCAGAGACAATTATTCATGAATATTCAAGTATAAAAATTATATCTATAAACACAAGACGCATTGCGTAAGCCAGTCTATTGTAACAGAAGCTTTAATGAAATTGTAAGTTTCTCTAACTGAGATCAAGCAATAGTTTTTGGCAGAATAATAAAGCATTTTTAAATAAACAGACTATATTTTGAACATAAACATTCTTGCTTAAAACCAAACGCTATCCTGCAACTATTGATTATTTTAAATAATAATATTATATTTTTTATTACCAAACCTGTCAAACAGACAAACTATCCGTCTGATAGAATGTTATCACCGTTGCCTGTGACCGTTTGCAACATTTTAACCAAATGTTATATATTCCGTTCCGCTTGGCGCATACATTCTAACTTTAGCCTAAAACGACAGGTCATTTTGGCCGCCTTTGTCGGCTGCAAAATTTGTCCTTTATTTCGTCGAAAACAGCACACAGTATTGTGGTGTTAATTACTTTTGGAGCAGAGACCCAAAATTGTATTAAGTGTCTTGTTTGATGCGGTACAAAAATTAAATTTGTAATCTTATCTGATTATCATTTTGTTTCATGAAATTTATAAATATTAATATTATGCCGTCTGAAATTAAAATATGAAGGAATGAATAATAATATCCGTCTAACCAAAATACTGAACTCGTGCCTCCTCGTTTTTAAATACCTACTATATCAAGTATACACAAACTATGCTTGTATGAGATAGATTGGCGAGTTTCAGATATCGGTAAGATATCTTGATCATATATTGTTACGAGTTTAGAGGGACTCGAATTAAAATGCCGTTAGAATTACTATAGAGTTTATTATAAGTACACAAACACGTATAACACAGGTACAAATATAATCAAACACAACAAATCCAAACGTAATGCAAAAGGTTGTAATTCAATAAAACGCGCAAAGTCCGTCACTACTAAATTCCCGAATGTAAACACATCACGCCAGTATCGTAGTCGTAGCTCACCTGACCTCCTCTCTACTTCAAGCCGTCGTTTTATAAAAATGCAAATACAAATGTATCTTTGCCCGGCAACGTCGCCACAGTTTCCTATCATTAGCTTGTAACACCTGGCTAATGATGCTAATGAACGAGTACAATAGGACAATAGGCTGTTCTCCACAAGAACTTGAAACTTATGCCAATAAATAGGTGAACACAAGAAGACGATCTTAAGGATTACAATTAGTTCAAATGCCGAAAGATAATAAAATGTGCTTCGTAGAATTTGTCTTTGTCGGGGGGCTAAGTTGTAACAATATATTTTCTGATACCGTTAGATGGTGGGTTCCTATATCTTACTAATCAGCCTCTTGCCTTACCATTGGTTGAATTTTGACATTACTTCTATGGAGCTTATGTCAAATTTAGCTGATAGTAATGTTGAATACTCACCATTTATACTGAGGTATATCCGTGCAGGAACGGAGAAAGAATACAATTTCCTACATCCAGGCGGCCTGTCGTAAGAGGCGACAAAACAACTCACAGCCGTGTGAGCTGTGTTTCGGCATTAGTGACCAGGTTCCAGTCTCCCTTAAGAGAGCAGCAGCGCATTTGTACCACCTTTGGTGTTGCAAATGTTCATAGGCGATAGTAACCGCTTTCCATCAAGTGGGCCATCTGCATGTCTGTTGAACTCCTGCAATAAAAAAGGTAGATTGTTTTGTAACTGCTGATTTTCGTTCTCGCCGACATTGCGTGGTGGCAAAAGCAGTCTTCAAGGCACGAGAAGTCAGTCCGGGCGTTTCGCGCTCCGTGCAAGGACCAGAGTTAACGTTTCACTTCTAATATTGAACTTTAACAACAAGCCGTCCTTGTCTTTTGGCTTGAGTGTGCCATAAACGCCAAATGACGACTGTTGCTACCGTGCCTGCTAGGAGTTATCAAGTTGCCCCATTGGAGTTGGATTCTGATGTTAGTGGTGCTTATTACCCCATTGGTTTTTGTGCAGGATTTGGAATACCTCTCACTCCCATATATACCCTTAATTATGACTCGCAGTCCACTATAAAAATACTCGAACCAGGGATGAGCAGTGCGGGATCCGTTATCCAGGGCATCCATTGCACAATTAAGGGAAATGAACGTTAGGAAAGATATAAAAACTGGCCAAGATACCCGTGTGTATGAGATGTTGTAAGGAGAACTAATATTTCAGTTGGGCTATGACGATCAATCAGAGTAAGGAAGTTGTCTTAGAAGTGGCAGGCATAAGATCTTATTCCAACATATTCTAAGTTCGTAAAGCTCATCCGATTGAGGTCTTTGACTGACACCATTCAGCGGACTTCTTGTGTGACAACTCAAAAAGCCACCTTCGACTACACTGTTCACATATCTTACAACAACACATAATTGCTACTCAAAAATTACAAATATACTATATATAGTTCGCCGGGAGATAGCCGTGAGTAAAGTTCGGTCACGCGTTGCGCCGGAATAAAAAATATTTTTGTAGTTTAATATCAAAAATTAATTAAATAACCCGTTATAATGTAATTTTATGTTGTGGTAAAATACTATACAAATAGATAGTTATCTTACATGTAGTGCTTTTGGATAAATATGTTAAATTAAAATTAAATCAAAACTACCCGCTTTTTAAAAATGAGTCAAAATAATAGTTTGGGAGAGGAAAGTGAAGGATTGAATAATCCACATGAGAGAAATATTGTGCATACTGATGTTGATATTCACACATCGCATATTTCGCGTAAGAGCTGAGAATTTGACATGAATAGTATTGACGGAGTAAGTAACAGAAGCGACAGTGTGGCGAGTAAAATAAACTATTTTAAGGATGAATATGAAGCATCTGAAAGTGATGTTTGTTTCACCACTGTCACGAGTAAAGGTAAAAAACGTAAACGTTTGCTAGCATCCCGGGGTTCAGAATTTTTAAAGGCAGGAGAATCTATCCAGGACCTAGAGATCGAGAAGGAGTATACGGAAGTCGCTATAACATATAATGAAGAACTCCCGAAACAAATAAGATTTAGCAAAATGTTGAGAGAAGAAAAAATAACTGACATCGAGAAAATAACATATAAAAGCCCTTATAAAATATTTATTCAATTTAAAAACATTAGTGCAGCGGAAAATTTTCTAGGATGTGATACTTTTAGAGGGAAAGGATGGATTTGTATAAAAACTTATGAACAGGGTTTTTCTTATGGGTTACTAAGAGATATAGATCTTGATTACGGCGAGGACGATATTAAAAAAATATTTGAAAGTAACATTGAAATAGTAAACATTAAACGTCTAGAGAAAAAGGATAAAAAAGAAGGGAAATGAGCTAAATGTGAATCGGTGCGTATATGTTTTAAAGGTGCCATCTTACCGCCTTATATTTATATATATGGAACAAGGACGAAGGTAGAACCGTATATTTTCCCTGTAACACAATGTTCCCTCTGTTGGAAATACGGACATATTAAAAAATACTGTCCGACACAAAAGCAACTATGCCCAAAATGTGGTCAAGATCATGCTTATTGTGATACCACGCAATTCAAATGCGTTAATTGTGGAGGAAATCACATGTCATTAATCAAAAGTAAATGTCCTGCCTTCATGAGGGAAAAAAACATAAGGAAAACAATGGCATCTCACAACTGTACCTATAAAACTGCCATAGTGAAAATGAAAGAAATTAATAGTGTAGAAATGCAAGCGGAAGAGTACCAGGATCATGTACCGTTTCCTTTAGAAGAAGAACATAGTAATGAAAACCTTACGGCCTTATATTCCGATATGGTTAAAAGAAAAAAAAGTGTAACTAAAAGAAATGTCGAAAACCATATTGAAAATGGAGAGAACAATGCCAAAGAAGGTAGTCAGAATAGTACTGATAGTGTCAAGACTGTTGTAGGAAACGAACGCAGAAAGTTGACAGCAAGAAAGGCATTAAAGAAAAATAAACAGAAAACTAATAATACCATGGATAACACTAGGAAAAGCGAAAGTCAAAAAAGTACTAGAAACATAAGAAATAAAAATATTGCAACTACAAGAAGTGAAGAAGAGATGGATACTAGTGAAAAACCTGTCGGATCATTTTTCACGAGTTTAATTTTCTCTGAATGTAACTGGAACGTAAAGGGTAAAGAGTTAATTAAGCTAATACTTAAACTAGTAAAAGAATATTTAAGCAAATACATAAATTTAGAGTACATCATAAATCTAATTACGTCAAACTATGGATAATACAAGAAGAAAAGAAAACCGCCTAATCAACATTTATCAATGGAACGCTAATAGCCTCTTGCCAAAAATAAATGATTTTGAACTACTGTTAATTCAGGAAAAAATTCATATAGCTGCTATAAGCGAATCGTGGTTGTGCCCAGAAAAGATTATAAGAGTAAGTAACTACAATATTGTTAGGGCTGATAGAAGCGATTCCTATGGGGGGCTATGTATCTTAGTGCATAAAAGCATTAAATTTGTAGAAAAAGAATTAACAACAAGCAATACGGGCATTGAGGCCATTGCTATAACAATTTATAATATCCAAGGAATTAAAAATATTATATCAATATATTGTCCGTCTACAGTACGTACTGTTCAAAATGGTTGGAATTCCATATTTGGTCATTCTGGCTTAGAAACCTTGATTTTGGGAGACTTTAATGGTCACCATATTGCTTGGTCATATAAAACAAATAATCGAGGGGAACAAATATATAAGGCTATGCTTGATAATAACTATTGTTGTTTAAATAATGGTGCTACAACACGATTTAAATATGTTAACGGTAATTTGCAAAAATCATCCCCGGACATTTCATTTGCCACTATAGATAACGCTATTAAATTTGACTGGCAGACCACAACAGAATCCCTGGGCAGTGATCACATAATCATTAAAATTACACTTGGCTTCACAAAGACTTCAAACTGTAATAGGAAAAGAAATTTAAAGGAAGCACGATGGGAAGATTATAATCATAGAACAGAAGAAGAATTCAAGAATTTGCAATTCTACAGCAATGCCCAACAGTGCTATGATATATTCATGCAGAAGATAGATTTAGTGGCGGACGAATGCATTCCATGGATAAAAACAAGCCAAGACCCTAAATCAAAGTTTGCTCCAAAACAATACTGGAATTCAACATTATCCAAGGCAGTAGCTGAAAGACGTCTAGCTTTGAGCAAATTTAGGCGAAATCCCACTCCTGAAAATCTTTCGACTTACGAAAATAAAACGCGTGAAGCACTAAAATTAATTAAGTCTGCACGCTCCAAATCTTGGTATGAATTCTGCT
Organism: Dendrolimus punctatus; assembly: GCA_012273795.1. Lineage (NCBI taxonomy): Eukaryota > Metazoa > Arthropoda > Insecta > Lepidoptera > Lasiocampidae > Dendrolimus > Dendrolimus punctatus. Next base: position 15,150,975 of record CM022550.1, read on the forward strand.
CGAGCATTGACTCGGAAACTTCTAGTTCTGACATGTGGAGAAAAATGAGATGGGTTAAAGGAATTCACCAAAATCGTGCTTGTGTAGATCCAGAGAAAGCAAAAAAATTGTTACTATCTTTAACACCTGATACGGTTCGCGAGCAAAGCCCTGTAATAAACAAAGACGATGACAATGTCTTGAATTCACCGATTACCACCGCAGAATTAGAAGTTTCTCTTAAGCATTCTGATACTGCTCCAGGTATTGATAACTTCACTTATTCTATGATTTCACACTTGTCAAATTCTGGAAAACTATATCTTTTGCATATTTATAATCTGATATTGAAATCAGGTTTAGCGCCTAGGCAATGGCAAATTATAAAGATATTACCTATTCCAAAACTCAACAAAAACTCTAATTCGGTGTCATCAATTCGACCTATATCATTAATGTCATGTCCGTGTAAAGTTTTTCATTCAATACTTATGAAGCGTATGGAATGGTTTATAGAAAGCAGAAATTTGTTATCTCCTACAACAGTTGGATTTAGGCGTATGCATTCTGGTTTAGATAATGTAACTAGATTAGTAACCGATATACAGATAGGTTTTTACAATAAAAAGTCTACGTTAGCCTGTTTCATAGATATAGATAATGCATATAATAATATAAGTGTTAAATCTGTAGTTAGTGCGTTAAACAGAATCGGAGTAGGCAGCAATATTTGTAAATATCTATGGAACTTTTTATCTGACAGAAAGCTACAATTAACAAGCGATGATAATCAAATCTTCATAAGACAAACGGATAAAGGGCTAGCGCAAGGTGACCCCCTTTCTCCTCTTCTGTTTAATGTAGCAACTAGAAATATATTTCAACAAAATACATGTACATTTGTGTCACAATACGCTGTCAGGCGCATAAAAATAAGATAATTGAAGCTAGCCAATGTTTGCAAGACGCTATAGATACTTTTGTTAAAGCTCTTTAAGAAATAGGGTTAACAATATCTGATTCTAAAAGTCATGTTTGCCTTTTTAGTTCAATGAGGAGGCAACCAGATTTTAATATAAAAATTAATAACAGGCCTATCAATGTTGTCAAAAAAGTCAAATATCTAGGAATTTGGTTAGATTCTTCCTTGCGATGGGGTGTACATATCAATGAAATTTGTGGAAAAATTTATAAACACTTAAATATTCTTATAGTACTAGCTGGAAGATCACGGGGAGTACATCCTAAGTATTTAAGAAAATTATACATTGCTTTGATCAGGAGTAGAATCGATTACGGCAGCTTCCTGTATGGTAACTGTGCAAAGACACATTTAAGGAAGTTAGATGTATTACAAAATAGGGCTTTAAGAATTTGCGGTGGCTTTATACGAAGCACGCCAATATATATAATGGAATGTGAGTTGTTTATTCCTCCATTATCTGTAAGACGTTACTGGTTGGCTGGTCGATACTGGCTTGAAGTTTCCTCATTTCTTGGGAATCTGTCTGTGTCAGCAATTGAGAGCCTTGCTGTGTTATGTGAGAGCAGCTATTGGAGACATAAAGAAAAGCCCATCTTAATAAATATCTACAATAAATTTAAAGAAAAACAGATACATACATGTCCTCTTTTAGAAATGTTCTCGTTTGGTATTTGGATATCTTATATTGATATTAAGGCATGTATTGAATTTAATGTAAATAAATTTAATGTTGCCAAAAAGAAAATAAATAGTGTGATGCTCAAAAATTACGTGGATGATATGTTGTGTCATAAATATTCGGACTACTGTAAAATTTATACTGATGGATCTAAAACCGAAAATGGAGTAGGCGCTGCCTTTTTTGACTCTCAAAATAATTTGAAAGGTCAATTTACTTTATGTAATGAGGCGAGTATAATGAGAGCTGAATTAACAGCTATTGCAGAAGCTCTTTCTTATGCCGAAGGGGAGGGCTATATGAAAGTAGTTATTTTGACAGACTCCAGGAGCGCTCTACAACATTTGGCTCGTTGTATCTCAGGTATCCAAGGTACACCGATAGCTTATGAAGTAATTAAAGTAATATATAAGTTAATCAATAAAAAAGTAAACGTTAAACTCCAATGGCTCCCTTCACATATAGGCATTACAGGGAATGACGAAGTGGACAGGTTCGCGAAAGACGCTGTAAGCGATGGAATAAACCTTCAATGTATACCCTTTTCTTCGGAACTCTTGCCTGTTCTGAAAAATAACTGTATAGACATGTGGTCAAAACATTTTGAAGCAAACTCTGTTGACAAGGGTATATGGTACAAAACTTTGCAAAATAAGCTTCCAAACAATCCATGGTTTGAGGACACACACTTTTCTCAAGAAATTATTGTTGCAGCTTTTAGGATAAGGTCTGGCCACATTCCAGTTAACAAGTTTTATCACATGATAGGGCAAAAATCTACACCTCTTTGTGAGCACTGTAACATAGTAGAGGATCTCATGCATATTGTTCTGGAATGTGGCCAAACCCAACCAATTAGAAGGACTTTCTTGCCAGACTCGTCAGGAATAAATATTATTCTAAGCAACCCTTTGAGCAAGGAGGCTGGATTATTATTTAAGTTCATTACTAAAATATTTAAAAATAGAGTGAGTTAAAGTTAAGTTTAATGTTATACTTAAGTTTATTTAATATTTAAAAAAATGAAAATTTGCCATCATCTATGAGGCTGATATCGTCACTAGTGACGAAAAGTCTCAATAAAAAATGAAAAAAAAAAACAAAAACAAAAAATATACTATATCCTAATTTAGAACATTTTCGAAAAATAAACCGACTATTCAATTATTTAGTTCACAAACAGGTTCTAATTTGAATATAAAATAATTACACTAACTTAAAAAAAAAAAAGTTAAAATATACTGACTTCTATATAAATTAAAATAATGAAAATTACACACAGTATGTGAGTTCCAAATTGTTGTCAATAATAGAATCTTATCATATACTAATATATAAAGCTGAAAAGTTTGTTTGCTTGAACGCGCTAGTCTCAGGAACTACCGGTCTGATTTAAGAATTCTTTCAGTGTTAGGCTATCTTAATGGGCTATCATTAAGATAGCTCATAGAGATAGAAGGCTATATATCATCACGCTAAGACCAATAGGACCGGAGTACCAATGAAGAACGTTACAAATTCGGGGGGGGGGATTTACCTATTCGACGCGGACGATGTTACGGGCACAAGCTGGTAGAAAATAAAATGTACAAAGTCCTATTTCCGTTTCCGCCAAAAACTTGTCTGAAAATATTTTTTAGGGTTACCATATTCTTACTATAGTGACAGCAATCAGAATTCTTTTGAAATCCTGTGTTCCCTTAAGAATTTTCATAACTTGTTTGTCAGGATCGTAGCAAAGTGGAGATCCATCGCCTCTACCTATGGGAAATAGGCGTGTTGTTGTTGTATGGGAAAATGAATGATCTAACACGATTTTCAAACTTGGTTGCAAACAGTGACATGCTCAGGAGATAAAAATCGTATTAGCTTATACTTTTCATATTCCCTACCTTCCCATAAATAACTACGGGTGTCTATTTTTTGTACCTGTTTTGACACCTGTAGGTGTCTATTGTTTTAGTAAGCGCCATCTGTGTTTATTTAATAGAATTACAAAGGAACGTGCTGTGCTGTAGGGTAATGCTCTAAAATAAGGTTTCTAAAATAACTGTACACGTGACTTTTGCCTACAAACTGATTTGGCAAAAACAGAATCTAAAAAAATATTTGGAAGACGATTTTTGTCACTAGGATTTTATATTACGGCAAGTTCTTCTCTGGAAACGTTAATGACATTAAACGTATGTGTAATATATAGACTATGTTCTATTAAGAGACTCACAACGACCACGTTCACGACCGCGATTTTTCCCGTTCCACTTGCTTGCCGGCATCAAATTCAAAAGTTATTATTAAAAAAAAAACCACTGGGGAACACTTTTTGAAGGTCATACATATAGGTTCAAATTTAATTTTACTTCCTAGTCTTTGTATACCGCTTTGCAAAAATTAAAATTTTGTTGCAATTCATTTTGTCACTTGTCAGTTGAAGATTTTCCACTTGTCCGTTGCCATTCGTTTTTCCACTTGTCCGTTGCGATTCGTTTTTTCACTTATCCGATGCGATTCATTTTTCCACTTGTCCGTTGCGATTCGTTATTCTACTTGTCCGTAGCTATTCATTTTTCCACTTATCTCTTGCCATTCGTTTTTTCATTTGTCCGTTGCGATTCGTTTTTCCACTTATCCGTTGTCATTCCTTTTTCAATTTGTCCGTTGTGAAGGATAAATCATTCAGTAAAAATACTAGCGGCCATATTTTTCTAGGCCACCTACCAAAAATGTATTCCTCCATATATAACTATATATAAAAACTAGATTTTAATTATATAATAAATTAACGTAATCTGACAGACGGATCTCTGTCTAATAAAAATGACGCATCACAAATATTTAATTAAACCCTTAGCTACATTCACATGACCCAGTCACCAACACTAACATTATCCCAGTTGAAGCACATTAGACGAAAATAAAATTAAGATTGTCAGATTTAAATAACCAATGAGATAGGTATTACTAGCTTAGCATTATGTCAGAATTGAAAACTTATTATGCATCGATCGATGAGCTCACTTCCACAGACTAGCTTTGTTCACTTGAGATTTAAAATTCAAAACTAACCTATAATATTTTTAAGAACTTAAAGTTATGCTACTTCCATTCCTGGTGTTGTTACTAAAGTTTTATCGATAAAATGCAGGTTCGATAAAGTTTCGCCGCATCATTCTTATAATTTATTCCGCTCTCGCTGAACCCACCTCGTTAGTACCTTCTTTGAAAGCGTTGTAAGTAGACATAGATTCAACAGAGATGTATATGTTACAGTCAGTGATTAAATAGGTATTATACATAATGACTGGTCATTACATACAATAGCAAATTTGACTAGACAATGTGATATCACTTTATCCGGATATTATTCATAATAGCGGGTCAAAGTTAGCCGAAGTATTAAATTGAATATTTTATTATTGTAGCCTTTGAAGAGTGCTACCAAATATTTGTATTGATCTCTGTTTTTTTTTTAATTTTACTTTATGGCTAGTGAGCTTTAAATTTACTTCATAAATTAAAGTTAAATAACTTTAAAACAATGTTAATTAACGTAGACTTATTATCTATGACAATGTTATTTTAATTCTTAGGCAAATTGAAATATATTTTATAATCTTCACCTATACTTACTTGTTTTATTATATTATCCAAGTCTTCGAAGATATTATATAAAATTGTTAGTTAATGTGATTAATTCTGTTTCAATTATCACTTTATCTAAATTGAGTAGACATTATAAATAATGGCTAGATAATAATATCTGGTTTCCCGGTATTATGACCGGATTTATTACTTTGGCTGTAACATATACACTTTTATACATTCTTGGGTCCAGGTGTAAAAATATGAGAGTGACTTGAAGATTTCTTCTTATTATCTTTTTTATACTTATTTGTTTGGTTTAGTTTAAAGCGTTTCCAAATTATTAATTATTGAAATTCATTGACATAAATCAATTATTATTATTGTGGTAATCAAGAACTTATTTTAGTTGTGACCTTATTTTTGTTTTCTCATTTCCAGAGAGATTTTAGGACTTCTACAAAGATATTGCAAAACGAGTTATTGACTCTTCGGGAGATCAGCGGGCTGGTTCCTAGCGATCCACATAACGTAGCCAGTGTTCTAGGAACCTTGCCCATTGACTTCGATGACCTAGGCTCAGTATTCTACGTATATTTAAGGTATCATAGGTATAATATATAAGTAGCCTTCACTGTACTAGGATATAGTTATAATTCGATTTAGGTTGCCAGGAAGAGATTGCTTTGAGCGACAAGAACGCTTATTGTACTGGTTAGAAAGTATTGTTACGACTTAGTCGCCGACAAAAACAAATTCACACCTGCATACCTGTAAAACACATTTTATTACCTTTCGGCATTTTAACTTCTTTTGTTTACTTTGTGTTTAAGATTTGTGATTAGAAAACAGCCCATTGTTGTATTGTAATATTTTGTGGCAGTCATTAGCCAGGTGATACGGATGTAAAGTACAAACTGATTCTAGAAAATTCAGGCCACGCGACCGGATGGACATTGCATCTGTGCAGTATAAAGCAATGGCCCGATGGAGGGATGAAGCAGTCGAGCGATAATAGCGAGCGGAGCAAGACGTGTGTACTACAATAGGGAATCTTTTAATGACGGACTTAAGGTCTTTTATAGAATTATGACTTTCTGCATTACGTTTGGACTGTGTTATACGTTGTTTGTATAGTTCTAATAAACTCTATAGTAATTCAAACGGCGTAATTTCGAGTCTTGCGACTCGTAACAGTATTATAAATGCCCTATTTTAGATAAATAGATAGATAGATAGATAGATAACTATTTTATTGTTTGTTTAACCTGTTTTTTTATTTAAAAAACAAATAAAAACAAGGCCTGCGATAAAAGCTATCAATAGCTTCAAAACTCCTTGTGGCACTCAGCATTTTTTATTAACTTACGCAATTATAATTATTTATTTATTTTTTATACATGCAGTATTTTTTTTCTTTGATATTAATTCATTTTACACTTTTTGAGCATGGTGACCGATAAGAAAACAAATCACCTATGTATACATATATACCTACATGTATACTTATTGAGGCTGGCATTATAAAGATATGATAGATACCTATACACCTATATAGTTTCTCACAAACAGCTGCTTACGTATTCGTCCGATTTCGGAGCATCTCGTCGTCCATAATTTGCAATACCTGACATACCTAGAACCGCTACGAGAGCTCGCAGGTCACTGTGGCCACCGCACGCCTCCGCTCGCCGCGCCCGCCTCAGGCCTTGTCACCGCACACGGTAGTCAGAGTGGGAGGTGTTAGATTTATTTTCGTTACGGAATTTCTTCATTCGGTCGCCAAAAGCTATACAATAGTTTAATATAATATAATGATACTGAATTTTAAGTTTATACTTAGAATTAATTATTTATACGTCCTATATGAAATAGACGACTATAGGTAATGTGAGTGTTTTGTATAAAATAAAATGTTCATTACACCTGCCCGTAAATCAGGTATCCGTCACCCGTCGGAGATGGATAAATATCTCAAGAGCCGGGAGCCCCTGCGCGGTACAAGCCGGCCTACCTCGCTGCAGATGTACGGCTTAGTTCATACTTACCATATTTACTTTTTTTTATTTAAAAATATTATTATTATGGCTATATCGCTTTGGCTGATTCATCCAAATTGGAAACTGAAATGACCGTTTAAAATCAGCTTAAGAGTGCGCAATAGAGATAACAAACGTCATCTGTTTTAATCGACTTCAAAAAAAGGAGGAGGTTCTCAATTCGTCGGAAACTTTTTTTTTATGTATCTTCACCGATTACTCCAAGATTTATGATCCGATTTATGTGATTCTTTTTTGTTCGACACGTAATAGCTGTCATTTAATACCCTAAAAATTTGAGATAGTTTGGCTCAGTAGTTTTCATTTTATGAACATTTTTTATGAAAAAAATTCCATTTCGTTCTATATGTACACCGATTACTCTGAGATTTATGATCCGATTTACACGATTCTTTTTTTGTTCGACGCGAAATAGCTGCCATTTGGTCCCCCAAAATTTGGACATAGTTTGGTCTAGTAGTTTTCATTTTATGAACATTTTTTATGAAAATTTTTCCATTCCGTTCCATATGTACACCGATTACACTGAGGTTTATGATCCGATTTACGTGATTCTTATTTAGTTTGATGCGGAATAGTTGCCATTTGGTTCCTTAAACTTTTTGTTCCCGTTTCTTGGGACCTATATTTTTTAAGGAGCGCGGCACCTTTCGTAGGTCTTCCTATATCTAGACACTAAAAAGTAACAAATAAAACAAAAAAACTTCGTTTAAAAAAACAGACTGCAAAAAGTATAAAGTAACTTATTTCTAAAGCTATTTTTAATTATAATGTCTTATTTTTAATATTTTTATCTAAAACATCTTGAAGTCGGTGCAAAGTAAAAACATAAAAATTATTATGTTGTCTTTATTTTTTTCGGGATTTTTATCTAAATGGTCATGCCAGTCCTATTAGGCATCATTAAGCTGAAAGTATTTAGGTTAACGGGTTAATTTAAATACAGCGAAATCAATAAAACTATTATAATTCCTTCTAAATATTAACATTAATTTGCTCTCTACATACATATTTTACAAGTGACACGAATATAAAATTGTGTAATGAAATTATAAAATTTAAATAATAAATAATTGCACGTTCTAAAATGTTTATAAACAAACAATATTTTTTTAAAGGTGTTCGACTACCTAAAAACAACATAGTAATCTGATTAACGATAAAACAATAATAATTACCGCTTATTTATGATATATTTCAAATATTTCATTCTTATCAAAAAATAAAATCAAAACGAGGCCTGCCAGTAACCACAGCTTAACAATATACGCATACGGCATTCCCGACTGCGCATGTCTGAGGTTCACTCATTCCGGACTATTTGTTTTGTCGTTACACTATCAAAAACCTTCCGATTGCTACCAAAGTAGCATCTTGTCTCTTAATCTTCGTCTAAAAATATCTTATCTCTTGAAATCTAAGTGTTAGCAGTGTTGATTCATATAGAAGACTCTAAAAAGCGGGAATCAATCACCCATCTGTCAAGTGTTCGCGCCAATACTTGACATTTGTGACGTTCTACTTTCAAATAATTATTTTAATGTGAAAACTTTGATTGACTGTGGTCGGTGAATGCAATAAAGTGCAAAGATTTGAATTTCGAACGCTTGTGTGTGAACTTTTTGAGACTCCGTGCCAATTTTTTTTAAATTAAGAAAAAGTTTTACCTTCCAAAGATGAATATAACGACGACTGACGGTGAGTAAATATCAAATTTTAAAACATCTGCATTGTACGATACTAATTGCATTCGCGATATACGGTTTTAGTATCTGCAATAGATTTTCTACTTTCAACCTTTGGAATTAGATCAAAATTCCTGTGCATAAAATCTCAGTTCTGTGCAAGCGATTTTAATCTATATAACTCATGCAATAAAGTTCGTTTTTTTTTCTTTAAATGTACTCCTTTCAGTGAGTTTGGTGTGCTATTGAGCCTAACGAATATTTGCGTGATTTAAAAGTATTATTTCACACGCGTGGTGTTTTTTATATGGTTTTTAAGTTAATTTCTGTCAGGCGAATTTTACGTTTCTGTTGTTTTAATTAAAATACATTCTTTAGTTCCGACGCGTTACTATATTTCATTTGCTGCAGTCGACCGTTCAATGCCCTACCATCGGTTAAAAATATATATAAGCTTCAAAATTCAACCGCTGGTAGGCCAAGTGTAAGAATAGTAAGTCATAGGAAGCGGCTTCTAGTGATTTGTTGTATTATGTATTACTTTTCGAATCGAAAACAATACCTGTTTAATTAATGCTGGTTATCTCGTCAGCATATTATATTTTAGCGGTGGATTAGCGGGCTACACGTATATGCAACCTAGGTGCACATTTTTCTTACATCGTTTCACCGTAAGTATTAATTTATTAGTATTTATTCAACATATAGCACAAGTAAGCTTTCTAAGGGGACCGGTATCTATTCATGTAGATTACCTGCGTCTTATTAAATTGAAATCAATAAAAATAATTGATAAAATTATCGATTCTACTTCTATAAGCTATATTTACTCCAATGAAAAAAGTATCTCTTCAAGTAGTTTTTCAGTCTCGGGTTACTTTCACACTTCACACTTAATTTCATATATTAATTTCTTACAACTTTAAACCACTCCCGAAAAAACTGAAAAACGGGATTCCCGGGACATAAAGTATCACAGATTTTATGTCAGAGAATTTGCTTTCAATCATGGAAAATATCACAACGTAATCCGTAATTTTTCAACCGGGTTCGCTTTAAACCTCTTCCAAAAAAAATCTCGTGGGATTCCCGGGGGATATAAAGTACCCCAGATTTTAAGTCCGGGACTTCGCTATCGATCAACGAAAACGGCATCGAAATCGGCCCGAAATGGTTTATACGTGAATCCCAAACAAACAGATAAACCCAAAAATATAATTATCGTGAAATTCCCGGGGGATATAAAGTACTCCAGATTTAGAGCCCGGGACTTCGCTATAGATCATAGATCAGAGAAAACCGTAAGGAAATCGGCCCGAGATGGTTTTCATGTGAATCCCAAACAAACACAAAAAAATCTAAAAATGAAAAGAACTAACTACACTGTTATAAATTAATTTCATTACTTTAGCAGAAAATACTGCCTTGCATGTTAACCAAAATTAAAAATTAATTAAGAAATATCATTTTAAGGCTTATGAAGTGTGTAGAAATAGTTGCAAGTACCTAACATTTTCATCCTCCGCTTATCTACAAGCGTTTGTCAAAAAAAATCACCACCTCTAATTTTTATGTTTTTCACGATTTCACTATAGTTTCATGAAGCTACATATCGCATCCTTAAAATTATAGACCTATATAATGTTGAGTCATTGGATTTAAAAATCTATTGCATAAAGAATAAGGTGTAAAATTGAATAACGTGATATTTTCAATTAGGTCTATAATCCTAAGCGTGCGATATATGTACGTACATTACAACATCGTGCTTTTTATCCCGAGAAGGTATAAAAAAACAAAACGGAGAAATTTTAAAAAAATAAGAAAGCATACGTCGAGCCATAGAGACGTGACAAAGGAAAGATTACCTACAATTCAGGCATCTTTGACAGCAATTTGGCCTCACCGATAACCTATGAAGCCAGAATATTGTTTAGATTTAAACTCTTATTCACATAATCAACTTTTGTGAACAATAGCGGAGGTAAATTTATTTAATACATTTTAACTTTTAAAAGAATAACTAAATAATTTATAAAGTATTGTATTTCATTTATAAAGTAATTTTAGTACATAATTTCATTTATAAAATATGTAGTATAAGTATGTCTGTTTAAGTTCTATCTAATAATATGGATCACCTTCATCGCCAGATTAGGTTAAAATATTCCTTAAGTTAGGTTGCCTGGAAGAGATTGCTTTAAGCGATAAGGCCGATTATTGTATTTACCATGACTATTTTGTCATCGTGTATTTGGTGAGCAATAAAGTATTGTCTATTTTATTCTCGCTTCCATACGTGAGCGTAGGTACCAGCACCGCGTTGTGTATGACAAGCTGGGCCTTCTGGCTGAGGTTCTTAGCGCCTAGAAGTTTACCTAACGCTCCATTCACACTATTCCCCAAATTCACTCTTCTTTCTATATATGGGTATGGAATAGAGAGCACGAAAGTAGAGTAAACGCGGTCAAGATGCGAGCACTGCGCAAAATCTGCGGAGTGACGCTCGCGGACCGCGTTCGTAATACCGAAGTAAGAAAGAGAGTTGGTCTGAAAGAGAGTGTCGGGGTGAAGGTAAGGAAGGAATGCTCCGGTGGTTCGGGCATGTGGAAAGAATGTATAATGAAAGAGTGACTAAAAAGATATACAATGCAAAAGTGGATGGATGCAGAAGTCGCGGAAGGCCACGACACACCTTCCATGATCAAATTGATCGTGTACTAGCAGAAGGTGATGTCAGGAGCCTTAAGAACAGAGAGCGTGCATGACAAGAACTATGAATGTCAAAGAAGCAAGTGAGGTGTGTAAGAATAAGCCTAAATGGCGCTCTGTTGTTCGTGCCTACCCCGCAAGGGACCTGGCGTGAAGTTATGTATGTATGTATGTATTTTATTCTAAATAAATAGCCAAAAAATAATCGGCAAATAAACTTACACACTAGGTATATAATTAAAGTTAAATAAACTATGGGTACAACGGACCAATTCCAAACACCCAAACTATAGCAAATCAAGGAAAATTTATTTATGAAATTTACAATTCCAGGATTCAAGCCTGCAACTTCTTGGTTCCATCATCATAAATAAATTTTTTTTTAAATGTGTGTGTATGCAGTTCACACGCAGTAGAAGTGAAACAAAATGTGACAACGGGTGAGAGGATTCTAAATTTCGTGACGTCACACTTCATAATTATATTATATCGTTATAATATACTTAAGATTTAAAACACGAAATTTGTAGTATTAACGAAAAACTTCAAAACATTTCCAACTCTATCTGTATGACTATAGTGTTTAAATCATTAAACACTAGCTGACTCGTGCCTACTTTGCTGGGCATCAGAAAATATGAATCGCAATCAAATATACCCTGTGTCACTTAGGAATAATGTAGCTTTCCACTGGGGAAAGAATGTTCAAAATCGGTTTAGTAGATCCAGAGCTTACCTCCTAAAACCTCTCAAACTCTCTCTTTATAATATTAGTATAGTATAGATAATGCCTTCAATCTATTCTCTCACAGGCTTAGTCCTATAGATTTATGTGTTTATCTCTTTTCAGTGTCGCTTTTACGTTTCAACGAGTTTCAAATCACAACGATTGTAAAGAAGTTTCACTTAAAAAAAAATGCCTATTTATACGGATTTCGTATTTGTCAAACTGAATACGTAACTCCAAACATGAGTCAAGAAATGAAGGGAGGTATTATTGTAGGATGAACCGCAAGAAATGTCGTAGTAAAAATCATAAGTTGCGAACTTTTCTTCTATGAAGTCGGTTAGGGAATAAAGACACTCGTAATAATAATGTCAGCAAAAGTAAAAGCGCTAAAGAAGATCGCATTGCGACAAACAGTTTCCGCATAAGGCACTGTTCAAACCTTGTTAACCGGTCCGGCCTTAATAAAATCTCAACTCTAAAGCAAAGTGATAAGGTCGATTTTGTAAAAGCATTATATGGTCCCGAGTTTGCAGAAAGTTCAATAAGGGCAGTAAAAACTTTTGTTTCATATCAATATTTGAAAATTGTTACAATTTTAAACCGTTTGTTTATGTAAGCTGTTTGATGAAAGGTATTCATAAAACACTTGTAAATATTAATAATGTAAACTAATTGCGTTAGTTTAAATCCATAATATTGTTACAACCTGAATGCCGGCATAAGACATATTCACACCTGCACTTTAACCTTTTCGGAATTTGGACTTTTTTTGTTTACTTTGTGTTAAAAATTTGTAATTAGAAAAACAACCCATTGTGTATTATAATATTTTATGGTAGTCTTTAGCCAGGTGTGATTCTAAGAAATGCGTCTATGCGGCCGAGAGACATATTGTATTTGTGCAGTATAAAGCTATGCCTCAATGGAGAGATCGGCAGTCTAGCGATAGCCACAAACGAAGCAAGACTTTAGTGACGGACTTTGCGCGTGTGATTGAATTATACATTACGTTTGGACTAGTTGTGTATTGTACCTGTATTATACGTGTTTGTAAAGTTCTAATAAATTCTATAGTCATTCCAACAGCATTTTAATTCGAGTCCTATGTAGCTCGTAACATTAATATAATTCCAATCATGACGTGCCAATCATACATATATCATATGAGGTAACCGTTTTATATGCCCTCTCGGCGTGTAATGATAACTGACACGTCTCGGGGCACGTATGGCGCTTACACGTATATAGCTCATACGGTATGACAAGGTAACATAGCGATATATGATCAGGGCTGATTGTTTGGTATCTTTCCCTTTCATCCCTTCGCGGCGTGAGCTTCAATTTTTAAAGTGAAACTCTATACAGAGGGGGTCTTACGATGTTTCGCTCACGAAAAGGTGTCATGGTCACGTGGTCTAATTCTTACATTTTTAAACTCGTGATATCTTTCGAATGGAATGTCCAAATTGAATCATAAAAAAAAGGTATAAAGGTATTGAAGCAGTCTTGAATATGAAGTAAATTATTTTGATAAGGATTAATACCAAGATACAAATAAAGCCTTTTCTAGTGGCGGCATTTTAATTCAAAATTTTAAAATCAAAAAACTCTTATTGTGACATAACTATATTAGTTAGATATATATGGCCTTACTTATAATCGTTTGTTAAATTTTAAGAAACTGCTCAGCAATTGATTAACGAAAATCTTACCAATAAAGTCCTCTTAAGGATAAGAGGTGGTGGTAAAGTAACTCATAAATAACTGAAAAATAACCAACATCGAGAGATAGTTTAAGTGACTGCTAAGAGGCAAGATGGCAAGTTTTATTTGAAACAGCCACTGATTAGAGGCTTACGAGTCTCTTATTTAAGAGATGGCTAATCCTTTCTTAACGAGATTATTATAAGTAAGGCCCATAGTGTTGCGACACTTTTTTTATACATATTTTTACGACCTAAATGTCAATAAAATTCAAATTCACACCTGCATACCTGTACACATTTTATTACCTTTTCGGCATTTGGACTTCTTTTGTTTACTTTGTGTTTGTTTATTTTTTAAATGAATGGGTTCGCGTTTGACCGACATTGCGCCTGATGTCAGGCAGAAATGCAGTCTAAGGTATAGTACGCTTACCCAGAAGATACCTGTTCACGCGAGACTTAAAGACACCTAGATTATATTCTGCAGGAAAAACAGACGACGGTAAAGAGTTCCATTCAGCAGTGCGTATGATAAAAGTGAAACCATAGCGTTTCGTCCGCTTCGTTGCTATTTCCACCATACATCGGTGCCGTGACTGCGTACGTCAGATTAGACGTGTTACGATATCGTGTGATTAGAAGAACAGCCCACTGGTATTGTAATATTTTATGGTAGTCATTAGCCAGGTGTGATTCTAGGAAATTCAGTCCACGCGGTCGAGCAGACATATTTTATTTGTACAGTATAAAGCAATGCCTAAATTGAGAGATTAGGCAGTCAAGCGATAACCACTAGCGCCGCAAGACATGTGTACTACATTCGGTAATCTATTTAGTGACGGACTTTGCGCGTGTTATTTATTACATTTGTACCTGTGTTATACGTATTTGTATATATAATATCAGCCCATAAATGTCCCACTGCTGGGCTCGGGTCTCCCATTAAGGGGGAACGGTCAGTATACCCGCCACGCTTGTCCAAGGCGGTTTGGCAGGTTTGACACATCGGTTATCTCGATGTGCAGGTTGCATCATCGTGGTTTTCCTTCACCGGTTTTAGTACGTGGTAATTGTAACAATATGCACATTAGATCAGAAAACTGACTAAGAGGTGCATGCGTTCCGGTCAGGATCAAACCCGCGCCCTTCGATTTAGGGGCGCGTGCGCTAACCATTACGCTACCACGACTTCTACCTATACATACATACATACGTATTTGTATATTTCTAACAAATTCTATAATAATTTTAATGCGAGTCCTGTAACTCGTAACAATATATAGTTATCGACATTTTGTTGTACAAACCGCTTCCCTTTTATTAGTAGTTTTTAATATTAATTAGCATTAAATGGTTTAATTTAATTCGTATTTACTAAATTAGCGATAGTTTTCGTTCGGTTTAAAATAGCATTATTTTTTTTTGTCGCGTGCCAGTGAGGGTAGATATTGCTTCGAGAGTCACTCGCTGCGCTCGCCGTGTACGGACATAGTTCGAAATCGCTCGTTGTTAAATTCACCTCACAAGAGACTCGTTTCGCATTTTGTGAGAAAATATTCGCAATTGTCGCCAACCAGTGTATCAGTGCTGCATCGTTGTCGCGAGTGAAAATTGATATTACTCGTTTAGAAACAAAATTGTGCTCACGAAGAAAGCAGTCGGCGCCGACCATTGCACTCGAACCCTATCTTTGCAAGGTGAGTTGACCTACTCGTTGTAGTTTTATTCTCACTGGCCAACTTACCGTTCTTCGCATAAATTCGCAATAATACAGTCCGCTTATAATGTTAGTTACAATGTCAGCATCGGGGATTGTACACTTGTACTAGCTGAACCATGTTTGCTTCGCTGGGTATCATTAAAAATACAAATTTTATTTTCAATACATAAGAAACTCCTATCCTATAGCAGTCTTGGTATCGATTTTGATGAACCTAAAGCGGTATCATTATATGTGATATATATAAATTACCAAAAGGAATCGAATTGGCTGTTTAAAAAAACATATCTACTGTATTCTTACTCCAACATAGTGTAGCTTGTTAAAACTAATTTATGTAAACAAATGTCTAAAGTCAAATCAAACGAAAGGGATGATTTTCAACGAAATATGCATATTATTTTCCTTGCATTACTCAATGGCCAGTTCTTATATCTTAACTTACCTCACTATCGGTTGAAATTTGACATAGGTTCCATACAAGTAATGTCAAAATTCAATCGACGGTAAGTGAATGAAAAGTAAGATGTAGGAACCGGCCATAAATTGCGCTAGAAATTTAACCGCAACTAATATTTTGAAATGACGAAATCATTTTATTGTAACTAGACATCTATAAAGTAATTCTAATATCAAAATTACTTTCATCAACCCTCATCTTCCTTTTTTTATGGCTGTTTATGATTTACTCTCTACCTCAACTTTATCATCAACATTAAGGGTCGATTTTTCAAATACCAGATAAAATTTATTCATAGAATAAAATAAAACATGGGAAAATTAAAAATGACTGACTGCTTCATAAATAATACACTGGAATTGATTCGCTTTTGAATTCAGTCAGGTTACAATTTACTCCACTGATAAGTTTTATCTGGTGATTGAAAAATCGGCCCTTATTAATTATTATTAGTTATTAATTCGATTTATACCCCCCATTCTCGTTAACGCACCGCGTAGCAAGCGTAGCGTATTCGTAGTAATAAATACTACGCCGTAGTATTTCGTAGAGTACCTTATTAATGCCTTTTACCCTAAAACGTACTTTAAATCCAAGTAATAAGGCTGTATATTCAATGTACGAAGCATTATACCTTATAATCCTTAAAGTAGTTGAAGAAACATAAGGTAAATGTACGAATTAGCGACCCAGCTTAGCATTAATTGCCAGCGAATTTACAAGGTAAAAACAAGGTGAGGAATGTCAATGTAAATAAAAGGCCTTTCTTAAACTTTCGTGTAATGTTTTAGGTATTTTAACTTATTCTTAATTAATGTTAATCTTTGAGTAGCATACAAGAAGGCTGGGATATGTACAGAGTGATATATTTATACGGTACGGTATTGATTAAATGTTCCGCAGTTTAATGGTATAAACAACATTCACAATAACCTTAATAGCATTAAAATAGTTATTTTTGATACTAGTGTGGTAAGTTGTTTTTAGAAACGAATGTAAATCCAAGACCAAATCGAGGGCTTACCATAATCACGAGTTTGTAAAAACCAACAACCGCACGTGTCCTATAATATTTGTTAACACATTTTGCAAGAAAACAATACAATAAGTAATTTAAAAAAAACATAAAATTTCAATCGGAAAGTCACAACAATCTTTGACGTGTATAATATAAAAATGGCGCGCATTTGCAAACGGCGCCACGTGCGCGTGGCGAAATTTAAAAATAAATCTTTCAACTCATTTTATCATTTAAGACAAGCTAAATCGCTAGCTATATTTAAAACTATGATTAAAAAATACTATCTGTCTTTGGAATATGATATTTAAATTCACTTATAAATATTTATATATTTTGTAGATATGTATTTGTATGGTACGTATATTAAGTATGTATCTATGTAATATATAAAATTTATCCATCTATTAATATATATGTCGCAGAACGGCCTAGTTCTCACGACATCTTTAGTTATTGCAGGTTTAGTGGGCGTTATCAGGATAAAATGCGAGCATAAAACACAATAGCCACGGTTTATACGCTTTTAATTTAGATTTGATCAACATTATGACATAGTTAGACTGAGCAGCGGGTTCAGGGCACCCGCTCATACTTCTAACTTAAAACACTTTCTTTAAAAATACTCTAAGGTCCAACTCGACCTGCTGCCATCAACCCAATGTGCCATAAAAACTCCTCAGTCTACCCAAGTAGATATTACTCAAAGTATAGAGGGCGCGTCTGACCCCGCTCCGCCATATGCTCTGCTCTCATTGGTCGTTTATTAAATTACAATATTCATGACTTTTATTAGGTTAGAACGATCTTGAAGTTATAGAAACATTTAACAAATCTAATTAAATTACATTAAGAATTTTAGAAGTAATTATAATGTAAACAAATGATATTGTGCGTTATACATCCAGTCAACAATACTTCGTCATTTTGTCATAGTCATAGCTTCCCTCCGACATATATATTATTTATTTATTTATTATTAAAATGTAAGTAGTTTGTACTATATGTTACGTATACCATCGCCATTATCATCTAAATTCATTTCTGGGGTTGTCTGGAAGAGATCGCTTTTTAGCGATAAGACCGCCCTTTGTACATAACTAGAATAATTTTAGTCTTAAATTCATGTTTGTATTGGTGTACAATAAAGAGTTACCTATCTATCTATCTATCTATCTCATTTTCTCTGTAGTATAAAAGTGAGACAAGTGTATTGATCAAAATGCTTCCAAGGATGTTTGATTGTCACCTTGTTTATTTTCGTAATGTGAAACTCCTGGGTGGCACTCTTTTTTTCACCCGAGTGCCTATTTGACCGCACGTTCCGTTGTGTGGTGCATTTCTTTGCATTTTCGATGTATACAGGCTTTGTAAACCATCTCGGGACCCACTTGAACACACAAAAAAAATATTCACCTAAATCAGACACATGAAAACTAGTTTAAATGCAGTCACCATTGCCGAAATCATCCAGGAAAGAACCTAACAAATGAATGGCTAGACTGATGTTGTGACCGATGTTTTTTATTGATGAATATCAAACAAAACAAAAATAATAAAAATTGGTCCAGCCGTTCTTGAGTTATAAATGGTGTAACTAAGAGGACTTTGTTTTATATATATCTAGATATATGTTTCCTGTTTTTGATTATAATACTTACGTCATTGTACTGAGTTGGAAGTGCACTTACGTCATTATCCTGAGTTTGGAGTACATCAGAGTGTTACACTTTGGCAATACGACGAACTGTCTTTTAGTATGATAACATGTGTTTTTCTTTACATCAATAAAAATTAAGTTACATAATAAAACAAGATGGAACTTACTATCTATCTCTATCTATATTTCTTCTCTATATAAATATTGTTACATGCCGTCAAAGAAATGCGCACTCCTGCTTGTCGTAAAACGCAGTTTCAACGCATCAAACGCATCTTTCCTGCATTCGGAGTTCTTTTGTTTACTTCGTGTTTATAATTTGCAATTAATAAAAACATCCTATTGTAATCGTACTTGTTTTCTGGCCGTCATTAGTGTCGAATTCAAGTCCTGTGTAGCTCGTAACAATATTATAAACGCGAAAGTTTGTAAGAATGGATGTATGGATGTACGTTTGTTGCTTTTTCACGCAAAACCTAATGAATCAATTTTGATGAAACTTTACAGTAATATAGCTCACACATCAGAATAACACATAAGCTATAATTTATAAAGAGAGTGTGAATTATCCAAATATAACGATTTTCAATCACCACGCGGGTGTAACCGCGGGCACATTTAGTACTAAAATAAATCTGTAAATAGTTCAAGTTTTTACAATGGGTTAAAAAACTTGAGAGGTGTCAAGTGACACCCGGAGGGAACGAAGTTCCTTTCGATTAATTAGTGAAGGAATTGTTATAAAATGTTTTTTTTTAGTTATAAAAATATAATGTAATATAAACTTAATCAGTAGGCTCAATTTCAGTAATAATTGGCTTGTGGTAACTGAAGTAGGAAACACATGTTTGGGAATCTATTTTATTTAAATGTCTTGAAAAAACTGCATCATTGGTAGTATTAATTACTTAATCCGTGCAGGAACGGAGAAAGAATACAATTTCCTGCGGCCCGGCGGCCTGTCGTAAGAGGCGACAAAACAACCCACAGCCAGGTGGTAGGGCATTTGCCCGACTGGATGGCTACCACCCCTGGTCTAGAGTATGTCGCCATAACAACCTTGTGTTGTGTTCCGGCATTAGTGACCAGGTTCCAGGCTCCCTAAAGAGAGCAGCAGCGCATTCGTAGCACCTTTGGTGTTGCAAATGTCCATAGGCGATGGTAACCGCTGTCCATCAAGTGGGCCGTCTGCCTGTCTGCTGATCTCCTGCAATAAAAAAAAAAAAAAAAAGTATTATATTTTGTTGCAGATTTAGTAACTACTTCCGTAAAAGCATAACAAACAAAAAGACAAATATATTTTTATCCCGGAAACTATCCCATTTTTTGGGATAAAAGTATCCTATGTTCATTCTCGGCATCGGTATATATATATATATACATATACATCGCCCACTTCGACCACACCGACCAAATGCACTAAAATGACAAAAATGACAAATCACAAAAAAGTGTCGTTACAACATTTGGTGCGTCGTTACAACTTTTTTGGTTTTAAAATTTTCCGTCTAGCTCGTCGTTCCATAAATCAGGGGGGCTAATTCAGATCACCAGATTCCGAACATACAATTTTTTGAATTTTTGTCTGTCTGTCTGTTAGAGCATCGTGTGAAAACTACTGAACTGATTTAAATGAAATTCGAGATAGAGCTAGCTTATATCCCAGGGCATAACTTAGGATACTCTTATCCCAATGACGTTTCTGTGGAATAGACGAAAGTAGCGGTAAAGATGGCGCTGGAATCGCATTCTTTTTGGAAACTACTGGACGTATATCATTGTAACTTGGTATAATACTAGCTTTTTAACCTATATTAACACTTAGGATATACTTTATCCCGACAAATTACACCGTTTACATACAATGAATTAATTCGCAAAATATATGGCACTGCAATCGCCGTATTCAATTCGCTAACAGATACTTACGTTGTCATGAACAACATCTCGTTCATTGTATTACTTCAAATCAGGTTGGGTGCATTTAGCCTCTAGGTGTCGCTCCGCAGTTGTGTGTAGACTTTAATACACTTAGTTTCTTTGTTATTGTAGGGAACTTAATAACAAGAATCAGTAGATTTAATTTAAAAGTGAATGGATGTAGAAGTCGCGGTAGGCCACAACACACCTTCCATGATCAAATCGATCGTGTACTAGCAGAAGGTAATGTCAGAAGCCTTAAGAACAGACGAGCGTGCGTTGACAAGAGCTATGAATGGCAAAGAAGCAAGTGAGGTGTGTAAGAATAAGCCTAAATGGCGCTCTGTTGTTCGTGCCTACCCCGCAAGGGACCTGGCGTGAAGTTATGTATGTATGTAATTTAAAACACGTAACACAGTGCCGTAAATAGCCTTTTATGCGCCCTATGCGAGCTTCTATAACTGCTTCCTTGTTTTTTAGATATTATAGCTACCTTAGCTAGAGCAATGCTATGTATAGACCTTCTTCATTTCACTAGGATACAAATACGTTCGTGCGCTGCCAAAAGAATGAGCGCGATATTTTATCTAACAGATGTTTTTTGATGATACTGGCGTTTAGGTACGAATGTGTTAGATCGAGCATTACGGGCGCAGAGGGAACTTATCAGGTGCAAGCCGAAGATACCATAGTCCTGCCTGGTCTGGCCATTTTTGCGCCCCCCATAGTCAACGCCCTGTGCCTGGGCACCGGTGGCACTGCCCTATTTATGGCACTGACGTAACATAGAGCTACCAATCAGGGTTTTTCACACGGCGTAGCTGCGGGGTAACTCCAATTTGTAAATATAACAATATACATAGCTGATTTTTTCTGAGACTAGGAGACGCTATATTTTATAGGGTCCCCCAAACCACGGGTCATGTTTCCCGAAACCGCCACGTTATCACTTCATTCGTATATATTTTTATATCTCACTTTATCCTGAGTGTGACCACACTCGAGATACCCAGTGTTGCTATGTTCTTCAAAACCCACAAAATTCCCTATATACCTATATTTTTTTACTATATATATATATATATATATATATATATATATATATATATATATATATATATATATATATATATATATATATATATATATATATATAGTTATTTGTTTATATTCTTCGTAACTTAGCTGTTTACTATCTACCTTGAACTGTTCATCCTTTTTATTTAATTATACCTAGACATAAGTTGTTAAAAGTATCCTCTCAGTCAGATTGCCTGAAAGAGAGCGCTTGTAGCGATACGGCCGTTTTTTTGTTTTACCGTTAAATTATTGTAATTATAACTGATAATTGTTCATTTGGTGATAAACTGTTTTCTATTATATATATAGTACCAATTGGTACTATATTATATTTTTGATTGTTCGTACTACACAGAAATGGATCTAGTTTTAAATATATTTTCATTAATCAGAATTTTAGTCGCTATATGAGTGCGGCCTCCCTGACAGCAATATACGTATTGTTATTATTGTCTTAAATCAACCCACATGGAATTTCCGGGAATGACGTCTTGGCAATTTCCTAAATTCGTGTATATTAAAAGAAAAATGGATTATACAATTCCTAAATTTCCAAGTTTAAAGCCGATTGGCTATATAAATTAGTAAGCGCTTATTTTGATTACACATTTCTTCATGCTCAAACAACATTTATTAAATCGGAACTGAATGGACATTTCTTATATCATGGCAACACTAGAAAAACTGGAGGTAGGCACTCGTGAATATTTGATGAGTGTTCCAAGGTCCATGTCGTAAAATTTGCCGTTTTAGGTTTTTCCTTCTGTGAGTGCGCTTTATTTTGTCCACATATCATGGGAATAGATCCAACAAAACATTTGGAACTTATAAAATACCGCAATGTTGAAGTAGCTTCTAGAATTTTTGGTTTTCATATAATTATAGTCAGATATAAACTATGTTACAATAACAACGTTTATCAGTGTAGGCATTTCCTGAAGCTGGGCGGCCTATTGTAAGAGGCGGCAAAACAAGCCACAGCCAGGTGGTGAGGTATTAACCGCCTGGATGGTTACCACCCTTGGTCTAGGGTAGGCCATCATAACACCCTGCAGTTGAGTGCCGGAATTAGTAGCCAGAGCAGAAAATTGATGTTACAAATGTCCGTAGGCAATGGTAACCGCTTTCCATCAGGTGGGATGAACTCATGCAATAAAAATAAAAAATCTTGAAGGACTATCTGCTCGACACCACTGACAGTTGTAGATGGAACTCTTGGAGTTCTCTTGATATATTTGTATATTAGTGTGCTATCTATATATATAATAAAATTGAAGAGGTCGAATTTCTGTACAATTCTGTACAAATACAGAGAGAGGGGGATGTAAGAAGTGAAATAGAACTAATTTAGATTTTATTCGAACTTATTGTTTGTGTGTTTGTACCGGCTAATCTCAGAAACGACTGGACCGATTTACATGAATTTTTGTATGGTGATAGCTTATATCCCTGGTCAACATATAGGATACTTTTGATCCCGAAAAATTAAAGAGTTCCCGTGGGATAGCTAAAAAGCTTTAATTACTCAAACAGTTTATAACAGACTAAAAGTAATTTTTCTGCAATGTAACACAATAGAAGCGGATATTTTGACAGGGTGTGGTGTCGTTGAGAGAATTTTCATCTTATATATGTAATATATAAAGCTGATAAGTTTCATTCTTTATTTGTTTGCTTGAACACGCTAATCTCAGGAACTGCTGGTCTGATTTGAATTTTTTTTTATTTGGCTATAAACCATCACGCTAAGAGCAAAAGGAGCGGAGCACCAATGAAGAGTGTTTCAAAATCGCGGGGTTTTTTAAAATTACTTTTGTTTTAACTATTCCACGCGAACGAAGACGCGGGCAGAAGCTAGTATTTAATATTGTAATTGTAGTGTAATAAACTTTGACTAATGTTTCAGATTATTATTGTGTTATTCTCGGTTATTCGCTATTGTGTATATATCGTTATCGTACATATTATGTTCTAGTTTTTGCTTATTATGATAAGCAATATAATATTATTAATCACAGTCTTCTAATTAACTGTCACTTACTTTACTATCACGCCCTTTTACCCATACACGGATTTCCACTTGCCACGTTCTGATACACATATGCTTCATTAATCTCCTCATACATACAAGTTATTATATGATGTGCTTTTTATTAGGGACATTTGCGATTTGATCGTGTATGTACGTCGCGTTGTACCGGCATCAACTCTACCAATCACACTGTTGTCATACCTTTGTTTTGTCATTCTCTTTCTATCCATTCTCTCTACAACTACCTTCACAATTTCAACTCTTACAATTACATCTTCTTTCAATCCTCAAAAAAGTTTTTGGAACGAAGTTCCTTATCGCGCGTTATGAAAGGGGGCTAGACGGAAAAAATTAAGACCAAAAGTTGTAACGACACTTTTTGCTATAGTTGTAAGCCGTGCGGCGAGCGCGTTTTTCTCTGTCTGTCTCTCTCTCTCTCTCATAGAAAGCAAGCCAGATATTTTCGTTTCGTCTTTCTATTTCGCATTGAACAGTGTGGTGTCGCGACGATTATTTTTGTTGAGTGTATACAGGTTTTTTGTACATAATAAATAACAAAAAAAGGAACTTCGTTCCATCCGGGTGTCCCTTGACACCTCTCAAGTTTTTATTAGGTATATGTAAGTACCTACACACATTAAAACCTTAGGCAGAGATGATGAATCTTTTCGTAATAAAAATTACTCTAAGAACATTAAACTGAAAACCAACTTTCATTGAAACGGTCATAAAATATTCAGTCTGTTGAAGATTGTCAACTTTACAATTAGGTAGAATACATTAATACCATCCCGGCCGTCCCTCCCTTTTATCTTACTCACTCAGAATATGGAATTACTCAGACGGAGTGAACGACACTGGCTTGCGACACGCGGTATATGTACAAACTATGTATAAAATATGAAAAACCTAGTAATTTAACGTGTGGCTGTGATGTATGCAAGACATGACGTACTGTAGCAAAACGATGGAATACAGTCATAGCCAGGATCTCTAGATTGTGGAGATTTTTTCGCAATCTTGAAAAATAGTACGTTTGAGGAACTTTTGATGAAATAAAAACCTGTCACTGAGTGATAAAATATGTCTTTCTACTTTTTTTAACTCTACGGACTCTAGTTCCGTACCCTTTTTTTTTTCAATTAAATTTAAGAAGTTGTACACGCTTATTTGTTCCTTTGTTGTTGTGTGTGACACGTAATAAATGTATGTGTGTGTTGTAGTGTACCTTAAGATTAACTTATTATATTAATTTATTCTAATTTTAATACTAAACTTATACTAATGTGGAGTGTATGTGTTACAATTGGTGTTGTGAGGAAGTGCATGTGCAGTGTGTGCCTTATGTCTCTAGCTAGCTGTTTATATTATTTTAACTAATGCCATGTGCGTAGTTTTTCCTTTCTGTGTCTGGATTATTCATATTTAGGCACTGTGTGTTTTGGTTTGCTTGTGAAGTATGCGTGAAATGCAATGCGGTGGTAGTGCGCGTTGGTGTGGGTGTGTGTGAATTTTGTTGTTAGTTGTGTGTTTACGACTTTGTCACATGTCTTAATAACTTCGTCCATAATTGCAAAGACAAAACCTTCGGTTTTTCCGAAGAGGTTACCGAATCTTAGCCAGTTTACCGACGTTGACAGGTCTACATGGGGCCCTGTTAAGGCCCGATAAAACCTGCAATGCAGCGCCTTGCTCTTCCATACGTTGATGCGGTCGGAGGCGCTCAGTACTGCCAGATTGCACAAACTCTCGTTAGCCAACGAGGGCGTGGTAAGACCTTTGTCTACTGCCACAACATGCAACTTTATGCAGGCCCTCGTCCATCTTAAGGAAATATACCCTGAGATTGTTCACCTCGCGATTATACAGATCCTTGGCATTTAGAAAGTCTCGGCCTCCACATCTTCGCGAGATGTACAATCTCATTACTGATGAACGTGGGTGATGCATACGATGTTTTGTCAGCAGGCAATGGACTCTTCGATCTAGGGCGTTCAGCTCCGTTTGAGTCCACCTAAGTATGCCAACACGGGCATAACCCAGCTGTTGAAGGCTCTGACCTTATTTCCACCTAAGAGAAGCCTGGTTAAAACCTTCCCCAGGCAAAAGAATTTATTATTATTATTAATGAGAAAAATATTATTATATTATTATCCTAAGAAAGAAACAAAACTTCAATAATCAGGCGATTAATGTTTCTGAACCATTCCGTATTCTATTTCAGTGTGCGATCTACTAAGCCATAGATTAGATAAGAGCGAAGTAACTTGCAAACTTCCTTACCTATCGACAGCAAAGATTATTATCATTGCCTGGCAAAGTTTGCTTTGAGTTTTCTGCCTACCTGTATTTACTTTTAGCAACTTTCTAATATCTGTACGTACTTGAATAACTTCGGGCTTAAAGTTCGTTCGGTTTGCAGTGTAACGGTGTCGTGTATATGTTAAATATACATACATACATAACTCTCGCCAGGTACTTGCGCGGTAGGCACGAACAACAGAGCGCCGTTTAGGCTTATTTTTACATACCTCACTTGCTTCCTTGACATTCATAGCTCTTGTCATGCACGCTCGTCTGTTCTTAAGGCTCCTGACATCACCTTCTGCTAGTACACGATCAATTTGATCATGGAAGGTATGTCGTGGCCTACCGCGACTTCTGCATCTATCCACATTTGCATTGTATATCTGTTTAGTCATTCTTTCATCATACATTCTTTCCACATGCCCGAACCACCGGAGCATTCCTTTTTTTACCTTCACCCCGACACTGTTAAATATACAATAGCTGTTATGAATTATAAATTTCTAATCACCTTGTTTATGGCAAAAAATTTATTCGTGAGATTTTACATTCGTGATATCGATGAGTCTGTGTTATTACTGTTTAAAATTTGACAAACTTTATATCTACTTAAGGCTGATGGCAAGACATTGTAATTTTGAAAATAATGTTGTGTTAAATAATAATGTAATAAAACAATTTGTGTGTAAATGCAGTTCATACTCAGTAGACGTGAAACAAAGTGTGACAAGGGGTGGGAGGAATTCTACATTTTGTGACGTCACATTTCATATAGGTATTATATCATTGTCATATATTTAAGTTTGACAAGAGCTATGAATGTCAAAGAAGCAAGTGAAGTGTGTAAGAATAAGCCTGTATGGCGCTCTGTTGTTCGTGCCTACCCCGCAAGGGACCTGGCGTGAAGTTATGTATGTATGTATATATATATTTAAGCTTTAAAACACGAAATTGGAAGTATTAACGAAAAACTTCAAAATATTTCCAACTCCATCTGTATGAGCATAAAGTTTAAATTATTAAATATAATGTACTCTATTTCATTCTCTTCCAGACTTAGTCCTATAAATTTAAGTGTTTATTTATTTTTAGTGTCGCTTTTTACTTTCATAGAGTTACAAATCACAACGATTCTAAAGAAGTTTCACTTCAGTAATTAAGCTGTCATTAGTAGTAAAAGTGTAATAATATTGGCTAAGCGTGGCTACATGGGGCTTTTAAACAGCACCCCATAAAATTGGTTTGAAGTCACAACCGCGTTGGCAAGGGCAATGGTGTTACAACCATCAACTTCGGTGATATCTCTCCATTAGGCGGGCCGTCTGCTTGTTTACCTTTTAGGCAATAAATTGTATAATTTTCTAACTTATATAACTCGCCTCTGTGTGTGCTGATTCGAAGTTAAAAAAACGGATATTCTGTTGTTGTGTAAATATTTGTTGAATAACAATAAATAAGTAGAGAAATTAGATAGACTCACCCAAAATTCATGTCCAAACACATTGTCCGCCTTTGGCTTCAGAAATATACAGCGTGTTTCAGACCTTACGACAATAAATCAGACCACGTTTTCGTTATGACGTACTCTACCCAAATACAAAAACGAATCAAGGTAGCTTCTTTGGTTTAGCCACAGGACCTCATTTTTCATTTCAGAATTTTACAACAACATGTATCTGTTATTGTGACTAAATCGGTAGGTTAGTGACCAAATGTATCATGTTGCCAGCTCGTCTCTTCATCATTAAATGCGGAAGATGTTCATTCTTACCAAGGTCAGTGAACCAATATTTACAAGATGTTCTGTTTTTATTGTCTTTTTATCGTAATTAATTTGTTCGGAAATTGCTTTTTTTAAATTTTGACATTACGGTTCATTTAATAGTACCAAAAACTTTGTATGGAGTAAGACTGCTAAAATTATGATTTATTGTCATTTGAAATGAAACACGTTGTATATCTTGCACATACCTTGAAACCAGCTCTGTCAATCACTATCACCAAATTCAGTACTTTTCAGGGCGGCCGCTATTTTATATACATTCATTAATTCACTGCACTTGTCTGTTGTCTTAACACCGCAAACGAATCCGACGACACAAATGGCGGCATCTTCCTTTAACCAAAGAGAAATTAGGGGGGACAGATATAGATGAGAGATAAGAGATGTACATACATACCAGTATACAAAAAGTGAAGCAAATATGTATGTATCAAGAATGTGTATTGAAGTTCGAACAAGAGATGGCGGTACCATGACTTAAAAATCATTGTTCAAAATTAAATAATAAATCTCTAAGGTGAAATCTCCATTTAGGCATAAACTCCCAATCTGGCACAATCACCCGATTTATTAGGTACTCGTAACCCTAGAATTTTGAGCGTAATTCGGTTTTGATGGCGTCTACGTAATTATTTAATACCTCGGCTCGTGTAACACTGTTAATCTTAATAAACCTGATACAGTTTAAATGCTTCGCTTGACGGTCGAATGTGGCACTTATGTCGAGATGTGTAGGCCTCCTTTATATGTATTACGATGTGTGTATGATGTAGGACATTTTAGGAGATTGGTGCGCTCTATCTGACTACGTTTCAACACAGCAAAATATCAAGTGCCCACAAATTATTTCAAAAAATTAAAAAACGCCTAGTCGAAACAGCAGGAGGCCGGAAGGCTAGAGCTTACCTCGCTCAAAGGATTGGCCTTCGTATCCAGGGAGGTAATGCTGCCAGCCTTCTAGGTACAATGCCCAACAACATTGGTCTGGACGGGCTTTAATATAGGTTTTTATTTTAACCTGGCTGTATTGTATGTTAGATTTAATGACGAAGTTGTTACGAGAACAATAAAAATGTAATAAAAAGTGCTAACTTCATTTCTTAAAATGCGGCATACAATTTTCGTATATATAAAAATATGTTTGCTATATTTCTTTTATTTATATGCGACAAGTAAGATCATGACTGTCCGTAAGTCTTACATTTTAAACAGTTACAAAATTTTACTACGATTTTAAAAAGTCAGAGTTATGCACCTTTTAACTCAACGTGTATTCATCGCAAACTCTGCTATCGGTAAACACTAGGAAACCTTTTATTGAAACCTCTCATTTATTATCAACTAGCGGCCCAGATGTTGTCGTGCTCTGAAAAAATAAAAATCTAGGACCTGATCCCAGCGCCACCTACCGGTTCCAATTGTGGATTTAAACCATTCGGAGACCAATTCAAACACACAAAAACAAAATCACCAAGATCGGTCCAGGTGATTAGGAGGATTCTAGAACCCGATCTTAACGCCACCTACCGGTTCCAACGGGATAAAAAACCTATGTCCGTCTCCTGGTTCTAAGCTACATCCCCACCAATTTTCAGCCAAATTGCTATAGCCGTTCATGAGTTGTAAATAGTGTAACTAACACAACTTTTATTAAAAAAACATTCATCAAATACTGCTCTGCGCTAGAATCTGAAAGCAGGCAAAACTATTATCAAACAGGAAATATTTTTATAGATCTTCTACAATGGGAACTTGAAAAATACACATGAACTATACGAAATAACAATATTTTTGGTTTATGCTCACACACATTATAATCATATTAATCTTTGATTGACCATTTTATATTATTTTATTTCATCCTTAGTATACAAACCTAACTTTTGTACTATAAACAAGTTATACTTGATTGCTTATTTAGTTATTTATCTCTTGTCATCCTTTCTCTACATGTCCAAACCACCTTAACATTCCTTTCTCAACTCTTGTTATTATATCCTCTTTCAATCCACAACGATACCTTATGATATTATTTTTTTTCATATCATTCAAATTAACTTCACATATACTTCTCAAATCTCTCATTTCACCTTATACTTTCATACATTTCTTTCTCAATCCATTAATTTCTAAAAACATTATTTATAAAATAAACTGTTCTTTTAATTAATTGCCCGTTTAGCTTTCTGAGCGTGCCAATCACTTCAATTGGGATTGTTCACTTTTTTCAATCTAGCTATTTCAAAAACCATTTCGAGGAATAGTGTCCCTAATCATTTCTGTCTAGTTAAAATGCCAAAAAACGTACGATCTTCTTGTATTTTGTAAGAAATGCGTTTGCCCTTTATTTACCCTTACTAAATCCAATCACGTGGGCCGTCAGCCTATTTGCCTGCTTCAGGTGTAAAAAAAAATCTAGCTGTACATTATTTGATTTAAGTTCTGTAACATGGATTTTCCCTAAACCACAAGACCACTTTAAAAAATTTAACGATAACTAAGAAAATAATAATGGTTGAACACGAAAAGTTATAAGCCTAGCGACAAAATACACTAAAATGATCACGATACGTAATGAGTAATGACAGTGATATTTAAATAAGTAGCACAGATTACTATGATTAGATATAGATAAAACTTGCTTTTATTATTTTTGTTTTCTAGGCAAAGAAATCAATGTGAACTTGTGCCTTATGACGTCATCGGAGAAATAACTTTAAAATCGAATTATAAAAAAACGAACGCTTTAAATACAAAAATATTCAAATTAGCATCTTAAAATACCCTATTTTACGTAATAAAAATATAAAATCAGAGGGTAATTTTTTGTGAACAATCCCCATTATAAAATTACATACTATTGAATACAATGTAAGAAAACTTATTTAATCAATTAATTCCTAAGAAATTTATAAAATAAACTTTTCTTTAAATTAATTGCCCGTTTAGCTTTCTGAGCGTGCCAATCACTTCAATTGACGTTATTTACTCAATACCAAAACTTCGGGTAGTAATTGATGAAGTGGCCCAACAAATACTCAAATCAAATTCACTTCGTTAGCAAGTGTTGATAGAGCCAAGGTCTCAAGGCCTGGTCGTTTCGTATAACACTACTTAAACTGGGTTTATCTAAGAATCAAGGTCAAAGTTAATTGAGTGGTGGGACAAGAAGTTTGCAAAGGTCTTGTATAACTGGTACGTTAAAGGCGTGTAAGGCTAGCGAACGACTAACTTCTAGTATAATATATATCTTCCTATCCATCAATTTACTTTATTACTCTCTAAAATAATGCGAATTGTTACGACTCTGGTCCCGACATGGTTGGTTTGTAATCTTTTATGGTAGTCATTAACCAGGTGTCTCGGATTGAAATTACAAACTGGTTTTAGAAAAATTCGGTCCACACGACTGGGCAGACATATTGCATCTGTGCAGTACGAAGCAACGGCTTAAGTGAAGGATGGCAGCTAAACGATAAACAAGACGTGTATACTACAATCGGGAATCTTTTAGTGACGGACTTTGCGCGTTTTATGGAATTACGAATTTCTGCATTACGTTTGGACTTGTTGTGTTTGGTTATATTTGTACCTACGTTATACTTGTTTGTATAATTCTAATATACTCTATAGTAATTCTAACGGCATTTTAATTTGAGCCTCGCGACTGGTTATATAAACGTTACAACATTAAAATTTTAATCAAATCTTTTTTCTAATAGGTAATTTAAATCTGACTTAAAACACTTTTCTTCTAGACTAGAATGTCCCGCAGTGGACGTTGTTTGGCCCGCACATTAATATAGTTCTTGGCGACGTCTGCGTCCAACAGTGGACTGCGAATGGCTCACGACGAGGGAGATGCGTTCCACGCCCCCAATGATCTGGACCCCGTGTGCGCTACACACCCTGCACTATAGGTAAACCCGGTACTGCATTACACAATAACTTACCACACTCGGACAAAATCGAAGAAACTATACCGTAGGAGGCATTTGTCGTTCGTAGGCTATTCAAATTTTACCGCCAATAACGACCAGTACATATCTATACCCTAGTTCATAATCCTATTAATTACATTTTTTGTCAATTTAATTTTATGATTACTTGTGCACTACCGTCTTAACTACACAAACTTTTCTTCTCATAATTAGTAGATTGTGAAGCAGGGGATCGATGGATTTAGTATTCGCAAAAGAAATCGCGTTGAAAATCCTAGTACATTGATATAAAAAAGATATTATTATAAAACTATGCCTCCCTACAGACCAATTATACTAACCGGTATCAAACATAAACGGAACCCTGACTTCTACATAGTTCTGGGCAGTTTACTTTAATAAGATTTTAGGGACGAAACATTCACACGTACTGCTAACGGGCGAAAAGTTAATTGAGTAGATTTAGACACTAGATTCCCATAGATGAAGCCAGCCACTTACCCTAATATTTATGTTCTTATAAAGGATGGAATTATTAACTTTGATCGTGTGGAAGGTAATACTACAAATAAAATATTTATTTATACAGTTATCAGACCAGGAGGCACTGAAACGCCGCAAATATGTGTCTATTGGTAATGGATACATATTTGTGGCTTTGGGGTTGTGGAGGCCTGGAGCTCATCACCTCACCTCTCAACGCGTCTAATTAAGGTCTCGCGTGACCGAAACGCTGGCTTGCACCTATTTTTTTATTTATCGAAAATAAAGTTTAGTTGACATGTTCCTAGTACTATTCTTTTAAACATAAATTTCTAAAGTTATTTTGTGTAATTTAACTCCTCTTAAACCCCTAGGCCTGCGGCTTTGCGACCTGTCGTAAAAGGCAACAAAACAACCCAAGCCAGGTGGTAGGGCATTCGCCCAACTGGATGGCTACAACTGTATATAGAGTATGCCGCAATAGTAACATTGAGGCAGGCAGCACATTGATAGTACATCTGCTAATGTCCATAGGCGATGATAACCATTTTCCATTACGAATGGACCTGTACTTCAGCAATAATAAAAAGAAACGAGTTTTTTTGGCACTCTTTTCCCGACACATTATTCAAATGTTGCTTAAAAGGGCTTTCACCATTCGATATGAGATAGAGAGAGAGGATATTTTATTGCACGCCAAAATATATAGACCATATTTACAATATTTTCTAGGCAATACAATAAGCGGCCTCATCGTTCAAAGCGATCTCTTCCAAGCAACCTAAATGAAAGAATTTTTTATCAGACAATATACGTGGTGCAGGAAAAAGGCAATAGATATATAAAATATCAAAGTAATTTAAGAAATAAATACACAAATACATACATATATTAATTATTATTTAATATGTTTTTATTCCTGCCTCGGGGTGTCTGGAAGAGATCGCTTCTTAGGGATAAGACCGCCCATTGTGCACATGTTGAATATTTTTAGGCTATAAATTCATCTGTGTTTTCTGTAATGGTGTACAATAAAGTGTTATCTATCTATCCTTTATCTACACATAGTCATAATTATGTATACATATAATGAAACTGTAGAGGTCGAATTTCTGTACAATGAAAAAAGAAACCGCTAAAAATCGCGCCAGGGCGATCTAATCAGTGAAATAGAACTAATTTAGATTTTTTTCAATTTTTCGTTTCTGTTTGTCTGTCTGTTTGTACCGGCTAATCTCCGAAACGACTGGACCGATTTAAATGAAATTTTGTATGGGAGTAGCTTATGTCCCTGGTCCACATATAGGATACTTTTGATCCCGAAAAATTGAAGAGTTCCCGTGGGACAGTAAAAAACCGCACCACGCAAACTAAGTCGCGAGCATCAGCTAGTATACAATAATACATTTCAAAATACA
Source organism: Dendrolimus punctatus (assembly GCA_012273795.1). NCBI lineage: Eukaryota > Metazoa > Arthropoda > Insecta > Lepidoptera > Lasiocampidae > Dendrolimus > Dendrolimus punctatus. Next base: position 15,184,915 of record CM022550.1, read on the forward strand.
TAAGTTATAATAAATATATTAACATATTGTACTTGCGGAAAAAATTAAACAGTGTTTTTTGCGCAAAATTTCTAAATGTCGGTAAGGATTTGGCCTCTCTGACAGTAAGAGGCAGCAAATTTCACATATGATATTTATTTATATAATTATTTCAGACTAGCTTCTGCCCGCGACTTCGTCCGTGTGGTGCGGTTTTTTAACGATCCCACGGGACCTCTTTCATTTTTCGGGATCAAAAGTATCCTATATGTTGAACAGGCATATAAGCTATCACCATACAAAATTTCATGTAAATCGGTCCAGTCGTTTCGGAGATTAGCCGGTACAAACAGACAGACAAACAGAGAAACAAACAAACAGAAACAAAAAACAATAATAAAATCTAAATTGGTTCTATTTCACTTCTTAAATCCCTCTGACTCGGTTTTTAGCATTGTTTTTAATTGTACAGAAATTAAACCTCTACAATTTAATTATATGTATAGAGTGTGTTAATCAGACATATATAGCAACTTGTGGACAAAATTAAATAGTGTTTTTTGCGCAAATTTCTAAATGTTGGTAAGGATTTGGCCTCTGACAGTAAGAGGCAGCAAATTTCACACACGATATATATTTATTTATATAATTACTAGCTGACGTCGTCCTGCCCGGTAAAAAATAGGGGTTGGTCGTAGAGGGTTGAAAATTTAGGGTTGTATGTGTTAGCGACGCATTATAATATTTAGTGAATATAATATTTATTTATTATAAATAAATGGCGAAGACGGGCGGCAGAGGGCGTGCGTAGGACACCAGAGGGGGTTGAGCAGGGTGCGGGGGTGGGTGGCGTCGATCGTCGCCCGCGCATCCATATGGGAGTCTGCGTTCCGCGTCGCGCTGTGCTTTATGTGCCTACGTACGTTCGGCTGCCGCTAGTTTTTGGCCAAAAAATATTTTCCTTTTTTATTTGTACGATCTACAAAGTGGTCCTTCGAGCCGGATCATTATGTATAGAACGCCTTCAGCCCAAAAAATGGTCCAAACAAGGAGAAACGCGAGTGTAAAAGACGAAATTAATTTACCAAAAGTACCGTCAGCTACTGCGAAAAATATTGTAACTGTCGATGTGCACAGCAGGCCGTTGGATAGTGGAAGCATAAAGTCGGAGATACCTGTGGGTAATAAAATGAATGTCTCACGACAATGTGCTTCACTGTCTAGAAAATCGTCTTCTTCAATAGAGGCACGTAGAAAAAGGCTTGAATTACAAGCCGCAGAGGCAAAAGCGCGAATTGATATGGATTTAATTGAAAAACGGTTAGCCGCAGATATCGCAGATTTGGAAGATGAAAAATACAGTTCACACTCAGAGGGAAGAAACCACTCTCAACACGATAATGTGGAAGAATGGCTAGAACGGAGCCAGCACGAACTGGAGGCCCAAGCTGACCCACGAGATGGTATAAAAACGGGACAGCTGGACCAGCCGCTGCCACCGCCTGTACCCCAGGCAACAGGCACCGACTACAAAGATGGGACAGTTCATATATTGGCTTCCGCGCTGAAAGACCTTGCCGCCGCTTCCAGCAGTAATAATTCAAACGCCCAGATGCTCAGCCGCTTATGTACACCAAGGGACCTGCCGGCGTATTCCGGTGATCCACTTGAATGGTTGCAGTTCAAGCAAGCGTTCGAAGAATCGACGAGAGTCTGTAACTTCAGCGACCAAGAAAATTTATGGAGGCTAAGAAAGTGTTTGCTTGGTCCAGCAAAAGACACTGTGACGGCTTTGCTAATAAGTGCAACGTCACCTACAGTTGTGATGTCTACTCTGGAGCTGCAGTTTGGAAATCCGGACATAATCATAATGAAAATCATGTATGAGATTAAAAAGCTTCCACCTGTATCTCCAGAATATCACAAAGATATCATTTCATTCTCAATAAAGGTTAAAAATTACGTTGCCGCTGTTCTTGCAATTGGTCAAGAAGAGTACCTGAAAGGAACAAATGTAACATCAATAATTCTGTCTAAATTGCCAACGGTATTAATTTCAAAATGGGCAGATTATAGTTTTAAATTAATACAAGAAGGTAGTAAGCCAAAATTAATTTTGTTGTCTGAGTTTTTGAACGAAGAGGCCATTAAAATATCAAAAACGTCAGTAAATATTTCATATTACAATCCCAGTGACTATAAACGTAAACTAAGTAACTATAATATCGCGAATCGTACGCACACAGTGTTGGTGCAAAACAGTGGTGAAAGTGAGAAGTGCCGTTATTGTCGCGCGTCTTGTCACAACTTACCGGACTGTAAGAAGTTTAAAAAAGCGTTACAAAAGGACAAGTGGCAGTTTGTGAAACGGGCAGGTTTGTGTTATAGGTGTTTGGTGTCACGTCATAATCGAGAATCGTGTTCAGCACCCATGTGCGACAAGGATAATTGTGGACAGTCGCATCATAGGTTGCTGCATTATGTGTACGCGCCCAAACAACAAACCGGTTTGCAACTTAGTGAAAACACACCTGTGCCTTTGAACGTCCGCTCGGACGAATCGCGAAATGAAACTGTTATGCACGTGCAAATGAAAAATCGGAAAGTGTTGTTAAAAACAGTGCCAATATGTGTTCACGGACCTAATGGTGTAATAAATACTGTGGCATTATTGGATGACGGATCTACGGTGTCAATAGTAAGTGAGAATCTTGTAAAGCGTCTAGGAGTGCACGGATGTAAACAAACATTACGTGTACGAGGCGCCTGGGAATGCAGCGATCTGGTATGTAATAGTGAATTAGTCAATTTAACTATATCTAATATAGAAGGGACAATGTTTAACTTGCAACTACGTAGTACTAATGGACTTAACTTACCTTCTCAATGTGTATCTTTAGATGAACTTTTGTGTAGTGAAATTTTGAAAATATAAGACAATTATTGTGTAACGGACTGTGTAAACCTGAAATACTAATTGGTCAGGACAATTATAATTTATTAGTGCCATTACAAATCACACAAGGCACACCAAATGGACCATACCTGACGCGTACTCCGTTGGGATGGTGTGTGCATGGTTGTGTATCCACATTGCAGGAAGGGCCTCACTCTATGCTCTTCTTGTCAGGCTCAGGTGTCGACGGGGATTCACGAGAATCTGAAAAAGAATCCTTACATGATTTACATGAAACCGTACGGCAATCCTTCTCCATTGAAGCCATGGGTGTCTCCGGGAAGCCGCGCCAGAACTCTGAGCATGTGAAAGCCATTGAACATCTCGAGCGTACGTCCATGTTGAAGGATGGCAGATGGCACGTAGGCTTGCCATGGAAAGACAGCTCCTGTAAAATTCCAGAGTCATTTAAAAATGCATGCAATAGGCTGAAGGGCGTGGAGAAAAAGTGCAAAGCAAACCCGAGTTATGCAGTGAGATACACAGAGAGAATAAACCATCTCCTGGAAAATGATTACGCATACGAGCTTAAAGATGATAAGGTCACTTCAAAGACATGGTATCTCCCACATTTTGGCGTTGATAACCCAAATAAAAATAAGCTACGTCTGGTCTTTGATGCAGCCGCTAAGAGCAATGGGTACTCCCTTAACGATTACTTAATGACGGGACCTGACCTACTTACATCACTATACGGAATTATGTTGAGATTTCGAGAAAATAAAATAGCCGTGACGGGAGACATCCGCGATATGTTTTTACGTATAAAAATTATACCCGAGGACCAACAAACTTTACGCTTCTTATGGAAACGTCCCGGGGGCTCACAGGGTGATGTTAAAACATATGCAATGTCATCACTTATATTTGGCGCGAATTGTTCCCCATTCATTGCACAATTCATAAAAAACAAAAACGCTAAGCTGTACGAGTCATTGAAACCCCGAGCGGTGCAAGCAGTTTGTAAACAACACTACGCTGACGATTATATAGACAGTTTGGAAGATAGCACTACAGCAATACAATTAATAAAAGATATAGCACATATACACAAACAAGGTGGATTTGAAATAAGGAATTGGACAAGCAACTGTGAGGAAGTATTAAATAGTTTGCCAAAACAGACCTTATGTTCAAATGCTGTAAGGTTCAAAGTTGGACAACAAGATGTGGGTGAACGGACACTTGGACTTATTTGGTACCCAAAAGATGATGAACTAGGATTTGATGTTTCCTTTAAACGTATCCCGGAAAATATAATTAATGGACAGAAACGCCCTACCAAGCGAGAAATGTTACGTTTAATTATGTCTATATTTGATATCTACGGATTTTTATCTCCATTTACGGTGAAAGCAAAAATAATGCTTCAAGAAATATGGAAAACAAACCTAGATTGGGACGATGAAATACCGGACACCGTGCATGCAAAATGGACAAATTGGTTGCAACAATTAAAGTATATAAACAATGTTCGCCTGCCGCGCTGTTACCATGCGAGTGTTACAGGGAGCGAGATGGCAGTAGTTGCACAGAATAGTGAGAGGCCGAGCGGACACCGATCGAGCACGACTGTCACCGAAAATCGACACAACGTAAGCGCATACGCTTCAAGTCATGGCTTATATACAAACCTACAGCTGCACATATTTTGCGATGCATCAACTCAAGCGATGTGCGCCGTAGCATATTGGCGTTGGGTAAATACAGCGGGAAAAATACAAATTGCGTTTATTTCAAGCAAATGCAGAGTAGCACCTATTAAACACACTTCAGTGCCCCGCTTGGAACTACAGGCCGCAGTTTTAGGCGCAAGATTAGCTGAGACTGTTGTGAAGGAACACAAAATTGGTCCACATGAAAAATATTATTAGAGTGACTCATCTACAGTGTTGCATTGGATAAGAAATCATGCACGCGATTATAAACCTTATGTTGCGCATAGACTAGGTGAAATAGATGAGTTGTCGTCTACTACGGATTGGCATTATATACCTACCAGTATGAACGTCGCCGACATCGCCACCCGAGACAGTTGCGACGTAAAAATCCTGCAAAATGAATGGTTATACGGCCCCGAGTTTTTATATCGAGAAAGCCATACCTGGCCCGAGGATATTCCTGGGGAAGTTTGTAGTGAGATTCTGGAACGGGTGACTCTTCTGTGCGACTCTTCACCATCAATACCCGATGCTGAAAGATTTTCATCGTGGTTACGTTTGCTGAAAACCACCTGTGTGGTACTGTCATTCATAGATAAGTGTAAGAAACTTTCAGGTGATATTGATGGCGACATGATGAGGAGGGCAGAGCGCCTATTGATTGTGTACTCGCAGAGTCAGTCATTCGCTGAAGACTTGCAGCACCTGAAAAAGAAGAAAAGATTAGAAAGTAAAAGTAAACTACTTACCTTATCTCCATATCTTGATGAGTATGGAATTCTTCGAGTCGGTGGCCGCATCGACTCCGCCTTGGGAATATCGTCTGAAACAAAAAATCCAGTTATACTAGATGGTAGAAACCATATTACTAAATTAATAGTGCGATACTACCATGTGAAGGCTGCTCATGGGAACCGGGAAACTGTTGTAAATAACCTAAAACAAAAATACTGGGTTATACGGATGAGGCCAACAATAAAGCATATCACTTCACAATGTATGTATTGTAGAATAAAAAAGACTCGACCACAACCGCCAAGGATGGGCGACTTACCGAGTGCAAGGATGGCGCATCATCAGAGGCCATTCACGTACTGTGGAGTGGACCTATTTGGACCTATGGAGGTAGCTGTGGGCCGTCGACAAGAAAGGAGGTATGGGGTATTATTTACCTGTATGACCATAAGAGCGATACACATAGAACTTGTGTCAGATTTGAGTACGGACGCCTTTATAATGGCATTACGACGGATGGCTGCCAGGCGAGGCTGGCCGCAGTACTTGTACTCCGACAATGGCACAAATCTAAGGGGCGCTGACAACGAGCTGAAAAGATCAGTTAAACAGTTAGATGAGGCCGTGCTGAAACAAGAGGCTGCTAACTACCACACCACGTGGATCTTCTCTCCCCCTGCAAGCCCGCATTGGGGTGGGGCGTGGGAAAGACTGATTCGCAGCGTCAAGGAATCGTTGAAAGTCGTACTGAAAGAAAGAGCACCGCGTGATGAAGTCTTGACTACCCTGATGGCGGAAGTGGAACAGATGGTCAACAGCCGGCCCTTAACTCATGTGAGTGTTGAACCACACACTGACGAGTCGCTCACGCCGAATCATTTTCTTCTCCACTCTTCTTCAAACTCACCTTGCATCGGCGTGTTTGATGAATCAGATACATACTTACGCAAGCAGTGGAGAATATCTCAGAGGTTATCGGACTTATTCTGGAAGCGGTGGGTTCGAGAGGTGCTACCAGATATGCGTCCACGTACCAAATGGCAGCAAGATCACAGGCCCTTACAAGTGGGAGACCTTGTACTTATTGTGGATCCTAATTCCCCACGTAACGTCTGGCCTCGGGGAAAGATTGAGAAAGTGATGCCTGGACAAGACGGACGTGTAAGAGTTGTAGACGTTAGAACGAAATCAGGGTTGTTGCAGCGGTCAGCAACACGCGTCGCTTTGATACCGACGGAAAATGAGTGCGTTCGCACTGGGGTGGGGTGTGTTAGCGACGCATTATAATATTTAGTGAATATAATATTTATTTATTATAAATAAATGGCGAAGACGGGCGGCAGAGGGCGTGCGTAGGACACCAGAGGGGGTTGAGCAGGGTGCGGGGGTGGGTGGCGTCGATCGTCGCCCGCGCATCCATATGGGAGTCTGCGTTCCGCGTCGCGCTGTGCTTTATGTGCCTACGTACGTTCGGCTGCCGCTAGTTTTTGGCCAAAAAATATTTTCCTTTTTTATTTGTACGATCTACAGTATGTATTTTTTAATGCTGTATCATAAAAAAATAGAAATTAAAAATTTTGTTTAAAAAATAAATAAAAAAATTTAGGGCTGGACTACCCCTAACAATTAGGGGGATGAAAAATAGATGTTGGCCGATTCTCATAGATACCGGATAAGCACAAAAAATTTCATCAAAATCGGTCAAGCCGTTTCGGAGGAGTATGGCAACGAAAACTGTGACACGAGAATTTTATATATTAGATTTCAGATATGTTCTTGTATAACTTTTCGCAATTATATATTTCGAAAAACGAGAAACTGCTATCTATATAATGATGTACATAGATAACGTTCACAGTCATATGTGATAAGTCAGTTCATCCCTTACAACTCGACACCTTATATCTGATAAGGGCTAGTACAATCATCCGTAAGGTCGTAAACCCTGTCTGGAGGTCGGCTGTGCCTCAATCAAACCGGTCCCTATATCCTGCTGGTCCTAGATTTGATGGTACGATAGATGGCTGATCCCAAGGGTCGTAGGGTGTGTTGTAAAACAAAAACGTATACAGTTCTCTTGTTGATGGGGTTACATTTTATTTTGGTTAAGTTTTTGGCGTATTTTCGATCAAGAATAGTTGGTAAAGTTGAATTTAAAAGTACATGAGACAAATTATTTAGCTAAGTTTCCGCGACTTGCATACATAATAAACTACGTTTTAACGGTTTTGTGCGCGGTAATTTGATTTTTGTTATTCCGACGTTTCGGCCACTGAAAAGTAAATGTATGTAATTACAAGTAATTTTTTTTTAAAGTACAAGCTAATTCTAGGAAATTGTGTTTACGTTGTCGGGCGGGCACATTTGCATTTGTGGAGTATAAAACGAAGGCTTGATTAAGAGAGGGGGTAGTAGAGCTACAACTATGATACAGGCGTGACGTGTATACAGTCGGGAATCTAATAGCGACGGACTTTGCTCGTTTTATTGAATTACGAACTTCTGCATTGCGTTTGGATTTGTTGCATTCGGTTATAGTTGTACCTGTGTTAAACGTGTTCGTATAGTTGTAATAATCTCTATAATAGTTCAAACGGCATTTTAATTCGAGTCCCGTAAACCCGTAACAATATGTATGTATCAAGAATGTGTATTGTAGTTTAAACAAGATATGGTGATATTATGACTTGACTACATTGATGAATAAACAAAATAAGTTTTACATTGTAATTGAAAAACAAAACAATTAATACCTATTCAAAACCAAATGTTTCCAGTTTTAATGTCACGTAATCATATAAATAATTTTAATGAAAGTCCATCAAAAGTAATGTAAAGTATATTAATAGATTAATTGTTTCTTATAACGCTATTACGCCATTCATTATATTACTTAAACAGTTAAAATATCCGGTTAAGGTTAATTTTACTTTAAGGTTAAGTTTCGGTGAACAACCACTAAACTCTTTAGCTACTTTTACTTTTTAGGGTTGCGTAGGTACTTTGGTAAAAAACGAACTACATTACGCATCGCCATACCCGTCCTTCTAATTGACCAAAAGGCTTGAGAAAATAAAAAAAACGCAATAACTCAAATAATAAATAAATTCTGCTTCGTCAGCCAATATCTGTCCATTGTTGGACGTAAGCCTCCCCAACTTTGCACAATATATCTCATTGTCCTGTCTTTCTCGTCCTAACTCGGATGGCAACTTTGGACAAGGCGCCAGGCCACCTGGCTCAATTCTGCTATTACTGCCTCGTGAAAATCGCCGGACACTATTGTCTCAATCGCAGTTTTGACTGATTTCGTAAATTCTTCTTCTTCAGCCAATCTCTGTCTATTATTGGACGTAAGACTCCTCAACATTGCGCTATATGTTCAAATCTCCTGTCTTCATCGTCCTGACTCTGCCGGCGACCTTGCACAAGTCGCCAGGCCACCAGGCTGGGGCTTAATTCTACTATTACTGCCTCGTGAAAATTGCCGGGCACTATTGCCTCAATCGCAGTTTTAACTGATTTCTGAAATTCTTCTTCTTCAGCCAATCTCTGACTATTATTGGACGTAAGTCTCCTCAACATTGCGCCATATGTCCAAATCTCCTGTCTTCAGCGTCCTGACTCTGCCGGCGACCTTGCACGAGTCGCCAGGCCACCGGGCTGGGGCTTAATTCTGCTATTACTACTTACTAGTTCTATTTCACTTGTTACATCCCCCTGATTCGGTTTTTAGCATTTTTTTTCATTGTACAAAAATTTGACCTCTACAATTTTATTATATGTATGGATTTTATTATTAGACACTATTGTCGAAGTTTTGTCTGATGTCCGTATTCTGTTATTTATCACAATGGCATGTCTATGGTACGCTACTCTATTTTTATAAATATTTTTAAGTGAAAACTCGCGAAATTAATGTTCAACATTTTGGTAGCTTTTTAATATTCTACCAGGGCAATATCGACAAGCTATTATGGATTTAGTAGAATACGATTTGTTTACACTATCGCAATGAAATCTTATTGTGAATATCCCCCTTGAGAACGCTCTACTCTACGCTTGTCAAGACACGGTCTCCACTCCAGGACTCCTTTGCTCCATCGGCCATCGGCCCTGCGACAGACGTGACCGGCCCACTGCCACTTCATCTAGCAAGTTGAAGTAGCAGTGCGAGCGAGCTATGTATATTACCGTGATTCTCTTACGTATATCTTCATTGCGAATTCTATCCATAAGACAAACATCTAAATAAATAAATTAAAAAACAAAAAATATGCAAAAAAAGTGACATAAATCTAGATAGTCAAAAAGAAAAACAGAGAAAAAAGAAGACTATACTACTCTATTTCTTATTACCTCAAGCAATCGATTAAGGCATTCAATGGGTACTCAATTTTCCCGCTTCCCTCTATTTTTTCTCGTTTGAATAGAGTTTGTTTTAACTTTTTCAAAGCGAATCCTCCTTCAGGCAGATTTATTGCCCCTTTCGAGGGTGATCGATATAACTGTATTAGGGCAAGTCTATACTAAAGACAGGTAAAAAGCAAGCACCAATCTTGAGATACGTAAAAGTAAGCAGTAGACTTGAGATAGTTAAAAACCACATTTACTACATTACAACATACGTAGTTAGTACTAACTCATAAGAAATGTCATTATCATGAAGTGTACTTCAGGATGATGACATTCCTGGCCACCGAAACTGGAACTGGATACCTGGGACCAATGTCGGAACACAACACAAGACCGTTATGGCGGCATATTTAAGACTAATGGTGGTAGCCAGTCGGGCAAATGCCCTACCACCGGTTATGGGTTGTATTGTCGCCTTTTATAACAAGTTGCACGGCCGGGGGAATTAGTATTATTTTCCGGTCCTATGTGGATAAAATAATAAAATCTCGTTAGTAACAAACTCTGTAGTATTAACGTGAAAAAAAAAATTTCATCAGGTTTTGTACATACCTTTAAGTTTAATAATGAACAAGACCGTTATGTTAAGACTATCATAAAGTGTCATTTAAAACAATTAAATATTCACTATAACTAATTTTTTTCACTATATTTAAAAACGCAAGCAGCAGTCTTGAGATAGATAAATAGCAAGCAGCAAGACTGCTGCTTGCTATTTGCTGTAGTAAGTGTGGTTTTTGAGACCAAGAACCACACTTACTACATAACGACATATGTAGTTATTACACTACCTCATAGCTTGTAAAGATCAAGTCTTAGTTTTGTAAAGAAATGTCATTATCGTAAATGTACTGAAAGTAGATGAAAAGAGATGTGTGTGCCAAGATTTGTAGCAAGTACACAATTCAAGCGTCTATAAAAATATTATACAATTCTAGACATGCCGTGTCTGTACATTGAAGCTATTTAAATAAACAACTGGAATAGACTACATTACCGATGGCGAATACGATGCATTTTTTACTTATTTCTTGCCTGTTTGTTCGCGATTTACGTAAAAACTTCGGGGCCAATTTTAATGCGATTTCCTCGGCTGATCGACAGCAAATTTCTTAGACTTAAAATCTGCGCTACATTTTATCCCGGGAATTTTTCTGGGACAGATGTAAAATAGCCATATTTAAGAAAATTCGAATTCCAATCCGTTTCCAAAAAACCGTGACTTTCCATTGCCTTGATTCTTTGTATCTATAAATACTTTATTAGTTTAATTATAATGTTGAGTTAATGATTAAGTTTTACTGCAACTTAAATATTTTGATAATAAAAAATATTATTCCAAAATCGCAAGTATGTAGCAGGTCTAAAATAGCTCATTAAAATGCCCGTCGAGGTAGCTCCGAGCTACGTATTCGGCCGACACCGACTCGATATTTTGTCGATAGCCTGATTTATCACTTGCGATTACCTGCACTGGTTCGTTTACAAACACCCTTATAATGTGATATTGGAATTTCTATTAATTTTTTAGGGTTCGATTAGGTTAGGGCTTAATGTGCGTGTGCTTCTTGGAGGCAACCCTTGCCTTCTAAATGACCCCGAAATTGTACGTCTTCCGTAATGTCGACACCAAGTTTTTTTGAAGTTATAACTTCTTATAGGAGGGTAAACCGCTTCGTTACGGTGCAAGTGTATCTGACTTCCCTATCTCTCACGCATATGGCAGAGGAAGGCAGGCTCCTCCTCTCTCATTCTAACCCACTGCGCTAGCCGTATTTCGGTAATTAGATTCAATAATGATACTAATAATGTACATAAAAATTCTCAAATGTACATAATCAATATGTAAGAATAAAATATATTTTATAATCGTTAAAAGATTTTATTAATTATTAACCTCTCCTTACATTTTCATATTAATATACATACAATTTAAGTAATAACCTAAGCTTTTCTCAAGTTAAACAATTTCAATATTAAATAGTTCAACTTGATTAGTTTAAGTTATCAGTTCTGGCGGGCTACTCGAGACGCACAGTTTTTTTTATATTCCAGGAGTTCAGCAGACAGGCAGACGGCCCACTTGATAGAAAGCAGTTACCATCGCCTATATACATCTGCAACACCAAAGGTGCTACAAATGCGCTGCTGCTCTCGTAAGGGAGACTGGAACCTGGTCACTAATGCCGGTACACAACTCAAGATTGTTTGGTGACATACTTAGACTAAGGGTGCTAGCCATCCAGTCGGGCAAATGCCCTACCACCTGGCATGTGTACAAACGGTCCTTCTTTTCGTTCTAGTCTAGTTTTCATAATAAGTATTTGATAGAACTTCAATCGTTTAATTAGCATCAGTTTAGTGCAATTCATGTCACCCTTAACATAATCTATCTACCTATTTTGACACCACCTTCTTTCTTATATGTGTCAATCTTTCATTATAACATTATTTGTATGTTATAATGAAAGTCTGTATTGAAATCCAATACAATATATGTAACAATATTTATATATACCACTTTTGACCAGTATAATCTGTTTTATTCCTGCCACCAGTTGTCTGGAAATGATCGCTTCTTAGCGATAAGACCGAACATTGTGCACATTTAGAATATTCTTTGTATTGTTTTAGGTTATAAGTTTTTCTGTGTTTTCTGTAATGGTGTACAATAAAGTGTTATCTATCTATCTATCAATCCCTGCCAATGGTTGCCTGGAAGAGATCGCTTTTTAGCGATAAGTTCGCCCATAGTGAACATTTACAATATTATTAGGCTATAAGTTTTTCTGTGTTTTCTGTAATGGTGTACAATAAAGTGTTGTCTATCTATCTATCACTCCCTGCCAAAGGTTGCTGGAAGAGATCGTTTCTTAGCGATAAGGCCGCCCATAGTGTACATTTACAATATTTTTAGGCTATAAGTTTTTCTGTGTTTTCTGTAATGGTGTACAATAAAGTGTTATCTATCAATCCCTGCCAAAGTTGCTGGAAGAGATCGTTTCTTAGCGATAAGGCCGCCCATAGTGTACATTTACAATATTTTTAGGCTATAAGTTTTTCTGTGTTTTCTGTAATGGTGTACAATAAAGTGTTATCTATCTATCTATCAATCCCTACCAATGGCTGCCTGGAAGAGATCGCTTCTTAGCGATAAGTTCGCCCATAGTGAACATTTACAATATTTTTAGGCTATAAGTTTTTCTGTGTTTTCTGTAATGGTCTACAATAAAGTGTTATCTCTCTATCTATCAATCCCTGCCAATGGTTGCCTGGAAGAGATCGCTTCTTAGCGATAAGTTCGCCCATAGTGAACATTTACAATATTTTTAGGCTATAAGTTTTTCTGTGTTTTCTGTAATGGTCTACAATAAAGTGTTATCTCTCTATCTATCAATCCCTGCCAACGGTTGCCTGGAAGAGATCGCTTCTTAGCGATAAGGCCGCCCATAGTGTACATTTACAATATTTTTAGGCTATAAGTTTTTCTGTGTTTTCTGTAATGGTGTACAATAAAGTGTTATCTATCAATCCCTGCCAAAGTTGCTGGAAGAGATCGTTTCTTAGCGATAAGGCCGCCCATAGTGTACATTTACAATATTTTTAGGCTATAAGTTTTTCTGTGTTTTCTGTAATGGTGTACAATAAAGTGTTATCTATCTATCTATCAATCCCTACCAATGGCTGCCTGGAAGAGATCGCTTCTTAGCGATAAGTTCGCCCATAGTGTACATTTACAATATTTTTAGGCTATAAGTTTTTCTGTGTTTTCTGTAATGGTGCACAATAAAGGTTTTTCTATCTATCTATCAATCCCTACCAATGGTTGCCTGGAAGAGATCGCTTCTTAGCGATAAGTTCGCCCATAGTGTACATGTACAATATTTTCAGGCTATAAATTTTTCTGTGTTTTCTGTAATGGTGCACAATAAAGTTTTTTCTATCTATCTATCAATCCCTACCAATGGTTGCCTGGAAGAGATCGCTTCTTAGCGATAAGGCCGCCCGTATTTTTTTTACTTCTGTACAATAAAGAATCTATCTATCTATTATCTTTATCACACAGTATTCTGTCTCATCTCATTACTTATCTATATCACTATTTTAATTAGTTATGGTAACTTGAAAACCCTAGGTAAATATGACACCAGCCAGCGTCGAAACGTTGCCTTATTTCCAAGCCGCCGGGCCCATGCATGAACTCCAGGGAGTATTAGGTGGGTAGTCCAGCGTGAATTATACCGGCGAGTTCCTCACTAGTCTGGAACTGGGTGCTTGTAAACAGGATTTTTACGTCTGTTCCTAAAGAAATGTGGGATAAAAAACAGATTACCTTAAAAAGAAAAATATTCCATCGAATTCTTTAGAAAAGTGTTCGCTGTTTTCTTTTCTTGAAGCCCTACTATTGGAATACTAAATTATAATAACATGAATTAGTATATAACGTAGTATTAATAAACACTGGATCAAAGAGTAAGACATATGTATTATATAGCATCAGTAGAAATATCCTAGATCCATATCCATTTTCTCTTTCTTAAACCATGAAAGAGATTAAATTGAATTTTAAAAAAAAGAATTTATTATATATAAACCTGTATAAGATTTTTTCTACCTTACAAATATAATAAAATCGGCCTAGTATATGGAAGTTATGAAAAGGGGTTCCGTAGAGTTGACAATCGTTGACAATCGTTAGCAAACAGACAGATGGCACACGCACCAAGGTAAATGGTTAGCGTCACCTGTAGACCTTTGTAGCACCAGGGATGGTGCCAATGGGGAGGGAAAAGTATATCACCGGGACTTTTACTCAACATACAAAACATAATTAGCTCGAGGCTAAGGGGTCGTTGATTAATAACGTAAGGGTCCCGAGGGGGAGGGAGCGTTAGAAAAACAACAAAATCTTATATATCCTTACAAAATCATCCTTATTTAATTGGTAAGTGGCTTCTAACCGTTTAACGTGGATATTCTGAAAGAGTGTGTTATCACACCGGTCAGCTTACCCAGCGAGATGTAATCAAGATTGAAGCCGACATGGCACTACCAGATCAAAACCTTCTGACTTAAGATCCTTTTCACTCATGATTTCGAGCACATCATCATCATCATCATCATCCTGGTGTTAAATCCTATTTGCCTTTACTTCGACGTTCAGGGTCTGCTTCTCTACTTTTTCTTTTCCAGTTGACGCTGTCTTCAACATCCCTCATATTGCGACCATTGGTATACATGTCATCATTCAGAAAGAAATAAATAAAAGAAAGAAAAAGATTTATATAGAAAAAAATATTTTTATATGTGTAGGAACGGAGAAAGAACGCAATTTCCTGCGGCCGGGCGACCTGTCGTAAGAGGCGAAAAACAACCCACAGCCAGGTGGTAGGGGATTTGCCCGACTGGATGGCTACCACCCCTGGTCTAAAGTATGTCGCCATAACAATCTTGGGTTGTATTCCGGCATAAATGACCAGGTTCCAGTCTCCCTTAAGAGTGCAGCAGCGCATTTGTAGCACTTTTGGTGTTGCAAATGTCCATAGGCGATGGTAACCGCTTTCCATCAAGTGGGCCGTCTGCCTGTCTGCTGAACTCCTGCAATAAAAAAACTACTATAAAACTCACTTAAACTATTAAAATAAAGACAATAATGTAATCCTAAATTGGCCTTAGCTGGGCAAAACTGCCGGTTAACTATCATTCACAACATCAAGCCATTTCTTGGACCTACCACATCGACCGGGACTTGGCGGAAGCGGCATGGCTAGACATTTGTTCCCAACGTAACTAGCCCGTTTTCGTAAAACGTGGCCGAAGATTTCGAGCACATAGTAGTGGCCAATCTTTCTCTCACGCCGTAGGAGCCGTTATTTATTGAAAGTCATGAATACAAAGGGGAGCCAAGTTGTACTTCTGACTTCTCCCCCCTCCCTGTTTTATTGTTTGTTTGTTTATGTTTCCTGCCGGGCCTCGGTTTATTGAGACCGACTGATTTAGATAGCTGGCTAATGGAATTAGCAACGTCAGTTATGTTAGCGCTTGCAAAGGCATTTCTGTGTGGTTCAGATATCTAAGCGGTGTTTTAGTTTAGAGGTCCTTTGATTTATTAGTAGCTCTAATTTTGACCCTTTCGAGTAGTCCAGTGCGGAGACGGATTGACTTAATTGCACAATTTAAATGAAAGCACAGAAATTAAAGGACACGACGGTATTCAATGAAATTGCATTGCAATTAATTAGACTATTCATTTTTTCAGTTGGGATAAATGACCAAAAATGATATAATCCAATGTACAGAATACCCTCGTGTCTTTTCAGTTTTGTACCTTTCAACCAAATCAGTTCATCAGATTTAGCTATGGATTAAACGCCGGATTTCATTACAGAAGTATTTGTTTGTTTAAGTAATCGGTTTTTATTTACTTATATATATATATATATATATATATATATATACTAGCTGTCCCGGCAGACGTCATCCTGCCCGGTAAAAAATAGGTGTTGATCGTAGAGGGTTGAAAATCTAGGGTTGTATGTATTTTTGTATGTTGTATCATAAAAAAATAGAAATTAAAAATTTTGTCTAAAAAATAAAAAATAAAATTTAGGGGTGGACTACCCCTAACATTTAGGGGGATGAAAAATAGATGTTGGCCGATTCTCATAGATACCGGATAAGCACAAAAAATTTCATCAAAATCGGTCAAGCCGTTTCGGAGGAGTATGGCAACGAAAACTGTGACACGAGAATTTTATATATTACATATATATATATATTGTAATAGGAATAAATACAAACTAATTTATACGTGTATATCTACATATATTATCCTTGATCTCACTGACATAATTATTAACAGGCAACTCAAACCACTGGGGCTAGAACCGTAAAAAATTGCATGCGGTTTCTTTCTATACTGTAGGGGTGCATCATGAAAGGAGTTTTGAAAATTAACCCGTGAAAAGGGAGATGAAAATCTGTCATTTTCAAAGCAAAAAGCACGAATTTTCAAGTTAGAAACAAACGCACATGTATATCGGCATTTTTGGAACTTTACTTCTGAGGTTTTTACAATGTAAAAGGGCCTACCATTTCCCTTTTTTTTCACTACTTAAACTATTAATTATTAATATTTTCTGAAGTTTTCGCGACTTGTACACACAATAAAACTATTTTGTAACGGTTTTCAGCGCGGTAATTTATTAGATTTTAGTTTGTCCGACGTTTCGGCCGCTTTTCAGTGGCCGTGGTCACGGACGACAAAGGTGACATTTGTCCAACGTTATGGGAGCCCAATCTAACTTACCACTGAAAAGCGGCCGAAACGTCGGACAAAACCGTTAAAACGTAGTTTAATTACTTAAACTATTACTGTTTTCAATGTATGCGGGCAAGTGTTATTTTGACCAAAAAGTAGAATACAATAGCCGTATGCAAATAGTCACATCTACCTCCTTAAAGAAAATTCTCTTAAAATGACTACCCGAAAAAAATCGAAAGTTCATTTACCCAGGACAGGTCTCGATAAAGCGAAAGCGGGCGGCTGTTTATTGCAGCCAATAAGAGAGGTAAAGGAAATAAATCAGTTGCCAATAGTCCTTCGACCGGAGCGGTCGTGTTTTACACCTATCGCGGATTTTCTCTTACCACTCTTTCCTTTTAGAATTACGACATTTATATAGATATTCGAGTGGAAATTGTTCCGTTACATAACTTTGGGTGTAAAACGGATTTGGATTGGATGCCTTTTGGAATATTTTTTTATGTAAATCTATATATTTCCTAATATGTAAAAATGAAAAGATTTCTATTATATTAATACTTGAAGCAAAAACTTTAACGAAAATTACGCGGTCGGATGAGTATGAAATTTTGCACACTTATGGCCTTATTTATAATCGTTTACCCTTTGTTAACCGACTTCGAAAAAAGGAGGAGGTTCTCAATTCTTCAGGATCTTTACTTTTTGTTGTTTTTTTTATGTATGTTCGCCGATGACTCCGTGATTTATGATCCGATTTACGTGATTCTTTTTTGTTCGACGTGGAATAGCTGCCATGTGGTCTCCTAAAAATTTGACATAGTTTGGCCCAGTAGTTTTCATTTTACGAACATTTTTTTGTTCTCGTTTTTTGGGACCTATATTTTTTAAGAAGCGCGGCACCATTCGTAAGTCCACCCATACATAGCTAGACACTAAAAAGTAACAAACAAAAATAAAAACTTCGTTTAAAAAAAACGACTTCAAAAACTAATTTTAGTAGTTAGTAGTTTAGTAACTAATTTTATTTTAGTTTTTTATTGTTAAAGTCAAATTAACAGTGTAGCCTTGGCAAAATCTGTAATTATAGGGCCTTACTTATAATAATCTAGTTAAGACAGGATTAGCCATCTCTTAAATAAGAGACTCTTAAGCCCCTAATCAATGACTGTTTCAAATAAAACTTGCCATCTTGCCTCTTAGCAGTCACTTAAACATTATAACAGTTATTTTTGACACTTATTTATGACTCATAAATTATGAGTTACTTCACCACCACCCCTTATCCTTAAAAAGAGTTTATGGGTAAGGTTTTCGTTAATCAATCTCTGAGCAGTTTCTTAAAATTTAACAAACGATTATAAATAAGGCCATTAAAATATATTCTTTTACAACAATCCTTTATATTGTTCAAACCTATAATTTAAATGAATTGTCGAATTTCGACCATTAGGCGACTAGTAAATATAAACGCCATAAAATGCACAGTCCCTTCAGTGTCGTTATACAGCGTGTTTCAGACCTTACGACAATAAATCAGACCACGTTTTCGTCATGACGTACTCTACCCAAATACAAAAACGAATCAAGGTAGCTTCTTTGGTTTAGCCACAGGACCTCATTTTTCATTCAGAATTTTGCAACAACATGTATCTGTTATTGTGACTAAATCGGTAGGTTAGTGACCAAATGTATCATGTTGCCAGCTCGTCTCTTCATCATTAAATGCGGAAGATGTTCATTCTTACCAAGGCCAGTGAACCAATATTTACAAGATGTTCTGTTTTTATTGTCTTTTTATCGTAATTAATTTGTTCGGAAATTGCTTTTTTTAAATTTTGACATTACGGTTGATCTAATAGTACCAAAAACTTTGTATGGAGTAAGACTGCTAAAATTATGATTTATTGACATTTGAAATGAAACACGTTGTATAGAGCTTACACTGTATTAAGGATATTTATTATCTTTTCCTTAATAAGATAGTCTTGTAACGTCGTATATTATCAAGGTAAGTATTTTAAGCTAGAAATTATATAAGTACAAGACATTAACGCATTGAATGATATATAGCGCAACCATCCACTCTAATTAGGGTACCAAACTGGAATTAGCCAACCGTTAATACAAAAGCGCCGGAGGTTATCCGCGCTTGTAACTACGGATACAATGTATAACAAAAACCTCGTTACTCAAAATAATGGATGTATGGAAGGGTACATAAACGCTAATAAGGACTGAAAAATATGTTTAAAAAACATACGTTACGCACAGTACAGAGTACACCCATTATAAATTATAATACATAAACGATCGGTTTTTTTTTCATTATATTTGTTTTTGAAATAAATAAATGTGAAAGTATTGTTACAACTCAGGTCCCGACAAAAACAAATCCACCTGCATATATGAAACAAAACACATTTTATTACCTGTCGGCATTTAAACTAATTGAATAATTTTATGATCGTCTTCTTTTTTACTTATTGATTGCCATACGGTCCATTGTTTAATTGTACTATTTTATGGCCGTTTACGGCCGAGTCATTAGCCAGGTGCGGCGGATTAAGTCGACTTCGATACGGGTACGTTGTATTTGTGCAGTATAAAGCAATGGCCTGATAGAGGGAGAGGTAGTCAAGCGAGAACCACGATCAAGGCGAGACGTGTACAATCGGGAACCATAGTGACAGGCTTTGCGCGTTCTATTAAATTACGACCTTCTGCATTACATTTGGGTATGTTGTGTTCGGTTATGTTTGTACCTGTGTTATACGTGTTTGTATTAGTTTTAATAAACTCTATGATAATTCCAACGGCATGTAATTCGAGTCCCGCAACTCGTAACAGTATCTCTGCGATATGCCTACGACATCGTTCACGCTTGGCTTATAACTCCCGCGGAATTACCGGGACACAAAGAAGAGAATGTAAAAAGAATAAGAATTATATTTAAGTGAAAACGGCTGCAAATAAAGATTCATTCATTAAATTATTAGGGAGTATTCTTAACCAGGGCGTGGCAATAGTACTTCTTGCTTGCGATGCTATGTACTATCCTAACATGGTAATAACACACTCCCCACCGCGTTTGGCCGGCGGTGGATAACCCTCAAACGGATTTCTTTTTCTTAAAATAAAGGGATAAAGAGAATGCGATGAGGAATGAGATACTGGAATTATACAGCAAGAATAGGATGGGATATGGGATTCAAATGGGAGATGGATATTTAAAATACCGCCCTGGTAGACAATGTCAACAATATTCATATACTTCTGCCTTTTGTAGCTCGCTCCATGTACCCTTCGCCCTGGCTAATCTTAGCTCTAAAGGCACTGCAAGTACCGTAATACTCGTTAGGACTAATATAACAATAAATCTTTTATATATAAATCAAATTAGTTTTCACTAGCGTAATTCAAGATAAAATGTTGATACCCTCGAGAAAATCTTTTCTCGGAAATCTAATGCAATTCGAAACGTATTTCGAATAATGTTTTCCTAAGATTGCGGGGAATATGCTAATGTTATTTGGTAAGACTGAGTTACTCTGAAGCTCAAGTTACTTTAAAACACGTACAACTATTACGTAGTTAATAGTAAGAAATGCCTTTATTTAACTATCCGAAAGTTCTTTAACGCATTACGTTATCTTTACTGCCCCAAAAACCTTGTCATACCATACTTACATACTCGTCACATTGCATCACGCCTATATATTGCAGTGACGTAATCAATATACACGCATACATACATACACACACGCACTCATGCACGTACACACACACAGAAGACGCTACATAACACATGCATTTTCTACAACACACAAACAAAAAATATCACCCAGACATGCTATACTCAAAACACAAAATGTTGAAGATTACGACTATACACTGCATGTACATCTGCACAATAGAGAATAGACTTTTGTAGTGTCTTGTGTACTATGTACACAAACATTACAAAAACAATTCACATACCGATCAGCCTTAATATAAGTATATATCTTATGCAACGTAAATTACTAACCTACAATAAATAAATAAATATAATTGTCAAAGGGCCTCTAAGTGTTGGCCTTCCCGTAGCCCCACGCAAGCCTTCCAAATCTCCGGGCTATTTTTTATGACCCGTGGTCTTTAAAGACACACAATATTAATATATAATATTATTATATCACAATAAATTTACCACCTAAGAACTCTTAACAATTAATTATATCATATTTAGATTATTAAGGGTACGGACCTAGAATCTGTAGTAGCAGGAACAAAAAAATCGTACGAGTACGTGCGTGCGTATGCACGTGCGTGCATGCGTACGTACCTGCATGCGTATTTGCGTGCGTGCGTACGTGTGTGTTATTATGTTTGCGTAATATGTAATTCTAATAATTATAAAAACGTATTATGATTGCTTTAAAATCTTAATATCTCGCATGTTACTACTGTTTTTAATAATTATATTGTATTTTCCTTTTACAGGTAAGTGTAGTAATGATCAAGACAAGCGTTTTAAACTTATCCTGAACAGCAAGTAAGTATTGCATGATTTGAATATCATATATCAGTTTCTCTAATCAACAACTAATTATATTCGACTAGAAAACTAAAAAAAGTAGAAAAAATATATGTCTGACGATTTCCCATACGCATCGTTTCTCAACTTGAGTCGCGACCCTTGTGGGAATTTTATGGGTCGCAGCATAAAAATCGTTTCAGAGTAATTTATTTGTTTTAAACATGGTCATTTTTGCAGATGTTGTGCTAAATGGTACAGACTATATTTACGTATTTCGCCTATGACAGGCATATGAAATATTTGTAGTTTTAGTTACAAGCCATTTGTAGTATTTATGATTACATATTATAATTACAATTCACATTAACGTATCTGTCAGTGGTGACTTCGGTTATGATTTTCTAACTTGGGCGCGAAAATAACTTGAAAACCGAACTTATTTACTTAATACTTTAACTTTGTAAAAAAAACATTACAATATAAACGCTTTTATATTTTTTATTGTAAGTATTTCATTATTTTGGAAATGCAATTATGAAACTGAAAAGGCCATAAAATGAAGTGTACAATCCACTAGTTTATTTATTTTAATATACTCGCTTAATTCTGTACAAATAGCATTAGAAGTGGTGACATACACCACGGTTTCCCCAATCTTTAAAGGCCCATATCTTATGAACCATGCTTTTTGCTATAAAACTATTTTATACATATTATATTATACTTCAGTATAACTGAAATTGAAAACTTTAATCTATTGTTACGAGTTTAGCGGGACTCGAATTAAAATGCCGTTGGAATTATTATAGAGTTTATTAGAACTATACCAACACGTATAGCACAGGTACAAATATAAGCGAACACAACAAGTCCAAACGTAATGCAGAAGGTCGTAATTCAATAAAACGCGCAAAGTCCGTCACTATTACATTCCCGATTGTAGTATACACGTCTCGCTTTGATCGTGGTTCTTCCTCGACTGCACGGTGCACCTCCCTCACTCAGGCCAGCGTTTTATACTGCACCAATGCGATGTGCCCGTATCGTAGTGGCTTGATCCACCACACTTGGCTAATGACTCGGCCGCAAACGACAATAAAAGAGTACAATAAAATAATGGGCTGTTCTCTAGAAAAGCAAGCCAATCAATAAGTAAAAAAAGAAGACGGTCATAAAAGAATTATAATTAGTTCAAATGCCGACGGATAATATATGTGCTTCTACAAATCTGTGCGTGGACTTTGTCTTTCTCGACGCCCAGTTTATAACACTATTTTAGGTTTAAGGTGGTGCTTTTATAGACCATTATGAAAACTCCCTTGGGTGTCGAAAGCCTGTGGGTCACTCTGCATCCCGGGTTGACCTAAGCTTGTTGTGTGGTTGAACAATGTAGCTTCGCTTGTCATCTCATGTTCTTCCACACAAGCGCCGAGTATGGGACGCAGGTTTTGCTTTAGCGGAGTAGTAGGTTCCGCCCAGAGTCATCGCAGACGCTGCGCGGCGCTTATCACCGTGGTCCGGTCCCACCCCCACAACCGGCAGGGATTCAGTATGGTACGTGTTTAGGCCAATTATTTCTATTGGTTCATTTCCTTGATTATATGATCGGAATGAAGTCAGTCGCGCCGACATCTTCCGATCTGTGCCCTGCTAATGAGGCTCATTGGCCAACGACATTGTGTCGTCACGTAATGTGAATGGAGGGACAAATCCGCACCAGCGCCCCAATAAGTCAAAAATCGTCTACCTGACCGCGCGCGTATAACGACCCGCGCCGTAGTCATATGAACTACCTATTTTAATATTTAACCGCCATTGTGTGAATTTGTGTATCACAAAAAAGACATTATTAATCCACTGTGTGTGCAACAAACAAAATTGAAACTCGACGAACGCAATTAGACGTCTCCAGGCTTGCCGAATTAGGAGAAGTGCAGTTTCGGGAGGTTAAGGTTAGTGGCTTGATTTTCTTTCCCATATCATCAATCGGATGCAACGATTGATTTGATTGTCCTGCCATCCACTGCTCTTGAGCTATATTACCGAAGGCCGCACCAGTCCAGGAGGTAGGACAATATATATTACAACCGCCGCCACGTGGTGTGCTATAGGGGAGGTGGGGAAGGACCTAAAATTTTACCCTGGCAC
The DNA here is from genome assembly GCA_012273795.1 of Dendrolimus punctatus. Classification (NCBI taxonomy): domain Eukaryota; kingdom Metazoa; phylum Arthropoda; class Insecta; order Lepidoptera; family Lasiocampidae; genus Dendrolimus; species Dendrolimus punctatus. Next base: position 15,208,596 of record CM022550.1, read on the forward strand.
CACCAGTACGAAATATATTCCCATGGCGCATCAAAAAAAAGGTGTCAATACCTTGAAAATAGAATTAATATACGAAGCAGCCCTAATAGTCATAGTGTATCTTTTTCGAAGATATAATAATATTCTTTCAAAACTCCAGAACTCTTTCTGAAACAAGTTTTTCTCCTCGTCTTAATACTTGAGCTTCCTATTAAATGATCGTTTTTCTTTTAATATTCGTTGCCGTATTTCCAGTTTCTCTCCGGATTAAGTTTATTATGTACCTATTTCGACGTTCCAGTTTTTATTTCTGTTTTTGTGAAAGTTTAAAATAGGATTTCCTTGCCTTCGTGAATCGGGTCAAGCTGTTAGTTCCGGATTAGTAAGCTACTTATTTATCTGAAATGTTAATAGTCTTTATTCAGTTATGTTTGTTTTAAATTAGTTTTTACTATAATCGATATGTACGGAAATTTTTAACTAATTTAATGAAGCAAACGTAACTACAATTACATAAATATCTGTTACAACTTAGGCGCCGGTAAAGACAAATTCCACGTACAGATCTGTAAAAGCACATTTTATTACCTGTCGGCATTTAAATACTAATGATAATAATGTAATCCTTTTATGATCGTATTCTTTTGTTCACTTATTTATCAGCATACGTTTCTAGTCATTGTGGAGAATAGCCTATTGTATTAGCTCAGGAGCATCATTAGCCAGGTGTCGCGGATGACAAGTACAAGCTAATTCTAGGAAATTGTGTCGACGTTGCCAGGCGGGCACATTTGCATTTGTGAACTATAAAACCACGGCCTGATTAATAAAGAGGTCAGTTGAGCTACAACTACGATACGGGCGTGACGTGTGTACATTCGGGAATCTAATAGTGACGGACTTTACACGTTTTAATGAATTACGACCATCTGCATAACATTACATTTTGTGTTTGTTTATACTTGTATAATAATTCTAACGGGATATTAATTCGAGTCCCGCTAACTCGTAACAATTCGTGTTGTCATGCTTGTTTCTCAGTAGGTAGGCAGAGACCATGGATCGCCACCTGCGACGATCCTGACAAAAAGTTTTCGATTGAGTAACTTTTTGTAATGCTGCAGTACAGCAGACAAGCTGACGGCCCAACTGTGATGGAAAGTGATTACTTATAAACTTATATAATATACTTATATAATTAATTGTACAGTAGGACTGTCTTTTTCTGCTCCACCTGCATCGCCAGATTACTTAAGAATTTTTTTTAAGCTAGGTTGCCTGGTAGAGATCTCTTTTAGCGATAAGGCCCCCCCTGTTATTTTGCTAATAAGTATTGTCATTATGCGTTTTGTTTTTGTATGTATAATAAAGTGTTATCTATCTATATAGTGGATTACATAAACGGTGGAGAACACCATGAATTTTATTTAGATTTCTTGTCTTTTTGTCGGTTTGTTTGTACGGGATTCATATAAAAATAGACAGCAAATTCTTTACCTTAAAACCTGCGCTACTTTTTTATCCCGGGAACCTTGCGGGATTTAAAACTGCCAAATTTAAAAAAATCGAAATAAAAAGCGATTTTTTACTGATCGATAGCAAATTTGATGTAATGAAAAGTGTGTTATTTCGTCCCGGGAATTTCAAGTCAAGCGTGGACGAAGTCGCGGCATATCCTAGTAAATACATATACATACTTAAACTTTCTTATAAGCTAAATACACATTCTTAAACTACCTTATAAATTCAATACAACCCATAGAAGACGGTGATCTGGGCTCAGTATTCTAGTTATAGTCTTGAGGGACTATGGGTAGAATACAATACAAATAAGTTAAGTTTTCTTGCATTATATATAATTTTATAAGTTCTGTGTATATACTGCATTTGGTACCCCCATGTAAACCTCCTTTCAACCTATTAATACTTTTCTTCAACTACTCAAATTCTTCCTTCTAATCTGACGGCGCGTTCCCCTTTCGCACGTCACTTCAATGACTCATTGTCATATCATTAAAATAAATATATCGCTCCGCATTGTAAATAAATAAAATACCATAAAATAACCTAAATATACGGCGCCCACACCACATATATATTATATAAATAACCCGCTCCGCTCTATAATTGTAAAATAAAATAAAGAAATATAACATAAAATACTGTAAATATACCAAGTACAATAAAGTGTGTGTGATAGTGGAGAAGAGGAGCCGCGTTTCATTCCCATTAACCAGGTAAGTGCGCGCTCGTTCCGATTCCCATTCCAAATTGTCCACACTTCTTTTCCCGCAAAGTTGACATAGTTCGCTTAACGCTAAATCCAGCGCCGCAGCAACAGCATTAAATATATAAAAACATATTTATAAGGTAAATATTTTATTAGTTCACAATGTAAGAAGAACTAGACACAATAATGATTAATTAGACGCGTTTCAACTAAGAGAATGTCAAACAAGAGTCTGGAAAGTACTCTACGCAAAGACTTGCGGCGGATTCAAAGCAACTATTCACATTAGAGACATCTCTTCATCCAGGCTGCGAGACAAATCTGAGAAGTTCTTAGCCGACGCCTGCACCACACCCTGCTTTAAACCACCCCCGGAACATCCCACTTGTGTATTGTGACCATACTGTTACATATAAAAAAACGGATTTTAAAGTTAGATAGACACATAGATATATTTTAATAACTGGTTGTAATCACTGACGTTAGCACATGGGACATGGTAGAGCCATGTTGGAATAATTATCTTGATTACAGGTCCTAGGGCTCCATTGATGTGACATCACGATCTCATACGATATTGGCATGATATGAATAGCTTTTAATTAATTGGTATTTAATTCCTTCTTCTTTAAATTTAAACGTGAAATTCGGACTATTATTTGCATCAATATTTCTGGCATAATTATTTTGTTACCTTACAGCTGTAAAACTAACATTATAATAAGTCATATTAATCCCTAAATATCTACATTATGTGCTCACATCTTTAGAGTTACAGCTTAGACCTAATAATTTATATATAATATGAAATATGTAAATTTTAGCTGTTTCTTGTTTTGTATGCCAAATAAATAAATTGATTAATTTACTAGGTGGCAGGGTACTAGCACGACTGGATGGCTACCACCAGTTGTGAGTTGAGTTGTGTTCCGACATTAGTGACCAGGTTCCACTGTCCCTTAAGAGAGCAGCAGTACATGTATAGCCTTTGGTGTTGCAAATGTCCATAGGCGATGGTAACCGCTTTCCATCAAGTAGGCCGTCTATCTGTCTGCTGAACTCATGCAATAAATAACTAAAAGTGTTTTATTAGATCGAGTTTCGATAGCCTACTTCCCGCTCCTGCTATCCCAGCATCTCTCTCACAGCCATCCATTAATTTCTTAGTCTTAAAATCTGCGCTACTTTTTATCCAGGGAATGCACGGACTGTTTTCTGGGAATAATTGAAAATGAAAATTAAAAAAAGACAATTCCAATGTATTTGTTTCACTAATCAATAGCAAATTTTATACAATAAAATGTGTGGTATTTTGTGTCCTGGGAATCCCGCTAAAATTTCAACTCAAGCGTGGATGACGTCGCGGGCAAATGTATCCTAGTTGTATAATAAAAAAAAGTAACGCTTCTTAATTAACACATATTTCACCCCTCATAAAATGTTAATACCGCGAGACATATTCAAAAACCGTTTCTTATTTATTTATTTATTTGATTTGTCAAACTAAATAATGTTGTTAAAATTAATAAGGTAAAGCAAAAAAAAATATTTTATAGACACAGCTGATGACTTTATTTTTAACCAATTATATGTTTTGTGAAAAATAGTAAGATCATCTAACGAAATAAACTCCAAAAAAGCCGTCTTAATCAAATCATGGTCACCCTACATAACAGTGGTGGCACATTCCGCATAAATTGTGGATTCAGTGTGGATAAACCGAGGCTCTTCGGCCAGTCACGTCGTCGGACGGGGAATTACTATGGAGGGTTATGTTACGTGTTCATCTGCTTAACGCGTGTGTGCGCGTTTGTTTTAACATCAGTGTTCTTACTATTTTACATGCCGGCAAAGGTGAATGTACACCTGCTTGTCATAAAGTGCAGCTTATTACCTTTCCCGCACTTGGACTTTATTTACTTTATGTTTACAATTTGTAATTAAGAAAAACATTATATTGTTATTGTACTTGTTTTATGGTCGTCATTAGACAGATGTGTCGAACTAATTCTTGTTGTTATTGTTTTGTGTCGAGGCATATTGTATTTGTGTAAAATAAAAGGAATGCCCGAAGGAATGGGTGAGGTAGTCTATCGAGAACCACGATCAAAGCAAAACGTGTACAATCGATAAGCGATATAGTGGCGGACTTTGCGCGTATCATTGAATCTTGCAGATTGTACTGGTTGTATCCAGTGATATTTGCACCTGTTTTATACGTGTTTGTACAGTTCTAATAAATTCTATAACACGCGCAAAGTCCTTAACTATATCGCTCATCGAATCTACGTCTTGCTCGTATCGTAATCCTCGCTTGACTACCCCAGTCCTCCGTTCGGGCATTGTTTTATACTAACTACTAACTTTGTACTAACTAAAGTACAAAAAATCGACCGCATACACTGGGGTTTCCGAGAAACAGTAATTTGCACACCTGGCTAATTATTCCTGCGAACGGCCAACAAAGTCGAAAACAATAACAAAAGGTTATTGTCTTGTTGCAAATTTTAAATGCGAATTAAAGAAAAGAACTCCGAATGCGGGGGGGGGTAATAAAGGCGCGTTTCTTTGTCGGTATGTAACAATATGTTTTGTAGAGTATTATTCTAATATAGTATCGTAAGTGTCAGACACTTTCCATGGACCAAAACTTTGGTCAGGCGCTTTAAAGCTTCACAAAAAAAAGTGTTTGACGCTGATTTCCTACTGCACCCTGGAACGGACGAATGTCGGTCTGTTATTTATTTTATACACACATACATAAATACACATTTATAAATATATATTCATCTAAATAATGAAATTTAATAAAACAAAACGCAAATTTAGTGGTACGCAACCGAGACATAAGACATATCCGCTTTGTGAGCAAATGTTTGGAGACACTGATGCGCGAGACGGAGATGTATATTATATGTAGTATACCATTATCATATATGTAGGATAGCAAATAAATAATGTATGTTTCCTTTAAACTCGTATAATTAATTATTAATATATAATATATTAAAATTAAAACACTCGCTTGACAATCTATTCATAAACAACCCGTTTCTATGGATCTACCATTCTACAGGTATACTATACTCTATACTGATTATTATGTAAATGCGAAAATTTGGATGGATGTTTTTTGATTGCATGAGTTCAACAAACAGGTAGACGGCCCGGCTTTTTCCTGACAAATACAATCTTGAAGTCTTCAAGTCGTCTGAATAGGTATCTTCTAGGTAAGCGTGCTCCGTCCTATGCGTCATCAGTCAACATCAGGTGAGACAGTGGTCAAACGCAAACCAATAATCCCATTAAAAAAAAGCTATTATTGCATTAGATAAGCAGAATAGTAAATCGCGGCAAACCCTAAGCATTTTCCAGGGAATTCTTATAAAATAATGATAACCGAATCCTTCGCCACGATACAATTAATCACGAAAATGTAACAAACAAACAAAGTAACTTCTATATTGTTATGTAGTAACAGCATTCGACATCACAAACACATAATACACTCAATTCGAGGTCGGTGCACAGCGAAGCGTGTGACGTCATCGTGACCTAGGTCACCGCTACCCGCGTCCACAATCAACGCTCCATCTAATATTAAAAAGGTTTTTATTCAACTCATTCTGTTTGTATATCATTCTGTATTGTGATGATGTCTTCAACAACAAAGTATACTGTTCATTATAAGTATAATTGAGATAATTAATCGTTATAATTATTGTAAGAGAATGTCGGGGTGAAGGTAAGGAAAGGAATGCTCCGGTGGTTCGGGCATGTGGAACGAATGTACGATGAAAGAATGACTAAACAGATATACAATGCAAAAGTGGATGGATGCAGAAGTCGCGGAAGGTCACGACACACCTTCCATGATCAAATTCATCGTGTATAAGCAGAAAGTGATGTTAGGAGACTTAAGAACAGACGAGCGTGCACGACAAGAGCTATGAATGTCAAAGAAGCAAGTGAGATGTGTAAGAATAAGCCTGAATGGCGGTCTGTTGTTCGTGCCTACCTCGCAAGAGACCTGGCGTGAAGTTATGTATGTATGTATAAGTATAATATGGTACGTACTAGTGCTAAGCGGATTAAGCATGTTGGCCGCTGGGGTCAGAAAATCATCTTGCATTTAAAATTATTGTTTCATATTGTTACAACTTAGCCCCCCGACAATAACGAATTCCACGAAGCACATTTTATTACCTGTCGGCATTTGAGATAATTGTAATTCTGTTATGATCGTCTTCTTTTGTTTACTTTTTTATTGGCATACGTTTCTAGAGAACAGCCCATTGTTTTATTGTACTCGTTTATGGTATCATTAGCCAGGTGTTACGGATTATGTCGACTACGATACGGGCACATTTGTTGTGTGAGGTATAAAACGACCGCCTGATGGGGAGAGGGGGCAGTCTAGCGAGAACCACAGTCAAGGCGAGACGTGTTACATTCGGGAATCGATTAGTGATGGACTTTGCGCGATTTATTGAATTACGACCTTCTGCATTAGGTTTGGATTTGTTGTGTTCGGTTATATTTGTACCTGTGTTTCACGTGTTTTTATAGTTCTAATAAACTCTATAATAATTCCGACGGCATTTTAATTCGAGTCTCGCTAAACTCGTAACAATGTTTAAGGTGAAGCCTTAGCAGCTTAATGGTTAACGCACGCGTCCCAAACTCAAAGGGCGCGGGTTTGAATCCCGGCCAGAAAGTGGTAGGTAAGATAAATGCAGTTTATCTTACCTATGTATGTGTATATTGTTACAATTACCACGTGCTAAACGTGAAGGAAAACATCGTGATGAAACCTGCACATCGAGATAACCGATGTGTCAAACCTGCCAAGCCGCCTTGGATAAGCGTAGCGGGTATATATACTACAAGTTCTCCGTCCCCCTATAATGGGACGCTCGAGCCCAGCAGTGGGTTCATGGGCTGCTATTATATTATATACTGGGATATGCCCATGACTTCTTCTACGCTCGACTTATATTCCCGCGGAATTCCCCGGACACAAAATACCGCAATTTGAAAACTAAGGTAAGCTATCGTTTTAGTAAAAACTGTATTAAGCTAATAATAACTACAAACCGGTCGCGAAAGAATTCCCTTGGGATAAAAAGTATCACACATTTATTACATAAAAGTTACTATTAATCACTGAAAAAATCGCATTAGTATTAGACTTGTTTTCAATCTGACTATTTCAAATCATTCCCAAAAAAAAATCCCCCGGGGTTCCCTGGATAAAGTAGAGCAGATTCAAAGTCTAATAATTTGGTGCCAACCAGCGAAAAAAAATTGTAAACGGGGAGGTCCCACCATCCCCTGGCCCAAGGCTCTGGCTTTTTTATTACGCGCATGCAAAAAAAAATTAAAAGTCTCCGTCCCATTCCTCGTATCTCATACTCTCTTTCCTACCCAAAATGCTGGCAACGCTTTCCACCTCCCCTGGTATGGCAAACGTCCACGACGATAACCACTTTCCATCAAGTGATCCGTCTACGCGTTTCTGCCTAGATAAAAATTTAACACAATTTATATTTACTCTCAGAATTGTATGAAATATATTTGACCCGGATAATCGGGATAGCTCCCGCGGGATACGGAGTTCGAACTTTCCGCAGGCCAAGCCATGGCGACAAAACTAGGAGATTATAATTTTATGATTATGATAATTGTGATGATTATGGATTATATATTCCAAAATTGGAAGTCAAAAAAGACTAGATAAGAGTTTCCTTTCAATTACGTTGCCTGAAAGAAACCTTTTTTTAACAGCTCTACGGACTTGAGTTCCGTACCCTGTTCTACAACTTAATTTCTAGATTTAGAGCCGCTTACATAAGGTTGCTTAAATTTATTTAAGAAACATAAAACATATTTAACACCCTTAAATACAATTAGCGTCTTGCACAACGCAAAATTTGCCGCTAAACATGTTTAAAGAACTGTCAATACGTTTTATGTAAAACGTTTTTAGGCGATTTAATATGATTAACTAATTTTATTTATAGGCGATCGTTATGCAAGCAGCCCTTAATTTTTCGAATTTAAACACGCTTATTAGTTATTTTGGTTCTTGTGTGTGACATTAATTTAGTGATTTTTCTGTTGAGGGTACACCCTACGAATAACTTAATATAATAAGTTATTGTAATTTTAATACTAAACTTATATTAATGTAGTGTGTATATGTTACATGCTGGTATTGTGAGGAAGGCATGTGCAGTGTCTGCCTTATGTCTATACGTATATATATCTTATCTAGTGCCATGTGTGATGTTTTCTTCTTTCTGTGCCTGGGTTATTAATTTTTAGGCTCTTTGTGTGTCTTGGTTTGTCTGCGAAATGTGCGTGTAATGCAATGCGGTGGTAATGAACGCGCATTACCATTGTACGCATTGGTTTCAGTATGAGTAGAAACCTCTTTTATAAGGCCGCCTATTATATTCCTAGAAATAATTGCAAATATGTTTTGTTTTGTAATTGTTTATTTTGGTATGAAATAGCGTGTTATCTATGTGCATATTTTTGTCGTAAGTGTACCATTTCTGCTTAGATTGGCAGGATTCCCAGGTGGCCAGCCAACTAGGTGACGTTAGGTCAGCCTCCAAATGTATTGCTACAATCATATTTTGGATTTATTCCAAAAATGCTTGTAATTGAGATAATATCGTACACGAAGGCGGAGACCTCGTGTTTCTATTTTTAAATATTTTGAAGCAGACTTAATTTTACTATTATTATGTAGGTGGACAATAGAGTATTTTAATAATTTATTATAATAATGCTTTATGATGGAATAATTCAAATGTTTATTGATAACGTATGGTGTTTTTTGTTCGTCAGTTTTCCTTCCTTCTGTACCTCAATGTACAGATACGGCATATTTAGAATTTTATAATATTGTTACGAGCTACAGGACTCGAATTAAAATGCCGTTGGAATTATTGTAGAATTTATTAGAACTATACAAACACGTATAACATAGGTACACGTATAAGTAGAGACTACTAGTGCAAACTGCACGATTAAAATCTCGCGCAAAGTGCGTCACTATATCGCTCATCAAATCTACGTCTTGCTCGTATCGTAATTCTCGCTTGACTGTATAATACAACAATCGACTGCGTAGACTGGGTTTTTCCAAGAAACCATAATCTGCACACCTGCGACGGGTAAACAAGTACAATAATAATAGGCTATTGTCTAATTACAAATTTTAAACACGAAGTAAACAAAAGAACTCAGAATGCGGGAAAGGTAATAAACTGCATTTTATGACAGGCAGGTATGCTTTTACCTTCGCCGGCACGTAAGAATATTATAGATTTTCTATTAATATCATTCCTAGTAAAAGGTTACCAACCTCAAAACGGAGGATGAAGATTATTCTAAAACTATCCCCTAATGAAGTGACTCTCCACATGTCCACACATCACTAGCTCATGGCAACAAGAGCCTTTTGATGTTTCCGGCTTAAGCTCGAAACTGTTGTAAGCAAAAGCCATTACTTAACTGCGGTTAACTCAAAGCCAGTTTGGAGTTATTACAAGAGTTTTTGCGTTGTTCGCTGGTGCGGAAATAATGTTAATTATTGTTTTAAACTTGTTGTTTGGGGACTTATTATTTTCCGGTAGTGTTTGGCCATTTTGATACTTACATTACAATGTTGTATCGTATGTTTCGATTCCAAGTATAGATAGCTGGATATAATTGTCCCACTACTAAGCTCGGGTTGTGTCTCCAAAGCGGAGACGGTTTCACACATCGATACAATTGATGTGCAAATTTCATTCAGCACATTTTAAGGAATTATAAATAGATTACAATATAATTTATATAAATTAGTTTTTTATTGCTTTCTTCTTCCATCTTGAGGTATGATAGATTTTTTTTTCTTTTTAAATTCTTTTTTCATATTTCTTACTTCTAATACAAAGATTTTATACTATTTTCTTTACACTTATACCTTACCGCTTATTTCCTTACTATCTCTATTCTCAAATTTTACTATATTTTTTTTATAGACTATTTTATTTACTATATTTAAATATTACTATATATTTAAGTGGCTATAATCTATATGAGTATATACGTGCGGTTCCTTGTTTCTAGTCAGGTTTTACTGGGTTGAATTAATTATTCCAGCATGGAAATACCACGTTAGCACACTTGTCACATATAATTGACATAACATTAGTATTAGGATGCGTACATGGAGTACTGTTCTCATTTAGGATGGCTCAACGAAATACCAAGTGAAAATCCAAGATCATCGACGCAAAGTCCATAGTCTAGGATATACTTCGGCGAGTGTGCAATAGCATTGCACAAATTAATGCCTCCCTAACTTTTATACCACTGGACAAGCAGACGTACGAGCAGCTACTGCAGCTGAAACAGCAGCTTGGGCCAAGTGGCGTGAGGTGACAGGTGTTATTTGTGACCCCAAAATGTCGGTTAAATTAAGAGGACAGGTCTATTAATCCATCATTAGACCTGTCCTTTTGTATGGTAGTGAAGCGTGGCCTGTACTTGAGCGACAGAAGCAAGAACTGCGTGTCACGGAGATGAATATGCTGCGATGGATGTGTGGAGGGATGCAGAAAGACCGGGTTAGGAACTCCCGCATCCACGGCAGTCTTCATGTCCGTGACATAGCAGACAAACTGCAAGAGTATCTCTTACGCTGCTATGGCCACGTCTTACGGAGATCGGCTAATTATGTGGGGAACAAATGTCTAGCCATACCGCCTCCGAAGGCCAAGGCCCAAGAAATGTCGGCTTGACGTCGTGAAGGATGAAATGCGTACCTTGGTCTTAAACCGGGGGATGCTGAAGACCACGCGAAGTGGAGTAGAAAAAGTAGGAAGGCGGATCCTGGGCGTCGGAGTGAACGCTCCGAACGCAACCGGGATTTAACACTCGGATAATGATGATGATGAAGCAGACGTACGAGCACACGCCACCGATATATGGTGGAAATACCAACAAAGCTGATGAAACGCTATACTTCCATCATACGTACCGCTGAGGAGTTTACAATTTAGGTGTCTTCAAACTCGGTCGAACAGGCATTTTCTAGGTAAGCTAACTTCATCTTACACCGCATTCTACCTATTCAAAAGAAAATAACTGGGGTCTCTCATTACTTAAGTTCACTACCAAGTATTTTCAACAGTTATATTGTTGAAAAGAGACTTGGTACTTTTAATACTATAAACTTTATTACGACCACTGTTTTACTTTAAAACTAGCTGTGAAAGCACTGTTCAAGCAAAAGTACTGACTTAGTTCGTAGTGTTGTTGTTCATGTTGAATCTGTTTTATGAGTGGTTTCAATTTTGATTTAAGATAGACTCTGCATAAGAAACCGTCAAATAATCATAAAAATCTGTCCAATATCCTGTATAATAATATGCCCGTATACTTAGGCATATAACATGTTCAAAATATATTTTTTTTTAATAACCTCTTGTAGTGTATTTATTCAACCCCTAATGTATAGTTACTAGCTTCTGCCCGCAACTTCGTCCGCGTGAAAGTGAACAAAATAAGTCCAAACGCGGCAAGGTAATGAACAGTTCTTTATGGCAAGTAGGTGTGCATTTACTTTTGTCGGCATGCAACAATACTATTACTATTATAAACATATTTACAAGTAAAAGATGTTGTCCAGATCGCTGTCTGTGTGGAGCGGTACTAAATGCTGGTCGCATTCCCACGTTGTATGGCAATGCTAGTCCATTGCCCTAAATACCTATATAAGTATAGGCCAGCCCTTGTCACGCGCCTTTTTAATTACAATACACAATATTATTAATTTATTCAAACATGTTTCTGAATGTGTTCAGATTTTAAGAACGTAATAAAAAAAGCTAACACAACTTATTTTTAGTGTATTATAGGTATATAAAACAGTACATAGTGTTTAAATACATAAGTGTATGTAAGTAAGGTGTTTAAGTACCGAAAGCGTGCGTCACCAACTCTATTACTATACTTGAAAACTTTGGCTTAGAAATAAGAAGTTATTTATAAAACCCTTTTATTATGAACGCAAAGGTTATAATTGCATGGCACCTTGAAGTTTTTTCAATGAAACCGCATTGCGGCAAATAAACATTGTTATGACTTAAATTTGATGTTGATAAGAAACCATTAAGGTCAACTATGACCTTTAACTCAACTGCTTAAAAAGAAACGTTTGAAGTAATTGGAAATATCGTCTTTTTCTATAGGTACTAAAAACATAAATTTGCTTTTGAGGGACGATGCAGCTGGCAGACTGGTTGGCAAAGAATTCAATACACGACAAAGTTATCAGATTAGATATGGTAGAGGCATGTTGGAATTATTATCTTGACAGCTCTCAGGGCCTGCTTGATCTGTGCAATACCATACTCACACAGAATGTCTGCGTGATACGGTTAGCCTTTAACCAATCCTGTTTCTTACCATCCATTCCTCTTATCCTATCCCCATTTTATCTGTGCAGGAACGGAGAAAGAACACAATTTCCTGCGGCCGGGCGACCTGTCGTAAGAGGCGACAAAACACCACCCCTGGTCTAAAGTATGCCACCATAACAACCTTGAATTGTGTTCCAGCATTAGTAACCGTGTTCCAGTTTCCTTTAAGAGAGCAGCAGCGCATTTGTAGCACCTTTGGTGTTGCATATCTAAACGCGATGGTAACCACATTCCCTCAAGTGGACCGTCTGCCTGTCTTCTAAACTTCTGCAACAAAAAAATCCTCTATGTCCCATCACCTGTGAAGACGACTCATTGACTCTTCAGGTGGTCAGATGACTGGCGCCCGCCTCGGACAACGGATCAATATGGCGACCCGAGCAAGGAAATGTAGCCAGTCTTCTGGGCGCCTTACCCGTAGAAGAAGGTGAACTAGGCTTAGTGTTCTACTTGTAGTCTTGAGGCACTATGGGTAGAATGCAATATAAATGAATTAAGTTTTCTTTATTGCATTTATTATAATACACAGAGAAAATTAAAATATTGTTACACGCCGACAAAGTGAATGTAAACCTGTAGTTTATTACCTTTCCCGCATTTTGATTTCTTTTGTTTACTTTGTGTTTAAAATTTGTAATAAAGAAAAATATTCCTATTGTTATTGTACCACTATTGTTAGTGTATTGTGCAGATTACGTTTTCTTGGAAACTTCAGTCCACGCTGTCGATTGTTGTATTGTACTGTTCGGTATAAAGCAATGCCCGAACGGGGGGGGGGGTGTGTGTGTGAGGCAGTCAAGCGACGATTATGATAAGAGCAAGATGTGTACATTCGATAAGCTTTATAGTGACGGACTTTGCGCGTGTTATTGGATCGTGCAGTTTGTATTAGTTCTGTCCAGTTATATTTGAACCTGTGTTATATGTGTTTGTAAAGTTCTAATAAATTCTATAGTAATTCCAACGACATTTTAATTAGAGTCGAAACAATATAAATAATGACATAGACCAAATCAAAGAAAATCTCAATAGAAATCTAGCTAGGGCGAAACAAAATAATAAGATTTCAGATTAGAGGTATTTAGGTAAACAAAACCTCTTTTGCTTAATATACATAATTTATTTTCCTCTGTCAAGAACAAAAGCGTTTAGCGAACATATTTTCCCCGAATTTGTGTAAAACAATGCTTATAAAACACAAATATTTGTTATTAGATTATGCTTGTTACAATAAAGAGGCGATTCTTGGAAATGTATTGAGAAAAAATATCGTCCAACATTGTGTAAATATAGGAGTTTGATTTATTTGTTTGTTTTGTTTTCGTAATAGTGATTGCTATAATTCAACGGCCTATATGTAAGGAATTTATGGAGATACTAGATGCCCGCGACTTCATCCGCGTTTGATTTGAAATTCCCGCGGGATTTCTGAGACACAAAGTATCGCAGCATTTAGTGAAGAATGTAAGCCGTAGTTTTAATGAAAACTGTGCTAGAATAAGCTAATTGTTATGCACTCGAACAACTCCAAATCGTTCCCAGAAAAATTTCCAAGGGATTCCCGGGATAAAAATTTTTAATTGAGTTAAAAGGGACACATTTTTTGTACCACTGAAAGATAATACTAAAGCGAAAATAAAATCCAGTTTCAAGATCGAAGTTACATTTATTCAAGAGCCTTAGATCATGTCTAATATCATAGCACACTCTTCAAGGTAAATAGTCGGTAAGACATAGGAGCCGGCTATAAATTGCGCACACTAGATAATTCAAACTTTAATTGGCATCTAGCTTCTCTCCGCGCAATTTAAAGTTGTTTGAATGACGACGAATAACAGACTGCAAACAAGAGCATTTCCCGGATAATAATCGATGACTATTTTAAAATGCATAGAGAGGCAAATTGTTCTCGATTGACCGACGGCTCATTAAAACTTTGTCAGCGTTCGCAGTGCCGACTGTTTGATATATCGATCCTATAGACTTTGATGATTCATTTGATGTTTAAATAACTACCGTTGCAGGTTTTTGGTTTTTTCATTTCTTATGCAAACCCTTGTAAGTAGGTTTATTTTACTTAGTTAAACAATTAATTAGGGTTTATATATCACGAGCGAAGCTGTTAACATAAGCTAATATTAAACGTAAATAGGTATGCATATACATATATATGTATGTATGTGTGCGTACATATATATATATAAGCTAACATATAACATAAAAAATATAATTAAACCCTAAAAACAAACTAACTTAAATAAAACTAATTATAAATTACAATATAAATATAACTAGACTTACAAGAAAAACCAATGTATAAGTACAAAATAGACTCCATGTCGCTGTCGGCGGGGAAAGTGCCCAAAATCCTGGCCGCAACGTTGGATGGCAGCGCTGATGCGTTGCCATTGAATAGTATATAATATGTAACATTTTTTCAAATATTTTGCAGCAAACCCTGCCCTAGCTTTTGTGCTATATTTCTCTCTCCGTCGCAAGGTTGTGTAGGATCGGTGTCAGCGACAAGACCGCCATTTGTACCTAATTCTAAGCTGTTTTTTGTATATTATTATTTCATTAATATAATGGTACAATAAATTATGAATATATCATATTATAAAGGTATACTTTTGACGGTAATCTGCTGTCCATGTATGTCATTTTTATTTATTTTTTCCTTCACTGCATTATAATAATAATTATAGATAATTTAAGAATTTCTTTTAAGACAGGTTTCCTGGAAGAGATCGCTTCTAGCGATAAGGCCGCCTTTTGTTTTACTAAGTAACTATTTTCTTGTGCATTTTTTTGTAACTTTGTTTTGGTAAGGTGACCAACTATTTTTTGTTAAAAAAGAGTACACTTTGCGAGTATTTCATAGGTGAAAAAAAAGTAATAAAAAATTTATTTTCTTTTAAAAATATACTTTTCTTCGGAGTGGATTTTTTTTGCTAAATGACGATGTTCGTTTAATAATGTAGCCACATCCGAACAACTTTCATTTTACATATTAAATTTGACTGTTCAGACGGCAGATAATGTTTTTACAGAAAGTTGGGACTTCTCACCGCTCCAATAATTATTCCCTAGTGAAAATACCCTTTCAACAGCAGCATTATGCCTGGACAACATAAGGAAATTTCTATTTTTTATATTATAATTTTAAATATTTAATTAATATACAAATGAGTACTTTCAGAGTACAGGTTTTGAAAAGGGTACGGTTAGCGAAAAAAGAGTACAAAACTCAGTAAATTAGTACAGTTGGTCACCTTAGTTTTGGTGAACAATAAAGTGTTGTCTATATCTATAATAATCTCCTTAATACTGAAACACTACAGCGTTCAAATAGTGACATCACTCATAGCTGTGCCCAAGACTCTCACAGTGGTCAACTAATTGGATTTACGACACTCCGTCTTAACTAAGTATTCAACAATTGAGAATATTGTTTGCGGTTGTACAATTAAGGGTTGCTGGAGTTAAAGCAACCCAAGCACCTTTAATATAAGTTTATAATAAGTTTGTGTCTTAGTCGGAGACTTGATGTCTTACTGGACACTTTTATTTTTAAAAATATCTAATAATTCTGTACGGGGTAAAATAAATCAGGAGGACTAATTCGGACACCACTTTTGGACAATGCAACTATTGACATTTTTGAAGGCTGTTATATTTCATGTCTCCCGTAGGTCATCTTGTACTGTTCTCACCTCCTGGACGGCTCAGAAAAATAACAGCCTGAAGCGCTAGAGTTGACTGAGAAAAGAGGCAAGAGGTCGATTGGTGGCGACCAGCTTGTCAATACAAGGCATCAAAGCGTAAAACGTCAATGTCGGGTTGCTAGTTTATCGGTTTTTATACGATTCATTTCGGAAAGTGTATGGTTGAACTGTTCGACCTGATTCTCCCTGCACCATTCCATCTTCGGACGACAAGGCACTCTGGTCAACGCCATTACTTCATAATGGAAACGACACCAGTGCGGACAAAACGTTTCGCTTCCACATTTTTTTCTACTTACGGCTGAGTTATGGAATGCACTCTATCAGAGTCCATATTTCCCGAGATGTACAATCTGGGTATCTTCAAGTTTTGTGTGAATAGGTTTTATCTAGGTAAGCGTGCTCCATGTTCGACCGCATCATTGTCAGATATTAGCCGTGATCTTGGTCAACTACGAGCTTGTTTAAAATAAAAAATAACTAAAATATGGTGGTTAAGAGATGGGCATCATATTTGTTTATTTCGTCTGTGTCATATGCAGAATTAAATGTTTTTTTCTCCTGTGAATTTTGCCATAATCTCTCCGCAGAGCCTCTTAACCAACTCAACTCTTTAAAAGCACCGTTCAATTTAAAATGTGAGATTAAAAATAAATTAGAGTACACCATTATCACCGTAGCAAACGGCCGGACAATGGGATTGCCTATAAAAATTGCCGTTACTGAAATGGGTCCCAACAAATTATTGGTCCGCGCGCTGCTGGTTAATGTTAACTGGGAACAAGGGAATTAGGGGAACATAAATTCTACTAGATGTGACATACATTCATCCTATGTAAGACAGAACAGGACAATTAGTGAGTGACACGTTGAAGACTACACATATGTCAATTAATAAAACATTGTTTATTATCAAAAAATACTATCTACAGTACTTCTAGAAGCACGACTGCTGGTTGCTGTAACGTATTGTTACAACTTAGGCCCCGACAAAGACAAATTCCTCGTATAGATCTGTAAAAGCATATTTTATTACCTGTCGGTGTTTGAACTAGTTTTAATCCTGTTATGATTGTCTTTTTTTGTTCACTTATTTATTGGCATAGGTTTCTAGTTATTGTGGAGAACAGCCTATTGTCCTATTGTACTCGCTCAGGATCATCATTGGCCATGTGTTGCGGATTACAAGTACAAGCTTATTCTAGGAAATTCTGTCGACGGCTGTCACGCTTGATTGAGAGAGGGGGCAATGAAGCTACAAGTACGATACGGGCGTGACGTGTGTATATTCGGGAATCTAATAGTGGCGGACTTTGTGCGTTTTATTGAATTACGACCTTCTGCATTACGTTTGAATTTGTTGCGTTCGGTTATATTTGTACCTGTGTTATACGTGTTTGTATAGTTCTAATAAACTCTATAATAATTCTAACGGAATTTTAATTCGAGTCCTGCAAACTCGTAACAGTATTTATCCTGTGCAAGGTCTCTGGCAATTTCCCTAGTTAAGACCTATTGTACCTAGTGAATGTTTGTGACTTGCGTGTTCTTTTTCTATGCATTCGAGCACCGTTATGCGATCGAATTAAAAAATTCTCTAGTGGTCTTGGGACTAGCGTAAAGCTGCCTGACATCGCTGTGAGCATCGCTCAGAGGCAAGACCCACAGGGAGAGTCCTCCTGCACACAAGGGCGTTGGATGTTGGAGCATCGTTGTTCCGTACTTCCTATTCTATGCCTGCGGGGAGATAGTAGAGGTTGACCCTAAGGCGATATACAATTTTTTTATACCATTAACGAATACACTAAAAAACTCGACCAATTTCAAAAATTCTTTCACCATTCGAATGCTATATTATTCATAATTAATTAGGCTATATAAAAATGAGGGATCCTTACTAAAACTTCAATAATGTAATTTACCACTTGTCCGTTGAAGTTTCACTTCTACTATGAGTGTACCAAGCACACATTTCGCAGGTTTACTGTAAATTATGATTTGGTTAGGTTAGGTACTTTATTATTATTTAAACATATTTTGTTTACTATACAAAAAGTGAATTCTATCCGGAACCAAAAATAACATCCATGGTCTCCTCCACAGAATAAATCTTTAACGAGGTTTACTCTAACATTATGTCGCCTCTCACCACGCTATATACCTTCTACGAGGGAGTACCTTCTCGCAGCCGTAACGCTTTTTCGTGACGAAAAAAACCTAAAACCCCCGTCTGTACACAAGTTTCATCTAACCATGAAAGAATTTTTCAAATCAGACTAGTAGCTCCTGTGATTAGCGCGTTCAAACAAACACTTCTCTTATATAATTCTTCTGCACGTGTGTTGACTGTGAACTCCTCCTAAACGGCTGGACCGATTTGAATGATTTTTTGTGTGTGTGTGTGTGTGTGTGTAAGTCCGGCAGATGGCGCTGCACTCGGGTTCTAAATTTTATTTCTTCATGGCAGGACAACGTCTGCCGGGACAGCTTGTATTAGTATAAGATATTGAATTTTGCAGCCCAATAAAAAAAAACTTAAATAGTAAGGCACATGAATGGTCGGTAAATTATAGGAACTGGTCATATGTCATTACTCACCATCTAGTAGATCACACATCGGTGACAAGGATGTAAATCTGTCCAAAATCAATTTTGCTAACAATCTGTTTGGGTACCTGTAATTTAATTGATTCTTCCTTTTTGCAGCTCAGCAAATCCCATTGTATAATGGCCAATATTATTTTTAATTGATTTTTTATCTTTTGGGCTTTTTTAGAATATAACCGAGATTAATAAGATCTAGATCGGATAGATCCTGGTCTAGATATAACAAAAGATGTTTGAATAAATATTCAATTATCGACGTATTGGACTTGATTAGTAAGTAAGTATTCATGTGAACACAAAAATACTATCCGATAATCCGCAGTACTTATTAACCGACTTCCAAAAGGAGGAGGTTCTCAACTTAGCCGGTATTTTTTATTATTTAAACCTAAATATAAACTACAAACCATACTACGAGCTATATAAAAACTAAAACTAAATAAAAAAAAGGGGGGAAAATGCCTAAAGATGAGTTAATGGTCCCAAACCATATATATATATATATATATATATATATATATATATATATATATATATATATATATATATATATATATATATATTAGGGTGGTCGTAAAAATTAAATTTCTTGCGACGACCCCAAAAAAGCTTCCTTTTAATGAAAAAACACTGGGATTTTTTTATAATTTTTTCAAGTCAAGACAACACGTGTCTCAAGACGATTCAAGTATAAATATATTATACGTTATATTTTATTTACGTAACTGTCATTTTTTAATGTTCACATGTTATATTCTATTCTATGGATAACTTTTATCAAATGATCAAAAATCAATAAAAAATATAAATAAAATACTTCCTGGTGCTAGATTCGAAACTAACACATCAATAGATAGTATATGTTATTCCATTTACAAACTTGTAGTACTCTATCGGATATGTTAAGAGCATAGAACTCGAGTGAGGCAAGTTCATTTTAGGACAGTTTTCCAGTATCACAAGCTATGAATAAGCGATTTGTATTTATTTTAACAATAGGTACCCTGAGATGAGACATTCCTTATTCATTTGTTTGCTTAAAATTAGAATATATGATTTAGGGGAATCTTGTTGTAAATACGAAATACCAGTCAGACGGTCTGTCGGACTCTTCGCAATATAAAATAAACTGTATCTGATAAAGATATTGTATCGATTGCACGAAAATCATTTATTCACGTACAAAAGAGCATCGTGTAAATTTACATTAAAGTCTTGTAAATTACAGTAACTATTATCCAAAATTATCGCGCAAATTCATCTAGCATTTTCGTGCTTAAATTCGTGAACAAGCTTACTAATACTTCTATCCGTGCAGGAACGGAGAAAGAATACAATTTCCTGCGGCCCGGCGGCCTGTCGTAAGAGGCGACAAAACAACCCACAGCCAGGTGGTAGGGCATTTGCCCGACTGGATGGCGACCACCCCTGGTCTAGAGTATGCCGCCATAATAACCCTGTGTTGTGTTCCGGCATTAGTGACCAGGTTCCAGGCTCCCTAAAGAGAGCAGCAGCGCATTCGTAGCACCTTTGGTGTTGCAAATGTCCATAGGCGATGGTAACCGCTGTCCATCAAGTGGGCCGTCTGCCTGTCTGCTGATCTCCTGCAATAAAAAAAAAAAAATAATAATAAGTACTTATTTTAATATATAATTGAGAAAATAATTATGTCTTTTACCTTTTATGACTAAGCGGTTGATCAGATCTTGAAATTCTGAAAGGATTAGATTGACTTTTGGTAAAGAAATACATATCTTTTATCTCAAAAATCACTCTTGAAACATTAAAAAAAAAAACTTTTAGTCAAAATACTTCAATATGGGTCCCAGTTGAAATTTTTACTTCATTCAGAAAGCAAATTATTAAACATACGTATGTCTGGGTGCTTCTTCCGTGAATTGTTCCATAAGTCCACGGGAAAAACACAACTATTCATAACTGTTAACATTTGTTATTAGATAATAGGAAGGTTAAAATAGCAACTTTTGCAGATTCGGGTTACGAATGTGACAAGTGGCAAAATAACGTAGAACCTTATGCTATGCCTTATGCTTTGCACCTACCAATATATCTATACACGTGTAAATTACACTTTGGTGCCTCAGTTGTTTTCTATGTAGCGAGTCAATGCGACAGGTTCGCATATTCATCGCGCCGCAATGGATGCCAGCATTAAGCTCCGTTCAATCTATAGACCAAAACTGGTTACATGCAGGGAGTTATTCATGTATTATGTACATAACATACTATGCACACAGTTGGAAATTAGTAACCATGTGTGTATTGCATTATGAACGATGAATAAGATTTTGCGATCGATGTTTGTCAGGTGCGTTTATCATTTAATTTACTTGAGCTTATACTTTACTATAAAAACGACCCACCTGATGGAAAGCGGTTACCATCGTCTATAGACTTTTGTAACACCAAATATGCTACAAATGCACTGCTACTCTCTTAAAGGAGACTGGAACCCGTCTACTGATGCCAGAACACAACTTAAGGTTGTTATGGTGGCATACTCTAGACCAGGGGTCGTAGCCATCCAGTCGGGCAAACACCCTACCACCTGGCTGTGGGTTGTTTTGTCATCTCTTACGACAGGCCGGCGGGCCGCAGGAAATTGTATTCTTTCTCCGTTCCTGCACGGATAAAAATGATTTGTGGTGTGACAGAGGACGTGTGTCAGAATAGAGGTGTGAGGAGGGAAGACATATTGTGCCTACCCCATATAATTAGGAAAAGAAAAAAAATTGAACCAATAACCCTGAACTTCTTTTATGGTCGTATTCTTTTGTTTACTTATTGGCATACGGCCTGTTGTTGTATTGTAATCATTAGTCAGGTGTTACGGATTTAAAGTACAAGTTGATTCAGGAAATTCTGTCCTCGTGGCTGGGCGGACATATTGCATCTGTGCAGTATAAATCAAAGGCCCGATTGAGGGAGGGGTCAGTCGAGCGAGAATCACGAACGAAGCGAGACGTGTGTACTACAATCGGGAATCTTTTAGTAACGGACTTTGCGCGTTTTATTGAACTACGACCTTCTGGATTACGTTTGGATTTGTTGTGTTCGGTTATATCTGTACCTGTATTATACGTGTTTGTATAATTCTTATAAACTCTATAATAATTCCAACGGCATTTTAATTCGAGTCCCGCGACTAGTAACAATATTGTACAATTCTAAACATGCCGTGTCTGTACATTGAAGCTGTTTAAAAAAAACAACTGGAAAAGACTATATAAACGATTATTTTTTTTAATATTTTGTCTGTTTGTTCAGGATTCACTAAAAAACTACTGGGCCGATTTTGATGCGATTTTCGCCGATCGACAACAAATTTTGTAGAATTAAAACCTGCCTTACTTTTCATACTGGGAATTTTCCCGGGAGTGGTTTAAAGCTGTTCGGGTACATTAAAATTACATATTCCGACACAGATTTCAATAAAACGATAGTTTACATTCTTTGTTAAATGGTTATTACGCTGGGATATATTGCATCCCGGGTATCCTCGGGAATTTCAAGTCAAGTGTCATTGATCGTATATTAATTTATTAGTAATTCGCAGAATCTTAAGATGGTTCTGGTAAAGTATTGTTCTGAATAATAAGAAGTCAATGGATCAGTTTTAAAATCATTTTTTTTTATTTAATTTACATAATTTAACATATTTACTAGCAAGCATTATAGCTATCTATATGTGGAAACAATTAAATGGTTATAGATATTTA
The DNA here is from genome assembly GCA_012273795.1 of Dendrolimus punctatus. NCBI lineage: Eukaryota > Metazoa > Arthropoda > Insecta > Lepidoptera > Lasiocampidae > Dendrolimus > Dendrolimus punctatus. Next base: position 15,231,361 of record CM022550.1, read on the forward strand.
GTAGTATATACTTAGTTATAATATGTTTGTTATCAGAATAAAATAAAATAAAATAAATAATTGTAGACGAAGTAGCAGGCATATTCTTGTATTTAATAATATTACTGAAGGTAGAAATCCCAACACCCGGTCACCGTGGAACCTGTCCAATTATCATTTTCATCGGAAAATACCTTTTTATTAAAAGAGCCAATCGTTTTACGAATCCCCAATGTTGCCAGATCAAATTTAAAATTCCTAAGCTTTCTATAACTTTGTGTAAATATTTTTTTACATTTCCGTAATTATTTTACAAAAACGGAACACTTATATTTTCGCATAACCATCTGATTGTCTTTGAATGAAGTTAAAGCCGGCCTCTGTGGTTGAGCGGGTTAAGCCTTTGCCGGCCTACCTCACTACAACACAGAGGCTCCGGGTTCGATTCCTGGCATAGTCAATTTCGGAAACGTATTTACTCCGTTATTTACTATATTCTGGGTGTCTGGGATCGACCCCAGAGTAGTCCGTTGTATAGTACCCATAACACAAGGAAACTAGCTTAACTTGGGGACATACAATCTGTGTGTTTGTTTGCCGATTATTTATTCTTTGTATGTGTCATTTTGGGTATACAGGATGAAAACTTTCAACGGGGCAGTAAGAAGTTCCTTAATGTTATAGCATATACACGATAATGGTCTTAGGAGATTATGCACAATTTTTCATGAAATTTTTACTGAATTAAAATTCCCGAACAATTAAATATTAGAGATTGCCAATATACCAAATACTTTCATCAAAATTGGTTAAGTGTTACATATGTCTTCTTTACATAGTATAAAACACAGTCGCAACGGATTTCTGATCGTTTTTCGCCAATAAAATAAATTTTCACGAAAGATATAAATAATATATGTATGTATATATCCTAACTAGCTTCTACCCGAGATTTCGTCCGCGTGGAAAGTTTTTAAAACTATCCTACGGGAACTGTTTAATTTATATACATATAAAGATTAATAAAAACAATAAAAAAGCTCAAACTTATTATAGAATGTATATTCAATGATTTTTGAGATATGACGGAATATTACAGCTCCATTTACTCGTACATCTGTGGATGTAGGCATTCTACGCAACTATAAAAATCATAGAATTAATGAAAAATTTGTTCATATGGCAGCACCGTTCTGAATCAGACAAAAGCCACTGAACCCTGAAAGGTAAGCAAATAGTCCACAATCACCTCGCCTACAGAATGCCCCGTTTCACTATGTAAATACTCTTGGTACATAACAATGTATATTTTACCATATTATCAAGTAGGTATACTCATATTATATATGTATAGTACAGATTGAATTTGACAGCGGAGTTTGGTAAAGTTTGAAATATCCGGTTGTCTGTTTATGATATTCCCATTTGAACCCTTGTATCCTTACTTCTTACATCTAAATGTATATATCTAAATACATTTTCCCACAACTTCGTCCACGTTTAGCACACACATACATACATAACTTCACGCCAGGTCCCTTGTGGGGTAGGCACCCACAACAGAACGCCATACAGACTTATTCTTACACACCTCACTTGCTTCTTTGACATTCATAGCTCTTGTCATGCACGCTCGTCTGTTCTTAAGGCTCCTGACATCACCTTCTGCTAATACACGATCAATTTTTCAATCATGGAAGGTGTGTCGTGGCCTTCCGCGACTTCTGCATCCATCCACTTTTGTATTGTATATCTGTTTAGTCATTCTTTCATCATACCTTCTTTCCACATGCCCGAACCACCGGAACATTCCTTTCCTTACCTTCACCACGACACTCTCTTTCTTACTTCGCTATTACGAACGCAGTCCGCGAGCGTCATCCCGCAGATTTTGCGCAGCGCTCGCATCTCGACCGCGTTTACTCTACTTTCATGCTCTCTGTTCCATACCCAACTCTCGCTTCATACGTGAGCGTAGGTACCAGCACCGCGTTGTGTATGACAAGCTGGCCCTTCTGGCTGAAGTTCTTAGCGCCTAGAAGTTTACCTAACGCTCCATTCACACTATTCCCTAAATTTACTCTTCTTTCTATGTCAGCGGTGTACCTTCCATCCCTGCTAAAAGCACATCCAAGCAGGTGGAAAATTACAGTTATTATGCTAATACTTTCAATCAAAGGTTATTTCCAGCAGGCCAATGGATTTCTAGTATGTGGTATTTAAAACGCAATGGACTGTAGGTTGGTTTTCTTTTGGTTGGGAATAAGCGTTTTTATGACTTACTTCATTTGTGTGCTGCGATCTTCTTGGGCCGGCACGTGTTCTTTCTGCTTTCAAGATGAATTACCACCACATACAAACACACTTGACTGGATTGGAGTACGGAAAAAGCACTTTATATTATTATTTTGTATTAATTTTAATTTTCGGGAGCAGGTAGCGGAGTGCAATATCAGCGCAACCGCGGGGAGAGCAGGAGAAGGGCGGGAAACGCCAAAGACATTCATTACGAGACGTCACTGTCAAAAACAATCTGCGTTTCTTTTTTCGCGGTAAGGCTTTAACCTTAACAGTATGACAATACACGAAATACCCGGAATAAGTAATATTTATAAATGGATACTAATACTGTTCTACTAAAAATGTTTTGTAAATGTAGAAACTGGCACATCAATGAAGTCCTAAAATCACATTTTCTCGAAATTAGGAAATCCGTGGGAAATGTAAAAAATTCTGGATTAGTCAGTTTTGCAAATTAAGTACCAAGCTATGCCGTAATAGGAGTAACACCGAAATTTAATTCAGTCATCCCGCAGTTTTCCTAGAGCGCTACAATATGGGGCTCGTCAAAAGGGCCTAAACAGACATTTAAAGTCTTTTTTTGCAGGAGTTCAGCAGACAGGCAGACAACCCACTTTACAACACCAAAGTTCCTACAAATGCGCTGCTGCTCTCTTTAGGGACACTGGAAACTGGTCACTAATTAAGGTTGTTATGGCGACATACTTTAGACCAGGGGTAGCCATCCAGTCGGGCAAATGGCAAACCACTTGGCAAGTCTCAACGAGGTAGGCAATGCATCGGCTCCCTTAGTGTTGCAGATGTCCATGGGCAACGGCAACCACTTGCCATCAAGTGAACCCGTCTGCCAGTTTGCCTATAAGCAATCAAAAAAACCGGGATTTCCCAGGATATAAAGAACAGTATTTAAATAAGACCGTAACTTATCGTTCTAGCAAAAACCGTGTCGCCAATTATTATACGAAGTAAACCATTCCCAATAAAAATCCTGCGGGATTCCCGTATCACAAAGTACCGCAGCATTTGAAAAGGAATGTTGGCTATTGTTTTAGTTAAAATTGTTTAGGAATAAGCTAATGTTCATGCGCCCTAACAACTTTCAACTGCTCCCGAGAAATCCCGCGAGATTCCCGGCCTTAAAGTTTAACTAATGTTATTTTAAAAAAATGCTATTGGTCAGTAAAAAAATCGCATCGAAATAGCTGCAGTAGTTCTACGTGAATCCCGAACAAAAAGACGAGTAATATAAAACAAATTGCAAATTATTCTCTATCATTCATAAAGTCTTAAGTTTTTTTAATAGCTTCAATATACAGACAGGGCGTTTTTAGAATTTCATAATATTATAGATATATAATTACACCGGCCTACGATGAAGAAAAATAGTCTGTCCTTATTTCCAGACATATTGACTCTTATGTATGTATGTATGAATCTGGCGTTTGATTCATCACCCTCAAAATTCGCTTTCCGCGTCTGTTTGTATGTCCGCGAACTCCTCCTAAACAACGCAAGGGATTTAAAGCGGTTTCACAATAAAGTAATGAAGGTATATATTTTATTATATACGCTTTTCAGGATATGTAGCAGTTTCGCTCGTGATATAGAAAAATCTAATATACTTTGTATGTAAGTAAAATAAAACATAAACATAAATGAAGTGGCAAGTTATTTTCATAGTGGGTTTGGTATCATAGTATTGTTACAATTCAGGTCCCTACAAAAACAAAATCCACCTGCATATCTGAAACAAAGCACATTTAATACCAGTTAGCATTTGAATTAATAACATTTGAATTGAAATTCTTTTATGATCGTCTTTTTTTGTTTACTTATTTACTAACATAACGCCTATTATTATATTGTAATCATTAGCCAGGTGTTACGGATTTTAAAGTACAAGCTGATTCTTGCAAATCAGTCACGTTGCTGGGCGGACATATTGCATTTGTGCAGTATAAAGCAATACCCCAATTGAGGGAGGGGGCAGTCGAGCGAGAACCACGATCAAGACGAGACGTGTGTACATTCGGTAATCTATTAGTGACGAACTTTGCGCGTTTCATTGAATTACGACCTTCTGCATTACGTTTAGATTTGTTGTGTTCGGTTATATTTGTATCTATGTTATACGTGTTTTTATAGTACTAATAAACTGTATAATAATTCCAACGGCATTTTAATTCGAGTCCCGCTAAACTCGTAACAATATTATAACACAATATCTCCTTTATCCTTAAATCCTTTTCAAATCTATTTATAGGACGTTACAAGAACCGTCTGTCATCACAATTATCGTTTTTTACATAAAATCCAGGATTTCATCGGGATCCGATTATCTCTGAATCTTTGTAAGGTCCATTAATCCGTTTAACGAAATTGGAATTTTGCCCTTTGACGGATTTCTAAGGCAAAGTTTCTTAGTAAGTGACAGTCTTCGTGCAATTTGAACGCCAAATATTTAATGACTTTCAAGAGATTTAGTTTGTTAATTGGTTCATTTTTGACTTAATTGCTTTCTAGCTTATAAATTGTATGAACTTTAACTTAACTATTATTGTTGTATTATTTTGTTGTAAAAAGCGATATTAAACTAATATACAGTACATGTAGTGTTATCTAGTTCTTTAAACTCTAATTAAAAATCGAATTCCAAGAAAGACAGTACATACAAGAGTAATCTATACTAATACTAGCTGTCCCGGCAGACGTCGTCCTGCCCGGTAAAAAATATGGGTTTGTTGGTAGAGGGTTGAAATTTTAGGGTTGTATGTATTTTTAATGCTGTATCATAAAAAAATAGAAATTAAAAAATTTGTCTAAAAAATAAATAAAAAAATTAGGGGTGGACTACCCCTAACATTTAGGGGCATGAAAAATAGATGTTGGCCGATTCTCATAGATACCGGATAAGCACAAAAAATTTCATCAAAATCAGTCAAGCCGTTTCGGAGGAGTATGGCAACGAAAACTGTGACACGAGAATTTTATATATTAGACTAGCTGTCCCGGCAGACGTCGTCCTGCCCGGTAAAAAATAGGGGTTGGTCGTAGAGGGTTGAAAATTTAGGGTTGTATGTATTTTTTAATGCTGTATCATAAAAAAATAGAAATTAAAAAATTTGTCTAAAAAATAAATAAAAAAATTAGGGGTGGACTACCCCTAACATTTAGGGGGATGAAAAATAGATGTTGGCCGATTCTCATAGATACCGGATAAGCACAAAAAATTTCATCAAAACAGTCAAGCCGTTTCGGAGGAGTATGGCAACGAAAACTGTGACACGAGAATTTTATATATTAGATTATAAAGAGGTGTAACGTTTGTGAGTTTGTGTCGTTTTAGGGGGTAATCTCTGGATCTTCTAAACCCATTTTGAAAATTCTTTCACCAGGTGATAGCTACATTATTCCTGAGTGACATAGGGTATATTTGATTGAGCGAAGTAGGCACGGATCTGCAAGCTATTATATTTAACTTTGATTAACTGTAAAATATCATCCAAGAGATGTGGTGGTTGCCGCAAATTTACTTCTCCAGTAGTAAGTGTTAGATGTCCCAAATGTAATTTATTACAGCATTGGAGCTGTGATGCGATCCCGGCCAAAAGCAATGTAGCTGCTACCTGGAACTGCCCTGATTGTAGAATCGTAGATCGCTAAGAACAAACATACCTTTCTTCATTAATCTAACTCGAATTAAGGAAGATATAATTTACATCGCGCTAGTTAAGTATTTAAATAACACAAGGAAAAGTAAATTAATTATTGACATTGTAACTGGGGTTACACGGATGAACAGACAGACAATAGAGTGAAATAAGAAAGTATATTTTTATCTTTGTGTATCAAGAACATTAACAAGAAATGAACTTGAGAACATAATGTAAGTATAAAATAACACAAACATATTCCTGAAGAATTATGGCCTTACTTATAATCGTTTGTTAAATTTTAAGAAACTGCTCAGCAACTGATTAATGTAAATCTTACCCATAAACTCCTCTTAAGGATAAGAGGTGTTGGTAAAGTAACTCATAAATAGCTGTCAAAAATAATCAATATCGAGAGGTACTTTAAGTGACTGCTAAGATCCAAAATGGCAAGTTTTATTCGAAACAGCCATTGATTAGGGGTTTAAGAGTCTTTTATTTAAGAGATGGCTAATCCTTTCTTAACGAGATTATTATAAGTAAAGCCCTTAATTTCCTTTCCGAGCGCCTTTTCCTAAGGTTAGATGATCCCGCAACTTTGTCCGCGTAGTTTTTTTATTTTTATTTTGCGGAACTCTAAAAGAGTAGTAAATTATGAAAGTATATACCGGTAATACTTTCATATGCATACATACATACATACATAACTTCACGCTAGGTCCCTTGCGGGGTAGGCACGAACAACAGAGCGCCACACGCTTACTTTCATATGGATATTTTATATATTTTTTAATGCAGAATTGCAGCACACAGACAGACGGCCCATTTAATGGAAAGCGATTACCATCGCCTATTAACATTTGCAACACCAAACGTACTACCAAATGCGCTGCTGCCCTCTTAAGGGAGAGTGGAACCTGGTCACTAATGCCGGAACGCAACTCAAGGTTGTTATGGTGACATACTTTAGACCAGGGATTTAGTAAAAGCTGTTATTTTGATATTACAAACAAACACTTTAATTTTATTTCTCTGTATAAATTAACCTTAGTAATTTCTACTAGGAAATAGGATTGATTAAGATATTCACGAATCTTATCTATTTTGGCTACTATCAAAGCATTAATTAACATTTTATTTTCATCGTTGAAGCTCGCATTCCGAAATAGACAACCATTTTCGATATAACGACGAACAAAACAAGAATTTGGCCCGTACCGACACAATGACGTAACCTCTTGCCAAAGTTGGAATACCTAGAATAGATCCGCAAGTAGGTCGGGCATAGATATATAGACGTTGCAATTTGGCTGGAAACCTCGCTAGGAAACTGGACGGCCTGGCATGTGGGGCACAAGTCATAAGAGATATGATATATTTATTTTATTTTATTGGGAAACATACAATAATTATAATTCTTACTATATAAAACACAAATTAATATATCTAAGTTTTCACAAAAAATATATTTCATATTACGCGTTTGGCTCATACAACGATAAGAACATTATAATATATTTTTTGATACAATATTGGAAAATTAGATTTAAAATAAAAAAAGGAATTCAATAATACTGTTACGAATCGCGAGACTCGAATTAAAATACCGTTAGAATTACTATAGAGTTAATTAGAACCGAACACAATAATTCCAAACGAAATGCAGAAGATCGTAATTCAATAACTCGCGCAAAGTCTGTCACTAAATAGTTTACTGAAAGTACACATGTCTCTCTTCGCTTGTGGTTATCGCTCGACTGCTTCCTCCCTCCATTGGGGCATTGCTTTATACTGCACAGATGCAATATGTCTGCCCGGCCACGTGGACCGAACTTCTTAGAATCAGATTGTACTTTTAAATCCGAGACACCTGTCAGTGATCACAATACAACAATAGGTCGTTAAAGATTACAATACACAATCGGCTGTTTCTTTATCATAAATGTTAAGCACGAAGTAAACAAAAGAAGTCCAAATGCGCGAAAAGGTAATAAAATGTGTTTCTACAGGGCTGCAGGGGCGATTCGTCTGTGTGGGTACCTAGGTCGTAACAAAACGATGATAAGGACCTTTCCGCAAGTTAATAACGCAAATAATAATCAAGCTTAAGTTCGTAAATTGGGCCACAAACTCGCTTACAGATTCTCTATTCTATACTGTATTTGAGAAACTACAAATAAAATTTAAGTAAATGTGTATATCTTGCTAGCCGGGCAGATGACTTACTTGATCTATTATAAACCTGTAACGAAAGTCTTACTGCTGACTATTCTAAACAACCATATAACTGTTTCTTTTAGATTTACTAGGGCTAATATCACGGCTTTGTTTGCGCTTATTTAGTTGTCCTAATAAGGTCCTATTCTATATCGAAAATTTCGTGATATTCAAAAGGAGCTATGTAAGACTTCAAATCTAACTTCGGTTTGAAAAAAGTTTTATTTTGATTTTCTATAAAAACATTAAATAAATCAGACAGGCAAATTCTAGACACAGCCGTGACAGACGGGGCTGCTACTGCACACCAGGCCCTGAAATGTCGCAAATATGTGTTCATTGGTAGTGGGTGCGTATTTGTAGCTTTCGGGATCGAGATCCTGGGGCCATGGGGGCCTGGAGATCATCGTTTATATCGAGACCTCTCAACGCATCTAATTGAGGTCTCGCTTGACTAACAGGCTGGCTTGCACCTAAGGCAACGAATCAGCGTTGCCATCCAACGCGGAAATGCAGCTAGCATTTTGGACATGCTCCCCCCTGACAGCGATTTGAAGTCAATTTTTTTGTTATAGATTTCTATTTTTTTGTAAGTATAGCTTTATTTATAGTACAGTTTACTATGAACGGATTGACACATAAAAAAATAAATCTATTAGACGGTTAATACTGTCTTTCGATTCGCTTTAGCTAATCATTTCAAGCCGATATTCTGTGAGAGCGTGGAATCACACCAATCGAGCCACTTCTAAGAGCTGATATCAAGAGTATAACTCCAACATGACATTACAACGTCCAAAACGTTTACCTGCAAACAAAGACAATCTCCAATCGAAATATAATAAAGAATTCCTATTAGGTACTTTCACTCTCTCTATTATACTTTTCCTCTCCAGTTATAAAACCAAGGGAACCCTTCAAATTTCATTCAATACACAGGTGGTCAGAATGAGGGTCATTTGCACCCTTTTCATATTGATATGTGGGGTAAATTGCCCATATTCCAAATATGTACGCGTGACTAGAATAATACGTGCGGCAACGAGTTTGTTGTAAGGAATATATAGACTTGTAATCTTATCTAATGTAGCTATGGAGCTAAAGCCGCGTTTTTAAGTGTAAAGAACGAACGGCGCTATGTCGAACGAAGTGTAATTTCCGCTGATGTATCGTAGATACATAACACTTTCAACGCGTTCTATTAGTAGCTCACAACGCCCAAAATGCAACGTTAGCCGTTCCACAAGGCGACCGCGGTCGTTGTGGTCATGCGGAAAACGTCACCAATGACGTCATGATTTTCGATCACACTACGCTCGCAACGACCCATGTCAAGAGGTGGGTCAAAAACCGTTCCACTTGGGTTTACGCTTGTAGCGCCCACAAGCTAGTGGAATAGGTAGATCGATGTGAGTCTCTAATGGAACGTAGCCTCTATACTCTATTGCAGTGCTTTTCAATCTTTTTGTAATACGCGACCCCTTTACAGTTTAAAAAATTTTGACGACCCCTTTGGACCATAGACAGACAAAAAGTTAATAAATTAAATGACTGCGTTTCTGTCTTTCCCTATTTTGTTACCTATACTCATTATTATTACGATTTTCTATCATCACGCGGGTGAAACCCCGGGCGCAGCTAGTAGTTAATAAGAGATAGTTTACGAAATTTACTATGCTAGGAATCAAACCTGCAGCCTCTACTATGCAGTGAGATAGGCCGGCAAAGGCTTAGCTCAACCACAGACGCGGTCATTAGTATAAGGTTTAAATATAAATATACATGTACATGCTGTGCGCAACTCGTCGCACATATAATAATAATAAATGTTGTAGCACGCTGATGTGATGGGCCTAAGACACCCAGGTCGATGTAGTCGTGGAAGTTAAACACTGTTATTAGGGTGGAAACGTGTAATTAAATCATTTTTATACGAAGGTGTCTGCCTTCGACTACAATCCAAGCAGAAGAGAAAAAAACCAAACGCAACTACAATGTTGCAAGTAATAAAATTTTATGTTGGTGTTGCCAACACATGCAATGTTTCATTCACAATTTAAATCATTTTTTCACGGGAAAAAGGTAGTACAAATAAGATGACAATGCAGAAATCTAGTTACTATTTCATTAACAAAAATTATAATCTTAATATGAACTAGGGTACCAAATTATATAGGTTCAGTAGCGGTAGAAAAATTGATTAGTCTACTAACGGAAAATGTGTATAACCGCCTCTGGTAGGATTTATGTGGACTCTACTCTTATAGGCACTCCACATTATCGCGAGAATGCAGAAAAAGAACACGAGAACCTAATATGTACCCGTAAGTAGAATAGAATAGAAAACACTTTATTGTTCACCACATACACATAAAATAAACAATTTACAGTAGTCGCATTAAAGTAAAAGTAGGAACAATTTTAGTTTTAACGAATAATAAAAAAAAACAAATAAATTACCGCGCATAAAACCGTTAAAACATAGTTTTATAAATATTCTATTCTTCTTTCCTTTAAGTCGGTTATAACAATTCATATAATAAACAAGCACTCAAATACAAGTTAAAGTAATATGAATAATATATCAAAATCGATATAAGACCCTTACGATACTCAAGTCGTTGTATTGACCTAAGTGATACTTGCACGATGTCCTTGTTCGATCAAAGTCCAAGGTTCGATTCGAAATAATGAGGTCTTCAGATACACAAGAGGGTTTTCATACATTCAATGGAATACTCGACGTGTTTTGTATGGGATTCCCTTCACTTTTTTTATAAAAGTATTGTGAGGGATATAAGCAGTTGTGTATGCTTATAGAAATTTATACACCTATTAATATATCAATTTTATTTATTATTAAATCCCTCATCGCGAGTATTCGCCTGTATTGTGTTATTACAGATCCGACGTCTCAAAAGTCACCGATCATGACCCAGATTTTCACAGGGCACAAAGGGTTTTCTGTATACTTGGCTCGGTTCAACTTGAAGGAGGACCCCTCGTGTCTCTGTGAACCTGGAACACCAGAAACCGCCTACATGCCCACTTCGAATGCCCTATTCACACGAGGAGTCCTCCTCCATCCTAATGTTAACAAATATATACAAGAATTAAACTGTATAATAGGACTATAATAGACCTAGAACTAGGATAGGACAGATTATAAGAAAATGTATAAAAAAGAAGAAAAAGAGCTCTGCCCAGACATATGGCGGAGGAAGGAGATCAAAAAAAAGTCGTTCAGGTCCGAGCATCACATTAGTGATGAAAGAGAACTGAGAGTTACAGTGCACAACCTGTTATGAAATGTTGATGCAACTTGTAAGACAACGCGGCTTCGTCTGATATTATGGAATAAACTAAATGCTCAAAATTTAATCATAAATGTTACATTACAGGCGTATGCTCACAATGAGGGAGCCACTTTATACTAATTCATCACAAATGCCTAAGTGACTTCTTATAACATCAGCAATCTGCTAGCGAAAGTCACGTCAAAATCGGTAATACCGTTTCAGATATTAGCCGGAACAAATAGACAGACACACTAAAAATTTTAAAATAGATTTTTGATAAAAGTACCGTATATACTTTCATATGCGTTTAGTAAAAAGCTGTTAGTTTGATACTTCAATTATATTTACTTGTATAGATATATTTCAATATTAAATTAATAATTTATTAACATATTTACGGATCGGTTGTATCAATCCTAATACATATGATATTCTTATATAGTTGGAGATAATCGTTCGCATTTACTACAAGCAAAAAATACAATACTGAAATACATTTAATTTAGCAACGTCAGGTGTTGCCAGTACAGAGCAAAAAGTCCGCTGTACGTCCCGCATTATCTGATCAATCATACTAATGTACATCGAAAAAAAGATTGCTCCACATTTTCACGTATAACAAATGTTGCTAGAATAAAAAAAATGTCCTATACTTATTTACTTTCCAAGCAAAATTAGGTGATGCTTTTTCGTGCAGTCTTATTTTGAAAATATTGTTACGAGCGAGAGACTCGAATTAAAATGCCATTGGAATTACTTTAGAGTTTATTAGAACTATACAAACACATATAACATGGGTACAAATGCAACTATACACTGCCCGTACAAACTGCAGGATTCAATAACACGCGCAAAGTCCGTCACTTTATAGCTTGTTGAATGTACACACGTCTTGCTAGTATCGTAATCGTCGCTTGACTGCCGCACCCCTCCGTTCGGGCATTGTTTTGTTATACAACAATCGACTGCGAGGACTGATTTCCAAGGAAACGTTATCTGCGCACCTGGTAATTGTTTCCTGCGAACGGCCATAAACGAAAACAATAGCAATAGGCTATTGTCTAATTGCAATCTTTAAACACAAAGTAAACAAAAGCGGGAAAGGTAATAAACCAGGTGCACATTTCTTTGTCGGTATGAAACAATATTTTAAGGTTAATTAAAAATTAGTACTAGTTGTTGCTCTGCAGAAGCAGTACTGTCCTACTGGGCCGCGAAGTCGACACTTACGACAGGACTGATCCACGACGGTGACGTGATGGTGATGTCGCAGAAGGAGGCAGCGGAAAGGGAACGGGAGGATGCAGCTTCTTCGGCCCCGATCCGCCGCCGTAAACCAGGGCGTCGAAGAAGGGACTATCGCCAATCCCTTCCGCCTTATCAATGGCCATGAACGATAATATGGGGAATACTTATCGTTCAGACACTGGTCTTGAGATGGCGCTGCGCTGTGATTGCACGCTCAACTTATTAATAATGGTGGAGGACCATTAAAAAATTGTAAGGGGCTCTATGAGCCGTCGCTGTCAGGACCATTGGATGTGTCTTTGGTTCCCAAGGTCCTGACATAGGGCGTCGAGATGGACCAAAGAGATGGTTTAGTTGGTAGGTCCGAGCATGCCATCGGGAGTCCAACACTACCCTACTATTGTCCCCGAGCGGTAGGGTGTCTATGATGGATTACACCTCGTAAAAAAAGACTGATCCACGAATTCCGAGTCGCTCAACAGGTCATGGAGCGAGCTATATTGGGTGTTTCGCTTATGGCTAGAATTAGAAATGAGGATATCCGTAAGAGAACCTGCGTAACCGATATAGCTCGCAAATTTAGCAAGTGGAAGTGGCAGTGGGCCGGTCACGTTTGTCGCAGGACCGATGATCATTGGAGCAGACGAGCACGTCGACGAGAAAGCGCCTCGGTAAACGTAGTATCGGACGCTAACCAGCCCAATAAACGGAAGACCAGCGCCAGGTCGCCGGTAGGCGCTGAGCGAAGAAGGTTGACGACTAATTATTGGACAATTGTTTATTGATAGAAAACATGCTGCCGCTAGAAAGGCTCTTTATTTGTATCTAGGTATTCATCCTTATCAAAATAAATTACTTCATATTCAAGACTGCTTCAATACCTTTATATAACTTTTTGAATTATTCAATTCGGACATTCCATTAGAAATATACCACAAGTTTAAAAATGTAAATATTAGAACCGGCGGCCGTGACGCTGTTTTCGTGAGCGAAAACTCGTAAGACCCCGTCTATATGTTAGTTATAATGTTATGTTATAATTTTCACTTCAAAAGTTTGCGTTTGTGTTAAATGTTTTAGCCACGCTGGCACAATTATCTTGCAGATCTTAGGGCTGGACGATCAGTAGTATAAATGTCCCACACCACTCATGGTACATACGCAGTCTCGAATTATAATAAAAAAGCTACATCTATAATATTGTTACGTACGAGCGGGGGTACGCACTTATGGATTGGAAGAAAACACCAGTTTTTAATTTAAAAACTTTTATTGACTTACACAGCCGCACGTAGTACCTCTCAGCCGGGTCGCCCCTATACGCACGACCAACGATGCACAGTCCCGACGATAAGTTAACACACCCTCAATACCGTCGCCGATATTGCGTAGAACACCTCCGATATTATCGCGTGTAGCTCGCCTCTGGTTCCTCTCTCGAACTACGCTACACACCTACTTCACGTATCCGTCCACCAAACTTGTCACTAAATTCACCACTTAATTCGTCTCTGTCTTCTATTAACCTTCTCTTATAACTCTTTAGTATCGCACTTGTCGCTTCACCGTCTTGGACTGAATTCAACTCTAAACTGCTCTGTAGGCGCGCCTTACGCCGTTTATATACCCGGAAGAATTTTCTAGAACCCATCTATCTAACTCTGTCTTTTCTTTTCCGAACCTTCTGTTCGGGAACTTTCGTTTATACATCTATCCCTTTCTAACATCTATCTATCTCTTTCTTTCTTTCATTTATCGTCTATCCTTTTCTAAATATATCCGTCCTTGTCTTTTCGTTTTAGATCGTTCTAGATTTTTCCAAAAGTTCTAAAACTAGCTAGATGGTTCCAACATCATTCGCCACAATATCATAAACAACCAACAACAAAACTTAAACACTTACTCACAGCAACGCGCCCTACCATTAACAGATACACTCTACATTAGTATAAGTTTAGTATTAAAATTAGAAAAAAAAATATATAAGTTATTCTTAAGGTACACAACACAACATAAAAATCACAAAATTAATGTCACACACAATAACATAAATAAACAATACACGTGTATGAACTTAAAAAACTCTAACAGTAATTAAGTTTTAAAAAGTAAAAGTAATATTTGTTAATAATAAAAAAAAATACAGGGCTGATTTCGATACAATTATCGCTGATCAACAGCAGATTCTTAGACTTAAAATCTGCCCTACTTATTATCCTGGTAATACCGCAGAATTTTTCTGGGCATGACTCAAAATTTATTTGAATATTTTAATATTAAGTCAAGCGTAGACGTCGCGGGCATGTAATAATATGATTGATAATGTCGTTATTTGATCGAATGTCCGATCTGTTTGCCGATAAAGGTTCCTTAATGTCGTTGTAGCGTGTTTGAACACCTGTTCAATGTACGTAACTACGTACATTGGACAATAGCTTCTTATAATAGCGGTAATGGTTTGGTAAGTTTAGAAAGAAAAAAACAAGAAAATATTTATGTATGACAAGATGCAATTTTTTTTTTTTTAGTTTCGTATTATATAGTAATAGTTTAACAATCAATTATGGTGTCCTAAAAAAGCCCGCCCACGTTGGTTTTAGAACCAGCGCTGATCTTTCACAAAGACTCCTAAGTGATGCCGCGGTCCTTCGAGCCGGAAGAACAAGTGAACAAACTGTACAGTCCTTAATCTTTATTAAAAATTGTTACAGTTTTGAATGTTAATAATACATTTTGGTAGATGAATATAGACCCCAGAAGCCACACACAACACGCTACTATTTAGCAGAGTTGTTCGATTCCTAGGACATATTGTTTTAAGAGCTTGACGTTCGCTTTTAAAAACATTAAATAAATTCATATTGTTTGGGAAGAAAATTACAATTTGGTATATGTAAAGTGAAGTAACTGTCAAAAGAAATTTACTTTTAAATTATGCTTGCTGTTTTGAGCGTTTTTCGCTATTTCATATAGTTTATTTACGATTTGATCCTAAAGCCCCATTTGAAAAGTTCATTCTGTATAGTTAGCATATAAATTCAAGTCTAGCTATTATTCAACATTGTCGGACTAAAAGCAGAAAATAGAACATGTGTAGAGAAGCCTTTGATATAAAAGCCATTTCAAGTTAATTAACCACAAAGCATTTAACTTCTAGTTAACACTTTAAAGGACTCCCATTTAAAATTAAAGCTTTGTATGCGGACAGCGTGCTATAAAAAGCCTTTTATATATCTAAAACTTTAATATCAAATAATTTATAAACAATATAGATAAGTAACTGGCGTAACATGTGACTAAGTAATCCCACCCAAATTAATGACAAGATATTATTTATGGAGATTTTTAAAGCCTTTTATATGTCTAAAACTGTAATATCAAATAATTTATAAAAAATATAGATAAGTAACTGGCGTAACATGTGACTAAGTAATCCCACCCAAATTAATGACAAGATATTATTTATGGAGATTTTTAAAGCCTTTTAAATGTCTAAAACTTTAATATCAAATAATTTATAAACAATATAGATAAGTAACTGGCGTAACATGTGACTAAGTAATCCCACCCAAATTAATGACAAGATATTATTTATGGAGATTTTTAAAGCCTTTTATATGTCTAAAACTTTAATATCAAATCATTTATAAACAATATAGATAAGTAACTGGCGTAACATGTGACTAAGTAATCCCACCCAAATTAATGACAAGATATTATTTATGGAGATTTTTAAAGCCTTTTATATGTCTAAAACTTTAATATCAAATCATTTATAAACAATATAGATAAGTAACTGGCGTAACATGTGACTAAGTAATCCCACCCAAATTAATGACAAGATATTATTTATGGAGATTTTTAAAGCCTTTTATATGTCTAAAACTTTAATATCAAATCATTTATAAACAATATAGATAAGTAACTGGCGTAACATGTGACTAAGTAATCCCACCCAAATTAATGACAAGATATTATTTATGGATATTTTTAAAGCCTTTTATATGTCTAAAACTTTAATATCAAATCATTTATAAACAATATAGATAAGTAACTGGCGTAACATGTGACTAAGTAATCCCACCCAAATTAATGAGAAGATATTATTTATGGAGATTTTGATCATTTAAATTCAAAATTAAATATTATCTTACTGCTTCATCTGTGATAATTTTGCGGTTATAGCCCGTTGAAGAAGAACTAGCGATTAGTTCAATGCGTTATTTGTTATGAGATATTGATATTATCGTTGATGACGTTAATTTAAAAACAGGACTCGAATTAAAATGCCGCTAGAATTACTATAGAATTATAACTACACACTACTAGTACAATCTGCACTATTCAATAACACGCCCAAAGTCCATCACTATATAGTTTATCGAAAGTACACACGTCTGTTTTCGTTTGTGACTATCGCTAGACTGCCTCAGCTCTCAGTTGGGGCACTGTTTTATACTGCACCAATACAATGCACCTCTGGTATTTCTACTGTCCATAGACGACGGTAACTACTTTACATCACAGTTGGGTCGTCAGCTTCTCTGCTGTGCTACAGCAATAAAAATAAAATATTTAAACCCATGTTTAAGCGCCTTCCACACGACACGATTTGATTGTCAATCAGATTGGCTTCAATCTGATTGTCCGTCCACACGTACAAAAGAATTTATTTTGTTCCCTCTGCTAAATGAACGATTTCTCTTAACAAGATGCAAAAATTTGGGTTAATTTTGTCTCTAACGACAAATGTAGATGAGGAAAAAAATAAAAGACTATGGGCAAAACAACGGTTGTTTAAGATTTAAAATCTCCCCCATTATTTGCCGTTTAGTACGAATGGATACATTATCGTTGCCGTTATCCTCGCTGTCCATCTTGAAAGCATAATTGGACCTACCCATTGTTATTAAAATTTTGCAAAAAAACTATTTAGAATATTGTATATTCTAATGTACAGTATTTTAATTTTTTTTCCAAAATATAGACACATTATTTGTATGCAATATTTTAATAAAAAAGGCTTTTTCTCAAAACTGTCAGTATGTGAGTTGGTTATATTTTGCATAAGTACGTCCAATTATAACACAAGAAAATACACGACAACGCATTGCATACACCTGTTCTGCGCGACGCTGTGCTAAATAGCGTCCACATCA
Organism: Dendrolimus punctatus; assembly: GCA_012273795.1. Classification (NCBI taxonomy): domain Eukaryota; kingdom Metazoa; phylum Arthropoda; class Insecta; order Lepidoptera; family Lasiocampidae; genus Dendrolimus; species Dendrolimus punctatus. Next base: position 15,249,217 of record CM022550.1, read on the forward strand.
CCCGATTTGATTGATCGCATCGAGCGTTCCAGGCCACCTGGTGATGCGTTATAGGATAATAGGAGTAAGGAAAACTCACTTGGTTGCTGGGTTTGCTGGTTCGTAGTTGTGATTTGTATTTTCACACGCTAACGTATACTTCAAGCGGTCGCGTAGTAACACTGAATGGCATCTTGACAAAAAGCGGAAGCGCAGCGCCATAGACATAGTTTTTTCCGTTCCGTTTCTGCGTCTCATTCGCGCGAGTGTTGTAGCGGATGGGAAAGACAAGGAGAGGACAATGGGAGTATATTTAAACCTCCGACCTTGGATTTCATATTTCTATCCACACTACACAATCGGTTGTCAATCTAGTCGTATAAGTCGTACTCGTAAAATCGTCGTCGGTCGTATCGTGTGGATGCCACTTTATTTAAACATTTATGAATAATGCGGTGACGACTGTTCGAGACACCGGCACCGCAGGCCGGCTCACGTTGCAAATTTTCTGCAGCATTGTTTATATGCTGCAATATTTTAACTTATAATAGTGTATTCACATTATTATAAGTTAAAATATTGAATAATTATAACATAATAATACATACGACGGCCTCCACACCATGATCTGGGTGTCTGGGTTCGGCCCAAGAGTGGTTCGTTGTATATTACCCACAACACATGCGTAACTTGCTTAATTTGGGAATATACAATTTGTGTTTGTCTGCCGATTATTATTATATACTGACACTTCACGCACTATCTATTATTTTCTTAAGGTTTCGCGACTAGTATACATAACAAAACTACGTTTTAAACGGTTTAAAGCGCGGTAATTTATTTAACTTTTATAATACTGACGTTTCGGCCTCTTTTCAGAAGCCGTGATTACGGAAGAAAAAGATGTCAAGTGTCAATGAGTATTGTTAAACGGGGACTGAAAACTGACCAAAACGTTGGAATAATAAAAGTCAAATAAATTATCGCGCTTAAAACCGTTAAAACGTAGCTTTATTATCTAAACTAGATATTATTAGAAAAAGTATTGCATCGCACGTATCGTAGTCTTACGTCGTATTGATCTAAATAATGCACTATCATCTAAGTCTAAGACTTAAGTGCCATTAAGACTTACGTTTTTGCTGGCCAGTAATTCTCTTTTCTATCTATACTACTATTTTTTAAAAAATTATTCCTAGTATTCTAATTCTAGATTATTATTAATAATCTGTATAATAATTCCAACGTCATTTTAATTCGAGTTCCGCGACTACGATAACCGTATCATAAAGTATTTAAAGTGAGACAAATGTATTGGTCAAATGCTCTTCCAAGAAGGTTCGATTATTCACGTTATTTATTCTTGTAATGCGAAACAACTTAGCGGAGTTCTTATATATATCTTTTCACGAAGTACCTACTTTGCCGCAAGTTCCGTTGTATGATGCGTAATTTTTAACTTTCAAACACAAAATTGTTGTGTAAACACAGCCTTCGTAAATGCATTTTTTGAGCTAACTTTTTTAAAAATATATTCGAAATTAATATTTGTATTATATTTACTTGAAATCTTTTTTACACTAGAGATTTCTATAAATATGTCCATCTTCATCAAAAGTAACCGATAAATCGAAGAGTATTATTTCTATAAGCTTTTCCAGTTTTCTATTATATGTTTGACAGTTCGACACTTTTCGGACTTAGGGTATTAGAAATATTTCAATATTGGAAATAACTATTTATGAATAGAGTACTCCTACGGGTTTAGTTAAATAACTAAAACAAAGTCAAATTTTTCAATCATCAAACATTAAAGTTATTTAAATGTTAATATATGCCATAATTAAAAACGACGTTCTTATGATGGTGCGGCTTTATCTGGGATAAAGTTATGATATAAATAATCCCTAATAAGGTAAGGTAATCCCTTTCACGCAGATGTGGCTATAAGTGTAATGCGTAATTTGAGTTGCGACATTGTTGATGACGTTAAATATTAACAGATAACGCATATGTATATATATATATATATATATATATATATATATATATATATATATATATATATATATATCTAGATGGATAGATAGATAATACTTAAGTGTACCATTACAGGAAACACAGAAGTATTTATAGCCTAAAAATATTTTAAATGTGCACAATGGGCGGTCTTATCGCTAAGTAGTTTTTATTGGAATTACTATAGAGTTTATTGGAACTGTATAAACACGTATAAAATAGTACGTTCGGGCATTGCTTTATACTAACTATACAGTACAAAAAAAAATCGACCGCGTGCCAGCACACCGCTCGGCACTCGGAAACACCAATGAATTACTTAGAAATAGTAATTTGCACACCTGGCAAGCTTCGGCGCAATGCAATAAAAACAAGGATTAGGTCTACATTTAATGACAGCCAAAAAACAAGTGCGATAACAATAGATAATTTTAAAGTTTAAACACGAAGTAAATAAAAGAATTCGTTTTTTACAACATGCAGATGTGCTGTCTTTGTCGGTATGTAACAATAGTAATAATGTATGGAATTACGTAAATATGGGAGAGATGAAGATTTTATGATAAACTTTAGAGCCCGAGGTAATAAATAATCCTTCACGAGTCTGTTCAACGCAGGTATGCGAAAGTTAACTCAGAATAATTCAATAAAGTTTTTTCCATATAAAAAGAAAGTATTACAGATTAATTTAAACTTATACAATCTATAACAAATCAATGCATTGAACCTGTTTTCTAAAATTGAAAAAGTTCCATACCTATCAAACAAATTTCACTGCACGAAAATTTCATTCGTAAAAACTAATCCGAATTGAAAATTTACGAAACTCATTCAAATACGTACCAATGTTGCATTTGTTTTAAGTCTGATATTGCTAAGTAAGTCGCAGAATGATTATGTTTTTATCACAATCGAATGTGTCGTGAAGCTAAAACTGAACATTATTTCTATTGATTTGATGCACGTATTTAACATGAAGGGTCAGAACGGCCTTCATTAATATTCATATTCGCAATCGGCGTGGTTGAGTATTATTTATAATAAAAACTAAAGTTCCAATCATCACAAATACAATTTTACTTGACTAGTTTTTAATAAACACAAATAACTTTCTAAATCACAATGCACTTTGATAATAGCGATTTGTTGCACTCTTGATACTCTTGCCACCAACACCGCCCGAGACATGCCCCGACATGTCTATCTGTCATTAGGGTGGTCGCTTCCAAGTATAGATGCAACACTCCGCTAAAGTGTCATTGACAATATATTATTATCCTTGGCGATGGTGCGCCGATAAACATGAAAAATTGTATTATTTATTTTAAAAAAATTGTCTAAATAATAGCTTACCGATGATTTTCGTGTCGTTATTATACTATAGCAAACCATATTTAAAGTCTTTGAATACAAAAAACACGTAATTATCTCGTTCCGAGTTTATGCATATTCCCTCTATCCAACCTACTAATTACAGGTGTGATGTCGTTATCCATTTGAGCTTGTGTACATAATTATAAGTACAAAGTTAATGTTTAGGACCCTCAACCTAAACCCGGAATACGGTTTTACATGTCGATTAAGATATAAGTGATAAGTCACATCATCAAACTATTTGTTAATGAATCTTGTATCAAGCCTCAATTATTCAGAAGTCTTTGTGTAATCCAAACGTTTTTAGGTCAATCGTTAGCCGATTCATAGAAGCCATTACTGGCAACGTATATATTATTCGAGTCAATGACTTCGTATATCTAAATAACAATTCGAGGGCCTAAACAGGTATTTCACCCGAGGTTAACACTCTGCTTTTCATTTCGAATATGAGTAAATTAAATAAAAACTGATTAGTTGAACAAAAAAATACTTTTCTAATATTAGGCGTTATATCCATATCCATATCTGACATAATGAAATGTCAAGTTATTTTCTATTCTGTGGTATTCTATCAGTCAGTATTTTTTTAACACTGACAATATTTTTAAGCAATTGCATAGCTTTTATTGCGGGATTTGAGAGCGGCGACCGAATCAAGAAATTCCGTAAGTAAAATAGACCTAACACCTCCCACTACTTTCTCAAAAAAGCTGCTTGCGTATTCGTCCGATTTTGGAGCAGCTCGTCGTCCATAATTTGCAATACCTGACATACCTCGAACCGCTACGAGAGCTCGCGGCTGACTGTGGCCACCGCACGCCTCCGCTCGCCGCGCCCGCCTCAGGCCCCCGTCACCGCGCATGGCAGAGTGTGAGGTGTTAGGTTTATTTTCGTTATGGAATTTCTTCATTCGGTCGCCGCGCTTAAAGCCCTCGATAAAAGCTATACAATAGCTTAAAAACATTTATTTAGTAACCAAACGTGCAGGCTGGTTTTAAATAAATTTAAATGAGAACTTTTTATGTCAGTAAGCAAATTATAAAATATTATAACTCACATAAAATAAGGATTGTTTGCATCGACAGGTTGCGCAAGTTGTTTAGATATCTAAAAAAAGATATGCTTATCGCGTTTTTTCTCAAAACCGCCATTCGCAAGTACTGCGTTTGCTATAAAGATATTTTTATCCGTGTAGGAAGGGTGGAAAAAATATCATTTCCTGCGACCGGGCGGCCTGTACAACAACTTTGAATTTTGTTCCGGCGTTAGTTGCCAGGTTCCAGTGTCCCTTTAGAGAGCAGCAGCGCATTTGTAGAATGTCCATAGGCGATGGTAACCGCTTTACACCAATGGGCCATCTGCCTATCCGCTGAACTCATGCAATAAAAAAAGGAGTGCAAAATTATCTTGGCTCGAAATAAAAAAATCCAATTGTGGATTATTCCCTGTATCCGCTATTACATCCAAATTTAAATTCAAATTTAAAACTATTAAAATCGTTAATTAATTGATTGTTGCCGCCGCGTCTTCGGCCTAATGCCCTTTGAATATTGATTCTGTATTCAAAGTTGATATTAATGTGCCCAAACCCTTTTAACTTTTATTGGACAGTTAAAACAACGTTATTGTATTATTAACTTGGAAGTCATTTGAAGAACACTCTACATTTGATAACCTGTACCGATTATTTTCTATTCTAAGAATTTATTGAAAAATTTAATATTTTTATCACTGTATAGGTTCGCGTTTGACTATTATCTCACTCGACTTGAGTATTTAGTATTTTTAGTTTCTAGTAATTTTAGCAAATACGTATTTAAACTGATTAAAACTTATTTATAAATGGAGTCGATTATTATAACAAATCGAGTTGGTAACGCATTAGGACATTACTAATTAAATCGTCATCGAGCTGTCAAAAGTAAACTAACGCTTGGCAAAAGGTATAAGAAAGCGCATTGGATTGCATTTCATTTAAAAAACTCACGAACTAACTTTATCAAACAGTATCAAAATAATTTATATCTAATTAAAACACCATAATTATTTGCTTATTTCTTCAGAAACGTGACATATGACAACATTGTCGGTCAACATTTTTTTCTGTTAAATGCTAGTGACGTGTTCTAAAGATTGATGTATAAACGAAAAAATTTAAAACAAATCGTAATTAAGTTATGATATTTTTAAAGGCAACTAAACGCAACATTTTTTTTTTGTTTTATTCGATTCCTCAATGTGAGACTTTCAATATCGATTCCAATGTTCAATTGAATCATCATCGATCGTTCACGTAACTACTAAAATCAGTTTGATAGATATATAAACTAGCTTGTGCCTGCGTCTTTGTTCGCGTGGAACAGTTACAAAAAAATAAGTTATCACATTTTGAAACATTCTTCTTTGGTGCTCCGCTCCTGTTGCTCTTAGCGTGATGGTAGCCTTTCTCGATAACTTGTCTATCTAACACTTTAAAAAAAATCTAATCAGACCAGTAATTCCTGAGATTAACGCGTTCAAGCAAACAAACAAAGAAACAAATTTATCAGCTTTATATATTATATATATAAGATAAAGCTCTCTCGCCGACACCACGCCCTGTCAAAATATCCGCTTCTATTATGTTACGTTGCAGAGAAATTACTTTTAGTCTGTTATAAGCTGTTTAAGTAATTAAAGCTTTTTAACTATCCCACAGGAACTATTTAATTTTACGGCATAAAAAGTATCCTATATGTTGCCAAACAAAATTTCATGTAAATCGGCTCAGTCGTTTCGGAGATTAGCCGGTACAAACAGACAGACAAACAGATAAACGGAGAAACAAAAAATTCGAAATAATCTAAATTAGTTCTATTTCACTTTTTACATGCTCCTAACTCGGTTTTTAGCATTTTTTTTCATTGTACAGAATTTCGACCTCTACAATTTTATTATATGTATAGATATGGATATCCAGAACTTGGTTTAATAATAGTCGTTTTTGGTTCCAGGGCCCGGTATAAAGGGCACGATGGCTATCCTGAATTGCCTCCTGGCCCGGCAGCTGTGCTTCGAAGACGCCTCCTGCTCCGCGATCCTGGAGATCATACCGCGCGTCTGTGGCTCTGAACTTGGTGAGAAGAGTTTTGGTAAATAGCGTAGATCATGTTATAATCTATCTTTTAAGATTTTAAATGAGTTACTAGTCTCCGATCTGGATGGAGTGTTAGCCAGAATTTCTGTTAAGCCCTGCTACATCTAGGATGATGATAATGTTTATTTATATATATTAATAAAGCTTACAGACAAATAGTCGTATAAATTTAATTAATTTTTAAATTGCATATTCAGGGACTTACTTAGAATAAGCTCGTTAAGAAAGGGTTAGCCATCTCTTAAATAAGAGACTCTTAAGCCCCTAATCAATGGCTGTTTCAAATATAACTTGCTATCTTCCCCCTTAACAGTTGCTTAAACTACCTCTCGAGTTTGGTTATTTTTGACAGTTATTTATGAATTACTTTACCACCACCCCTTATCCTTAATAGAAGTTTATGGGTAATATTTTCATTGATCAATTGCTGAGCAGTTTCTTAAAATTTAACATACGATTATAAGTAAGGCCATCAATTACATATCAATTATAAATAAATTTAATTATACAATGAATGACACTAAAAATAGACTATATATACTGTTACGAGCTACACAGGACTCGAATTAAAATGCCGTTGGAATTACTATAGAGTTCATTAGAATTATACAAACACGTATATAGGCACAAATATAACTAGACACTGTATAAACTGCACGATTCAATTACACGCGCGGAGTCTGTCACTATATCGCTAATCTAAAGTACTACAGACGTCTTGCTAGTATCGTAATCGTCACTTGACTGCCCCAAACCTCCGTTCGGGCATGTTTTATACTAAACTGTATACCGACAAAAGGACCGCGTTAATCCACACATCTGGCAAACTTCGACGCAATGCAATAAAAACGGATTAGTTCGACCCTAATGGCGGCCATAAAATAAGTACGATAACAATAGCATCTGATTTCTGAATTAAAAATTCTAACCACAAAGTAAACAAAAGCATTCCTAAATCATAGAAGGCAGTAAACTGCGTTTTTACGAGGTGCAGGTGTGCGTTCTTTGTCGGTATGTAACAATATTATCTCTAGAATATATCTACAACAAACTTACACATTGAATGGAAAAATACGACTTTTAAGACAACATTATGCATGAGTACTTCACGAGTAACCGCGAAAATTTTCCTCTGAGAATAGACTGGCTGCCTGTTACACCATCGTGTTGTTTCGATTTATTACAATTAATATCTCAAAATCTTATACTATTTCAACAATTGCTAAACTTCCAAAATTAGTTTAGACATCCCTAGATCAGCGGGTATTTAAAGTTACATGAACTAGTAATGTTTTATTTAATTATAAAATTTGCAAAAGAAAATAGTATGCCCACCACGCTTGTCCAAGGTGGTATGGCGGGTCTCAAATATCCCTAATCTCAATGTCCAAGTTTCCTCATTAAGATTATGTCCTAATACATTACCTACTCGATTTTGACTTCATTTAAAAATAAGTTTTACTATGTTTAATTTAATAAACTATATACCAGTTGTGAAAAATAAAATAAAAGTAAAAATGCCATTGTATTTAATTCGGCAAAATAAAATGGCACTTATAATGAATATATTAATGTTTTGCTTTTAAGTAGGACATTTTTATTTTCAAATCAATTACTTTCGATTTATTTACATATAGTATCGATGGTTTAATAATCTGTGAGTTACATGACTTACAGTATATCACGGAGTTTTTGACGGAAACTAAAAGGAGATGTGCTGTGCAGTTTTATTTTCTAAAAATGTGTAAAATTACTCTAAAATGAACAACAGTTGTAGGATATTCATAGTTTTTGAGTAGTAATTATGTGTTTTGTGAAAAATGTGAACTGTATAGTCAAATGTGGCCTTTTGAGTTGTCACAAGAACTCCGTTGAATGGTACTAGCTGATTACCTATAGTTCCGTTATGCTACACATAGGCTTAAGAAAATGAAGAGGCTAAATATATTGTAAACTAAGATCTGGCTCAATTGTCTAGATGCCAAGACATAAAAATAGACCAAACAGTATAACACTGGGAGTTTTTGCCGGGAATGGAAAGGAGATGTTGTGTTGTGCAGTTCTTTTTTCAAAAAAATTGTAAAATTACTCTAAAATGAACAATAGTGGTAGGATATTGATAGTTTTTAAGTAGTAATTATGTGTTTTAATGAGAAATTTGAAATGTATAGCTATGCTATACATAGGCTTAAGAAAATGAAGAAACTATAATATAATCTAAGATCTGATTTAAAGGCCTAGGCTGCCAATCCACAAACCTAAATATAACAATATAACACTAGCATACGGCATTCACAACAACAAATTACGACATTTATCTCATTTGTTTCATATGGGCCTTACTGTCAAGAGATATGTAACTTGATAGACGTGCAAACGTCAACAGTATATGTCATATCAATTACAATACCAAATAATTAAATCCAAACAATGCAACACTAATTTGTAGTCATGAATTATAAAATACAGATTCGTTGCTGTATAAATGCGTTCGTTTCATAATATTTCGTTTCACCGCAACTTTTCGCGGTATAAAGAATAAAACATCAGAAGGTTTCGTACTAAAGTGAAACGTCATCAAATAATCACTAATGCGACAAATATGACCGACCGCTACATACGAAGGCAACCTTCATCAATATTATAACACATGTTGTGCATTTTGAATAAGCGTGAATGAAACATCACAACATAGAGAATTATATAGTGCTTGAAAGCAAAAAATAATCCGATTAAAATTTTAGGCCTTATGCTGGACTGTGGAGTGTAATTGACACCGTAGGCTGCGTACGGCGTCAAGCTGTACACGACCGACGCGTACTTAATATGCTCGGGCTCCGTCTGTGATAATGTGAAAGTTATTGACTGTGGCCAAATAAGTCTTATTTATAGCGTTAAAAATAACGCCGTTAACGAATTCAACGAATGCAATATTGTCGTGAGAAGCGATAAAACAACCCACAGCCAGGTGGTAGGGTATTTGCCCGGCTGGATGGCTACCACCCCTGATGTAGATTATAAAGCCATTACAACCTTGGTGTGTTCCGGAACTAATGACCAGGTTCCAGTATCCCTTAAGAGAACAGCAGCGCATCGTTAGCACCTTTGGTGTTGCAAATGTTCATAGGCGATGGTAAACTATTCCGCATCAAACTAAATAATAATCACGTAAATCAGATCATAAATCAGCGTAATCGGTGTACATACATAAAAACCAATCAAATTGAGAACCTTTTTGAAGTCAGTTAAGAATAAATTCTCTTTCAATAACCTTATTATTTTGGGCTTCTGACATTTACTATAAAAAGAATATCGATTTCATGTCAATAACTCCTGGGAACTTATGAAGGGATCCCAATCCGCTTTTCATAGATCTCTTTTACAATATTGTTCCATCTTTCAATAGTTATTTATTATATCGATAGCGGTTGTGGGTGGTTTAAGTTAAGTGGTGCGTCTATGATGGTTACCCCGTTGGATAGGGTGACGTACGACGGGAGCCCATGGCTCTATCGCCCGAAAGAGGAGTACAAAGTTAGACGACATGTTGTTGTACTCTTGTAATATATTAATTTCTTCATTGCTCCTAATTCAACTAATTCTATATATACAAAAACCTTTTGGTTTTTTTATTGCAGGAGTTCAGAAGACATGCACACAGCCCACTTCATGGAAAGCGGTTACCAGCTGTTACCATTTATATTAATTCAATTTTTTTTTATATGGGCACTTTAAATAATTCCCAGAAAAATTCCTGTAAATTTGCTGCCGATTGTTGAAATCCGCAACAAGATCGGCTCAGTAGTTTTTACGTGAATCCCGAACAGACAACCCGACACACCGACAAACAGACGGGAAATCTAAAAAAAAATCATCTTGCTTTCCATCGTTTATATAGTCTATTCCAGTTGTATTTTTTTAATTGATCCAATGTACAGATTCGGCATGTTTAAAATTTTAGAATATTATAGATGATTATTGAGTAGGTACCTAAGTATATAGGCTGCTTTAAGAACCTTAAAGAAGCCTACAAACTTACTCTAACTCAATATGAATAAGACAGTAGGTCTTTGACGTAGGACTTGACGCCGTAGAACGTAGTTCATGCACGTAAAGACACACCTCAATAAACAGTTTGCATTGTCCATACAAACACGGTAATAGCTAAAACATTCAGGGCCTTACTTATAATAGCTTCTTAAATTTAAAGAAACAGCTCAGCATCTGATTAGTGAAAATCTTACCCATAAACTCCTCTTTAGTCGAATATTTTGGGTACAACCCACGTTAATCATTCAAATTTAATTTATCTGTGCTCCTCTTAGGTAAACAACAGGTAATACACGTTTGTAAGTGAAAAAAGACATTCATTGATTAGGGTTTGATTCTGATTCTCTTACTTAAGAGATGCCTAATCGTTTCTTAACAAGGCTATTATAAGTAACGCCGTCAATGTTAAACGTCCACTGTTAATTCTAAAACAAGCTTTTACGATATTTGAAAATTAATCTACACAGCAAAATATCACCCTTCTGAATTTCTCATCGTACCTGGCTTACCCTAAACTCAAGTGACAAGCACCTAAAAAAACCCAGTCAATTTATATATCGGTACTAAATCGATATCCGTTTTAGTGAGTCGCGCCACTGACCTCCTTAAGTCTTTTGTTACCCTGGTACACCTCGTGAATATCGGCCAACCTTTGTGCCCATTCTGCCCATTGTTACCCCTCCACTTGTGGGGTTATTAATATTTTTTTGTGCAAAGAACACGCGTGGGTGCAGGATGTATTGTTATTTTAGTGATAAAAAGATCATGTTTCGTTGGATTAGTATTCCTAACTACTCCTAATAGTAGCCCAAGAATCGACGATCCCGAATTTATAAAATATATATATCTCAGAGAAGGCCTCGTTCTCGTGATATCTTCTCTATTGATTGCAGGTTTAGTGGGCGTCATCAGGGTAAAATGAGCATAAAACACAATAGCCACGGTTTATACATTTTTAATTTAGATTTAAACAACATTTTGACATAGTTTAGACCGAGCAGCGGGTTCAGGGCACCGCTCATACTTCTAACTTCAACACTTTCTTTTAAAACTCTCAATGGTTCAACTCGACCTGTTGCCATCAACCAAATCTGTCACAAAAACTCCTCCGTCTACCAAGGTAGATACTACTCAAGTACAGATGGCGTCTTGACCCCGCTCAAGACATATGCTCTGCTCTGATTGGTCGTTTATTAAATTACAGTATTCATAACTTTTATTAGGTTAGAACGATCTTTAAGTTATAGAAACATTTAACAAATCAAATTAAATTAAATTAAGAATTTTAAAAGTAGTTAAAACGTAAACAAATAATATTGTACGTTATACATCCAAACAACAATCATCCGATTCACAGCTTCCCTCCGACATATAAATAAATAAAAATAAATATATAAATTAAACCTCTAATCTCTTATATTATCTATTCCAGTTGTTTCTTTTCTATGCAAATTTAGTAGACTGCGTTAATAAGTAATTCAATTTGAAATACATAATTCGATTTTGATTTAGTATGAACTGAATGAGTATGAAATGAATAATCTCGATTTCCCATTTAGAATAGAGTTATTTTTTCTAGAGTGTACTGCACTTTTTCATACTTTGACTGCTTAGTTACATTTGTTGAGGTGGTTGTTAACTATTATAATGATGACTGGGGACAAAAAGGCTAATATGAACTATTAGACGATCTTGGTTATATCGATATTGTTACAAATTGGGCTCCCTACGTACTTATTGTTACATACCGACAAAGAAATCCCGCATACCGGGCTTATTGCCGGACCGGGTTTATCGCCCTTTCCGCATTTGGAATTCTTTTTGTTTACTTGTTATTTAAAATTTGCAATTAGACAATAGCCTATTGTTTTTGTTTTCGACCTAGTTGGCCGTTCGCAGGAATAATTAACCAGGTGTGCAAATTACTGATTCTCGGAAACCCCAGTGCACGCGGTCGATTGTTTGTACTGTATAGTTAGTATAAAACAATGCCCGAACTAAGGGGTGGGGCAGTCAAGCGGGGATTACGATACGTGCAAGACGTACATTCGATGAGCGATATAGTGACGGACTTTGCGCGTATTATTAAATCGTGCAGTGTGTTGTATCTAGTTATATTTGAGCCTGTTGTATACTAAACTCTATAGTAATTCCAACGGCATTTTAATTCGAGTCCTGTGTAACTCGTAACAGGACTATTAGACGACCTTGGTTGTATCGACATTAATGATCACTTTTGATGTTCTTATCTACCATCTTGGCCGCTCCTTTCTATAAGACTCGACTGTACAGTAATTGCATATTTAGAATTCTATAATATTATTGATAATAGAATATACCAATAATATACCAATAATAGAATATATCATAAATTATACCAAGTTCATTTACCCAAAATGACCTTTGTCTACCGAAAATTCATCTATTATTTAAATACTGTTCGTGTAGATACTGAAACAATTTAAAACAAATAAATCAAAACGAAAGCTGTTACGTTCAAAAACCTTACACTCACCTAGAAATTAAACAGAGGGTGAAAGCGAAATTTAAAATAAAATTTACTGTTATAGGGGTTGGTAAAAGAAAGTCGTTTTGCGTTAAACTTTAATAAGTACGGTCGATGTCAGGTCAAAGTCAAAGATATTAGCGAAATATATGTGAAGTTAAGAGGCAAACTTTAGAGGATTTTTAGATGTAATCGTATTATGTAAAAAACTGCTGTCCTATGTGTACTAGATAAGTATTACAGCGATACAATGCGATATCATCTTCTATACGCACAGATACATACATCTATTCAGAGAAGTAAAATTGCAGTCTCTGTTTGTAACGTCAAAATAACAGCGTTTTACTTAATGCATATGAAAGTATATACGATACTTATATCTAAAAATCAATTATTAAAATCTTTGTCTGCATGAATGTTTCGGCTAATCTTTGAAATGACTGGACTGGTTTTGACGGAACTTTCACTGGCCAATAATTGATGTTATAAGGAATAACTTAGACTACTTTTTTTAAGGAATCCGCAAAAAAACCACGTGGACGAAGTCACGTGCACAGCCACTTTAATATAAAACTCAAATTTTCCTTGTCGGTTCATCAACATATAACTCGTTTCTATGCCGTGCGAGATTTTTTCTATGTTTGAAATAAAAATATATTTCTCTCGTATCTAAAGGCTGCAAAAATGTCAGTCAAACTCTCTTTCACGTATACAATCATATAATACTAGAACTTCCTTCAACGTTCGTATAAATATCAGATTCGTATCCAAAGAAAAATAACTCATATTTCGATAAAAAGTATCTTACGCATTGAAAGAACATAAATATTAATGGAAGATACCTTTTATATCTTACTGCTATTCAACCTATCTTACTTACCATCGGTAGAAATTATTGTATTTGTTGTATGAAGTATGTAAATTTTAATAAATTTTAACCGCTCGTAGGGCAAATGAACGGTTAAAAAGAAATAAGAAGCGACCATAAAACAATCGTTTCCAACACCAGCTATCACAAAAACGTTTTATAGAAATAAATACTCACTTATTTGTGTAAAACTTACGTATTGTATTATATGTATGATACAATACCTAACAAAGTACAACTCTCCAAATAATAGCATAGTATCGCGGCCGCGTTGCAATCAGCTTATATCGAAAATGTAGGACATCGGATAAAACTCATACAGACAGACGTGCGGCTTGCGGATTAAGATGAAAAAGTCTAGAAACTTTCAACTTGTCAATTTATAAGACCATAAAATTTTTATTATTAGGGTCGTGATACCCTAACAAAAAATATAATATAATATTGTAGTCAATGTGGAACAGTTTCTAGTGGATACATTACTAGTAACCACAAAGGCGCAAACCAGTTGTATACTACATAAGTAGACGCGCAATACGCATAAAAACCACGACTGGGAGCTCATTTCAAATTATTATAGTCGAATTTCGAACACGGGTAACCTCTCTAGTATAATCTTAATATGTGTTATTGCTTATTCTCTATTCTTATTCATTTCAGATATATGTATTATGTGATATTTATATATGTATTTAATTTGCACACCACTGTCGTACACTCGCTAATCTGCCCTTCATAAAATCCATAGGCCAGGTTGTCTATAAGAGATCGCTCAAAGCCATAAGGCCGCCCATTGCTCCTACATTTTAACCGACTTCGAAAAAAGAAGGAGGTTCTCAATTCGTCGGAATCTTTTTTTTATGTATGTTCACCGATTACTCCGTGATTTATGATCCGATTTACTTGATTCTTTTTTTTTTCGACGCGGAATAGCTGCCATGTGGTCCCCTAAAAATTTGACATAGTTTGGCCCAGTAGTTTTCATTTTACGAAAAAAAAATTGTTCCCGTTTCTTCGGACCTATATTTTTTAAGAAGCGCGGCACCTTGCGTAGCTCCATACATAGCTAGACACTAAAAAGTAACTAATAAAAAATAAAAACTTCGTTTAAACAACCGACTTCAAAAACTAAAATATATAAATTAACTTATTTCTAAAGCTATTATTATTAATATATTATATTATCTAAAACATCTTGAAGTCGGTGCAAAGTAAAACATAAAAATTACTATATTTTGAAAATTACTAAGCACCGTCTTAAAGATGTTTTAGATAATATATATTAATAATAATAGATTTAGAAATAAGTTATTTTATACATTTTAGTTTTTACTGTTTAATGTGACTACATTAAAGTGTATTCTATTCTATTCTACTCGCGTGTGTGTGAGTGCTGCAGCAAGTCTGGTATTACCTAGCCTTAAAAATCTTTAGTTTTTAAAATTATAAAAATAAATTTTAGTATTACAATTTACATATTATCACAAACGGTACTAAAACTTGACATACAAAATATTTTTTTCAGTAAAATAGCATTTTCTAATAACAGTGCTATTACGCAATTTTATCATTTGTTTCTTATAAGATCTTTTGAGAGTGCCTGAAGAGAGCTGAAGGGTCTAACGTCTCGGACGAAGGTGCTTTCGGATTTAATCGTAAAAATTAGACTACGGGTTAAGTACTTTTAGCAATATGTATATTTTTTTTTCATTTACATGAATGCAGCGGTCACCAGCGCCTAATGGAAATTTGTCACACTAAAGGTGCAACCAATGTGCTGCTTAACACCAACTGAAAAATTTTCATGTCACAACAATGAAACAATAAATTATAACACCACACAAAGTCACAAACGCACAACTAACAATAAAACTTATACACATACTCAAACCAACCCGCACTACCATCGCATTGCATTACACGCGAACTTTACAAACAAACCAAGACACACAAAGAGCCCAAAAATTAATAACCCAGGCTCAGAAAGGAAAAAACAACACACATGTCACTAGATAGGATAATAATATAAGTATAGACATAAGGCCCACACTGCACATGCACTTCCTCACAACACCAGCGTGTAACAGATACACTCTACATTAGTATAAGTTTAGTATTAAAAATAGAATAAATTAATATAATAAGTTAGTAGTAAGGTACATACACCTCAACACAGAAATCACTTAATTAAGGTCACACACACGAACCAAAATAACTATTAAGCGTGTTAAATGCTAAAAAAATTAAATCTAGAAATTAAGTTGTAAAAAAGGGTACGAAACTCGAGTCCATAAAGTTGTTTAAAAAAAACAATGTGCTGCCGCTCTAATGGAAACTGGGACCTATTCATTAATATCGGAACAGAAGTGAAAGTTCTTATAGCGGTATACCCTAGACCAGGGGTGTCAGCTATCCAGACAAGCAAACACCCTAGTAATTGGTTGTTTGTCGTCTTTTACAACAGGCCGCTTAAACGCAGGATATTGTTTTCTTTTTCTTTTCTTTATGTAGTATATTCGCGTTCGATCGAAATCTTGCCCAAGCGAAGTGGCGCGAAGATGTGGTCTAGGACGGAGCACGCTTACCTAGAAGGTACCTATCCACACGAGGCTCGAAGAGACCCAGGTTATAATTATCGGGAATTTCAGCCTACGGCAATGAGTTCCATTCCTTTGCGAGTGCGTACGATGAAGCTAGATGCATGCGTCTGGTTTTCCGATGATAGAAGGGAGAGATAGCGGGGTTAGATTGTATTCTTTGTCCAACACCAACTCATATTCTAAAACCTCACAATGGATACAGCTTGCGGCTATAGTCTGCTTTGTATTTGCTTGAGTTGCCTTCTAACTAAAATATTCCTTTTTACTTGACATAGTCTATATATATATATATAGGAGAAAAAGAACAATTATATACTTACTAATTGAACGCTACCAACGCATTAATTTGACTTGCATAAAGTTTGATTTAAGCGACATTTGGAAAGTGTGTCGGAAGAAAACTTGCAACTTATAAATGACCAAAAAAACGCATAATCAATAACTTTGTACCACACTGCGAAAAGAAGTATACCCATAGATTTAATTGGCAATTAGGTTCCTTGTATTTCCTATTCAATACAATAATCGACCACGTGGACTGAATTTTCCAAAAAAATCTGCACATCTGTGGCTATAAACGAGTACAGTAACAATAGCATATTTTCTTAATTACAAATTCTTAAATTCTTAAACACAAAGTAAACAAAAGAAGTCCAACTTCGGGAAATGTAATAAACTGCATATGTGCATTCACTTGGTCGGCGTGTAACAGTATGACACTGATGAGTCGTAGCACGAGGTCAGCCTTAGAGGCTTACGCTAGTAAAACTTACAGGTGTATGACCGGGCTTATACTGTGTTATTATATCAATCAAACAGATCACAAACCTTCATATTATCCTTCACATTACCTATCTATCGCGCGACAATTATCTGTGTGAAATTATTTACGAAAGCCACTTTTGCCAAAGCCAAAATCCAATTTTGGTACATCGATAAACAGTAATAAGAGCCCTTCGACAACATCAAAGTCAAAACAAGGTAAGTGCCAATTAAAATTACAATATCTAAAATATGAATACTTCAGAAGCACTCGATAACTTCCTTGAAATCTTTTGATTAATCATAAATTCTTACTTTGGACAAAAAAAGAAGTAGCTTTAGCAATAAGTTTCGGGTTTTATTTTAAAATTCCAACTGTCATTGTCATATAATAATGGAAACTAGTGGCCGCCCTTTAGTCGAAATTATACCATAATAATTAATTTAAATTATAATGTCAAAGACTATAATTCTATGATCACAGATTTCGCCATGGCTACATACTCTGATAACACAATCCTTGCGAACATTGAACAAGATATGTTAACAAATTGACATTTTTATCTGTACTGTGACTGAATTCACAAGAACTGCGTATTATATGTCATGACGACTGAATATGTAGATATGTATCTATAATGTATGTACCACGCTATCATATTGATGACAAATGTAATGATAGCGATATTTGTAAGTTAATAAATAAATTTATTTGCTCAAAAACATGGTAAATAAAAACATTAGAGACATATTAAATATTTTATGTTTCACGTTTTTACCCTATACTGTTCCGTACGAAGGTCCGAAGTAGAAGGAACGAATATAAGAAGCTCACAATCATTGTAAAATATTCACTGTAAGATTTAAGCCAGTTTCATAGAAAAACCCGTGATCCCAATCATAAGGTCTCCAAGCCCTCCTTACAAGACTGCGTCCAGCAAAAACAGCCTATCGTCGATTAGCTGCCAAATTAGGTAGGGTTTTTCTGACAAAGCTATTAAGATGGCTGCCACTGAATTACGTTTTTTCTTTCGACTGTCTTAACCCTTGAAATAGGAGTCTGGTAATATCAATTTAAATGGTGTCGACAAGTCTTAGATAAAATTTATTACTACTACTAACTCGAAATTGAAAACCTGCTGTTATACGGTTAATTTCTTTTCAAGTTTTATTAATCAACCAAAATTGTCCATATAAATTCAAATTTGAATCATGCAATGTCATTGAATATCTTCGTGCCCTTCCTGTTCGGGCCTCGCCTAGTATAACGGCTTCCGCTAGCAATCTCCGAGTCGAGCTATTTGACTCAAGTTGCTCGAATCAAACCACGAACGAGTCAACTCGAGTTCAGTTATTAGCAACTCGAATCACTACAATATTCTAAGAGAATTCTCTGTCTGTCGTCGCGAAGCGAACGAGCTTGCAGCTCGCGTCGTATTCGTATGATGCATCCCACGGGGGACACGAGTTGCGAAGGGCGGCACCGAGCATCTCCGATTTGGATTGAATTGAATGAAATGAATCCGTTACTCGTAACTCATGCACGTCGTTCAACTCGCTTTGCAATATTTGGATTCGTCGATTCGTCAGGCCATTTCGGGTTCGGGTCGACTATGATCGGAACTCGGTGGCGACGGGAATCACAGAGTCGAGTCAATTCGAGTCGTGATTCGTGTCAATGGCCATAATGCCCCGAGTAACTCGAGTCAGAAAAATGCAACTCCTCACATCGCTAGCTTCCGCGCACAAGGAAGCCAAGCTGCGGCGGCCGAAATGTTTATGGCAATGTGACGACATTAATGCCAACATCATAAACACCAATCCCAATCCCTCCATTCAACCATTCAGCTATTCCCAATCAACATCCATTCAGTCAACTATACCCACTCACTCATCCAATTCCCCTTCTTACCTAAATCCTATAGCATTGATAAATTTATTTCACCTAGGAAAAATAAGTAGGAATAATATATACAAGTATAAATAACCTAATTATATAGACAATAAATAAATAGTATTAGACTCGGGCATAGCGTGTTCGCCCGGGCAAAAGAAGGAGAAAAAAACATCATAAACAAGCACGCAAGCGCGAAGCAAATATTAATTTGTATAGCAAATAAAACAGCCAACAGCGCGCCGTTCGCGACGATTCTCTAGGCGCGTAAACACGATTCAACGCGGGCACACGACATTCGTGTCCGCATACAAAATTAGTTCTCGCGCTTGCTTCTTGCCCTCACCTTAATCCTTCTGAACTATAAATAACATAAGAGTGTATGATTAAAGGTGTACGACGAATGTTATCTTTTATTAACCCGTACACTGCCCAACGGACAACGGCCAACCACACATCAATCCCTCAGCAATTTCTTGAGCGGGTTCCCCTACACCAGCCTGGCTTCCTAGTTCGCGAGGGGCATTAGGTAGGTAGAATATCGCTCCATTAATTTTACTGTCTACCCGCTTTCTGTGTGAGAAGACGGCCAATGCACAGCGGGGTAGGGGCAATCATTTATAGACTTACTATCAACGTTTGATCAAAAAATACCGCGCCTTGCGCTCATACTTCTCTATCTTTCTGTGAATACTGGTTATGCCAAGAACTTCATCTTACTCCAGACCTTCTAAGAAGTGTTGGCTAGAACGACGAATTTAGTACCATGTGCTGTTCCTGTGTGCAACCTGAACCGAGCCAGGAACACGTGGATCTCAAGGTTGGTGGAGCTTCTGCTTTTCTAGTGCAAGGATTTAGGGCATATCTCTCGCATACAGTCCAAAAATTTAACTAGCTTTATCCATGGGCTACCTTGAGTGTAAGCGAATGCACGAACTTCATTCGGGATCGACCCCAGTTAGTTGCCCGCAACCACTGACCGGAACATACGTGCGCTGTATTCGATACTCTCACAGCAATCAAGAGCTAACTTTTCAAACCCTTAAAACCTTGTTTAATTTTGTCCTTTGCACAATTGGACGTTATATCATGGGCTACAGTACACCACACTGTCACTCTTGAGTTTTTCAAAAAAATTAATGAATTTGTTTGATCCGTGTGATATCAGCTTTATTAGCTAAGGTTGATTATAATTTTAAACCCGATAACTATATGATTTAGTTTTAGCGACATCAGTGAGTTTTCACCAAAAACAGTTTTTGGTAAAAAAAACCCACCTGATAAGAAATAATCATCTTCACCAACAGAAGTTAATTTAGGAGCGCGTTTTTAAATAACCCCATATTTGACTACCCTCATTAATTCATAACAATGTTACCTATAAGTAAATGCGAAAGTAACTTGTGACTGTTATGTTTGAATGAAAAACCACGGTACCCATTTTGATGAAATGTGGTACTTGTATAGTGCATAGGCACTATACAAGTACCGAAATAGATACCGAAAA
Organism: Dendrolimus punctatus; assembly: GCA_012273795.1. Taxonomy (NCBI): domain Eukaryota; kingdom Metazoa; phylum Arthropoda; class Insecta; order Lepidoptera; family Lasiocampidae; genus Dendrolimus; species Dendrolimus punctatus. Next base: position 15,269,915 of record CM022550.1, read on the forward strand.
TAGATATATGATCTTTTTTATCCCGGAAAATGGGGTTGTTTTCGCAGGACAGAATATTATTGTCAAATACGGCAGACCTTTAGTAGGAGCGCGTAGGAATAAGATAGTCAAGACAACTTGCCCGAGTCTTTTAAAGTAATTGTAATTAAAACTGTGTCATTGTATACAAAATTAAACGAATCATTTAAAGAATTAATGTGTCTAAAATCATGGAATTTAAAAGTAAAGCTGCGTCTACACTCGCGCGGCCATTATGTCGCGCTGTCATCGTGACGAGGGTGGATTGGGGATCGGGTGTAGCTCTTAATGGCTAGGGTTGCCTTCAACAAGTTTAAATTTAATATTGGCAAAAATGACGTTATTTTTATAACCGTGCAGGAATGGAGAAAGAATACATGTTCCTGCTAATATGCGACCTGTTGTAAAAAGCGACAAAACAAGCCACAGCCAAGTGGTAGGTAGGGCATTTGCCCGACGGGATGGTTACTATCCCTAGTCTAGTGTATGCTGCAACAACAACCTTGAGTTGTGTTTAAGTATTAGTAATATAAAAATTACAAAATCCAATAGACAAACTCCACCAAACAATAGGGCTACGGACACATAGTACAATAAATTGACATATTTTTGCATATAACATACATACATACATAACTTCACGCCAGGTCCCTTGCGGGGTAGGCACGAACAACAGAGCGCCACACAGGCCCATTCTTACACACCTCACTTGCTTCTTTGACATTCATAGCTCTTGTAATGCACGCTCATCTGTTCTTAAGGCTCCTAACATATAACAAGCGTTAAAATAACATCTTATGAAACAACTCTTTAAACATTGCGATACAAATAATGTTAATTACTTTAAATACAAATTAATGCGCTATTTGACTCCATTTACTGGTATCTACTTATGATGTCACAACTAGGAACGTTTGTACAAAATCTAGGAGGATGCGACGTTGTGTAAGTTTCTAAAAAGTACGTCAGCTAATTTGGGTGTCCACTTCTCTAATATAGAAATACAAAAAATATTGGTTCTATAACTTCACGTCGCTCTTCCGAGAACTATTTATTCATCTAGATTTTAGACTAATCCAACTTTAAGACCGGGTATCTTAAGTAAATGGCTGTACTAAAATTCCGCACATTAACGTGTCAACCCTATTACGCCTCGCATTATCAATGCCGTCCTTTAAATTTTCCACGAATTCCCCTAATTTGCCACTTGCTCTGAAACCTGTGAAAAATTGCTAGTCATATTTTATTTTGAAAAATCTCTTCCTTCCGTATTGTTTGTGCACTAATTCCATATCAATCCTGAGATGCTGCTTTTCATCAGGCTACCATTAGTACTTTTATGCTTAATATTATCTAATGCTTTTTTAATAGGGAAGCGGACAGTCTTGTAAAATAAAGAAGAAATATAGAAAATTATTTTATTTAGCACAGTTGAACTAATATAAAACTAGGTTTTAACAAAAATAGACTTAAAACAAAATTTGTCCTAAAAGAGGCATCAGTCTCAGCATAATGCTGTATTAGTGCAGGAACGGAGAAAGAATACAATTTCCTGCATCCGGGCGGCATGTCGTAAGAAGCGACAAAACAACCCACAGCCAGGTGGTAGGGCATATAAGGCGTTCCCACTATGTCGTGACGACAGATAGTCGTGTAGTTTTAAATGTCGTGGCTTTTATGTTTAAATGGAGGTGTTCATATATAGAACGACACGACTTACTGTCGTCTACGACATTTTTTGCAGTGACGACAGATTGTAATGACAGTGGCAACGGCTAGCACGACAGTCGTAAAACGATAAAAGATCGTTAAACATTTTTGACGACAAACAGTCGTTATAATAGGAACAGCTAGAGACGACAGTCGTCCAACAATAAATCAATCGTTACGACATAGTGGGAACGCGCCCTTACCCGACTGAATGGCTATCACCCCGGTCTAAAGTATGTCGCCATAACAATCTTGAGTTGTGTTTCCACATTCGTGACCAGGTTTCAGTCTCCCTCAAGAGAGCAGCAGCAGGCGATGTTAACCGCATTCCATCAAGTGGGCCGTCTGCCTGTCTGCTGAACTCCTACATTATTATTTTTTATAATGTTTGTATATCGACCAGCGCTGATCTTCCTCTGAGTTCATAAGGTATCGTCACGGCAGACATTACACCGTTATGTAACAAATCTGATTTATAACAACAATATCATATATACGACCTGAGCGCTGAAAAAATACCAAATTCACAATCGAATACCTGTAGACGTTTTTTTACCTTTACGGCATGTGGACTTCTTTCGTTTACTTTGTGTTTAAAATTTGAAATTAGAAAAAGAGCCCATTGTGTATCATAATATATTATGGTAATCATTAACCAGGTGTAATTCTTATAAATTCCGTCCACTTGGTCGAGCAGACATATTGTATTTGTACAGTGTAAAGCAATGCTCCAACGAAGGGATGGGCAGTCAAGCAATAAGCATAACTGAGGCAAGACGTGTGTACATTTGGTAATCTATATAGTGACAGACTTTGCGCGTGTTATTGAATCGTGCATTACATTTGTACTGGTTGTGTTCATATTTGCATCTGTATTATACGTGTTTGTATAGTTCTAATAAAATCTACATTAATTCTAACGGCATTTTAATCCGAGTCCTGCAACTCGTAACAATATAATCCTATACTAACAATCAACTACTATAAGATACTTTTTTTATTGCACAGAACGTCGTAGCCTACTAGATTTCGTTCGAGCGTATCTACTTATGACGTCATTAGTAGGTGCAAGTGAAAGGAGTCAAATAGCGCATATTTAAAAAGTTATATGCTGCCGTTTTAACGCCTATTCTAAACTATCTCTAAACATATCTTTTATGAGTGTGGCCTTTTATTTGATTATTATTCTGACGTTCTGGCTTCTTGTTAGTAATCGTGATCACGGATGGCAAAGATGTCGAGTGTGAGTAATGTTAAAAAATATTATTTACATTTTATTTAACCGACTTCCAAAAGGAGGAAGTTCTCAGTAAAACATAAGTAGTTTTTAAGTTTTACTTCGCAATGATATCAAAATGCTTTTTATTTTTCGATGATTGCTTTTTAGTTTGAAGTCTTTTGTTAAAAAAACTCCTTGTGGGACTCGGGGCCTGCCGCGGTAAAGCTATTGCATAGCAATTTTTTTCCAACTTATGCAATTATAATTATTTATTAATTTTTTATTTGTGCAGTTTTTTTTTCTTTGATAATAATTCAAGTTATACTTTTTGAGCATGGTGACCGATAAGAAAACAAATCATCTATGTATAAATATGTACCTACATTTATAACTACGGGGCATACATGTGGTGAGTGTGGCATTATAAAGATATGATAGATACCTATACACTATACACTTTCTCACAAACAGCTGCTTACGTATTCGTCCGATTGCGGACCAGCTCGTCGTCCATAATTTGCAATACCTGACATACCTCGAACCGCTACGAGAGCTCGCGGCTCACTGTGGCCAACGCACGCCTCCGCTCGCCGCGCCCGCCTTAGGCCCCCGTCAGCGGGCTTTCAGTCGGATGCACACATACACGTTAAGGGAACACTCGGCCGAGCTACATGGTAGGCGGAGTGGGAGGTGTTAGGTTCTTTTTCGTTACGGAATTTCTTGATTCGATCGCGCGCTCAAAGCCCGCAACAAAAAAAAAATCAAGATACCAGACGCGAAAACTTAAACAAATTCAATATTACAATTCATTGTACTGTGTGCCTGCGTCCGTATTCTGCTATCAAAGAATGGCATTCGATGATATGGTGATTTATTTCATCAGGTTCTATTTTTAACAAATGACTACCGGATCCTAAAAGACAAAAGGAAAGTAAAGTTGAAAATGGAAGTTTCAAAGCCTGAATTGAAAGCTAGCAATCCATAAGAAATGAACATTACTATATTGGTCCCTTTTCGGGCATTAGCGTTGACAAAGCGTGTAGATGTCAAGGGTCAGTCCCTTGTCAGAGCACTGGAGAAGTGTATTTATGACTAAGGATTCCTCGTGTATTTACTCATGTAAACTTTAAATTAATTATATAAATAATCTGCAGACAAACACAGATTGTATATCCCCAAATTAAACAAGTGACCCTTGTGTTCTCTATAATATTGTTACGACCTAGACGTCGAAAAGACAAATTCTCACCTATAGAGACAGTTTATTAACTCTCGGCATTTTAGTTCTTTTGTTTACTTTGTGTTTAAATTTGTGATTAGAAAACAGCCCCTTCTGTATTGTGATATTTTATGGCAGTCATTAGCCAGGCGTGCCGGATTTAAAGTACTAACTGATTCCAGAAGCCATCCAACGGAGTTCTTGTGACTACTCGAAAGGCCACATTTGACTGTACAGTTCTTATTTCTCACAGAAACACACAATAAGTACTGAAAAACTATCAATATCCTACAACTATTATTCATTTTAGAGTAATTTTACACATTTTTAGAAAATTAAACTGCACAGCACACCATCTCCTTTTAGTTCCCGCGAAAAGCTCAACCAGCGTTGCGATCAGATGTCGAACGTATACTATAGTAACAGTTGCGGCGAAAGAAAAAGGAAACAAAGAGCCCGTGACCAAAGGTCGCCGTTAACAAATACTTATAAAATAACTGTAATCTACGTTACCTGCCAGACGTGGACGAAGTCCCGGGCACATCTTAGTGCAGTGTTTTTCAACATGTGGGTCGCGACCCCTAGGGGGGTCGCAGATCCTTGCTCGGGGGGTCCCCGGCATAGTGAAAAGGCAATTTAACTTTATACCTCATTGGTACCGCCATGTAAACTCCTTTCGACCTATTAATACTTTTCTTCGACATATTAAATTCTTCATTCAAATCTGACGGCGCGTTCCCCTTTCGCACGTCACTTCAATCACTCATTGTCATATCATAAAATAAAATAAAATAAATCGCTCCGCCTTGTAAATAAAATAACATAATATAACTTAATATATACCGCGCCCACTTTACATAAATATAAATTACCCGCTCTGCACCCCAATTGTGATATATAATAAACATATAAAATACTACAAATAAATACATACATAACGAAGTGTCTAGTCGTCCGCTAAACGGATGAATAAAATAATTTAATCGTCCGATTATTCGGATTACCAGATAACCTTTTAACTTTTTATGAGTACTGGACCTATTACAGAAGGGTCACGTTAAAAAAAATGTAGTAAACAGATTTTTTTAATTATTTAGTATAACAATAAATAGATGTTATCGGACGATTAAATTATTTTATTCATCCGATAATCGGACGATTAAATTACTTTATTCATCCGATAATCGGACGATTAAATTATTTTATTCATCCTAATAATGAATATGGGTAACAAAATAGGGAAACACATAAACGTAATCATTTAAATTACTAATTTTATATCTGCCTTTGCCCAAGTGGGTCTCCAAAATCTTTCAACCTGTAAAGGGGTCGCGTATTCAAAAATATTGAAAAGCACTGTCTTAGTGTAAGATAATTGTCTAAACCTCAAGCAGTGTTCACTGGGATGAGTATTTAAACAATAAGGATTGAGTTGGGGTATTAAGTTATTTTTGTCTTCTTCCATGGAATAAGAAATCAAGTTCAGAGCTATTTTCGTCACGAAAAGGCAATCTGCTCCTACCATGAATTAAACATGAACTTGTCACATTTATTTATGGAATAGAGCTAAAGTCCTTAATAGGGGAACATTTCTTTCGGCATTTTTTATTTTGGCAAAAAGATATTCTTGGATTAGGTGGGAAGAGCTGTACACGGAAACGGAGGCAAATAGTGTATTGTTACAACCTAGGCATCGACAAAGACAAATTCCACGTACAGACTGTAAAATCACATTTTAATACCTGCCGGCATTTAAACTACTTGTAATACTTTCATGATCGTCTTCTTTTCTTCACTTATTTATTGGCATACGTTCTTAATTATTGTGCAGAATAGCATATTGTTCTATTGTATTCGCTCATTAGCATCATTAGCCAGGTGTTTCGGATTTTTACTGCAGGAGTTCAGCAGACAGGCAGACGGCCCACTTGAAGGAAAGTAGTTACCATCGTCTATGAACATTTACAACACCAAAGGTGCTACAAATGCGCTGCTGCTCTCTTAAGGGAGACTGGAACCTGGTCACCAAATCCGGAGTACAACTCAAACAGCACTGCGTACTCTAGACCAGGGGTGGTAGCCATACAGCCGGGTAAATGCTCTACCACCTGACTGTGGGTTATTTAGTCGCCTCTTACGACAGGCCGCCCGGCCACAGGAAAGTGTATTAAGTCTTTCTCCGTTCCTGCACGGATTATTTATTTATATATTTATTCATGGAGTATTTTATAAAACTACGGCCTGATGGACAGAAGGGGGCAGTTGCGATACAACTACGATACAGGCGTGACGTGTGTACATTCGGTAATCTAATTAGTGATGGACTTTGCATGTTTTATTGAATTACGCCCTTCTTCATACGTTTGGACTTGCTATGTTCGGTTATATTTGTACCTATGTTATAGTAATTCTAACGGCATTTTAATTCTAGTCCTGCAACTCGTAACATTATTCTAGAAATTAGTTTCAGTTTAGTGGAATTCCGTAAGCTATGGCAGTACGACATAAAGTCAAAGCATTCTTTTAGATATTGAGGAGTATTCGGGACAAATAACACATTGTACAGAAGACAGAGGATATGAGTATTCCGACGGACACGAATTGGAAACCACTTGATTTTTTTACGGAGTTCAGAGACGTGGTCATATTTCTGTGGGCTTCATATGAACCTTATACAGAAGTTTTGGAGACACTCAAGTTTTTACTAGGGTTATTTAGATTTAACTCTGGCCTCAGCAAAGTCAAGGATAGAGAGTAATAGGGTCTCTGCTAGCTTAATTATATTTTAATCCCATATATACCAACTTTATATAATACCATCACTAGACTTATAGGACATTCTTACTGGGTTTGCCTGTTAGGTCCTAAAAGTATCTACTGACACCATCTGGAAGCATCATTTTTTATCTTAGGTAGAACAAATTACCCAATATCGGTTTCCTTCCAATTTTCTCTTGACACTGATAAGTCGGGGCTCGTTTCAACTGAGTAATTAAGACGAATGCCACTTTCTCAACTAAGGAGGCATTGTTTTGTAATAAAAGAAAGACTTTTTAAGACAAAAGTTCGTAAGAATAATCATATATGTACTATATATAATAACTAGTGGTCTCCTGCGACTTCGTGCACGTTGGTCTTAAAAATTATAAATATATGGCAGATATCGAAGGCTTCATAATATATAGACTTATACGCAAAAATGCCATGCATATTTTAGACCAAAGGAGGTAGCCGTCCACAAGGAAAATACCCGACCACTTGTCTGTAGTGTCTTACGACAGGCAGCCCGACCGTAGGGGTTGTATTCTTCGTCCCTGCACGGATAAAAGCTAACAGATAAATATTAAACTAAACAACTCCTCCGAACAATTTCCATAATAGAGACCGTATAGAATACGGAGAGATACGAAATCTCTCCGAAAACTAGGCGTATTCAGAACATTCAGAAACTTATAAATTTTTTGGCCTATTGAACAATTATACCGTATCGAGAAAAAAAACTGAATTTTAAAAATTTAGAGCGACTTAAAACAATTTTTTGAGCTGTCTTTTGCAGGGAGTTTTTATAAAGTCAAAAACTAGCTAACAAAAAAAGTTTACTTATTAGGGTAGCGCAAAAAAATAGTCGGTTGTTTTGCGCTACCCTAATAAGTATAGTAGTATACAAATTTGATTTTCTTAACACAACATTTCATTGTTGCAGTGGCATGTTCTACGGTGACTGTGACTAAGTGCCAGGCTGCCCTGAGGACCCTGCAAGCGTTTCCGTTCTTCAAGCCGACCTGTCTCTGTCGAGAGCCTAACGTGGACCCTGAATGCAACTCCTTCCGCGACTTCTTATTCGACCATCCCTGCGTGTTTGTAATGAAGAAGGGTAAGCATATTACAACATTTTTGACGACTATTACTAAATATTTTTGTAGTCTAAAGTTCTTTTAATCATGTTGGACACTTTTGTTATACGATGCAGGCAACTCAATAAAACAACAGCAGTAGGTATGATTAGCACTACTGTACTAAAAAACACGTTCACAATAAAACTACGTTTTAACGGTTTTAAGCGCGGTAATTTATTTGATTATGGTTTATCCGACGTTTCGGCACACGTTCACGTTAATCAAGACAAGTTAGCACTAGAACCCGGATGTTCCTTTGAACACTGATAGCACTAATCAAACACTGGTATTCATAATATCGACGAAAGTGACGCTGAGAGTCCAAATGACTGAAGAGTTTTCCGAATGCTTTCTGGTGTTCCTGGTTTTCCTTTTCTTCTCCTATGTGTATAACTTCGGAAACTGGTTGTAAACTTGACCAATTGCCTACTGACCATTGACCATGCTGGTAGCTCACACCACCACTCGCTAAGATACTACATTTGAGCAGACGCTTAGCGGCTAATCGAGGGAGCATATATGTATGCATTAAGAAGATTCTCGAGATTTCTTAACATCGAAACCGTGTGATTTTAAGACTTGTTTGATGTAACTGTAAACTGTATTTATTGAAGTGAAAATTCCTTTAAACACGTGTTCACTTCTGTCTCATAGTCCTATTACTAGCATTTTTTTTCTCAAATTTGTGTTATCAGTGCAATCTATGTTTTTTAGAATTACTAGCTAGATTATTTGTTCAAAATTCCTTATCAAAGGCCAAGTGGCCTTAAAAGTTTCCATTTTCAAAATATTTTTTTGGCAATAATTTATTTTCAAATACTATAATATTATTTCATGCAATATTAATATTTACAATTAATACTCAGTTGTAAAAAATCTTACTTTAAAAGTATTAACATCCAAGTATATGTTCGTGATAAAACATCTATATATGTAACTAGCTGTACCCGGCAGACGTTGTCTTGCCTTAATAATGTAATTTTGATTAATTATAAGTTTGTTAAATCTGTTCTGAAATTTCGCTTTAAACCATCAAAGCGATTTCCACTATTACGTCTGGATTCTGATAATTCGTAAATTAATACGTCTTTTGACATAGAATAAACACAAAAATATTGTACCTAGTAGTTATAGATAAAACATCTACCTACTGACTTTTATGCCTCTTTGTTGTTTTTCTGTGTGATCTAAAAAGAATATTTTACTTATGTAACTAACTAGTCGGTGGGTAGGTAGGAAAATATTATTCACTATTGCTCACGAGATTATGTTTGAGCATTTGGATAGCCATTTGGTACACTCTTTAGGCGTTGCAGTAGGTTACATAAAATCGCGAGGAACGGCTAGTTTAATCACATACAGCTCTACAAAAAAAAAGTTTTCTTTTGTTGCCCTGCATCGCAAATTTTTACGTTTCCAAGTGCCCAGATTACGCATATATTCATGAAAGTTCTCAATGTGCTCGTGTTTTCATGATTTTGGCATATCTTATATTTTGAACAATTAATTACTGCTGGTCTTTGAAAAGAGATTGTCCCCTGAAAGATTATAAAAGCTCATAAAAGGCGTTTTATGCAAATATAAAATATATTTCGACATTTTCCTCTTTTTTCTCTTTTATTTACTTCGATGTATCCTAATTTCTCGAAACATTTCTGACATTATAAATATATCTGTTATATTATTTCTCGTTTTTTTTTTGTTTTTGTAATGTAAAATGAAAATAAAGATTTTAAAAAAATCAGACCAAATCTAACAAAATCATTGATAGTTTCATGAATTGTGTGCATAAATGGACCCAAAATCATTTTCGTATCTAGGTCAACAAAACCACTGTAGACCAGTGTAATCCTAGTTTAATTCAAAGCATATACTATGATAATATTTTCTTAAAATTTCGCGACTTGTATACATAATAAAACTACGTTTTAACGGTTTTAAGCGCGGTAATTTATTTGATTATGGTTTATCCGACGTTTCGGCCGCTTTTCAGTGGCCGTGGTCACGGACGACAAAGATGGCATTTGTCTAACGTGTATTGTTAAAATTAAAATTAAATTAATTACCGCGCTTAAAACCGGTAAAACGTAGTTTTATTATTTACTATGTTTTTAAATTTCCTGAACTAAAACAGCTGCAACAAGGGTGGAATATAGTGTCGTAGTGTACCTAATTTATAAGTGAGTTACGTGAGTTGTTGATTAAATCCTATACAAATTCTATGAATGAGCCAATTAAAACACAAATGCTCAATGCTTGCAACATAGAAAAAAATGTCGATCGCAGCTGTCATTTTAGTCCCGGTAATAAAAATCATAGTATAGATAGTTTATCTAGCCATTGTAGTGATTGTAGTATTATTGTATTGAAATTATTTTTCACATGAATATAGATCACACAGCGTCACTTGTTTCTGTTCTTAGAAAAAGACCCATACCCTGTCGAGACTCTGCCCACTTGCACCTATGCTCTGAGCGTCTGCCATAACGAGAAGGCATGTTCCGTGCTATTTGACCGTTTCAAGAATGCTTGCAAGGTCCGTGATGGCGAATGTCGTATGGATGATAGGTAAGTATTGTAGCAGTTGACATAATTTAAAACTATTATAGCCATCACGTCTTGGTGTTGTCGGGGAAGATTGGTGGCCTAAAAACTTTCGTATTAACCTGACTATTAGTTAGAGTATCTTTCTTAATTTTAACAGTACCTAATAGTTGAGCGACTAAGTAGATTTTTTCCGAAGTAGGGGGTAATATAATATCCAATTATCCACATCACTTTGAGTGTTATCTTTTTAGCCTCCCTGGTACTCCAGACGTCAGTAAAACGTTAATAAAGGTAGGACTAAAACATACACCACATGATTAGCTGACGAACGTTGTAACAATAACAAGATGAAGAACTTACGTTTAAATGAAAGAAGAATACTTACAATGACAAATGCATCTAAAAAGTGTAACGCTGTAATAACGCTTAAGCTACTAGATGGAGCCACAGGTTATTCTGCTCACGATTTTTAAGTTTTATTGTCTAAATCATATTATTAGACTATATTTTTTAATTAACATTTTTTATAATTGCTTTAGAGAGCAGATAAGTTGATGACCCACCTGATAGAAAGTGGTTACCGTCGCCTATGGACATTTGCAACACCAAAGCAAACTACTAATGGTGTGCCGACATCGAATTGGAAGGAAGTAACCAGGCTACTGATGCCCGAACACATCTCAAGGGGGTAACCTTCTAGACGGGCAAATGTCCTGCTACCTAACTGTGAGTTTCCAATTAAATATTTTCAAGTCTTAAATGAATTAGTTTAAAATATGTTATAAATGATAAAACGTCAAAAAGCGACATAATAATGACTTGTGGCGCCATCTATCATTCATTTATTCATTCACACCCTCATAGTTCTTACAGAACATACCAAAACACACAGGCTTATATTCATGTACGTTAAAATGCACGGCTCTTGGTAAACCATTGACAATATACACCTTCTGTTGTTATTTCCTGCACACAAAGAGATAGGCAGATTTAATTTAAACACACCTCTGTTGAATATTTGATCTTTGAGATATTGGTGAACAATGAGGCGGAGATCAAACGATTAATTAATCTCAATGCTTTCGACTATTAATTATTCTAAGTTAAAATCGAATAATATATATTATTTAACTTACAGGCTTCGAAATGCTAAGAACAGAATTGTTCGATGAATGATTCTAAACATCTTTTAGATCATAACTCTTGTAGTTTAACATATAAATACATAAATAGTTATGCGATATACATACCACAACTATTGGCATATTTTTGCAAAAAAATATATTGTCATTTGACATTATATTGTCGAACACAACGCACGGAAATGAACGTCAGCAAACGTCAATCAAACGCCGAAAGCGGCCTCCAACTTCAATTGGTGATAGATGCCGCTTTCAGAGATATTGAGCTACTGACTTACGTAGCGCTGTTATACTGAATTGAAATCAATTAACACGATAGCACTATAAAGTCCTTAGCATTTGAAGTCAGTAGCTGGATGAACGTAAGCTTTTAGACTTAAAGCACGAAACTGTTTATCAAGGGAATCCTGCCGCGAAGCCTGGGCAGGCCTCCGTTTATCCCCACTCTTCGGATGCATCTGCCCTAATACGCACATGAAGAAACGCTGCGACAGGATCTTCGCTGTTGTGAACCATAACCCGTGCGTCGGTAAGTAATGTTAATTTTATGCTATCGCTCATTCAGTTAAACGGGTTCTGAGTTTACTATTAGAAAGAGAAGATTAAAGAAGGAAAGGAAATACATTTTTAACACATGAAAAACAGGTTATAACATAGTAAATACGTAACAACCGCGTATACCACGCGATGGTACCAAGTGGGTGCAGTTCAGCAAATACCAGACACCAGTGTCTGACGCTGGTTTTCAACTGCACCCTGAGACGGACGGATGGCGTACTGTTTTATATATAACACACAGCCACATACATACAATTATAAAATAAACATCATTATTATTAGGTATTTACATATATATACATATATATCTACATATATAATTGCTCTTAATTTTACCACAGAACCAAAATAAAAATAAATAGCAGAATAGAATAGTTTATTCTGGCATTCACAATATCATGATAGTATGCTTATGTCTGACTGTATAACAGACAACAGAATATTTAAATTTCAAATCGATTTATTGCAGTAGTAAGTAACATAGTTATTAAGATAGTACAATTAATCGTTAAGTACATCTGTATTCTTCGGCATCAGTTTGCAATATAATTGGGATTGATCACTTTTTTTCAAATTCGCTTTTTGAAAAACCATTTCGAGGAATAGTGTCCTTAATCATTTCTGTCTAGTTTACATTCCAAAAAATTTAGTTAGTATTTTGTAAGAAATGCGTTTGACCTTTATTTGACCTTACTAAATCCAATCAGGTGGGCCGTCTGCCTGTTTGCCTGCTTCAGGTGTAAAAAAAATTCTAGCTGTACATTATTTGACTTAAGTTCTATAACATGGATTTTCCTTAAATACCACTTTAAATTTTTTTACGATAACTATAAAAAATAGTAATGGTTGAACACGAAAAATTATAAGCCTAGCGACAAAAAACACTAAAATGATAGACAAAACTTACTTTTATTATTTTTGTTTTCTAGGCAAAGAAATCAATGTAAACTTGTCCCTTATGACGTCATCGGAGCAATAATTTTAAAATCGAATTATAGAAAAACTAACGCTTAAAATACAAAAATATTCAAATTAGTATTTTAAAATATTAATAAAAATATAAAGTCAGATGGTATTTTTTGTGAACAATCCCCATTACGTTTCTGAAATCTAACATAGAATTTAATCTAGGTTACTTGTGAAATTATTATGTTATCATTAGAATAATAATAAAATGATTATTGAATTATCTTGCTCTCAATTAATCAACCTGTAAATATATTCGACAAGATCTATAGACACATTAAATTGACTTAGAAAGGGCTTCGTGTCTGTAACAGGTTAAAAACATATTTGATTGATCACCAGTAAAATAGAAACAAATAAGTATTTAACAATGTTTATTTGAGATTTTACTATTAAATATGTGTTATTATCGTATTCTTACATATCGACAAAGAAATGCGCACACCTGCCTGTCGTAAAGCGCAGTTTATTACCTCCCGCATTTAGGAATTATTTGGTTTACTTTGTGTTTAGAATTTTTAATTAAGAAAACATTCTATTGTTTTTGTACTTGTTTTATGGCCGTCATTAGTGTCGAACCAATCCTTGTTGTTATTGCATTGCGTTGAAGCTTGCCAGGTGTGCGGATTACCTCAGAACTCGGCCCTTTGTTGAATTATACAGTTTGGAGGGGTGGGGCAGTCAAGCTAGGATTACGATACGAGTAAGACGTAGATTTGATGAGCGATATAATGACGGACTTTGCGCATGTTATAGAATCGTGCAATGTGAACTGGTTGCATCAAGCCATGCAAATAAATACGATGATATCGACCCGTTTATGATCAGTATTTTAGGATCCAAACGGTGTCTAAGCCTTAAATTTTTGATTAGTGACTGAGAATCTCGGTGCCCTTTTAACGTCTGGTGTTACTTATAAATACAATCAATAGCTTATTCGTGAAACCTGTCATTGACTTTCTTTTGTTGATTGTAATTATCTATTCAAATGTAAGGTGTAACTTTTCCATAAATAAATAAATAAATTCCAAGTTTCCCCTGACGCAAGTAGCACGTGTTCACCTGTGTGTATAGAATCAAAAAGCATTATGGAAGCGATAACTATTCCATTAGCAAATGCTAGGAGTTAATAAGACTACTCCTGCTCCGGAATCATCTGATAAGTACTCCGCCAACTAATGTAATGAAGTATATACTACCTTGACCGGAGATACGTCTGGATTTATCAAGATATAGCGTTAACTGGATCTACTACATATACAGGCATGTGGAAATAATGTATGATGAAAGAATGACTAAACAGATATACAATGCAAAAGTGGATGGATGCAGAAGTCACGGAAGGCCACGACACACCTTCCTTGATCAAATTGATCGTGTACTAGCAGAAGGTGATATCAGGAGCCTTAAGAACAGGCGAGCGTGCATGAAAAGAGCTATGAATCTCAAAGAAGCAAGTGAGGTGTGTAAGAATAAGCCTGAATGGCGCTCTGTCGTTCGTGCCTGCCCCGCAAGGGGCCTGGCGTGAAGTCATGTATGTATGTATGTATGTACTGCATATACATCCTATATCGTATGGGTCATCTACAAATTACGTCACACGAATTTCATGACTTTTTGACCCGTCCTTATCAAAGCTGGTCACATATTTTGCAATTTTACATCAAAACATTATTAAATTAAAACAGCGTAATTTCGTAATTAGTTTCATTTTTATTTCGATAATTTTTTAATAATTTCAACACTGCTCATACAGATAGAGTTGGAAACATTTTGAATTTTTTCCTTAATAGTTCAAAGTTTGTGTTTTATGGCTTAAATATAATAGATTTTGAAATATAACTATGCAATTTAGGCCCTCTCCCACCACTTGTCACACAGTGTCACACTTCGTCGATAAGTTTTCCTTCACCGTTGTTAGCACATGGTAATGGTAACAATATGCAAATGAGTTCCGAAAACTGCCTAAGTGGTGCATGCGTTCCGGCCAGGATTCGAACCCGCGCCCTTTGTATCTGGGATCCGCACGCTAGCCATTACGCTACCATGACTATTGGTTATCGATAAACTATTAAAATTATTTAGATAAAAATTTAAAGGTCATATCGTTTTTCTCAACATCTATGATTTCAATATAAGCGCGCGTTTGATTCATTTCTTATAATCTCGGACGAGTTCTTATTGCGAACCCCGGGGTCCCGTGGGCCCTAATCCCGCGATAATCCCGCACCTCTTCCTTCACCCTCCGTTTTCAATCTTCAGTAATCCTTTTAATTCTTTGGATTGATCGTGGACTTTGTTTTTAGGGTTCGGTGGATATTTTATTACAAACAAGTTATATGAATCGTCACATTCAATCGTCTGTCTTTATACGTTAGAGTAATTTACCTCGGAAACTGTATTCATAAAAACTAGGGTTGGCCATCATACATGTAACAGAGATGAAGAAAACTACTGAATATAGGATGTGATTAGACAGATGTTTAAATTATAATAACGTTTTAAAACTTTTAGGTAATTTTCTATATATGATGAAATATTCTCTTACAAATTCACAATCTTCACCACCCTTCTAGCGTTTAAATAACTCTGAAATTTATTATAGCAAAGAAGAACAAATACTTTAAAATTATTATTATTTCTGAATTTTTACGAACTAGAAGTAGGGTTGTGTCCCTAGCTCGTAAAATTCTTTTAGTTTCATAAATTAACATAAAAAAATAACAATCATAAACACCACTATAATTTTTATCACTTATGTACAAATATATTGAAACACCTAAAAAGATTGAATAAAATTTATTCCGCGGTTATATGTGTAGTGGACAAATCTAATATTTAATATTCTTACGATATCACTACACCTCTTTATAGTTATATTAACAATATAAAATGCAAAAGTGGATGGATGCAGAAGTCGCGGAAGGCCACGACACACCTTCCATGATCAAATTGATCGTGTACTAGCAGAAGGTGATGTCAGGAGCCTTAAGAACAGACGAGCGTGCATGACAAGAACTATGAATGTCAAAGAAGCAAGTGAGGTGTGTAAGAATAAGCCTAAATGGCGCTCTGTTGTTCGTGCCTACCCCGCAAGGGACCTGGCGTGAAGTTATGTATGTATGTAACAATATAAAATAAAGTGTATTTGTACAAAATTTGCATCTTATCATCAAGGAGATAGACTTTGTAGATAAAGAGGGAATGAAACGCCAATGCGACCACTCATTGGGAAAATTAAGGAAATTAGGAAAGGAATTAGTGTCGTGCCTTACAAAGAAATATAACAGCTGGCCCACAATAAAGTAGTTTGAATGAGGCTTCACCGATAAGAGCACAACTCTTAAAGATAGATCAAAATCAATTCACAAATTAAATACTTACTAAATTACTTCTGGTAACTGGTAAGTAATTTACAACTGCTGAAGTATGCATTTAGGTCAGGCACCTTTAATGTGAACAGCAAGATCCGAGTTTGCCAATAGTAAAAATGTCTTTCCGATCTAATTTGAGACTATTCTCAATGTCAATTACTTCTGAAGAAAGGAAATAAAAGAACGAAAAGAATCGACTCAGCATAGATTCACTGTCAGAATCTCCAGACCTAAAGATCTTATACTACCCACATAAACACTATAGACTGCGACATATGTAACGGACCGAAAACAATATGACGATATTAAAAAGGACTTAAAAAGCTACAGTATACAAGAAAAACAATAAAGAAAAATCCGTCAGTAAAATTTAACATCAACGCATAAACAATTCAACGAATCCACTTGTAAAATACAAAAACGATGCCACAATTGTTTTTCGCAGGTAAGTTAATGCTTTTGCAGTCAGGTCTCGAAACAGTTTACATATTTTATTGGGAGCGCGACCGGGCGTGCGGTCAAAGTTACGGAGGGGCATTGGCACTAGGTGCCACCTTGACAATAGTTTTGGCAATTAGCTATTTAACAACTAAAAATAATATAATACTCACTCTAAGGGCAGTAAAGCTAATAACAAGGTGGTTTAAGCATTTAGAGAGATTGTGTAAAAAGAGAATTAGGAAACATGTGTGTTACGACAGTTGATGACTCGTCCAACCTAGTTCAGAGTCTTAAAGACATCTTCCATTGCGTTGGTGAATAGTTTCGGGGAAATCACATCCCCGTGACGTAGGGCATAGGCTTCGCCATCCGGTCCTCGATCTGAACAATCATCGCAGCCAATCAATACGCCATTTTTGAAAAGGCTCCAGAACAACCCAAGTTTCGATGTAGCCGAATGCTTTCGCGTAGTCCACGAATGCTATATACAGCGGCTTTTATATACTCTTCGGTCTTCTGTATAATCTGCTGAACAGTGTGGATGTGGTTAACGGTACTGTAGCCTTTTTTCCAGTGGTTGGAACTCGACAAGTCTTCTAGCGAGACGATCCGTGACGACCCTCAAAAACGACTTATAGACGCTCAAGACTGAGATTTTAAGTTTTTTAAGACAGTTTTATCACCTTTCTTGGAAGACTGGAACAACACACTTTTGCTTCATGCCATCGGCCTCGTTGGATAACGAAATTGAAGAGCTCAGCCAAGATCTTTAGGATGGGCATTGCTCCTGCCTTAAGGACCCTTGCCATTTTGAAGTTGCTCGAGAGTCACACTAATCTCCACGCTGACCGCCGAGATGTCCTCCGTATAATAACGCGTAAATGGCGCACGTGGATCTTGAATGCTTTGCCTCTCAGGCCTTTCCGCCCGCAAAGAAAACATAAGCCCATAGAACTTCTCTACCTCTTCAAGGAACTTTAAATTATATAAAGGAGATTCCTTTACATACATCTGTCAACATATTATATTTCAAAATAAACTTCTTAATTATCAAAATATAAAACTCTTATCTCATTATTTCGAAGGTTTAGCTTAGCCCTATAGATTTATATGTTTATCTCTTTTTGGTGTCGTTTTTCCCTTTCATCGAGTTTCAAATCATAGCAGCTCTAAAGAAGTTTCACTTCAATAATGACATTTAAGGATAAAATTTAAATTTAGATTTGTATCATAGTAGAAATTATTTTAAATTAACCTTTTAAACACACAATACTTACAATTAAAAAAAATCAAAAATGCTGTCGCAAAAGAATAGGTTGTGGTGATGTGTTTGTTGTGAATCAGTTACTTTGATTGCAAATATGTCGAAATCCACATACATTTTCCTTTAAACAATCAATCTAATCTGCAGGTTGACAACCTACATTAGAAACCAATTAGGTATCATGTGACTTTATATTCAGAAAAATCAGCTTAAGTTAATGGGTTAGCATTATAATAGGTAGAAACAATGTTCCAAGAATACTACGCGCGACGGGCGGAAAGCATACTGTGATATTTGAATTTAACAAAATCCATAATATTTCAACGGTTTTAAGTGACAAGATTCAGCGAAAATATATAGAGTAATTTCAACTTTAAGAGCTAACGTCTATCGGTCTTATTCATATTGTATTAGAATAGTTCGTAGGCTTTTTAAGAACCTTAAAGAAGAGTACAAACTTACTCGAACTCAATATGAATAAGAATATTAGACTTCAGTCTGCAGCATCCATAACTCCTACGGTCTTATTCATGTATAGTTAGAGTAAGTTTGAACGCTTCTTTATGGTCCTTAAAGGAGCGTTAAACATACTCTTACTCTCTATGAATAAAACTGCTAATGTTTTATCATAATTATTTATATTTTTTTAATCTCTAAATTGTTTTGTTTCAAAACCACTTTCTTTATTACATTATTAACTAGCTGTCCCGGCAGACGTCGTCCTGCCCGGTAAAAATAGGGGTTTGTCGCAGAGGGTTAATAATTTAGGGTTGTATGTATTTTTGTATGTTGTATCATAAAAAAATAGAAATTAAAAATTTTGTCTAAAAAATAAAATAAAAAATTTAGGGGTGGACTACCCCTAACATTTAGGGGGATGAAAAATAGATGTTGGCCGATTCTCATAGATACCGGATAAGCACAAAAAATTTCATCAAAATCGGTCAAGCCGTTTCGGAGGAGTATGGCAACGAAAACTGTGACACGAGAATTTTATATATTAGACTAGCTGTCCCGGCAGACGCCGTCCTGATCGGTAAAAAATAGGGGTTGATCGCAGAGGGTTGAAAATCTAGGGTTGTATGTATTTTTGTATGTTGTATCATAAAAAAATAGAAATTAAAAATTTTGTCTAAAAAATAAAAAATAAAATTTAGGGGTGGACTACCCCTAACATTTAGGGGGATGAAAAATAGATGTTGGCCGATTCTCATAGATACCGGATAAGCACAAAAAATTTCATCAAAATCGGTCTAGCCGTTTCGGAGGAGTATGGCAACGAAAACTGTGACACGAGAATTTTATATATTAGATATACTCGTATTAGAGTTTTTCTCGCGCCTACGCCGCGTAATATACCCTAGGTAGTAAGAGTTACTTTACGTTACGTATATACAAATTTTAAGTTACTGTTTTTACTCTGAATTTTACTGTTTCTTATTACTTACTAAGTTCACTACAATAATAAAAAAACTATTTCCATATAGTCTACTACACAACTGTGCAGCAAAACAGAGGCGAGTCGCAGCAAACCTGATTTGAAGTAATACAATGAATGAGATGTTGTTTATGAGAATGTAGGTATTTGTTAGCGAATTGAAAAACGCGATTGCAACACTATCTATTTTGCTAATTCGTTTATTCCATAAAAACGACGTATCCTAAGTGTTTACAGGTTATAATCTATATCAAGCTTCAATCATATACGTTCAGTAGTTTAAAAAAAATGCAATTTTTGTGCTGTCTTTTTCACTATTTTCGACTATCTCACGGAAATGACGTAACTATTTGGGATAAGAAGTACCCTAAGTTACGCCCCGGGATATAAACTACCTCTATGTCGAGTTTCATTTATATCCGTTCATTCGTTTTCAGGTGATGCTCTAACAGACAGACAGACAAAAATTCTAAAAAATACATTTTCGGAATTAGCCCCCCTGTTTTTTTCACATTTTTAAACCCAATCACTCGAACCATCACAGATTTATTATACTCGTAGTAAGACAGAGTATAATTGTAAGATCCCGTGACTGCCAGACCTTCTTTATATTATAAAAGCTGAAAATTTCTCAGCGCATACCTCCAACACAGGTAGGTACTATGAGCTACTATGAAGTTTGAATCGTCGTGGCTTGCGCAGATAATAGGTAGCGAGGCAAAAATCTAATCTGATTTCCTAGACTAAGAAAATTGTTTAGGTTCATACAAGCTACCACTACCAGGTTTGCCTCTTCCGGGGCATGCTCAAGCACTGATGCGCAGGATTAGTGTGGGCGTAACTATGTTCTAAGTCTCACGCTATTCCTACCATGAGCGCGGCGCACATGGAAGAAAGGGGGTTTTAGTGGAGTATTAAACCTTGAGCTACCTCTTTAATACGGGTACCTTGCTGAGTCTCCACACAATTGACTCTGTTATCTGCGCTATCTTCAGTGGATAACTGTCATTGCTTTGGTCTAATCCCAGTAAAGAATCCAGTAGTATATAAAATGTATTTCCCCTGCCTCAAAAAAACCAACACTACCCGATATTACTCAAGTTGCTGGAAATAACGGGCTTCTGCAACATATTTACAAACACAGTTACTCCGACCGCTATATCTTCCAACTTGTGTCATTTTGTAGCAGTAAAATTGTAACACGAAAAGCGGATTAAGGATTAAAAAGACTTGACAAGGAAATACATATAAATAGAAAACGCAAATCGAATAGCCGTTTTATCGGTGCTAAGATTAGAAAACTTTAAATTCAGACAGCTTTGTTTTTCTTAATAGATTTACTAAATCATAAACTACGTTTTAAACGGTTTTTTATTTGATTTTTATTCCGACGTTTCGGTCACTTATTAGTAGTCGTGATTACGGAAGATAAAGATGTCACGAGTCAATGAGAAACGTTAAAGTTTTTTTTAGCCTACCGATCACTTATTCATTTTAATTCTTCAGTTTTAATTTTTGCATATGGTTATTTACTCTATGGGAGCCTAATATAATTTACAATCGCTTCGCAACATTTTGTGGCTTGAAAAGAAGAAGAGGTGCAAGAAACTCTTCAGCAACATGCCTAGCTCGATTAATTTTATATGTTGTTAAAATGGGCGGAAGCAGGTAACCGGTCGAAGCAGTACTTCACAACGCGGTAACGCCTTATGCTTTATAAAACCCAGGTGAGGCCGCATATGGAGTACTGCTCACATCTTGGCGCTGGAGCACCTGCATACCAACTTGATCCCCTGGACACTATTCAATGTCGAACCGTTCGCGTTGTTGATGATCCCATACTCACAGACAGTTTAGATACGCTTGGCCTTAGGAGACACTGCTTCCCTCTGCGTATTCTACCGACTGGTTAATGGGAGTTGTTCCGAAGAACTGAGATCTCTGATGTTGCAAACGTCCATAGGCGACAGTAACCGCTCTCCACCAGGTGGGTCTGTTTGCTGTACTCCAACTATAAAAAATACAATAAAAAGGTAAAATAAATACAAATTTTGAAGTGAGCAACTTTAATTTTATTTTGGATATTATTTCTGACTAACTGTGCCCCACAGTTTAATTACGCGAAATTTGCACTTCTGGATAGGTGGGGACGGATGGCTTCCCGGCACCACTCCAGCTTTTGGAAATATACCTGTTCCAAAGGTCACTAAGTTTGTACTTGGATATATTATTATAAATTGTACCGCACATTTTATATTTCGCCGTAATGCCAGTCAATTTATTTCCGACGTCGGCTCACCAAATATTTGTCGTCAGGTAATTGACGTACGCAATAATAATCCCCTCCCCTGTTTACCGGGATGCAGACAAAGGAAATAATTTCGTTTTTACCACGGAATAAAGTTATGTTATTTCTGATGCCCGCTGATACAATTTGGTTGACGTCCTTACCACCTTGTGGTTATGACAAATACATACGTAAGTTAAAAAGCCCCCCGATTTTGAAACTTTCTTCATTGGCGCTCCGCTCCTATTGGTCTTAGCGTGATGATATATAGCCTATAACCTTCCTCGATAAATGGGTTAACGAACACTGAAATAATTTTAAAATCTGGTCTTACCAGAGATTAACGCGTTC
Organism: Dendrolimus punctatus; assembly: GCA_012273795.1. NCBI lineage: Eukaryota > Metazoa > Arthropoda > Insecta > Lepidoptera > Lasiocampidae > Dendrolimus > Dendrolimus punctatus. Next base: position 15,292,345 of record CM022550.1, read on the forward strand.
AAGCAAACAAACAAACGCTTGAGTTTTATATATTAGTATATAAACTAAGATGACGCAACTCTAAGGCCGTTAGTCATAATATGTCTGCTATTTATTAATGCTTTACATAATACATTGTTTTTTAAAGAAAAAGAAGTAGCTAGCCCACAAGTCTTAGAACTTTAAAAATTTGCTGCCCCCACGAGGATTCTTCGTAATCATATCAATCCCTTTGTATCGCCATTGCGCAAAATAGCTCTTGGTTTTAACTCACCTATTCCTCGTATATGCAAGTTATATAATAATATGAACAGTATAGAGTTATAGACATACAACATGACTCCTTATACGAATTTAAAAAATACATTCACTCACTAATAATTACTTAAGTCTAGCGTTAAGCGACGTTTAGTGACAGCATTGACATATTGTTTTTTTTATCCTGACTTAACTTAAGATATATTTTTGGCTAACGAAAAAATGTCAAAGTAACTTTTCTGTTGAGCTCTTACTTGTTGACTACTTGTTAATAAATTGACTAATGTCATCAAAAAACATACAATATTTAAGCTTTACTAATGATACCATGACTGTGTTAAGTGAAAAAAAATTGTTTGTGTTACCGCAGAAGACGATAGTATCATTTTCCATAGTATTACGAGTATTTTATATCATGTAGAATCATGTCGAATACTCGTACATACTTCTGTCAAATTTTATCCATATAAACCAACTAGAATCCGAGGGAAATGACTATAACAAACGACATGACGATTGGTGTTTTTGCTAAAACTGCTTTGAAACTCTGATAAAATAAGAATAAATTAATAAAATAAGGATAATATGTTTATTGATAAATACACTTTACCAAACACATTTTTATCGCAAGATCGTAATATGGAATTTATACGTAACCTTGGTAATATTTTATGCTCGTGTAGGTTTCTATACAAGCGCTATCTCATCTGGTGTTAAGTGATAACACGTAGTGTGGAGCATACCTACTTGTCCCGATAAAAACTAAATTGGCAATAGGCGTACGAGCAAATACACGTACTTGCCTGTGTGTAACCTTAGCCCCTATAGGAGTGGTGATCAAACTTGAACTGCCGGCGATCTACCTCAATATTGTTATCGATCGATCGACTCTATGAAGTTGCAAGTATGTGTGTTGGCGCCATAAACACCGCGAAAAAAAACGTACTTTTTAAATTTTTATTGCAGGAGTTCAGCAGACAGACAGACAGACGGCCCACTTGTAGGAAAGCGGTTACCATCGCCTATGGACATTTGCAACACCAAAGGTGCTATTAATGTGTTGCTGCTTTTTTGTGGGAGACTGGAACCTGGTCACTAATGCCGGAACACAACTCAAAGTTGTTATGGCGACAGACTTTATAGACCAGGGGTAGCCAACCAGTCTGGCAAATGCCCTACCACCTGGCTGTGGGTTGTTTAGTCGCCTCTTACGACAGGCCACCCGGCCGTAGGAAATTGTATTCTTTCTCGGTTCCTGCACGGATAAATCTTCCCATAGTCCTCTCCTTCACTGTCCTATCCGCCACACCACTCGCGCGAACGAGACGCACAATGGGAGAAAATTGTCTATGGCTGCGCTTCCGCATCTGTCAAAATGTTATACAGTCTTGCTACGCGACCGCTTGAAGTAAGTTAACGTGTGAAAAATACAAATTAAAAAATACGAACCAGCAAACCCAGCAAACAAGTGAGTGTTCTAAATTACTCCTATTTCCCTATAACGCATCAGCAATGTGTGATTCAGAGCGAATTTCTCTCAAGATCTACTGTTTGAGAACCCCTGCCCTATAACGTCAAACTTTATTGGAAAAAGAAGTCTATCTATCTTTTAAGAGCTATACTATTGCCGATGAAGCGTCCTGAAATCCCTTGTACTAAAAGCCATAGGGTCTAATTAGCACGTAGATAACTTATGCTATCTACGCCCCACCCCTCCTTTCAGGCATTGTTTTATAATAAACTGTATATATAATACCGACAAAGAGGTCACATGCATCTGGCAAGCTTCGACGCAATGCAATAGAAACAAGGATTAATCGTTCGACACTAATTACAGCTATAAAATAAGTACGATAACAATAGATATTTTTAGAGTTTAAACACGAAGTAAATAAAAGAATTCGTTTTTTACAACATGCCAGATGTGCGGTCTTTGTCAATATGTAACAATATGCAAGACTAAATGTCGACGCCTCAACTGTTGAACAAGTATACAAACTGTCACAGGCTAAAAACATCTTCGAGACAAAAGTTCGCGTCCTTACTCGCGACGTTTATATGATCTAAGCTCGTACGTCTATCAGTCGCTTTAAGGTCATAGCTCATTAGAGCCACCCGGCACCCGACCAGCACCTCGTCTCGTCTGATTAGTATTCTTTACATGGACTTGTATGGATATGCGATCACTTATCAATTCTGTATCATCATTGGATTACCTCGTACGCAAGCTGCGAATCACTCGTTGGCAACCACTACTTGTTTCCTTTGCCTTACATTACCAACGTGCTTATCTCCAGCCGACTACGCGCTGCTGATTCACGTTTACCAATCTCTGTTAGATTATTCGGCAATTCGTCGAGAGCGGGACGTCAGGTTCACTGGTTGACAACACGATGTCACTCGTGTATATGATCTTAATACTCGATAAAAGCGTGTGAATGTCGAATGGATGGCTATAATGACCCAAGACCCTTATGACAAACAATAGCTGACACGAACCTTGCGAACGTGTATTTACATGGATTTATAAGGACCTGGACCTGACTGAGCTCGGATTCCACGCTATAGCATGAATTGTTTTATGAAATTTTCTTGAAGTATTAAATTTTTACTTTGCTTAGGTCTTGTACGAAACACGGTCAAGTCATATTTAATTCAAATGTAATTTGAAGACTCCTATCATACGTATTACACGGGAAAAATAATTATTGCTTGTTTCTCGATACTTTCCTTGCCTTCGTATAGCCATGTTTATACAAATAATCACACAGCTCGTTTAAACTTACTACCATGAAATCTGGCAACTTAACAAATGGTTGACAATTTTGCCATAATATGTTTTCATTTACAAGATTACTATTACTTCTCACAAAATGTCTTTTTTGAGTATATGACATTATATGCTCAAAAAAGTAATTTTGTTACAAGTACCTAATTATAATCCTGTCACCCAGTGTTTTTCAACGTTTCGGTTGCGACCCCCTGGGGGGTCGTGAAGCCTCTATAAGGGGGTCGCGAAGCTTCTACAACGGAGTTGCAAAGGGTTGGGCAAGCTTATTTTTTTCTTTGACTTGATCACGAACATCAGTCGCCATATCGCTTATCCTGCGTTGAATCGTGTTGTCAGACAGAAGTATACTTTTGGGTTTTCCGACCTCTTGTTTGCCAAACATAATCTCCGTCATATCTAAAGCCGCTGATAAAATCAAATTTTCGACAATAGCATGACGTTTTCCTGCTTTAGCCATGGATAGAATATAAAAAATATTAATTTCTGTAAAAACAGTGATAAAGTAAATCACAAGTAAATTATATTGATGTAAAACAGCAAACTATGTAACTGTAATGTAACTAAATAATTATGGAACATATACCCCGCGAATAAAGGGCCTACTGTTTATCCAATACTATGAAACTTCTGACGGGAAAACTAAACCCAACTAAATAATTAAGTCTAAATACAAACATTACATTCCTTTTGAATCATATTAATAAGCTTATTAACTACTGATGACTTAAATATTGTTTCGAAGAATTTAAAAAAAATTTGCTTGGTAACGAAAAATTTTATCGCTATCTTTTTATACAGTATTGTAAAGAAGTAGCTAATGCTTACGTATTATTAGAATATGTAATAAAAAACACTACAAACAATTTTGCCATAACATCAATCGCATAAATCAAAATTGTTTTCATTATACCACGTAATATCCCACACGTTTGCAAGCCCTTTTAGTACTAATGCATCGGCAATAGAAAGAAGAAACATATGTTTTCAAAGGCAAAATTACCTCTAGAAAATCAAAGGTTACATAATGGAGGGCCCTCAAAGTGCCTCTGACTGAAGGCTGAGTGAATCTACTTTGTTATAATGTGTTGTCGACTTTGCTTATGTGATATTTTATGTTTTGTTCCAAGAATTAAAAGCAAAGTGTATCGTAACCTTTAACAATTTTTGGTTGTATCGGTGCTCATGTGTTGTGGCTCTATAGCAATATCGAGACATCAATTTTTTGACTGTCAGCACTAACGAACTGATCGAAGCGGAGAGTGGCAACACCAGTGCAATAACGACACCCCCGACCTTGGCTTAAACGCCTAGTTGCCAAGCCATAAATAATTTAAAAAAATTAAAGAAAAAGACACCCGACCTATACACATAAATTAAAACGCGCGCGTAATAGCAAAATAATAAGAATCTGAAATTTTATAATCAAAGTTTATACTAGAATTATTACAATAACAATATTAAATACAACACAATAATACACAGAAATATTAAGACAACTCCAAGAGTTGAGTAATATATGAAAATTTTATATTATACTAGCGGCCCCGGCAGACGTTGTCCTGCTCCGAAAAAATAAAAATCTATGACCCGATCCCAGCGCCACCTACCGGTTCCAATTGTGGATTTAAACCATCCGGGGACCCACTCAAACACACAAAAACAAAATCGCTCCCCGTTGTTAAGAGGATTCTAGAACCCGATCTCAGCGCCACCTACCGGTTCCAACGGTATAAAAACTATCCTCTTTCAAGTTGGATCAAACTGCACACGGTGTGCAAATTTGATTAAAATCGGTTGAGTAGTTTAGGAGTCCATCGCGGACAAACATCGTGACACGAGATTTATATATATTAAGATAATAATGTATATATTACTCAAGGATAATGTAGCATTCTAATAGTGAAAGAATTTTTTAAATCGGTGTAGTAGTTTTTGAGGTTATTCATTACAAACATACAAAAATATTAGTATAGGTGTGAACTAATCAAACACCTACGTTAATATCCAAAAATAGTCTACAGTATGCCAAAAATAAAATATTCAGCTCTCGTATAAATAGCAACGTTTGTATAATGAAATAATTTTGCTACTCTAGCAAAATTAATTCAATTTCCTTCCCGAAATCTCATTGTTTTGATACAAAAATAGACCATAATGTCCATAATGAAAATTTTAAATGTGTTCAACCCATTTTCAGCCCCTATTTGCTTATATTGAAACAAGTAACGTGGCCGCGTTTATATTTGTTTGTTTAATTGTATTTATGTATGTATCATGAATTATAAATTTGATAAACTATATCTGCCAATTAATTGGAACAAGATTTTGATTTTTGATTCATATTTTTCTGAACTTATTAAAATTCATACTAATATCATAAAGAGGAAAGATTTGTATGTTTGTAACAAATAAACTCAAAAACTATTGGACTGATTTCAAAAATTCTTTCACCATTCTAATGGCTACACTATTCCTGAGTAACACAGTCTGTATTTAATTTAATTAATCGGGTTCTAAACTTTTTCAAGGCAGGACAACGTCTGCCAGGACTGCTATAAGTCCCTATTAATATTATAATGAAATGCGAAAGTAACTGTCTGTATGTCTATCTGTTGTTCTTTCACGGAAAAACTACTGGACCGATTGGGATGAAATTACATACTTTTTATCCCGGATAATGGGGTAGAGTTTGGGATAGATATATAACATAACAGTTATCCCAGAAAGCAGATTTTTTGTGATTTACCATTTTTGCCATTTGACCAAAATTTTGGTTAATTTTGTCATGTATGTAGTTTACAGATAGATAGACAGGTGATAGATAAATAAAACTAGATTGGGTTGTAATAGAAGATAAAAGTTTGTATGTGACGAATCATTTCTCAACTTTTTAGATATAAAAAATTATCATGTATGAAACTTGTAAGGATAGAGGAAAGAAGAGAAAGAAAAACTCTATTTGCAAAAATAGCGACATAATTACATTTTTATACCCAGAGCATATTTTGCGAAATTGTACGTCGCATTTTCAGCAAACAAGTTTGCACTGAGCATATTGCTGTGCCGGAATTATATCCGACTCAGAGGGAATACCAATTTTTTTTTAAATACAAACGATTGTAGCACTTTTCTTGTCGACTTATCTTACTGCTTGAATTAAGAAAATTCTTAAGGAACATTGCTGTAATTTTAAACTTGTGTTTAATAAAATTACCGATTGTTTATCCCTCCGTAACATGTTGGTGACCTCTATTTGTCATTTTTTTCACCATACAACGTATATGGCAGTATGAAGAAGACATACTACCATTTTTACAAGCTTTTATTTAACTTGCAATGGATGTACCTATGTATGTATGTAAATTCGGGTGGAATCTTGCAAGTTAAATTTCACCTACTTCCCGGTTTCCGATTGAGCTGAAATTGGACACATATGTGTACCGCGTGACAATTTAATAATATGATAGCATGGAGCTGATCTGATGATGGAGTCGAAAGGTGGCCAGAGAAACTCCAGTACTAAACAAGATAGACCCGTCGTGTTTGGGCTCGTTTTACTAGCCTTGTCTAGGACTCTGCTGCTACATGATATCCAGGATCTCAAAAGTTTATTTTAATTGAAGCCGTGGAAATTTGTCTAATATGTTATATATTACACGTATTTATAGACCAATTTTGTATTTTGAAAACGAAAGAGGTAATTATCGCACTTCGATCAACAACAGCTAACACGTTTTCAGCAAGGTATTCAAATTATTGTAGTGAATTAGGACCTCGGTCGCTTTGATTGTGTGGGAACGCACACAACTGTTCAAATTGCTTTCTCCAAGTTGGTAAGCCCGGGGAAAAATATCCGAGAGGGTTCAGTGAAAAATATCTTTCAAAACCCCTTGTATTACCGATAATCTGGCTATGACATACTTAAGAATGTTTTCCCGATACTATGGCGCATCTCTGAAAAATATTTCATAGTGTGAAATAGAAAATGAATTTATTTTACTAGGGTTCTCTGGCTACTTGGTAAAAATGATGTTTTTCATGTTATACAACTTGAAATTTTACTTGACATTTAGAAGCATATTTTTTTACGTTTATTCACTTTAATAACACTCACCTAGAAGCTTCGTTATGGATTTTCAAAATCTGTCTAATAGTACTTCTCGTTTAAAAGTATACGCTGAATTTTTCGTTCGTGGATTTTATAATTTTCTAAATCAATTACGCCATTTGGCTACGGTATCATTAACATGTGTTATCTATAAAATTATACTAAAAAGAATGTGTCCATTTTTTTTGAAATTGAAAAACATGTTTCTTTTCAACTAAAATCTCCAATGAATCATGTAGTTCTCTACACTGAATTTATTCTAATATAATTTGTCAGTACTTTTATGAATAAATGAAGTATGTAAGCTCAGAACCCGTTAACCGTACGTCTAATTAGGATGGCAATAGCTTTAAGTGTTTCAAATGGCAATGCATAGGTACACGCAAACATTAACAACATTAAGTAAATTTCGGCGCAAAGGAACACCCTTGGCCCGAGGGAAATGCCTTTGGGAACCCTATATACGACGACTTAGTTTACGATATTTTTATTAAAATCTTTTCTAGACATTAAATTGTATGCTGAAAAGGAAGCATCATTAAGCATATAAAATACAAACACATCAATTGCGGAAAGAGACATTGAAACCAATCCATAACCAATACACAACACAGTCAAATGCTTTGAAGGAGTACTAGACTCACTTTCAATAGTCGTCAAAGTGTCTAATTAGTTGTTTTACGTATCTTAATTTCAGTTATTTTCCTTTTAATTTTGTTATACATGCCTTATTTTGTTTTAACACAATAGATGCCTAGGCCTTAGGATTGAATTAGATCACAACTTTACCACACCAGGCTGTATCTTTGTTTCACCAGACACTTGAGCTTCTTTTTAGTGTACTCCTGACCTCACACACCGTACAAATGCCCGCAGTTACCTCAACTCTTGGCTTCCAACACTTTCGGCCTTCAGTGATGGTCTTTGGATGATAGCATTATCTGTGGGGCGGCTAAAACTACCCTAGTCATGTCTTGACTTTACTGAATTCTCTCAAGGGACGAATTAGAATACAGGTGTTTCAAATCCCGACGTAATAATGAAAAGAAAAAGTCTTATGCCAGGTTCATATATCTTACTATTTATATGTATATTTGCCTGACTACTGGTTAAAATTTTACAGAAACTCTATATGTATAAGTAATATCAATCTTCTACCAATGGTAAAATTAATCAATAGATAGTAAAATATAGAGACCCAGCAATAGTAAGCGTCGCTCATAGTTTTGATTCCGTTGAGGGTGTTCAGTTAGCGGCACGGGTGGTGGGCAGTAGTGGTTGTTGGTAACGTGGTTGTGGGGCAGCGGCTGCGTGGGGCGAATGCCCGCCGGCGGTCCGCGCGCTGTTTGAAGCCCCGAGACGGCCAGTGTCGCGTGCGCCACCCCTCACCCGCTACGCCGCGCCTGACGGTACTATCCTGCTCCTCACCGAGAATGGCACCAGGCTGATGACGCGCGCCGCCGCTGCCAGCCTCCTGCGCGCTGCCCTTCTCTCCCCGCGCCCCCCTCGGCCCCGCCATGGTGAGCCGCCGCCGCGCCCTCTCTACTTCTCTCTATTTGTGTCTCTGTCGGATACCGTCGCCTTCGCACTGCACGCTTCAAACAACGCTTTGCAAGGTAGGAGCGTTGCCAATTCATCATTTATGGATTATTTAGGACTTATAAAATATTGTAAACAAATTCCACATCGTAATTTGTTATTTCTTTAAAAATTTCAAAGTATCTAAAAATCCTCTAGTCCTTTATTTTATTATAACAGTTTTTCTAATCATAGGAAAGCCAGCGGCTTAGAATTCTGCAACGTGCACTACTTGAAAATTCAATATTTTACATTAACATTTTAGATGTTCATTTAAGATTCTCTCTAAAATAGAACATTTAAGTAAGCCTAAACTTTAAAGCCGCTTATTCGACACTAAAAATTCCTAATAAAGTTATCTTCTAGGAGTTTTAATAAGTAAATAAAATTAACTTATTGTTTAATCTAATAAGTTTATCTTTAATTTAGTTTTAGCCAACCACAATGTAAAATACTTCGTTTACTTAATTATGTGTGACCATCCGCTCCTACTTTATGCTTGAATGTTCTAGTTTTACTGCTTTCCTTCTGCCATTCTCTTTGCAACTTTTGAGTGCAAGTCAAAATGCCTCAAAAGTCAACGCAAGTACTTAATTTTGCATGTCTGCATGTTTACTCTTGCATCTCCTATTTTCTACGATCTCTATGGTTACTGCGCGGCATAGATTTGGCTTTGATGAATATTCAAGTGGAACTGCCAATCGAGGCTTTGCTGTTTTTCCTAAACGGGTCTAAATTATTTCCATTGGACATTAAATTATATTTTTTTCTTTTGCCCGATTAGATGTCGTAACGTTTGCCGATATCGTTGTTGACTGTATGTGTTTTATAGAAGGGTCAGTTTAAATAACCGGTGTATTACGATCGATCGGCGCGATCACCTCTGATAGCCTCGGAGTTCCTCGCGCAACGTTCGATCGTCGAGCTTCCTCGAGCTAAGCGATTCGATGATGCAATTCCAGTAAGCTGATGTCTGACGGATGGTCCGCCAATCGGAACAGCACGGCTGTGACGTCATGGATCGGGGGAATGTCCATTACCCAGGATGGGAACCTGATCGCACCAGACAAAATAATGACCCACGTTCACCGTTACGCGAGCCCTCACTACAACCCGCATGGACACCATTACCAGCGTTGGAACCATGAGCCAGGGGGAAGTGAAGATCCTTTGTACGCAACCAAGACCGTCTACGGGCCCGGATACATTGATGAAAACCGTACGTATCGTTGGTATAATAAAGACATCAACTATTTTTTTCATATATAATTCCAAAGGGTTAGTTGATAATTTTAAGAATAAGTTTGATTTAGAATACAATACACAATACAGACAGTTCAAATTAACCATAGACATCGTAACAGCCATTGTTTTTGACATTCTGTACTGTGCATTTTAATATATCGTAAGATACCATATTTGGGTGATTTAAACCATACCAGCACATCATTTGTAACTATTTCAAGTGCTCTTTAATCATAGCCCCTTTTGATTTCTATCCCCGTATTTCGAGCACTTAGCTAGACTAGATCCTCTAAAATGTTATAGTTACCACGACCGTATAAGTTAATCTACCACCCACTAAGTAAAGCTTTGCGTAGAAACATTAGAATCTTGCTTTAAATTACAAAGAAAATATTATGAACTTGTAGTTTCGTTCAATTGGAAGTAACGTGACATTCAATAGAAATGGTGAGCTTTCGCTTTCTTCATGATTAATTTAGTAGTATCTTTAGGAAAAGAAGCGTTTTAGTAGAGGCGATTACCAACGGAAATCTTCGTGAAGCTTTGCTATTTAAGATGAAGAACTTTTACTGATCCCTTAATTAAGATAAGGACTAAAACATATTTAATGACCTTAACGGATAATGTTACCTATTTCATCAAATATGTTTTTTGTTTCCTTAATTACAAATTTATAATGATAGTATTTTATTTAAATAAATTCGTAAGCATGAAAGATTTATAAATTGTCGCTTTTTGGAAATATTCATCAGTGACATCATCAGCAACCATTCTAAACACAGGTCTAACCCTCACATTTTCCATTATTTGTCTAATTGAACCACAATTTGTAATTTATAATGTAATGGCATGAAAAATATTTATTTTATTTATTGTATTTTAAAAACCAACACTATTTTGTACAATTACTTTAATATGATCAATATTTATATTAAATTCTGAGTTGTTTTCTGTTTCTGCGGTTATTTTCTGTTTTGTATTATATGTCTCTATGTCGTACTGGATAAGTGTTTTCGATGTCTAAATTATTTTAGGTTTGAAACGAATTCGGATATTGAACAATTGATTATGAATTGAATTTATTATTCACAATGAATATTTTTACACAACACACATAATCAAGCAAAACACTTTACTAAACACCTGTGAAACACTTTTGTTGCGGTAAAATATATTCGCAATTCGCATATTGGTTACAATCGACAAAATTTCTAATCTGCTGCAATTCGTAACATTGAAAAACATGCTGTTTGTAGTATTAAAACCTAATAAATATTAACAACCATTACTGGCGACACCTATTTCTTCTTCAAATGTTATTAGAATAAGAGTTCACTAAACGAATAAACATAAACTTCAATAAAGTTCGAGAAATCATCAAAACAATTTTCATCTTCTTCAAACACACCGCAAATTAATTACACTGATCGCTCATCATTAAGCTTTGTAAAATCATCAAAAAATTACAAAACTAACACAAAGCAACAACCAACAGAGAGGATTGGCAAAGAGAACGGTAAATCAGGTGATGACAAGGTGGCTCTGCAGTCGACCTGCACGTGGCTCTGGATTCTTGCATCAAGGACAGCGACTGCGTGACCTCTCTAACACCCGTCCTGCAGAAGTGCCATGCGACTGATTGCGACCGCGAGGGCTGTATGACGGCTTTACGAGGATTCTACAGAAAACCTGGTGTTCATTGGAATACGGAGATTGCGTTCTGCCTTTGCAAGTATGTTCTCAAATATTGAACTATTTTTATTTTGCCTTTTAACAATATTATCTTTAATCGATACCGGTGAATTGTAAAAAAGTAAAATTATCCATTTTATTGCAGTTTTAACTTTAACGAAAATTATTATAAAAAAATGAAAAATAATTTTCTAATTTTTCCAACGGGTTTCTATTCCAAAGCCTTTCAAAAAATTTCCAAGAAAGGAAAAAAATCTTAAATTTATAGTTTAACAATTATCACACTTGCAATGTTCATGTTCAAGCAAAATTTTTTATTAATTAACTATTGAATAACTAAATGAAAAATTGTTATAAAAAAAACAAGCAGATTATTGTTCATTTATCTATTCAGTTAGTGCCTGAATTTTTTCAATTTTTTATTTTCATACTTAGTATGTTTAAATAATATTTATTCATTAAAGGCCGATGTGGGTGTCGCTTGCGTAAGCCAGAGTACCCGTTTTCGGCCGTATTTTCATCCCTCTGGTAAAATATAAATATTGATCTTACAGTTTCGGGAGTCCGGACTTTTTCTAGGAAATTTCCTCCTCTTTTCGAATTTTTCAAATTTGAAAAATCTTTATTACTTTTTGAGATATTTGCAAATGACTAAACCCCCCTTTTTTTAGTTAATTGTTAATAACTTTTACAATTTTTGCAAGCGGAACTTATTTTTTTTCAAAAATCATCTAGATGCCATTCCGAATCGAATGACACCTCATTTATAATTTTTCGGAGACTGCTGAAAAAGTTGGTCCAAAAGGCACTTGTTTACCAGTCTAAATTTGGACATATTTACCGAAGGACCGCCAGCATGACAGGTTTGTAATGGTTCGTTACGCTGCTGTTAATCAAATGATTGCTCTGTTAATTATCACAAGGTGTTAAAGCTCTATGTTTACAAAATTATAATAATTGTTATTAAATTAAACATCATAGGTTACGCTAACAAAATGCGTATGTCGTCAATATGTCGACTAAAGCAACTTAATACTTGCACAGTGCTTGAATACTAAAAATGACTAGTAAATATCAAAATTCTCTTCACATAATATTGGTTGGCACTGCGAAAATGGTGGCCATATTATGTATTGTAATAATAATATTAGATTTGGACGAATACGTATTTGGTCCCGGACAGTGAAGGGTTCCGTAGAGATGACCCTGATTGTTTTCTCTCTTTTAAATTCATTGTACAAA